>JAWZSL010000002.1:29067369-31467369 GCA_034769285.1 Lutjanus argentimaculatus
GTCTTTTAAATGCAACCAAAGTATTTATAATTAAAACGCAGTTGCAGCTTCCTTATACCAAGTTAATAGGTCATTTAATTTGAAAATAAAGGATTCAAACAAAAGTTAAGTTATGAGCCTTTTTAATGCCAATTCATTTTATCTAACAAATATAATCAATGTTTGTTTATTAACTGTCACTCTATAAACGTGGACCCTGGAGTGATTGATTTGTCTCTTCTGGGGTACGGTAGAAAAATGGCGGTGCAACATGGTGGCCTCAGAGGAAAAAGCCCTGCACCCTCCAAGGTCAAAAATACACAATAATTCTTATTTTCAGGTGTATATATACACTAATGACAACATACTCATGAATATTATATTAAATTTCTGCCACATCCTGCCAATAAATCCACATAAATCTTACACAAAGGAGCTTTAAGTCTTTATTAGGAATCACTGGGCTTGGGGTTGAGTCACAAACAGGGCAGAGAAGTCTGACAGTATAGAGAGATGTAAAGTCTTATTTATCCTTTAACCGTGAACTGTCCACACCAAGAACTATAACTATAACTGCAAATACATCTGTCTAAAAATCGTTCTAACTTAAGTGGATGGCAGCGTCCAGACTGCAACTTTATAGTTGTGGTGTGGACTCTGCCCTCCACTGAGGTTGGAATGAGTTTTAGGAAGATTTATTTACAGTTGTAGTTTTAGTTCTTGGTGTGGACAGCCCTGAGTCTTTTTGAGTTTCTAGACATTTCTTAGCTATACTTTAGTCATGAGGAGTGTATATGCCAGGAAAGAGAAAAGTGAACATTTTAATGCACAGAGATATGTAACTGTAAACACTGAATATACTAAAAGTGAGTATTTTCTACCATCTTGAATAACAACTTATAGCCAATTACACAAAGAGGCTTATGCGGCTGTTGTTCAGACTGGATTTTAATCATGGATAAGCAGCACATGCAATCATTTAAGATAAAGTTGTTATCTGCAGGTATGCAGCTTGGCTGGCTTTATCTTTGAATGTTTCTATTTACTGCACTTACCTCTTGGGTATAATGAATGACACAGTGAGTGTGGGTTGAAAAACAAATTATTATGCTGCAGGATTTGGGGTTTGTCTCCAATTAATTATTAAGACTTGCTTGCTCAGACCTGACATATCCAACTTTACACATTCCTTAGTGAATGTCAACATGAATTTATCGAACAAAGTGAATTTGTAAGTCATAATGGATGTGGGGTGTTAAATACCTCTAGGTAACAGGACGATTATTATAACCAAGATTGTTTTTGCTCCTCAACTGGACTTCTATAGCAGTCAAATGTTATGAGGTGGTGTGCACATTTAGGAGCACAACAAATAAAATGTGAATATATTCAGTGTTAATCCTTTGGACTAAGAGGAGAGGGGGTTATGAATAATTCACAAGCAAAACTGCTGGTCAACCACCACATCAATGACTGGTAAATAATTCAGCCGGCAGACTGGGTGAGGAGCTGCTTGCTCCTGATTTTGATTGAGAGACACAGGGACAGGGCCTACTTATAGATTCTTGATGGGTTTTACCACATCAAGAGGAGAGGACAGGCAAGGAGGAGAGGAGCCAACAAATAATTCATAGGAAAGAGCTGCTGATGAGCAAGATGATGAAATCTAGAGTTTGTACGCTCAGATTGCATGATGAATTTGTCAATAGCTGCATTGCTGTTTTGTGTTTTCCTGCAGCCTCTGCTGTGGAATAGTAATGATACATTTCCATTTGGGTCTATGAAAACTGTGAGCGTTTTCTGCACTTAAGTTAGTCAAGGTCAGGGCAAATAAATGGAAATAGTAAAGAACATTTCTGATATGTAGATGAAAAACATGAAAATCAACATTTGCATGGACACATCATTCTTATCCTCATAAAAATGCCCAAACAGCGGCACCTTTAAAGGTGATAGAATCTCACCTTTTGCCTTCATCCATATTTCAGCTCTCTGCAGCCATTCAAACAGGCAGCCTGCCATTCATGCACACATGCACATGTACTTTAAGGTAAGTTGCATCATATTAATGAGGTGCACCAATACCACAGTGATTTATAGAAGTAATATACTTTGCAGTGCACACCCGGATGTGCACGCAGTCACTCTGTGTACAGTTAAATGAGTGTGTGCACTGGTATATGTAATTGATTTTTTCTTGGTCACAATCTGAGCTACCATTAACCCCCTACACACACACCTTCTGCACTCACTCACATCTTCCTGAAGGGCTGAGGTTCTACCCAGAACCATTTGCCTCTTAAGAACCCTTTTTTTGGCAAAAGGTTTTGTCAAATATAATTGTAAAAATGACACCCCAGGAATGTAAGAGGATAGAACTTGGTAGAACCCCCTGTGTGAGTGCTAGATGAAATCCTGGGAACATAATATGGTTCTTGGTAGAAGCCCTTGGGTGGGTTCTATATGAAACACTTGGAAAATAATATGGTTCTAGTAAAACCCCTTGGGTGGGTTCTAAATGAAACTCTTGCAGTATAAAAATGGTTCTTGGTAGAAACCCCGGGTAGGTGCTTGATGAACCTTTGGAATTTAATAGGGTTCTCAGCAGAAATGAAACCCTTGAAAAATAATATGGTTCTTTGTAGAACCCCCTGGATGGCCTCTATGCAAAACCCTTAGCATATAAAGAGGTTCATTTACAACCTTCTTGGTGGCTTCTATATAGAACTTTTGGAATATAAAAGGGTTCTCTGTAGAACCCTGGGGGTCGGGTCACCTTTTGAAGGTGGAAAAGCTGTGGCTAGAACCTCCAGGGAGGGTTCTGGGTGGAACCATCACACTATAAAAGAGTTCCTTTCAGAACCTTCTCATAGGACTTTTCCACCAACATGGAACCAGCCCTGTTCTGGTTCAGGCAACTCATATAGAGTGATTCGGCTGTCCAGCAAAAATAAATTGGTTCGGAACCCAAAAAGTTGATTCTCAGCTGGAACTAAAAAATTAAACAGATTCCCTGAGAACCACAGTGAGCATGTCTCATTCTACGGGTTGTTGTGCTTTGTTCTCTGCCCTCTGTTGACGACATCCTTGATTACAATGGTTCTGCTTAAAACTGGTGGAAACGCAGGATGGTTCACAAGATAGTGCCAATGTTCCAAGAACCTTGAATGGAACTGGTTCACAAACCAGAGCTAATTGGTGGAAACGGGCTCTCATAAGGGGCTCTGGGTGGCATAAAAGGATTCCATTTAGAACTTCTCATAGGGGGTTCTTGGAGGAACCTTTAACAGATGGTTCTAGCTATAATCCTTATAGTGGTTTTTAGGCAGAACTCTCTGTTAATGTTCCAGGTTGAACTGTTATAAAAAGGTTACCAGGAACCAAAAAGGGTTCTCCTGTGGGGACAAGCCAAAGAACCCTATATGACTCTAGGTAGCATCTTTATTTTGAGCGCACTACTCATCTACCACACATAAATTCAATACATTTAAATTCAAAGAATCATCAGTTAACACCTGGCTGTACTTTAAATCTCAACGTGACCCACATATCCTCCTCGAGCCCCGATTTCCATCCTCAGCAGCCACATTGTCAGTGAATTACATGATTACCACTTCCTGGGACTCCCTGTCGTGTATTCTGCTCAACTCGCTGTGCGCATCATAACATGTGTGATCAACATCTTTAAGACAGCAGAGGAATAAAATGTGAGGGGTTGAAAATTAATGTTGACAATTCAGGTCATACACACACCTGACACTTGTGCCGCACTTCAGCAGCTAATGAGATGCCAATCAGAACTATTTGCAAATCAGACCCATTTGCAAATCAAGTCCCAATGAGATGATAATGCAAACTAGACTCAAGGACTGTGAACACACAAGCTGTTAAATAAGTAGTACCAGATGTGTAATATAAAGGTCTGTCATTTCTATACTTTTTCTGATTCTGAACAATACAGCGTACTTGACACTCTACAGGAACCATCTTGAACCATGTTGATTAAATAGGTCTCTTTAAAAAAATTTTTGCATCAGAAAGCTCAACAGCATGAAAATTGATAACATCAGGGTTTCTTTGTGTACGGCAGCCTGCCTGATGAAGTGTTTTTTATTGGAAAACGTCCTTACATTATACTTACTGCCTTCTACCACGCAGCTAATGACTGTTTCTAAGTTGTTTTGGCAAATAAAACTACAGATACAAAACAGTACAGTTCCTTTTTACCATGTAGCAATCCACACAGGCTCTAAGAGAAATGACTGTTCTAATTTTTAATTTTTTAACGCTCTTAGGTCAGACAATGAAATACAATCAAGTTAGTCCTGTTTGAATAACAGATTGAAGTCAGAAGTCAACAGATTGATGAAGCATCTACCTTCCGTATCGGGATGTATTTCCAAGTGAAATAGGATATGTGGGCGGGACATAATGTTGGGAGGAATGTGATTTGAATGCGGAAAAGTGGGCGTATCATGACCTGACATACCATGCTGTTGTAAGCTAGCTAACTAATGATCTTCGCTGTGTGCTGCTAAAAGTTGAAGATTGATTGATGGCTGATTGACTTCATAATATAATTGGCTGGGTGACTGGGTGATTGAGGTTATGGTGTTATTGGTTTAAACTGGTTGGGTTGCCTTACCTAAGTATGTCATATTTTGTTTTACAGGAAAAAATAAAAAAAAATAAAGAGAAATTGTGTTTTTTTTTGGCATATATTGTTAAATAAGTGCACAATATGACTATTGATGTGATGCAAAGGTTAAAGACATTTTTAATCTCATCTTGATAATAACTGAAGGCTCATCAGACATCAAAGCACTGCACAGCAAGTTTGGCCATGTATTAAAATTTTCCTACTGGCAATCGTCAGCCCATCCATCAGCAATTGGCGATATAAACTCACACAGTGTCAAATAAATTCCAACATCCTTTCAAAAACAACCTTCTGAAAGTTTCTTCTTGCAAAATAAGACGAGCTTAATTGGCTGGTTAACTCCTCGGAAAACATACTTCATTCAAACTTGACAGAAAGACATGTAAAACTCACCAAGTCTGTCCACTCTTCCAACAATCACCAACTCTGGTTTGGTCAAATTAAAGCCTTAATTCACCACATGAAAAAAGTACAAAGAGTCAGGCTGTTTAACTCTCTCTCCTCACCCAGCTCAGCGTACTCATGGTCCGGCTGAGTGGGTGTTTAGTGTGTCGCTGGATGAAAGTGCGTTGCAGAGCAGGGCCTGTCACTCTGCAGACCATTACATTAACAAAATAAAATGACAAACATCACCCAAAAAAACTGACCACAAAAAAAAAAAAAAAAAAAAAGACACAGCCAGTGATGGATTCAGCCCATTGTCGAAAGGCAACAGATTTTACAGCTTTGAAAGGTTGTCATAGCGACAACAATCAGTGTTTCCCCTACTACTGTTTGGGAGGAACCCATGCCCCCCTTAAAATACACAAAATATTTTATTTTATGTCATGAATTTTCATTTTTGAGAATTTTTTTTGTAATTTTACTTTGAAAGCACACATTTCCAGTTCCTGTCGCTTTGCTCGTTCTCTGCCATCTCGCGGTGCAGTAGTCACGAACCATGTGCTGTCAGGCTCATGTAGCACTATAACTCCACTCTCTCTTTGTTCATGATGTGCTCCGTCCTGTCAACATTAAATGTATTTATTGTGCTGCTGTGATGTCTGTAAAGTACCCTGCATCTAGCGTGAATTTGGGGTAAAACATTTTTTTGCAGCACTATAACAATATCACACATATTCTGCCTTTGCTATACTGAAAAAGCAAAGTCATTATTTGCACAACCACATTAGCAGTTGTACAAACAGTGCTGTTGTTCTCTGGTGAAAGAGAGGTGTATACAAGTAGAAACCACTGTTTAAAATCTTATTCGTAAAGCTCTGTGATGTTAGGACAAATTCTGTGATGCTCTCGAATACTGTCTGATTTTGCAAATCAGTGTATTATGTAACTGATATGAGGCGTACAAGTAGCACAACAAAGAAGTTCCTCTTGAGAATCAGTTTGACCCAGTGATGGAGGGTAATTTGGCTTGAGTGTACTGAGATGTTCCTACAATTAATTTTTGGTAATTTGCATCTTGAATTTCCATAAAACCCCAAACAAAATCCTGGCACAGTTTACAGTAAAAAACAGCTCATTGAACACACAATCTGGGTGGTTACCATCATGACTACATACAAAACAGCACCAGGTTCAGTATTTACCCTATTGTACAGGCACAGTGTTCTTTATTTTTATTTCGACGGCATGTGCTGGAGGCAGTGCTGGCACAGACCATGAGGATTTGGCAAAAGCACTTGAGCAGAAGGGCAAATGTTGAGTTTCAACACAAGGAGATTTTGACTACAAAATCAAACTTTCGAGTGCTCTCCTTTTCACATGAACTGCTCTTTGAACACTATACTGAAGACAGCCATCACACTTCACCCAATCACTTCCGAAACATCTAAATTGGACGCATTCAACAAGCAAAGAAAATGGAAAAGAACAGCAGCAAAATCTTAAAGCTGGAGCACATTGGTGATCTGGTTACCAAAGTTTGTCTTGAATCATCAGATTATTAACATGGATTTAGTGTTTCAGAATTCATTGGACTAAGAGATGCAAAATAATTTATTCATTATCATTAGAAATTATTATATGACATAATACTTAAAGCAATTCCTTTTCATAGATTCCCATTTTTCATTATTGTTGTTTATATTTTCACACCTAACATACCTAACACACTTATGGCATTTATTTGAGACTGTTTAACAGCTCAAATTGCATTATCAACCACATATAAAAAACAGAGCCTCCTGTGTTGCATTTTATTGCTTTTAATTTAACAACCTGTCAGTACCTCAGGGATGCTATCTGGATACCTGCTATTTATATTCTATGGGACTAATTATCTTTTGTTTGTTATTATTTATGTGGAGAATTACTGCATCTCTGTCTGTGGTTAAAATACATTTAACACCTGTGCTGAAGAGTGTCAAATGTTTCATATGTGCTGTTATGCTGCAAGAAACTTGATACTGGTAAGAAATGTCAGTGATTTTATGCAGTGACCTTGACCATTTATGATGCTAACAATGTCATCAACACATGCTGATGTTTCATAACTGGATAACTGTTGAGACTCTAATGAGAATATTTTAGAAGAAAGCTCAATCTGTTTGGTGTCAAATTTCACAGCCCCCCTGGTCTAAACCAAGGATGTATTATGGATACCAGATGCAAACATGATGCCTGCTTAGTCTAATGGGAACTGCTCACCTTTTGCATGCACCAAAAAAAAGTTTTCCAGCTTCCAGGTTTACCTCTCTGTATATGCAACTGACTGAGAATGCACAGAGAGAATCACTGCAAAGAAAAGAGCCATGATTGACCTTGTTTTCAGGTTTAGGTGTCCTGTCATCAGTTTTACAGACATCTCTTTTATGACAGTGGCTTAGGGGTTAAATCCATTTTGGGCCGCAGGGGAAACTTTCTTAAAAATTGGAAGCAAGGCTGAGAGACAATGCCGTATCCAGGTTTTCTTACACTTCTCTGGTCTAAACAAGAATCTACAGACCCTGCTAGCAGCTTCTGTGAGGCTATAGCCACAGCAGTGCATTGAGCTAAATGCTAACAAAGAATGCTAACATGCTATTATGGTATTTGCTAACTAGCACTAAACACAAAGTGAAGTTAAGGTGGGATTATGACAGGAAACACCAGCCAATTCTCACTTCCAGATCATCAAATACTGACATTTTGTCACACCCCTAAACAAGGTATCCTTTAGCATCCCGTATGAGATGCATCAGGCTTTCAGGAACTTAAATGTAAAATAATCTGTGTCATGTGACGTAGTATAAAGAGAGAGAAAGTCCATCTATGGGGAGGGAGGGGGTTGGATGGGTCAAACAAACACAGCCGAGGGGGCCATGTCCAGTGTGAAATCATACGTCAACTTAAACAATAAGTTATGCTACATGAGTCACATGACATACTTCTTTTGAATAATGTGACATATATGAGGTAGCATACTTATTTTAACACACACCTGATGCTACCTAAACCTAACCAAGTACTGTTGGTGTCTACACCTGACTGAAACTGCTAAAGTTTCACAACTTTAACCACAAGTTAAAAGGCTTTTTGGCATCATCCCATACCGTTGCTGAAAGGTGCTTTGTGCATGAGGGGCAATGACAAATATGTGACGACCTGGGATGTGAAAGGTTTGGCAACACCCACGTAACAGGGAGAAAAAAAAACATATGTTGTGAATCAGCTTTGGTTCAAAGTCTGTTGCATTGTCTTTTCATTTTATGCTGCCTTTGTTGAATAAAATCTGTAAATGCAGGCCTATTTACATTTCAGTGGATTCACGGTCGGCTGATTTTTACGGGCAACTGACAGCCAGTGAGTCAGTATTAAATGTTTGATTTATATTCCATTCATACAAACAATCCTTTTTTCATGTATTAATAAAGTACCTCCATTTTATTTCCAAGTTAACTTGGAAGAAGGTCCTGGAAGAAACCATAGTCACAACTTTTTGGCAGAAAATTGTGCATCTGCTCAGTCATTGTCTTTGAATTGTTCCAGGGACGTCAATTCGTCTTCAAAAATTAAAAACAAGACAAAGACTATTGTTCAGGTGCTGAAAACAGAATATTGTTCCAAAACTGAGGAAAAAAACACAACTTAGATATACTGTTACTACTGCAATACGTCATTCTTTGTACAAACTGTGAATGTCAAAATCAAATGTCACACTGAGAGTTTTGTTTTCCTCATTGTTTGTCAGACTCAGTTGGTTTCTTCACACACCAGAGGTTTGCCTCTCAGATGGGTGAGTAAACTAATAATGAGCTGTATATCAAGTCCTGTGCCCAAGTGTCACTTTTCATCACCGTTATGAGTTCACACAATGTCTCGTTTTACAACAAAGCAAAGCATCTTTACGGATAGAAATGCTTTGGATATAACGGCAACTTTGAGACTGAAAAAAGAAAAACATTAAAAAAAACTGAAAGGAAGAAGACACCCAATCAAACATTGGTACAGTTTGTATTGTATTTAAAGTAACTATGATGGATCATTTTACATTATAGTGGCTCAAAAGTCTATGTGTGTTGTGAAGGTGCTTGTTTCTTGTGATAAACCCACAGAAAAGTATCACTAAACCCTACAGTTCCTTTGAGCTCTACAGAGCGTTTTATCTTTCAGCTTAGTATTTTGTTTTACAGCTGCTGTTGACCGTTCTGCTTCTGTCATTGCTCTTATCAACCTTATTTCCAGACAGAGCAGGCAGCTCTAGTCAGTAAACAAGCTCTAAAAACCCTCTGTACACTACCTGCTCAGCACAAAACAGCAGACAGCAAAAGTTAGTGAGTTGCTGGTGAACATTGTAAAAGCACTTAGCAGGTAAAGGGGAACATATTTCCCTCAGGAGCTGGTGGAGACCAAACACAGAGCCGGAAGAAGAAAGAATATTAAGACTTCTATTCACCAAATGGAAGACTCCAAATGAATGATATTGTTTCTCCGTCACTGCGGGATGTGTAAATAGCCAACTGTTAGCTAACAAGTTCACCATATCAAGCTAAAAGCTGATGATATGTCAGTGTTGTGTTTACAGCTTGTTTCCGCTGCCCCCCAGTGTTAAAAAAATCAATTATAGCAGTTTAAGGAACTAAGTCAAATATGCAAATGTGCTGTCATTAGATAAAGATGTTACGTACACGCTGCTTCTAGGGCACAGCAGTTATCACTGCATCACAAACCATTGCATGTGGGTGAAAAAAGGAGACACATCTGCCCATAAGAGAGACGCCATGCACATTTACACACAGTAGCTGTAACTTCACTCAGAAGATCGATCAGGATCTAATGTTATTTAATGTCCCGTGTTCTTCTACACATCCAAAATTTCAGACACGCAGTCCAAGTTCATTCAGTGAAATTATTTGACGTAAAGCAGCCGTATTAACCCTGACTCATCTCTGTTCATTTCTTACTTGCCGTATCTGTCGTTTAAATAGCAATGCGCCAGAGGCAGGCACACCTGAGGAATGGGATATGACACTCTGACATTAGTTTCATTCATGTTACGTCCAAAACACACCTTTGATTAATTAAGAGTAAATACAACCTTTTTGTTCAGTAAGCCTTACTTTGCGCCCAGATTTTGCGCTGATTCAATAGCAAAGTGGAGTTGGATACACCCTAAATGCATTTTGCTATGCTGTTTACTTTATTAGTGAATCACTGACTATTAATCAATTGATTAATACTGATTAAAAAATCAGGGGTAACCGAAGAGTATGTAAGGACAAGGGGAACAGGTGGCAAGCTAAAAATTCTGATTATTTTTATTAAAATGAAAAGTTAGCAGAAATATGAGATGAACTGTGGGCAAAAAGACATGAGCATGTGAAAAAGATAGTGGTTTAAAAAACAGAGTGTTTGAAGTGAAGAGCTTTCTCTCAGCAGATTATGAATGACTGCAAAATTTAGTCTGAGCTAACGGTCATAATCTGTTCCGTAGTAGTTACAGTTATAACCACGTGCAGCAGATAAACAATATTTGTGTCTTCCTGCTCATAAAAAATTCTCCTGTATGCTAGTATCTACCGAACCACAAGGTCACACAAAGAGGCACATCTGAGATGCAAGTGGCAAAAACACACACTGAGAAGAAGACGTATGCACAGTGAATGTCAACGAGGCAGATCAGGAGCTCTGAAACGGTTATGATATAGATTTATGTGTTCTGACATCCCACAGATGGTGTGAATTAGTCAGGGAGGGGGTGCCAGCACGAGGTCAACAGAGATGACCTGGCCTTCAGCCTGCCACTTGGGAAACCAAAGCAACAGACATGTGAAGCTGCTTGCTGCAGTGCAACAACCCAGAGGCGGATACAGCAGCTGTTATTGAAGCTACAGAAGAGAAAGTGCTCCCGTAAACTGCCCTAATCTCATCATCCTGAGAGATAAACAGCACTGAAAGAAGCCACGGCAGCACAAACGTGCATAAAAGCCGGCTGGGTGATAGAAAAGCTACATTGATTTTGACAAAGAGGAGAAAAAGAATTTTGTAAATATGAAGACACACAAATCAGATCAAATGGGTTTCTAAATGTGTAATGATTGATTTTTTTTCATTGCCTGGAGATGATTTTGCATTTGAGACTAGTTTTCTATTAGCCAGTACTTACTGGTAATATGAAAGATGATATAAATGAATTATTTTGTTGAGAATTATTCAAAGGCAGACGAGTAAGGGGCTTCAGCTTTGTGAGGAGGCATTTCTTCTCGAGTTGAAGAACAAACCACAAGCTAACGAGAGATACTTAATGTTCCATAAAACAAAGAAGCAGAGAGAAATTAGCAGACTGCCTGAGGAGACAGTAACCATATGTTTGTCAGCGTTATAGACTTAAAGTGGAGTGAGAGCTGCAAGAAATACAGTAAATATGTAGAGACTCACCTGATTGATGTGTTTCAGTTTGTCAATGATCTGATTTATTACAGGGTCCGCTCCCTTCACTTTGACTTCAGGGTTGGTACTCTGAGCTTTGATCCCATTTCCCACAACACGGAGGGTGTAGCTGTGAACAAAAGACAGACAGGTCTTTAAGTATTTTCATTTGTCCATCACTCATTTTATAGTAAAGTATGAGGAATGCCACTAGTGGAAGGTATCTTGAAGAACTTGTATTTTGCCTTCAGACAGCCTCTTCGCATGGGAAACCACAGTTATATGAGCCAAATTTCGTTCTATCCAAAGCAATGAGACTCTGTAAGCAAAAACAATCATTTTAACTTGCAGAACACAGGAGTTCTGGTCTACCGCTTCCTCGATGGGTTAGTTTGTTTTGTGTTATGGCTGGTTCACATGACCTGCTTGTGCAGCTCGTGTGCATGATGGAACCAGGAGCGCAACTACCTACTTTCTGAGGGGTATGCAGGCACATTACAGGCGCCCCCCCCACCCCCCTCCCCGTCCTGATTCTTTCTCTCTCTTCTTCTCTTCTTTCTCTCCATCCTCACACCTGAATGACATGAACTTTGTGTTAAGGAGGTTTAAAAAATACAGCAGTCAAACCACATTAAAAAAAAACATAAACGATATCCTTATTGGATATCAGTTACTGATTGGACGCTGCATCTGATCAGACTTATCAGATACATCACAACAGCACTGTAGTGTTATATCTGAGTGAAGACATTTAAACTCAAGTGTATCACTCCCAAGTTCTATAATTTATCTGTTTCATGATTCACCATCTAGTTAAAAAAAAAAAAGATAACTGTCTGAACAACAAAATAACCACAAACAAGTTCCTTTATTTTTCTTGTCATGATCTGTTATATTGTAAATACTGATCAGTACACAGTTGCAAGACAACAGTAACCTGTCGTTTTACTAGTAGTAGCTTTATCTAACCTGCATATTTACAAGCCTCCTCTTGATACACTGACATAACTTACCTACTGTCTTTCAACCACTTTGAAAAGCTTTTTTTCATCCCTGCGAAATCTTTCTCCTTCTCCCTCTTCCGTTTTCTGTTTTGTGCCCCTGAAAGCTTTCTTTTCTGCCTCTCCATCTTTAGCTCCCTGTCATCAGATGACAACATGATTCAAATGAAAACACTCGTGCTCCAGCGCGTGTTCGAGGGGGCGCGCACTGGGGCAAGAGGAGGGGAGGTGAAGGAGGGGAGGGGCGCCTAATCAGTGATGTGCCTCTGTTATCATGTCATTTACACATGCACAAACAGCTGTTAAATACAGAAAATGCCAACTCGAAATAATTTTCCCCCCATCGCTTTGGCGCCCCCTCTAGCGCAGCACCCCTATGCGCCGCATATAGTGCATACCCACTTTTTGCGCCACTGGATGGAACCTGTTGGTTTTATTAACAGGTCGGAGCAGCCACACACCTGTCACATTAGGGAGACCTTGAGTCTAGAGACTCAAGGTCTCCCCTAGTTTTACCATGTGACACACACGATTCTCGGCAAAAACACACTGTAGAAATTATCTGATGACATTCATATCAACATTGTACCAGCAACATGATACCTCTTGCTACAGTTTCAATGTCCACCTTTACATGATAACCCACTCAGTATGTACTCACCCCTATGCCGATGTGATGATGGGTGAAGATCTTCAGTTCACAAAACAATCCTGGAGTTTCAGCAGAAAACAGGGTAGCAGCCTCATCCAGTACAATGGCAGTGAATGTAGACCACGGATAAAACGTTAAAAAAAGAACACAAAACAAACACAAAATGTCTCCATCCTGCTTGTGTGGTGTAATCCAAGTGTCTGCGAGCTGCGACATTAAAAAGTAACCGCAAAAGACACCATTTACGACATGTTTTTAGCCGAAATGTCAACTGTAGCATGTAGCCGGTAGGATGTAAACATGGCGTCGATCTTGCGAGACTTGTATATCTCTTAATGGACGCACATGCGGAAGTCTTGCGAGATCGACACCATGTTTACATCCTTTTGTTTTGTGTTCTTTTTTTAACATTTTATCCATGGTCTACATTCACTGCCATTGTACTGGATGAGGCTGCTACCCTGTTTTCTGCTGAAACTCCAGGATTGTTTTGTGAACTGAAGATCTTCACCCATCATCACATCGGCATAGGGGTGAGTACATACTGAGTGGGTTATCATGTAAAGTGGAATATCGCTTTAAAGATTAAACCCATGGTTCCCAAAGTTTTTGCCTTGTGACTCATTACAAAAAAGAAGTAACTAGTTGAGACCTCTCGTCATCTTTCTACCTATTGTTAAAAGCTCCACTGGTGGGCTGGTAGCTCAGTTGGTAGACTGTATGCCCCATACTGTGGCTGTGATTCCGCTGCAGGGGCTGAGGGTTTAACATACACCTGTGGCCCTTTGCTGCATGTCAACCCCTCCTCTCTCTCCCCCTTTCCTGTCCTCACTTCAGCTGTCCTATCAATAAAATGCAGAAAAAGCACCCCCCCCCAAAAAAAAAGAATTTCCAGCAAAGACTTCCTCTCTAAATATCTCAGATGGCTAACTTTAAATGCTCAAGGTAAAACTCACAAATATTTCACAAAAACAGCAAAGTTAAGAGAAAAGACCAAAAAAACAAACAAACATATTTTTGTAGCAGAAATTACTTTTTCTTTTTTTTTCCCTGCCCTATTAATCATCTCAAGACCTCTCAGATTTATCTTGTGACCCTTTAGAGAGTCCCCAACCACAAGTAGAGAACCACTGGACTTAACTGTATATAAAGAAACTAAAACTAGTTCCAGTCCAAGTAGCTACAAGAGGAAAACACTCTAACGTCACAGTATTTTTACTTAAGAATACTTTAAGTCCATTTTGCTGGCAATACTTCCATACTTTAACCTTAGTAGTAGTTTAAATGCAGAATTTCTGCTTGTAATGGAGTATTTTTACTTCCACCACTGAGAAACATGCTGGTGATGTGTCAGGAAAAGCAAACTCTCACACTCTCAGGCTGAATTAAGTCCGATCTATTATCTCTTCTTCTCTTGGGGAGCAATTCTAAAAACTGATCAATATTCTCAACTCACACAAAGGTGACGACACAATTCATTTGTAGGCATGCCCTGGGGTTAAAGTGAGGAAACATGATTCCCCTACACATGGAGCATGAATGTGTGACTCTGCTGCAGTGCTAAGGCAGCATATTACATGTATGCTTTATAAGAACTATACATCAAGACCTTCATGATCTTTCTTTGACATGTATGATATTAAACCACTATTCATTTATGATTTGTGCTTCAACGTCTCAATATGTGGCATTAATCCCAGTTTTAAAACAGTTTATAGTTGTTATAGCCTGGTAATACGCTTCAGTTCACCTCAAGGACTCCTCAGTCTTTAGTTGCAGTACAGTCTGTCAGCTGTAATGACTCTGACCATGGCAGCTGGTGAGTGAACACGATCCTCTCACATCTCAATCTCCAGCATATCATTTCATCAAACTAGTAGATCAAGGTAAAGTCACTCATTGCTGAAAGACCTGCTGTTCTCTTTGTGTATGCTGCGTGCGTGTGTAGGAGTGCTGACAAAGTGCAGACGGAGCAGACCACCAAGGTGTCAACCTGATGTCACTCTGAACTTTAATGCGTGAATTAGAGAATTCAAAAATAGAAAATCAGTGGTTAAAACGTCTGCTGTGTGATTTTGTAGCAGCTACACAAATTGGGTGTGTTCTTCAAGCAAACACAAGGTCAGAAAGAAAAAACACGGTATGAATAAATAAAGTGCAGGAAGCATGGGGAGCCTAATTTATTTAAAAGAAAAGGTGGGTGGCAGAATTCAAATTTAGTCAGGATGTCTGGGTCCTTGAGATGTAATTTTGATGTTAATTTCCTGCAAATCTGAGCCCCTAAATGTGATTAGTTTTAGGAAAATACAGCTGCAATTTAGTGTCCTTTTTTACTTTTAATCAGCAGTTAGTGTGTTATCGGTACTACTTTTCTTATTAGGTTCTTTCTTCTCTATCTGTAGTCTCTGTTTGTTGTCTCTGTGGTGTCTGCTGTCTTTCTTTTGGCAGCCGCGTCGAATGAAATATTAAAGTGAACATTTAAAATCTGTCTACAATAACAGCCCCTCAGTAATTTAGAGACCAGATGCAGATGCCTAAAGTTTTATTTATAAAAATGCATTTGTTTGGCAGATTTATGCAAAAATCATAACACAATCTGTGAATCAAATTTACTTCATAATGTGAGGGGGGAAATTTGGTTGTTGTAGAAGCACAAGGACTGAGTAGGTAAGGATAAAGAAGCCGAAAGAATAAGAGGTTTCAAGTAAAGATAAATATATATAAATAAGATGTGTAGAAAAATGAGAAGTATGAATACATTCTTTACTGCATGTACAGACATACACATAGTATGATACAGGATGGGATATAAGATATAGTATATGGTGAAAAGTATATTAATGTATAAAGATATTAATGTCAAAACTGGCAAAAAAAGTGAGCATTTTGAACAAAAGACCATCTGCAGCACAACTTAACTAACTTATCAGGTCACATAAACAAGAAGCAGCATTGACCAATCAAGAAAAGAGAGGTAATATGCAAAAGGTCTTCAACATGAACTCATCAGCAAACACCTTTTGCACATGGAACAAATTGATTCTTTTTTCATTTGAAGTGTATATTTTCCTTTTTTTGTCAGTGTACTTTTTTTTCTGGGCCTGTTGATTTTGGTTGACGCTAACTTGTGAAAAGCCTTGTTTCAAAAGCACAAAACTTTTCATAATTCTTTAATGGGAATAATATAATACAGCTCTTTGAGACTTTGTGATTATTAATTGGCCCTTAAATATAGGCAATAAGACAAATTTTGTAGTGTTTTTGTTAAGTAAATTTTGTATTGCAGCTGTTTCTTTGTGTTGTATGAGGGAAAATGTCTTTCCATGTCACATGTCACACAACCCACTGTAATCTTGCCTGTGGCCACTAAACCAGCCTGGTGATGTTCCTGTGGATTTGGAGGTGAAAATCTCTGTACCGCACACACAAAGCCAACTTTTGGCACTTTTGGCCTTTGGGATTTGATTAAGTTTAAATTAGCTTTGTTTGATTCTTAAAGTCTGTTTTATTGTATCCTTATTTATCACATTTGTAACATTAAATGCAAGGCGTGCAAGTGTAATTAATGTTGAGATTCAGCATTTTTGCAGGTTGAGCTATTTTAACATGGCAAGCTACACTGGCAAGCTACTGCAAAAACTTTAGTCAGTCTTGATTAATTTTGGTACTTTTAGCCATAGGGGTCATCTGTACAAGCAGCTTATGGCCCATATGTATGTTTAATGTTAGATGGCAACCTCTAGAGCTTATAGTACTTATGTGAGAGCAGAATAAAGAGAGAGACAGTCTACATATGGAGGAGGTGGGGTGGATGGATGAATCAAACAAACAGATCTTTCACTCAGAAGACCATGGTTTGTGTCCTGTGTGAAACCACATGTGACTTACGTAACGTAACTTTAACACAAACTATGACATTTTCCTAAAGCTAAAACTGCTATCATTTCACAACATTAACCACGTTTAACCTCATGTGATTTAGGTGCTGTAACATACTTAACTAACTCAAACTTTTAGATTTTTAGTAACACCTCAGTGTGCGGATCTGTTTCTTTCAACTTTTTCAAAACATAACCAAGTAGTTTTTGTGCCTAACCCTAACCAAAGTGTAACTATTTCACAACATTAACCAGGTGTTTAACATCATGTGACTTATGTAACTACTTAAGGTTCAGTGCTGCCTCACGCCGATACTCTCCAATGGTTTTGTATGTGATTTTGAGAATCACTGGCAATCAACCTTACCTGTTGTTTAGATGTGTTGAAATAAATACAATTACTGTGACTAAAAAAATAAAACCCCTTTTTACTGAAGCATCATACTGTACATGACATGTACTAAACATGCACCAGCCCTTGATCATTAATATTCTGGTGGTCAGGATGTTAAGACATCTGGAAACATCTTGCGGATTGACCAGCTGCACATTGTATCATAAAGCAACCAGGTTCCAGCAGTGTGTGTCAACAAGTTCCCAGGTTTCCCGCCTTAACAGGATTTCTCTAAATATTTTGGCTTCTTGTGTGCAACTAAACATACGGATCGACCCAAAGTGTGAAAGTGAAGGCCCTGTTTGCTCGCTGCAGTGGGCCCCTGCAGCTCAAAGCTGATGTGTTGGGACTAAACTGCACCTGAACCGTGTATACTGGAGCGATGATCCCTCTGCCTCCAGCTCAGTGTAATCCCTGGACACGCCTGCTGAGATGGAGATTGTATGTGTAAGAACTGGAATGAAGATAGTCCTTGTTGGGTCTGGTGTTGGGCTACAAGAAATTGTTAAGTATATACCTGTTCGAAAAAAGTAAAAAATCAGTAGAAAAAGGGAAACTACTGTGCCCAAACGGACTTGTAGCCTTTGCTAATCTCATAGATGGTTTACAGTTATCATGAGACACTATCTTGTGTAATAAATAGTGCAAAATCCCCTCTTCATGACCTTTAATGCAGTCTTTTTCCTCCTTTCTGCACAGTGTGATTAATAGCAGATTGAAGAGATTACATCAGAGCCATCTGTGCCCAGTCCCAATGAAAATATGTAAGGCCACACATCTGTATAAAAAACTGCACGTTATTATCAAAAACTGTTTTATATTGAGGCAACCCCAGGCATGCATGAATTTAGTGCAGTTAAATGTGCAATAACATAAAAAAATATCATGCACACACACATGCAGGCAGCTCTACTTGCATTCAGTAAGCAGTGTGTTTCATTATGCCCTGGGATCCATAACCTGAAACACATACAATCTTCTGTAACATGCTGCGGGGTTGGCAATGCAACAAAAAAGCTCTCCCGGGGTTGCAACACCAGAAAATAAGGGTCTGCTCCTTAAAAGGTGTCACGGATAAAAAACGTTGATCATAGTCATCATATATTCTTCAGGGTGAGTAAAAAGCATACAGTAGCATCAAGCACAACCTCCAACAGGATATCAAACAGCTGAGTGATTGCCTGTGTCTCTGCAGACCAGCAGCAGGATCTTATAATCCATATCCTTCTCCCCAAAGGGACGCTTGGTTTGCATCTCATCTCTGCTCGCACTGCTGTTCAGTCCTAGATTGAAATTTTCAATCATTTTATTCTTGGCTCTTATCCCCATCTCATTCAACTATATTTGTCTGTGAGTGCAAACCCTTCACATCTCGAACAAAGAAATCCAAGGCCTCCGCTGCCTTATTCTCTGACTTCGGGGACAGAGTAGGATTGGTATGTCAAAGTAATTTATTCTGATTAGCATAACTCTTCCCCAGACATCTTCAAACCAGTGTACTGTAATACTGTGGTCATGCATAAAACACAGATGCAAGCTACTGTGAAGAATTTGCTGCTTTTTGTTTCTCATACTTTTGTCTGAGGTGCATCATCTATCTTACCCTTTTGATTAGGGCTGTGATGAGGAATGGTTGAGAATAAGCCATGAATTTGACTGTCACACAAGGCACTGCAACTTATTGTAAGGGAACATCCAGAGAGACAAAACACTTTCAAATGAAAATAACATCTTTACCAATTTGACAACACGCGCAGCATAAAACATGCTGCAAATATAGAAAACACAACCAAATTCAGACAATATAACCAAAGACAGGAATGCTGCGAGCTGCACAAAACTTAATCAGATATCTGCAAATGAATACAGAACATATGAATATATGAACCTGTACGTGTAAGAAGGCAAGGGACAAGATTTTGGTATGAGAAGGGTTCTGGTTTCTGTTCATAGTCTGTTTGTAGCCTCACGAGTACTGACCAGTTGCATTTGAGCAGGATTTGGGTGCATGCTGTAAACAATGGCGCATGGAGGAGGTTTGGCCCAGATATTCCTGGTTACACCGGAAGCCCCAGAACATTGGCTGTTGCCCCCAGATGCTAAATGGTCATCAGATAATAGCCGATGTGCTCTGAGATGGCACAGAAGTTAAGAAATTAAGTTTCCAGTGGAAACTAAAAACTGATGCTGTTGCTGCTATGGTTGTGGCTCAGGGAATTACTTAGTTATTTAGATTAATTAATTAATTAATTAGCCTGCACACAGTGCAGTACTCACTATGCACTAGATGTAAAGAGGACACCTGCAATAATACCTGAATAATGAAAACATAATAAAACAAACTTAAAAGGTGCTGTAGGCAACGTTCACACCAGCATGTCAGGCTTCATTTACTCAATAAAGTTGGGAAAAAAGACATCTGAGCACATGCTCAAATATGAATCAAAATTATGTTACTACATTGCCTGTTTCTTGCTTAAAACATTTTCAAAAAGATGTTTTATTGACTAAGCAGGTACCAGTTTGGATGCGGTTTACAATGGTGGCTCCCAAAACTCAGATGAAACTGTCAGCCAAGACAGTGATCAAATATGAATCATAATTCTGTTACTGCACTGCCTATTTCTCACCTCAAATGATTTCAGAAACATATTTTAGTGCACTGTTTTCCAACACAACATACACAGTCCCTCTGTCTGTGACTTCATTCTCTGCTCAAGGATGCCACTACTTCACTTTATCTTTATACAGCAAATAACTGTTTGCTACCAGATTTTGTCATCACCTTAACAGTTGTTATGGTGAACAGATGCTTATTTACACATCCAGCGGTAACAGAGCAACAGTATCAATCAACTGGACTCGTGTTTCTGTCCATCTGAGGAATGTAAGTCCAATATTCATTCTCTTTTAGCTCTGTTTTTGGTCTCCATCAACCCCTCAGGGAAATATTTGGCTCTTTCTGCTTAATGGTTCACTATGTTTGGTGCTGATGTACGGTGTGTTTTTAGCTGAAAACAGCTGCCTGCTGCAGATGAATACGGCTCTATCAGAGTGATGAGAGGGAAACAATAATGAGCGGAAATTTGCAACGAAGCTCGTAAAGCTGAGGGGAGCTGCAGATTCAGGTCATAGTTCTCTGTTATCTGATTTATCACTGCAAAAGACCTCTTTCATACTGTCACACTGTTTTCACATTGTCTTGTCATTTGATTGTAATTATAAAAAATAGCTATTACAGCTGCTTTAACTAATTAACACCATCACCATAATGTAACCTCCACTGATGTGTAGTCAGTCGTCTACAGTGCGTTTCTGTATTTGGCTGTGTTTTCTCTTTCATTATGCTTCATGTGTTGTCAAAGATATTTTCTTTATTTTTCTCACCTTTTCTTGCATCTGTTTTCATGACAAATTAAAAGTTTTCAATAAACTGTAGCTCAAATTTGCTACTTAACAGAATTCAAAATAAAGCATGGTTTTACATGCATTACATAGTCCTATTTAAAAAATGTTTTGCATAATTTAACAGCAACATTTACAAACAAAAAGCAGCATTTCAATCCGCTTGCTGTGATTTCTGATACTGGTGGCTGTGAACATTCACAACATTATTTAACTAGACTGCTGATAATGTTTCAGATCTATTAGTATGCCTCTGCCACCTTTGAGGTATCAATCATGAGCTGCAGCTGAGCATGCCTGTTAAATATTGGCAGTCACACCATCTGTCTTTCAATTGTGAGTTCACACATATGATTACTAAGGTGCTAAATAAGACAGTGGTCATTTAAACAGAAACTGTCTTCTTTTTTTTTTTTGGTTACATTTTTTTCAGTCTAATGTGTGAAACTGGCCATTTAGAAACTGTTACAAGGCAAGAGCCAGTAATGTGCATTCAAAATCTAAAATCAATGTTAGATAGAGCTGATGTGGGATGTTTTTTTTTTTTTTGGCAGTATACAAAACAAAACACAAAACAGTTGGCTGTCTAAATGCAGGGATCTATTTTTCCTGAAAGTGCCCTCATCAAAATGTTATGGAGAGAGGAGTTCAGTGGCTCGGGAGATGAAGGAGGTAGACCATGCACACTGTTCATGGTTGGCTGAGTGAGAAACAAAGCAAGCCTGCGGTTAGTAGGCTAGGAGGCAATACCTGCCTTCAAGTTGTCACTGAGGAAACAAAAGTCCTTCTGGCTCATTGCTGAGCGCAGAGAGGATCTGGGAGAGCCCGCCACTTCAAAAGCAGCCTGTTCACTTAAGGCTCAAAAGGACAGAAAAATACTCCCGGCAAGACAATGGAACATATGCAGTTTAATGTGTAAAATCAACAAGAGGGCCGTGCTTCAAACAAACAGCTGTTTGGTACAATAACCCACAGTTAATATGGCAATGAGGATATCAGCAGTGCCACTGTAATTAAATAATACATCAAGATCTCCAGAAACCCTGCTGTGAATAACTGTATGTTTACATTCCACAGTATCCACACTACAGTCTAAGAAATAAAGGGGCTCACTAGGACCATAAAGGGTTCTTGGGCTCGTTCCCACAGAACCCTTTTTGATTCCCGGTGGAACCTTTTATAAAGATTCCACTTGGAAAACTACCTACACCCCAACATAAAGGGTTGTACCTGGAACCATCTGTGAAAGGTTCCACCCAGAGCCCCCAATGAGAGGTTCCAAAGGAGAACCCTTCTATGGTGCAATGGTTCCACCCAGAACCCTCTCTGGGGGTTCTATACAGAATCTTTTCAACTTCTGAGCGTGCTAACAGGAACCCACCCAGACCTGCCGAGAACCTTTTTATGTTCCAAGGGGCTCATCTAGAACCCACATAAGGGTTTCTACTGAGAACCTTTTTATATTCCGAGGGTTTAATCCAGAGCTCACCCAGGGGGTTCTATCAAGAAATCTTTTATATTCCAAGGATTTAATCTAGAACATACCCAGGGGGCTCTACTGAGAACCCTTTTATATCTCAAGAATTTCATCAAGAACCCACCCGGGGGTTCTACCAAGAACCCTTTTATTTTCCAAGGGTTTCATCTGGAACATGTCCGGGGGATTACACTGAGAACAGATTTATCTTCCAAGGCCTTATCTAGAACCCACCCTGGCGGTTTTACTGAGAACAAATTTATGTTCCAAGGATTTCATCTAGAACCGATCCAGGGAGGTCTACCAAGAACCTTTTTATATCCCAAGGGTTTTATCTAGAACCCACCCATGGGGTTCTGAGAAGCCTTTTATATTATGTTACAAAGAACCCTTGAAAGAGTTCTTCAAGGACTTCAACAATCTTTGAAGAACTCTTTCTTCAGAAGGGTGATGATGAAAAGGGTTCTTAATGGAACCCTTAGTCTTACAAAGAACCCTTGGAGAATGCTTTTTCAAAAAAGGGCTCTGCAGAAGCAAATGGTTCTGGGGAGAACTTCTGGAAGCCTTATTTCTGAGGGTGTAGCCAAGAGATATCTGTAGGAATGTCACGTTCAACAACTTCTGCATCAGATAAAGTAATTGAGTGACAAAACCTTTCGCAGACAGGTTGTAATAAGGTATTTTCATAACGGATTATTATAATCAGGATTACAAGGTTTGCCGGTATGTGTATCAAGAACTGTGTACCTTTACTGAGAGCTGTGACAAAGAGGATAATACAACAGCAGTCAACAGTGCCTCTGGCAAAGATTTAGCTCCAAACATCACTACTGCCATGTTTGTTCCAATTACTAGGAAGCCCTGAGCCTTGAAGTTGTATTGACTTGTGCCAAAGAAGACACTATGGAATTAGCCAGACAGAGCTGTTTGAGCAAGGTGGCAGCCGTAATTAATATGGTCTGGTAGCTGGTCAGTGGGTATAATGGACATTTTGTGTCAGGAACCTGTGTTTACACTGTCAGACTGAGGTGTTGGGGACTTGCTCTCATGCAGAGAGGGGTTAATTACAGATTCATAAACACAATTTGAGAAACATAAATAAATAATAAATAAATAAATCAAGAATGTGTAAGTGCAGTCTAATGACGGCATAATAGAGGCTTATGATGATGACGCTGTCGGCCAGAGATGTCTATCTACACTGCCCTGACAGGGACACAAAAGTATGTGAAAATGACAAGGATACATTTTACATTTAATTTCACTGCATTTAAATACTTATGAAATATGTTATGTCAGGTACCTGCGTACCTTTAACATGTAAACTGATATGTTACCGATACCAGTATCTGGAATTCGGTAAGAGTACCAAACGGTACCTTTTACCTTTTGAAGTTGTCGATGCCTTTTGTAAAGTTTTGTTGTCCATGGGGGTTAAGTTACACTTTTAAGACAGTGGCTGCAGGCGTGCTAACGGTAGCTGCAGCTGTTGTTGGGGATTTAGCTTTCAGGCTATGAATACAGTGCACTCTTTTACTGTAGCTTTTACATGAAAAGTGTTTGTGTTTGTTGTGTTGCCTTCACCAGCTTTGCACTTCACATGACATACACTGCAGATAGTGTTGTCTGTGTCGAGTTTTGAAAAGTTTAATAACACTTGTGACTGCTTTTGGCTCGCTATTGACCTGTCTGTCTCACTCCACTCTGTGACTTGAACCAGCTGCTGCTCATTCAAAGACTGATCTCTCTTTTTCTCTATGCTCTCTATTACTCTTTCACCCAGATGCGCTCCCAGGTATCAAAAATTGGCACCAAGGGGCGCCCCTATAGCTCGGTTGGTGGAGCGTGTGCCCCATGCACTGAGGTCCTCTGCAGAGGCCGCTGGTTCAACTCCCGCCTGTGGCCCATTTGCTGCGTGTCATCCCCTCTCTCTCTACTCCCTTTCCTGTCATATCTTCAGCTGTGACTATTAAAAATAAAGGCAAAAGCCAAAAAAATCTTTTAAAAAAAAGGCACCGATTTATTTCATGTGAATTGGTATTCAGTAGTACAGACATAATTTGGTTGGCACCACTAAGAGTACCAAGTTTGGTACCCAACCCTACTGTTGAGTAGGATTTTGTTTGTAGTTTGTGTCTTCTATCCAACAGAATTAAGGCAATGATATCATCCAAGTTGTATGTTCCTTCCTCAAGATTCTAAATACATTCTATAGGCTTTAAAGGCTCCAAAATTTCCAGTTTCCAAGGGGAGTAATCAACCAGTGCAGACCAAACTGCCTCTGCCATTTGGATGGACCTATAACCAATCATAGCAACGCAATGTGTGATGTAACACTGAGTGACATCAAAGTTGGGGCTGTGCTTGGTCTATTGTCAAGCAGGAATAAATGGTGGCCTGGCCTCAAACTTTCTTGTATTACAGCTAAAGAGCACATTGAAATGTGTTTCTGAAAACATTTCAGGCACGAAAAAGGCCATGCAAGAACAAAATCTTGATTCATATCTGATCAGCATCATGAGCCTGGTGTGTTATGCTTGTAACACATGACAAAAATCTGCAACAGTGACGCTCCTCTGTCAGTCATTGTATTAAATTAACAAATGGGATGGAGGCCAGAACAAATAAAACATGAGCTTGCAGACTCGTCTGGTTCCCAGGCTACAGAAAGGTGGTCCTATATGAGCAAAACATTTATGCCAAAGTTGGAAAGTTTTGGATAAATTAACTGATAGAATTCTGTATTTGCACTTTTATTTCTGGATTATTTCTTGACTCTTTTCACTGATTTCAAACAGGTGTAGAAGAGTTGTGAATAAGTGATGTCACATACTTCTGAGCACCCATCAAATGTTCTGTTTGGACCTATTTGCAAAGTGTTAAATGTTAAAGCTACCTCAAGGAGTTTTAAACTGGTTATGAATGTTTTGATTTATTACCGATTCCTCTATATAACCTACATGAACACAAGAGACCATCCACGAGAATGGACGGCTGTTTCTGTATAGCTGTTCTTAATGGCTGCCACCAGGTTGGATTCTCCCTGAAATCCGATGAAACAAGCCTGTGTTTACATTTTTCCAGGCAAAGTTATAGTGAGTGGTATGATAGCCAGTTACACAGAAGCAGGAGTAGGTTTTTCTTTAGATAATTTTATTTTTGACATTATATTTTGTGGTAATTACAGTGGAAACACTGCTGCTTTTGTCCACAGGGGCCTCTGAAATCAACACAATATGAAAGTTCCTTGTAGTAGCTTTAATGTTGTGTGAACAATGTGCTGGATTTCATTTGCTGTCCCTACAGTATCCACTCATGGCAACTAAAGCATGATTAATCAAAACTACAGTGTTCCAGCTGGATTAAAGACAAAACACCCACAGTGCACTGTGGTATAGGAAGATCTTCAGGGTTCTCGCACATGAGAGTAAAATTCTTGCAGTTCTTAAAGGTAATGAGAGGTCCTCCACTGGGATGTGGTCTACCTTGCTGGAATATTTACCAGACGACCTGAAAGAACTTGCATTAAAAAGCAGATACTCACTGCAGTAGAGTAGTTTACATTAGATCAATTTATAGGATTTTTTGTCCACCTGTTTTAAACATAGTTTTCACTGTGCATTTATTCTTGAATGGTGGACAGAACAAGGTGTGAGAGGGAAGGAGTGTTAGACTGGAGACCTCTGGAACGGGAATGTATGGATGGATCACACAGATGTGTTGTTTTGTTCTTTTTTTTTTTTCTTTTCCATGATCTAAATGCATGTTTATGTTTATGTATATCTGTAGATATACAGAGCTGTTTATGTTTTTCAAAGTGGGTGGAGGCCTTCCAAGAGGGCTCCAAACAGTTCCAGGGGAGGCTCAGTGAAAAAAGGTGAAAAACATTAGTATATTATACATTAGTTATCAAAAATAAATCACACAGAATAGCCTAAATGTGAGTGACTGGTTAAAGCAATTAGAAATACAGTATTGGGGAATATTAATTGTCTTCCCACTTTCCAAAGTCAGAAACTAATACATGCCTTTGGACAGACCTTTTTCATGTACTTGGTGCAGTCTGAAGTTATGTAAAACAGCAATATTAAGCTATCCTGGCTCTATTGTTGAGTGTCTGTGGGATCATATAACATTATCATGATCTCACAGACATTCAGGATTTGATTTGATTTTTTTTTCTAAGCTTTGTCTCATGGGAGGCCCACAGTCTCAGACTCTGAAAACCCGTGGAATAACATATTATTTTTATATTTTATTATGTTGAAAATCAGTCAAATTTTCTTCTTTCTTCTTTTCTTCTTTCCTATCCATGTTTTCTGTAATAGTCTTTTAGTAACCTACAAACACACAAGATACATGACAGCAGCAGTGTTGTAGCACTGTATGCATCAAAATACCTACCCTAACCTCTTCCCTGTGACTTCTCCACAGTGTAAGACTGTCAAAATATGTCTTCTAATGTCTGCTGTTTTATGATGAAAACAGATTTCCCCATGGGGACGGATAAAGTATGTATTGATTCTGATCTTGATCTTGAAACAGCCAGTGAGTGTATTGCAGGCAGAAATGATGCACCCTCCAAGGAAGATAGAGTTGGGAGATAGAGGACATCTTGTTATCTGTGTATCTACATGAATCAAATATTTCATTTTTTATGCTTTGAGTAATTCATGTGATTACACCTCTAATGAATCTGACTGCAGGTTCATGTGCCCATTTGGTCTCGTTAACAATGACACAGCAGCTTCACAGGGGCACTTTGTTAACTTGGTTTGTTTGTTTATTCATTCGTGTTTTTTACAAGGCACATTGCTTGGGGAAATTATGACACACACTCTTTAAATGGCACAGAGCCCCAAGATCCCTGCACAAGAGGAGCACAGTGTGAGCTGGAGGAACAGACTGTACGCTAAAACTACAGGGGTCAAGTCAATACATGAATTTGTGGGTTTTTTTTTTTTTTCCCCCACCAGTTCTCTCAGTAACAACATTATGCCAAGAGCACTCTTAGGTGTCAACAGGTGGTGATGTTCAAAGTCAATGACAAATTTCAATAATTGCATTTCAAATGTTGCAAGTGTGAAAAACAAAATATCCATCAGGAGCTAAGTGAACATTGACTGCTGCACATTTAGCTACTTTCAACACTGTTGTTGTTGCTATAATGTCCCTTGTGCACAAGCCTCTCTCTGATAGCCACAACTAAATTCTTACAGAACATTTGGAACCAAACAAACAAACAAACAATTTTTTAAAGGAGTAACATTTTACAAGTCTTCTCATATTTTATTTATTTCCCAGTGATCCACTCAGAACAACTTTTTTTTTTCATGTACATCCATTATTTCAAAGTCTTCCCTCTTTCGTTAAGGACAGGCTGAGTGCTTTTCTGGTTTTATTTGAATTAAAGTGAAAGTGAAAAGGTTCAGTCTGAATTTTGAAAGAATGGCAGTTCGACCTCATGAACGCAGTTCATCAAAACAGTGATAAAACCCAGCAGCAGAGCTACTACATCCTCACCACGGCCACCAGATTCAAGCTGGGTGTGTTAATAAAACACAGATATTTTGGCCTGAATTTCAGATGTTTAGGGTCGACATTAGGGATGACAACACCACTGTTAGCAATTACACAGGACAATTTACAAGAAAATATTTGAGCAATGAATGTTAGATCTTTAGATCTTTCCCCTCCTTGGAACAAAAGGAATGCTAACCAGGTTGGTTCATTATTAAGATTCAAGTTGCCAGGTCTGTCAAACATCCCCACAATGACCCCAGAAACTGTAGCTGACGTCCACAGATGATCTGTAAAGTAATGCTGCTGTTAAATGCAAGCCGGTTGTCATGTTAGCTCCTTTTCAAGGTTAGCTCGGTTCAGCCAGCTTAGCTTTAGCTTTGACAAATTAGCACAAGCCAACATGTTAATGTACTGAACAACAGAATACTATTTTTTATGCCTCCCCACAACCATTGGCGATGGTGGGGCTTTGTATAATTCAAAATTGAGCTGGTCACAACTTATTTTAGCCCTCCAATGATGCGTCAACCAATCATGTTTTTGTTTCACCACTTCTGCTTTCCGCCTCCCCAGAATTCCTGTCCTGTGTTACTTACCCCCACCCTTTTTTCTTAACCCAACATCAACAAAAAAGGATGAAGCTGGATGATTCATGATTCATGCTGACTCTATACACAAGCACTCATTGATGTCAATGAGTGTGTAGAACTTCACTAGCGACTCTGTGACAATGTAGCCGGCCACTTTGGCTGTTTAGTAGCTATGTCAATGGTACAATGAACATACAGTAACTCCTGCTATTCTGTGCCACAACTCCACTGCTACTGGACAGAGACACTTTCAGTCTATAACTGACACGTCTGACTGAGTATTGATGGCACATTTAGATGGCAGGGGTGTTGGGCAAGTAATGTAATTGGTGTATGCCCGAACACTACGACTACTGTGGCAAGCCAAGTTGATGTCTGTCCATCTTTGGTTTTAGTAGAATTACATTAATAAATTACTCTTGTTACTCTTGTAACAATTTGTTTTCACCTCAAGTAATGTTATCTTCACTACACCTGTCTTTTCTCTGCTCTGCTGTGTGTATGGTGTGTGTGTGTGTGTGTTGTGTGTGTGTGTGGTGTGTGTTGGTGTTACGTGTGTGGCTAAGCCCCACCCTCAGTGAGAGAGCAGAGGAGAGGTAAGAAACTAGTGTGACCATAAATGGCAGCAAAACACAATCAAAGACTCCAACCGGTCTGAAATGAATGCACATAAATTAGGTAAATAACATAAATAAAATATTTAGTTCTTTCAGCCCCTAAGACAATGGCAGGGGAAACACTGAACTGTATATAAACAGCATTCCTCCAACGTTTCAAACACATTTACATGAACAAGTGGCAGCATATGGCACGGCACCTCTCTTTACACTGATGACCAGAATGACACCTACTTCCCATTCACAGAAATCCATTATTAGGGTTGTAAAAAGTGTGTTATATTGTACCGATAATTTCCCTCCAAAGCTAAGTGGCTCTGTGTGCATATGAGCTACTGCATCTTATACGCTGTTAATGCCAAATAGATATCAGAAGTCCTCAAACAGCAATGGAACTTTTATAACACCTCTTAAATATTTGAGTTTTATGGAAGGTAATAAGGACAAATGGAAAAGTTGGCTATCTAGGAGGTACAATGGCCTCATAAAAGCAGATGGTCACTGAAAGAGGGAATTTCTAAAGATCTTAATGCCCCATAAGGGCAATAACGTTCAGGATTAAACAGATGTGGTAAGAGCAGGGCAGACAATAAAGGACTCATCAGGGCTTTTATGATATCACCGATCAACATGCTCACATTGAAAATAATGTTCTGCTGTATTTTCTTTACAATGCATGAACACTGTATCTTTTCCATCTGTCTGAAAGTTTTATATGATTGCAGAGCACAAATAAACATCCTGCAGAATTTCATACACTGATTTCTTGGTCTCAATCCAGTGCAGATTATCAAAATCATCAGTGATGAAAAACATTTTTCCTCTCTGGCACAAAACTTAAGAGGCTTAGGCGTCTTTGCTATCTTCATTTATTGGCCGAGCTTGTCCAAATTTCAACACCTGCTTCATGGTGATGCAGAGAAAGACCATAGAGAGGATGATTAGGAATTTATGAGGAGCTCTGTAAACATGCATAAACAAATCAACAAGCCGTGAGCAACACCCTTATTCCCAGACTATCAAATAGTTGAGCTGCGTGGTGGATGTCAGGTTTTAAGTAAACACTTAAGCAATGATTTGACTTCCTCTCACAATGGCACCGTTTAATAACAAGGTATCTATCCAGCTGAGCAGTGGAGGCAGAGGAGCACAAATAGATCGCAATAAGGCTTGAAGAGGAACGCCACAACACTTGTGTCTTGTGATATTCAAGCAGGATATTAACATGTAATTTGTCAGTGCTGTGCTCAGCAGTGCTGCTGCTCTCAGTGTGTGGAAATTATCAGGCCTTTACTTTCAAAGGTATGAGTAGCAGGAAGCACACAATTTCCACAGCAATTTAAATTACATCGAGGTGAGCCCTGATAGATCCCTACCCTTTTAATCTCACGCTGGCAGAGTACGAACACTGAAAACCATAACATGGCTTGTTGTTATTACTTTTAGCAGCAATTTTTAAATAAACTGAAGGGACATTGGTAGCTATGTCTTAAGGGCAGTGGTTTAACATATACCACAGGAATTGAGTAAAAGGCAGAATATTTCCCTAAGAAATGCACTAAAGTCAGGTGAAGTCATAGTATGTCTGAATTAAACACTTCATTAAGTATAGCTCTTGATAAATGAACTTTGATACATCATCTAGTGTTGCTAATGTGATATAAATGAGAGAAATCCAAACCTATAACTATAAATTGAGAACCTATGCCACAGGCGTCGAGCATAAATCGAACTCAAATGTTAAGTCACATTCACATGAGGCCTTTAAACGAAGCAGTGATTAGGACAGCTGCCCTGAAGCAGGCAAAAAAAATTAAAAAGTGTAAAGATAATGGGGAAAAAATAACAAAGAAAGAAAAATTGGGAGGGCACCCTGAAAGTATTAGCTGCAAATGTTTTCAAGTTTATCTTAAACTCATGTCTCATGTATGTTGCAGTAATTTCTGCTCTCGATACTGGCCAGAGGACATCCCTTTCTAACATGGTTATACACTGTATGAATTAGGGGCCAAAACCCATTAGTTCTCCTTCCATGCCTTCAAAAGTTCACCCATATCTATTATGAGGCTTTAGCTCACTCAAAGCTGCTATAATCCATATTTTTATAACAACGTATCAAATGACAACAAGTGAAAACAATGTTTCACTGGCCAAGTTTCCATGCAAAATTGAACTGAATTTCAAATAAACTGGCAAGAAAATGCAAATGAATGCTTGTTTCCATCCAGTACCATTATGTAATTACTGATAAGTAGTAGGTGGCACCTATTCTCCAGTAGGAGAACCATCATACCATTATGGAAGAAGAGGGCGCAAGAAGATGTAATTAAAAGAGCACCAGTCAAACTTTAAACAGTGAAAAACAATGTAGACAACAGGATGGACATCTGGCGTGTCTGTTTGTTTCATGTATTAATGTTAGAAAGGTTACATCAGATCTGTGTGGCGTGATCATGGATGTATTGCAGAGCCATGGGAGCAATGAAAAGACTGTTGGAATGGAAACGGCTGATCACTCATGTGGGTTAAATGTTCACTATAAGCCAGGACTTATTTAAAAAAGTGTTTCCATGTCCTGTTAAATGTAAACAGTGAAAACCACATCAAGCAAGCATAAAAATTAAAATAGTTTTTTTTTTTAATTTTGCTGTTCCCATCAACCTTTCCTAATGCAATATCTCAAAATGTGCATAACAGTAATGGAAACAAAGCTACTGTGAAAAGGCTTGCACAGTGTGATGAAACTTCACAGAATCATCACTTGAAGTTTTACCTAATTGCTTAGCCATGTGGTTCACAACTTTACAGCTTGGTTCACTTTCACCACTCTCACAGCCTTGTTTTGGCTGCAGGCAACTGTTTTCAGTGAAAAAAAGCATCTAAACATGTACACTACCTGCTCAGCAGCAAACAGCAGACACACAGAGTAGCTGGTAAACACAGTGGGGCATTTAGTCGCTCAAGAGCAAAATATTTCCCTGAGTAGTTGGTGGAGATCAAAACAGAGCCAAAAGAGAGGTAATACAGGACTTGCAGTCATCAGGTGGCCACTAACAACTCCAAATGAGCGATGTTCTTTAAAACTGCTGGATGTGTAAATAACTAAGCAACTGTTCACTAACAAGTTCAACAAATCAACTTAAAGATGATGATACTGTAATTTTTTATTTAATTATTTATTTATTTGCCAGATAAAACAGCAGCAGACACATAACAAACGAAAGGGAAGAAGTAAATTGTGCAGGTGAGATTAAAAAAAAAAAAACCCTCGAGCAGTGATTCCTAAAGTGGGTCGTGAAGGCCCTGCAGATGGGCCTTGAGAAATCATGAAAAATAAATAAATAAAACATTTTCAAGTTTTAATTTTACAAGTTTGAAATTATCATAAAATATTTAGGACTAATTTTTTTTCAAAGTAATCAGAACTAATAAAACAAAGCCAAGGGATTTAAATTACATTTTGTTCTTCATTTATCTGACATAGTTTACACACTGTATTAGGTGACCTGTCACATTAACACTGAACTTAATTTATATCTCATCACTGGTACAATTAGTCTCAGTGTTGATCAGAGTTGTGATTAAAGGTTTGGGTGGACAGCAGAGGATTTTCAGGTTTCAAATCGGTCCGAGGCATTTTAAGCTCGGGAAAGGCTGCCCTAGAGCCTTATAGAAGGAATCTCTTCTTCTACCCTGAGGTACTTCAAGACAGACACAGTCACAGAGAGCAGAGTGGATAGCAGATGGTTCTGTTTGTACTACATAGCGTGTCTGTGTATGTCAAAGTGTTCACACTTACAGTCCATGTTGATGAGGACATTACGACACATGGACACTCACAGACGTGCAGAGTAGCCAATAATTAGAGCTTAAGTTAGCATGATGATCACATCGGCATGTATCCTGGTATGTGCAGGTTTATAGTAGAGCTGGGCAGTGCATCAATATTATATTGATATTAAGATATAGACTAGGTATTGTCTTAGATTTTGGATATTGTTATACCATGATAAGGCCTAAGCATTAACTTCTCCTGGTTTTAAACGGCTGCATTACAATAAAGTGATGTACTTTTGTGAACTTACCAAAATCTTCAAGTTGTTCTATTACTGTATTTGCCTTTACCCACCTAGTCATTGTATGCACATTACTGAGGATTATTTATCAAAAATCTCATTGTGTTATTTTTTTGTTAAAGTATCAATGGTCATTCCTGCAAAATTGTTGCAATATCAATCTATAGTGACGTATTTGATCAAATATATCTCATTTTCTCCACATGCCCAGCCCTAATTTATTGCAGATTTTGTGTACCTGTGATAAACCCACATGTGAGGAAGTATCCCTCCACCACAGCTCAGCAAAAAAACACTGTCCAAGAAGGACAATGGTGTAATTTCCTATTAGAAAAAACAAAACAAAAAAAAACACTTGATCTGACTAATTCAGACTGCTGAAGCCTCTTATTAGCTTCATCTGAACTTCTGAAAGAATGTTTGTGCAGAACAAGGCCCATAATTTTGCCTATCTCTTATTGGTGCAGTATTAGATCAAGCATTGTTTTATAAAAGACTGGAAAAAAAAATAAAACGTATCCTTTGATGGCAAATAAATACTTAGTGGGCAGCATGACCAAAAGCAGATCATTCAGACTAAGAGAGATGTATTAAATAAACATTGTTCAGTGCACAGTATGTGATGCCATACATTAATTCAAGGTCCCACAGAGATGCTGCCGAGGCCCATCTTTAAGCTCCTGATTGCTGTGTATTGTGTGTCCAGCCTTTTGTCCTCCCATCTCTGATTAGTTACCACAGCTGGCAGGAACAATTAGCCAATCTGCTGTTTCTCCAGCCACAGACACTGAGGTACTGTCACTACACCTGTGAGAGAACACTGCAAATCGCAGCAGTAAAAAACCCACATTGGCAGAAGGGACTGAAATACCAACAGTCTAATCACCCCAGTGCAAGTGTTTGTGGATATTTGCTCTCAGCCCCATTCTTCTTTTCACTCAGTGTTAACAGCGGCTGAATGGGCCAAAGAAGAAAAAGCTGCTGCTGATGTTAAAGAAGCTCATAAACCTCCTGCAGGCTCTCGAAAACTCCAAGGTGAATGACGGCTGCAAAACACCAGTCAGGCTGATTTGAGTTGTATTCAGCAAATTTAAAAGAATGACAGTCATCAGGGGAAAGCAAACAAGTGCAGCGCAGGGAGGCAGCCTCAATGGAAGGTGTGGGTGGAAATGTTTTGTACGAATATCAGCTGTGTGAATTTTATGAAGTTTGTTTATTAAAATACATACATTTTTAAACCAGATTAAAAAATGTTTTAACTTAAATTTATGTTATATGAAACTTTTAAACTAGCTTAAAGTAAGATTAAATTCAAACCTCTCTTTAAAGCTCAGTTTAGTTTTTGCTTTAAACCTGGACTAATTTTAATTCTGCTGCAGCAAAACTTTAAATTACAATTTACACTGTGATCCAGGATTAACTTTAAACTTACACTTGACGTTTAACTTTTAAAATATTTGACTTTCTTTTAGATGGATTGAGCTAAATAATTCTCTGCTGTCATCATGAGTAGGCCTCCTAGGTTAACCAACTTTTTAGCTAGCCAGCAAACAAAATAACGTTTTTGTTATCTTTTTAGCTAGCTGGCAAACAAAAATAATGTTTTATATTCACTTTTTAGCTAGCTAGCAAACAATGTCACATTTAATTACAGAATAGGCCTTAAACTTAAAGTTAATGGTTTCCCCCCTTCTTATAGGGCCCAACAGCAGTCAAATTAACTTTTTATTTATTTCTTTATTTCAATTTGAATAAGCAAACATCTTCATATCTCTTACACTGTATTTAATTTTGGTTTACCTCCCTAAACTTGGCATTACTAAACCTTAGATTAGTTTTTAATTATGTAACAGCAATACCTAATTTTAAATCTGGATTTACTAATTTTAAGCATAGTCTTACTAAACTCTGACTATAACTAATTTTATCACTGGGCTCCCTGTCATAGTTTTTATAACAAAATCTAGAACCATTCATTGCATTGGCCGTTTGAGACAGCTGTACATCTTGTAACACAGAGAGAGCACTGAACCCCCACTCACTCATGCTACACTGCAAACAATATCCCACAATTTAAATTAACAGTTAAAGGAGGAAACAAAGACAGAAACACAGTCAGAAGCAGCTCAGGAGCCTGGTGATGCCGACACGTGTACAAATTCAAAGCAGGAGGCAGGAAAAACTGTTCAAGCTGGGTCTAGATGAATGAACTGTTCTGGTAAATATTGTTTAAGGCGCAATCTGTAATCCAAATGTAAACGAGAGGGCAGCCGCACTGACATAATTGAAAGCACTACAGTGAAACTTGCAGTAACATGGCTGACAGATCCTTTAATACAGGGACTAACACTACACAACAGAAACTGTGGTTTCCTTGTGGTGCTAACAGGTTCTTTACATCAGTAGCTGTTGTAAACACAGAAGTAAAATTCTAGTTTCAGTTATGATCAACTGAGAAAAAAAAATCACAAAATGGTGATTATACGTGAAACTATTCTTTCAGCTTTAAGTCTAAACGCTTTATTTTTATATTTGTCTGATTTGCTGTTTATTTGAAACACTAGAAGACCATAAAGACTGTGTTTGAATAGAGATGGTTTTCTTACATACAGATTGATTGGTCCATCTATTCGTCCATCCATCATGGCCTTTGTAGCTGTGATAGAGTAGCTGAGGTGGGTAATATTTATTACAACAGACCTCATTATAACCTTCAGGAAGGTAGGATTTATTGCAAGGTGACTGCATTAGTTTCAGTTGTACCTAAGAAATACAGGTGTCACAATTTCAATATTAAATCGAAAAGTGCGTGCGATGACCTTTCATTTTCAAAAATCAAACTCAAAAGCAGGATTTGCAATTCGCCCATTTCTCTACATGAATAGCACACAGCGTAAACACAGCGTAGCTTACTAGGACTCCCTAAAAAACCTGGCAAAACCATAACCTAAAAAGTTGTTTATCAAGCTAATCTTAACCTCTTGATCTCAAGATTAAACATACAGGAGATGCCAACCTGATTATAATTTTAAACAGAGATAATCGTTTACATTTATGTGACCATAAATTTACAAAGATACTAGATTTTGGCTCCTTGTGTAGCTGCACGGCAGCAACTGCGATTCCACGACTTTACTGATTTTCAAATGACTTTGTCCTGACTGTAATATATTGACAAGATGGGCTGAATTATGTCCAACAACAAAAATATACTAAGATGTGGGGTTTGTATTCTGATATCAGTGTAAATTATTTTATGTCGTCTTATTATCTATTCCAACTTTATTTATATTGACTAGACGACATCATGCGTCTCTGCATTCTTATCCCTTTATTTTTATTTATTCTTATTGACATGTTTTTACATCTATCTATTCTCACTTACATGTTTGCTTGTTTTCCTGTTCTGTCTTATTTTTACTATGTTTTAGTGTCTACTTCAGTTTTAGATTCTGTCTTGCTTCTGTTTTGCCTCATTGTTTTGGCTTTGTCTTGTCACATTGCCTCCTGGGTATGCTGTTCTTTTGCTGTGTCTGTAAAAACACTTTGTAAACTCTGTTTTTAAAAGGTGCTATATGAATAAAGTTATTATCTTTATTATTGTATCTTACCCAAACAGGCGTACAATACATCAGATAAACTTATCTCATATTGTATGCATGTATTATTTAGTCTAAATGCCTAATTTTACAAGCTTTAGAAATAAAATTAACCTTTTCTTTTTCACCTGGTCCAACTTTTTTCATGTGTCAGAGCATGCAAAAACACACCCATCCAGCCAAAATACCAAATTTTTAGGGAGTCCTGTATCTTACTGATTAATTGCAGCTGCACTTGTCACTGTTTGAGTAGGAGATGTATCCAATACTTTGATTTACTCTTCATTCTGGCTAAGTAGCATTTCACATGACTCTGCTATGAAAGCATGCAGGAGGACGCCCTAGTAACACTGCAAAAACAGGGACTTTTTATCTCTTTTCTGTGTCAGTGAACATGACTCAATGACAGTAACTATTATGATAGGCTTATCTAGCCATGTTACAGCTAACTTAAGTAGGTTAACTTCCCTTTATAGCCTGATGCACTTTTCTGTGACTGCAACAATGTGCTGGGACTGGGAATTTCAAAGCAGAATTTGAAAAAGAAACAGAAGCAGTTGTCAGGGCATAAACCCAATGATCTGTTCATTTTCATAAGTCAAGACTCAATAGTCAAACAGCCTAACTGTCAATGCTGAAAATAAAAAGTTTAGATCAAACCTGAAAATCAAAAGTAAAACTGAAACAAGGATTTGGAGAATCGTGACACCCCTACATGTCAATCAGGGACAGAGGTGCCGTAGGGGCGGGGGGTTAGGAAGATTCTAAGGGCCTGTGACTTTCAGTGTTAAATTATTAACCTAGCATCTTAAATATTTACAATGTACTAATAAAACAGTTTCTTTTTTTCCATGCAAAACAATGACAAAATCCAGAGAGCTTCTATTGCCCAACACCCACCTTTATTTACATGAAATGGTTCAGTCCTGCCCTCAGGCGCACACAGTGCTGGCTAGCAGTGAATTGCGAGTGAGGGGCATGGCTTGGAGTGCTGGTGGAGCAGCATCATGTCTCATATTAAAGATAAATCTGGCTTTCAAAAATGAAAAGAGACTATAGAAAGAGAGGAGAGAGAGAGAAGACAGGGCGACAGTGTGTCACCCAGCTCTTCAAAAAGAAAGGTGGGTTTCGTCTGTGAGTGATGGAAACTAATCAGTTTTGGCTACAGTGACCAACATTATAGTCACTAAATATTTCGTATTTGCATTTCACTCCTCTTTTAGCCAACATTTCATCAACGCAGGCAACCTTTTAGCAAACTGTTCATGTAAAAATCAGTTGTCCCTGCTGCCCCTGGTGCCAGGTCCCACAGATGAAGTTTCAGCTTCAGGCTCAGCAGCCCTCTCTCCCAATCCCCATCCCCCAAACGAACCTGCTCCACTCCCAGCTGAAGAAAGTGAACAGCTTTGTGTTGAATGACATGTCAGTTGGCATAATTGCAGGGGATCTGTGGCTATTTCTTTTTTATAATTATTATGAAAAAAAGAAAAATGATTAAATCCTTTTCACTGACAATAATTCAAACGATTTAATTATTATTATTATACAATTATTATTTGAAACAAAATCAGCCTATAGTCTGTACTGGATGCTGCATAGTTTGAAGCATTGAGTGACTGAGTTTAAGTGGCAGCCAATTTTTAAATAATACTTAATATAGACTGGGCTGTAACTTCAGAATCATGTGACCCTGTAGGCATTTTTGAGGAAAAGTGGGCAACCAGCATTTTTTGAAAGTTCAAGGTGTCCCAAATAAGAATCCACCGGTTGCCCTTCAAATAAGGCCCCTGGTTTTCTATATTTCCTCCTCCAACTTAATCCCCCCCCAATGGTAAATTGGATGTTAGACGCTGTTGCCTATCCTGGTTTAGGCTCATAGTTAGGGCACTTCCCAATGTTCAATAATGTTGTGTTTGGTATCATTTTAAAGGGGACATTTGTAGCTTTCATTTGAATCCAATTATGAACCTTTCTGACATAGATGGAGGTCACTAGAGCTCCTCAAACCATAAAGAACTTTTTTTTTTCACAATTTCCGCCTAAATTATTTTCTTTGTTTTAACCCTGTGGTGCCTAGGAACACCAGGGATACAAAAAAAACATATACTGCAATACTCACTTGCCTATGGAGTTTCAGAAAATGTATAATATGATCATATTATTACTATCTGGGGAATTACTGTGAGCCTAGAACGTGACTAGGGAGTTACTGCAGACAAGAGGACAACACGCATGCTGACAGCTTTCAATATTTTGTTGGTGTCCATCTTCTCAAGTAAAGGTAACTAACACTTATTTTGATTGGATGAATGTGTTTATGTTAGTCAGTGAAGTTATTTGAAATCAATGAATTCCATAGATTATAGCTAGCTAGCTAGCTAGCTAGATTATCCATAGATTTTTTGTTAGCTATTTTCTACTTACTAGCTAGCTAACGTTAGCTAATTCTTGCAATTCATTGATTTACCAGGCTATAGCTTACCTATTGCCAGTAGGCCTACCTAACCCAAGTTCATTCAACTTTGTTCTCTATGTAGCTAATATTTATCTTCATTAAATGACCTTTGTGGTTATTGTTTAAAATATAAGTCAACGAGGTAATGCTGAAAAGTCCATAGATTTTTAGCTAATTAGCCCAGCCAGCAGGCTTAGTCCAGTAATTTTAAGTCAAAATGGGGGTCAAACTTGAACAAATTGCAACAGAAGCAAAAAAGAGGGAAAAAAAGCCCCGAAGAATCCCATTGGGGAAAGTTTTGAAAAAGAGAATACGCCTATTAGCCTTATTATTTTTCTCATGTGAATAGGGTAAAAATTTTAATTAATTTAATTGAAAATTACTGAGTTGATTACTTACATTGAGACAAACAAAAAATGTATTACAAGTTTTTTGAAATTGTTTGTTAACATGAGCAAATTTGCATATATTTACATAAATTCCACTGTTTTGACTGTATGGGTATATATGAAGGTGCTGTGGTGGTACGACCATAAAAATTGGGATGAGTTGACTCCATCAGTCACTCAACAAGAAACCACTTGAAATTTCACCCGCTTTACCCAATGTTTAGATCTGATATTGTATGTATGCGTTATTAGCCATATGTAATTAGATTATCCACTGTTTGCTCATGTTAACAAACAATTTCAAAAAACTTGTGATACATTTTTTGTTTGTCTCAATGTAAGTAATCAACTCAATAATTTTCTTGGAGATACACTGCCTGGCCAAAAAAAAAGTCGCCACCAAAAAAAAAGGTCATACACTCGAATATTTCGTTGGACCGCCTTTAGTTTTGATTACGGCACGCATTCACTGTGGCATTGTTTCGATAAGCTTCTGCAATGTCACAAGATTTATTTCCATCCAGTGTTGCATTAATTTTTCACCAAGATCTTACATTGATGATGGTAGAGTCTGACCGCTGCGCAAAGCCTTCTCCAGCACATCCCAAAGATTCTCAATGGGGTTAAGGTTTGGACTCTGTGGTGGCCAATCCATGTGTGAAAATGATGTCTCATGCTCCCTGAACCAGTCTTTCACAATTTGAGCCCGATGAATCCTGGCATTGTCATCTTGGAATATGCCCGTGCCATCAGGGAAGAAAAAATCCATTGATGGAATAACCTGCTCATTCAGTATATTCAGGTAGTCAGCTGACCTCATTCTTTGAGCACATACTGTTGCTGAACCTAGACCTGACCAACTGCAGCAACCCCAGATCATAGCACTGCCCCCACAGGCTTGTACAGTAGGCACTAGGCATGATGGGTGTATCACTTCATCTGCCTCTCTTCTTACCCTGATGCGCCCATCACTCTGGAACAGGGTAAATCTGGACTCATCAGACCACATGACCTTCTTCCATTGCTCCAGAGTCCAGTCTTTATGCTCCCTAGCAAATTGAAGCCTTTTTTTCCGGTTAGCCTCACTGATTAGTGGTTTTCTTAAGGCTACACAGCTGTTCAGTCCCAATCCCTTGAGTTCCCTTCGCATTGTGCGTGTGGAAATGCTCTTACTTTCACTATTAAACATAGCCCTGAGTTCTACTGTTGTTTTTCTTCGATTTGATCTCACCAAACGTTTAAGTGATCGCAGATCACGATCATTCAGGATTTTTTTCCGGCCACATTTCTTCCTCGAAGACGATGGGTCCCCACTATCCTTCCAGTTTTTAATAATGCGTTGGACAGTTCTTAACCCAACTGTCCAACTATTCGGTCTGGCACCGAATAGTTCCTCAAGCACCTCCTCTTCTTCTTCGTACGGGATGGAACTAAAGTAACGTTGGTTCAGCACGTCGATCAAAGGTCAGTAGGTGTACAGCTCGTGAGCTTATGGCAATGGTAATTACTAGTAATAATTAGTTATTAGTCCTACTAGTTCCATTCCATATTTGCTTGACATTTTAAGAAAACCACATTATAAAAAATATAATAATTTATATTATATTTATAATATAATATAATTTCTGTTTCAGCCTGATCATGGAGATCATGATCCTGTGAGGAGCTAGTGACCTGTGGCTGCACAAGTGGATGCAGGACAGCCCGATGCAGCTGTAAGCCAAACCCATGCACTGCATCTTGTCAGTGCCGAAAGTCAAGTGACCTTTGCATGAATAGATAATGCACTGAAGAAAATTTTAAAAAGTGATCACAAAGAAATTGTAGTGCTGTTTTGATTACTATCCATATTTGTATTTAGTTGCCATGTTCAGTGAATTTTACTGATTAATTAAAAAGATGAAAAATGTCTACCTGGCCTTTTATTATTATTGCACTAGTATTAGTAATATTATCATTATGTCTAAACAATTGGTGTTATGTGTGTGTGTGTGTGTGTGTGTATATCCTCAAAGTCCATTAAGTATTGAGATTGTTGTCTTTTGGGTCCTTGATATCCCTTGATCCCACAGGGATAAAAGAAACTATATAGTTTAGGTGAAAATTGTGGGAAAATGTGTGTAGTTTATGGTTTAAAGAGGTCATGTGACGTCTGTGTTTTTCAGAAAGATACAACCATGGGCTTAAATGAAAGCCTAGAAGGTCCCCTTTACAATGATACCAAACATTCATACATAGAATATTAACAAACAGGAAATTAATAGCCGTTTCTAACTTTGGGCGATTAATCAATAATTATGCTAATTAATCAATAATTATGACTAAACGGTAACTTTTACAGCTGGGCAACCGGCAGAAATGGATTCAGCACTAAAAAATCATATAGAAACAATGCTTTAAGTGTTTTTCCTCAAAAATGCCTACCATGTTGTTTTCTAAGGGGCTTTTTCAATTTTCGGTCCTGACTAATAATACCTTGATGCAGGACCAAAATCCCTGCCGAGGCCCCTGACTTGGCAAACAAAAATGTAAAACAGTGGTGACAGCACACAGCCTTGTGGCACCCCAAAATCATTTCAACACTTCCACTTTCAATAGATACATTTCATACACTACCCGGATACTGTGTCAATCTGTGACCCCCCAACAAGCCTCTGTCAGGTTAGGAATGACAACTTGTGGAAAGCACATGGTTGCATGGCAACTAGTGACACCCAGTCATTGCCGCTCGTGTTCATGCTGTGTGTCCGTGGACAAGTCGTCAGTTTAATGTGGAAGTGAGATGGAGAGAGCGAAGTTATTATTAACGCTGTATGGTTCAGGTGAAAAGAGGTTTTAGGGAAAACTGATAAAGAATCCAACAAGTTCAAGGGTTTTTCTGTGTCCCTCAATCATATTTTGGCACCACAAATTGGCACGCGCTCATCAAAACTTTGGGAAACCCCTGTAATAAACTGTAAAATAAAAACAAAGTGAATAGTTGAGCTGAGAGCGAAAGAGATAAAATACAGCGGGATTGTTGAACATTTTCCTCGCATGTCATACCACCAATCTTTCTCGAGAGACAGTAAAACTTCTTGGTCTAAGTCAATTTTATAGTCCACTGATCACATAGTATAGAGTCTCCTTTCATCCTCTGATGGGCTTATCTGTGTTTATATTTCCACACCGTATCTCACACATACACTCGCCTCTGTATGGCCAATCACAGGAGAAATAATACAACTGCAAAACTGCACCCTTTACCGCTCGTACGGCTCTTCAGACTACGCTGTACTCCCCCAAGGTCCATCACAATTACGCCTCTCTCTGAATATCTCTCTGTTTGATGCTAAATCAGTCAATATGTTTTCCCCTCAGGTATGGCTCACTGTTTAACTTGCTTTTGTACTTAAGGAAATATTCAACAAACGCTGGCTTCTGGATGCTGTGCTCACAGCTGCAGTGCATTCATTCTCCACAAAAAAGCTTTAAACAACACATTTATTCATTTAAAGATGGATGAGAAGCGATGTGCGTGAACAGTAAACAAACAAGTGCAGTTGCAAAAAAAAAAAGAGAAAAGTTCATGCTTTTGTAGCTAATTCAGTATTAGCATATTCAACAAAACATTCAACAAACAGTGCTTTGCAGTGTTTCGCACCATTCTACAGAGTAAGATTAAAGTCACATGTTTATTCATTTAAAGAGCACAAATCAGGCTGATCCTGATTAGCACAAACTATGATGTGCTTCCTCGATGACTATAGACTTTAAGGGGGAAAGTGATTCATCTTCCCACTGTCAGCCTTGTACAAATAGGCCTACTCTGCACACTGTGTGAAGATCATCACAGTTTATCTGAGGGAGAGATGTGCATTATCCTCACCCACTATTTTTCAGTTACATTACATGAAGCACTTCAAGGGATAGTTCAGATTATTTGATGCACAGTTTAAAAAGTCCACCTAAAAATAATCAGTTTAAGTGTGTGCTATATTTAAAATACTTTTACCACTTTACCTTGCTTAACCAGCACCATTTTTTCTTTTGCTGATTCGAAAAATGATTCAATTCACGACTCAAAACCTTGTTATGATCAGAATCATGAATTTTGTGGTCCACTGCACCCCTACAAAATACAGCACTTTACTAGCATTAGCCAACAGCACCAGCAGTGTCTGAAATTCCTTACCAACATGCTACTGTGCACACCACAACAGCGTGTGAGATTTATTACTATGTCTGAAACCTTAGTATGATATATTTGTGCGAATATACTTGAATTGCAGAATATTAATGGGGAAATATTACAGTATGCACAGCTGTGGAAACAACAAGAACAACAAAACAGGAAGGACAGACACAAACAACAGCATTGTCCTAGTAACAGACTGACAGGCTGCAAGCTACAGGAGACGAGTTTGAGAGGTGAGAAGGAAGGATTTTATTTTGTGTGGAATGTAACATGCTCTAAATGAATAACAAAATATTCCAAATAAATAACAATGTTGAAATTGAGAGTCTGAAAATTTTTACAATAGAAATTACATTGTTGTAATTTCAAATCCAGGTCTCAGCATCGGTACCGTATTGGTTCAAATGTGAACGGTACCCAACCCTATGCAGAACACAGTAGCTGCTCGTCTGCCGCTGCGTCAGTCATAGTTTGTTTGTGTTATTGTGTGAATCTGAACAAAGCTTACACTTAACACTTAACACTGAAGTCACACAAAACACACACAAACAATCCGATCAAGGCAGGGGTAGACCAGCAACTTCTTTTTTTCTACGAGGTAAAATTATTGATTTCGCTTTCGAGTTTGGCTGGTTTGGAAAGAGTGTCATTTAGCTTTTATAACAGCGGTTTGTCATCAGAAACGCTTGTCTGACAGCACAGTTAAGTGGTGAAAGTATTCTAACTATAGCACACACTGGACCTTTTTTATGTAGCTAAAAAAAATGTTTTGTTGCCAACCCCATCCACAGCAGTAAATTGCTTGGCCTCTGTGCCGATGCTCTCTACTTCTCCTGACTGAGGGCGAGCTAGCCAGCATCTACTAAGTAAGTAACACACTGACTGTAGAAAAGTACCTCATACAACTCTACAGCAAATAATCTGAACTATCCCTTTAATACCTCCAGTTTATGAGCTTTAAACCACCTTCACGTTCACACACACCACTTCTTGCCCTCGGCATGGGATTGTGTGCCAATGGTTTGATGGGTTAATTTATTTAGTAAGTGTTAAAATAATAAGCCCTAAGGTTGGCTGTGAAGTTTTGTGATTATCATCTGTCCTGTTACCGTGCTTTAACAACACGGCCTCACCGCTGGGCATGGCGATTAAGATTCAGTCCTTTCTCAGAGAGACTAATTTACCGCTGCCACAAGGTTCTTTCACGACAGTGTGGTGTCAGTGTAATTTAAATGTCAAAACAATGCCTTGACTGTTATTTCACTTTGGAGGGCAAAATTATTTGCGTCGGCGTGACAATTAATCCTCATTCTACAAGTCTGACCCTAAGCACAAATTTAATTATAAGACCACTTTTACAATTGCTTGTTTAAGATTAAGTTAACAGGAGAGAGTCAACCATGTGACACTCCTATGCTGCTAGATGTCAACAAAGTATGGATACAGACTTGTTCGAAGTTGTTCGTAGGCATCAAGCCAGTCAACAACAACCTGTACAACATATAACAGCCTCGATCTTTAGACCCTCAGTTCAGATAATATTAGATTTCATTAGGTAACTTTATCAGCCCCCACATGGAAAACTGGTTTTAGACGTCTATCTGATGTCTGACTATCTGTTATATCTAAGCCATCGTCAAAATCTGTCTTCGTGAAACGAGCCTCTGGACGTAAATGGACCCTTAATTAGTATCACTGGGAACACCTGTGTTTATTTACTATTTCATGTCAAAATGGCTGTTGATTGACCATGCAATTTCAGCTCTAAACAAAACATGGAAAATTATGTGTCAAAAATTCAGCCCATATCCCAGAAAATAAGTATCACATGTCATTCAGATGTGTCACAACTGTGGGCACAAAAAAGCCTTTCTAAATCACTCTGTGGAACATCTTGGCATCTGTAACCGCTCACTCAATACACTGAAAAAGCCTTTAACAGAGGTGTAAAAAAAAACTTCACAGAAGAATCTAGCAAGCAATTCCCTCAGCATGAATTTAGGTGTTATAGATGTGTTGTAATGAGAATTTATCTTATTTTATAACAAAAAAACGTTCCTCCCCGTGCAATTCTGTAAAACGTCAGAGTGACGAATGGAACGCGCTGCGTATTTGGGTTTGCTCATCTTTGACTGAAGCAGGTTTCCAGGCTATGCAGCGAGCAGCGGCGCTAATCTTCACAACCTCTTCACACTTCTTCAGCTTGTGTCAACAGCACTGTGAGTCAGTTAGCCATTCATATGCTGCTACAGATGGTCCCATCCCTCTTCTTCAGCTCAGCCGCTGACATGATTCATGGGGCTCTGTGTCTTGATTTAGGGTCTCTTTCATATTTCTTCTCGCCCACAGCAGAGAAGCATTTCTCTAAGATACCCCTGAGGCAATGACCCTGGCCTGCCTGGCCTGTCTGCCTGCCTGCCTTAGAGGGGAAAAAAAGAGCTCTGCTGGGCAAAACTGGACTCAACACACACACACACACACCACACACACACACACACATACTATGCATATAATATGCACATATAAGCTGATGTGAGCTTGTATGTGCAAAGGCAAACAAGTCAAAGTCTCTCTGCCGCCCTCACAAACAAAATGTGCTCCATAATCAACAACAACATTATAAGTCAGGATTAAATGGATAACCAAAATTGTGCAAATAAGCATTCATTTCTTGCAGTAGCCTCAAGGTCTCAGCCAACTCATTAACAAACATGGAAACAGACCATTTTACCTTTCACTTTGAGTTTCCCCACTCAATGTTTAAAGTAAGGATTCTTTCATTCTTTTGGTCGTTTGGTCATTTTCTAAACTTCTTTATTAAAACTACAGGGAATCCGGCACAAAATGTGTAATATAACCAGCAAGACAACTTAAAGGGATAGTTCGGATAATTTAATGTGGGGTTGTATGAGGTACTTATCCATGGTTTGGAGAAAAAGCGAGGGGCACCAGCATGGAAGCTAAACAATGTGCTGCTGTGGACAGGGTCAGCAATGAACATTTTAGCTACTTAAAAAAAGTCCACCCAAAAAAATCTATATCAGTCTAAGTGTACGTTATAGTTACGATATTTTCATTGCCATGAGATCACGAGTGTTAGTTGAAAAAGTTCACATTAACCAAAGGGACCAGACTGGCCGACCCTTCACACACTCACTCACGGACTAACTTTTCACATTTGCCATACGGGCAGGTGATTGGACAAATATATTAATGATTGTCTGATTATTTTAGGCCTTTTTTGACATTTTATTTAGCTAGTTTGATGGTTTACAGAGTGACTGGTGCTGCTCAAGCTCAGGACACTGCTGTTGGCTGTTGGTCTACGGTGTCCTGAGCCAGGGGGGACAAGTGAGAGTTTTGGTGAATTTTATTGTGTTTCTGTCTGCAGAGTTTAAATGATGTGTGTTACAGAGTTAACACAAGCAAATTAAGCTTGTCTTATGTCGGTAAAAGAGAGGATCTTGAATTCAGGGGGTGACTGATTGTATTTTTCTGTTTAATAAAGAAAAGAAGTGTGAGAATATTTCCTTTCTTTAAGTTTTTGAGTTAATTTTGTTTATTTGGTCGTGGCTCACACTTATCTCCCAGCTCTCGTCTCATTGCATTTAACCATAGTTGTCTTAGGTTTTGTTTTGTTTTTTGTTTTTTGATTGTCAGTGGCACCTTGTATGTGATAAAACTTAAATTTTGAGCCATTGTTACGTCAATTCTGGCACGAACAATGCAGCAAGATGACATTTTAGCTTGGTTAGGTGGCCTACTACTCTGTGTTTGCCTCCAGTTTTTTCTTTCACTTTGTGTCCTGCTAATGCCATGACATAACTGTAACATCGGCCCAAAAAGAGTCTATAAGCTGACATTAGCTTGTAAGGGCAAAGGCAAACAAGTCAAAGTCTCATTGCCGTCTGCAGAAACACAAAACGTACTCCATAATCAACACCAAAATTATAAGCCTGGATTAAATGGATAACCAAAATTGTGAAAATAAGCACTTATTTCTTGCTGCAGGCTCAAGGTCTGAGCCAACTCATTAACAAAGGCGGAAATGGACTACTCTAGGCTTCACTTTCCCGCTGCTGCTGCTATTATTCCGCTGTTATTTCCACTCCCAGAATCAATGGAATAAGCAGATCACTAAAAATTAAACCAGCAGTCACCGGTGACTGTTTCCCCACTCAATCGCAGTTTGTTGGATTTGTATAATAATAACCTTGCACGTTTCCTTTCTATCTGGAGTCAAAATTTTCCTCCAATTTAGTCTCTATGGGCTTCAGATTGCCCTGTCAGAAAGGACTATAACGAAAGACTGTGCGCACCACTTCCTTATCGCTACCAGTAAATTACTTCGGATCAGATACAGGCTGCCAACTCACAGAAACTCCACTCGCCAGACACAGAGAGAGAAACAGAGAAGGAGATAGGAGAGAGGGCGAGAGAGGAAGAGAAGAAAAAAAGTGTCAAGACATGACAAGAGGAGGAGAGTATCCCCGTGGAGACTGATAGTTTCAGCTGCTCTCAAAGGTCATCTGATGTTATCTAAAGATCATCTTCAGTCACCAACACTCGCCTTTTTTACACTCTACTCAATTGCCGGAGTCAAGCGCCTGTCAATCAAAACTTTCATAACCTGCAGCTACAACAAAGTGGCTTTTTCTTCCCAATGTAATCAATCTGAGAGACAATTCTTGCTCAACACGAGCACGAAATAAAACGACTCAGAGAATAAAGAACAAACATTACCTGCAGGAGTTTGTTTAATGTATCCTTTGTCATTTCTGTTTTATGGACTATTTGACTAAAGAATATGAAAAAATGTACTGATGTTCATCATGTACACTGAATTTGACAAGTAAGAGAAGTAATAAGGAAAATCAACAAAAACAAAATCAATCAATCTGAAAGAAGTGGTGTTCAGTAATGTCTTCTGTTCCTATATTTGTTTAGGCTAAAATGAATGCCTTTAAGGACAATTTATTCTACATAATATGATGAATAGCACAAATTATATAGGGTTACAACTAACAAATACAATATAGCAGGACTATTCAACTTCACTAGTAAGTGGGCCAAACAGGGAAATCACTGGGGGTTTGTGGGCCACACAGAATACAATTAATAGCTACGACTAACTCTTACAGTATAATGTTAATAGATATAATCCTTTGAGCCGTCAGGGAAAAATAGCATGATGACAGAAAACTAGCCAGGATTTGACTTGAAGTGCCTCTTTATTAGAGCTGCAATGATTAATCCATTAATAGATTATTAATCGATTATTAAATTAATTGGCAACTATTTTGATAATCGATTAATCGGAGTAATTTTTTAAAGAAAAAAGTTACAATTCTCTGATTTCAGCTTCTTAAATGTAAGTATTTTTTGGTTTCTTTACCCCTCTATGACAGTACACTGAAGATCTTTGGGTTCTGAGTAAAATGAGACATTTGAGAACATTATCTTAGGCTTTGGGAATCACTGACATTTTCCACGATTTTCTGACATTTATTAATCGATTAATCATGAAAATAATTGACCAATTGCAGCCGTACTCTTTGCATTGTATTATTTCATTAAAGCACAACACCGGTTTATTACTTGTTGCGGAGGGCAAAGTAAATAAATACTTTGCTTTGAAGCTTGTTCTTCACTTAGTTAACGTGTGTTTCTGTGTGGCCCACCAGCCCAGAGTACAACATGTGGCTTGTCTGAGCCACTGGCAGGTGTGGAGCGTGTGTAATCCTGTTGTAGTCTATCACAGCACGTAGGTTCTTTAAAAAGATCACGCAATCTATGATCCATATGTCACAAAGTAGCTCAGAAACATGCTCCTTAATTTTACTTATCATATCACACACAGGCCAGCTTGATTCGCAGACAATCAAACTCTATGATAGACTGAATTTTGAAATCACATTTTACATTAATGCGTAATGATTAGAAGAGTAAAAGTAGTCAATCGACAGAAATGTAGCAATTTTGCAACTATAAACTGTAGAAATTCATAATTTAAGTGATTTTTCAAGCAAAAAGGCCAAAGATTCTCTGGCTGTAGCTTCTAAAATATGAAGATTTGCAGCTGTTCTGGGTTCTGTATCACTGCAAACTAAAATATTTTGTTTCTGGGCTGTCTGGACTGGCAAAACAAGCTATTTCATAATTTCACACTGGGCTCTTGCATCTTGCAATGGTCATTTACATTTTACACACTAATCAGTTAATCGAGAATGCAGCCAGCAGATTAATCAATAATGAAAATGATGATTGGTTGTTGGAGCCCTGTTTCCCATCTAACTTCACTCTGGTCTGTTTGTCTGAAACACTGGACTTCTTACTTGAAATTGACTCATATTTCTTTAAATATGGCACGTTATAAATTATTAAAATGTGAGTTCTGCTGTTACTGCAACAACCCAATTCCCCAGTGGAGATGAATGAAAACCCATAAATGCTAAAAACTAGTACATACAGTATTTTAGACACAGTACAGTATGAACATCTGTAGATTAATTTCTAGTATGAGTGTCTTGTTTCTCTGTACTGTATTTTATTAATATCCTAAAATATGTTTGTATCTTATGGAGGAGACTTTCATCCTTATATTTGGCTGATTGTCCTCTCCTCTATTTGAACCAAAGGTTGTAATAAACAATATGTAAATCCATCCAGCAAGGTGACTTAAAGGGATAGTTTGGATTATATAATGTGGGGCTGTATGAGGCACTTATCCATAGTCAGTGTATTATCTACAGCAGATGGCGGCCAGCACAGACTTAGTTTGGAGAAGCAGAGAGGAGTACCAGCACAGAAGCTAAATAATGAACTGCTGTGGACAGGGTCAGAAACAAAAGGTATTTTAGGGAGTTTTCACACCTACCTTGTTTGGTTCGGACATTCCGGTTTGATCCAAACCAAAATTACATGTGTGAAATGGCCACCAGACCACGGTCCGGACACAACAGCCAAACCTTGGTCCACCCGAAATAGGAGGTCCGGATCAAACTGAATCATGGTTAGGTTGTGTGAAAACTTTTTTTTTTTTTGGATGGTTCGGACTTTCAGACCAATTACGGTTGCACATGGGAAGAAAAAGAGACATTTGGTTAGTTCACGACTTTATAAAGAGTCAATTGGAAAGACTTCTTTCTGGACCTTGGTTTCGACTTTTAGGTGCAAAAAACCCTCAGTCACTGAAAAAAGTTAAACGTTCCATAAAAAAAAAAAAAATCAAAAATAGACTGTTTTCTCCATTTTACCTTGCTGTACCTTTTCTGATGGGAAACTGCTGTTATACAAGGCAAATATCACTCTCTCTGAACCAACCAAACTTTATAGGTGAAAGTACTAAGTTTACCTCGCAGAATACCGGGAGTTGCTCCTCTTCTGCTGCTTCAATAAGTTAAATTGTTTGTGTTATTGTGTGACTTTAGTGTTTTAAATGGATAGTTCAGATTTAGCAAAGTAACACGTTAACACAAACTATCGAGGCAGATTGAGGCAGTGGTAGACTGGTAATTCCTGTGTTCTGCAAGGTAAAATGACTGATTTCACCTATGGAGTTTGGTCAATTTGGAGAGAGCGATATTTGACTTAAATAACAGCAGTTTCCCATCAGAAAAGGTTGTCTGACAGCAAGGTATTGCACTGAAAATATTCTAATTACAGTGCAAACCTAAACTCAAATTGATTTTCTTAGGTGAACCTTTTTTTTAAGTGGCTAAATACCTTTTGTTGCTGACCTTGTCCACAGCAGTACATTGCTAAACTTCTTAACTATTGATAAGTACCCCATACAAGCCCACATTAAATAATCCAAACTATCTCTTTAAAACATTTACTATATGAGCATTGACATGTATTGGGTTGCTATCATGTGATGCTGCTCAAATGTTATACTATGATTTTTCTTCTGGTGACCACTGTCATATCTGTGGTCTCGTCCTGGTTGCTCAGGTGATATAGATGCGTGACCTCAGGGACTTCAGTAGCTTGTGGTGTGACAGTACGATTAAACGTGCGGCGAGTCATCGGGATGCAGGTGGCGGTCTTTCACACGCGTCGAGGGACACTGGTTCTGTGGTACAGACGTGCCTCGACTCCTCGCTGCAGCATTGTGGGGAGCAGCTCCAGCATGGCGGAACCGAGCAGATGGTGAACGTATGCGGCGCTCATGCATGTCATCATCACCTTCATTAGCTGAAGGTGACATATGACATCATCTGGCCCGCGTGCATTATGGGGGCCAGAAAGAGTTGTTTACTTCCTTTTTCTTCTTTTTATTGCAGCATGGTTCAAGGTTGTTGATGGGAGGTATTGTGAGTAATCATACCCCCCTCCCCCTCTGCCTTACACACACCACACACACACACACACACACACACCACGCCGTCCGCTGGCTACTCCTCCTCAAGCCCCCCCCCCTCTCCCACCACCTCCCAGCATTAAGGTAAATAAGGGCTTCCAGCAGAGAGCCAATGAGCACGGGCCACTGAGCAGAGATGCATGTTTGTGTTGCCTTCCTCCCAGGACCCTGCTCGTTTATCTTGGCTGTCAGGTAAAGGGCAGACTCAGAGAAGGTGAAACTTTTTTTTTTTTTAATAAGGCCGGCTTGGTTTCCATAGAAACTGCAGGACAACATTACAGGGACAATGATAAGAGAGCAAAGTCTGGTCTCAGGGCATCCCGCAGTGTGCCACATTGTTGTTGGAGACATTTATGTTTACGTCAGAGAAATGAAAGAGCTATTTAGATTAATTCTCAGGGAGCCTCCAGACTCAGACCTTTTACTGGGGGTGGTGAGATTAATGAGAGCATATTCACACCTAGCTTTCAGTTTAGGTCAGGAGCTAAAAGGTAGGTTTCCGCTTATAAAGAGGTGCTGAGTCTTCTGTGGGCGCAAACTCCCCGACAAAGGCAAAACAGATGTCAAATGACTGTTGTGCATTTCTAATAAGGATATGACAGAGCAGAATGTGATGCAGTGGTAGTGAACATGTCTGTCCACAGTTTGATCACTGTAAGCGGATGATTATTATAACTGATTTTTTTCTTTTTTCTCATACAGATCACCATCAAATTGACAACAGTGTATTTATTACATGATAATAAAGCAATGAAACAGACAGCTAAAGAGAAGGAGGTGATCTGTTGTATTTTTCTGTTTAATAAGGAAAATTGGTAGAATATTTACTTTCTTGACATGTAGTGAGTTTATTTTGTTTATTTTGTCACAGCTCTCACACATCTCCCAGCTTATTGCATTTACCCATACTGCCCTACAAAGTCTATCTGCAGTAACTATGCAAGTAAATTAAGTTTTTTCACTGGTGAGATTTTCTAGTTACTCTTTTCTAGTTATTTTCTAGTTCCCAGCTATAATACAGTACAGTACTGTGTATAAAATATAGTTTTCTGTACTGTAGTTTCACTGCTGCATCCCGTTGGCTCATTTGTGGCAGATTGTCATAAGCTTCATGAGAGACTACGTTTTTCATTGAGAGAAAAGAAAAGACTTTCTTTTCCTGTCATGATTTCAGTGTGCGCACAGCAGCAGGCTCAGATAGGCAGGCAGATGCAGGCGAGGCAAAGTGTCATGGGAGTAAAGTAAAAAGAAAAATTGAATTACCGAAGTTTCAAAATGTTTGAAAAGTCAGAAAATGAACACTGTAAGCGGACTACTTGATTTCTATAAGCCCTGGGTCTTCAACAGGAGGTTTGTGACACCCAGGGGGTCCTCAGAGTTACTGCAGGCGGTCCACCAAATTATTGTTTGATATTATCTTGAAAGATTTTTCTTTTTTAAAATTAAAATATGCCTGAAAATCTGAAAATACAAATTGACGTGACCTGACATAACACATAATTAACAAAGATAAATGAGCCTATTTGTAAAAAATACAAGCAAACAAAACATTTAATTTACATAACATTGACAAATGAATCATTGAAATATTGAATCCTCGTGTAATCATGTGAGCTTACTAACTTACTAAATCACTGTCCAGCGTCTGTCCATCACAGCAAACTAGTTAGTTTAAAACACGTTGGCCAGTTCGCTGTATAACTGCCCCAAATGCACACTTTTATGAGCCACAATTGATCATTTTGTAACTTCACAAGCAAGAGACTCTGAGAGACCCTCCACCTCAGAAACCACCGGTGAGAGTCTGAGGCTAACACAGCTAACATTAGCCATGCTGCAGCTGCTACTGAAAATATTCAATGCAATATCTGTAGTAGGGTTCTGTATCTTTACCAGCTAAGCAGTCAATGGTCTGAAAAATGTCAAAGACCCCTGCTATAAGCGCATTATTTAAACAGCATTTGTATAGGAGTGATTCGGCCCCAAGCTTTTTGATCCATATAAATGGTTTATCAGTGTAACCTTGATCACTATCAGCAGTTTCTACTGTATTTGAAGAATAATTTAAAGATCAGTGGTAAATTCATTGGTTGTAACTTGTTTCTGTGAAGTGATAAATAATAAAAACACTGAACAGCATTAAGGTTGCCTTCCAAAAACTGTCAATATTCCAAATGTGAGCTACCTACGCATTCAGAATATTCTTCAGGCTAAAAGTGCATGAAGAAGAAACAAATTGCACAGGTAATGAATACTTAATGACTACTACATTTTTCACTTTGTGGCGGTAAATGGGAACCATGTTTAGTTAACAAATGAGTGGAAAATCAAAGGAACAGAAGGTACCACATGCATTGTCAAAAGCCTGCAGCCGTGAGATAAACCAAGACAATGATACAAAGATATGAGAGTCTTTGTTTCCAGCCACACTCCTGTGAGAGAAAAATTAAGTCTCTTCTGGAGCAGAACTCAACATGGATATGGTCCACATGTAGTCACAAAGTCGATATGAAATAAGGCGCCCTTGATAAGACGGCACACACCTCTAATTCATGTGCAGACATGCTTAGAGCTACTGCAGGAGAAAGTGTTGAATTCCACATTAGGCTTTTATTCTGTATTCATTTCAGCATTATGATTGTCTCAATAACACAGAAAAATACTTCGGGGAATGCACTTCCAACTCTCCATCCACAAAACAAAACGAAAAGAAACATCAGGAGTTCTCTTGTAGATGTCCATTACTGAAATTGCTCTATTAGTCTATTGTTTACTGGTCTGTGGTGCAGAACTATTCCTGCTATGAACGGTGAGAAGCAGCTTTTGTTATCAAAACAATATTGCTGTGTCCTTGTGATTCAATCACAGGATGGGACTTTCTTTTTTTAGTCAGCACTTCCAATTCTTTAAGTCTTTTATGAGGAAACAAATAGGGGATCTATTTGTGCACACACACAGAGGATTTTCTCACCAAAGACGTGCTACCTCTGCTCCCTCTTTATGAGCATTAACTTCACATTTTTTCCAACTCTTTGTTCCCCGTTTTTCAGCGCCCTCTGATTTATATCTGAGCTAAAGAGGAAGAGTGCTCCGCGGGGACTGAGAGTGTGTATGTGTGTGTATGTGTGTGTATATGTGTTCGACGGTAGATGGAGGCAGGCTGATATCACACACGAGGGTGAGGGCGTGTGCTCTGACAGCTCATCAGTGGACAATAAGGCCTTGGCTGTTAATGTCCTGCTACCTGGCACACTGCAGGGTCACAATCTGCTCCAGATGCTGGAGGCAGGCGTCCAACGCGTGGCAAAAAGGGAGTGGACTCGCTGAAAAATGAATGGGATCAGAAAGACACACACCCACATCTGCAACAAGCCGCACTGTAAAAAACATGATATGGGAATATAGTGGAATCAACTAAAATGTTCTCAATAACTTAACATAAATATATAACGTATCTTTGTTCCTTGAGGAAATTCAGTATACAGAAATACAGAAACACTACAGGAGTGCAAGACCAGCACAACATTGTAATTTCACTATAACAAGCGATGACGAGTCCTACACTGTAGGTTGATCAGCTGTTTGTAACTGTCAATGTAAAGTTAAGCACGTCATCCTGAAAATAAAAGCCCACTGCTCTGAAAATACACACTCTGGAGTTTGAATCCAGGGACCACCTGTCTGACTGCCTGCCAGACTCCATTAACATACTGCTCTACTCCTTCTAAAAGATTATTAATGGTTTCTTACAACTCACAAACAGACACTCACTGCATGCAGAGTTCAATCAACTCAATAAATAAAGTTTCTAAAGAAACATGATGAGCATATGAGCAGATTTCCCAACATGCTTTGTGTGACTTTCCTGAGACCCTCTTTTTTTGTAGTTTTTCTTTGGCCAGAAAACTTCATTTGTTTTGAATCATTACATTACCTCAACTCCTCTTTTCAAATTCAGCCAACATAAAGTTTTAAGGCAGTTGAGAGACTAAGTTTTTTAAGTTAAAAGAAATAGTAATTGTTGTTATTTTTTTTACAGTGCAACTCAGAATTTACCGTCTCTCATGCACAGTGGTCTCACTGGCCGTTACTGTAGCAACATCAGGGATAATATCTGAGTACAAATAAATGAAATCTCTCTTTTCCAGAGAGCTAGATTGAAAATTTATCTGTTCAGAGCAATCATGCATAATTCGAGAACAGAACAGGGGGGTTGGGGGGGGCTAAAGCAGGCAGAGACACGTGCACACCCACACACATCCATGGGCGCATACAAGAGGGACTTATGAACTCAATTTAGTCAGCCAGACAGAGTTCTTGATTCTGTCACTTGGGATAATCGTCAGGATGTGGCACTCTGACCGAGCCCCTTCGTCTAAACCCAGGCAGGATATAAGGTCATGTTGGAGTGGAACTCTAGCCATGCAGCACCCAGACCTCAAGTGCTCCAGTGGTTTTGTGGTTATCTGCAGTAGCCAGCTGTCGCAATACAGAGGAGCTCTTCAAGAACGTCCCCTGTCCTCTTCCTCTGCCTCTCATCTTACCCTCCCCTCTTTCTCTTCAATCAAAGCTGTCCAATCGCCCACCCATCTTCATCCTTCTCTCTTTTGTTTAATTTTACTGTGTGTTAAATTTTGTGAATTACTGTTTGTTGCCAGTCTTTTGCCAGTCTTTTTGGTCTTTTGTGTTTGGTAGCTAGGATTATTTGATGTGGGAGAAGCAGAGAGGAGCACCAGCATGGAAGCTAAGCAATGTACTGCTGTGGACAGGTCAGCAACAAAATGCATTTTAGTTATTAAAAAGGGTCCACATAAAAATAAGAATATCAGTTAAAACAAACGCTATATTGACGCCATATTTTTACTGCTTTACCTTGCCATCAGGCAGCTTTTCTGACAGCAAACTGCTGTTATATAAGTCAAACATCACTCTTTCTCCAAACCAACCAAACTCCATAGGCAAAATCAGTAATTTTACATCCAGAGGCACGGGTGTTGGCAGTTTACCACAGCTTTTATCTGGTAATTTGTTTGTGTTATTGTGTGACATTGGTGAATCTGAACTAACCTTTTAAAACACCTAAAGTCACACAATAACACAAAAAAACAGACAAACAAACAGATTGAGGCAGTGGAAAACTAGCAAATCCACACTACGTTTTTCGCTAAGAAGTTTGGTTGATTTGGAGAGAGCAATATTTGGCTTATATAATGGCAGTTTCCAGTCAGAAAAGGCTGTCTCATGGCAAGGTAAAGCTGTGAAAATATTCCAAATATAGTGTCCACTTCAATTAATATAGATTTTTTTTTAAGGTGGACAATTTTTAACTGGCTAAAATAACTTTTATTGCTGACCCTGTCCACAGCAGTACTTTTGCTTAGCTTCCATGCTGGTACTCCTCTTTGCTTCTCCCCATTGGGTGCATGCTGACCAGCATTCATGCACTTACTATGAATAAGTAAACCCCACTTCAAATAATGCCTTACTAAAAACTCAAACTATGCCTTTAAGCTCTAGAATGAGTCAAAACAAAACTATTATGGTTGGTGTTGGGAGCCTGAACTCTAAGACAAGACACTAAATTACCCAGCTGGTTCCCAGGCAGGAAAAGAGGAAAAACCTCAGCTATATTTGTATTCAACTTTATGAACTGTTGGTAGCCTTTGAGGTACTGCACGGGGATTCTATACCACATTTATTTCAGCTGTGTTTTTTTTTTTTTTTTCATGTGATGGAGGGAAACAACTCTGTTACTTTCTCGCATGAGAGTGACTAAGAGGACAGCTATGCATAATATATTTGACAGTGCATGTTTAAAAGGTTATTCCTTTCCGTTCAAAATTAGGTCAGTTCATCACTGCAAACGAATGCACGAGGGGGCGGTGAGACTTGATGTTCTGCAGTGTGCCTGTTTATCACTTAAATTTTGTTTTCTGTCTGTCACTGTCAGGGACAACATGGATAAGAGGAACCACTAACTCCATAGCATACATCATCAAAACTGATGCAGGGGAGGAGTGGAGTGATCAGCAGTCTGGCATGTTTCTGTTCTGTGTGCTGTAACCACAAAGAGCAGAGCTCCACCTGCTGGTCACACAGAGCTACAACAGCACTAAAGAAGGCCTGAAGCACAAACATTTGGATTTATTGCTGCAATGACCAGAGTCATTTTACTGAATGGGAAGCCATAGCTTTGGCAGCGGGTTTATTAATGGACGAAGACAGGGCATTTATATCTGAACAAAGATAACCAGCTGTGATATGTCTATTTCAGGCGGTATACAGAATCTATAATATATATGTGAATATATTATATATTGCATGTGTAAAAATTCTTACAAATGCAAAATCAGTTGTTTGCTTTTACATTTTTACATTCTTTTATTCTGATCTTACAATATACAGAAAAAATTGAACTGTTTGCCATTAATTGGGTTTTACACATTTGATGAGGAGGAATTATTTCATGTTTTATATGTTATATGGGCTATGCATTAACAATTATGTTGTTTATAGAGTGAGCTTGCAGAGTGCAAACACCTCATCTCACTGTCCCCTTTCCAAATATGTATGAAAATCTATGATGACCGCAGAACTTCTTTCTTTCTTTTCTGTAAACGCTTATTCGTGAGGGTCGCAGGGGGCTGGAGCCTATCCCAGCTGACATTGGGCGAAAGGGGGGTACACCCTGGACAAGTCGCCAGTTCATCGCAGGGCTGACACATAGAGACAGACAACCACTCACTCTCACATTCACACCTACGGGCAATTTAGAGTCACCAGTTAACCTGCTGCATGTCTTTGGACTGTGGGAGGAAGCCAGAGTACATGAGGAGAACATGCAAACTCCACACAGAAAGCCTGGGGATTCGAACTCAGGACCTTCTTCCTGTGCTGCAGCAGCGCTAACCACTGTGCCATGTGCCGCCCGCCGCAGAACTTGCCAACGAAAAAAAAAAATAAAAGAATAAAAGATTCTCTCTAGTGCCAGTGCTTGGTATGGCTGTTCTGGGCTACTGTAGAAACACGGCGGTGCATCGTGGGGCCTCTAGGACCTGCACCTTCTGTAAATATAAGGACACAAAAACAGAACTAATCTAATTTTCAGGCAATTATACACTAATGAAAACAAACTGAACATGAATATTATATTCAATCTTTATTTTGCCAATAAAGCCCTGTACATCTTACACAATGAATCTTTAAAACTGCAATAATAGAAATTCAGATAAACCTATTTGTAACAAAACACAGACAACCACTGCCTATTTAAGATGAATTCTCATGAACAAAAAACTATTTGCCTGATGAAGGTCTAGTACCGAAACGTCAAAAATAAATGACATATTGTAGGTTTGACAGTGTGCGGGAGTCCTTTTGCAACTTTTGCAAGATAAACTTATTTGGAAATTGATAGGATTTTATTGATACCAGTGCAATTATCAATTCTGCTTTTCAATTTTGGCCGATCTGGCTGTAGCCAGAGAGTTCACTGTAGCAGCAATCCGTCTACCATCCTCTAAAAATGGATGAGATGAGAGAATATTTAAAAGTAAAGGCCAACTTTATTGTGATCATACAATCATACAGAGTACAGTCAAATTCATTTTCTGCATTTAACCCACTGTTCCACACAGAGAGACCGTGTCCGGACCAGGATACGAACCCACAACTTGCTTGCTGTGTATCCAAAGTGCTAACTGCTGTGCTTGACGCACCGCCAAATATTTGTACAGCATTCGTTTTCATTTAGGTTTTCTTACTCAAAGAAAAAACATTTAGCTTGCCTGCATGGCGCTCACATTATTACAACATAAGATATGTTCGCACAAGTTCCACTGCTTCCCAACCAAGCAGCACATCCGCTGCCAAGGAGAGAGTGTCAAACACATGACATTCCTGGAATTTAAGCCAATGTTGCATAGAAAGATATTTCAGCATATTGTTTCCATCCTTACTTGAAGTTGTCATCAGACATTACAACTAGCACTATTGTCATCTGTGTTAGTGAAATAAAGCCACACTTTGAACCGTTTCTTCCTCTGCCATGAGTCTAGCAGCTTAGACGCATGAGTTTGATGTCATTATTTGGCAATGCGCAACTGTCAGCATCAATAAAGGGAACTGATAAGCTTGGAAGCACACAATTCCAATGGATCTGATAATCTGGAACCTGTTCTCAGCTGTTCTGGTTCTCGTTTCCAATCCCTTTGTACAACCTGTGATGAGCAGCCCACAAATGGTCGTTATTTCGTTTTAATGGGTCAGAAGTTGAAAAAGTTGAAGAGCAGAGCTATATATTTTATTATTCAACACATGCTGTCCCTGATGGGAACACTATGTGGATTTTGCAGTGAGACTCAGAAAACCCTCAAATGGAGAAGTATGTTCCCAGAGTGGGCTGGGATAACCTAAGCTCTTGATACTTCTTCAGTGGATTCCTATTAGCAGAGCTTAAAAGCTGTCATTTCAGTTAAGCCAAGGCAAATCACCTGAGCTGTATGTGTAGCAGGGGGGGCTGGAAGCGAAAATTAGACAACTGACGAAATAGGCAAATGACGAAACAGTCAAATGAGGAGCAGAAAAAGAACAGAACAGATGAAAAGAGCAGCAACATAAGCCTGCATTTACAGAATCAAGCCTTTCGTCGCTAACTGGCCACACATTGAGGTGGGGCCTGCACTACGACTCCAGGGCGCTTATTACCATGTGATTAACCTCTTCAGGATTAACCGGGCAGCCAAGAGACACAGGAGAAGTCAAAGGTCGGTTTTCAGACAGCCACTCCGGCATGAAGGGTGGCCTATTACACGAAAGGCCACTCTCATACCAGCCTGCCTGTCTTCAAGCATCTTTTCGATGCATACAGTAGCATTCATCCCGCTGCACTCATCCCTACGCGTTAAATTTCAACAGCATGCAAGGTCAGCTGCCTTATTATCGTAAAAATAAAAAAACTGTTGTACTCAATTAGAAAAAGGCTCTTTGAAAATATAAACACACCGCCAAACACCTGGTGTGTGTTGGCAGCCATGAGACAGACTGCAGGTGGGGATGAATTAAAGAGTCTACACCCGAGGAGGTAATCATGAATAAAACATCACACTTTCGTACTTGTTGAGGCTGTAGCTTTTTAGCACAGCTATAACTCCTGCTCGCTGTCGTGTCCCCCATTGGCAGGGAGAATGGGAAAATATGATTTTTTTTTTCTTTTTATAATAAAATACAATACAAAATAGATTTGCTACCTTGCACATGCTCACAGATCCGTCTGAAGATCAGGTGTCAAACTGAATTAGAAAGTAAATGTGTGGCAGCTGAGAAGAATTGAGGATCCCTGTAATCCCTCGACTCATGCAATTTTGTCTTTGTCGGTCTGTTACTGCGACAGGGAAACAAAGAGACATGGGAGCTGGGGTGTGTGTGTGTGTGGTGTGTGTGTGTGTGCTTATAAAGAGGGGGCAGCTCATGGCAACCTGCCATTCCTTCAGTGCGCATGTATCCATGACGGATGGAGAAAGCATGTGGGAACGAGTTAACCTTTCTGCCCAGACGGGGACAGTGTCTCCAACCAGAGAAGATCACCATCACTTCCACAGTTTGAGGGATGTTTCACTGTTTTATTTTTTTATCTCTTGCTGTCCAGTCACATAAATCACAAGAACTTTTTAATCAGTCTTGAAGTGTGACGAATGTAAGGGCACAACAATCTCCCCCAGCCTTGATACCTAAACCGCGGCTGGGTATGAATTATAATTTTTCTGTACTAGCACTGATCCGGTAGTTCTGGTTCTCATGATAAAAACTTATTTCAAGACCCTACTTTGGAAAATGTTTTTAGACAGCATTTTTTTCTAATTTAATGCCTCTATAATCAACATTTTTATATTCAAAAGGGATCATATGAGCACTTGCATGTGAAAGTCACTCGTAGAGTGCCATGCCATTGTTCCAACAGACTATTATTCAAATACCCCAACAGTCTTACTGTATAACCAACGTACTTATTTTAATCCAAACCGTGATCTTTTCCTAACTAAGCCTAACTCAGTATTTTGGCATCTAAACCTAACCAAACTGCGACCATATCACAACGTTAAACATGTTTATTATTGTTACCATGACAATGAAGTAGGTCTGGAGAATATGATGTGTAGGCCAGGATGTCTCACATCAAATTATTTAATTTTTTTAAATTGTATTTTGACACACATTTTTTCTTTAAAAAGTATTGCGCCATATTGCAGTTTTGATAAAATTTTGATTAACTGTTCAGCCCTATGACGAAGGTCACCTGACTATTGTTACCATGACAACAAAAGTCACCTGACGAAGGTAATCTGACATTTGCACATCAAAATACACTAACATACTACGGGTAAAAAACTGCATGGAGAGGGTGTATTTTTGGAACAACGGGCCTTCAGTGCAGAAAGCTTTTGTGTTCAGGATAACAGGCTATCAAACAAATGGGCATTTGGTAGACTGTAACATTTTTCAGACTAATGGGATTTTGGGGTAATGGGCCATCAGAACAACTGGCAGTCCCTGCTGGTAGTGACAAATAGAAATAGAAATATTACCCACCTCCCAGCTCCCCTGAATCTCTATGGAGCTTTTTAGCGTCTTTGAGCAAATTGGTTTCTTGGCCTGCAATTTAAATGTTTTGGCTCATTCTCACCAGTTTCATCAGGGTTGTTTTTAGCCACAACAGACAGCTGTTTCCAGCATAAACGGCTCTAAAAACATTCTCTACTGTACACTACCTGCTGAGCAACCAACGGCAACTGCTGGATGTTAAAATAAACTTTTTTCTTTAGACAGAAAGATGATAATTGTCAATGCTGTGTTTTCCGATGCACCCAAGTGGACCCAAAAATGAATTATTGCAGGTTTCATAAAAGATGCCAAAGTTCTCCTCAAACAGCCATGCTAGGACTGTCAAAATAAGGTCTAAAATTATAAAACTGAATAATTCAATGATTGATTTAAATCAGTAAATACTTGATAATGAATAAGTGTAAGGCATAAGAGACACTGGGTTTTATTCATTTATAAGGCATTTACTGTTTTTTTTGCCCCTTACATTACTTTGTTGCTATATTCTAATGTGAGCCCTTATTGAACATGCTCAAATGACTGGATTATGTTGCAGGTGCCAGCTGTTTTTACTGTGCTTGGAAAATCCAGTTTTTCTTGTTGTGCACCTGCAACCTGGAATAAAATGCAGAGCAATCTAAAGCTTACCTTTTTTTTATCCTTAGGGCAATTTAAATTTTTTATTTTACCTTATTATACTTACAACCTGATCATGTTTTAGTTGATTAATTTGCTTTAAATTTTAATTGTCAAGGCTTTATTATTTACTGATTTGGCTTCATATTCTTTTTTACTTCTTAATTGCCATTTTTATCCAAGTTTCCTCTTTGTGTTTCATGATGTCTGAGCTATATTGTAACTGAGGTCTCTGCCTCATTGTAGTTCCGGATTAAAATAAAGTTGAATTGAATGAAAGCAAACAAGACTGTAAATCTTATACGGCATTAGATACTAAGTTTTAGTGCAGACACATTTCTGATGATACCAAAACAGTACTGACACGTAATATCCAGCCTTACCACACAGATCTTGAGAACATGTTATGGATTCCTGCTCTGGTATTATTTGTTGTGCAGGTATTGTAAAATGGAACTTATTTTTTGGTCTGTCATTTAGCAAATCATTTCGTCTTCTTGCCGTGGGCACAAAAACACTGCACCAGCCTGCACGCCAGCCGGAGACTTAATGTGGGATTATTTCAGGTAAAATTAGCTGTCACACAAGATGACAAAACTGTTAATAAGCCATAATACCAATCAGAAAATTTCATGTCCAATCTTCTTTTCTTTTTTTCTTCCTACTAGTATGAGTGTGTAGGTGAGGGACTAAACCAGGAGATGGAGGGAGACAAACGGAGAGAAAGAATGTGTTTACCAAATCTCCCCTGAAGCGAGACCCCATCATCTACAGACATTCACATAGACAGTGAGATGAAAGCTGCTTGTGTTCTCCCTCTGTGATCTTATCTGATTGTTCTTTATCTTTTTGTTTACCAGGGACCCAGATGAGGACATGCGTTAAATCTCCCTTAAATCTCAGACTCCTGTGTCATGTTTTTTTGCGCTCGTCCCATTTTATTAAATAAGACAAAGCTCTGGCGCAACTCACCACTTCTTTAAGGTCATAAAACAATCTGCACCAGCACGCACAAAGAGCCGTTATAAAACGCATCTGCACACATTCAAATGTGCAGTTTCACACACAACACACACACACACACACACACCACACACACACCACCACACACACACACACACACAACACACAACACAACACACACACACACACACACCCACAACACAAAGAGCAACTGAACCAATCGTTTAAGGTCTCTGAGGCCTCGATAAGCTTCTGTAAATCAGCCGCCATCCGGCAGTGAGTTTTATTCCCCTCTCTCTCAGTGGATGTTGGGTTATGACCCGTAGGCAGGGAGGTTATTTATTGCTTCTGTCTCAGCTTGTGTTGACTCCCAGCCACTCATCTATGGTTCTAGGCTAATAGAAAGCAGCACAGGGTTGTAGATCTGCAGGAAGCTCACTCAGCTGCAGGGTCTCAGCTCAGCAGTCTCCTCAGACCCTCCACTCCACAGATTCTTTGGCTGGGTCGCACCAGCAAGGATTCATTTTTAATCCGATTATATCATGCTCTAACTTTAAATTATGTTGCACTAAGCTTTTAAACTAACTTAAAATTAAGAAAGATTATATTTCAGCCTCTATTTATTTAAACCTCGGTTTTGTTTTTATTCTAAACCTAGATTTAATTTGATTCTGTTGCACCAAAACTTTTAACTCCGGTATTAACTTCTAACCTATCTAAACTTGAGGATGTTTAACTCTTAAAATGGCTGCCTTTTTAAGATGAATTGAGAAAAATAATCAAGTTCCACAAAGAATGTTAAAGGATAGACTGAACCTGATTGAGTTTTATGACGTATCTCTTCTTTTTCTTTCAAATTAGAGCTTCTCTGCCAAACCATCACATATGCTAACTAGGCTAAAAAGAAATACAGAAAAATGATTTATGATTAACTTGTTAGTTAGCCACAGCAAAACAGTGCAAGGTTTTGTTAAGGAATACAGAGCGCGGTTCTCCCAGCTCTTTTATACTTAGTCTTAGCCTTAGTCTGACTCACTGGATGTACTTTGTGGATATAAGCCTACGTGTGTCTCTTGTTTCGGGTAGCATCACGACATCTGCTATCTGTGGTCTCAAATTCCCAGAGAAACAACACCAATCTCTGTGACAGCAACCTATATGCTAAAAATGGCAAATAGGCTCCTGGGTTACTAATGATTCCAACATAAACAAGCTTGCAACCATTACCATTTCTTTTTCAGTGATTTAGTCATTTCGATGTCAGGGCTCGCCTCCTGACGTGCAAATGTTCCACCAAAACAAATCCTCCCTGGTGCTATTTTGCAGGGGTACCATCAGCATCGAGGGCTCAGTGCTGCCCATGATGGTTGTGATCGGTTTAGAGAATACAGGCAAGGCAGCGCGTTTTTCTCCCAGATAACAAAATGATCACATCAGACCTTTCTCCAGCACTGAGGCTGTGGAGATAGATCTGGCAATGCAAGACTAATATTTACAAGGTCCCGACAGCACTAGATTTATTATTTTAATTTGGGTAAGCAAGCATTGCCATATTGATTAAACTCTTTAATTTCGGTTGACATCATTGTGCAACAGAGCTCTGCTTAATTTTAAATGTGGATTTACTCATTTTAAACCTGGTTTTGCTAAACTCTGATTATAACTAATTTTAGATTAAATTATTCTTTGTTGGTGCAAGTCTTAATGTCTCCAGACTCCTCAGCTTTCTTCTTCTATTTTCGTTTTCAAATAATGACCAAACAAAAATGGAAACCTGTGCAAGGACCTAGGTGAATGAGTCAGAAAGTGTTAGAAAAGAGGGTTAAAGAGCCGAGAGGCCCCAAGACCATAAACATTTCCTGGAGGCTGCTGGCAGAGATGATAGACAGTCTGCAGCCTGCTGGCCTGCTTCTTTCTCCAGCACATGAGCAACATCTCTATTCTCAGCAATGGCTGCCTTCTTTCGTTTGTAATGGAAACTTGAGGTGTTGTGTTGGAAAATAACAAAAAAATGAAACAAGTAAATTGTCAGAGCCAGGATAAAACTTAACCTTGATACTGTGGGATACTAAGAAGGCTGTAAAAGACCTTCTCCCCCCTCTCCACCACCACTCTTCTTCTTTCTTACCTTCACACAGCTGCTGTGAAACAATCTCAACAAGGCTGTCATCCTTTACAATGGACCGTCTAACCCAAACTGGCAACTCCAACCTCACCGTGGCTTGAAATACGGGCCCACTTGCCATTTCTACAGTGCTGACAGCGGCTGACAGTTAAGAGGAACAACCACAGAGTGAGGATATATGAGGGGGTCCTTGAGTGATGACAGCGCGGGTAAGATGGAGAGCTGTGATGTAATGGAGACAAGGCCGCTGACTGATTCTATGAAAGAGGCCAGTTTGTCTGCTCCAGTTCACAACCATTCATATCCAAGATCTATGTCTCTGAGCACTAACAGTTAATACAATAATTCCACGTCCGTGTCAGCTTGTTTGTGTGGGCACTATAACCTATATATATTATATATACATATAGATGTATGTGTAGGTATGTATTAGACCAGAGTCAAATGGTGCACAGATGGCGTAATCACGTCAGGGTCGCACAGTGAGACGTTTCTGGAGCTGAAAACCTGTAAATTCATGCCTTTTTCAGACATGAAAAACACAACATTGCTGGATTCATCTTTCTATTAATGTGACGGCTTTTTGAATATTTGGAAACTGGTGCATGAGAGGAAGCTGTATGGAAGCCCACTTCTGCCAATCTCATGAAAAAAATTTTTATTATAATGAGAAAACACTGATAATGAGTAACTTATCGTTTTGAGAACATTTCTCATTTTGAGACATTAACTCATTATTGATAAAGTTTCTCATTATTGTTTGATAAGTCAATATTTTGCAATACTAAGTCATTATTTTGAGAAACTGTCATTATTTCTAGAAAATTTCTCATTATTTTGAGAGACTAACTTATTTTGAGAAAGCTTCTCGTTATTTTTAAATACTAACTCATTATTCTCAGAAAGCTCTCATTAATTTGCAATACTAAGTCAATATTTTAAAATATTATGTCATTATTTTAACAAAGTCTCATTATTTTGAGAAGATTTATTATTAATTTGAGACATTAACTCATTATTCTGAGAAAGATTCTCATTATTTTGCAATTCTAAGTCAATATTTTCAAATATTATGTCATTATTTTGCTATAGTAAGTCATTATTTTGACAAAGTCTCATTATTTTGAGATACTAAGTCACTTGTCAACAGCACTTGTCATGTCATTATTTTGGAAAATACTTGTCATAATTTTGCAATGTTAAGTCATTATTTTGAGACACCCAGTCATTATTTTGCAGTACTAAGTCTATATATTTTGCAAAACTTGGTCGCTATTTTGAGAAAGTTTCTCATTATGATGACTCAGAAAATCTCCTTTTCATCACATCGTCTCTCTGCTCTGTGGAAGCCCGTTTCTGCCAGAGAGTGCAATGAGTTCAAAATGTTTTGATATGAAGAAATAAGACTATTTTCTATTCTCAAATGGGCTACATCACTGCTGGATATTTAAACATATTTTGCTGCTGAAGCCTTAGTTAATGACCATCATGAGCACGAGGGACGCTCTGTCCCACTTCTCACAGCGAATCCACTTCTCACTGATACATTTTCACATCAATTTCATTATTTAACTTTATCAGAGAGCAAATTTATACCCAGCAGTGCACAAGCACAGAATGACAGCAAGCTAATTTGGGACTCTTGTTTAATTCATATTAGCTCACATGATATTTGTCAAGCATTTTACTCGATATTCATTTATTCATCCACACAGCTAGCATGAATGAACACTGGATATATATAGAGAGAGTGCAGGTCAAATTATCACTGTGGTTTGTAGCACGCCACCCTCTCTGTGCATGTTTAACCTTGAGACAGCCTTTACATTAATCCGAGGGCTTCAATTCAGACTTGTGCCATGTTGAGATTGTTACAGGAATGTTTCTAGGTCCTCTGCCAAAGTCAGTTTTTCACCCCTGTTAGTGAGTTTAATTGCTTGTCTGTCTGCCAGCAGAATATGGGGAGGTTTTTAAGAATTAGAAGGCCAGGTAGGTCTTGAGCCAAAGAACCAGGGTTTAGTTTGATGTTGAAGCAGAAACTCTGCACATCAGTCTTTGCTTAATAGCAGTAACAAAGAAACCAACAGAGATTGATACTTCATTTCACGTGATTTTGCTGCTCTGTTCTGTACATGTGACATCTATTGCACATCTGTCCATCCTGGGAGGAGGATCCCTCATCCGTGGCTCTCCCTGAGGTTTCTTCCATTTCTTTTTCCCTGTTAGAAGGTTTGTTTTGTTGCTTTTTTGTTTCCTTACTCTCTCAAAGGTGTACAGGACAGGGGGTATCACACACTGTACTGGTTGTAAAGCCCTGAGGCAAACTGTGATTTGTGATATTGGGCAATATAAATAAAATCTGACTTGACTGGCATGTATTCAGAGCCAAGAAATCAATAATCAGTAAAAATTAAAAATCTCATACAGAAATGTTTTAGTCATGTAAAAATAGTTCTAATTGCTCCCAGTTGTGGTTTTTCCACAAAAATTCTTAAAATTGCATCTATTACTTATGAAATGATATGATATAAGGGCTCTACATTCAAATTATAATATTCAAATATTGTTTATTTCACAAATTTAAGTGTTGGACACAAGATGACTTCAGTGAGAAGTCCATTCACAGTGTATGTTCAAGTGTATAAGCTACATATTAGACCAAGATTGGCCCTGTTGTGCTGTCACAAAATCATGTGTACACGTCTTAAATTCAGATTTAAAGGAATAGTTTGGATAATTTGATGTGGAGTTGTATGAGGTACTTATTGATAGTCAGTAGATGTTGGCTGGCATGGCCCCAGTTTGGAGAAGCAGAGAGAAGTACCAGCACAGAAGCCAAGAAATGAACGGTTGTGGACAGGGTCAGCAGCAAAAAGATGTTTTAGCCACTTAAAGAAAAAAAAATCAATGTGAGTTTAAGTGTATGCTGTATTTAGTTTATTTTGTTTTATTTTGCTATCAGACAGCTTTAAGTACCTTAAGTACTTCATACAAAGTCCACATCAAATAACCCAAACTATGCCTTTAAGGGGAGCACAGAGAAGCTTTCCTCCTGCAGCAGATGAATGTGAAACAGCCTTTTAGTATCAGACTTTGCACAAACATCTTTCCGCACAGTGAAGGTCAAACATTTTAGTGAGGTGACCATAAGCAAAACACAGTCTTGAGTGCAGGGAGAATGGAAGGATGGATTTATTATGTGCTGCAGTGTTTGCAGTGATTGACCCTATGCGTAAAATAAAATACTTGAGCTCTTAAAGTAGAAGAGGTAAAGTATCCAGGAGTATGTTTTCATAAACTTCAAGTGAATTCAGCCGCGCGTATCATTACAACAACTCCCTCTATACATCATATCACTCCTGTTGTTCAGCAGCTTCACTGGCTCTCTGTTAAATACCTTATCGATTTCAAAACTCTGCCTCTCACCTTTGAAGGCCCTTCCTAACCTCACACCTTTGAATCTTTCCACACTCCCTCATGCCTACACACACCCTCGTACTCTCAGATCCTCCTCTGCTATCAAACTCACTACACCATCTGCCTACTGACTCTCTCTCCACCTTCAAAATTCTATTAAATTATTATTGCATATCACTGCTTTGTTTGATTTTATGATGCCTTGATTCATTGCTGTGTGTTTATAAGTCTGTAAGGTGTTCCTGAGTGCTCTGAAAGGTGCCTATAAATTTAAAAAAAAAGCATTATTATTATTGTGTCTTTGAGTGTGTAGGTGTGTGTGCGTCTGCATGTTGTCAGCTGTGTGAACCAGCAGCACCGTGAAATCACAAATGACGAATATTCACGGCATGTCTGTCTAAACAGGTGGGAGACAAAATAAAGGAAAAACCTGAGTAAATGGGTGAAAAAATGTAACAGATGTAGATGCTTCCATATAAAGCACAAGGAGTCACAGAAGAAAACGATGCAGATCATTTTTTTATGGCTTTCAAAGTCACAGATCCCAACCGAACTGACCTGGATTTACAAGCGTTTGGCAGCCAGGGTATTCACAAACACTGCAGTTCAGTCGTCATCAACTGCTCCCAAAAAGTAGTCAGCTAGTCCAGCTGTTCTCAACCTGGGGGTCACAAGATAATTTCTGGGGGTTGCCAGAAGGTTGTGGAGAATAAAATAAAATATTGTGGCAAATTGCAGGGAACGAGAGCCAGGAAGAAGCTCACAGCGATGTTAGCCCCTCGATGACATCCTCAAGGGACAAGTGCTCAAAATTATGCAAAATACAGCCTCAAGAAATGTAGCAGCCACCTAAATAAGGGTCAAAACTATCAACCAGCACAAAAATGACTATTACCGACATAAAGCACAAAGCCAAACAAGCAGTTACATTTACATTTTTTAACATAAAATGGCAACATTAAACTTTCTTACTCAGTCAAGCAAGAATGATGTGAAATTATGGTCATATTTTAGACTGGAGAATGTTTAGTTTACATCACATTGCCTGTACCAGTGATATAATTTCACATTTAAAAATCCTCTCACTCATTTTGGCGCTTTTGTGCCACAGTATCAAGCAACTGTAACTGGTTTTGCTCTCGCATGGAATGACTAGTACAGAGCGATGGCTTCTCAGAAAAAGCACTGCAGCTCAAGACTCTGGCTAGCAGGACATTAGACAGTAAATAGAGACTGTGTCTCAAGGTCAGTCAACTGAAAATCCGACAGCAGCACCATAAACTGAGAAACTCAAGGTGCCGGAGTTTCCAACAGATCCCCAAGTTCCCACCAAGCTTCCGAAAGATCACCCTGACTTTCTGCAGTATTGATTTCTTGTGGGGGTCGCAAACACCAACCTCATTATGCTGGGGGGTCCTGACTCATCAGCATCACAACACAGCATCACTGTTCTAGTTAAGTAGTTGCAGAAAATGTATCATAGTTTTTTCACTCAATAACAATTACCATTTCTTGTCAATAAGGTGTGCATTGCAACCAATAAAGGATTAACTAACATATAACTAATGTATTATTAACTAATGTATTAACTCCCCTAGGTTGATCTCCCCAACCTGGGGGAGGGTGAATAACAGAGTCCTTGATTGGGTCTGAGAGGCTGTTTACAAATAATATGATTGGACTAAAACCCCAGCAAGCTTGTCTAAGTCGGACTCATGGTCAGGTCTATTTACTGTGAAGGACATAAGTCGGAGCCGGGACCCGAGTTGACAGAGTTCCAGTACAACATGTCAGAAAAAAAACTCTTGTGCTTGATAACAACATGTTACACAGCATATTTAATGCAGCCATCTTCGATTTTGAGGTCCCTTTTGGTGAGGTTTCACCGACTTGGAAAGTCAACTCCTTTGTTCACCATGTTTCTTTCTGCCTGTTACTCTTGCTGCATGTCTCCTGCTGTAGTGCCCCACACTGTACAGTGACGCATGACAACTATGACTGGTGAACAACAGCTACTCACGGTGCCTCCAGCTGCACATCTGCTGTAGATGTATTTCCACTCCTTTATGACTACGTTACTACTTTTAGCAGGATGCTTTTCATCCCTCCAGTAGGGTTTTGGAGACCTTGAGAAGCTTTACACAGAACTTGTTCTGAGGCTGGTGGTGACCTTACCTTACTTTAGATACTTGATGTTGTGTTAATTGAATTTGTCACCCATCTGTTTTATTGACCTCTTTAAGAACAAACCTTTTCACGATGTCGGTTCCATTCCAGCAGGACACTCCGTCACTGGAGGCCAGCTCGCTCACACACAGCTGATCCGCCAGGCCACCGTAGTACGTGCGGTAGAGACGCAGGCTGTTCAGAAAGTCCCTGCAAAAGCAGCCACACACAGGCACACAGATAATTAACTTGTTTAACAACGTGTTTTACATATTAATTGTAGATTTAATGCACTAAAATCAATAAATGACACATCTTTCTATGTACACATGTGTCATCTTTCACCCACTTACTTTCTTCTAACAGCGAGCGAGTCCCCTGACGCTCTGACAGGAACTTTAAGAGGGATGGATTCTCTGCTGCTGTGCTGGATGCTGACTGACTGTGCAGGCTTCCTGCTCGGTGGGCCACACAGTCTGTGCACCTATTACCCACAGAGACAGACAGAATTTAAGTCTAAACACTATGAGCAAAACATGCATTTTAAATCTAGTTAAACTGTACTGGTGCATGACAAATAAGCCTTATTTTAGATGACTGAGTGACAGCTGTTTATACTAAGGCCATTAGTGCAGCCAAGCCTATCATCTCTCATTTCTGAATGTACTGCATGTGGAGGCCATCAAGCAGCAGTGACACGAGACAACCACGAGATGGAGCTGTGGTGTATCTATCAGAACAGGAAAGACGGTGTTCATCCTGGGGAGTTTGTTTCTTAAAGAACAATATGAAATATGAAAAGAAAGTTATGTTCTAACACTTTAAAGTCAGACTGTTATAGATTAGTGGTGTTTCATTAATACAATTTGAGAGTAAATGAGTGTAATAGCAGCTGCTGACTCTGAATTTTGGCCTGAATCCTTCTCTGTCTGCCAGTTAAAACTATTAAGTTTCTGACCACAATGGATCAGCAGACATGGATGTATTTCATTTTTGGCCAGCTCTAGTCTGACTAACCTGTTGCGTGTGGTATGAGCAATTTCAAGCTATTTATCGTCAGTCTCCACACCACATACCTATCTGACATGGAGCCAACAGCTGGAACAGCAGTGTAATTCACACTAAAAACTCCATGACTGACTGAAATGCTTTATCCTTTATCTAATCCTCTTCCATTTACCATCTTAGATTTACTGGTGCTACTGGTTTCCACCTCCCACAGAACACCTGTACAGTTTAAAGTCCTAAACATGATTGATTTCTTTTATTTGGGCATCATGCAAACCGTGCAACCCTGACGGGGTTACAAGACACCAAAAGTACATTTAATTATATCTCCTTCCATTACAAAATTATTGGTTATTTTACAGCTCGGTTTTAGACAAAATATTATTCTGGCTGCTCTCCAAAGGCAATAAACTCTGCTGCAAAAAAGGTTCCCTTCAAGAAGCACAATAATAATCATAATCATCATAATCATCCAGCTCCATAAATGAACTTCATTTTCAATTTCACCAAGCTCAATAAACAAAGTCTGTCCTCTGGAGGGACATTAAGCCTGCCGGTCTCTAGGGCTAATGGTCATGTTCCTGAATGTAACGGTGCACACAGGAATCTGTCTTTTGTTTAAATTATACTTCACAGAAGGCTGTATGGTCACACTTTATTTTACAGTCCACTAATAGGATGTGACAAAAAGACAAAAACTAGAAACAACTGTTGTTTATTAGAACCTTTATTAGAGCCTTATTTGATTTTACTATAGGGTGATTAGGAACACATTACAAGAAAACTGTACAGTAAACTAAAGTGCATTATTTCCCATGATTAGACACTTACAAGACTTTATTAGAGGGTAATCTGTCTTGGCTACTTTGCCAATATATGGGACCAGCCAAAGAAAGTGTGTCTCATATAGCAGATATGTGATTTCACTTTAGTTTATAGTACAGTTCTGTTGTAATGTGTCCCTAATTACCCTCTAATAAAGTCTAATGAGGGTCAAATAAAGGGTCTGATACTGTCTAACAAAGAACACATTATTTCTAGTTTTTTGTCTAATTTGATACCAAGTACAGCTTGTTACGTCTCATTAGTGCTGTGAAATAAAGTGTGACCAGTTCTATAATACAGCCATACTTTATAAGATGGTAAGTTTGCTATTTTGTTCATACTATATTATCAGCATACCATGAACGCCCAAGAAATGTCCCAATTAAATATGTTTTTAGTGAGTCTCTGATCAGACGTCTTCACAATTCAATTTGAGAGTCAAAGTATTTATTTCTGTCTGAAGTTTGGAGGTTCCCATCTAGATTTGTTACAATACCAGAATTATAAACTTCAATACAATAATGGTATGAAAAATGATACTCAATGCCTCTTTCAATACTACAGCAAAAAGAAAAATATAAAATATATTTTTTTTCTTAACTTAAACTAACAAACCAACATGATACTAAATCTCTCCTCAAAGATGATCTAACCTGTGCTGAGAGGCGGGGCCCATTTTTCTGAGCGTGTCCGACAGCATCGTGAAGCAGCGTGTGAACTCCCAGAAGCACTTGCTCTAAATCCTGTGGCCCGTGCATCCGTGCTGACAGGCCCTCCAGTGAGCGCACAAACTCCCTCCAGTGGGTGTCAATCTCTGCCATGCTCGCCAAACAGCCACGCATCACGTTGAGGCAGTAACCCATGCAGGGCTTGGACTGGGTTAAGCCCTGTGGAGCAAATTACTTTGAGATCAGTGATGCTGGGAAAGACTTTCATTAATTCAGATCGATAAACTCATGCATCCATACCTGGCAGTGAGGACAGTAGTGCATCTTGAGCAGAGCCCGTCTGCACTCGCGGCTCAGCTGTAAGTGGTCTGTGGTGTTGATGACTTCGATGCCGAGGTGCAGTGCCTGAAGAAGAAGCTTGCCAGAAAACCCCAGAGCGAGTTATCTGATCGGCCAGGAGGGTGGGTGTCCCACCAAACGGTCTCACATCACGGCTGGATGATCTCACACACTCAGCGTAGCCTGGTGATATGTCGCTGAGGCCGGGGTTGATGAGGTGATTGTAGACCAGCGGGAAGAGAGAGTCAAAGAATCGCTGTATTAAGTCATCAACATTGAGCTCAGACCCCATCAGGAAGAGGCCGATATCAGTGAAGAGTTCCCGCACAGGGCCCGCGGCCTGGTCAGCCATGTTGCGGTACGACTCCTGGAGGACGACATTAGTGTGATTCTCCGCCTGCCTCATCAGGACCTCGAAGGTGTCTGTGGGATGAAGAGCAGGAAAGAGAAAAAGATAAATAAAGATAGAGAGACAAAAGATTACAGAGGAACTGCAGCTCATTTCAACACATTCTTTATCTTTATCTTGTTTCAAAATTAAGTTGCCCTCACTGCCTCAAGAGAGACAGAGATGCAAACAGAAATGAAAGCCTAAATATCAGAAACAGATAGCTATATCTGTTGGCCAATATTATCGACTCAATATTGGCCTAGCACAGCTATACTGGCAGGCCCAGTTCCAGAACCAAATGGCTAGGGGTGCATGTGAAATTAGTGTGGGTGCACTACAGTGTGGGCTGGCAACGGCAGTGAAAACTAGTGTAGGTGTTATGGTCCAAGTGTGGTTTGTGCTGAACAGATGCTGCAGTTTGTTTTATAAATTAGAACAGCACCAATGATATGTTGATAAATCACAGCCTCTGAGAAATGCTGTGCCAGACCGCAGTGCTGTTATGCACATCCATCTTCATTAAATCACCTGAAAATAACACCAGGCTGCTTCAGTATAACCATACAGAGCTCTACACACATCAGATTGGTCAGTTAATACGCTTTTTTACAGACGGCTGTGGTGGTGAGTCTGGTTAGCTGGTCTGGTGTACAAACTTAAACCAGTCTGAGTTACGTTAACAAACTGAACCTGCATTTGTCATTATGACACATTCAGATATTTTATAAAGGGATAAAAAAGGACCTCCAAGCAATATCGGGCGTAGTGTCTGCAGCACATGTAGCAGAGTACACACCACAGCTGAGCAGATGGTGGTGCATAGCAAGTTGCTAACTAGCTTCTGAAATATAATAATAACTATAAAATAACCCTGTCCCTGACTCTTTGCTATGTTAGCCAGATTGCTAGCCAGATATAGTTTGTCAGTGCAGTCAAAATGCTGCACGCTGTTAATACAAACTCAACACTTCCTGTATTAATTTCAAATTAAAAGAGCTCTAGCATTTCAACGGACTGAACCCTTTAAGTTCTTAACAAATCATTTACTGTGAAACATTTTCAGAAACATGTTGTGGTCAACTTGCAACTCCACTGTGATGTATGGGCTGTGATTATGTTCCATTCAGGTCCAGTCTGGTATTTGGCTTAATATCAAACCAGTTTAAAAATGTTTATATCGGCCAAACCTTTGTTCTGATAATCATAAAAATACTGAATATTGGATCACGTAATTGGCCAGACTGATAACAGGTGGATGCCTACTGATGACCCTAAAGGCTGAAACTACTGTGCTGTGATATGAACTGGCCTGTATACAATTCAATGCCCTTATAGAGAGGAATTTGTTCTCTAATCAAAAGCTGAGCTTCACACAGAAAAATAGAAGAGAAAGAGGTTACAACACATCACTGTGGAAGCTGCTATGATATCATATAGACAGACCTACAGTATATATAGTGTTTTAATAAACCGACCACTTCTACCAAACCAGCCTGAGTGGTGTCAGTGAGAGGAGGGCAGAATGAGACTCCTCGTGTCATGGGAGTTACTGGAGTGAGAACAAGAACAAGTAGATAAAATGCTGAAGGGAGATACATGACAGAAGAAAGGCAGGAGGTTAACAGTCTCAAATGAGTGAGAAGAAAGGTTAAGAGAGACGAGGGGATGGAGAATATCCTATTCTCAATATACTTTACTAATTAATTCCTCAGAATATGCAATCATAATAATGTCTGCCCCATTTGCATAAAACACACATGTACAAGGCAACATACAAGCATGCACACATAGCAGATTTTAATGCTTTACAAGGATAAGATGCTCACTTTCAGCCCAAAAACATGTATTCACTATCCTCAGCACATGATTTTCCCACTCATGAATTTTTTATCGCCATGAAAGTAAATGTCAAGCAAATTCTGCTAAGCTCCACTCCTGGAAGTATTTCTAAGTCTAATGCTCAGGCTGCTGCATCAGGAGGCAAAAGCAGATCATGCTGTTGCTCTTTTGTCTGTCACAGCAGTGTACCCGGCGCTGTAAGCAGTATCTAGCTTTGCTTATGAGTGTGTTTCCATGTGTGTTACAGAAGCAGTACAGATAATGCAGCATTATGGCATCCAACACGCACATAAAAGGAAAAAAGATGTCCAGGTGTGAAAAAGACACATTTGAGGACAGATTTAAAAGCTAGTTCCCCACTGAGCACCAGCAAATACTGTTCAAAATGAAATGCAGTTAAAGGGATAGTGCAGATTATTTGAAGTGGGGTTGTATGAGGTATTTAGTTGCAGCGGATGCTGGTCGACACGTCTCCAGTTTGGAAATGCAGAGAGGCACCAGCTCAAATGCTAAGCAATGTAATGTAATTTTTCACTTAAAAAAAGATCTGCCTAAAAAAATTAACATCAGTTCGCTACATTTATAATATTTTCACAGCTATACCTTGCCGACAGACAGCCTTTTCTGATGGGAAACTGCTGTTATATAAGCCAAATAACATTTTCTCCAAACCAACCAAACTCATAGGCAAAATCAGTCATTTTAAGTTACAGAACACAGGAGTTACTGGTTTTCCACTGCATCAATCTGTTAGTTTGTTTGTGCTATTGTGTGACTTTGGGGTTTTAAAAGGTTAGTGCGGATTCACCGAAGTCACATAATAAGACAAACAAACTTACTGATCCAGGCAGCAGTACATCAACAGCACCTGTGGTCTGTGAGGTAAAATGAGTGATTTTTGCCTTTTGAGTTTGGTTGTTTCGGAGAGAGCAATATTATGCTCACATAAAAGTAGCTGCTGTTATCTGATGGCAAGTAAAGCAGTAGCGTGCCAGCCAGAATCTACCATAGGCATTGTTCTTCTTTCTAAAGGCCTGTCTTTCAGAATCCTGTTTGTACTCTAGTGCCGATATTAATTATTTATTGTTTTGTCTGTCTGTAGGGTACTCGCCTGAACAAAACTGATTTCCCTTTGTGGATAATAAAGGATAACTAATCTATAATACACTGACTAGTAATATGTACCCCACTTAAAACAATCCAAACTATACCTTTAAAGATAGAGTTTGACATTTTGGGTATGTTTGTTTGTCTGTTGAATATAAAGTTGGAGGTATGAGACTGTTAGCTTAGCTTAGCTTAGCTGGGAGCAGTGACTTCCTGGAGTCTCTGCTGGTTGCCTGGCAACCACACAGTGACTCCAAGAAGTCACTGTGCTGGATGAAAAACCGTCTGGCACGAAAGCACCTATAAAACCAACACCTCATCTTTATTTTTTTAAGGAATAAATAAACAAAATATGGCGTCGCCCTTTCTCCCTGCTTCTAATCTTTACTCTAAGCTAAGCTAAGCTAACCATCTCCTGGCTCCAACTTTTTTACAGACATATGGTCAGTGTGTACGGTCTGAGTGGAGCTGATTCTCTCACCTGACTCAAGAATGTGTATCAAAATGTTTGCCAACATGTCAAACAACTCCTCTAGCTTTAAAACGAGGCTGTGATCCAGTTTTTCTGAGTTCCATCAAGAGTCCCAGTGAGCCTGCATGACAGTGAGTCAGCAGGCACAGCACCGGCAACCTGGAACTAGGTCACCTAAATGGAATACAATTGATTTTAATGTTATGAAGTACACCTTTTCCTTAGCCTGACATCGCCAGACTCACTCGCAATGTGAATTATATGCCAGAGCGAATGAAAACATGAGCTTGGCAGATTTGTCTGATTCCCAGACTACATTTTCCTGCTATGACCAGCCAAAACGTCTGCTGTGAAAAAAAAGTCAGTACAGAATAGATTCAATATTATTGCTCTTATTTCTTCTTTGTCTGCATTTTAAAACCATATACTTCACTGTGTAGAACTGTTTGTGATCATTTTCAATGTGCAAGTAAACTGATTTAAAAATAAGTTGCATTGTTGCCATTTTACTTATAAATGTGATTAAGTTAACAGTATTTCATTACATGAGGCTCCTTTGACTGATACCTGATCCATTTAAGAAGGTCGGTTAGGGTTATCAGTACTCCTGTATCTAAGTACAGACACATGGGTCTGGAATAAACACTTGACGATATCAAGTTTATTACCAAGACATTTTAAAATATCCTACATCATGTTTCATTTAATTCTTTATAGGGCTGCAACTAACAATTATCATCTTTTATTAATCTGTTGATTATTAATTGATTAATTGTTTAATCTGCTTGTATAAAATGTCAGAAAATTGTGACAAATGCTTATAACATCACAAACAGTCCAAAATCCAAAGACTCTTCATTTACTATCACAAACGACAAAGAAAAAAAAATGAATATCCTTATATTTAAGAAGCTGGAACGAGCAAATGACATTTTTCCTTGAAAAATGACTGAAACTATTAATCAGTCATCAAAATAAATGGCAATTAATTTTTTTTCTTGATCAACTAATTGATCAATCGACTAATCATTGCATCTTTATTACTTTATTGTAGGGCCACAAAATGCATCACACATGACTGTTCCCCCACACACCTCTCCAACACTACAACAACTACACACAAAATTCACAACAGATGATAATAAAACAATGAACCAGCCTACAGAGAGGAGGTTCAACATCTGGCTGACTGGTGTTCCCAGAACAATTTGGACCTCAACACAACAAAAACAAAGGAGATGATAACAGACTTCAGAGGATCAAGGCAAATTGAGCACTCCGCCCTCTGCAAACATGGAGGAGAGGCAGAGAGGGTGAAGAACTTCAAATTCCTGGGACTCTAAATCATGGCACCTGGTTAAGAAGGCCCAGTAGTGACTATAGTTCCTTAGGAAGGTAAAACTGTCCCACCTTCCTCAGTGGCTGCTAGTGAACTTTTACTGTGCCACCATTGAAAGCACCCTCAGCACAGCGTGGTGCAGCAGCTGCACTGGGGAAGACCGGAGAGATCTTCAACAAGCAGCTCAGCGGGTCATTGGGACTACACTACCACCTATGAAAGACATTTACACTGGATGATTACAAAAGAAACCAGCTGTATTCTAACAGACACAAACTTTTCCCCTGTTCCCTCTAGAAGAGGCTGCAGAACAATCAAAAGCAGGAACCTTGTTCTATTCTCCACTACCCAAGACTGAAAGAGGTCTCAAACACTACACACATCGCTACAACACTGCACATGTTGCAGTTTTGCACTATCATCCAATATCTTTGGGTTCTGGCACATTTTAGGATGTCACCTTGAGTTTTGGGAAATACTGAAATACTGACATTTTTCACCATTTTCTGACATTCGATTAACCGACTATGAAAATAATTGTTATTATTAAATGTTATTTTGCTTATTTCTGTATACTGCTTATCTTTATACATATTTTCTCTTGACTATTATTTTATTTTGTCTGTTTCTATTCATTGATTTTTTCTGTCACAAACTGCTAAAGAGTTGCTGAACAGATTCTTATTGACCTCTGAGCAAAGTGACAATAAAGATATGTTCTGCTCTACTCTATTCATCAAAATATTATCAAAATTGCAATATGGCTTCATCGCAGAGCTGCAATTTTTTTGATAAAGGCAGAGTGTGTGAAAAAACATTACAAATGAAGTACTATCACACTGCAGCGATGCTCTTGCCTAAATCTTGTTCTCCAGATATAAGAAAACATGTTTGTTTGGTACAGACCACAACAAATGTCACATCATTATTTTTTTTCAGTGAAAATAAAAATTGTAATGCAAAAATGATCATTCCCACCGATCATGAATCATATTGCAACTGCAATATCTGTCAAAATAATCGATTTTTTATCATATCATACAGCCCTACCTCATTGTTGTTTAAATCTCATCTGATGATTTCCCTGAAACATGATATAAGAATATGATGAGCAAAGGCTCTATGTTTCAGCAGACAGAGGAATAACTTCAGTACAATAGAAAATGCTTCACCAGCTCGCCTTTATCCTTTTGTCTCTATTTTTTGCAGTTTTTGTCTCAGCTAATACCTGAGCCATGGCCATTCTCACATCATGTGCTTGTCATGAGTTGTGAGGCAACAGTCTGGGTGAAGGCCTGGAGCTGAGAGTCTAAGGGGGGGATAATCAGTGCGATGAGGGCTTAGATGGTCGAGCGCTGTACAATACGCACTGACGTGGAAAGATTGACCGAAAGCCCCCTGGAGAGGGCGACTGCGAGGGGGAACAGAGAGGGGTCTGGCATGCCTACAGGCGCACCATCACAAGCAGGCAGCATTAAACACAGAGGCACCAGGAACCGAATGTGAGCGCAGGACGAACGTGATAGGTCTAACAAGATCTGAGACTCAAAGATGAGAAAAGAAGCTGCTCCTACACCTGCGCAGCGAGCACTCTGGTCAGCGAAGCAGCATGAGAAACGGAGTGAAAATGTGTAAAGAATGACAAAGACAAGAGTGGCAGCTGTGAAGGTGCAGTGTGGATGCTGTGAGTGTGTGTGTGTGTGTGTGTGTGTGTGTGTGTGTGTGTGTGTGTGACCGTATGAATGAAAGAGACAGAAGACAGACAGGCATGCAAGCAGACAAGCAGAGAGAGAAATATGTGCTGCTGGAGTACAGTTAGAGATTATTACAGCCGGTGGGTGTATGAAGCAGAGCAGGCAGAGTTATGAAGGGTCCCAAAGGGATTACAACGCGTGCTTCAGGGGAGCTTTACCAGATTAGATTGTGGAGTTAATGAATCCCACCTGTCAAACCACATAACAAATATCTGTGTAGTAAACAAATTTGTCTGTGTTTTATCTCTCTCTCTTCTTGGGACGTAAATCTTGTCATCAAGTCACTTCACAGTTTTCCTGCTATAGGTGCATTAAAGCAAACTTAAAAAGGCATGGATAATAAGCTGATCAGTGATTCTGCTGTCTAAACAAGTCTGCTGCATTAGAAGAACACCCACACAGAAGTTTCTGGCTGTAGCTGTCCAGGCAGTTTTAATGACATTATTTTTCACCAAAAAGAGAGCTTGAAGCAGCGTCTCTCACTTGGAGGCCTAGACCAACGGCCAGGCCTCTGGGTTAGCCTGAGGACAGAAGTAACACAAGGAGAGGAAAAAAGGAAAAAAAGAGAAAAACTAATGTAGCTTCAAAGTTAGGAGGAGAGGATGAGAAGAGGGGACATGTTTTAGATTTTTGAGACAGAAATGTTCAAGCTCAAATGTTTAATGTTCTGTCACTCTGAATCAGGCAGGTGTATAAAAATATTATATTGATATTATGATATAAGACTACATATCATCTTAGATTTTGGATATCATTATATCATGATATAGAATAAGTGTTGTGTTTTCCTGGTTTTAGAGGCTGAATTACAGTTAATTATGTAATTTACTCAACTTTCCAGACTGGTTCTTGCAGTTCTTATCTGCATTAATCATATTTGTCATGATTATTTACCAAGAATGTTAATAATACCTTGTGGGAAAGAACCAATATTGATCCCTACAGTGTTGTCCCAAAGTTATAAATATCAATATTTGTATTTGGTTAAAACTGCATGTTTGTGTTATTTAATTCTGTCCAAATCACCCAGCCCAACCATAAAATCATCACATTTGCACTATGTGAGAATTTAAGGTATGTTATTTTATAGAAAATGTGTATAGCAAGACATATATTGTATATCGTGGAATAGCTCAAAAATACTGAGATATTATTTATAACCCATATTGCCCAGCCCTACTTCCTATACCGAGCTAAATAATTTGAAAGCTTGAACAATGTGCCACTCAGACAAAACAGCTGGCCTCCCCAGTAAAACTGGCCTAGAACCTCCACTGCACCTGACTGAAAGACAATTAGAAAGATTGAGCAAAAAACATGGCCGCCATCGATCAAAATATCTTTGCAAAGGGAAAGGCTTGGCATAAATTGGCCATAACTCATTAACCATTTGTCCAATCATCATAAAACTCACACATCTTCAGGATGTGTTTGTGAATAGGTGGTCCATTGCGTATTTGAGTGTCTTTCAGCTCCTTGTTTTGATTTAACAACCCGCAACTTTAATGTTTTGGTTTACTTTCACTGCTCTCATCGACCTTATTATCATTATTATTAATTCTTATTATTCAGGTAGCTGTTTTCAACGTAAAAACCCCATAAACCTTTTATACACCACCTGCTCAGCACCACACAACAGACAAACAAAGTTAGCGATAAGTGGTTAACACAGCGGAACATTTAGCAGCAAATCATCCATATGTTTTTCCCTGGAGGAGCTAAAAGGAGACTGAATGTTGGGCTTACATTCATCAGGTGGACACAAACATGGCTCCAAATGAATGCTTTATTTTTATTTTGACAAACTGCTAGAACATGACTCAAAGACACAACAGTGACTCCAGTTAAGTATGTGGTAGCAGTATGCAACCTCAAACGCAATAGTTACAATTTTTTTTTTTTTGCTTGTTTGTTTTTGTTTTCTTAGTTTACTTTTAGAAGTGTTGTTTGCTACTTTGCTAACTCATCAATGCTATGTTGCCTCCCAATAAAATCTTACCTAAGCTTAGCTTAGCTAGCTAAGGCACAAATTTGTGCATGTTGTGGCTTCCTTGTAAAAGTTCATTATTCCAGTTTCTTTTGCCAAGAAATATACGTAACAAGGTTTAGCAGGTTACACACAGTCCAGTGTCCAGTCCGATTAAATAATAAGGTGAAAGGCAGAGAGTGTTTGTGTCAAAGTACACTAAACAACATGCCACGACAATCCAAAAGTAACAAACAAAACAGATTAAACTTTTACTTAGATTAAAAAATGGAACCTAGATTAAATCTGTTGAACTATTTCAGTTCTTGGCGTCCTCAAGCTGCTTGCACTGCACACAGTTGGTACTTATGCTGTAACAATAACACATCAATGGGTGTCAATTTATCAGTGATACAATGCCATGGTTGGCAACATGGGGTGATACCACAGTCGAACAAAGTATCTGATACTCAACATTTCCTGGGAGAAGGATGCCCAGGCTCCCTATTTATAGCCTCCCCTATGTTGAAACAAAACCTAGCCCTTGGTCGGTCAAATAAATGTATGAATAAGCAGCTGTCAATAAGTTACAGCAGCTGTCAATATGTTTTGTTTACAGCTTGTTTCCCTATAATTATACACAAACATTTTGAAGTCTTTTCAGAGGACCTGTGGATGTGTTTTTCGTTGTTACAACCGCCCTAATGAGGATGCCACCATGCGCCTGTTTTGCCTGTGTGTGTTCTGAGTGTCAATGACCCGGCTGATAAGAGGAGAGCAGACATGTTTGTATTTCTGGCAGCGGGAGGAGCAGTAAGAAGAGGCAGAGCCAGTGTGATAGAAAACACTCTCATACTGTGGAGAGGCTCTTTACACTGTTACTGAGGCTCTGGTCTGCCTCAGTTAACTATAGCAGCTGGACACATGGTGGAGATCTTAATGTGAGGTGAAGAGTTGAAGAGGTGGGTGTGTGCTTGTGTGCGTGTGTGTGTGCATGCAGTTGATAACATTTTCTAACTAAATATATCTGGAAATCTTATTTCTTTCTTTTTTTTGTCTGTTTATTTTTTCAGCAAGGAAAACAGCAGAGCAACAAACCACACGAGCAGCTGTGGGCATGACTGTAAAAACTGTTTTCCAGCAGGTGTCCTGCTGTTCCACACAATGAGGACAAACAGCAATAAAACAGCATAAAGACAAGAACAATAAAACAAGTTAGACAAAACATTCCTCATATATGATGGCTAAAAACACATCTATTTTTGGAAGGAAATCCCAGAGCCTGATTAATATATTGGCTTGATAATGATCTGATATGAGCCTATTGAGGCCCGATGCTGATGTGCACGGATATGAAAACCTCTTTCTACAAAACTAATATTATAAATAATTAGATTAGCACAATGGGGAACTTTTATTAGGCCAAGAGAAGCTCCCTGGCAGGTGAAAATGCTGAGAGGCTGCTTCTTGCTTTATAACCTTAAATGTATGTAGAGACAGTTTACAGAGAATTTCAAGGTTTAAGACAAGATTGGTTGTTGAAAGCTTCTGTTGGTTACACTTTTGATTCAGCGGATTAAAATCCCTGTATAAATGCTTGAATTGTAAAAAAGGAGGGAGTATTTCTGATTTGATATGGGATCTTATTCCAAAATTTGGCATATGAACAGAAGAAAGCATCTTAAACCAATTAGCATGCATGTAGGATTCAGTTTCACACTGAAAATGTATTTCAGCATATTCTCTTTTGATCTTACTGGTTTGGATTTCATCCATTTCTGATGAATAATGAAGAAATAAAGCAAATAATGTGTAACTTTCAATCTTGTGCATCATTTAGCGTCACCATTAGAGGCCATTACAACATGCCACCCATCAACCTGCATGCATTTCTCCCTCGTCTGCCGGCATGTTAAACAAATTCTGATATATGTTGAACAATTAATGTTTGAAAGCTGGGTATTGTTGGCTATCATCTAGATATACTGGCTATTATATAGCAATGACAAAGCCCCTTCAGTAGAATTCCTCAGCACAGCTGAGCTTTTCTCCATGTCTAAAAGGCTTTTAAATCTGATCCCATTTTATTCCTTTCTCCTGTAATTGCTGCACTTCTCATTTTCTTTAATGTAGGATGATCTGGTTAACTGTGACAGGGGGAGCTAACCGAGTGATGAGTTACACTGAAGGTCAGGGCTTCTGGCAGATGGCACTAAACTGGAAAAAAGGGGATTTTTATTTCACTTTATTATACCATTTCTCCCTTTCTCTGTGCCACTCTGCATCTGATTGGTTTGGGAGGTAACAGCAGTAATAAACAGAAAACACATCAGACATCAGATGCAGATATAGGACAATTATTAATCCCCATGAAACTATACACTGTAAAAAAAATTAACTACCTGTTTTAAATTTAAAATGTTAGTGTCCAGGCTGCTTTAAAAATGTAAGCTGGCATAATTTGAAAAGACAAGTTGAGATCTTTCTGTAATGATTCAAAGCAAATGAACATTTCTCATCATATAAACTTGATATTAACGCAGTTGTACTCATGAAAACATGTTCAATAAGCTAAAGATATGAAATTTAATAAGTTGATTGAACTCAACTTAAGTCATTTCAAGTCAAAAGACTTCAAGTTAGAAGAACTCGTGTTCATAGCAGAGGTACCCAGATTTTTTTTCTCTTGGAGGGGAAAAACTGAAACTTAATGGTGTATTGTAATATTACGATGCAAGATACATTCCCTTAATTGACTGACATCCTCTACAAAGTGTCACTCATAATTAATAAGTATGGACTTTATGTATTTAAAGACCATTACACCTCACAGCACATAAACAATGATTTTTTGTTAGAATTTAATGAGGGGTTTTTGTAAGGTGTGCAGATGCATGGGCTCAGTGCTCTTTTCTGCTGCTGCTTGTCTCCAATTATTAATCATTTTGTGTAAGCCTACAATTAGGGCTCCAACATACAGTTATTTTCATCATTGATTAATCTGTCAATAACTTCTTCACTTAATCACTAAACTGTTCAGTCTATAAAATGTCAAGCAATTTTGAGAAATGCTCATCACAATTTCCCAGAGCCCAAAGTGACATGTTCAAACTGTTTCCTTTGTCCAACCAACAGTCCAAAACTCAAAGACTCTCCATTTACGCTGATAGATGATAAATGAAAGCACCAAATCTTTACATTTAAGAAGAGGAACCAGGAAACCAGGATTTTTTTTCTTGAAAAACGAATGAAACAATTAATCTATAATCAAAATAGTTAGCAAAATAATTTTATTTCGACCCATTAATCAACTAATTATTGCAACAATGACAAATGAAGTGCCTCATCTTTTTTTTTTTTTTTTTTTTTTTTTTTTCTCAAAAACATCTAAGTGGGAAAAATCATGGTAGACCAACTCTAGCCACTTTGGACAGCCCTAATGTAAAGTGATCTGTAAATACCTAAAATTTGAATAACTTGAATAAATTAAACTTGAATATTTATGGTAAGTTAATGTGATTAAATTTGTTTATTCTTATTTACAGTGTAATATACAGCAAAATTTGCATAAACAGGGGTGTAAATTAAACCAGTTGAGGATGTGGACTGATAAGAAAATGCAGAGTGTTTCTTTCACCACCAGAGGGAGACATTATTCATTTTAAAATGTAGGAAATTGGATCAGTGTGATGCTGAACAGGAGAAAACAGAACAGCCTGTTCAAACAGAATAAACATGTGTTGCATTCTCCCTCCAACTACTGCCAAATATCTCCAAAAACAACCACACACAAATGATCCAGATTTTTGAGGCAGAGTCTGAGAATCATAAAAAAAAAAGTCCAAATGTGGCAGATAGATCACATTCCCATGTAATCACATCACGTGTTTATGCTCAAATATTACAGAGGACGTTACTCATTGATTGAATTGATTAACTGAAGATTGTTGCAACAGTTTCTTCCTCCTCTCTTACTGTCTGTCACCCTGATTTGTTCTTGCAAGTGATATGTATCATCAATAGACACTTTATCAATAGCAATAAGAAAATTGTTCAATAAAGTGTTCAATAGTTTCACATAACCAGTATACCCTGGCTCATAAACATCCTGTAATATTCCTTGATAATGAAGCGTGTCATGAGTGACAGCTAATCATTTAACAGGTGTGTTGGACATCTGCGCCATCAACATGTGACACAACAACAGACACCGTGTGGAGTGAGAACATGAGGGCAGATGGTGAGAAATCGGTGAGTGAAAAAGGACAGGTCAGCTCACCACTATGCCATCTTTTTGAGGTTTCTATTAAGTCTTTTACCTGCATGCCTTGAGTGGTTAAATTCAAAGTAAGGTGGCAAAATTCAGGTGTTTAATTCAACATTTTTTCTGCTGTCTTTTTATTAAAAATAAGTCACCAAAAAAAAATTACCAGTAATTATGGATATTGACTGAAATGAAGCATTTTATTGTGATCCGTGAAAGCTTTGACTATTTGTCTTAAATTTATCTGTTACGTTCACGTGTTCTGGTATCATCACAAGAATCATTATGGTAAAGTCTTCTCTCCTTCTCAGAAGGGACTTGTGTCTGAAACTTATCAAAACACCATGCCTTTGAAAGGGGATGTTTGGTTCCCTAAATTTTTCTTTTGTCTTACTTTATTTTTCTATTTTTTCTGTTATATGTGTTGTTGTTGCACAGGGGCAGGACGGTGTGGAGGGTAGGAAGAAAATAAATTTGGTATTGAGTTTATTATTTGCTTATGCTTTTCACCAAGTAAAAACTACTGTGAAAAAAAAAAAAAGATATGTTGTGCAATGACTACAAACTGAACATGTCTCTACTTCCCCTAAAATGGAGAAGAAATTACAGTTCTTTCTTGGGAAACTTCTTGGGAATTCTTAGGAAATAAATCAGAAAATGAAGTGCATTGCACTTCTACCTGATAACCAGAGATGGAACGGATCTGATTCAATATTAGTATCAGGGCCCGATACTGAGGAAAGTAATTTATTGGGTATCGGACATGCATGACTAAATTCCACAATTCCAGGTGTTTTCACTTTGTAAACACTATGAAGCGTGAATTGAGAGTTCAGTAGCAGTTCTCACATCTATTTGATCAATAATTATAGATGGACTGAAATGAAACATTTTATCAAGATAAATTTTTCAGCTTCAGAGCCCAGCCCTAGTTCTGGGTGTCAAATAAGACCCACAAATAGTAAAATGTAATTACAGCCACAAAATGTATTCAAACAAATAAATTGTTATCTGATATCAAGGTCAAAATGGCACAGACACATCTTCCTGTGCTGGCAGTGAGAATAACAAATAAGTCTTTAATCATCATCACATCTCCAAATAATTGCTATCTGATGTGTCTTACAAATCAAACTGGCTTTGATGTATTATTTACAACTTAAAAGGCTAAAAGGGAGATTTAGCTGATAAAATGGCTTAACAGGTATTTGTGGAGGTGATAATATACTGCATCAACCAGTTTCTGCCTCCTCCTGTGTGTTTGTCTATCTATATTCACAGACTTGGAGATCCTTTTAAAACAGACAAAACACTTAAAGCTGCTGCTCACTCTCTGTCTCTCTCACACACACACACTCACAGAATAAGCAGAAACATGGTTAACACACACTTTACAGCAATGCATCCCTAACTGGGCAGAAAAGATCAATATCAGCGACTTTGTTTGAAGCTTCCCGTGTTTCCAGGTTTTCGAGCACTCAAATGCCACCAGGCGACCTCAGCTGAGCTGTTAAGCAACGCCAAGATGGCTTTTATTAATGTGATTCATCCTCTGTGAATGGCTGCGACCACAACAGAGCAGCCCAGTGACATCTGATAGGCTGCAGAAAAGGCCATTCTCCATCTAGAGAGGATGAGTCAGTGGCTCTGTGGGTTCAGCTCATCCCAGAGCAAAAGACACACAATGAAAGTCAATGACTGCAGGGTGGCACACAGTGCAGTCAACACAAAACTATGTCTTCGTTGTGGCTTATTAGTGGATGAAACATGCGCTTGCACGCTTTGTTGTTACAGGATGAACTTTGATGACAGTGTTTTCGGCACAAATGTTTGTGGTGACTAAAGAAACAGAAACCGTCTGTCACTGAGCGTTGCTCTATCATACGTCTTTTTGAGTTTTACAGAGGTTCTCTACAAGACATACACGAGTGACCATCTAATGAATGTCACTTGGAATAATTTGATTGAGTCTAATTTTTGGCCTCCCATCCTTTTCAATAAAGTCAAACTGGATATACCCTTCTTTACATTTCCTTAGTTTTGGTTTTTGGTTTTTCTCAGCTTCACTGGTTGTTTTAAAAGTTCATCTTACCAATGTCTGACTGATTGCCTTGACACCAGAGCCATGTAGGGAGAGCTGCTTTCCTCCGTCAATAGGTGACATGTGGGTGACAAGTGTCTGACTGCAGGGAGGAGGATTTATATGTATTTATTTAAAAAGTTATAGCTTGTTAGATTAGAATATCATAATTACCTATCTATCTGATTATTCAGATTCATTCATTTAAATGTTAAATTGTTTTCCTAGCTAGTATAGTCTGAACACTATCTTGGTAATTTCCCTGGAAGAATTTTGTAATTTGATATTAATTATAAAGAAAATATGAATTTCACTGACAAACTAAACCAAATGAATATTTATTATTGGATTTTTTTTTCTTCGTATTAGTTGAGTTTTGTGTTTGTCTGACACATTTTTGCATGTTCTGCATGCTGTGCATTGACCAAACAGAATCTCTAAGTTAAGCTTACAATTAACTCATTAATTCATTCACTGGAGGTGAATGAAATGAACACAGTCTCTATTTTATCTAAAATTTGCACCAGATGACAAAGTTCTGTCTGGGAAACTTCTTGGGAATTATGAGGAATAAATTGTGTAGCCACATGCACTACAAACTTTTTACAAAAACACTCACAACCAAGCACAATAAATAATAGTCGCCTAAACAGAAGTATGTGTCAAAAAAGGAGAAGAAGGTTTTTACACTATAATACCCCCTCAAACCTTTATTATACCCTAAACACTAAACCATTGAAATATACCATAACTAATTCATCAGGTAAAAAAAACATCCTCACATTTTCAGTGTGTGTATATATGTGCATATATGTGGATTTTTTGCAGACTTTAATGTGTATTTTCACTATGAATTATCTGTTTTTCTTATGGGCTTGGCAGGCAAATGTTTTTTGTTATTGTAAATTTAAGATATTTAGGATATATTTAGAATATATTGTAAATATGAATTAGAATACAAGATCTATCATATTTATTGAACTATTTAGAGTGCAATTTCACACAATTGCATGACTGCTGATTTCTTGGATAGGTCCTTGTAAAGTCTGTCTCTGTGCCTGAAATGTGGCATGGTGGTATATTTAGAACTCATAGGAGCTTTATCTAGTGTTCAGACTCTATTTTTCCTGTTTCTTCCACATGCACTTCAAGCTGATTATGTCCCAAGTTTCTCTGATGAGCCATTTCATTTGGCCTATCAAGACATTACTTTCACTTTGCCTCAGCACACATTCCTGAAAGTGTGTGCTTTAGATTTACCAGGTAATAAATTAGGTCTATTTTAAAACCTGAGCTGCCTTCCTCTCAGGCTGTAAACTGGAAGCTGGTCTACTCTGACCGAGTTATGCTAACAAACTAACACACTCACTCTTAAGCTCCTGGATATATAACGTAAAAATAAACCTGCCTGTAATCTCTGCGAGAGGCAGAAGTACACGTTTACACCGTTAAAGCACTGATTCACCAAAATCCACTGAATGCAGCACTGTCAGGCCTTTGATAAGAGTTTTAAATAATCTTATTTTAGCCTTTCTAGCATGACAAATTTTCACAAACAAGCATCTTAGTTTGCGAGTTCTGTTATCACACAACACAACACAGAGCTTTCCAGGGTTTGAGCTGAGGACGTGTCTGACAACGTGTCTGCTTGGAAAGCAAATGAATTTATGAAAAGACAGAAAAGTGACAAGAATGCAGATAAAGCAAATTAATCAGACTTTACATCAAGACAGCATCATCATGCACACAAATAAACAACTTGGCAGGCTATCCTGATTTAGCAGCAGATTGAGCAGAAGCACAAAGTGTTATTCAGTGTGCGTGAGTGAGCTCAGTGTACCTGCAACTTGCTCTGATCTACAAACAAACCACAGAGTGAAACTGGGCCTTTTATGTACGTGTGTGTTTGTGTGTGTTAGGGCATGTGTGAGCATGTTTGAATGAGGAGGAGGGAGGGAAATACATGAAGAGGGGAAGACCATATCAAACTGCCCCAACTCTAAATGTTTCTCTGCGTAAGACTGTCGATCTGGAAACAACAGCCCCGAATGACCAGTCTGACCTGCAGATGGCAGAGAAAAAAAGGTTCCTGAGTGAAGTGAAAAAGCCCCGGGATGTTTTCTTTTTCCTTCCGTCTTCAGTTCCCATAAAGGGGTCATTGTTTTAAAACTGAAAACAGTCGACCGCTCAGAGGTGTTACAGAAGTGTGTTCTGGCTCAGAGGAGGACAGAGGGGAGGAGGGGGGTGAGACGTGATTTATTTAGTTAAAATTGTGGAGGAGAGGAGAGGAGAGGAGAGGAGAGGAGAGGAAGGAAAGGAGAGGAGAGGAAAGGAAAGGAAAGGAAAGGAAAGGAAAGAGGAGAGAAAAGTAGAGGGAAGGAAAGGAATAGAGGAGATGAGCTAAGAGTAAGGACAGGAGAGGAAAAGAAAAGAGTGTAGAGGAGGAAAGGAGGGGAGACAAGGGGAGGAAAGGAGAAAACTGGTGGAGAGGAAAGGAAAGAAAAGAAAGGATGAAAGAAGATAAAAGAAAACAGAAAGAGAACAGAACAGAAAATAGAAAAGAAAACAAAAGAAAAGAAAAAGTGGAGAAGAGGCAAGGAAAAGACATGAAAAGCAAAAGAGCGCAGAGCAGAGGAAAGGAAAGGAAAGGATGAATGAGGGGAGGAAATTAATTTAAGGAAAAAGATAAGAGTAGAGGTAAGGAAAGGAAAGGAAAGGAAATGAGAAGAGGAGGGAAGGGAGGAGGCGAGGAGAGGAAAGAAGTGACACATTACGACCGTAAGTCATTTTAATCTATTTTGCCCGGAGTCAGGCTCAGCTTACCATCATCTCTTATCTCTGCGTACTTCCTCCTCCACATCAATAAACACGCTCCTCCCTACATACATTAACAGCTGGCAACATATATTTAGCCGGAGCAAATTCAGCCCCACTGTCACAAATCTAACAACACCCACCTGAACTACAACAAAAGACCCTTCCCTCTGTCTTTCTCTTGCCTGTCTGTCCATGCTTGTACCTTTTTCCTCTCCATCTCTCCCTGTTTCTCTGCTGCTGCTGCTGCTGCTCTCTTCCCCCCAGAAGGCTTAAAAGTCAATATTTGAGGATCTGTTGCAGCTCTTGAGCACTTCAAAGAGCGCAGAGCTCCGCTGTGAACAAGCCTTTAATATGCCGTTCAGGAAAAGAAGCAGAGAGGGTCAATAAAGTGGGGCACAAGTGCTTCTTGTAGGGAAGTGTGCGAGTATGTGTGCATGTGTGTGTCATATGTATAGGTCAAATAACCTTTCATACGTGCTGCACATGTAGAAACACAGGTAAGGTTTAGCACACAGCGAGTCGTAAAGACTTCTCAAAGAACAACTCACACACACACAGAAACCCAGACAGAACGAGAGCGAGCCGAGCTGCCACGGTTTTAAGAGCTGGAGTGAAAATAATAATATCATAATAAAGCTTTCATTAGCTTTCAAAGGTGGCTCTGTGTGAGGCTGTTGAGGGTTTCCTGTGGCTAGCCTGAGGGAGCTGTTAGATGCCAGCAAAGGAGCCAACAAGGCTGTCATAAGCCTGAATAGAGGGCCTAATGCGCACAGCACGCCAGTGATTACTCTATTGAACTGGATAATTACATTAGATTTATAAAAAAGATGATATGGAACATTAGGTTCAAGGGTCTGAAAGTGGTAAGCTGGGTAATTTCACCTCGTTGACTGGCCTACAAAAGAGCAGCCATTATGTTTATTGATGAACTTCTAATTAAAATAACTCCGAACTAAGCATCTGACCTGTACAAATGCACACTGGTGCGCTGGCATTCAAAACTGAATCGTTAAAAGGTAGTAGACAAGTCTGACAGTGAAGTCAGCGACCATGTTTAACAGTAAATTTATATCAGGGCAACCGTCATAACCTGTCACATGACATACATGGGTTATTATCAATGAGTTAAAGCCGTCTGGGTGAATGTTAATAGTGGTTCTTGCTCATTGCTTATCAGCTCTGGTTAGCTCCTGAAAACACAGTAATCAGAGGCAAGATATTCTGAGTTACATATTATGAAATCTTCCGGTTCAGAAGAAGCTTCAGATTTTGCGGAGCATGTGTGAATATATAGAGCCTCATGTAGTACGTGCATTCTTTTATTTAATATTTTGCTTGTACTGTATATTTTAAACTGATGTATCATAACTATGTTTATAATCAATCTTTTTATTAGAAGTATATTGTGTGTATCTGTACATGTGTGTATCTTTCCTTTTCCTTTCTTTTAAATCTATTTTTCATACACAGTTGGTTCTTTTTGCATATTTTATGTATTGGATTTGAACTGTGAGCGAGCATATTTCAATAAACACATCTTTACAAGAGGTTGCAGCTTTTAAGCTCTAATTATAATTCTAATTATGTAATTACCTTTAATTTTGCAGTAGCAGGTGGAAAAATCTCTTTCATCTCTCTGTTGCCTTAATAGTATTAATCAACTTTATTTAGATAGTAATTTCAAAACCAAATGCAGCTCAAAGTGCTGAATTCTGGTACTATGTGACAGATGGAAATCAGGAATCAATGCTTTTATTAGGAAGAAAACAGAAAACTTTTTTCACAGGAAAAACCTTTCTCACAGGCTATTTAGCACACACAAAAAAACTGTATGTGAGCATTTTTAGCGTGTCAGAAACTTGGGATGAAATCAACATTAATTCATGAAGCACAAACAACAGAACAATAAAACAATAAGGCTGTTGCTTTTAACAGTTGTCTGTGTCCGCCTGCACTTAATCGAATGGCTCCACCAAGATAAACAAAGCCAAACAGGGCTCAATTACTGCTATTTTCATTTACATGCAGTTTTGAACGAGCCTGAGAGCAGTGGATAAACTTATTTAAAAGTATCTTACATTGTGGCAGTGGCATAGAATCATCATGAATGTAAAAAGATGAGCAAAATTGTCCAGTTAATCCCGTCAGAACTAGCTCGAGAAAACAGATACTTCCAAGGGATAAATCAGAGTCAAACAGTCTTATCAGCGATTACTGGAGCGGCCATCAGACACTGGACTCCCAGCAGTAAAAACAACATCCATTTGTCTCTCATGCCAGGATACCAGTGATAAGCAGCACAATTATGCCATTATATCTGCCATGTAGGGGAGAAGGACAGGATGAGGAGGGGAGGAGAGTGGGAGCAGACAGTAGGTTTGGTGTGTTACTGTGTGTTGCCGTGTTTAGGATTTCATCGCCCAGACGACTATGGACTAATCCCTGGAGACTCCTTCCTTACTCAGGAAATACTTCCTTCCGTCAGACTGACAGAAGAAGTGATTTCTCTTCTCCAAACAAACTACAGTGAAACAGAGATGAACAATCTAAAGAAACATGCCAAGAGTCTGAGAGTGAGCTGAAAAAAAAAAAGACACTGATGTTTTCATAAAACCTGCAGTGCGCACTGTAAAAAAAATAAATATCTAAAAATATTAATAAAGTAAACTTCTAAAAATTACTTTCTGGGCGCTCTTAAAATTTTAAGTTGACTGAATCTGAAAAAAAAAACAAAAAAAAACTTTTTCAGTCAAATAAACTTGATATGAATTCAGCTGCACTTCAGGAAAGATGTTTAATGAGTTTAAAACAATAAATTAAGCCAACAACTTTTCAGTCACACTGCAATTTTCTTGGCCATTTCCTATTGTTTTAAAGTCTGACCTGCCGATTCTGATTATCTTTCAAATAACTATAATTTATAACATATCATTTTGTAACTTTTCCTTAATGGAAAATTAAATATCATGTTCATAATAAAATACTGACAAATGAAAAACTTTTACACTTTCTTTCAAAAGTGCTCTGGGTTATGTTCTCTCCCTCTCGTCTTTCTCTGATGGTGGGGTCAGACTTCAGGTTCTCATTTGAAGACACAATATAAATACACATAGGCTGGTTTCTTTGCCTGTTTTGAAGAATAAATTTATATTATTATTTCACCAGAAGATGGAGTGCCTTAGTTTTTTCCAGTTTTTTTTTTTAGAGTCAAACTGACACTGGATTTTCAGGGCCAATACTGATACTGATCTTAGAGAGTAAAGAAATTTAAACAATATCAATTTACTGGACAGTATTCTTTATACTGAACATTATATATAAAATATATGCACATTTTTTGCAATTATCCCTCAAATCCTCAAATGTAGTTATCAAACACTTGTAACAAAGATAAATAATGGAGGCAGGATATTTTACAGTTTAACAATAAACTGTATTATCCAAAAGGATATCAGGGCACTGAAAGAGAAACTTTCACTGATATTTTTAATGGCACATCTCACCTTGTTCTAGAAGAACAAGGTGAAAGAGGTGAAAATCAATAGTCTGCCCATGTTGATAACTGCATTTATGAGAAAGGAGACTTAGTCGGTAGGGCTGGCAGGCGGGACCGGCTCAACAAGGTTATGATGTCACTTATACCATTAGTACATATATGCAGGTTTTTTAAATGTCGATCGATTATCAGTCAGGCTCTAATTTACATTAAAGGCAAATTATGCAGGATTTTCCCTGAAAACAATGCATTGAATCATCAAATCAAATAATCCCTCACAATCATGACCCACAATGCACAAGAAGTGTGTGGCGGCATCTACAACCACAGAGACCCCGCCCTCTGCCCATACCTTCTTATTTTCTAATTAGTTTGCTGTGCTCAGAAAACCCAAAACATCGATACTGGACATCCTGGAAATGATACTCAACAATCAATCTTCTCTCTGGTGTGTTTACAAACACCAACTGACAATCCTGCATGTTCTGCCTTAAAGTTAATGAGAAAAGATCAGATGATTCCACTAAATCGCTGCATGATTTTTACAGTGTGTTTGTGGCGAGCCGTTTCCTCTTGGTGTCAGTTATGTAAAGTCATTTTTCTCAGTCAAATGTTCTGACGTACCGGAGCACAGCCTTAATTTGTGTCTGGTTTACCGTGAAGTTGGACATGTAAATTATTTAAAGAATTTTTTGGTTTAACTTGAGGGCTACTTCCAGAAAAAGAGCCTCTTCTGGCTCTGAACCGTTCACTTAACATACCACCAAATCAAAGTTACATGGTTTGTGTGGAGAGCTGTGAGTGTCAGCTCAGTCTTTGCTGTACACTGCTAACTGTTGTAAATTTTTTAGCTGCACAGTCAGCTCTCCTGCACAAACATCACACTGGAATATTACCCTACTGCTCCCCACACAGCTCGACACTATGTAAATCTCTAAAAGGAAAAAACTGTGTAAATCTGTCATAAAGACACAGTTCCTGTTTAGCAGCATGCTGTATCATCTAATCTAGAAAATGGCCCTAAGACAACAGCCAGCAGCCATAAATCTCCATTTCAAACGGGCACACAGGAGACAAACAATGTAAAGTGCTGACTGGTGTGTGTATTTTTAGGGCTCATCTCTATGCAGTCAGTGGCTACAGTGGAGTGCGTAAAGAATTTGTGTGTGTGTATGTGTGTGTTTGAAAGAGACGTAGACGAAGTGTAAGACAGAGAAAGTTTCATGTTGGCAAGTGTGTGCGAGTGCTGATGTTCACCTCTGGGACACAGCAGGATTTGAGGAAGTGTGTCAACTGAGCTGGATCTCTCTCTCTCTCACACACACACAAACACACACACACTTGCAGAATGATGGAGACTCAGCAATTAGCTTCATGTCTGACACTGTAAAAGCTCTCAAGGGTTTCTCGGGGAATGCCAGAGGAGGCTGCTGGGCATTAAAAAGTTATTTATGGAAAAAGACAATGAAAAAACTGCAATTAGCACGCCTTAGGTTTCTGTGGTTGGCAAGACTCAAATTAAATTAAAACAACAATCTGAAAGAGAAGAATGTGACAGTTATATGCTCCAGCACAGAAACATGTCGTAAATTAAAGCATTTTGCATAAAGGACAAGCCGTCAAAAAAAACTCTGAGACATTTTGGGAAATACAGTTATTGTTTTCTGGCAGACAGTTACACGAAAAGATCGATACCACTCTGTCTGTCTGTTGAATATGAAGCTAAAGCCAGCAGTCGTTCAGGTTAGCATGACTGGAAACAGCTACACTGGCCAGCGTAAGGTAACAAAATCGACCTACCTGCACCTCTAAAGCTCACTAATTACCACACTGTCTGATTGTTTACTCTGTACAAAATAAAAACTAAAGGAAAAATCACCATTTTATGGATATGTGCCAGAGGTGGGACCAAATACTTGTTTTGCAAGTCACAAGTCACAAGCTACAGTAAATCTCAAGTTTTTGCACTCAGGTTTCAAGTTAAGACAGGCAAGTCCTGATGTTCTGAGTTTCAAGGCATTAAAGGATAACTTCGGTATTTTTCAACCTGGGCCCTATTTCCCCATGTGTATGTGTGTGTATGATTGATAGGTACAACTCGTTTCAAAATTGGTTCAGTATTGAGGGAGGCGAATGCAGCTGGCAGCCGCTAAATGAGTTATAACGGTAGATATTAGGGCAAATAGTCCCGTAAAAGTTTGTGCATTAAAAGTGCTTTTTTTCGCCACAGTCCGGCTCAGATCGCCAGTGTAATCACCACCGCTTTCGCACATTTCAACCCGTTCCTCTAGAACAAGAGAAAAGTACTAAAAGAGGTGAAGTCTGGCCTTGTTGGGAGCAGAGAATCCAGGGGGTCACTGCTTCTACAAAAGAAACAGTCCAGCACATGGTCACGTCAAACATGGCAAGTTGTCATTTTTATACTTTGGTTTTTGCAAAGATTACACAAAAATATATACTGTGTCAATAAGTGAACATTACAGGTGCTAATAGGTGAATATTACTACCTTTGACAGAGTCAGGCTAGCCGTTTCCTGTCGCTGTCCTCAGCTAAGCTAAGAGTCAGCTGGTTATAGCTTCATATTTAACTTTCAGCTGTGAGAGTGGTATCAGTTTTCTCATCCAACTCTCTGCCAGAAAACATAATGAATATACTCAAAAATGTGGAACTATTCCTGTAAGTACAGAGAATGGTAACAAGAGTAAAGAAACGCTACGCTAACCAGCATGTCTGACAGAGGAGCTGCAACAGGAGACAGAGGGAAAACAGCCGTGGTTCCTCAGACTACGTTGTTTCTTTGCAGCAGCCCAAACGCCTGGATTGTTGAGGGGTATTGACTCTGAATAATCCTGCTTCCCTTTAAATCCTCATCCTCTGACTTCAAACACTGTGCAAAGACTTTCAATAGAATCTGGCATCCTCCCAACTTTCTCTCCGTCAGTCGCTCATTCTTCTTCTTTCGCATTCTTTTTCACTCTCTGTCCTCCCCTGGATCAACTGTCCAGTCTTGAATCACAAAGCCAAGCCCAAATTCTGTGGAAATCTCGAGGAGAGGCCCCTGCGATGGCTGGTACACACACACCAACACATATACACACAGACTCACAGTCCTCTTGTAGGAGCGACAACAAAGAAGGCACGGCTGTAGACCCGGTGGACAAAGAGTCTGATAAATGAAAGGTCCCACACAAAGGAGCAGAGAGCAGGTTAGAGAGGATTTGAAACCCAGCTGTGAGAGTCAACCAATGAAATCTTGAGATAAATACAACCACCACTCAATATAATTCAATTCATGCACACATTCATCTTGCAAGGCCTGCATTGTTGCAACCAGTGTTGTCAAATTTAACCTTCCTATTTTTAATTTCCCACACAAGCAAGAAACTCTCATAAGTTTTTGCAGTATTCTTTGTTGATGGACTACTGGTTTGCTAGCTTTGGACAAGCAAGACTGAGAGTCCACAGCCATGATAACAGCCCCCTACTAAAGCACAGGGGTGCTTTGAGGTAAACACTAATACGTTAACAATAATATGCTAACATGCTGATGTTTGGCAGGTACAATGTTTACCAGGGTCACCTTAGTTTAGCGTGTCTGTATGCTTTGCAAATTAGCAATAGTGTTGTGCAGGTGTTTGGTCAGAAACCGAAGTACTCAGCATGTTTACATGGACAATATTTCTTCAATCTGATTTTAATAATTCTGATTAGAAATTCCAACTTAACTGTTTACATGGACGCTAAATAAAGTGATTGTTTAAATGTGTGTTCAAATGCCGCATTGCATTAATCAGAAAGTTACAGCTTTTTTAACATGAGCACACTGGTTCTGCCCGCTGTGAGACATCTGAGGTTCCAGAAATACAGAGGAAGAAGAAGTGGTTCCAGTTTGCCAACAGCCAGCGTGTTTCCGCCCAGCAGTTTTCAAGATGGACCCACATCGTTTAAGGTTTTTTAACAGAAAAGTTGTATCTGCTACTGATGAGTTCTGTTTTGCTACCGCCATGTTTCTGTCCCTCCTGGATACTCGTGACACGTCATCTACCCCTACATGGGGCAGACACGTGCAGAAAGAATATATTCATTCCAGGCAGATAGAAACAATAAGATTAAGCATTTACATGGTTATTACTTCCTTTTGAACAGACTGTCACAGGTTTACACCACCCCTTTAAATCAAATTGAACATTCCCTCTGATTTGGCTGGACCAGATCAGTCTCTTCTGATTGAGGTGTTTATATGAGACACTTTTATTCTGTTTGGGCAACAATTATTTGATTAAACCTAGATGTTTGATGAATACTATGAACTTCCCAGAAATTTAGCATTTTCCTGATTCCATCTCAACAACTGCTCCCTATCGTCACCTTAAAACACATCCCCCAGCTTCCCAAGTGAGTCTGCCCCAAATCAAACACACCCACACTTTACTCAGTGTCAGTAACTCTGTGTAACTATATGAGACCAGACTCAGACTGTGATAATTTCCCATGATGTGGTTTGGATGTAGCTGATGTATATGATGTAGCACTCAAGCTCAAAGTTTAAGGGATCACCAAAATTATTTCATTTCATCCTCAAGAGGACAAGAATGTTTGTCACAACTTTCACAGCAATCCATCCACACACTGTTAAGACATTTCAATCAAAACCACAAATGTCAACCTTATGGTGGCTCTGGAGAAAAAGTCAGCAGATCAACTGAGTCTTTCATCATCTAGGGGTCATATACATCTGTATTAAGTTTTGTGCCAGTCCATCCAGTAGATACTGAGACATTTCACAGAGCAAGTGAAAGATTTTACCTGCACCCATGTTAGTAAAATTCATCCTCTGGGCATTACAAATTTCTGTATGAAATTTCAGGGCAATCTATCCCACAGTTGTTGAGATATTTCAGTACTGGACCAAAGTGGTAAACTGACCAAATGACAGAAAGACAGTTCCATCCCTATACAACCATTCTGTTAGCGTGGCTAAAAAAAGCTTTAAACATCTAGAAGTATGTCATAAAGATGGTATTCTGTGGATTACCCCAAGTTGTTTTAAAGAGGAATTACAACTATTGTTTTACAGCAACTGTATGTTTACTATGCTTATCTCACACCTCTTATATTGTAGTATCAGGTGTTTTTTTAGAACCAGATACTTTATGACATGATAAAACAAACAGCAGCCTCGATGTGAGACAGCCTGGTGTTGAGGGGAATTTAACATGAGGAATGTTCATTTTCAAGACAAAAGATCCTAAAATGCAGAGTCCTATAAAAAGCTGCATATTTTCCCTGACTGAGGCAAGCAGCCAATTTGTGACCAACATAGAAAGTTTACTGGAAGAGAACACTGTGTTACTGTAGTCAGTGATGCAGTGCTGCTCAGGCCTGGTCACAGCACAATATCTGTCCTTGGTAAGAAATTACTGTTTTGAACGTGAAATTCTTGGAGAAATGTGGATTGCAAAGGAGCAGTTAGGTAAGTGTGGTGGCTGCAGCAGTGCTGCTTTTAGAACAACTTTGTGCACGAAATCCCTTGGAGGGCAGCCTGGTAATCACACTGCAATATTAAAGTAAACAGAAGAAGTGTGTTTATCCACAGTTCAGACTTCTGAAGCAACTCGTCAACAGAGGAAATAAGTGAAATGAGACAATTCAAAATATCTTTTACCTTATTGATACTCAGACCAGAGCTCCCACTGTGCACATTACGCAAAGTACCATTTAATTTAAAGGAAACCACCAGATATTTTAGGTGTAAATATCAACCAAAGAAATATATTATTTACTTAAGTTTAGATTAATCAATTATTAATCAATTATTAAATTAATCACCAACCATTTTGATCATTGATTAAGTTGTTTGAGTAAAAACAATCAAAATTCTCTGACTTCAGCTTCTTAAATGTGAATATTTTCTGGTTTCTTTACTCCTCTGTGACTGTAAACTGAATATCTTTGGGTTGTGGACACAACAAGACATTTGAGGACATCGCTTTGGGAAACATCACTCAACATTTTTCACCCTTTTCTTTATAGAAAATGGACCAATTTCATGGACCAAACAACAAATTAAGAAAATAATGGACAGATAAATCAATAATGAAAATAATTGTTAGTTGCAGCTCTACGTAAGTTATGTAACTAGATGATATTGCCATTGTAAACCAGACAATCTTTAGCTTAAGGTCTCAGTAACAGATTGTGGAGAACCATCTCAAAATTTCAGTTACTTGACAAAATAAATAGATAAAATAAGGATATAAAAAAACTAAGCTGTGTTTTGAATGTTTTGTTTTTCAACACTAGCGAGAGCTCGATTGTATTTAAGAATATAAACCATGTCTATTTTGACACAGGCTTCTCTACAAGGCAGGTAGATAAGAGCAGTAATGATGTAGGACCAGCCTTAAAAGAGGAGTAAACAGCTCTGGAGAAACATAGTTAATTTTTGAGTTTCATTTCAACACAGGCCTGTGATGTTTTGGTTGGATTGATTGTTGAGCCTCTTTCTGATTCTGTCTCCAGAATCAATTACCCCACCTTTAAGGCACAAACAAATTTGCTCTTGCCTGGAGCTCTGGGGTTTTGCCCAACTGGTAATCCAGCCTTGCCTCTGGGGCTACGAGCGGGACTTAAAGACTATTATCAGGCTTTGAACAACACACAACATGAGTGAGTTACAGCATAAGTTGAAGCACGTTACATCAAGGAGTCACAGTTTGTTAATCAAAATAGATTCTCTACTGACATAAATAATAAACCAAATTAATGCTTTCAGTTAGTCTGGGAGCCAAATGTGTGAGCTCATGTTTCATTTGCTCTGACAGATGCGTCTGGAGACCAGTGGCATAAATCACAGAGGTGTTTAATCATGATATAGTATTATATCAGTTCTAAAGACAACAATACGTTATTTGCTGACATCTCAAAGTCGGCCAAGATACAATTTTGTTTTTGATTCAAATCAATTCCTCCAGACATTAGTAACACAGACATGCCAGGGGATTTCAAAATAAAGGCGTATTTTAAGGCAATGATATAGATTGATATTTTCACTTTGCATCGATCATATAGGATCGTTGAACATTGAATTATTGCATTGATATATCGATCCAGATCTATGTATCGTTTCACTCCTACTGGACACCCTCCTGTTCAGAGAGATTTCCAACCAGGATCCAGGATCTCTTCAGGCTGTTAAATGGTTTACAATCGTTTATTTAGTAACTGATCAAATATAAATCAAGATTCTGTTACTACGTTGCCTATTTCTTACCTCAAATGTTTTCAGAGATACATTTTACTGTCAGAAAAAGTTTGACACCTTTTTCTGACTGGAAACCGACCAACCACCATCTCAACTTGTATGTGTGCAGAGGCATTTAGATCTGCACATGCTGATAAACAAAAATATGTTGCTGTCCAAAGAAAACCAGGTCTCAACTTGGAGTTCTTTTATGGGTTGATAAAATTCTCCTACTTCTTAACCTAAATAAACCATTTAAAATTGGATTAGTAGAAAAATGCACTGTCACAGAGCTAAAAAGATGGCTGTTTTTCTAAGCTCATGAAAAGTTGACCTTTTGTAGATATGGTTTGCTTGTGACATGTAAGTTCTGGCATGGTCACAGTGTATAGCTATACATTCCTGGGTTGCACAAAATTAGATTCCCATTTCTTATTTGCAGTCATATTTGCCACAGATAAAACTCCAACTTATCTCAATGTCATGAAGCCACTGAATGTGCCTCAGAAGTCAGCATATTTGGAAGTTAAAGCTGAAGTTGTTCACTGTTGTTGCAGGATTTCTTTCTTCCTTTTCTGACTTTTCAATCAAATCAAAAATATTCTTTTACAGGATTCAAACCCAGGATGCTGTGGTGGTTATGTGGTATGGGCGTTAGCCAACTGGGTGCTTACTTCACTGGGCTTAACACAACCAGAATTTATGCACTGAAATGGAAACTCTGCTGCAGAAACCCTTTAAAACATCATCTGTCTAATCAGCAGCAATCAAAACAACTTTACTCGCCTCCTACTGAGACCTCCTTGTTTGGCACAGAGTGAGTTGTTCTAATTTGATGGCTGATTGTGGTCTCCACTCAGTCAAGCTGTGGGGCCACTGCCACTAAACTATGTTCCTTTTTCAATTCAGAGAGCAAAAGATGGGCAGTGGATCCTTTAAAAGTTGGCAAACAGAAACACAATTAGCATTTATGAGTGCAAATGGAAAGTCCTGAGCACAACAGGCTGGCGTTCCACTTCAACGAAACCAGCACTCCAGCAGCAGTCCTGACTCAGTCCTGCCTGTTTGATCTTACATTCATCAGCACTACTTGTGTTCCTGACAAAACAGTAGCTCACAATTAGGAGCACAGCAAATAAAAAGGCAAAGGCTGACTAACTGCGTCTGCTGGATTCCTCTGTCTCCTGTTGACTAGACCTGTTTTTTCTTCCCAGGCTAGAGACAAAAATGAGACATCGACTGGAAGGAAGACCACAAGCCACAGAGTGTTAATGGCCACAACGGCTTCATCCAACAGACATTCAACAGACATTCAAGTAACAGTAGCATTAAATTTATAACAGCCGGGCTCAACTCACTCATCAAGTGGTTATTGGTGAAAGCAGAAAGATGAATTATGGGATTTTAAAACATTCAGACTGAGTCTGCATACACAGCACATGTAGCCACTTTTTGTAAAGGAGTAGGTCGACATTTTCAAAAATACTTTTATTTGCTTTCTTATCAAAAGTTAGATGAAAAGACAGAAAACACTCATGTGTGCATGCATGGAACTAGAGCCAGCAAATGGTTAGCTCAAGCATAAAGACTAGATGCAGAAGGAAACAGCTGGCCTGAACTGTCCAAAGATTACTAAATAGACCTACCGACATGTCAAAATTTCATTAACCCACTGCACACAAACAGAAATGTAAAAATGACAGCAGCTAGGCAAGAGTTTCTGCTGTTTCTCTAGCAAACCATCCAGACCGAACAGATATGAGAGTGCCATCAATCTTCTCATCCTCTCATTTCTCCAAATGTCAAACTATTCTTTTAGCAATAGATCAACCTTTTTTTTTTTTTTTTTTTTTACTTTTAGAGCTGCTGGTAGGTGAATTTACGGGCCTCTCCATTGGCACTTTGGGCTGCACAGAGTCAAACAGTGTTGTGCTGATTTGCATATTACCACTTCATTACCACAAATAACAAACTAAGCTGTGCCAAATCATGCTCAGGATGGACCATCTCCAGAGCGGGGCCAAAGCACGGCAAAACCACCTCCAAGCAAGTTGTGGTGATGTCTCACTGACTGTGGCCAGCCCATGATGACCCACTCTCTCCTTCAAACAAGTGTGTGCAGGAGAGCACGGAGTAACTGTTTTTTCAAAGTCTGTGTGTTCAGCTCTCAGTACTTTTGTGGCTTCTAACTGAATCTCTGGTTTGAAGTTTAGTTTTTCTTCTGCGTCTGTTTGTACTTTCAGGTATCTGCTTTATACTGTTTCATGTTCGCTTTCAGCTGCATAGGAGTTATGTTAAGTTACTGCTGATGAAAACTGATAATTTCCTAATTTTGCTGCTCCATAATAAAAGCTTTTAAAAAACAAAACAATTGGGACCTTTATTGTGAACAATTAATAAGAAATGAAGTGTACATTTACTATTTTTCATACACACCTTCAAGTAGGTAGCCCTGTTGTAATGGAGATGCAAATGCGTGCCCTGCTGGACTGACGTGCCGAGTCAAACCAAGTCAAACCAAGCCGGCACATGTGGATGGAAAAGGAGTGCTACAGGGGTGATATATATTTGTGGCCAACCCAGAAGTTAGCAACGCTCTGGTTCCCTCGACAAAAAGCCAATGGGATTTTTACACTGGCTTTTGAGTTATCACAGAAAATGTGGCAAAGTGATACTTACATATTTTGTTTAGAAAGATAATTTTAACAAATGAATACCATGATCTCTTATGATCTCTGAAGGGTAAAGGTGATCACCAGAAGTAAAAAATTAACATTAGCTATAAACAAACTATATCACAGTCGCATGACTTCAACATCGGCGCCACTAAGTGACTGGTGTTCAGCGTGATTAAGTTTAATGTCCCTGACAAAGTCAGTGGTCGAATTTAGTCACTTGTTAGCAACCACCTTTTTGAAGACATGTAAAAGCTTCAAGTATTTACTGACATATTGTATGTCATAGAACAGAACCTGAAAATCTTCTAAGCTTGTGTTTACTACAGACCTTATTTCAAGCATTTAACCAAAAACCCATTCAAAAACCTCCAGTGAATTAGAGATGAAGAAACCAGGAAGCAAAAATGTTAACTAATTTCCAGGCTTTATAACTCATTCCTGCAACACTAATTGTGGAACAATAGAATTTATGCTAAGCTAAGCTAACTGGCTGCTGACCGTACATAACAGAGAGATATAAGAGTGGTGTCTCTTTTTTCATCTGCAAGGAAGCCTGTCTCTCAAAATAAAAAACTATTTTTTGAGGCATTACAAGCCAAAATGTTCAAGTCTACCAGCTTTGAATATTTCTATAGGTTCAGTTGGGCCATGACTGACCACTACACCTGCAGGGACAAAGTTCTAACCAATTCCTTCCCTACTTACGTCACTACAGGAAGGACACTGCTGTATTTTTACAGCAGCTGCAGTATCCTTTAGTTTTGCAGTCAGCACAAAGCAATACACTGCTTTCCAAAGAGTTCCTTAATCAAAGCTTGTCCCAGAGGAAGGCGTTCCTTTGATCTGGTGATCTCAGAGCATTTTGCTCTGATTTGAACACTCCTCCTCCTCAGACACTCTCCCAGGCATCTCAACAGCTGATTCATAGCGGGTTCTGTTTCAGAGTTTTATTTGACTTCAGCCTTGCGGGGCGCTGGGATTGCACAGGTTTGTTGCCATGGATGTAAGACAAACCTGCGCAGGATGAAAAAAGATCTCCCCTGAAGCCCTGCTCAGCAGGCTGCATATTTGTGCATTGTGAGGACGACGTGCAGGAACTTCACAACCGGTGAATGAAAACATGGAATCCTAAGAGACTTACTGACAGACCAGAAGCAAGAAGGGAGGAAAAACTCAAAGGCCGTCTGCCTGACATTATGCCATCAACTCAGTCTTTATCCTTCCTATTTTTTTCTACCCCAGTTGCCCAGCTATCTCCTGACTGTGAAATGACTTGAAAGGCAGCAGTCAGGTTCATTTAAGGATGAGATATTGAAATGTTGCAGCACATTTCTCCTAAGAAAAGAGAAAACTGTAACGAACCATTACTGCGGGATGAGCTGCACTTTGAAGCTCTACTCATAATTAACAGCTCAAGCGCTTCTTTTTGCTTATTTGTGTTACTCATTATGTTAAAGCGTTGAGTTTTTTGCTACATAAAAGATGCCCTTGAAGATCTCTTTTAACTATGCCCATTACAAGCACAAAAACATGAGAAAATCCCCGGGGAAAAAAACATTTTAAATAGCATTTTATTGCTTGGTGTAATTTCTCAGTGTCTCCTGAGTGTTTCAGACTGTTATCCATCTACATTCTTCTAATTTCTTCATCCCCCGCTCCCTTCAGCTGTATCATATAAAGATGCCTAATTGAAGGGTTTGCACAAAACAAATGACCACATTAGCCTGCCCCCTTTTAACTCGTCCTTCTTCCTGTCTGTGGTTGTAATGCATTATACACTCTGCTTGTTCTCTGTTGTCTCTCAAATTACAGTGCAGGCTGCCAATCATTTGGAGACTAAAACTAAGGGACTTGTTTTTCTGCACAACCCCAGCCCACCTCCTGTCTATTTTGTGTTTGTACTCCACAAAAAAAAATGTTTATGGTGAAGCAGAACAGTAACATTGCTACTTGTTTAAATTTCAAGATGATCTGTAAACTTCTTGGCCCTTTTCCACTCCCATTATAATCTGAAAACACCCGAGACAAAACTCACAGTCACACAAGATGAATAACAAACAATTCACTCATATTAATTCAGCATCATTGAACACTGCCTAGATAGCAAAGACGGATTAAATGCTTGACTTGTGTTTCTTTTATGTCTGCACATGAAGAGCAAAATAGCTGTTTTTTTCCACTCTGTTAAGATCTAAGATCCTGCCAGACATTTCTGTCCCTCCGTGCTTCCCATACATATGGTGCCACAGTGTGTTTTCTCCGTGTGACAAAGGCTCTTAAAACCTCTACGGCCAAACAGAACAATGCCACGTGGGTGGCTCTCTCCCTGTCTCTCTGGTTGTGTGTGTGTGTGTGTGGTGTGTGTGTGTGTGTGTGAGTGAGAGAGAGAGAGGGAGAGAGAGAGAGAGAGAGAGAGAGTAAACAGATATTGTAGACTGTGATTCAAAAAGTCTGCATCAACATTTGAACAAGTATCATTTTTCATCAGCACAGAATTATTTCAATGGGAAGACAAACAATATTGAACAGGTGGACAAGAATAGTTTTGTTTGTATTACACTTTCTTTCATGTGGAATTTATTTGGATTTATGAACATAAACCACTTTTTACTACTTAATTATGTCATAATGATTACTTATGTGATATAACCAGTATGAAAAACATGCGTAACACACTTGTAAACACACTTGTAAATCAATTTATTTTTAGAAATCCTGGATTTTATAATTTAGAAAACAAATGGGGCCAATAATCTGGATGTACAAATATTTTTCCATACTCTCTTTTTTTTTCCATACTTTTGCATACTTCTTCATAGGCCGTAGTAACCCTGTATGGGTTGATGTTTTTACAAGTGGGTTCCTATTTGGTTTGTACCATGCACGCAAACAAGGATTCACATGCATTACACGCACTATTTTCCTTATTGAAAGTTGGTGGCGGTAATGTGGTAACAATCATGTTATTTCCTCTACTGCCAGTTGGTGGCTATAATGCATTAACAATCACAAATTATTTCCCCTTATTGACAGTTGGTGGCAGTTATGTGGTAACAATCAAAGGTTAGTTCCCTTAATGCAGTGCTTCTCAATCCTGGTCCTCAGGCCCCCCTGCCCTGCATGTTTTAGGTGTTTCCCTGCTCCAACACACCTGATTCAAATGATCAGCTCATCATCAAGCCTCCACAGAAGCCTGATAATGACCTGATCATTTGAATCAGATGTGTTGTAGCAGGGAAACATCTAAAACATGCAGGGCAGGGGGGCCTGAGGACCAGGATTGAGAAACACTGCCTTAATGGCAGTTGTTGGCGGTAATGTGGCAACAATCACGTTATTTCCTTTATTAACAGATGGTGGCAGTAATGTGTTGACATTCACGTTACTTCCCTTACTGACAGATGGTGGCGGTTATGCGGCAGCTATCATGTATTATTTACCTTATTGACAATGGGTGGTAGTAATGCAGTAATAATGACATGCTTTTCCCTTACTGACAGTTGGTGGTAGTAATGCGGCAACAGTCAAAATAATGCGCCAACAAAATCAGCAAAGATGACGCTAGCCAGCGGAGATGAACTACTTTTTCCTTTTACTTTTAGTATGTACTGCAGCTGCCCTTACATAATATGTACCGCTGCACGCAGTATGCATACAATTTTGTCATACATTGCGCTTAAAACTCTGACCTTCTTGCTCATACATCTGTTGCAGTCCATACCATGAAATTTGAAGTAAAAAGAAGCAGTATGCGATAAAGAATCTCTCACTGCAGCTTCTGTTACCTGGGACCGGATGCAACAGGATATCCTGGTATTTTTGTCATACTGCATTTGACATGCTATTTCTGGCATACTAAATAGTATGGTGGTATGGGAACACATGCATGAACGTAAACAACAATTTAAAATATTACAAATTGCCTTTTCCAATGTTTTATGAGAAAGGAAAAGCACTCAACGAGTTTATTAGACCTCATACACACAATGTGTTTTGGTGAAAAACTAATTGTAACCATAAATTTTGTTTGTTTAGAAGAAAACTCCACAGGACATCTCCAAGGGCATTAGTCATTGAACATAAAACTGAAAGCAGCATTTTTTTTTATTAACAAGTAATTGTCTAAGTAACTTCTCAAGAAAAAATACCATACATGGTATTAGCTCTTGCTCCAGCTTCTCATATGTAAATGTTTTCTGGGATAGACTGGTGGTTGGATTAAACAAGCAATCTGACTATGCCAACTTGGGCTTTGGGAAACTTTATGAAATGTTACAGACCAAATGATAATGTAATAAATCAAGAAAATAATCATCTGATTAATGGCTAATTAAAGTAATACCTAGCTGCAGCCTTGGTTTGGACTGGGAACACGACATAATGACTTAATAAATGTAATATCCAGAGCAGTTATGCTGTGGCTGTGACTCCAACATGAGACTTAAATTGCTGAGCGTCTGTTGCCACTTGTATTATGCAGCCTGGATGTTGGAAGCAGCCGCCAATGTTTGTTGACTGATGAGAGCCGATGTTGACAGGGAACTCTGTTTGGTTTGGCAGCAGCGCACACTGGCTGCCATTCCACAGATGAAACCATGTGAGCCCTGCTCATTTTCTAAGGATTTTTTTGACTTACCCCGTGTGAACAAACCTGCCAGCTCCGAGACTGTTACAAGATGTTTAAGGAGCCGAAAGAAAAACACACCTTCAGACACTTAAGTCTAAATGCATATTAAAGGGTAATGCTGGTAAAAGGCTATATTTTTCCTGATGTCAGGAAGACTATAACTGACAATGAATTTATCCCAAGCCTGAGAAATCCTGATTTAGCTTACTCTTCTGTACCATAGAGCTCATTTGTAGACCAAAAACTAGTAAAAACACATCAATGAGTCACAGTGTTGCACTGGACAAGATATTCCTTCATTTGAGTAAATCCCACATACACTGACCTGCTACTGTAAATACTCACTAAAGCACTAAGGCTGGGTTGCACTTTAATTTTTAAGCCTGATAAAATCGTGGTAAAACTTAACTTAATGCTAGTCCAAACTTTAAAGTAGCTTAAAATTAAGAAAGAGTCAATTTAAACCTCTCTTTAACCTCAGTTTAGTTTTTACTCTAAACCAGGATTAATTTCTGTTGCACAAAAACTCAACCCAATTTTAAAATGGGTCTCCTCTGTCTTTCACTCCTGTTTATAATTTGGCCAAGAAATTTTTTTCTGAAAGAAAAGAGGAGAAATTAGAGCTTCTCTTCTGAAACATCATCAGTAGGCAAACTAGGCTGTCTAGTCTTTTTTTTTAGTTACCCAGCAAACAATATAATGTTGTTTTTTTACTTTTTCTTTTGCTTTTACTTTAACAATGTATGCATATTTTAAGGAATACAGAGCAGCCTAAAGCTAACTTCTGAAATAGTCCCCACAAAAATGTCCCCAGTAACATTTACTGACAACTAGATGTTCAGGGAAATTACTTACTTTGTGACTTGTTATTTAAGATTTACATGTGTCACACAAGTGTCACAGGGGGAAGTCAAAAAATATTGAGAGATGAACTTATAGACATATACACACAGACACACACACACTATAAACTAACACCCATCTTATCCTTTAAATAAGACAGCCAACAACTTCCATAAGACTGTCGCCACTTTGTTCTAAGTTAACGGTATTTTAGAGGTGGCATGCTTCATAAACTTTATCATAAATGCTAAGTATTTTAGTTCAACTTCAGAGCCTGAGTAGACACATCAAACATCTGACAACAACAACCGGGCATTGCCCCTGCAAACCGCAACTAAAACACTGTGATCATGCAAGACTCTCCTATAAATCATTTGAGTTTAGGGAGGAGGATAACAGCACGTTTTTTTAAACTGAGAGGCATCGTTAAAGGGAATTGGCCTAATGATACGTCTGCACATTCAAGTCATAAGCTCTGTATTTGTTGCCCACCCATTTCAGCCGTCATATGACAGCTATCAGCTAGAGTGGGAGAAACATCCCACACTGGGCAGGGAGAGCACACGTACAGAGGCGAGTTGTTGCCTGTACTGTAAGTCAACTGTCAGTTATTGCTGAGAGAAAGGATGGAGAGGAATGGAAAAAACAGTGACAGAAAGAAGTTAAAAACAAATTTAGGGATGGCCAGCAGCCTGTTCATGATGTGATAACTGCATTCCAATGGCCGTATTACAGAAACTTTCTATCTTAAGTCTTAAGTTAAGATAGGAAGAGTCTAAGGATAAGATTTTTAGTTTGGTATTATAGAAAGGTAGGTATTACAGAAATAAATCCTAATTTACCTCAGGTTAGGAAATCGGCCACTCAATCTTACATTGCTTATCAATTTTATGCCTGTTACTTAGCAACCAATGCTACCTTTCTAATGTCGCTGAGCTAAATAACTTTGTTGGTTTTTATTAACATACTGAAACACACACTGAAAGATACAAAAAACAATGACAGGCACTTAACTTCAAGTCATATGAGTTACATGTTTTGGTTTAAGTTAGCTAACACTATGTTAGCTGCTGTTAGTAGGGATGCAACAATATCACTATCAGGTATCGATCAAATACTGGGCTCATGTACTCATACTCAAACATGTGAAGAACCAACACAACACAGAGTTCAAGCTGTTTGCTAATGCTAGCAGTGGGAAACAGCGACAACAATTTGTTATATTTAGAAAGTGAGGAACATCTGATTTCTAAAGTCATCATAAGAACTGTAATGGCATTGTTAAGTATCAGACCTCAGTATGGGCAAGTACCCAACTACTACTGTAGTAGTAGCTAACTCTACCCATTAGTTAGCTACTACTACAGCTGAAAAGGGTAAAATTAGGACAGCTTAACAGTTATCCTAAAGTTAGGAGTTTATTTAACGGGAAGTTGGGATGCTTGTGTACTACACATTTCTATCTTAAATTAGGATAGGAACATTGACATAGGAACTGTTCATCTGTGATGGCTTTTTCCATAAAGTAGGTCCAAACACTAATTACCATGGTTACCAAACACTGAAGATAGGATCTGCAAGTTAGGAAGTTTTTGTAATACGGCCCCTGGATGATAAATATGAGGATTTGTTTGGTTTTTTTATTGGGGTACAGTATAGCAGGACACCTTGCACAGGAAGAGAAGCTATTAGTAAAAGCTCCAGTAGACATCCGCGACAGACATTCACCCTTACAGACAGCCTCCTCCTGAGTCTCCTACAGGAACAGCCAGCCTATCTAATCTCAAGATCAGAGTGTAGTGGTAGATCTGGAAGGAGGACAGACCCCGCTCTGTTTGCTCTGATGTGGAGCCTCACTGCATGCACACACATGCACACACACACACACATACATACACACACACACACACACTGACTCATCCACTGTTTTTACAGCACCCACACAAACCCGAACTCCTAAGTGTATACTCCAACTTGGAAATACACACAAATATCAACACACATACAATTATCCACGTAAACATCTCATCTCAGCACGCATTTATGAAGTTAACCTTCACAACAGTGATGCCTAAATACACACAAACAGTCAACTCTTACCTTGAAAAGCAGCCACATTACGTGAGATGAGAAACTTGAGGCTGGAGCTGGACGTCTGGACGAGGTTCTGGATGTCTCTCCGGGCTGCCACCTGGTACTTCTCCTCCATCTTCTTGGTGCAGCATGTCAGGTTCTTGGACATGCACACCTGAAGGTCTGAACCTGACAGGCATTGAGATTAAATGTTATGTTTTAAAACATTATACATAGGAGGTTGGATTAAAATGGACAAAACTAAGGTGCAGGGTGGCTCTCTGTTAAGAAAGTCGATAAGAAAAACTCTGTATGGGATTTGACAGCTCCAGTTTTGCCTCTCGTGAATTACCATCACATTTCAGTAACAGAGACAAGCATTTGTTTCTCTGCAAAATGTTTAAAAAACCCAGATGGCCTTTTAATAACACTCACCTCTGTTCTGAATTTCCAGAATCCTGAAAGACTCTCAAGTTGCAACTATTTCCTCATGCACTTAGCTGGAAATGACATGGCTTTGCTCTTTTTGTTCAACACCAGAGAAATATTAAAGCTGGTGTAGTCTGTTTATTTTTGGTGTCAATGGGCAAAAGTTCCACAATAACCTTTAAGCAAGATGTAATTCAAGTGGTCTTAGAGAGAACTAGACTCTTGCACCTCCTCTTGACTCTGCTCAGGCTTTAGAAAATCTATCCTGCGATTGGAGACTTTGGACAATCACAGCTCAGTGAGATGGTTGATTGTCGAGTCTCATCCCCAAAACGCATGTATTTGACGACCTGGGAATGAGACTTAACAATCAACTATTATTCTCCAGAATCGCTTCCGCACTTTTAACACAGTATTGTTAGAAAATACAAATAATATGAAGTAACATCAATATAGACACATATAACTGATAATATATTTTTTGTTAACCCTCAGATAAGACTGAAGTTATCATACTTGGCCCTAAACATCACCGAAACAAACTAATCAGTGATATAGCTACACTAGATGGCTTTACTTTAGCCTCCAGCACTACTGTAAGGAATCTGGGGGTTTATTTTTGATCAGGATTTATCCTTTAACTCCCATATTAAACAAATCTCAAGGACTGCCTTTTTCACCTCCGCAATATCAAGAAAATCAGGCACATCCTGTCTCAAACGGATGCAGAAAAACTAGTCCATGCATTTGTTACTTCTAGGCTAGACTACTGCAATGCGTTATTATCGGGCTGCAGCAATAAGTCTTTAAAGAGTCTGCAGTTGATTCAAAATGCTGCGGCTCGTATACTAACAGGAACTAGGATAAGAGAGCATATTACTCCGGTATTAGCTTCACTGCACTGGCTACCTGTAAAATCTAGGATAGAATTCAAAATCCTTCTCCTTACATACAAAGCGCTTAATGATCAGGCACCATCTTATCTTAAAGAGCTTATAGTACCTTACCATCCCACTAGAACACTTAGGTCTCAATATGCAGACTTACTGGTGGTCCCAAAGATCTCCAAAAGTAGATTGGGAGCCAGAGCTTTCAGTTATCAAGCTCCTCTCCTGTGGAACCATCTTCCAATTTCTGTTCGGGAGGCAGACACCATCTCCACATTTAAGAGTAGACTTAAAACCTTCCTTTTTGATAAAGCTTATAGTTAGGGCTGGCTCAGGTTTGCCCTGACCAGCCCCTAGTTATGCTGCTATAGGTTTAGGCTGCTGGGGGACTCCAAGGCACACTGAGCTCCTCTCTTTCTTCATCTCTTTCCCCAGATGTTTATGTTTATGTCCCATTAATGCCTGTTACTGACTTGATTCCTTCCCCGGAGTCTTTCTGCTTTGTCATCCTGCAGATTCCTATGGACTGTGGCTGCGCATGGATCGCTGATCACAGCTGAACCTCCCACTGTGGATTATTATAACTCACCTAATCAATCAAACATTCATCACATTGTTGTTGTTACTATTATTATCATTATTTTATTATCATTATTGTAACATCTAGTATTAGTATTATTATTTACATACAGCTTACATATTTATATGTACTACTTTTCCCTACACATACTGTAGTTTTACTATTGATGTTCTGCTACTACTGTTCTCTCTGTCTCTGTTCTTTTCTCTCTCCTTCCACCCCTCCCACCTCCCCTCTTTCTTCCCCTTTTCCTCTTTCCCTCTCAACCCGACCGGTGCCGTCAGATCACCGCCCACCATGAGTCATGGATCTGTCCGAGGTTTCTGCCTGTTAAAAGGAAGTTTTTCCTCGCCGCTGTCGCCAAAGTGCTTGCTTATGGGGGAGTTGTTTCAACTGTCGGATGTAAACAAAATTATTGAGTGTGGTCTAGACCTACTCTATTTGTAAAGTGTCTTGAGACAACTTTGTTGTGAATTGGCGCTATATAAATAAAATTTGATTTGATTTGATTTGATTCTATATAAATTAAGTGAAGATGTATTAGCTACAGCCAACAACATTAGGAAACAGAATGGTTTAGAAGACTTGGGGAATGGGTTTAAAATCTTTTTAAATCTAGATGAAAAATGTTTTGGATTGTGGAAATACCCTCAGAGCAGCTGGTACATGTTGTAAAATGACCTTTCTGTGTTTTTCAACCATCTCCAGGTATTTATCTGTCAAAGAAAGGAATGCTTACCTCTGTGACACCAATGCAATGGTAACACATGAGAGACAAAAACTGAGGCTGAGGATTTGCATGCTCCCTTTAGGGTGCTCCACTTTCCTTTGCACATTCCACAGACATGCAAGTCAGGTGGATTTGACACCCTAAACTCCCCGAAGGTATGAATAAGTGAGTTCGTCTAACTATCTTCTGTATTATCTGTATGATGAACTGCCAACTGTCCAAACTGACAAGCAGCTTTTCCTTCCTTAAACAGCATTAATCAGGAAGAGAAAAAGACTGAAAGAGTCTAGCCGTGCTAGCAGGCACAGCGCTGTGAGGCCGTACTTAACCAGAGGTAAAGTCAGTGGCAGTGCCATGATTCTCCAAATCCATGATTCCACATGACTATTGGGTTTAAGGTCACAATTAGATTACATTTTTTGATTTAAACACTTTTTTAAGATCAACGGGTCATCTATATTTTATTTATATCTTTTAAATCATTTAAGATAATCTATATGGTATCAAGTGTGATATGATGGCCAGTAAGCTATGCTGACTCATCTTTGAAGTGTTGTTTTTTTCTTCAGCCATTCGTGGAGCGGGGACAAGACAAATACTGGGAGAATTGCTGATCAAAGGCTTCTTTGACATAATGGTCATAAACAATTGTTAACTTCCCTCCCTATAATGCAGAAAATGGTTTGGTCCATCACGGTACTGTAAAGTCAAAAGTTTAACATCTAGTCAACCCCTCCACTAAACTTTTAAAATGGTCAGTTATCTAAAGTCAGGTGTTCAGAAAAGAAGAGGGAAAATTCAAGAGAATCCTGGCAGACTTGAAGAATAACTATGAAGAAACAGCCAATCTAGTCACGGATGGTTTCATTTAGGCCCTGTGATGGGGGTGCAAGGTATTAACCAAGGGCAAAACTGAGAAATTAATTTTTATAGCATTAGCTTAAACATCTGCCAAACACAATCACTGATCACTACCACTTAACTTTAACATCCAGTTATTAGGTTGTATTAAACCCTAACAACATGTCCTCTGACAGAAACAGCTCAGACTGGAGTTGGAAGGAGCCTTTGGAGATCATCTTCCCCGCATTTCATTAGCAGTTCCATCTCCCCTCACTCACTCACCCTCAGCCCTTTGTACAGCATAACAGCATACGTCACATGGAGGCCACTTGGAAAAAGTGGGCTTAAGAGGAGCAGGGGATTTTAATGAAACACACTTTGAGATCGACCGCTTGTTGTAACTTGGCACCATAGCTGTTTTTCCAATTAATCAGAATTATCTGCAAGCTCATGAGGCAAAAGCATCTTCTGCCCTAGGTAATGAGCTGCATCAGTTTCTGATTTAGAAATGTCTGTTCGCGATCTGTATCATAGCTATTATTGCCACAGGTTTATGATATCTGAAAATACAGCATTTTTTTCCATGCGTGAACTGTTGCTTGATATGCACTGTCACTGGTAAATACTTTTTTTTCACCAAATGCATGAATGCAATACACTGAGGGTGATATACACCTTGAAGTGATCATCATTGTTGACTCACTCTCTGAGCCCTCCAAGGGTCGACCTCACCAAAGTCCCTTTAGTTGCTCAGACAAATGGAACAACACTCATGATGGTGGAGGGGAGTCCTCTGAGGGGAAGTGAACGAGGGCATGTTGAACGACTAATGAAACGCAGCCAAGACACATGGCAAGCCTGCAAACACACTCACAATGCTAACATGGTAATGTTAAGCAAGTATAATGATTATCATGTTAGCCGTCTTAGCTTAGCGTGTTAGTCTTGCTAATTAGCACTGAACACAAAGCTGAGGCTTATGGAATATCATTTGTTTCGTTGGCATATGGTCATCAACCAAAGGATTAGATAAATAATTTTTTTTTTCCTCTTGTGAGTGCTTGATGAAATATCAGCGCATCAACAAACTTGTGTGCGTACCAAAATTCACTGCAATCCATCCATTAGAGACACTCAAAGTCAAACCTGTTGATGGTGCAAGAGGAAACATCAGAGGATCATGATAGTCTGTCTAGGGACCATGAACATCTGTACAAAATTTCAGACAATACATGTTGATATATTTCAGACAAACAAACTGAGGTTGTCATCCGATGAAGACTGCAATCTGAATGGATAATAGACCCAGTCTTTGAAAACATTAGGTGATCAAGAAATTGATCATGTCCGTGTGAAATATCAGTAGTTGATTCTGTTCATATAATTTTTTAAAGCCATAATGACAGTACACGTGCCTAAAACATAAGGTAAAGGCACATACAATGGTTGTGCTTTAGTGGAGCAAGAAAACCAAAACACCTACATCCTGAGACAAGATCTGAGATAAAGCGTTATCACCACACCAAGCGATGCGTCTCAGGTTTTCCACTACCAACAAATGTAAGCAATCTGCACACATACGGGACAATCAAAACATCTTAAAAGCGGCCCAAAACTCAGCAAAAGCCTCTCTGACATGCCTAGGCAGAGCGTGCAGGGCTGTTGCCAGAGACGCTATCAGCTCCCCATGTGAGGAGGGAGCAGGAGCAGGTCGATGGCACACGCGGAGGAATTCAAACTCTTCCAGATAAGGCAACTTGAAAGTGCCCCAGGTCTTGTTTTTAAAAATGCTTCCCAGAACTATTTCCACTTCCAACACCAAAGACAACAGCTTTGTTTGGCCCAGGTGACAGACTTTTGACCTGCTGTGTTCTGACCTAACTGGAGGCTGTTTGGCACATCTTATTACATGGAAACAGTTCTCTCTCTTGGATTCCTGGAATTTCTGGAGGTTATTTTTCACAAGCCCACGCTCAATTACAGATAACTTCTAAAATCGTGCTCTAGGATCGACTATACCTCTTGCAATCGCCCATTACCCTATCTGATGTACATCACAACATTAATCTGAAAGCATCAAGGAAACAATTTATATCTTTCCGATGTCAAGACAGATGCATTTGGACTTGGAAGACTTTTTAGCTGTGTGAGGCTGCCAGAAAGGTCATCAAAGGTGCAGTTACAAACAGTAGCAAGTGTTTTTACAAGGTTAGTAGCCACTGAATCAGGAGGTTATCATTGCTTAAACTACAGCAGACACCCACTGCACACAATTTATCTTAGAGAAAGGACTTTTCAGTTTGCAATTCTGCAAAGAAACAGCACAGAGGTTTAAATCCATGCAGCCGCACAGGCTCATTTACGGGGCAGGAGTGGTGATGATGGCATTATAAGGGTTATTTAGAGGTTTAGGGGGCATTTGAGGGTTTTCTGTCAATTGAAATTGGTTTCCACACAGCAGTGAAAAGGAGAGGAAAGGGGCGGTGGTGAAGTTTATAGGGAGCAGTTTGTGGCAGGATGGCAGTCAACACCATTAAGATTTACTTTTCCAAGACGAGCACAGAGAGCAGCTGCAGCAGACCGTTCAGTCAATGAGAGCCCAAATGAAATATCCACACCCATCATTTCCCCCCCAAATCATGTGGAGAAGCATCATGTGGAATTACATTATGGGTGGTGTTCAGAAAGTTAAGTGAAGCCTAGTTTACCTAACTTTACACAAAATAATTCCTGTTTATCCCTGCAAGCCACTTATCTGCTTTAGTCAGCTGGAAGGAGCAGAGTTTGGTTTTTTTAGTCACGATCAGCAAGTAATCTCAACAGCTCAGTTTCTAGTTTCATAGGATTAAAACAGCACATTTTTATATTATCCACAGTACTGCAAGTAGCAGTAGAAGTAAACAATAAGTAATACCTTTTATAGGCTGTTTAATTGTACAAACACCAAGAAAATCTATCTTTAAACCTGCCAAAGCTAGATACAAACAGAGGTAACAGATAAAAGGAAAAACCTGGGTCAAGATTTACCAACTCAATGTTGGCTGGGGTTTACTTTCTTTTCACTCACACAAGAGTATTAAAACAAGGATATAAGGGTTTTTAGGAAAATTTAGGGGTCGTTTGGAGGTTTGAATAGTCATTGAGGAGGTTCTGCAGGTCCTATACAAGGTTATTGGGATCCTTTTTGGAACTGATAAGATTCACTGGGAGGTTCTAGCAGTCATTGAGGAGGTTCTGCAGTACTTTCAATGCCAAACTAGGTATAAGGGGTCCTCGAAGAAGCTTCTCAAGTTTTCATAGGAGATTCTGTGGTTCATGTAATAGGTTCTAGTGGTCAATGAGGAATTTCTATAGTCCTTTAGGAGTTTTGGTGGCTGTTGTAAGGGTTCCAGAAGTCCTTTATTGGGAAGCTTTTTGTAACTTATGATTCAAGGACTAGTTTCAAGGGGTTTTAGTTGTCATTGAGGAGGTTCTGCTGTATTTAGGCAGTTCTTGAACAGGTTTTTGTGGCCATTAAGAAGGCTCTAAAGTTCTTTTATGAGATTCTAGGGGTTATTTCATAGATTTTAGTGGGTATTGATGACATGCTTGGCTACGCTGATGGCCGTTGAGAAGGTTCTAGAGGTCTTTTACGAAGTTTTAGTAGCCACTGAAGGTGCTCCTGACATTCTGTTCATAGTTTCAATACTTTAGGAGTTTAGATGGCCAAAACAGGTCCTTTAAGAGATTTCTGTGGTCACTGTGGGGGTTCTAGTGGTCACTGAGAATCTTCTAAAGTTCTTTCAGGAGATTCTAGGGGTCATTTAGTACATTCTAGTGGTCACTAAGTAGGTTCTTACTTGTTGAGTTCTGGGGGCCCGTTGAGAAGTTTTTAGAGGCCCTGTGGGCGATTCCAGGGGTCATCAAGGCGGTTCTTGGAGTTATCTCATAGATTTTAGGGGATATTAAGGATGTTCTAGGCTACACTAGGAGATCTGATGGCTGGTGAGAAGGTTCTAGGGATCTTTGAAGGGGCCTTAAGGGGTTGTTTTAGAGGTTTAATTAGTCATTAAGAAGATCCTAGAAGTCCATGAGGTTATTTTTATCCTTTTTGTAACTATTGAGATACAAAGGATCTTTCAGGGGGTTCTAGTGGTCACTGAGGAGGCTCTGTCGTACTTTAGGAGTTTTAATGGCCATGGAGTCCTTTAAGAGGTTTTTTGTGATCATTACAGAGGTACAAGAGTTCTTTTAGGAGTCACTAGGGGTCACTTAGTAGGTTCTAATGGTCACTTAGGAGGTTCTAAAGTTCCTTTAGGACTTCCTGGGACTGATGAAGGAGGTTCTAGGGGTTGTTTGATACACTGTAGTGGTTATTGATGACATTTCAGGCTACTCAAGGAGTTCTGATGGCCATTGAGAAGGTGCAAGAGGTCAGGGGCCGTTTTTTAGATTTTCATGGTCAATGATGACATTTTAAGCTACTGTAGGAGTTTTGGTGGCCATTGAGAAGGTTCTAGTGATCTTTTAGAAGATTTAACGGGTCTTGTTAGTGCTAGCACCAAAATTGTTCTGAGGGTTCATGGTGAAACACCTTTCGTAAGACACTTTATGTTGTTTTTTGCTTTAACTTGTCACCCATCAGTAGCCTATATGTTCAAAGATGGCATATTACTCGAAAGAAGATTAGACTTGTGTGAATTTCATTGTTGCAGGGATTCAAGGAACACGCAGTATTTCCTCTATATTTCTTGATTTAAAGGTCACAAAAAAATATGCCATTTAAATAGCTCAGACCTTTCTAGTTCTACTGTCTATATTATTATCATAACTGCACACACGCCTCTGAAATGTGTTTAAAAAGGTGTGTTTTGTAACTACAAAGAGAACTTCAAGAGGGCAGAAAATGACAGGTTAAAAGCTACACTGCAGTCATAGGGAGGTAATACTGTGCTGAGTTAACTTCTCAAGCATTTTTCTATGAATCAGTGGTTGGCAGCTGATTATTTGGTTGCTTAGGAGACGTAAATGAAGAAAATACAGCTAACCAATATTAATTGTGAGATCATTTGTTTTACTGGTTGGTTAATGAGAATTTATCTGCAGGAAATAAACCAATAAAACAAACTGTAAGGCAGACTACTGTTCAGTCTGGATGCTTAACTCCTACATACCTGGTCTGGGGCTTAAAGGCAATAATTGATTTGGTCCAATCTGCCTGAGTTGGAAAACTTTTCGCACTTCGTCGCATTTGTTCGGGCTTCCAAACCCTAATCCAGAGCAACACGCCAGGAAGAAAAGGTAGATGGTCCACAGCGGAGACATTTTAATAAAATCCCGGTTAATATTCCCCCAAAAAAAACACACAAGCCGGTCTGGAAGTTGAGGTTTCTTCTGAACCCTTAGTCCCCTCAGGTGAGTCCCGTCCACATTTCAGGTCTCAGGATTCAGCATCGACCATGTGGCGTTTGTGTCGAAGAGAAGAGACGCTCCAGATAATCATTTAAATCCGGACACAGAGGGAAAGTTGCTGCGGTGTGACTCTGTTTGAAAGCGGCATGTTGTCCAAGTTGGTTGGACCGACAGCAGAGGCGGTACCGGAACGTTACCTGCACTCCGCCGCTGGATGTGCAGCTGACCTGCAGTCGGACACCGCCATCTAGTGGACAAGCGTCAACTTCAATTTAAGACTAATGATTTATTTTTAATGAGTTACACACTATGAGAAATTAAGTAAATCTGAAGCCCAAAACAGAAATCTTGTTTGTTTCAATAAAAAAATATATTTTAAAGGGTTAGTATAGTGGATTTTGAGGAGAATTTATTCATTTTGTTGAGCAATGAAGGCATGAGTACCTTAGGATTTTTTTAAAAATTACCCCAATGTAAAATTTATCCCAAGAATGTTACATCTGACTGACAACCTTTAAAGGCACTCAGTTGGATAAAATCTCTACATTATGTGCTTAATGATCCCCAGCCTCTTACTATAATTTAAGGCCTATATTTATGAGTTTTAATATCTTAGCCATGTATCATTTAATGTTTAATGAAATTAGAAAGTAATCGGTTGCACATTTAAGGGTTTTGATGTGCTGGTCTTATTTAATGTGAAATAGTCCCCACCCCCTCATTAAATTAACATTTTATGAAGACTTTGCATGGAAATTGGAGATAAATTCAGGGAGGATTTGTTTAGACATCTGATCTGTCATCTAACCAGTTTCTTGGAAGAGTCTGGAAACTAGTTAGATTTGCATATATTTTCAGCTTACACTGGTCATTTTTAATTAAGTTCTATATTTTTATTCCATTTTCTGCATTGTTAGTTGTTCCCTTCATGTGTCTTACACAGTAACAGAGCACCCCTTCATTTCACTGCCTGTTTTAATTTGTATCTCTACACATGTGACAAAGAAACTTGAATTAAAACTTGTGTGGTCCACATAGTGATTTCTAATCAGAAAAAAGGCATCACACCCAAACTTAAACCAAACTAAATTTCACTTAAGTGTTTGTGCTATGTTTATGAGCATGTCCCATGTTTAGCATGCAAAGCTTAACATTCTATAACCAGTACTGGTGTTGAATGTGCCCCTTGGGCTGTGATTTATGTGGGGAATAAAACACTCAAGACTGCACCACTTCTGCAGACTCAACTTTATATTACAAGATTAGAACATGCAACATGTAAATCCAGCTGGCACCATGATTCATTTAATGTGGTGGCAAAGGTGGTCAACGTGACACCACTTAGTATAATTTTGGTAAATTGTTTAATCAGATTGCAGAAAGAAGCAATTCACTGTAGAAAAGAGTCAAAACATGCTGTCTTTGCATTTGTGTCAACCAGCTTCTAATAACAGGCAGCATTACAAATTAAGATACAATTATGTAAACCCTTACAATTATACTCAAACTGTATATAAACTTGGAGGGGAAAAAAAGCATCTTTAACACCAGTCCAAAACATGCTCTATAATGACTCCAACCCACTCACTGTAAGATTTGCACAATAAAGCATTCAAAAAATGAGTATAAACATTTTTAATATATTTTAGACAACATTACAAGCTAAACACATCCCCAAAAGTAATCACATGCAATTCATACAGATCAAAACAGGACATGTTGCTGAGCTCAGCAGTTTATTGATCAACACTCAGGTCAAGATAAAAGGTCGCCTCCATCTCCTCTTTCCAACACAGGCCGGGACAAGTGCAATACCTCCAGGTACACAGCATTGCTACTAATCCCCACCTGCACAGGAAGGGACATCTCCAAACTGTATACATCCAAGTACCAAAAATCCAAACTGTGCTTATCCAATACAAGTGCAAATACCCACCGTGCGATAAAAAGCAATCTTGATGGAAAAAAAAACGGTTCCACTTTGCAGAACAGCTCATCAGCCTAGTCAGTTTTGCATGGATTTGCACAGCGAACAACAGTTAAAGCTGAATGCAAACCAGCAAAACTGACCATGTGATGATTAACAGATGAATTTTTTTTTACAGACAATATAAAAACATACGAGGTTCAGAAAGTTGCAGTTAGTTAGAAGTACTTCAAGTGCTCACATTGCAGTAGATAGAAAACACTACCTGCACTATAAGCACTTTAGTACTGCTGAAACTGTGTCACTGGATGAAAACAGGGGAAACTCCTGGTTTTTAAAAAACAATGTTTCATGTGTATTATGCAATCAGATTGTTTGATGTGACACCCCCAAAACCAAAAAAATCTCAACAGGTGGAGAGCAAGCAGGCCACCATCAGTTTTGCATAGATTTGCACAACTCATCTATTCTTGTAGTGCAACTATGCAAAACTAGCAGTGAACTGCGAGATATTTGAGCCCAATTAGAAATTAAGAATGGTCTGGTGGCGCATATCACAGCCCCTTATGCCAGAAGGAGCACTTAGGGCAGTAGGTGCTAGTCTATTTCACTATCTGCACTAGATGCACCTTAGCACAAAGACAGTACTTCAAAATGACATGTAACATCAGAGGCTCTGCACATCATTGTCAGGGTATTGCTTTAAGTGCCTCCACTGCAGTAGGTATTACATAGTACTACCTGCACTGTAAGCACTTTGACAATACACAGACTGATTACAGCATCGCTGCCCTCCAGCACCATGGGAAAGATGGTCATACTGCTCCATGTTGCAATTGTGTTTGGCATCCTGCACTTCTTGGTGGCTCTGTAAATAAAAAAAAGCACATATGATAGCTTAATAAGATAATGAAAGCGACTTTTAGGCATTGCAACAAGTTAGATATAGAGTGTGCACATGTGAAATCAATATCTTGTAATTCAGCGTATCTAAAACCATGTAGGTCGCATTTCCCCACTTCAGAAATGTGCATCATTATCATTAGTTAGTCGATAATTACACTAGTTAGTTGTTGCGACTCAGGATGTTATGATTTATTACAGCAGCACGAGGTCAGTGAAAACATGAATGAGCAGCACAGCCTGCGGCCCGCGTTCCCTGCGACACGGGAGCGCCTGCGCAGGGGAACAGTGTTGTTCACCCCTCCCCCACCGTCTTTAACATGGCGCCTCGAAGTGCGCCAACCTTAGCATAAATGACTTAAAAACCAATCAAGCTGTACGCCAACGTAGTACTGCACACTGAAATTTGCAACACCGTGGTGTTTATTTACAGGAAATGGCGTGGCTTGCGGTTTCGGACCTCCTAGAAAACAAGGCAACCGTGCATGTAGGAACAGAGGCTAGCAGCAAAGCAGCAGCCGTGCGCCGCTTTGGGCAGGTAGCTTCACGTTAGCTAGCTGCTGCGAGCTGCTTGTTAGCTTCATGAAAACATGGCAAACCGTGTCAACGTGACTGTAGTTACCCTAAATATCACTGGAGGTGTCAGAAGGGCAGCTGGGGGGGGCGTTTTCAGTAAAAGCAGTCTGCTAATTTTTTATGCTGATTTGTGGACTGATAAAACAGAAATTGAGTTTGACGACATTGATTAGCATTAGCCGTTAGCCAACAACAAACGAGCACACATTTGGAAAATACACCAACGGTGCGTTTGTCCCGTTGGATCGGCTCTATTTACCCACTCTTATTCTCATTTATTAGGCCACAGACTTAATGGTGTTTTGTTAGCGCACACGCCACAAAAACTATCATTAAGTTAACGCGGCTAGGCTAAGCTAGCTAAGCTAAAACGCGCGGCCTAAAACTGCCCCATGTGCTGCTGCTTTGTTCTGGGGGGCACTTTAACTCACACACCACTGCACTCGAGACCGAGCAACAAATTAACCAGATTAACAAACTTACTTTTCAAATATCGGACTAGCGCGTTTATACGCAGTGGGGTTTGTTTCATGAGGCCGGATGTTTTTTTAAACTAGTTGCTAAAGCGCAGCGGAGAAAGCTCCGGACAGCTTTTTTTCAAATCTCCCTCATTCCCTCGATGGTGGAGCAGAGGGGGCTGCCATGCGCCTCACGTTACACTGTTTTCATCGCAAGCGTTTCGTTTTAGGCGTTAATGTTTGGATATCCTCGCCGACATCACGTTAAGACACGCGAAACGGGCACAAAACACACCGTTAGAGAATTTCATTCACCAACACGGAGATTAAAAAATAACCCCAAAAAAACCCCCGACTTCCTTGCCGATAAACATGCGCTCGGCAGACACTCACCAGCCGAAATCCACCATCTTCGCTCACTTGCTTGGGCTGCCGTGTAGTCTCTTACCGACAAAAGAGAGAAATAAATACGTAACTAATCCGCAAACTTTTCTACCGGAGGACAAAACAGAAACGTGAAGTGGAATCCGAGCCGATCGCGGGTCAGTTTGTGGCCCAGATAGGCTGCTTAAAAATGATTGCGGGGTTAGGAAAGTGGCGCGAAGGCGACCAGTTGGTAACCATGTGGGTGAATGAAGGGCGGCTCCCACTGAACGTAAATATCAAGCTACAACCCCCAACTCTCCCTATTAGCATACATAAACTACGGTACTTCCGACCCACATCTCCAACCAAACAGCCTCCACCTCTCACAAGGAAGGAGAGGGAAACACACAGTGATCGCTGCGGCTTTCAACACCGTATAAAACAGAAAAATATATATGCATGTGCAACGGAAAACAGCATGTTTAATCATACAGTTTTATGGCATTAAAGTTTTACATTAAAAAAAAAAAAGATAAATGATGCGTTTTTATTTAATCAAAATAGTGGCGCTAAGATGTAAAACGATTTTTAATGTTGAGCACATTATTTTATTTCTCAGCCACCTTCCTGTATGTTCGTTTAATTACTAAATTAAAAGACTAATTAACCTGTTGCTGCTCCACAACACATTAAATCAGCCCGCCAGTGTGTTGTTTCCACATGTGTCATATATACATTTGTTTAAATTTTGTCTGCTTTCATACAGAGAGATAAAAAAAAAAGGGAAATCTGAGAAATCGTTCTGAAATTAAACACATTTTTCAGAGTTTTGTACTTTCAAAGATGCAGTATATTCTTGTATATTTTAAGTTTGTTTTTGAAGACATGAACAAGTGTGTCTAATATAGAAACTCTAAAATCAGCACAAAAAAGTTAGTTTATTAAGTTCCCATTATTAACCCAAAGTCTGTGGGTTGTTATCAGAAGGATAAAGGTCCATCAAAAGTGTTTTTCTCTAAATATAATTTTTCTTTGATTAAGTCTTTGAAAAAAATAACTAAATGTTCAAAGAAGCTTTGTTAATTCATTAAATCAAAATATGCTAATAGTGATGTCAGATTACAGCTGATAGTGTGTAGCCTTTGAAAGGATTTGATGATTTACAGTGAGACAAAAATAAGTTTTTAGGTTGGAATCAGAAGTATCTGTTTTGTTTTTATTAGTTTTGAGTAACACTTCAGCAAAAATTACACCAAAAAATGTTTACAGAGTGCAAAAAAGGACTCCAAGAAATGATCAAAACATTTGTAACTGACATAATAATTATTTAAGGACCAAATAAGTAAAATGTAAAAAGGAAACAGATAAAGATGTTTTTGCATGTAATTTAAATAATTGTTTAAAGCCAGAAAAACAATTTTTAGCATTAGTTTGTTAGTAATATCTTTGCATTTTGCCTTAAAATAGTTCAAGATGAAATACACCATTACTTCTCTTGCAATAACACAATTAAAACTTCATAATTTTGGTTTTTGAAGTCTAGAAAGACTAGTAATTAAAACTTATTATGATTATGAAATGTTTTTAATTAAGCCACCGTTTCTGCTTTTGTGCGATTCAGAGTTCCTCTTTGAAAGAAATCTAAATATCTGTTATATTTCGTGCTCACAGAGAGCTCATGGTATGCTCTTGCTCTGCTCTTTCTTTCTTGTCAGATTTTAAAACAAAACGGCTAGAATGTTGTGGAGACTTTACAACCAAAGGCACAAGCCATCAAACCACAACAGAAGAGCAGTCGAATTGCAACAAATTCGGGGCCCCCAGACGGGAATGTAGGTCCCAGACTCAACACTCCACACGTTTTCTGCATCAAGTTAAAAATAGCATCTATCTGCACACTTTTACATGAGATTTGTTTAAATGTGTTAAATCAAAGAAGTGTCAATAAACTTTACAGTGAGACACAGAGCAAAGATCAATACAAGCCTGCAATACTTGTTTCAGAAGCCTGCTGCACTCAGCAAAACTGACTTTCTGCATGTGTAGAAATTAAAATCCACATGCACAGGCATATTTTGTGGACGTGAATTGAAAATGAGCTATGAAACGTCTTTATTTAGTGATTTCTAAAATGTTGCTGATGAGTTGACCCGGATTTTGAATTTGCGCTTGATCAGTTGGTGTGCATGTGCCAACCTTGCATGCAGCTTGTTGCTTCTGTTTGTTATCTTCTCTTTTTTTTTCCTCCAAACATTAAGATTTATTCTTTTATCATACTTATTCTATTTAGTAACTTCTGGAAGCTGAGCCTGCTCTAAACATGCTGCTAGAGAGTTTTGGCCTGTTTTTTCCACAGTGGAATACCCCATTTCCCCCCAGGGATCAATAGATTATTTCTAGTTCTGGCCAAAAGTTTCAGTTAGTCATTGGCACAAGACTGAAATGTACATTTTACCGGCTGACATCATTTATGTGTCATTTATGTTTTTTAAGTTAAAAATTAATAAAAATGTTGGCATAAATGACCTTTATTTTTGCACAATTTTCAGGTGGAAACTGTAAAAATAAGATTGTACTGCAGACCACGTTAAACATTTACTTCACAGCATTCCAATGCATTTATCTGCCAGCTGTCATTACTGTTCAAATAAATATTTCAATTTAAATACGTAATACAATACAAAATCCCTTACCTTGTAATTTTTCAAATGGCTATGAGTTGTTAGCAGTCACTCCAAACAGAAATTTCCCCTTCAAACTTCTCACATCTTATTTAAATAATTGTTTGAGGCCTAAAGAGGTACAATTATCCAATATTTTCATTGTTATTGAACATTGTTATATTGGTACTTTTATGGAAAATGTTTTCTTCAACCACTGAAAGCTGGTGGTATGACTTCCCCCATGTCGCTTTAAGAACAAGTAAAATAAAGTCCTTAAAATTATGTTTTCATTCACCACACAAAGATGTGAATACAGTGAAATAAATAATAAAAGAAATGTTTTTCGGTACATTTTGCTTGGAGTTTAATAACAAAGAAACAAAGGATGATCCCTCCTACACTGTAAGCTCCTAAATGACCACCTTTCCCTTCATTAAACCCAACTCATGGGTAGTTAAGAGTATAAAGGAGGTTTGATGAAAGTTTTTTTGCTTTTTTTCAACCATTCAATGCACAGTATTGGACATAAAACAGCTCATTGTTATTGGTAATTGGGAAGTCACACAAATTTGAATTTTCCCAAGGCAGATGTGCTGAAAATTATTTTTAAAGAAAAAACATCATACGACCGTACAGCCTGCTGACTTTGTTTTTTATCATTTGTTGAAATCCTGCAGTACATGAGTGTGTTACAGTATGGTAGCCGGCCAGCAGAGGGAACTAGCAAACTAAATACTGTACAACATGTACAATGACATGATTGCTTTTCAACTGTAAGAGGAAACACTAACCACAACTTCCCCATCACTCCAGTTTCTGTTGTTTTTTAAAAAAAAGAATCTGCTCTATTATGCAACCACCAAGTTTCAGAAAAGAGGAATGGAAGTGTGTATTTCCTTGATCTCATTGATAATTTTAACAATCTTAATTATTTAACAATGAATTTTTTCTCCAAGCAGATTTTGCTGTAAATTACACAAAGCCCTCAGACAGAGGTGGTGTCCACTTAAATAAAAGAGTTTGATTTGAGATTTATCATTCTCTCCGCCAACTGACCAACAATTAAAAAAACTTTTCACCCTTATACCAGCATATCTGTTGTTCTCCACTTTTCTCTGGGCACGCTGTGGGAGTGGGAGCGCTCAGTCATGACCCCCAACCCCCCACACAAAGCCAGTGGTGGGGCTAGTTCCTCTGCATATGGAAGTGAGGTGGGGGGTGGGTGGACGCAGGGTGGTTGTAGACTTCACATCGTCCCATGGGGTCAGATAAAAGCTTACGGCATTCCTTGTTAGACCTCCCCCCCTCCCCTTCAAGCTCCCTGCACAAATGATAGTTGAAGATAATGTGCGGTGGGATTAGAGCAGGTGTCTGCTGAAAAAGCATTTTAGGATGCTTAAAAAATTATAGTTTTATGATATGGGGTAAAGATCAAGGGAAAAAAGTCATGCATGTGGACAATACAGCAAGAAATGCATGCATGAAATCTTTTTTTAAAAACATAAATCTGAGCAGAGAAAAGACTCCCAGGTAAAATGATCAACTTGAAACACCATGCTGGTTCCACTTGTGATATTCAAGCCTGTACTTGAGATCCAAAACATCCCCTCTAATGCAGCGCACCATTTCTTCCCCTTTTTTCTAAAATGGCCTACCACCATATCCAAGCCCCTCCCACGACAGGGGCCATGAGCCTGGGGGTCTCTGTTTTTGTTCTTTCTATAGAAGCCCGGCCACCATTGTCTCCGCGTGACCCCGAGGTCAACTGAACTCACCTCACCCGACCACGGCCCATTCAGCTGTGAAGCTTCACATAGGACAAAAACATCTCACAAGAGCAAGGATCACGTCAAGCGAGGGGGTGGTGAAGGCACACACACACACACACACACACACACACATACACACACACACAAACACACGCACAGACAGCGAACACGCTCGGCAGTGTTTCAGAGTCAGAAGCTAATTTGTGTTATATTGTTTTTTCACAATGTGGCGAGACACCGGAGCCGTGTACGAGTAGTGATCAAAAATTAATCTCAGTGAATTGGTGGAATGAATGCAGCATGATTTAGTTCAGAGGTTTTCAAACTGCACTCTCAGAAATAAGGGCTCCAAAAGGGTTCTTCCTGAAGGGCCGAGGTTCCACCCAGAACCATCTGCTGCTGAAGAACCCCCCTTTTTAAGAAAGGGTTTGCAAGGGTTCTTTGTAAGGCTAAGGGTTTCATTAAGAACTCAAAATACATCTTGGTAGAACCCCATGGGTGGGTGGGTTCTAGATAAAACCCTTGAAATATAAATAAGATTCTCAGCAGAACCCCCTGAGAGTGTTCTAGATAAAACCCGTGGAATATAAAAATCTAGATTATACCCCTGGAATATAAAGAGGTTCTTGATAGAAACGCCTGAATCTGTTTTTGATAAGAACCTTGGAGTATTGGTAGAACCCCCTGGGTTCTTATTAGTGCCTTTAAAAGGTGGAAAGGTTAGAGCTAAGCTATAGAACCTCCCATAGGGAGTTCTGTTGGATTTTAGGTGAACTCCAAATGGAACCTGTATAAAAGGTTCTACAAGGAACCAAAAAGGGTTCTCCTGTGGGGACAAGCTTAAGAACCCTTTATTTTAACATTTATCACATTGTTTGGAGGAGAATAAATAGGGTTGAGCATTTTGATTGATAGTAATTTATAATGATCCTTGTTTGCTCATTGATTGACTATTTATTATCTTAAAACCTAAAATTAATTTAAAAAAAACTCAGATTCCTGAAAAAAAAAACAACTTTTAAATTGGGGGTCTGTGGTCTAATGTGGGGGTCCTCGACATGAACAAGTTTGGGAACCCCTGGTTCAGCTCATTTGATTGTGTGTGTTAGACATTAAGAGTGGTTTAAATTGGCAGAGACACGTTGGTCTATTAAAGAAGTCAATTATAGAACGTAGTAATGAAGTTAACTTTGACACATTTTCTAATTCTCCCTCAGATATTTTAACTACATCTCTTGCCAGAGGGGAAATTGCGTTTTGCTGCAGGTTAAGAATGAGGCCATCCACGCCTGTCATCCGCAGCTCTTTATTAAAGTTTGTATTTTAGGCTGCAGGCCAAAAAGAAAAGTAGTGCACTGCAAGAAACATAATTCACTGTTCACTGTTTTCCTGCATTTAACATTTTCCTGTTTAATTTAAGTAGTTTCCTTGTTTGTTGCACAGAGCACATGTCCTGAAGATCCTCCAGTCTGGCTTCTTGCTCTCAGAGGCAACAGTGTCCCCGGTGGAGACGAGGCTCATGGAAGCTGACAGGTTGAAAATGTGCGGCATGATGTGGCTGAAGGAGCATGAAACATGTTCACCCATGGATGCTGTGCGCAGGGCCACAGGAGAGACTGTGAGACGATTAAATGATGAACGTTTTCATGTAGAAAAAAGGTTTTCATTACCTTTACAGATAGTTTGATAGCTTGCAGACACATTACACAAATTTGTTCACCTGTAAAGAAGGCGCTGCAGCTGTTGAACATGTATTAGTGAGTAAGAGGTTCAGAGAAGGTTGTAAAAAAACCCATTTGATATTTTTATGCACAGACAGGCATTTCGCATTCTAGTGGATTGAAAACTGGTATTATAAAGACCCTAGACCCTTCCACTCTCATACAAACTCAAACTGTATCTTACATTACAACATTTTGTCTGTCCTTTCAACCTAATAGAACATGGTTTAAACTCATCATGGTGCTGTTCACTGCAGAATGACAGTCACTATCCCATGAGCACCATTAAGTAATGAGGCGTCATGCTCCTCTGAGCAACATCTACCCACCCAAAATCATTCAGAAAACTGTTTGGAGTTTAAAGTTAGTTTCACATCAACCACAGCTAAAAGATTCAGTGCAATACCAGACGAAAGTAAAAGGAATCATCTGTGATGTTAAAGGTTTTCTTCTTTCTTTCAATATTGTCTATTTTATGATAGATTTTAAAAAAAAAACTGTATAATTCAGACTCCAAATGTATTAATTACATTTGAATTAGTTTTGGCCCCAAAAGAATAATTAAATGATTAAAACTTCCATTTAGTCAGTGTCCCCACAGTGTTACTCCTGTTGGAACCATTTTCCCCAAAATACCCTCCAATTTTAAATTTGTTTTCCAGTCCAGAAAAGCACAAGTGACCTTTGATTATTACTGAACCACAACAGAGCTTCTGCAGTCTAATTAGTGGTTAGACTGAACAGGTTTTAACTGTGTCAGTTCATGTTTTGCTGATATTCTAGGATCCAGTGGCGCTAACCATCAAATAATCTTCTATTCCAATTCTGACGTTTCAAGAATAGCTTTCCTAAAGCAGCATGCCTGGTAATCCCAGCTCTTTATTTATTTACTTTTCTTTTATGTTTATTTCCACCTCATCATATTCCTTCAACTGTCTCTTTATACAAACTGAAGACAATGCAACAATGCAGTTCAGCTCCCTGCTATTAGTCAAGCAATGCTGTTTAACTCCCAGTTTTTACATTATATTTTGCACCCCCATACACCTTCATACAGCTTAAAAACCGGCAATTCAGTTTAGCATCAGCTTTTCAACAAACCTTAAAATATTCCACAATTTTTTATGCATCATTGGCATTGTTCAAATTTTAAAGCCAACAATGCAGGGAAGCTCCAAGCTACGACATATTTTGCATCCTGCACCTCTTTCCCACTTTTCCAGCTTTTCATATAAAAATAATCATACAATATATATCATATATCTATAATTAATTTGCACAGATTTGATGCTATAAGATTCCAATCTTCTTTTACATTTAATGGTGATTTATTATATGATTTGTTATATTTGTATTTCACTACTGCTCACAGGCATCTTTGTTTTATTTCTGCACTTTCAGTCTGGTTGAAGTATTGAAGTGTTTTTTTTTTTTCTCTTTGTACAAAACATTCTTTTTTTTTTCTTTTTTTTTTTTTTTTGCAAATCCTTCATACAAAATAGAAATATGGATCGGTCCTCTCAGCTATGTGGCTGTACCGAATCAAGCTCTTGTGGCAGGTAATCCAGACAGCGTCGTACCAACAAAAATGTCAAACAAAGAAAGTACACAGGTGGTAATTTGTGAACAGGACCATGGTGGCTGTGTGGAAATAGCGGTGGTGCTGCTTTTGCTTTAAATCATTATGCTTAGTAATTTTGTAGCCACAAGGAAAGCTGAAAGCATGCGCTGTGATTTACCACCTGTCTTTTCTGATTTAAACTTTCATTTCACCATTTTATTTGTTTCATTTTCTGCCTGCGTGTCACTTTCACTGTTGCTCTTGGTGGTTTTGGAAAGACGAGAGAGGAAAGTCAGACGACCCACATCTTTTACACCTTTAACAAGTAATAAAAAAAAACATTCCATTGTTAAATAATTAAAAAATTTGTATGCTTGGCCTCTTGGTTGTATCGTGAATACAGTCTTGAAATAATTCTATTTTAATAGAAGATGACATCAAAGAAGAATAGAACAGAAAGATTAAGTGTGAAATCTCTTGAAGTACTTTTACTTTAATAAAAGTCACAAAATCATGATTTTCATTTCACTGAACAGCATTTCAAACAAACTTTACACAATTCAGTAGTGATAAGTTCATATATAAGTGTTTGCAAATTTAATTTCTTTGTTCAGATTTACAAATAAATCAAATTAAATGCACATTTACTGTACAAATGAAGCTGCCATGTGCAGTGGCAGAGAGGAAGAATAGATTTATTTTCTTTGAAAAATAAAACCATAAACAAATTGGCACTTGCCTGTGGAAGTATTCAGATCATTTACTGGAGTAAAACTTATCAATATCACACTTTAAAAATGCTCCATTACAGGTAAAAATCCTGCATTCAAAATGTTGCTTTAGTAAATTTCGTGCCAAGGTGGGGAATAACTAAGTACAAATACTCTGTTACTGTACTAAGTAACAGTTTTCAGGTACCTGTACTTCTGACAATTTTTTACTTTTACTCCCTACATTTTAACACAAATAACTATACTTTCTACTCCTACTTATGCCTACTTCAGCTTTAATGCACTTGAGGGGAATTATTTATTATTTTGATTTTGCCTCTCTGCTCGTCTCCAACATCAAGACCGAAATGTGTGAGACAGTAGCTCATAGTAATGACGATTCCTTGGTGTATCCATCAGTGCATATCACGCATGACAGACATAACAAGGCAAAAACAAACAGAGAGGGAGACGTGACAGCAGAGAAAAAAAGTGAGGTTCAGTTCGCTTTGCACAGAAACAGCCTGTAGAAATGTCCTTCAGAGGGCTACTTTTTACTTTTACTCTTTAGGTACATTTCAGGGCCTTTTGTTGTTTTTTTTTTACAACTATTTGATTTAAAAATGTGTGTACTTTTGCTGCCTCTAAAAATATATAAGCATTGTCAGGAAAAAAACAGGTGTATGTGAGTTTAAAATTAATGATTATTTTTAATATGATTAATCTGCTGATTATATTCTTGATTAATTTGTTTATTGTTTGTAAAACAAAAGAAAATGGTGAGAAATGCCCAGAGCTCTAAGTGATGTCTTCAAATGTTCAACCAACAGTTCAAACCTCAAAATGATTCAATTTATTCTAATTTAAAGGGACAGTTTACCCCAAAATTAAAAAAAATATATATATACATGTAGTCTCCCTATTACCTGTAGTGCTATTTATCCATCTATATAGTTTTAGTGTGAGTTGCTGAGTTTTGGAGAAATTGGACGTAGTGATTTCTGCGTTCTCTTGAATGTAATGGAAGTAGATGGCACTCTTCTGGTGTTTTAAGCAGCAAATAAAATAAAATAAAATAAAACTCATAAACAATGTCTCTTTCCAGAAATTATGACCCAGTTATTCAAGATAATCCGGAGACCTTGTTGTGAGCAGTTTCATGTAGGAACTACTTTCTTTCTAGAAAGAAAGTATGTTGTACATGAAACAATTTCTCCAAAACTCTGCAACTCACACCAAAACAATCTAGATGGATAAACAGCGCTACAGGCCAGAGTAAAAATACCAGAGTGGACATTTTGGCATTTTTGCATTAAAAATTAATTTGAAAATTAATCAGTTAACAAAACAGTCTATGATTTTGATAACTGACAAATTAAATAAACATTTAACATCAAACTTTATAAACTGTCAGTAAAATGTCTTACAATGAATGATATCTTTAAAGTTTCATAGCTCCAGGTTTTGTGTGTAATGTAGTGGAAGTATAATGTGTCATGAAATGGAAATACTTAAGTAACCACAGACACCTCAAAATTGTATTTAAAGGGTCATTTTGGCCCAAAATTAAAAATACATGTTTTTTTTTTTCTGCCATAGCTTTTATGTGCAGTGCTGAGTTTCAGAGATGTTGCTCATAGAGACGTCTGCCTTCTCTCAAATTCAATAGGACTTGATGGCATTCGGCTTGTGGTGCTCAAAACACCAAAAGATATTTTTGAAAAACTCAACAATGTCTCTTTCTAAAAATCATGGCCCGGTTACTTGAAATAATCCACAGACCCTCTTTGAGCAGTTTCATCATGGACTACTTTCTTAAAATAAGTAGTTACTGGTGTGGAAACTCACACCAAAACAATCTATGATGAATGGATAAATAGGACTACAGGCCAGAGATAAAGCTTTTTTAAATGTTATTTTGGGGTGAACTGCACCCTGCACCCGTGAACTGATGAGGAAAAGCAGCAAATCATCACAATAAAGAACATGAATCCATGAAAATTTTGGAATTTTTGCAATAAAATCTCCTTAAACACTTAATCAAATATGAAAACAGTCTCTGATAATCTTGTTGATTACTGACAAATTAGCTAAATCAACTCAAATTTTCTACACTGTTGTGATACAGTTTCTGACAATGCATCATATCTTCAAAGGTTTTCATAAGTTTTGTGTGTAAATGGAGCAGACGTATAAAGTATCGTGAAATGGACATGCTTAAGAAAAGCACAGTTACTTCAAAATTGTAATTAAGTACAGTACTCAAGTAAATGTACTTAGTTATAACCCACCACTGGCATGTGCTGCACACTTCCAAACAAACTGAACACAACTACTAAATGATGTGTTAAATGACACATCACTTTCCTCTCTGATTGTCTCTTCAACTTATTAAGAAAACAAAATTGTTCAACAGTATGTTGTGCACTTGGTTCAGGAGTGACACAAGGATAATGCCGGCATTTGTTTAAAGTATCTGGTCAACAGCTCTCAGACTATCCACCACACCTGCTATAAAGTTTAAAGCAACTGAAGTGTTGCGTCTCTGTAGCATGAGTGTGTCCTCCACAGTTGAAGTTTAGGGTCCTCTGGTGTCAAACATTAGACTTTGTAGTAGACGTTGGTGGGACTCTGAGGCGTTATCTCCTGAACTATGTACACGGGGGGCCCGTAGTCAGTGCTCACACGCTCATAGTGACGGCAGATCATGCTCTCAGAAGGCCGCAGAGGAAACACAACATCGCTGCAGTCTGAGCCGTTGTTGTCGCTGCTGATGCTGTCCCGCTTCGGCACCGCCAAAGTGTTGAGGGACACGGAGGCGGACTGCTGATTATCTGGGACACAGTGACGGCGACGGTACCTCCACAGCACGACCAGCAGAATTATGATGACCAGAAGGAGGATCACACAGCCAGAGACAACCCACAGGAACAGTCCTGACTCGGAGCCACCGCTGCCACCAGGGTCTGTCTGTCCTGTTTCCGAGCCCGTGTCTGTCAGGAGAGACAGAGGAGAGACAGAATAATGAAACTGAGATTAAAGAGTAAATCAGGACATCTGACGCAGAGATTTAAAAACACTCAGTTAATGACCTCGTATGTGTACAACATGTAAAACCTCAGTCAGAATTTGACCTAATTTTAACCACCCTGGTGTCTTTCTGTGGCACTGAACGGGCCTGTTTACACCTGGTATTAACATGCATCTTGGGTGATCCCATCACAATTGGACAGCTCTGAGTACAGGTGTCAATGCATCACGACACACTAATTTACAACAGCAACAGCAACATTTCCTTGTTAACATGACAAGGAAATGTTGCTAATTAACGTACCTGGCAAGTTGAAAAATACTGAATGTTTTCTGTATGTAATCTTGAATGACACTTGTAGTGACTGCAGCATCATTCAAAAGTCAGCAGTGTGTGTGACAAAAGATAGTTTTTATTCATATTTAACCAAAATAATGATTTAAACCTAAACCTGAGCAAAGTGCTTTTGTTACCAAAACCTACCCAGAATAGTTTCCTATCTATATTTCCGTACCTTGACCAAAGTACTTTTGTTGCAGGCATGTGAATGCCAACCGTGGACTGTAGTGTTGAAGTCCTTCACTTTGTATGCCCACCATTCAAATCCAGCACATTATATAAATGTATTGTTTCAAAGAAACGTTGGGCCTCATGCAAGAACATTTTCATATTCTTATCTTAAATTTCTCTTACTTTACTTTGTCCAAAGGGCTCGTACCAGCATGCCACGGGGGATATAGCAAATGCTCATAATTCAGATAAATGCATAAATGATCCATCTGTACGTATTTGAGTGCATGTGCATGAGATTTATAAATTAGCATAATTAACATCCAAATAATACCATCTAAGGCTACACTTCTTGCCCCATATGTCAGGAAATGTGGATTAATGAAAACGGCATCAAAGACTAAAAAGAAGAACTTTACGAGTCTGGAGTTTGACATCCTGCTTTTAGAGATCCATAAAGAGAAATCTCTCATTTTAACAGCATCAGCAGTGGAATTAAGGGACCTACTAAAACAAAGAATGGGAAAAATGAGGACTGTTAATGTCGTGTTACCTGAGGGAAGAGGAAATGTCTCAATATGAAAACGGCTTCAGAGAAAAAAAAAAGAGGAGGAGGGGGTCCAAAGGAAGTTTCCATGACAGAGACAGAGGACGGAATAAGTGAGGAGGTTCCTCTGGACAGAGACTTCATAAACCTCCATGTGAAGATATACAGCCAACACACCTGACAGCAGGTAACAACACATCATTAAATTAATGGTGAATGGCTTTATGTGTAAATTTACAATTATATGATGAATTGAAATGGAGACTAACAGGATAATGTTGACATGATAATTGGTTTGGATAACAGCAGGCTAACTGCACATGACTCCTACGACAGGTCTGGACCACTTCTAAGTTGTGTTTGTGCATGAAAGAAAATTCAAAATATGAGAAAACTGGTAAATGCAACAAGTTCTCCTAAATCACTCATACAACCCACTTGAGAACAAATCCGTTTGGTTCTTGCATGAGGCCCATTTTCTGTGAACATAATCCAGACAGATATTACATTTGCCACCACAACATTATTCTGAAAACAATTAAGTAATATACAAATGTAATTATTAGGAGACAGGGTTGCTATCCTGAGCCATGATGAAGGGCCGCCTACTCAACTGACATCCTGTGCAGAGGAAACCGTTATCTGATTTCCATTTGGTTCACTGTAATCCAAATTATGTGTTTGGGCTGTCTTACCTGTAAAAATACGCAACAGATGCTTGTGAACACACTCTCTGTTTCCTGCCTTCTTCTAAATTTGTCGTTCAGTGCGATATATTAAATTGTTTCTTTCCTTGTAAAAAGCATTTTGTCAGTTCATCCATTTTTGCACTGAAAATGAGCAAAGGACGCAGAAGTGGTGTGACGTAACGCAACACCTTTGGCATCTAGTATAACGGCTGCACTGGTTAATAACTGATTCTCCGATAACCTAATAAATTTATGACATGAAAATTTTTATGTGTTCCTGAATAAACCGGTCGACGCTTCTTCTGCAACAATGATGCTAAAAGGACCACTGCCTTGTGTGATGATCTGTAGGAGGCATTTCTCTCTTGGCCGAGTGTGTGTGTGTCTGCATATATAGCAAAACACATCTCCACAGCTCCGTGTTAGTGCTGGAAAAAGTGTCTGTTTGTCTCTCGCTCTCTGTTCAGAGACACAACTGACAAATTTGTGCATTAAGAAAAAAAACACAATCACAAACAGCAGCGTGTCCTGTCCTGCCGTCTCACCCGTTTACACAAATGTCGATTCAGCTCTGTTACCACCTCCCTTGCCAGCTCAGAGGCGGAACAACAATGCTTTATCACCCGAGGAGAAAGTCCCCAGACTTCCTTACAAAAATTGAGCAATGTTTGTGGAGTTGCTGAGTTAAGGGAAACTTTATAAACGCGTGACTGTCTGCAACAAATTCTTAAATGTTTGAGCCTTTATGGAAATTCAGCAAATGTTACACATTTCATTTCTTTCTTTGTGTAAAAGCATTGTGTGTTTGTCCCAGCATGTGGTCATATTGATAGGCCGCTGGTTAAAAAAGGCACAATTAGTCTTTGCAAACGTAAATGAGACAGTTGTTTATTTGCATATGGAGCGGGGAAGATCTAGATCTGCGATCTGATCACAAGTGGTCGCTCGAGACGCATGTGGAGATGCATTGTAATGCCAAGTGTGAACTGACATACTCAGACCTGTCCATTTGTGATCGGATCGCTCAAGATACATGTTAATACCAGGTGTAAACAAGCTGTGAGGCATGATCAGGGAAGGTTTGAGTACTGTGTCCCGAATCTATACTTCATTGTAATTCTATAGAGGTATACTGCTTTAGCAGTTAGGATACAAAAAATTAACATACTTTACCATTTTAAACTGATAAGAAATGACACCGATTATGCGTGTTGTTGTTACTCAAAACTTGTAAAACTTTTTGTGAGCTGCTCTTCCTTTTCCATGTGTCCATGGACAACACACTCAATATAATCAACCATATTTAGTCTGGATGCTGTCTGGCTTAGAATCAGTGTGCTGATGTATGCAATTTATATTTATCTTTCATTATTTTTATCATTTTCTATACGCAGATTCATATGATGCCATAACATGTGAGAGGTTTGTTGAAATCTTTCCCTTTGTGGAGCAAAACAATAATATTTGTGAGCTGAAATTCAAATATATCTGTAAAGGGATAGGTATACTAGTGTTTTTGCATGTTTGTGTCAAATTACGTAGGCTTTAAAACACAAACAACCAACTTTAAAAGATAAATTAATAATGCAAAAAACCCTATCATCTGTAAAGTTCATCAGCAGAGGTAAAGATAAGTCTGGCTGTATCCTAATTGTTTCTTATTGTCAAAAAAATCCCATGAAAAGACTAAAATCAGCAAAGAATTGATCCCACAAAGAGGCATTGCCTGAGTAGCCAAAGCCTGATTTGTCATAATCCTTTGTGCTACAGAGGTCCTTTTTTGTAAAAAAAAAAAAAAAAGAACACATTATGGAGACACACAGTTGCAGTGGGTGACATCTTCCTCCATTACAATAAATATGAGCAGTTCAGTTTAAAATGAGTTGATCCTACAGATCAACCATCCTGCTGCACTACATAACTCATTCAAGTAACAAATGGCTAAAAAACATTCCCCAACAAATACACATTTTACTCTTGTCTGAGAAACAATTACTAAAAACTACATTTCCCCAATATTTTAGAAAAATATGTATATATTTTTTTTTTCAAATGACAGTAAATATTTGTAAAGATTTAGATCTTCAGTAGAAAATAATGGGCTTATTTTTGCTGAGTACCAGAGACCAGGGAGGAAAGTGTGATTGTACTGAGAGGCAAATTAACATGTTGTTGATTTTAGTTTTTTTCATGAAATTTGTTGACAATAACAAAAATACAGAATAACACCAGTCTTATCCTTTAAGAATATACATTGTAGTTTACAGGCTAAAAATGGAATTAACTGTAAAGATTGTAAAGCCATGTCTGTCAAACACTAATAATACATATTCTGGTGATAGTTTTGCTTTGTTTTACCAGTTTTGCTTTTTATATCCTTTTCTTTCCCAGAGGCGTCCTCGTCCTTGGACTTTGGTCTCTTGGGTGGGAATCTGGTGGGCGACTCCTGCAGAGTTGAAGGTGGATCTGAAGAGCCTGGAATATAAAACAGGGCAGTGAACATGAAACTCACAACACATGAGCACCACAGCTCACAACTGCTTATTTTCATGTATTGTGGTGTTTTTGTCATCCCTGTGTAGGCGGGATTATATGTCAAAATGGTCCCATTGCAGCTGTAACGATGTCTAATGAATCATTAGTGAATCAGAATTAAAGCAAAACGAGTTCTTTGGCTTTTGACTGTTTTTGACTATTTTGCACCAACAGTCATTCAGGTAAAAATGAATCACAGAGGAGGAAGAGAAACCGTTTTCTGGACTAATTAGACCACAAAAAGTTGTGTTTCAAGTCACAACTGTGAAACTCTATTTTGCTTGAATGGAAAAACCACTGTTAGTAATGTTTTAATTTTCTCCAACTACACATTCATAACTGAATGCAGCCCATTCAATTTTTTCTGTGGTGTCTTACATAACTGTGTGACTGATGCGACTGTCATCTTGGTCAGGTCTCAGTGGAGCTCCTGTTCAAATGAAAGTTAAAAAAAAAACAACCAGAAACCCTGCTTTGTAAAACGGGAGTGTGGAGTTTGAGCATGTACCCTAATATATCTATGGCATTTACCAGGAAGGGAAGGTCTAATGAAAGAACTGCATTATGGGAGGTGTTGGAACTAGCATTCAAGGAGCTTGGGACTAAAAGTCAGCATTTCTGAGACTCTTTTTCTCTGTTTGGCCCCGGTACTCTGTAACAGTGAAGTAACTAAGTAGATATTTTCAAGTACTATACTTAAGTACAGTATTGAGACACTTGTATTTTACTTTGAATATTTCGTTTGACAGCTATTACTAGTTATTTTTCACATCAAGATTTTACATGAATACGTATATAATAAGCTTATAAAATACAAAACATTGTCAAAGATTAAACCAGCAGTTTACAACCTTTTTACCTTGTGATTTGTTACAAAAAAGGTATGTTTAGGCCCCTGTGTCATTTTTCAAATGTCTCCAGCCCCTTTTAGACAGCCTGTTCAAGACGCAAAACACTGTTATGGCGTTATTTCACCTCACTGTTCTGTATAAAACATACGAACAAGGAATAGGGGGGTGTGTTGTTCTGCCTTTGAGCCCGCAGCAGAGACAGTAACACAGCTGAATCAACACTGAAACTGTTGTGTTACACGTCACAGCTATTTTGCTTCTGCAACACCGTCATGCTATCTAAAATCACACTGGAGCATAAAAGGCAAAGCCAGCATAATGAGGAGCCCTCTTTATGGCAGTATTGTATGATCTCTGTTCAAAAAGAGCTTATGAGTTTTTAACAGCTCTGCGAAACTTTCTCGGATGGGAGACAATTCAAGGCCCAAAGAGGTAAATTGCCTAACACTTCACAAAATAAGGAAAAGTCCAAATCTTAACAGAAATTTGTGTAGCAGACCTTTATTTTCTTGATGTTTTCTCTCACAGTAATCATCTCACAACACAACAGATTTTTCTTGCAACTCTTTGGAAGGACATAATCCCTAGGTTGGGAACCACTGGAACAACTAGATTTATTTTGTTAGATTTTACTGATAATACTACTGTAATTTTATTCTGTGCAGGACTTTTACTTGTAATGTACTTGTACTTAGAAACCTGCAGTGTGGGACGTATAAATGAATGTCCGTTACATTCAAACCCTCGCCAAAAATATTTCCACAATGCTGATTAAGCCTGTCACTGCCAGGTAAATCTCTTGGTAATTCACAGTATACCTGAGTTTTTAAATCTGATGTCTGTGGTGACATTTCTGCGCTGGCTTACCAGTCATGACACATTTTATAACAACCAGATATGATTGGTGGGGAAGCAGCCGTAGCGACAGAGTAGGCTACAGCGTGGCGGAGGCAGGAGCCTATGGGGAAAAACTGTAGGGTGAGAGCTCTGGCTGGGTATCTGGTAGTTTATTTCAACCAATATAAAACCTATGTCTCCAGTCAAATGATACCCATGCATTCAATCCTTTTTATGCCCAGAGCTAGAAATAAATAACTTTTTTTATTTGTGTGCTTTTGTTGTTCAAAGCAAACAACCGCAGGCTTTCTTCAACTGAGTGAGATGTGTGATGGTCCAATACGAGTGCAACTAAAAACCCACGCACACAGCGTGATGAAGTGGAGTGTGGTGTATTTGGCAGAGTTAGCAGTTCAGCCACCAAAATGATCGAAAATATGGCTACACACCTGTGGCGTCCGATAAAAATAAATGTGTAAAATGCACAAGGATTGTATCTCAGGGAAGTTTCCATTTGCATGATGAGTATCGCATGAGCTAGAAAAACAGGTATCAAATTAAATACTGTATTGGTAACAGTATCACTTTTTAGGGGACTGGTATTGGTGCTCAAACACTATTTTTTTTAAATGATACCCAACCATAGCCATAACACATTTAAAGTGTTTGTGTAATTACACTCACTGCCAGAAGGGGGAGACAAAAGTTAGGTTCTGCACTTCAGTTTTTGTAACACCACTTTTTAAATCTCTCACAAATCCTATAGCTTTATGGATGAGCAACACTAAGTTGCAGAAGTGCCTCTTTAAGTAGAGCAAGATAGAGGTTTGAAAATACGGAGACTTGCAGAAATAAACATGAGCACACTTCACAAATCACTGAGTCAGGAATTAATTTAATACCATAGATTACTATTACATACAATGTGCAAAAGACACTGAGCTGTTTCCCATGACCAGTGGATGAATTATAAACAAAATAAAATCAAAATTTCCCTCTCCTAGGATTTCATTGAGGGTGTTTTAATCATTTCATTTATTGATTTATGGCACATTAATAAACATTTTTGTATGTTTCAGGGTTAACCCAAGTTTATTTTCAGCTACAGTCTTTTATTTTTAAGTTTCTTTTTTCTTTTTCTTTTAAAGTGCATTAGTATTCATGATTCACCATTGGCAGTGATTTAATTTCACACCACATTTAGCATGAATGTACAAATAAATAAATGTGCAAAATCAAGTTGTGATGCCACACAAACATCTAACATGAGAGTGGAAACTGCGATGACTCTGAATTTGATTGACAGGACTTTTAATATATGTGGAGATTAACACGGGATTACAACTAAATCTGGGTTATTAATGTTTTCTGTTGCTGATAAAAGGTTTGTTTACATCAGTGGTGTTGGTAAACAGAGCAGGAAAAAAAGCCCCATATTTTCAGTGATGATCAGTGGAGAAACACACAAGATGCTTTTTTTCATCTCCAACTCCAAACTCTTGAATAATTTATATGAATAACACTTCACATTTCTGAGGTCAAAAAATTACATTCTGGGTCTTTAACTGATTTAGCTTTTAAAGATTTTAGCAACACACTCACATGAACACGGCTTCTGTTTAATTTATCTGATTCTGTGCAGCCCAACAGCACACAACATATAACACGAGTCATAAGAGCTCTGTTGTTCCTTCAAACTTGTCTGAAATAAGGGTGGCAAAAATGTTCCTTCCTGAAGGGCTGGGGTTCTACACAGAACCATTTGCTTTTGAAGAACCCTTTGTTGAAGTCAGGGTTTGTCAAGGGTTCTTTGTAAGACTGAGGGTTCCATTAAGAATTCTTTCTATCCACAGAACCCTTTTTGAAAGAAAGAGTTTTTCAAGGATTGAGGAACGATCCTAAACCTCAAATATTCAAATGTTTCCACACGTTTCAAACAGCATTTTTAAATGTAGATGTATCTGAATCTCCTTAATCTTTTACATGTGTTCTCATGTTCTACACGGGCATCATCTGTAGAATATAATTTGGCTCTTTGTAGAACCCTCAGAAGACAAGAGGGTTATAGGTGAAACCAAAATTTTATATAAAGTGCTTTTTTATCCCCCTTGGCAGGTTATAGATGAAACCCTTGGAATAAAAAAGGGTTCTTGGTAGAACCATCTGGGTGGGCTCTTGTTAGCACCCTTAGCAGGTGAAAAGGTTCTGGATAGAACCTCCAAAGAGGTTTCTGGGTGGAACCATTAAACCATAGAAGGGTGCTCTCTGGAATTGGGGGTTCTGAGAGGAACCTTTCATATATGGTCAGGTATAACCCTTGATGTTTTGTTTTACATAGAACCCTCTTAACAGGCTCCAGGTAGAACCTTTATAAAGACTTCTATGAGGAACCAAAAGGGTTCTCCTATGGGTATAAGCCAAATAACCCTTTGTGGCTCTAGTTAGCACTTTAATATCTAAGAGTATATAATAAGTGTAATAAAATGACAAACAACACCATCATAGTATTGCACTGGCATCTTAATAAATAAAAAACATGTTTCTGTATGAATTGTATAATAGAATGATTCATCCTCAGGACATGTAAAGTAATGGCACTGAATATGTTCAGAATCTGCTTTGTTCAATTTTTATGCGCATGATAAGAGCACAAAAAGGACCACTGGCTATTCTGATGTTAATACGACGAAAAAAAAGATTATTGACTGCAGCAGCCAGTCCGAATGATCGCATGCAAGATAATACCGATGGCCATAAGCTGCCAGAGGTTTGAATTAGGGATTTGAGATAATTCACGATGGAAATCTCTTTTCAAGAGACTGAAGAGATGATCGAGATTATCTGACCACTTAGTAATTCCAGAGAGGAGCTGATATTATTGCATTACAATCATTATAATAGCCAGCATGAAACAATTGTAGTTACTGTTAGCATTGTTTGTCAGATAGCTGCTGTGTGTCTCTAATTCACACATTCTGGAACACAAACACAGAGTACTTACTCTGGCCGACTCTCAGCACCAGCTTCATGGATTTGGTCCTACACACCCCTCCATTAGTATTATCCAGACCCTGCAGGGAGCCTGCAGAGGTGGCTGATGCACAAAGAGAGAAGGTAAACATTAAAGTACATTAAAGCATAATACAAGATGAGCAAGCAATGCATACGTCCATATGATTTTTCTGAAGATGGTTTTGCCAGTTGCTGAATGTTGCATCACGGCGGGCAAGAAAATGCAGACACACACACACACACAAACTATAATGTTAAATACTGTACATGATAATCACTCATGTAAGCAAATAAAAACACAAATTGATGCAACCACCACTGCACAAAATGACGATTAACTAACATTTTGGTCTATAAAATATCAGAAAAGTTCCCAGAGCTGAGGCTGACGTCTTCTTATGGCTTGTTTTGTCTGATCAACAGTCTAAAATTCAAAGATGCTATCACTTAAGATAAACAAAAGCAGCAAATCCTCATATTTAAAGAACGAGTTTGTGGCATCTAGCAGTGAGCTTGCAGATTGCAAACCCCTTGCCTCACTCTGCTCTTCTAAGCATGTTGGAGAACCTACGGTGGCCGGATCTAGAGCCGCTGCTCTAGGCTATTGTAGAAATACGGTGGTGCAACAGGACTCTGTGGAGGAGGACCCGCGCCCTCTGTAGATATTAACAGCTCATTCTAACATCTGCACAGAGTAGATCGAGCCAGGCATGAAGCCAGTCACAGAAACAGCATAGAGAATCAATTTTCAAACTAAAGTGTAGACCCTGGATCCAAAAAACAGACAAAAAAGAAACTATTTAACTACATAACTTGCTTACCTATGGTAGAAGCACAAAAATCAAGGACAAATGACCAAATCAACAAAATCTGAGCAAGTCAATAAAATCAAGCAGGCAGAACGCTCTGCTTCTGAAACGCTCAGAGTGTGGGATGAAGCCTTGTGGAGGACGGATGAAAAGCATATCACAGATGAAATCGAAATAGAATATAACAGGGTGCAGGTCCTCTCCCACAGAGGCTGCCATGTTGCACAGCCATGTTTCTACAGGAGCCCAGAAAAGACAAACCAAGCACTGGCTCTAGATTCAGCCTTTTCACAACCTGTCATTTCTCCACTACACGCTTGGAAGGATTTATGGCTAGATGCCACTAAATCATGGTTGCATTAATGAGAACTGGACACAGCATTGGTGAGCCTCTAATCTTTCCTATGAGAGCTGAAGCCAGCTTCCACGAGCGATCTTCTGCATATGCAGTAGAGACTTCTTTCAGCCGAGTGGCTAACTTCTGGTTTAGCCTTATGCTAACTTGAATGGTAAAATTATTTAATTATGCAGCTCTTTTAGACTTTCCAAATGTTATCTGACTGAATAGATCAAATCCTCCTCCTTGAAACAAGTCATTTTGTGGAGTTGTTTCACAGCCACTCATGGGAAAAAAAGTCATAAAACCGTTTAGCCATGTGCACCAAATCCTACGCACTGGTCCTTTAAGTATAACCATATAGAAATCTTCTCACTGATGGTTGCTTATGTAGGTCAAATAGAGGCTTCAGTATTAAATTCAGACTGTTTCATAACTGGTTAAAAACTCCTTGTAAAAAGCTGGAACCAAAGAAAGTTTGTCAATTTTCCATGATAAATGACTTCAACTATTAATTGATTATCAAAATAGTTGCAGATGAATTTTCTTGTTGAATAAAAAATAATCTTATCAGTTCTACATGCAAAAATGGCTGGTGGACAAAATGAATAAAGTTTATTTTAGCCAACACCGCAAAAACACAGATATCGAAACACAAACACACAGCAAGAACTCTTGTTCACCCCTGTCACTCCCACACACACACTCATAGACTTGTTAGCAGCATTTAGGTCAGATAACAACATCTCACAGGCCACAAGCCACGTTGCCATGAAAGCTCCCATCAAATCTGCCTGATGCTGTAAAAGCCTTGTGTGATTTGGGGCATGTAAGCCCTTGGAATCACACTGGCCTGCCAGAGCGAAGTGTGCTGTCAGAGCGCGGCGAGGTGGATGAGGCTACATGGTCAGACTTGCTCTCTATCTCATGCATCACTTGCCACTAAGATGCTGGTTTAAACGACAGTGGCCAATAACGAGGCCACATTTTTTGATTCTCACGCAAACTGACAAACTGAGAGGGAGACGAGGACGATGGCTTCCTCTTCCTCCCAGGAGACAAAAAAGAAAGAAAAGAAAGCAGTTGCTGGCATTGATTCAAATGCTGCTCCACCTGTAGGAACCAGCAGCTTGTGTCTCTATTCTACTGATTTTAAAGTGTTGCACATGCTCATATAGCACCGAGACACTCAGACAGAGGAGGCAGAGGTGCACAAGGAGAAGTTCAGATACTGGTGTAAAAAAGAATCAGGTGAAAAAGTGAAAAAGAAGAGGCCCTGAAACAAAATAGCCCTCAAAATTTTAAAGTAAATAGTAGCCCTCTGAAGGACATTTCTACCAGCTGTTTCTGTGAAAAGCTAACTGAACCTCACCTTTTCTCAGCGGTTGAGTCTCCCTGCTTCAAACCGTTTTTTTTTTTTTTTACATTATTTTCGTCTTGTTACAACCTGTTACATCTTTTATCTTGTGTTTGTCTTGTTAGATCTTTTACATTGTTTTCCTCTTGTTATATCCTTGTTGTCTTGTTACGTCTTTTACATCATTTTTCTCTTGTTACATCTTGTTGCGTTGTTTGTGTCTTTTGTATAATTTTTCCTTTTTACATCGTATTTGTCTTGTTACATCATTTTCGTCTTGTTGTTCTCCTCTTGGTACGTCATTGTCATTTTGTTACGTCTTTTACATCATTTTTGTCCTCTTACATCTTGTTTTATCATTTTGTATTGTTACGTCTTTTATGTCATTTTCAGTTTGTTGTGTTGTTGTGTATTGTCATGTCATTTTTGTCTCGTTGCATCCTGTTACATCTTTTATCGTGTTTTTGTTGTTACATCTTTTACATTGTTTTTGTATTGTTACGTCTTGTTACATCTTTTTTTGTCTTGTTCTTTTACGTAATTTTCATGTTGTTATGTGTTGTTACATAATTTTTGTCATGTTACATCTTTTACATAATTTTTATCCAGTTATGTCATTCCTCTTGTTACATTTTTTTGTCTTGTGTCTTTTATGTCATTTTCATCTTGTTATGTCTTGTTATGTCATATTTGTCATGTTACACCTTTTACATCATTTTCGTCTTGTTACGTCTTTTAGACGTTTTTGTCTTGGTACATCTTGTAACATTGTTTTCGTCTTGTTATGTCTTTTCATGTTGTTGTTTTTTTCTTGCATTAAAACTACAGTAATGAGCCTGTTTTGAAACTATAAGAAGTAGAAAGTAGAGATATTTGAGTTAAAAATGTAGGGAGTAAAAGTAAAAAGAAATAAACTCAAGAAAAGATACCTGAAAAATCAACTTAACTACAGTAAGAAAGTATTTGTACTTAGTTACTTCCCATGTTTGCACTCAGATTTAACTCCTGAGGTGAACAGGAGCTGTGAGGTTGCACACAGTAGTGACTCACAGGTGATATAATAGTCCCTTCCCTTGAGGAACTCCAGACCCCACAGGTTGGGGCTGAACTCCTGGAACTTGAAGGTGAACTTTACGTCCCGGTGAGGTTTGTCACAGTTCAGCAGCGGTGTATCCGTCTTGTCGATGGTGCAGCTCTCCATCTGACTTCGGGAGACCAGGTAGATTCTGTAGAACTCCTCCTTCCCACCGGTGGAGGCATCCGCCCGGGGACAGACAATGTCCATCTTGTCCCCAATCTGAGGATACAGGACCAGACCCTTACCTGGACCAAATCTGTGTGTGAAATAAGATGAGATAAGATAAGATAAGATAAGTGTGTTTATGTATATATTCAATATAATCTTGTAATATCTGATTTTTTTTACTCTGTAATATCAGAGTCAGTCAGTCATCATCAGCCCCAAAATTGGTCAGGCTCTGGTGTGAACCAATGAACAACAAATGTGGCAAAGTTGTTAAGTATTATATGAGCTTTTCAATAGGTTTGTGCAGTTTTTAATGCTTTAAATCTTCCTTTATTTATTTATCCCATGAATTAAGAAGTAGAAATCAGATTTCTTTTGTTTGTTTGAGGAATGGGACAAAACTCAAAGATATTAAAGGGACACTTCACCCCAAAATCAAAAATACATATGTTTTCCTTAGGCTTGTAGTGCTATTTATCTCCCCATCTAGATTGTTTCAAGAGATGCGTGTCTCATTCAAGAAATCATGAGCCGGTTATTACTTAAGATGATCCACGCACCTTGTTGTGAGCGGTTTCAGGAACTATTTTCTTTTAGGCAGAAAGAAAGTAGTTCTTGCGTGAAACTGCTCACAACAAGGTTTGTGGATTATCTTGAGTAACCGGTCATGATTTCTGGAAAGACACATTGATGTTGAGTTTTTTAAGTGTATTTTTTTGTGCTTGGAGTGCCACAGGCTGAGTGCCATCTAGTTCCACTATATTTGAGCAAAGCAGACATTTCTGCAGCTGTGATCTCCAAAACTCGGCAACTGACACCACAGCAATCAAGATGGATAAATATCACTACAAGCCGGAGGAAAAACATGTATTTTTTCTTTTGAGGTGAACTGTCCCTTAAAACTTAAATGATTAGCTGATTAATCAATTGCAATGATTTCGACTAATCCTGTAAGTAATTTTTCAAGTAAAAAATCCCCAGATCCCCACGTTTCAGCTTCTCAGTTGAGAGGATTTCCTGCTTCTTCATCTTATCTGATAGTAGGGATATAAGGATACCAAAAGCTCACGTGGTGCAATTATACCACAAAAAAGTCTACAATGATTTAACGCAGTATTAAAAATGAAGACTTAAAATATGTAAATCATGTAAAAAATAAGCTGTTGTGTTGTGTTGGTGAAACAAAATTACCTAGTGATGGATGATTTTCACAATTTTCTCATATTGCGTAGATTAAAAAAAAAACAATTAATCAAGAAAATAACTTATAATCTAACTGTTAGTTAGTTGAAGCCTTATTCAACTTATTTTGATATAAATGCTCACATTGGAGAAATGGAACCAGCAAATATTTAAAATTTTTGCTTTTTTAAACTTTTTCAGCTGCTCATATGAAATATCGAAAACTGTGGTGTTATGATTCAGTGTTACGTGGTTGTTTCTCCCCTAAGATAATAATAATAAAATAATAAATTAAAAATCTGTCTGGTACGGTACTGAGACATTTGTATCGCGATATTACAATATATTTTTTCACATTCCCATTTGAAAGGAAACTGAATATATAATTTGATTTCGGAAAGTGATTTGAAGACATTATCTTGTAATGGATTTTTCACAATTTTATGTTATTGCGTAGATCAAAAAATTTATCAGTGATAATCAACAGATTAATCAATAATGAATATAATGATTAGTAGCAGCCCTGATATAAAAGCTCACACTGGAGAGAATATTTGGCATTTCTTTGCTTTATGAATACTTCCAGCTCTACACTGTATCTTCTCATGTGAAATATTAAACTGTGGTGTCATGATTCTTTATTAATTGGTTGTATCTCCCCTAAATTAAAAAATAAAATAAAATAAAATACCATGTAATATCATGGTAAATATCATTACAGTCCCAAATGGTATTTTGACTTTTTTTATTGCAATATCGAGCTATTTGATATATATTTACATTCCTATTTGCTAGTAAAATGAATATATTTGAATATTTGTCAAACAAAATAAGGGAATTGAAGGCATTGTCTTGTGATTGATAACAATTTTCTGACATTGTACAGAAAAAATTAACCTTTTAATGGAGAAAATAATCATTAATGATAATCATTCTTGGTTGCAGCCATATTCAATGTGCAATTGTATAAACACTCACACTGGAGAAGCTGTAACCAGGGAATATTTGGTATTTTTTCTTTATAAACTGTTTCAGCTGCACATTACAGCTCCTCTCATATGAAAGTGTCAGGACTTCGGTGTCATGATGTGCTATTAGATGGTTGTATTAACTCCATAAATTAGGTCACATTGCAGCAGAAAGTTGCATCCCTCCCCAGTAAGTGTGCCACTGACTGATGCACTCACTTTGTGTTGGAGCTGCTCCAGTGGACGGACTCCAGAGTGGCGGCACGACATGAGTAAATGATGGCCAGCAGGATCACGGCACCGCAGCTCCATGTGATTCTTCTTCTCCCCATCACAGGAACAAAATCTCTCCACAGGTCCACGGCCGCTCAGTATCATAAAACAGGCTGGAAACAGGCTGAAATCTGTTGTCCCTGCATGTCTCCTCCAGGTGCGCGCAGAGGACACGTCCCTGAGTGAAATCCCACCAAGTTGAGACTCTTCCTCCTCCTGATGCTGCTGGACTTGTATGAAATTTTCCACATTGTGCGTAATTGGCTAGAAAACCATCCGTGTGACGAAACCCGTGTATTGAGGGCAGAGATTGTGAGGAGTATTTTAGTCATCAGCTGACTGGCTGACCGGTCCGCCCATATCACACGAACATGCGTAGGGGAGACCGGGGCTGGTTGGTACAGCGTTTGTTTTGTTTGTTTGTTTGTTTTTTCCTTACTCCTCATGGTTTTCAAATTAAGAGACTGAAATAAACACCTAGATCAATAAATATGATTTATTTCTGTGGTGGAAATGGTAGAGGATGGTTTGAGCCTCTCAACACCTTTTTAAAAATATATATTTTTAAAAGTCAATACAAATCCTGCCGCACATATTTTATATACACTGGAGCTACAACAATTAGTCAATTAATCAGTTTGTTATCAACTATTAAATTAATTGCCCAAATATTTTGATTAGCAATTAATAATTTTTGAGTAAGGAAAAAAAAGTTTCTCTGATTTCACCTTCTCAAATGTGAATGTTTTCTGGTTTCTTTACTCCTCTGTGACAGTCAATTGAATATTTTGGGTTGTGGACAAAACAAGACATTCGAGGACGTCATTTTGGGCTTTTGGAAGCATTGATCATCATTTTCCACCATTTTCTGACATTTTATGGACCAAGGAACTATTCGATCAATCAGAAATGTGATCAACAGATTAATCGATAATGAAAATAATTATTAGTTGCAGTCAGTGGCGGACAGTAACAAAGTACATTTACTTGAGTACTGTACTTAATTACATTTTTGAGTATCTGTACTTCACTTGAGTATTTGTTTTGTAAACTTATGACTTTCCCTTCACTACAATTCAAATATTGTACTTTTGACTCCACTCCATTTCTAGGAAGGTTGTCGTAACTTGTTATTTTTAGGCTAAACATAGCTTTGAAGTCAGCTGTTGCTTTTTTTTTTTCTTTTTCTAAAATGCAGTTTCCCACATGCTGTGTTCCTCACAGAGGGAAACCAATCATAGTACCTGCTCTCAACTGAGACTGATGTAAAAGCAGAAATACGTCATCTGGGTGTGCTTTGTAACAAGCACAAGCAAAGATCTCCCTCTTTCATTCAAACAAAACTCAGTAATGGTGACAGGAGAAAGACTAAATTAAATTTCAAGATATTACTGTCATTAGAAAAAGACAAAAAATTCGAGGTAGGCTTTTAATGTTGGATTGTTTTTTATCAGGTGTAAAAATATAACATAATTAATGTATATACTGCCCCTGAAGACAGGAAGAAATCTCAGTTATTTAACAGACTGGGAGAAATCCTTACAGTTGGCTTCAATCTAATTTTATGTGGTGATCTTAATACAGTTAGGTCAGAAAATGACAATAGTTGTCCTTTCTGTTTCTGATTGCATTTCGAAGTTTTTACAGGAGTTTCTACAGACTGGTTCTACAAGCAGGTCAGTGCATCATCAAGTGGTTTCAGAGAATTACAAGGTTCTGTAAATGTATTGTGAAAACAATACAGCAATGTATTGATATTAGAAAATCTACTTTGTAATTTGTACTTTTGAATACTTAAGTATTTTTAAAAGCAAGTACTCTAGTACTTTAACTCAAGTAAAGTTTTGACTGAGCAACTTTCACTTGTAGTTGGGTAAAATTTGAGTATCTATTCTTTGACTCAAGCACTGGGGTTGAGTACTTTGTCCACCACTGGTTGCAGCCCTACATGCATATACTGGACATAATCATCCGATCCATGCAGGTTATTCATTCACTATAATGAATGAATTTGCTTTCAAAATACAGTATTTGATATAGACGTTTATTTAAGTTGGTCATTCTTTATTCTTAACCATTCTTTGATACCTTTATTTGTTGTGTGTTGTTTTTGTTGTCCTTCTGTGAGGGCAATGAAAAACCAGAGTCATCTTCCTTGTATATGCACACATGTTGTTCATAAAGCTGATTCTGTATAAAAGCTAGTAAATATTATTATTCCTTATACTTTTCTTCAGGGCACTGGAGATATAATATAATATCTAATATTCACCGCTCTCTCTTTTTTTTTTTTTTTTTTTTAATATTTTATTTATGAATTTTCAATATATAAAATGGGACAACAGGCATACTGTGACACAATAAGAAAAGCACAACATTGAACAAGTGTTCATGAACAAACACACAATACAGATGCCCAGACAGAAAAAAAAGAAAGAAAAGAAAGAAAAAAACCCTGCTCAGAAACAATACATACCTTGACATACAGACCGTACCCGGCATTATGTAAAAATCAGAAACATAAAGTTACGTTGACAGAGAAAGATGTGAGTGAAGCATAACTATTACTGTTAGGTCATTCTTGACAAATATAGTAAGAATTGTTGCCACATCTTGTCAAAGGTTGCAGCGCTGAAAGAGACATTATGTCGGATCCTTTCCATATGTAACAAACTGGTGACTTCTGAAAGCCAGGCCTTAAAGGAAGGCACCTCATCACCTTTCCACTGAGTTAAGATGTTCCTTTTTGCAATGACCACACCATATTGTATAGTTTTACGGTGCACATTGGTGAGCATAGAAAGGTGTCGAGAGCCACCTAAAATTGCAGTGCGTGGGTCTGGAGAAATATTACACTTAAATACCTCAGAAAAGCACTTGAAAATATCAGACCAAAACTGGTTTAATTTGGGACAAAACCAAGAGAGATGGCCCAGGGTTCCCTCAGCTGATTTGCATTTTGAGCAGATTGGGGTTACAGAAAGGTAGAAAGAGTGAAGTTTAGTACAAGAATAATGTAGCCTGTGGATAACTTTAAATTGAATGAGTTGGTGTCTTGAATTTATTGAGCATCTGTGAATATCACCAAGATAAGTTTCCCAGTCATTGTCACTTATTGACAAAGCTAAGTCCTTTTCCCAAGCTTCTTTTAAGTGTTGGGTTGAAGTCGGATAAGTGAGGTAAAAAGATCAACAAATCGTGAAGTAAGTCTCTTAGAGTCAGGGGTCGATTCAAAAGAGTGTACAGTTCAATGGGAGCTGGCAACGACTGAAAATGAGGAATGTTTTTACGGGCGAAATCTCTAACCTGCAGATAACGGAAGAAGTGCGTATCTGACAGTGTATATTTCCCTTTCAGCTGAGTAAAGGTAACAAAAGTCTTATTGAGATAAAGGTCCCCAATGGTGACGATACCCTTGTTCACCCAGAGCAGAAAAGCGTCATCAGTCAGTGAGGGTGGAAAAGTGTGGTTTCGTAGAGAGGGGTATAGGTGGAGATCTCAGGCAGGCTAAACAATTTCCTTATTTGATACCAAATTTTTAAAGAGCTTGTAACTATGAAATTATTTCCAGCAATGATTTTAGGGGCTGAGCTGAGGAGAAGAGGAGGGCTTGCATAGAGCTAATAGGAGACTTTGTTCAATTGCAAGCCATGACGGGATGGAGGCAGTAACATTACCTTGATGTGCATTTTGCCAATACATTTCCATAATTTAAAAAAGGATTTGGGCAGAAAAACAGGTAGATTCTGGAAGAGGTAGAGGAATCTGGGAAGAGTTACCATTTTAATTGCATTGACGCGACCTATCAGAGATAATGGTAACAGTCTCCAGGATTCAATGTTGGATTTTAACTTATCAATCATATCTAGGAAATTCAATTTATAAATTAATTTGGGGTCTTTAGGAATTGTAACTCCTAAGTACTTGATTTTATCGGTGACAATTTTAAATGACAGGTTTTTAAGAAAATTCGGGTCCAGATCACCTGTAAGGGGCATGAATTCACTTTTATCCCAATTTACAGTGTAGCCAGAAATTTCACCAAATTTTTTCAATGAGTCCTAATAAAGGGGGGAGGGAATCTTCTGGGTGGGACAAAAACAAAATCACATCATCTGCGTACAGCGAGATGCGATGGATCAACTCCCCCCAAGATTAATGGGGCAATAGAAGGGTGATTCCTGATACTGATGGCGAGGGGTTCCATTGCAACAGCAAATAATAATGGGCTGAGGGGGCAGCCCTGTCGGCAGGATCGTTGTAATGTGAAAGCAGGAGATCTGTTGTTGTTAGTGATAACTGAGGCAGCAGGACGAGCGATAGCATTTTGACCCAGGAGGCAAAATTATCCCCCAAACCAAACTCCCTTATTGCAGCCAGTATGTATGACCACTCAACTTGATCAAAGGCCTTTTGAGCGTCAAGGGCGAGAACGGCAATTTTAGAATCTTTACTAAATCTAGTGTACATAATATTTAGCAGACGCCTAACATTAAAAAACGAAAATCTTCCTGGAATAAATCCAGTTTGATCTTCATGGATTATATCTGCAATACATTTATTTAGTCTGTTTGCGAGAATTTTAGTAAACACCTTAAGATCACAGCCAAGGAGGGCAATAGGCCGGTATGAGGAGGGGTCTGTCTGGTCCCTGCCTTTTTCAGGATCAGGGAGATGTTGGCCGAGAAAAGCATTTCGGGGAGCAGACCAGCTGATATAGAATGGTTAAACATTCTTAACATGAAAGGAGCTATAATGTCTAAATATGCTTTGTAAAACTCGATGCCAAATCCATCTGGGCCGGCTGCTTTTCCATTAGGAAAAGAGCGAATTGCCTGCTTAACTTCCTCTAATGTTATGTTTGCATTTAAATCTGCCTGTGCTGAGGGTCTCAGTTTAGGCAGGTGGAGAGTGCGAAGGAATTCAGAAATATGTGTTGTAGCAGTAGTAGACTTTGAGCTGTAAAGATCTTCATAAAATTCACGGAAACATTCATTAATTTTCTCAGGATCTGTAATAATGGTTCCCGTTTTGGTCTTAATTTTGTGAATCATTCTACTAGCCTGGATGTTCTTAAGCTGGCGAGCCAGTAGTTTATCTGGTTTGTCAGCTAGTTCGAAATGCTTTTGTTTTACTTTTAGTAACATTAAGCTGACTCGATCAGAAAGGACAGCATTATATTTAGACTTTAATTTGATTATTTCGTTAAGCTTGGCTGGTGAGGCGGTCGCCCTGTAGTCTCTTTCTAGTGATTTGAGTTGAGTTATATATCTGCTAATGCTTTCTCCCTGTCTTTTTTTGTTTTAGCCTCATGAGCTATGATATGTCCTCGTATAACAGCTTTAAATATCCACCTCTCTAAAATAATAATTTATCATATCAACAGTTTTATTTATGGGTAATCTGAATTTAGGGTCTAAGGATGGGCAGATTGTAAATGCCCTTGAGATGAATTAAGATGATTTGTGTAGGCTACAGTATGAAATTTTATATTTCAGGAAACCTACTCTTGTGTGCATGAATAGTTATTATCCGTGATAATTTGATCAAATTCGCCTCTTTAAAAAATATATATTTTAATTATTTAAAAAAATTATAAAACTATTTATTGCACCTTTGCACTGCTGACTATAACTGGACTTTTTTTTTTCAACTTCAGTGTGTGCATTTGCAGACAAGGTGTCGCCACACCAGATTAAAGACAAAGTGTAATCAAACAAACAAACAAACAAATTCAGACACCCAAAAGCCCCAAACTCCCCCCTCCAACACACACACACACACACACACACACACACACACACACACACACACACACACACACACACACACTCCTCCCCCACCACACCTGCTTCTGCACGGTATTAGTCACAACGAAATGACAGACACACAGACAGAGAGACAGACTGACTGATGCCTTACGTTTGTAATTCATCTAAACAGAACAACATGAATATGAAGAAAATAAATTTAAAAGAGGGTGAAAGGAGGCATCTGAAGTTCATCAGAAGTTCATCAGCAGATTCAGGGTTTTCAGAAAGTGGGTCCAGCTATCATGACATTTATCCAGAGGTGGCAAAACTTCACCCATTCTGTACTCAAGGAGAAGAACAGATACTTGTGTAACAAAAGAGACTCTGGTAAAAGAAGCACTGATTCAACTTCTTTACTCAAGTAAGAGTGAAAAGGTGCAGGCTCTGAAATGTACTCAAAGTATAAAAGTAAAAAGTAACTAAGTAACAAAGCTAACTGAACCTAATCTGTCTGTTTCGTCTCGTTTAGTCTTATCCTGTCATTTTTTTCTTGCTACGTCTTTTATGTAATTTTCCTCTTGTTACGTCTTTTATGTTGTTTTTGTCTTGTTTTCATCATTATGTCTGCTACGTTGTTTTCATCTTGTGAGGTCTTGTTTCCTCTTGTTATGTCATTTTTATCTTGTTACGTCTACGTGCTCTGTACGTCATATATTATGGATCTAAGACAGACATTTAGTTCTTTGTGGTCACTGTGTATTGATCTGGATCTGTGTTTGTGTTAATGTGTTTAAAAGCAAAATAAAAATATTGCTTTAAAATTTATATCTGTTTTTATGAACTGGACTAAATCTATGTGTGAGATGAGATAAAATGAAGTGTAAAACAGAGTGACACATTATTGTTTGTAATCTTTGTTTAAAACAATGAACAAAGTGTGGCAAAGTTGTTAAGTTTTATACATGTGAGCTGTTCATAAGATTGTTTGTAGGAACCAATGTGTGCTGCTGAATGTGTGTGCATTTGTGTTAATGTGTTGAAAAGTGTTTTTTTTTTGTAGCTTCATGGCTTTAACTGCAGCTTATATGTTTGGTTTATGAAGTTGGTTTGTATCTGCTGTATTTTAAAAAATACACGACAATTATATTTTAGGCAAATTCAATCTATTCAAGGAACAAACTGAAACGGTCTAGTTCTTGTCAGTGAAGTGACAATATGAGGAAGTTCAGGACAAAAAAGTACAGATCTGATTGATCGTGGTGTTGTCCCTATCCGGGGAAAACACTGATGTGGTGACGAATAGAAAGTCGAGAGAAAGTTATGACTCAGCCATCACCTTAAATGACCTCCGGCAGTGGTGGAATGTAACTAAGTACATTTACTCAAGTACTGTACTTAAGTACAACTTATACTTCTACTCCACTACATCTCAGAGGCAAATATTGTATTTGTACACCACTATATTTGTCTGCTGTAGGCGCAATTTTCCATAACCCTGTTTAACCAGTAAAAAAAAAAAACATGTATCTCCATATTTGGTCATCTGAAGTGAATGATTTAAGTGTTCCTATATGGGTGGACAAAATTCTCTACTTTTTAACTTAAATAAGCTATTTTTAAAAAATCCCTCTTGGATTAGCCGCAAAACGCATTTATTCACTTTACTTTATCTTTTTATTAAATGAACATCAGTGTATAATACAAGATTTTTTAGCAAGAATGCTAATTTACATCCATCGTCCCTGGGCAGGTAACTAAAACAGACATTAAAAGTGACAATATGCAAAAACAAATATACAATGCACTGGTAAAAATAGACAGAATACCTTTTGCAACATATGTCAAAGCTGAAAACAGGGCTGTTTTTCTGAGTTTGTGAAAAGTTGACTTTTTAGAGATATGTGGTTCTCAAACGACTGCAATGCTACATGATCTTATATAGGAATGATATGATTTGCATGAATTGCTGCAGATTTAACAACCCAACAGTATAAAAAATAGTTAAAATTAGCTTGATCTTAAACTTCTACAGCATTGAAATGCAACATATGTAGCGATAATATCAGTGACAACTTTTAAATCACTTTTTTTAGACTTGACTTTATGTGATGTCGTCTTTTTAATCTTTTTGGTATTTTATTCTTTTGATTTCTATTTATTTCTATTGACAGGACGGGATTATGTGATGTCTTCTTTTTATTATTTTTAAGTTGTCATTATGTGATGATGTCTTTTTCATTCTAATTTTTTATTTTTTTGATTGCCATTTATTTATATTAATGTTTAATTTTCCTATGTTTTTGGTCTTTTGCTATGTGTTTAATATCTCAATTGCTTCAATTTTAGCTTAACTTTGTCTTGTTTTAGTTTTGCCTCACTGTGTGATTTTCTGCTGTTGTATTGCTTCCTGAATATCCTACTTTTGTTTTGTCTGTCAAAGTATTTTGTAAACTCTGTGTTTAAAGGTGCTATGTTATTGTTATTAGTAATAGTAGTAGTAGTATATTAGTATTATATTAAGCAGAAAAATATCAGATAGTAAAACACTGACTGGGACCATTTGACTGCACAATGTGTGCTTCATATTTAAGTAGATTTTGTTGATAATACTTGAGGCTTTTACTTAAGTAAGGTTTTTAATGCAGAACTTTTATTAGTAGTAGTACTGTATTTTCACAGTGTGGTTTATGCACTAAGTATTAGATCTGAGCACTTCTTCCGCCACTGCCTGCAGGACTCACAGACTTTAATGAAATCAGGACAAAAAGACGTCCATCTGCTTCTAAACATTGTGGAAATTTCCAGCTGAAATTCCCCAGAAACCAAATGATTTTGGGAAATCCTCCACTACATCACCAGCTTTTGTTTTGTTTTGTTTTTTGCTGTTATTTTCATCTCAGTATGGATCAATATATCTGAAATCACCATCAGATGGATGGGCTGTGGTGGATTTTCTTTAAAATCCTGTATATTCTGCATTTAAGGAGCCCAGGCTATAATCCCCTCATTTTCAGGGAATCTGAACTAATGATAAAGTGGTTTAAAAGATTACACAGGGCTTCTGTCACAAGACTAAAGCACCACAAATGACGGCTGAACTGCAGATAACATGTCTGCATCTCTGTCTGGAACAGTCTGTCTGTGGTTCTGTGTATGTTGTGTTCAAAGTTCTGGCGACATCGTTCATATTTATAATTCATTTAAACCTCTGGTTCTGTTGACATCGACTACACAGAGAGAGCAGATGCAGAGATGTTTTTCTCATGTAAACACAAAATTATACACATCTCACTTTTGGTTTTGCTAGAACAAACCCAACATACGCAAACACCAGATGTTTATGGTTGATTTTGATTTTATTGTCATTCACTTTTACAAGCCAGATTCCAAAACATAACAAAGTCAGGTTTCAACAGTGGGGCTGTCTGAGTCCACCTTTTTGTCTGAAGCATTTCTCAATTAACCAAAAGCAAAATGCACACAAAACAATCTAGAATATATGAAACAGTGAATTTAATTACAAATCTCAGCTGTATTTTTGGTGTAACATTTGGGCTACAACTAAAGATTCTTTTCATTATCAATTAATCTGCTGACCTTTATGCTTGATCAATTGATCGTTGAGTCTATCAAATGTCAAAAAACTGTGAAAAATGCTCCCTGAACCCAAAGTGACGTCTTCATGTTGCAAATTCAAAAACCCAAGGACTCAAGGGATAAAATAAAATTGTCTTGACTTATGACTGGTGGCTCATTTTTTTTAACAATAGGAAAACTAAACACAACAGTAGGCAGATTATAATCTATGACATGAATCACCATGACTAAAAATTTACAGTGAAAATCCCCTTCAACTCATTTTAAAACTGAAGTTAAATATCATACTGTGATACTACATTTATTCTACAACATAAAAACTGGTCTTTTCTTAGTTGTCAATGATTTATAAAGCATGAGAATTTCATTTAATTTCACTTAATCCTCCAAGTTTTCTGAAAAATAAAAAATAACTGACAGCAATTGGATAGCACAGTATCTCACCAAAATATAGTATCTGCAGCATTTGTACCACATACTTCTCTCATAAAAAACACTAAAAAATGTTCCTTTATACAGTGGTATAAGTGATATAGTACAGTACAATATGGGTGATTTTCAGAAGCGTGTGTTATTTCAAATCCAGACAGCTATTAATTTATTCTAGGTGATCAGGTTTAGTTGATTAGAGCTATACTCAATTCAATCATAAAGGAGTCAGTCTGAATGCCCTGTAAGAGGTCTAATGAGCCAAAATAACTGCTGCACATATATGGGTTTACATTTTAAATCCTGTTATCTTTACCATGACTTATATTGAAGTGGTACCAACTCAAATGTACGTTGCCCCAGATAAGAGTCAAAGACATGCTGAGCACTTTACATGTCCTCTCTGTCATGTGACACACGACGGCAGCATTTTGACTCCTTCATTTAGAGTCTCTGACAGCAGTGGCACAGTTTGTGCGTTAGTCCACTTTTCACTTTGTGTCTGTTGATGTAGGGTATTCCTTAGTTGCCTGATGACTTCACTGTGGGATGAAGCCGTGTTGGCCCTGCTTGATTTTCTGCGAGATCTCCCAGAGTGAAGCTAATGCTAACATGTTAGGCGTCTATCAATGAAAAACCCCTATCACGATTAGCATTAACCTCAACCTGGGACCAGATCTGAAGGCTGTTTCATCATCATCCACATGCTTACCTCATGCTGTTAAAAGATGTCCTGCAGGGGGCGACAGACACATTGATTATTGACTGGCACTAAGAGATCACTTAAATGTGAATTGCAGTGTTTCATTCACAATTATTCACTACATGCACCAGTTACTTTGTGACTTTTTGGTAAACTAGATTACAGAGACTCAAGAACAAGAAAACTGCCTGTCATTTTTTTTTATTAACTACATTATCTTTGATTTTTTTTTTTTTTTTTTTTTTTGCCGGAAAAAAAACTGCTCTGATTAGCCTCTATTTGCCAACACAATTGCCCCATTATCAGAAAACAAAAAATATCTCACTGGATATAAATTACGCACAATTCCCTCACTATCTTCCGGACGTTTTCCCTTAAAAAAACGCAAGTTTCAATTTGATAAGACATTATTTAGGAATTTTCTTATGGCTGCTCTTTTTATACACCTCTCCCTGTAATTTAGCCTGGAATTATTAGAAATATGAAATACATGTCTGTGGGTCTGAACCTTATTTGTGACCCTCTAAAGGAGCCGTGGGACTGAAAAGACTGAAGTATCAGAGTGAGTGTTCACCAGGTTTTAAGAAACTCAAATGGTCCACATGTGTAACAGTGGTGGAACATAGACTGATTTTGAGGAGCTTGTACTTTAATTGAATATTTCTCTGCTACATCTCAGAGGGGAATATTTTACTTTTTACTCCATTACAGTTAAAGTTATAGTTACTTTTCAGATTAGAACTGTGCTTAAAACACACATGACAAACTGATGAAAATGTTCCTCTGTGACAGATTTGTTTATTAGAATTTTATTTTTTATTTTTTTCTCCTCACATTATCATCCTCTCTTTACTCCTCAGAATTATCTGGTGACCATTTGAAGGAGCCCAACCCAAGTATTGTATATATATGAAGTAATTTAAACCAGCTGGTTACACACTGATGCATCTGTATTAAGAAGATAGTTTGGATTTTTTTTTTCTTTTCTTTTTTTTTAAGTGGGGTTGTATGTACTTATTCATAGTCAGTATTTACAGTCAAAACTTATTTTAGCTACTGAAAAAATGTCCACCTAAAAAACTAAAATGTCAGTTTAAGTGTACACTATATTTAGAATATTTCCATCATTTTATCTTGCAATCAGACAACCTTTTCTGATGGGAAACTACAGTTACATAAGCCAAATATCGCCCTCTCAAACTCCATGAGTGAAATGAGTTATTTTACACAGGAACACAGGATCTGCCGGCCTACCGCTTTGACTGACTTTAGTGTTTTAAAAGGATAATTTGGATACACCAAAGTCACAAAATAACATAAAAACACAAACCGATAGAGGCAGGTAGACCCGTAACTCCTGTGTTCTGCAAAATAAAATGAATGATTTCCCCAATGAAGTTTGGTTGAGTTGCAGAGAGTTATATTTAGCTTATATTTAAGCAATTTCTGGGGGTGTGTCGACTGACATCTACTGTTGGTAACACACTGATTATTGATAAGTGCCTCATACAACCTCACATTAAAGAAGACACGCTATCCCTTTAAGAGCTGAATTATGTCAAAATGAGTACTTTCACTTTTGATATTTAGTACTAAGTATATTTTACCGATTATATTGTTGTACTTTTACTTAAGTAGGATTTACAATGCGGGAATATTACTTGTAATAGAGTATTTTTACATTGTTGCACTTGTACTTTTATTTAAGAAAAGGATCTGACTATTTTTTTTACAACTTCCTCTCCAGAGACATTATAAGTTCTAACAGGATGTAACAGGTGCTGTTATGTCGACTCTGGTTAAGAATCAAGATGCTAATCTGAGCTGAAGTGTTTTCAGGAAGTTAAGTGTGTGTGTGTGTGTGTGTGTGTGTGTGTGTGTGTGTGTGTGTGTGTGTGTGTGTGTGTGTGTGTGTGTGCTATAATGGTAGTTAGGTAGTTACTGACCTGCTCCTAAGTACGCCAGCAGCACTTCCTCTTTCAGCAACTGGTCTTTCTCTTCTTCTGTCTTCTGTCCTCCACCTATATTTGTCTCTGTCACTCTCCCAATGAGCAGTAACCAAACTGTGGGTTTACATCTCTTTTATACACTTGTGTGTGAGTCATGTGAAATCCCCCGTTCGCAGAATGACTATTAGAAAGAAAGAACAATCACGCAACAAACTTTGCAGTGAGATGCCATTTATCTTTTATGTAAATGCTGCCTACAGAAGAGAAAATTTATTCATTTCTTGGATTCAAACAGGTTATTTACAGTTATGTCAACTGTGATAGCAGCAACAGAGATTGACATGAAGGTGTTGGTATTTTGACATCATGACTCTGAAGTCAATTATAGGTTAAAATATGTAACACATCAAAGATTTGACAGGAAAGTAGCACCATGTGTAAAAAAAAAAAAAAAAAAAACTGAATCTCCTCCACTGCAAACTCATATTAAAGGACTTTTAATGTGATATTCAGAGAGATTTAATAAAACTGGAGATAATTTAAGCAAAATACAAGAGCTACAAAAGCAGACACACATTAAATGAATCTTATGATAATACCACATTTGATCTATATATCTGTTTATATGCTGGCTCTGTACCAAACCATTCAAACCTTTTCCAGAGTGTTTCTTTTCCTCTCATTTTCTACTACCTCAATAAAGAAAATTAATGGATACATAAAGAGGACGTAAAGGACCAGTGTGGCAGAATATTGAACATAATAATAATAATAAGTTTGTTTCATGAATGTATAATCACCTGAAAATATGACTTAATTTTGTTACCTTAGAATGAGCCCTTTATATCTACAGAGGGCGCAGGTCCTCTTCCATCATGGCTGCCATGCTGCACTGGCATTTTTCTACAGTAGCCCAGAATAGACAAACCAAACACTGGCTCTAGAGAGGGCTTTTTGTACTTTGTTCTTCGCAGCCACCATAGGCTCTCCAAGGCACTTAGAATGGGAGGATAAGGCAAGGTGTTTGCAATCTGCAAGCTCACAGCTAGATGCCACTATAAATGACTATAAATGAATCTGATGATAAAACTAAATTTGCTACAAATATAATAGTTTGAGCTTTGAACTTGTATTCAACTGTTCAGACCTTTCCCACAGTGTTTCTCTCACTCACATTTTCCACTGCTTCAATACAGAAAATGGATAAATAAAGCAGATTTAAGCACACTGACAGTTGGTGATTCATCTTGCTTTGAGAAGATTGAATCTGTGAACCAAAAACAAGTTACATATTAATTCAATACAGTATGAACTTCATTCTCACGCTATGTGGTGTCAGACATCCATCAAACTGTGACTTTCACTGCAGGTTTAAGATCTTGTAAGTGACAATAAATGTGTCACACCACAAATGTTGTCACACCACAGAAATGTGCGTTATTAGCCACCCAGCCAAGTTTGAATGATTAAAAAAGTCACTAAGCATAGTGAATTACGTTTTTCATGTTCATGTTTTAGTCCACGGGGCTTATATAATGGTGGGCGACCATGGTTCCAGCACGTCACTGAGTCGTGCTTCAGGTCCAACCAAAAAATCCTGAACACAGAAATTGTGAACATCAGTTTAACGATTTAACTCCAGAATTTAGCAGTACATCGTTCTCAGTCTTTTCAAGTTTTTAGCAGCTATTTTCTAACAAGCATGATGTGTTTTTTCTTTTACAGGGACTTCACTTCACAAAAGCAAAATGTATTTTCAAAGATTTAATTCCTATTTTCTGATCTTCAGGACTCACAGTTTTTGGGGGTTTTTTTTCCCCACCTGTGAGCTGCTCCTCCTTTACCATTGGGTGTTGCATTGTGGGAGACCAGTATTCATCAACCATGTTTAGTCTGCATGCTGTTTGACTTTAGTATACTTAATTTTTCAGCACAAACACACAACATAGTAAAGCTCTGCTTAGAGTTACTGTGTAGTGTCGATTTGGACACGTCATACAAACACAATATGTAAATTCTGCCTCTAGGGGTCTCTCTTACATTGAAGCAATAACAAAATACATAGTTTGATGATGTTAACCATCTTACTTTGCTTGTTAGTCTGCTTATATTTGCTAATTAGGACTAAAAAAAGGGTTAGTGTACATTCAAAGGTCGCCCGAGTCCAGACTTCAAATCCACTGAGTAAACAGATTTTCTGGAATAAGGAAACGGAGCATAACGAGTTGACAATTCAGTCTGATATCAAACCACTTCAAAGATTAATTTGATGATCTTTTTAAAAACTACCGTACCTTACAGCCGAGGCTGGTGGGATATAATTTGTTTTAAGGTATTTGGCCATAAATTAAAGGGAAAGTTAAGGCATCATTAATCATCATCAAAAGACATAGCAAGACGAAAACAATGTTACGAAATGTAATGAAACGAAAACAACATAAAGACGTAACAAGATGAAAATGTTACAAGACATAACAAGATAAATACTATGTAAAAGACCTTACGAGGCGAAAACGACATTACAAAACTTAACAAGATGAAAACGACGTAAAACATGTAACAGGATGAATACAATGCTACAAGGCATAACAAGACAAAAACAACTTAACAAGACGTAACAAGACGAAAATGGTGTAAAAAAATGTAACAAGATGAAAAAGGCATAACAATACAAAAGATGAAAAATAACCAGATGAATACAACGTTACGAGACATAACAAGACAAAAACAACATAAAACGATGAGATGAGATTTACATTAAAGATGTAACAAGACAAACAAGACAAAACAGACAGAGTGGGAGACTCGCCTGGTTAGGTTCAGTTAGCTTTGCTAATTAGTTACATTTTACTTTTATACTTAAAGTACATTTCAGTGCTGTTACTTTTCAATTTTACTTGTGTAAATAAGTTGAATCAGTACTTCAACTCTTTATTACACAAGAATCAGTACATCAACTTGAGTTTTGCTCTGAATCTCATGGCTGTCTTTCCAGTAATTGTTGAGATATGTCACCAGAAACACAAATGCTAACCTCTTAGCGGTGCTAGAGGAAATGTCAGTAGTGTTTGTATTGAATACAGTTTGTCCTTGGATGAACTTGAATGTCTGACAACATTTTTAGTAGATTCTCCATCTGTGATCATGTTATTGAAGTCACATGCTAAAATCTGTCTCATATCATTTTCGTATTTACACCTTCGTTCACACCTCATTTCTTAACAAGCCACCTGTCCTGTCATTGACATTATGACTGTGCGGGATCGTGAAATGAAATGGATCTCTGTTTGACAGTTATGGGAGTGTCACCCGCGGGGATTTCAAAAGAGACCCTTTTCCACTAAATGACTGATCCTGCACACCATCCTCATTACATATCTCATATGCCGTCTATGAGCTTGCCCAGAATCTTGCTGCCCGCAGTGTTTGCTTGTGGTAACCCAGTAACCAAGTCAGTTCTGAGAAGAGAGGGTGCCTCCCCATCCTTTCTCACTACACATCCCCCCTCCCCCCTTCTCCAGCACTGAGAGTGGCATTCGCTGACTTGCTTTGGCTTCAAACCTCTTTTCTTACACTCATTCAGTAGACCCAAGTACATCACATTCCTGTGAGCGTGCTAAAGAGGAAACACGTTGAAGAAGACAAGTCGATGTAGTAGTAGTTGAAGGGAAAAGGTTGAAAGTACATGTGGAGGCGGGGGAAGAAGCAGAAATGCGGTAGGGACCCCCCCCCCCCATACTGGAAATTCGCAATGTGTAATATGCCAGTAGAGGACACCTCAAATGCAATCCTGATTTCTTCTTTTCGTCTGTCTCCTCTTACATGAGACAAATTAAAGAGGAAGTTGCTTCATAAGTTTCTATTTTCATTTTTAAAAAGATTGGGTTTTGTCTTTGTGATCAGAAAATGTGAACATATATGTTGAGAAACAGAAAAAGTGACATCATCATCACTAATTCACTTAATGAATTTCCCCTTGGGGATCAATAAAGTATTTCGTATTCGTATTCGTACTATTGTTTAGAATATTTTCACCACTTAACTTTGCCGTCAGACATACCTTTCTGAGAGAACACCTCCATTATAAGCCAAATATCGCTCCCTCTACAAACCAACCAAACTCCATAAGCAAAATCAGTAATTTTACCTCGCAGACCCTGGGATTTGCTGGTCTACCACTGTCTAACACAACTAACCCTCAAAAACACTTAAGTCACAAACAAACACAGCGAAGAAGGCAGCGGTAGTCGAGCAACTCCAGTGTTCTGCAAAGTACAATTCCTATTTTTGCCTAGGGAGTCTGTTGGCTTTGAAGAAAGCAATAGTTGGCTTATATAATGGGGGTTTCATGTTGGAAAAGGCAGCCTGAAGGCAAGGAAAAGTGGTGAAAATAGTCTAAATGTAGCAAACACTTAAACTGATATTAAGTTTTTTATGTGGGCCTTTTTTAGGCTTCCTACAGTGATAATATAATCCTGCTGCTTCGCCAAACTGGGAGCGTGTTGACCATCATCTACTGTAGGTAATACACTAAATATCGATATCTCATAGAACCCCAGTTTTAAAAAGTCTGAACTATCCCTTTAAGGGGAAAGCATATCCAGATTTTCTTCTGAAGTTTAACTGAAAGGACAAAACATAAATAGAGATCTTGATCACCGCTATCACCTTCACTGATAACCTCACCTAGTTTCAATTCTTTTTTTGAGCCACTACCAGAGAAACCATTAATGACAGCCAGTGTGAAAGTCTGCTCATGAGAAAAAGGATTTTATGAGTCGTATTTGTCTACTTTCTTTTTCTCTCTCTTTCTACAGCACAGAGCTCTGTTTAAGTGTTTCCACGTGGGCAACCTGAGTACTCACTCTGTTTTCCTGTCATATGTGGGATATGCATGAGAGGCCCGACAGACATACAGCTGATATGATCTGATAACATTTCCAGCACTCTGTCGTCATCTTGTCGTGGTCTGCCTGTACTCAAAGTGTGACACATGTGACACCACAGGGAGTTTTTTTTTTTAATTCTCCAGAAGACATATTCATTTATTTTCACATCAATAGCAGCTATTGTTTTATTCCAAAACAACAGTGATATCTAGATAAACAATATGAGCAACCAAGAGCAAAAGTTGTCTCTCATTCCTGCTCTTTCACGGTGACATACGAGCATTTGGTTTCCCCCGATCAAAACCCCTGCGTCTAAAATTAGCAGGTTTAAAGGAAGTGTGGGTGAATGTAAGCAATGGAAAGACCGGCGCTGGTTATGATTCAATTCCACAAACTACTTTAAATATACGCACACTTCTCAGTTTTTTGGTAATTGGAACAGTGAGTCCATACTGGCTGATTCTACCACAATCATTGTTAGATACTACAGATGATAATAATTAATTGATGATCAAATCAGTCATTAAGAATTCCTTTTAAGTATCAAGAATCAAGTAAAATTTAATCTAAATATCTAATAAAGATCTGAAATATAATATATAACATTATTTTTAGGGGATGTTATCTGATATTCACGTATGTATGTGTTTAATATGTAGTATTATTATTGTGCATACATTGCATATTGCATATTATATGCTGTGGAAATAAACGGCAGCATGTATTATAAATTTAAGTAACATAGTAAACTGGTTCCTCTCCAAACAGAGACTAAAGGAAGATCTTTTGTCTCACCGTGTGACGTCAAACTAATGTAAAACACTGAAAATCTAAAAGCTTAGAGCAGTTCAATTACTCAAAATATCTCCAGTATAAAATGTAGTCACAACTATTCAGTATGTATGTTCATGCGTACAGTTGTGTGTATGTATGTAGCTATGTATGTAAGTATTAAGTACTGTAAGTAACTGTTGAGTAACTAAGTAAACTATTAAGAAGGTAAGGAACTTTTAAAAAGTATTAAGTAAGAAAGAAAGAAAGAGAGGAAGAATTTAACTGTCATATCACGTAAGGATTAATTAATTAACATGTAAGTAAGAGTGTAAAAATAAGGTAAAATCTTAAGAAAGAAGAAAAATGAACAAACAAAAAACAAAAAACAAAAAGAAAGAAAAATATGAACAAAAAACAAAAAGAAGAAAGAAACCAAAAGATGAGAGAGAGAGAGAAGAATAATCGAAAGAAAGAATGAAGAAAAGAATGAATGATGAAGAAAGAAGAAAGAAGATGAAAGAAAGAAAGAAGAAAGAAAAAGAAAGAAAGGAAGAATGAATGAAAGAATAGAATAATGAATGAAAAGAAAGAAAGGAAAGAATGAATGAAGAATAAGAATAGAAGAATGAATGAATGAAATGAAGAAAGAAAGAAAGAAAAGAAAGAAAAAAAGAAGAAAGAAAGAAAGAAAGAAAAGAAAGAAAGAATGAAAGAAAGAAGAAGAAAGAAAGAAAAAAGAAAGAAAGAAAGAATGAATGAAAGAATGAATGAATGAAAGAAATGAATGAAAGAAAGAAATGAAGAAAGAAAGAAAGAAAGAAAGAAAGAAAGAAGAATGAATGAATGAATGAATGAATGAAGAAAGAAAGAAAGAAAGAAGAAAGAAAGAAAGAAAGAAAGAATGAATGAATGAATGAATGAAGAAGAAAGAAAGAAAGAAAGAAAGAAAAGAAAAAGAAGAAAGAAAGAATGAATGAATGAAAGAAATGAATGAATGAAAGAAAGAAGAAAGAAAGAATGAATGAAATGAAAGAAAGAAAAGAAAGAAAGAAAGAAAGAAGAATGAAAGAATGAATGAATGAATGAATGAAGAAGAAAGAAAGAAAGAAAGAAAAGACAGAAAGAAAGATAAGAATGAAAGAAAGAATAAAAAATGAATGAAAGAAAGAATGAATGAATGAAAGAAGAATGAATGAAAGAAAGAAAGAAAGAAAGAAAGAGAAAGAAGAAGAATGAATGAAAGAATGAATGAAAGAAAAGAAAGAAAGAAAGAAAAGAAAGAAGAAAGAAAGAAAGAAAGAAAGAAGAAAGAATGAATGAATGAATGAATGAATGAAGAGATATAGAATAAAAGACAGAAAGAAAAGAAGAATGAAAGAAGAATGAAGAATGAATGAATGAATGAAAGAAAGATAAGAAAGAAAGAAAAAAAGACAGAAAGAAAAAGAAGAAAGAAAGAAGAATGAATGAATGAATGAATGAATAGAAAGAAAGAAAGAAAGAAAGAAAAGAAAGAAAGAAAGAAAGAAAAGAAAGAAAGAAAGAAAGAAAGAAAGAAAGAATGAATGAATGAATGAATGAATGAATGAATGAATGAATGAATGAAAATGAAGAGAAAGAAAGAAAGAAAGAAAAAAGACAGAAAGAAAGGAAGAATGAAAGAAAGAATGAATGAATGAATGAATGAATGAAAGAAAGAAAGAAGAAAGAAAGAAAAGCTTTATTTTATTTTATTTTTGCCATTATTTCAGAGATTTTGTCTCTAATTGGTTTCATGTTTAATAACCATTCAGCTGTTGTAAGAATGGAAACATTGATAACCAAATGGTGGAGAAATATTCAGACCCTTTACTTATGAAACTTTGAAATAATCAAAATTATGAAAATAATTCAAAACAAAAGCAGCAAATTCTCACATTGTGAAGCCGGGTCCATTAAATGTTTTTGCCTGAACATTGACTGTTAACACTGATTAATTTTGACAATTTTCTGTGAATCAAATGTAATTAGTTACTTTCCACCACTGACTGTCCAACGTGTGTTTATATTATTATTATTATATATTATACATGGGAAATTCAGTTATGTTTGTTTGCTTTTAATAAATGATCGAAGACAAGCTAATTACAGCAACAAAAAAGGCATTTGTGCAGTGTTTGACACCCTGTCCTTAGACCTTTGATTTGGGTAAGAAAAAATCCCTCCCCTAAAAACCCTTCATGGGGGAAAAGGAAGAGCCAAATACATCAAACAGTTTGAATCAGCTTTAAATTGACTGATTTACAAAAAAAAATTCTCTTCAGAGCGGCTCCTTAAATGTCAGTATAGATACAGTTCAGTACTCATCAAATGTCACAAATCTGTCAAATGTGACAGTAAAATCCCCTAAAATTATTGAAGAAATTGTCTGATTCCTTCTAGACAAGAACCCTTTAAAGCTGCTTGTGTATTCAGAGTCATGTTCCAGTCCAGTCACAAAAAAATCTGCCTTTAAAAAAAAAAAGCATTTTAAATCCTAAAAACCACATCAAGACTAATGATTATTACATTGCCTTATTGTTCAGCAAATAAACAGCACTGCCATCTACTGGTTAAGGGCAACAATTGCATTATGATGTTGTCATTGTGAGGAAAAAACTCATGAATGGAGAGGCTTTAGACCACAACAGAGCAGTCAGCTGCCATCAAAGCAAACACAGGCTTAAGAGCTTAAGTTTTTTTTCATGTTAATGGATAAATGTGGTGATATTTACATTTTCACAAAACCAATAATGAATTGATCTTAATAACACCACAATGAGCTCTTAATGAGCCACATTGTTGTATCATTGCCACGAAGATGGACACTGTAGTTTATTTACTCTCTGTCTTTATAATGTAAATACTTACTACTACAGCAAATCTGTGTCTGAAAATCCCAACACTCTCCAATAGATGCAATATGTATTCATTTTGTGTAGCATTTATTAAAAACTCAAGTGCCCAGGTGTTTTACAGGAAATTATCCTTTTTATAATTAAAGTAATATCTTGTGCAGTTTATGTCTTTAAATCGAAGGGTCAACAGACAGGCCGGAGAGTTGAAAAGTACTGAGACATGGATAATTTCATTGTTAGTTCTGGTCCTTGGGATTTATTGACAATAATACAAATGTAGAATATCTTCAGGCCTCCAGCGTTAAATTACGACTACAAAGGCTTAATATTGTGCGCACAGCGTGGGATTTGATCCCGTGCACAGAGCTCTATAGATTAGGAGGCAGCACCTGTGTGAGCTGGATAGTTTTGTAACAGCAGAAAGTTGTGTTGAGTCAACCAACTTCAGTTGTCAGGGCAGAGTGTTTTTCCAGGAGCATCTTTGTCAGCCAAATACGAACGTGGGACACAACACTAGTGTAATTAAAAAAAAAAAAAAAAAAATACTCTTCAAATCTGCAAAAAGAAAAACAAGTTATAGGCACAACAAATTAATCACCTGCAGAAAAAGTTTCTGAACACTGTGTGGTTTTGCTCTGCTGCAAGCCAAATTTCAGGAGGAAAATAAAAACTGAACTGAACTAAGGTCTTTAATGAAGATTGATAGTTTACCTTGTCAAAGAGTATGTTTGTGCTGTTGCCTGTTTGTCAGCAGATATGGAAAAACACTGTCCCGATTTCGGGGTAACTTACAACCAGAACACAGCAGCAGAACAGTTGAGCTTCTCACTCCTGAGCAAAACGACCTCCGTGTGAATGTGTGACTCTGCGGAGGCCTTTAACATATATAATTTTATTTTGATATGAGGAAGTGGCTTTGAGGTCTCCTCTTATTAGGTATGACATCTGAGACATGAGAATGTGTTGGCAACTCTGTGTTAACCACAAATACAAAATTATATTTTATTATTACATATTATTAGATTTCAGCACTGAGGTACAAATACATTGAAGATTTTGCATGTGCATATTGACCTAAAAACCTGTTATTGAGAATCACAAGAAACTCTCAGGGGACAGAGCATCGCCGTAGCCATAGTAACCCACTGTGCCTCCATGCACCGTGCTGCTCTCTATTGTCTGCCAGTGCTCATCTCGTGGCGTGATGTTATCAGTTATGAACTTGTTTTTCACTCTGTGAGAAAACTGACGTGAGAGCCTCACGGTCAATGTGTGACAGTCAGCAGCCCTGCTGCTGATGAAGTTTTTTACTCAAATGTGACTCAGATCTGATTTTTTTTTTTTTTTTTTTTTTCATGACAGTGTGAACAGCACTAGTTACATGGAATCAGATATTTACTGCACGTGGTCCTGAAACGCCCTGAATGAAGTTGGATGTTGTGGTCGTGTCACTGGTTTTTGAGTTGCAGATTGTTAATTCTGCTGTTTTCTTCTCACTGACGACCTGATCCCCAGAACCAAATGTTATTACTTCAGACTAGCCCCCTCCATGACAGCTGCCTAGTGTGTTGGCCTCTGCTGGCCTGCTGCTCCTAGTCAGAAATCAAGTCCTTAAGTCTGAGGTGAATCAAATCCCTCACCTCTGGTTGATGGTTTCACAGAAACAGATTTAACTCATAATTTCAGGATGTCAGAGGACTTCTTTTAACCATTTCTGTCTGCACCTCTCCACAAGAGTCTTGTAACAAGACACGCGAGTGAGTGATGTAAAAGTCTTTTTTCTGTATTCCAACATGATTGTTACACTGAGGTCACATTGCAAAAACATTGTACCTGTATCTGATCAAGGACTACATATGAAAGTGGCCCAAATCAGAATTGAAAAGATAAGATTTGACGTGATTTGTGCCGTTCACAATGACATGACAAAAAATTATAATATCCATTTTTGCCCATAGTGTGAATGAAGCCTTAATTATGTGGTCTTAAAGTCTCATTTTTTGCAGCATGACCTCAGTCTGAACACTCACATTGGAATTCAGGCAACTTTTAGGCCTCAGGTGTCCTGCTGCAAGACTCTACTTATCATATTTTCACATTACCGTATCTACGCTAACCTCTTCAGGAAACGCAATTGTTTGCTCAAGATGAGTCACTTTTGTGGATGCTTCTCATTGTCGGCACACCTAAATCCACGCCCGTAGCTGTCAGTAGTTCCTCCAAGGACGCTGATTGGCTTGCACCACCTCTGGTTCAAATACAAATGGAGGGCTTGGAGCCTGGCAAGATGTTTCTTGCAAGATGATTCTTGCGTAATCTTGTGTATCAAGCTGCCTCACAAAGTAACTGAACATCAACTTATAACTGAAATCATAAACACTGATGACGGCCTTCTGTACTTTTGTACGATATCGTGCTGTGTGTGAAGTCTTTGTTTATTGTTCTTTTGCACATGCGGGTCATTTCAGGACTGTGACCCGTTTACACTGGAATGTGATTTTGGCCACATTTTTAAAATAGTGTGAACAGCCCAACATCAACAAAAACAACAACAACAACAAAAGAATTAAACAGTGAGGCTTGCAGAGTGAATGTTGCCATACTGACATGCCATGTGACTTGCAGAGGTTACCACTTTCTTCTGAAATTGGAGAGACAAAAAGTCTCATTGTCCACTCTATTCTGGCACCAGGAGCATGGACCAAGGAAGAACGCATTAAATTTTGGAGCATAAAATATAGTGAAATTGTTTACCCTAATATAGTGTTTTAAGGGCTGCAACTAACGATTATTTTCATCATCGTTTAATCGGTTGATTATTTTCTCAATTAACTGATTAGTTGTTTCGTCCGTAAAATGTCATAAAATTGTGAAAAATGTTGATCAAAGCACAAGATGACGTCCTCAAATGTATTGATTCGTCCACAACTCAAAGCTTAAATCTTAGAATTTGCACATTTTTTCTTAAAAGTGCCTCAAAATGATTGATTGATTATCAAAATGGATGCAGATTAATTAATAGTCTATTAAGTGTTTTATGCTCTTTATTAGAATATTAGTTTGTCCAGCTGTTTTGCTGCTCCTTTCTTGCCTGCAACTTATTGATTGATTGATTGATTTAAAGACAAAAACTGGTGAAATTTCCACCCAGTGAAGCATTTTTTCACATTGTGCATGGCAGTATATCATTCTTTATTTAAAAATTGCAATCCTACGACTAATCCCCATTTTTAATAAATGTATCTGTAATCTGATTGTGTCTTTTTTTTTATGATCTGTAACTGTAATGGAATACAGTTACCTTTTCTTTTGTATCCAGATCACGTAATTCTATTACATGTAATCCACTACTCTCCAAGTCTGACTACACAACAGGTCATCTGACCTTGGCAGAATAAATACATACATACATCTTAAAACTGTAGATGGCAGTAAAGTTCAATAGTGACAAAACAGCTAGTTGTAGATGACTCCATATCACAGTCCACAGTAAGTGGTAGCAATAATCCTCTGGGTGTAGGTTATCTACACATGTAGTAACTCAAACTTCATACAGAAAGCAGTCGTTATGCAGCCCTCGGGGGCAGTGGTTTAATGGGAGTTCTGCTACAATTGTAACATCACATATGTTTTTCGCAAACTAAGATGTGGCAAAATCACGTATATCATGCAAATGATTATGCTTTTACTCACATCCAAACATGAGCTGCCTCTCTGCGATAAACTCAACCAGAGATATTAAGGAAAAATGTTCGAGCTTTATGCTTCACAAGAACAAGCAATAATATTGACCATGAAGTTTGCGCTTGCAGATTTACGTATCATAGAAGATTGTGTTGTTGGCCTTGACAAAGGTAACATCAGTAACCACTGATGCAACACACAAAGTGACCTAAACAAGCTCATGTTCCTGAGGACAAGACTAATCAACCAACAGAATCATGGAAAATGGTGAAAATTGCCCAAATTGTACAGCATTATATCTAAGATTTTTGAATTGTGTGTAGCTGGTTATATACAGTGATTTTGTACACCGTGTTCAAATTCTAAAAAAAAATCTGAATGTTGAAATCAAGATGAAAAGTGAAGAATGAGTCAGCCTTCAGTTTCAGTGTCAGTGAAGGAATCTGACACTTAACATCTCATCAGTTAAGGATTCAAATACAAGAACAATAACTGCTGTGGGTTCAGTGTCTACATTTTACAATAGGGGATGTTTGCGGCGATATTTTGATTTTAATTATTTCTGCATGTGTCGAGAAATAAAACTGAGATTGAAAGCAGCATTAAATATTTTTTCCGGTGTACAAACCACCGGTTCACTCTCTGATAATGTGATCTGCTACTTCGGTCTTCCTGCAGACTAAAAATGGAGCACAACATAGACAAACACAATGAAAACGTGGTGTATTGAAAAAACTAAAGCAAACATGGTGCATCATGGTGACTTCAAAGATGCTGCCGCATCCTCAGTTCAAGTGCAGACGAGGGATCTTTGTTGTCACGTTATTCATTATCTGCAGGGTTTCTGTAGGTTTAAACAAGTTAAACTGAAGACTTTAAGATCTTTTAAAAACATCATAAATGTTATTTAAAACTAGAGTTACTGGAGTTGCAGGGGTTACAGTTGTGCATTAGTGTTTATTTGTTTCATGTTGGTTTGGTTTTGTGGTTGTCAGCCTGATCCAGACATTTTTTCCCCAAAAAACACATTTAAAAGCAAGACTGAAAAATGCAACTTAAAAAAGTAACATTACATTAATTTAGTTTTTAAGAAATTTTAAAGCCTGAAATTCATATTATTGGATTTTATACTTATTAAGGTTTGGTGCTGCCACCATGTACCTAATTAAGGCAAAAAGTGGCCAAAAATACATTTCCAGAAGAATATGGGAAGGAATAAAGAAGTAAATTGGAGAACATGAATGTACATCACTGAAGAACAGGCAAACTAGACTAAAGTAAACTAATCTCACTAATGAGAATACTGTATAAAATCTGATAAATAAAAAATCCTCTAAATACTTTGTAGTTTGTTTGTTTTTTAACTATTTCCCCTTTGGAAGTAGTATAATTAATGTGTAACTTTGTCACCACTTTGTCATCTGAATCCATTAAGTTTATTGTTAATTGAAGTTGATTAAAGTTCTTGGAACTTGGAGGAAATGGCATTTCAAGGGCTGGAAAATAATGTGATCGAAACTAATGTTTCTGATGTTCAGATCTGTTCAAAGGAAGGAGCGTGTGTTGCAATCTAACACAGGAAAGAGAGAAAGAGAGAGAGAGAGAGAGAGAGAGAGAGAGAGAGAGAGAGAGAGAGCTTGGTCTTATAACAGCACGTCGACACTCCTTTTTTCTTTATCTCCTGTTCCAGTTCTCCCACACACAAGGCAAATTAAAAAAAAGGTAAGAAGCTTACTCTTTAAATTAACATACAAATGATGTGAAGCGCTTTTAAACACTGATTTCAAAAGATAGACTGTAAACTTCTTGGGTTACTGTAGATTCTAGAAATCTGAACTTTAGGGGCTTTTAATCAGCTGCTATCAGTAATTTTGATAGAGGTTAGCGTGCTGCTGTGTGTGGAGACCGAAGGAGGTGTGTTCATTAACGCAGGAGTGTTTGCGTGCACGCTGTTCTCATTCCAACTGCACTTAAACAGGCCCGGTCTAGATGTGCACTGAGGCAGGGCCCTGGGGCGGCAGTGGCTGCAGGAAAAAATAACAGATTCCATTCGCTGCAATCATTACTGCTAATACAACACCTGACACAAGTGCTGTGTGTTTGTATGTGTGCTTGCACTGATCACATTTTGGGGAGAAAAATAGCATCACAGGGTCATAATGTGGGGACTCAACTTCCATTTGGGACAAAAAACTGGTCCTTGTGTGGTTAACCATTAGATTCTTCAGGTTTAAGATTAGGGGTAGAGGTGGAGAAAGGGTTTAAGGTTGAGGTAGGCCACAAGCAAATGAATGCAAGTCCTTGCAATGTCCTTTTAAGCGATAAAAACAAGTGTGTTTGGCAGAGTTGAAGAAATATGAGACAGATTGCAGTGGAGCGTTTTTTGTTTTTTTTTAATCTTTAAATATCAGCAGTTACACAGATGAGTTCTCAGCAATTAAACAACACTGAGAAATTGTAAGGAAGGAAGTCTGTGGTGTCACAGTGTCTGATGTGGACACCGGTTTGTCTGTTTTATGCAAGTGATTCGTGTGAAATCCATATTCAAGTGTGTAATCATGCACGTTGCACACTGGCCGAATGGATTTTGTGACATTTTAGATTTCAAGTGAAATTTTAGAAGAGATGCATGTGTGATGTCAAGTTGATGTCTTCTGTGTTTCAGCTCCAGTTTGTCATCACCTCAATGGCTGGTGTGAATGGAACACAGCCTCCTAGTACTGCGGGCCAGTACCCACTTCTAACTATCACCAACAGCTCCAACAGCTCTTGGCAGGCAGAGGCAATCAAGGGAGTCCAAATCACAGCGACTCTGCTCATCTTCCTGGTGAGAAATCCTCAATGACTCTAGAGGTTGCACAACCCAGATTCCAGAAAAGTTGGGAAATAATAATAACAGAAAAAATAAAAACAGAATGCAAATCTTTATTGACCTTTATTCAGTTGAATACAGTACAAAGACAAGATATTTAATGTTGAAACAATTTTGTTTTTTTTGCAAACATACACTCATTCTGAATTTGATGTCTGGAGCATGTTCCAAAAAAAGCTGGAACAGGGGCAACAAAAGACTGGGAAAGTTGTGGAATTCTCAAAAATAAGTAACAGGTGACAGTATTATGATGTGTGTTACGATCCGACAAGACCACATTTCAAATTTGCTTTTGTAAATCATGGATGTCATGTCCTTTAGACTAAATTTATGTTTTACACTCGATCCCAATGTTGCTGTATTTTGCATGTAGGTCTGGAAATAATGAAAAAGGGGCATCATAATGGGATATAATAATAGTTGGAAATATTTGGGTTTTTGGGGGTGGGGCACATTATACTTTGGTTGTTCATTAGGCTGCTGGTAGGTGGATGTTTTTACCTGTGGACGGAGCCACGACATCTGTTTTCCCAGTTTTTCTCTTTATGCTAAGCTAAGCTAATTGGCTGTTAGATGCTGGTAGCTTCATAGTTACAGAAGAGACATAAGAGTCATGTAGATTTAATTATCTGCAATAAACTGAGATTCTGCAGGCCTGTAACATATCCATAGAGGCACAAAAGTACAAAGGACATGAAGGAAAATCAGAGTCTGTGATGGTTTCGTTTTGCTGTTAAAGTGTGATCTATACAAAGTTTATCTCACTTTTAAAAGTAAGACTGAAGTTAATGCAACTTTATAAAAGTAACAGGAACTTCATAATCATATTCATTTTTAATACCTGTCAAAATTTAGATATTTTAAGACATTTTGAGGCCTAAAATTCAGACAGACAATCATATTTTAGATTTTTAAAGTACCGGCAGAAACCCTGAATAAAGCAAATAAGTGTATTTCCCCTCATGTCAAACTGTTGCTTTAAAAGTTTGTCATCGTTAAAGTAATTGATGTCTCTTCCTCTTATTTTCCTAAGGTGGGGGTGCCTCTGAACATGCTGGTGGTTTGGGCACTTGGACTTCGGAATAATCGTCACCTGGTACGCAGAGGAAGCAATGACGAGACGCGTGCTGCCAGCAGTTTCCGCATTTACGTTTTGAACCTGGCCCTGGCTGATCTGGTGCTGCTCCTGCGTACCCCTCTTATGCTGGGTTACGTCGCTCACAACTATAGCTGGCCGTTTGGCCCCATCTTCTGCCGCCTGGTGATGTTCCTGCGAGGCCTAGGGTTGTACGCCTCAGCTTTTCTCGTCTGTGCTGTGGCCCTGGAGCGATGCCTGTGTCTCCTGAGGCCTGTGTGGGCTCGACTGCGACGCCCATCCTGGGCCGTCCCTCTGGCCTGTTGCATCTTATGGCTGCTGGCCACCGTCCTTTCTGCCCCTACCTCCACAGTTCCATCCTGATAAGAAGAAGTAAACGGGACCTACCAGTGCATGGAGAGTGGGAAGTTTGACATGGCGCTGTTTATCACAGAAACAATAGCGGGATTCATCTTTCCTCTGCTGGTGTTCTTGGGAAGTAACCTGGCTGTTTTGATAAACATTAAGCAAGTAGTGCCCCCAACACCCACGTCCACCCCCAACCTTTCAACTGCCCGCAGGATGACCAGAATGTATCATGTCCTCTTCTTCACCATGCTCCTCTTCCTCACCTGCTGGGTGCCCTATTTTGTTTGTCGGTTCCTGCGGGCCCTGGCTGAAGGACGTCCTGAGCTGTACATCAAATTTCGTCTTGGTGTATACATATCCCTGTTCCTGGTGTACGTCAAGAGCGCTCTTAACCCCGTGCTCTATGTGTTTGCTGCCCGAGGCTTAAGCCAAGCCATCAAAAAGTCACTGGTCTCCACTATTGAACGACTTTTCAATGAGGACTCCTCAGAGTCCATACGAAGGAAGTCGCTTAAAACCTCACTGAAAAACTCACAGATGTAGCCCAGAGGTCAATGTTTTGATGTTTTTAAGCAGTAGTTTTGTTTTGTTTTTTGTTTTTTTGTTTTTTTTTTTAGGGGGGTGAGCTGAGCTGAGCTACTAGGGTGCCCCTAAACAGTATTTTTTTATATGGTCAAACCATAAATTTCTTAAATCTTTAAAATTGTTAAATGTGATGAATATCAGTTTTAACAGGTTTATTTCTCCATTGATCATACCTCCCGTAAAGGAGGCAACTATGTAATAAAACAAAGACAGCTTTAAGGGGTTGAGTTACTGTAAAACAGCATGTGCTCTAAGCAGAGGCTTTGAGCAGCAAGGTTTTTCAAATGTCTCTGAAAGGCCCAGCAAGTGGCGAAATAGTTAAATGTCATTTATATTGCATTTCCTCTATTTAGAGATGTAAACCTGCTGACTGATTTGACAACATAACTCAAAGGTCCAGTGAGTGAGATTTTCAGGGGTTTATTAGCAGAATATTGCAAAAATTGAATATATTAAGAAGTATATTTTCAGTAGTGTACAATCAATTACCTGTAAATAAGAATTGTTGTATTTTTGTGTCTTAGAATGAGCTGTTTATATTACAGCTCCAATGATTAGTCGATTAGTCAAAAAAAAAAATTAATCACTAGCTATTATGATAATCGACTAATTGTTTCAGTCATTTTTCAAGCAAAAATGTCAAACATTTGCTGATTCCAGCTTCTTAAATGTGAGGATTTGCTGCTTTTCAGTCATTTATGATAGTAAATGAAGAGTCTTGGGGTTTTGGAGTGTTGGTTGGACAAAGGAACTGGGCTCTGAGAAATCATGATGAATATTTTTCACAGTTTTTTGATATTTTTAGACTAAACAGTTTAAACCATTAAAATAATTGGCCGTTCAATTGATAATGAAAAAATCTTAAGTTGCAGTAATAGTAGGTTATATCTACAGAGAGCACGAGTTTCTGCATTAGCCCAGAACAGACCAAGTAGCTTTAAACTGTCTCTAGAGGAGCCTGTTGTCTTTTATGCGACTTTTGTGGTGAACATGCTTGGAAGGGCAGGGTGAGCTGAGCTGTGTTACGCTGGTTGCAATCTACAACCTCACCACTATAATATGCCACTAAACCCTTACTCTAGTCCTTTAAAGTGATCTGAGACGAATCAGTTTTATTACGACCACTTCTGTCATTTCCCTGTATAACAAATAACTTTTTGACAGAATATTTTCTACAGTGGGGGGTTCCTTGGCATGAAAAAGTCTGATTTATAGGCTTGGATCAGTGGTGCCAGATACTGGGATTTCAGAGAAAGACAGCTCAGCACCCATGATTTGTCGAGTGGACCATAAATGTAAAAATGAGCCAAAAAGTGATGTACAAAGAAGAATGCTCATCTGATCAAACACTGAACCAGGCTCGGATTCTCTGCTGTCAGCTCAGAACAATATGATGTGGACATAACTGTCAGCAGTAAAACTAGATGACTGAGGACTCCAAAAATGTTTCTGTTTCTGTTGGGGCACGCTGAAGGCAGGGTCATAATTGGACATGAAAGTGAATTCAGGAATCGTCTTGTCCGTATGAGAGTGGGCAGGAAACACCTTCATGGTAAACAACAAGCCAAAGTACACAGCATCACCTCAATGCCTGAGTTTCCTGGCCTCAAGCTAACCTTTGTCGTACGGATTCCTCCGAGATAACGCACCACTGAGCTTGTAAAGACTGTTTCAATGTAATACTGAACTTACCTTATCACTCTCAACAGTGACTCATTCATTGCACTGCTGAATTCATATTCAAGAAGCCCAGACTAAAGCAGGTCCTAGTCTATGTATCTGTTACTTGTTGTACCTAATATACCATGAATGTACGCATGTCTGTAGGCTCACATATCTCATTTTGAATGTACCACGATAGCTTTATGACTGCTTTTTGTTTATAAAAGCACACCTTTTCTGTGATCCTTGACAAAAGAGATAACATGTAATTAATAGTAGCACTTTACTTTTGTGTTCTTTCTACAATAAAACATGAATACACAAAAGTCAGCTTCTTTAAAGGGCATCTCTTTAATCACATCATACAGTCACAGCTGGTACTTGTCTACGGTATGCACTTATTACTTAATTGTCCAAAGAGGAAGAATTTCAATTATGCACAACCAGTTACTCTTGATTTGCAAGTACAGTATCTCCTTAATCATGTTTATGAGCTCTGGTGTTTAGACTCTAACAGCGACACAGAAGTTGGATATCTGATCTTTCTACAAAAACAATAACGGGATATGCAGTCAATTCAATTGTAATTTAAAAACTGAAAGCAGAAAACTGGAAAACTGGTAAAGGCACATACCACATAACCACATTAGTTTGATTCTGGCCGGCTGCTATTTACTGGCTTGCAAATCACACCTCTCACCCTCTCACTTCTTGTTTCCTGTTTGCCTCTACATGACCACCTTTTCAATAAAGGTAAAGAAAGAAAGAAAAAAACTGAGAAGGGGCAAGTAGCAGCATGGTGCAGGGTGGAAATGCCAGTTTACTGCTACGGTCTCTAATGTCTACTACATTAGAGACTGTAGAGATGTCTGACTTCTCTTCAATATAATGGGACCAAATGCAAGTCCTGTGTTGCTTCAAAAAAATACACATTTGAAAACCAGTGCCCCTTTTCCAAAAATCAGTTAAACCCAGTTTCTCAAGATAATTCACAGACGTTGTGAGCAGTTTCATGTAGGAACCACATGGTAGTTCCCACATGAAACTGTAACATGAAACTGTTCGACCATAGAGATTTTTGCCTTCTCACAAATATAACGGGACTAAACGCGCAAGCCCTGTGTTGCTCCAAGGACCCCTCAAAATAAACCACACTTGTGAGCAGTTTCATGTGGGAACTGGTAGTTCCTACATGTAGAAAGTAGTAGTTCCTACTGCATGGAGCAACACAGGACTTGTGCATTTAGTCCGATTATATTTGAGAGAAAACAAAAATCTCTACGGGAAGAATCTCCAAAACTAGGCAACTCACAACAAAATATCATAGATGGATAAATAGCCAGAGAAAAATATGCATTTTTGATTCTGGGGTGAACTGTCCCTTTAATGGCAGCTTTTGTCTTATTTTATCTACCAAAATCATTTTTCTTTTCTTTTAACGTCATGGTTTATGTTTTTGCAATAATTACTGCTTAAATTGCTGTGCCCCCGTGTCTTTTTTTAGGACTGCTACAGTTGGAAACCTTTTTATTTTACACATCATGGCTGATATTTATTGCGACTATTGCAGGTGTTCCACCACCACAAGAAGTGGAGCTGAGTAACATATGCCAAATGACACAACACATCATGGTGGAAGAGAGCAGGGGTTTTTACTTGTCACAGACTACATCATTGCAGTGTGCAGTTACGTGCTAGCCGTGTTTTCTGAGAATTAATGTAGGAGAGATGACTTCACTGTGCAAATACTGCATGATAATGCAGTTGGTCATGCAGGGTTTCGAAGTGTAGGCTGTTTTACCTCGTACTGAATGAATTAACTAGACTGTTTCGCAGGATCATGGATTCACTTTATTGGATTGATTTACAATGTAAAAACACCTCTAAGGTTGCTCTGTTCATTGCAGTGCCTCTGGTACCTTGAAGTTTTTATTTTAATCATTTTTAAAAAGACTGTACTATTTTTTACACAGAAATATGTAGTTTGTAACTGCTGGAGGGCTGCTCAGCTGCACATAGAGAGAGAAAAAAATAGACCAGCTGTGTAAAAACAGAGATCCAGCATCCATGGTCAATGGAGCTGCTTCAGTTGATTATAGTGGACAAGCTCTGCTGAGGGCATGCTGCAGCAGGCGTGTCGCACTGCGTCTGTGTCCTATGTATTCTGGCCATGGGTAATATTTCCTAATACACTGTAGGGCTCAACATTAAGGATTGCCTGCTGGCCTGGGGCAAGTAAAATGCAGAAGTCGGCCTACAAATCTAGCAAATCACTTGTAAAAAAGAATTAAACTAATAAACTATTTAGACTATAGTTTCATCGTTAAAGTAAAGTTTCATGCAAAAATGGCAGAAAAAGCTGTTTTCAGTCTGTCAAATCTGGAGGTTTCCTTCTTTTCTTGATTTATTATCATTAAACGGAGTATCTGCGTTTTGGAATGAAAAAACAAGACATTTAAAAACGTGACCTCTGACTCTGAGAAACTGGGATAGACATTTTTCACTATTTTCTGAGACTTTATTGACATTACAGCTTAGACTGAAATGGTCAATTAACTTTAGCCTTTGTTGTTATTTAATAACTGCTAATAAATAAATCAATTTGTGCATGGGCAGAGTAAAAACTGACTTGGCAAGTACAATTCTACCCTTCTTTCCTGACCACACAAGTAAAAAAACAACAAAACAATAACGTAAAATACTGCACTGAACCCCCAAACAATGTGCACACTTGGAAACATTTTACATATGTAAATATCTTTTTTATAAACTTTCTTTGAACTTATGTAAGGAGGGATTTGGTGAGGTTCCAGTCTGAACAAGGTGCACCGTTGATTGGGGTGAAGCCGGGGTTGAAGAGCTGATCAGCATGTTTGTGTGCCTGCAGAAGCAACGCCTGGGCATCCTGAACGGCCTCTGATTCCTGCAAGATTTCTCCCAGTTTGCGGGCAGTGGCCTCAGAGTCGCTGTCTGGTATGATTTTCCTCATCCGGGCCTGAGGAAAACAAAAATATTGAGTGCTGCTGTGTGACTTTGTGTGCTTTTAGTAAATGTGGATTATGATGACAGTGTTCTGTAAAAGGTTGTCTGAGACAAAGACAAAAACAAATCTTTATCCTGCAGTTGATCAAATCAGACAGAAACAGACAGAGCAGAACCACAGATGCCATGTTCGTTCAGTGGCTTTCGTAAGACCAGTTTCATATTTTTCACAATATGACCAAGAAGTTGCACCATAGAAGAACATGTTTAGACTTTCCTCTTATACTGTAGACGAAATGCCAACTCAAGCATTTTGACCACATCTTATTCACAAGAAAAAAAAGTCATGGAGCTATATCAATGACTTTAATAGTGAAAATGGCTGTTGTGCAATAGGCAGAAGTCAAGCAGACACTAGTTATATTGTGAAAGTGTACTCTGAACTTCTCATACTCACCTCTAATGTTGTTTCATCTTTCTGTAGAGGCAGACGGGGAAGTTTGAGAACTGTTTGTTCCCTTATTTGTAAAATCTGTGTGAAGAAAGGGACTTCATGAATGACATTTTATAGCTTCATCTCTTCATCTAATAGTTGAGTTAAAAGAAAAAACTCTGCACTGCAAATCACCGCTTTGAGATCAAGTGTATTATTTTAACTGATGACTGACATTTCCTGTATTTACTGTTCAGACTGAGTTTCTTCAGAATACACCCATTATGTCAGATCCCACAAAACAGACACATTTCAGCCACATTTCACCCAAGAGTCAACAAGAAGCGTGCGGACTCTCTTATGTCAAACAGGCTGTTTGTCTGGAAATTTGCAGTCTACCACTTCTGCTTCTGGGTCACCTCAAGCCTCACGTCTACGGTAATGAAATGGCCCATTTGATGGAGTAACATCCCACAGACACTTGTGTCAGAGTTAATACATATCAGGAACATTTGCAAAACCTTATGACAATAAAAATGTCTGCCAGAGTGTTTTGGCAATGGCTACATTACAAAAATAATGTACCAAGACAGATTTTGTCCTTTGATTCAAAAAATGTAAGTTTTCACATATCAGGCCAGCGCAGACGATGTGTATGCACAAATGATGAAGGCATGCCTGTAAACACACTGCTTTTAACTAAATGAGTAGCATATTAAAAGTGCGCTCATTAAAAAGGCTTTAATAGACAACAATATTCAAAACTGGTACTTTACGAATACATTGGCCAGATGTATTAAATAACCACAAAACTGACACCTTTTCATCTTCATCAATTATTGTCATAACTAAACTATACAATTACAACTATTGTATTCCTGTTTTCATCTGATTGCACTATGCCCGTTAATTACAAAAAACACACAGCAATTACAAATATCTTACAATTATGAAATTAATCACCTCTGGGTGAAAGTTGGTAAATTGCAAGAACAAAATCGGCTGGTGCACAATTGTCATGAATTTGATGGTAATTTTATGTACGCACTTATTTTGTACACAAAGTAAGATTATTTCTACGCACAGATTAGCGAACGAGACCCATAGTCTGCATGTTTGAGTGTAAGAAGATTTAAGGATGATATATTGGACACTGTAGGCCAGTAGAGGATGAGAAAAAAGAAAGACAGACCAATAATTTTGCCAAAACATTTGTTTCCTGCCTGCAAATGAAAACACTAAGTTAAATAGCACTTCAAAATGTGATGTTCCAGCGGCAAAAAATAACACCACATATTATAAGTACAAGGCAAAAACATATTTTGTATGTTTATACTTTTCATTTCTGTATGACGGTGATTTACACCTCTTTAGCTTTCTCCTCTTCCTCCTCCACCTGGTCTGTCAGCGTCGTGCATTTGTGCTGCAAAGAGACAGTCTGCTCCTCTGTCTTCTCCAGAGCACTGATCACACCCTTCAAGTCTTCCTGGAAATGCAAACAACACAAGACATCATGCTAAACAACCATACCATTTACTACAGTATGTTACAGATAATTAAATACACTAATTTACACACACACACTACACTATGCCTTTTTCAAGGTAACTTAAACATGTTTTGAAAAATATGCATTTATTAAAACATTTATTGGCTTGCCATGCTGTTTACTGCATTTTGGGCAGCAGCTAAGGATTAGTTTGTTTGTTTTTTTAATTGATTAATTAATTATTTTTCACATAATCAATTAATCATTAGTCTTTAAAAAGCCACAAGTGAAAAAAAATCCCATTGCAAGGTTCCAGAGACCAGGGTAACATCTGATCAAATTGCTTTTATCAACAGGTATAAAGTTATAAAGTTTAAAACAGTATTTGTTCAGTAAGCACCTCCTCAGATTACAGTGTTTCTCACCTCGAGGGTGCTCAGAGTCGTCTTTCCAACCACTGACTTCTTGGTCTCCTCCTGGTGGCGGTGAGATGAACGCTCCAAAGTTTTTTGTTTCTGCACTGGAACCTTGAGCTGTGCACATTGAGCAAGGAACCTAAAAAAAGTTCGGGAAATATAAGTTTTTTAAATTCAGAACTTAAAAATAATGATGTCTGAATCAATACTAGAGGATCAGATTGAGAATAAAGGTTGGATGATGATTCATCACCTTGAACTGGAATCATATTATGATGATATGACTGCATATATAGTCATCTTAAGAGATAAGGCAAGGTAGGGCAGCTTTATTATATAGCACATTTCACACACGCAATTTTGCTTTCCATGGTAGCATGTCATGTATCTGTGAGTTGGCTCTGTTCAGACCAACTGTTTTGTATTGCAGGTGGGAGTCAAACCGAAGGCCAGTACAGAGGACTCACAGCCTCAGTACATGGGACGAATGCTGTATTTTACCTGTATTTTACTCTTTAACTCTTGTGGGCTATGTGTATGTTTACTAGATGTACTACTGTGTGGTGATTCTTATGAGAACTTGATCTTTTACTGGTGATACCTTTTTTCTTCCTGACAAAATGTAACTAATTTCACAGCTAATCTATACTTCTGTGAATCCATTCTACTTGTTAATGTACTGACATATTGTTAGTGGTATAGATGAAATGAAATATGTTGATTTAATCTGTTTTTATATGCAATAGACTAAGGGAGACTCAGTACAAGATTCTCATGTTTTCAAGGGTGCGGTGATGTTTTTAAAGTCATTTTCACATATGCACTCCAAACTATATCCTAAGAATCAGGTTGAGACGTTGTCAAAATGTGCCCTTTCACACTTCCAGCACTCATTAGGAGATTGCCCAAGTCAGACGTGTTTACACATGTTGGATATGTTCCATATAGTTTAGGTAAGGGGTGGCGCCAGCAGAGCCTGCAGGATGAGGAGGACTCATTCATAATGTTTTTACATTTATATCAATACAAACCAAATCTCAAAATTAATAAACTGTGACGGAAGAAGAGAGGAGTGATATACAGAGCTCAGCTGATTCCAGTTTGCATGCCTACAGGAGAGGCATTCATGGTGTGCTGTGACTTGCAGGGCACGCAATTTTACCTTTCTGACTGTAATCTGATTTCACTTCACAGATGTCGAAGAAAGACATTAAAACCTAAGCTCAAAAGATATTAGACTTGTGTAGGCTGATACTGATGGGCAGGCTGTATGAAAAAACAAAACGATACAAGCAAGCAGCTGCACACTGCAATGTGTCATCAACACACCCATTCACTTGCTCAACACTGAGCTGCTCTATTCACACATGTACAGTACGGTGCAAAAGTTTTAGGCTGGTGTGAAGAAATGCTGTAAAGTAAGAATGCTTTCAAAAATATAAAATGTAAATTTTTTTTAATCAATTTACAAAATGCAAAGTGAGCGAGCAGAAGAAAAATCTAAATCAAATCAATATCTGGTGTGACCACCCTTTGCCTTCAAAACAGCATCAATTCTTCTAGGTACACTTGCACACAGTTTTTGAAGGAACTCAGCAGGTAAGTTGTTCCAAACATCTGGAGAACTAACCACAGATCTTCTGTGGATGTAGCCTGCTTCAAATCCTTCTGTCTCTTCATGTAATCCCAGACAGACTTGATGATCTTGAGATCAGGGCTCTGTGGGGGCCATACCATCACTTCCAGAACTCCTCGTTCTTCTTTATTCTGAAGATAGTTCCTAATGACACTGGCTGTATGTTTGGGGCCATTGTCCTGCTGCAGAATAAATTTGGGGCCAACCAGACGCCTCTCTGATGGTATTGCATGATGAATATGTATCTGCCTGTATTTCTCAGCACTGAGGACACCATTAATCCTGACCAAATCCCCAACTACATTTGCAGAAATGCAGCACGAAACTTGCAAGGAACCTCCACCATGCTTCACTGTTGCCTGCAGACACTCATTATTGTACTGCTCTCCAGCCCTTCAGCAAACAAACTGCCTTCTTCTACAGCCAAATATTTCAAAATTTTGACTCATCAGTCCAGAGCACCTGCTGCCATTTTTCTGCACCCCAGTTCCTCTGTTTTCGTGCATAGTTGAGTCACTTGGCCTTGTTTCCACGTTGGAGGTTTGGCTTTTTGGCCGCAGTTCTTCCATGAAGACCACTTCTGGCCAGACTTCTCCAGACAGTAGATGGGTGTACCAGGTCCCACTGGTTTTCTGCTAGTTCTGAGCTGATGGCACTGCTGGACATCTTCCGATTTTGGAAGGGGAAGTAAGCATAATGTGTCTTTCATCTGCTGCACTAAGTTTCCTTGGCTGACCACTGCATCTATGCCTGATTCTTTGTGCTTCTTCAAAAGAGTTTGAACAGCACATCTTGAAACCCCGGTCTGCTTTGAAATCTTTGCGGGTGCAGTATAACTACCTTGTGTCTTGTTGCTGTGATCAGTCTTGTCATGGTGTCTGACCTGTGACCTGAAACTGTCTTCCACAACCTCACCTGACTATGATCCCACAAAATCCCTGACTTTGTGCAAGTGTACCTAGAAGAATTGATGTTGTTTTGAAGGCAAAGGGTGGTCACATCAAATATTGATTTGATTTAATTTTTCTTCTGTTTGCTCACTTTGCATTTTGGAAATCGATAAAAATAAACAATTACATTTTATAGTTTTGAAAGCATTCTTACTTCACAGCATTTCTTCACACCTGCCTAAAGCTTTTGCACAGTACTGTAGCTCACCTGGATTTAGGACTAGGGAGCTGGCAGGGTTAAGTCCAGGCCAAAAGATGCAGACATTTGTTGTCACACACACAGCTCCTCTGGGTAGTGTGTGGATAATTGAGAGTTGCATCTCATGTGTTAAAGGGGTTCTAGGTGACTTAACTGCAGACTTAAAAATCCTACTTTTAAGGTGAAGTGCTTCTCTGAGTGGAAGACCTCTCTCATGAGCCAGTCACAAGCACTGTTGATACATAACATCTGTCTGCAAGCTGATAATTAGTTATACTGAACACAGAATATAGTGAACTGGAGATTATATTTTATTGAATTTCATTCATTTTACTTACATGTATGTTCATTGTCTTTCATCCTTGTAACTATTTAAGACTTGTGTTGTCATGACAACGCACTGTGATGTTTATGATGTGCGCACCGACTGTATGGTTGGGGGGAGAATGTGGTTATGTACTGTTCTATGTGTTGCTTCGTGTATAAAATCAATGAAATTCACTATAAAAGGTTATTAAAGGTAAAGTATTTCACAGCCCAGCTCAGATTCAATAAATATCTTAACTTCTGACTAATTGCTCACCTTTTTTTCATTATGTTCAGATGTTCTTGGCTCTCTTTCTTCTCTGTCCGCTTCAAAGCAAGAGTCGCTCTGTGAAAACAGATCAAGTGTCATTAAAAAGTTGATTTTAACTATAACTCACTGGAAGTAACTGAAGTGCCTCTTAGTTTTGTCAAGGGGAAAATTGATGGCTGGCTTAAATTGGTACAATTATAGGCCCACCGATACTGCATTTTTCAGGCTGATACCAATATCAATGTCTGTGAGTTAAAAAAAACTGATAGCAATATATCAGCTGATATTAACATAATCAAATTTTATATATATATATTTATTTTATTTTTTTTAGAATTTGGATGAAGATACAAACTAAAATGGACAAACTGGGGAACAAACTATGTAATCACGACATTTTTTCTAAATTTTGACAAAAACTAGTCTGCATTTCTGTACTGCATTTTTTTCACTTGCTTACAGTCAACATATACACCAACATATCTGTAATAAGATGAACCTGTAGGTACAATACATATAGTCAGAACATACACCCTGTGGCCATTTTATTAGGTACACCTATACAATCAGCATCTGCAATCCAGTAGAACAGCGCTGCCATATTTTTGTTTTAAACTTTGTAAATTGTTAATGTTTTCACCTTGTGAGTCTGTTTATGTGTCATCATTGCAAAATGTGGTCCTGAAGACACCTCCTGTAGCAGGAACTACCACAAAAGCAGTTCTGAGTACTTTGCCAGGTGTTAATATGTCTATGGACAAATTTTGTCACCATGATATCTTGTGGAACTGAGATCAAGATGGTTGAAGAAAGAAAATCATGAAACTGTCACAGAGGACCATGGAAACCAGAAAATATTCACATTTAAAAAAACTGGAATCAGAAAATATTTACGTTTTTCTCAAAAAATTACTCAAACCGATTAGTCAATCATCCAAACAATTGACAATTAAGTTAATACTCGATTACTTGATTAATCATGCAGCTCTATTCAACTGTAAATGAAGACAGTGACACTCACAGTATTGACAAGTCCATTATGCTCTCCAGAGTAGTGATGGAGGACCCCGGCATCAGCTTCCAGTTTTCCTGCCCTTTGACTTTGTTAGGGACTGAAGATGAGCTTTCAGCTATTCAGGACATGAACAGGAGCAACACAGCAAAGCATAAAGTTCGGTTAGTGGTCATAATCTTACAGTATGCTGCATTATTATCCCTGCAAGCGCTGTTTATACATATGAGGAGGCAGGACAGCGTGCAGTCTAACCTTTCCTCTTCTGTGCTGGTTCTGGATCGGTGCTCTTTCCATGGTTGTTATCACTGGGGCCCGGCTCCTTTAGAAACATAAATGAAGAGTATGAAGCAACTTAGGTAAAACGCTCACAACAGTCAGTTGGTTTACTTTTAACTTACCCGATTCTTGTTTGCTTGTGTCATCGTTTGGTCACTTTTTCTCTTGTTTTTCAAGTTAGGTGCTTTAGATGAGGCGCGGTTGGAACCACGTACAGGCTTCATCCCTGCTAACAGCTAGCTGGTGTTAGCTTTAGATACAATAAATACACTGCAGATGTAGCTAACGTCGATGTAACGCAGTGTAATAACGACTGGCCGAGCTGACACTGGTAGGAGCAACAATAAACAGAACTTCTTTGTGCAAAGACTTAAAACAAGTTATATAACGTTAAAAAACACAAGCGTCGTACACATTATGGTGCATTTAATCACAAACTACACAAGTTGTTGTCAGCGGTCGAGCTACTTTTCGCGGTGCTGTTTTCGAACGGTTCAACGCACAGTGCGCATGCGTATAAAAAAAATCATACACCCCCGGAGTTTTGCCTGTCAGGCAGCTACTTCTCCCATGCCAAGACGAGCGAGTTGTACTTCACAGTCAAACACCAGATAGGGAGGCTGCATGTTCATAACTCAGATTAAATGTAATAATTCATTATGCATCTGCAAACACATTTCTCGCGATGAAAAACAAATCTTAGCATGTGAGGTTACTCAGGGCAAACACTGCAACTGTAAAGTGGTTGGGTAAGCCAGTGTAGGAAATATACTTTTTTTTTTTAACATGTATTTTCTAATAGAGTAATATTTTCAGCAGCCTTTCAGGAAACATGAAGCATTATAATGAGGTTTCTCTATTCCTATTCTAAGCTATTGAATTGTCCAATAAAATTTCAATAGCTTGACATTATATATAACAAAGATAAAACATTTTGTTGTGCTTTTATTACTTCCTCTCAGACAGCAGGTTCATGCAGAAGTGCTATCAAAAGATAATGGGCAATGTAATTGTTGAGTTTTCACAGGCATTGGGGTGCTATTCAAAAGAACCCAGTAATTATAAAATGTTATGTACTTAACTTCTTGTAGAAACTACATGAAAGAACAGGTTGATGACCCTCGCAACATTGCTGTATGCACAGTACAACTAATCTCAGTAGTATTCATTACCCAATTCTTTCATATCCTATAGATTTGTTTTCACTTTTACAGAAACTTCAAATTGAATGAATGACTGAATCTGACATACATAATAGTTTATTGTTTTTTTTAAGCAGACAAGGGAAAAAAACAAAATGTCAAATTATACATTTCTGTAAAAAAAACAAAAGTGAAAGAAGATTCCCAAGTTTGACTGAAAGTCAGAGCCTTTCAAAATTTCAGTTGCTTCTTGAATGATGTGGTCTGGATGGTGTCACACTATGACACTTCATTGATTTCTGTCCTTCAGGCCTGTCACACTCTCCCCGGGAGGTGAAATTTGCCTGTGAAGCGTCCATGGTTGTGCAGGTCAAAGGACTGAGCACCTTCCTGATACCCAGCATGTTTCCCTGCGCTATCTGCTTAAAGGTCCAGGGATTCTGGTTGTTCTGCTCCATATCAGCCTGCTTCTTGTGCAGGGCTGCTAGGTTCTCTCTGCTCATCACCTGAAACAAATAAATAGGAATAATATATTTCAAAGTAATTTCAAGTTAAAACAGTTTAAGGTATAAACGTGTTGTGCATAACTTTTGAATTCCAACAAGAACAAATGTTTAAAAAATTAGCTGTATAACTTTATTTCTATGAATTGCAACAAACACGTACAGAGGGAAATGAGTTGGAAAGAGTTTACATACTTGGTGCAGATAAAGTGTTATTGTTGAAATTGATTAGGGGTTAAACAGTTATCAGGGTGTAAACAAAAGCAAAACTCTATAACAAATATTTACTTAAGTTACATTATTGTTACATGTTTGTGTAAATTCATCACAGCAAACAAACCATTTGTAGGTAGGCTTCATCAGAGTTTTCTTGATAATTATGAAAAAAGTTAACTTGAGCTCCACAGAGTTCTGTCCCTGGTCCACTTTTCATCAGTTAATATATCCACTGTCAGATTATAGGATACAACTAGCTTGTAAAATAAGCTCTACCATCACCAAGATATAAATTGTAATATTTACATGTATTTATTTCTAAGGAAAACACACATTAATCAACATTTCTGTAAATGTGCCAGTGTTACCTAGCTAGCTGATTTTCAACTGCTATCTTTTGGCAAGATGTTTCAGAACCTATTATTTAATTGTTTTAGGAAGGTGCTGATGTGATATGTGAGATATGATTAACCTAAAGTGTGTCATTATGTAGTCATCACTTTTAGAACTCAGTATTTAATTTACATTAATTGAAACTCTTGACAGACAGCATCTGACATAGTGTACACAGTATCTGTCATCTCACCTTGGCAGGGAAGGGTAACTTCTTTGCCACTTCAACCAAGATATGCTCGATCTCCCCCAGCTCCACCTTTCCCCCGACTTTCCCCAATTAAACGGCCGTAGCGGACAGGTGTCACGTAGTGGTCGATTGCTCCCTTGCCCCCACCCATGCGCTGGCCTAGACCTTTGCGGGTGATGGGCTTATATGGACCATTGATGCGCCAGCGGGCAAATGTAGTCTTCGAATCCATCTTGCGGTTGATGGTTAAACGAATCATCTCTATGTGACCCCAGTGAAGGTAGCCGCCTCCCATGGCCTGAGCATCAGAGAGCGAGAAAGATGGTAGTCACTTTTAAATTATTCAACCATTTTGTATATTTAACTTGGCATAAGTATAGAGTTAGAACACATGAGTGAGGGAAAAAACTAGGGGGAAAGAGTTTTGTACTGGAAATAAGAAATGTCTAATCACTGTGTAGTCTTATCCTGTGAGGACTATGAATTATGTAAAGGTTTGCATCACAAGTTGGGTAATATGCAGTTACACAAGGTCTGATGTAGAACAGAAGTGTTTACGGGGAATAAAATGCACTCACCACAATAGCATACTGTCCTGTTGTGAAAGTATTTGCTGCCTTAGCTGGTCCTTGGATATCCCGCAGCCTCTTCATCTCTTTCTTAGCCTTTTTGAGGTTAGGCACCTTGTTCACAAACTTCAGTTTGGGTTTCTCTGGCAACACCACATCTTCAGGAGGTAGAAACAAGAGTGAGGAATCATGAGCAACATTAACGTGCAGCATCAAGCAAACACGTCCACTCAAACAAAGTTTGAAACAAATCCAAAGACTATGCCCTGTGGAACATTCTACAGTGTGTTTTCCCCCATGTCTGCATAGATAGATGCTTTTTTTTTTTTTTCAAATCAATGAACACACACAAAAATGGTTTCACAATCATAACAAATAAATGACAAAAAGATGAATGATTACCACTGAAGTCTGGAGGGATTTCATATGTCTTCAGCCCAGCAGCGAGGACTTTAAAGTGGCTGTGTAAAGGACCTGTGTGGAACAAACAACAGTTGACACATCTTCACATTATGTTTAGAAAAAAAATCAAACTAATACAGACCTGTCATACAGTATGTTACTGGTAGTATAGTGCTGCTGCTACGAATTTGAACAAATCTATCTTCAAGCTGAACAAAAAAACAGCGCAAGACTGATAGCATTTGAGTTATTTTTCTGTTTTTATACAACTCAGAATCCTATGATGAAGTCTTCATTGGTGAGCTTTACAGCTTAAGGAGGCAGAAGAATATAAGCCATACTTTAGCTTGTCTTTGTTTTAGATGGTTTTTCAAGTCTTCACATGGAAAAAATAGTCATCAGCATAGTCAGCATTAAATGTTCAAACAGGCTTCAATGATTCTTAAAATTTACGTTGTTTATAGAGTGACTATGAAAGATCTGTCTAGGGACTAACTACATGTTAAAAATATCCATATATTTAATGTGTGTGGTGGTTGTTAAACACTGCGGTCACGTCAGCCGTCTTTCGTTTTCGCGTGGTCAAGCCATCCGCTCCAACATTTTCAGTGCGCTCTTATTACAGACTTTATGGCAAACGCACAGACACAAGTGGGAAAGTCAGCGCTAAATTACAAGAGCGTGTGGAAACCCGGTTTTCAAAATAAAACGGTGTTGTTAAATGTATTAAGATTTTATTTTTAAAAATATGACAGCTACATTAAAAATATAACGTTCATATTTACAGTATAAAATATATTAAAAAGTCTTTTAAAATAGGGGAGGACGTTTAGCTCAGTTGGTAGAGCATCCGCCCCATGTAATGAGGCTATCCTCTGCAGCGGCCGCTGGTTCGACTCCCGGCCTCGGCCCCTTGCTGCGTGTCATCCCCTCTCTCTGCCCCATTTCCTGTCTACTCTTCAGCTGTCCTATATAATAAAGGAGAAAAGCCGCAAAAAATAACTTAAAAAAAAAAGTCATTAAAAATAATATTAAAGTGCTTAAATGCAATAAAAATGAGGTGTGCGTCATAGAGCAGGCTTACTGCCCACAGATTTTGAGCCAATAGGTCACATGACCTGGGAGTTATTGAGCTATAATGCTCATATTTACACTATAAAATACATTAAAAATTCATAAAAAATACTAATTGTGTAAAAATGCAATACATAGAGGTGTGTGTCATAGAGCAGGCTTAGATCTATCATCCTGTGTTGATTTTGAGCCAATAGGTCACATGACCTGGGAGTTATTGAGCTATAATGCTCATATTTACACAATAAAATACATTAAAATTCATAAAAAATACTAAATGCGTCCAAATGCAATATAAAGAGGTGTGTGTCATAGAGCAGGCTTAGATCTATCATCCTGTGTTGATTCTGAGCCAATAGGTCACATGACCTGGGAGTTATTGAGCTATAATGCTCATATTTACACAATAAAATACATTAAAAATTCATAAAAAATACTAATTGCGCACAACCTCTTTATATTGCATTTGGACGCATTTAGTATTTTTTATGAATTTTTAATGTATTTTATAGTGTAAATATGAGCATTATAGCTCAATAACTCCCAGGTCATGTGACCTATTGGCTCAAAATCTGTGGGCAGTAAGCCTGCTCTATGACGCACACCTCATTTTTATTGCATTTAAGCACATTTAATATTATTTTTAATGACTTTTTTTTTTAAGTTATTTTTTGCGGCTTTTCTCCTTTATTATATAGGACAGCTGAAGAGTAGACAGGAAATGGGGCAGAGAGAGGGGATGACACGCAGCAAGGGGCCGAGGCCGGGAGTCGAACCAGCGGCCGCTGCAGAGGATAGCCTCATTACATGGGGCGGATGCTCTACCAACTGAGCTAAACGTCCTCCCCTATTTTAAAAGACTTTTTAATAATATTTTATACTGTAAATATGAACGTTATATTTTTAATGTAGCTGTCATATTTTTAAAAATAAAATCTTAATACATTTAACAACACCGTTTTATTTTGAAAACCGGAAGTTTCCACACGCTCTTGTAATTTAGCGCTGACTTTCCCACTTGTGTCTGTGCGTTTGCCATAAAGTCTGTAATAAGAGCGCACTGAAAATGTTGGAGCGGATGGCTTGACCACGCGAAAACGAAAGACGGCTGACGTGACCGCAGTTTGTTAAACAAACCAATAAGTAAATAAACATCCCACATGCAACAACTGTTGTTGCTAACGTAACTGTCACGTTAAGGTTAGCTAACTTCTGTTACCTTGGTGACCGTGGGCTCTACAGAAACCGGTCAATCCGCCGACAGCAGCCTTGATGAGGGAGAACATGATGTTAACCTTGAATCGGACGCTATAAACACAAAATTGTCACTTCGTGTGATCGATGTAAGAGCATTTTTGGTGGTTAATTCATTAAACTGTCATGCACACCACGCTCTGCACAAGGTCGCTGCCATTACTGTGTCGCTTCCTCCACTTCCGCCAGAGGAAATGATATTTCCGGTACTAGGGTTTTTCACAATAAAAGCGCAATCATTACAAATCTACACGACAAAATCCTGTTCTATATTTATTGTAGTGCCAAACCAAATTTAGGCTAGTTGTGTCCGCAGATCTAATTGATGCCAAAAACTCACTATGACTGATGTATGTACAAGTCAGCTGAGATTTTTATATGATTTGTTGTGATTATGTTTTCTATATGCTGTTATGATGCATAGTGTTCAAAGCAGTTTGTAATATTTTTACAAACTTGGATACAGGCACCAACAGGAGTCACTGAGTGGGCTGTATGGGGTCCTCAGCAAAAGGAGGAATAGAATATTTTATCCTTTGGAAAGAACTACGGCTGGCTGTTTGATTTATTGTAATTTATAGTGATCCTTGTTTGATCATCAAATGACTATGAATACTTTATTATTGTAAAACCTAAGGAGGGATTCCTCTCAGATTGGGGGTCCTTAACATGAAAAAAGTTTGGGAACCCCTGTTCTATTAAAAAGAGGCAAGTCACTAGCATTTTTCAAGGTAGCCACTGCACTTGTCAGTGACACTACTTTTACATTACTTTCCATAAAGTTTTTTTCATTGGTATTTCTAAAAAGTTTTTGTGTCTGGAGAAGTTAAATTAACCTTAGCCACATCTATGTACTGTAAAAACCTCAACAGTGCCCCAGTGGCAATTATACTAAACTGAGGGCACCTGGAAAAGAGGCTAACCTGGAAAGCAGGATAATATTTGTAAAGCTTAAATTTTGAAACTTATTTCATTATTTCATAATTTTCTTTTCATTTTATGGTATTAGCCATCAACAAATGTCTATATGTAAGAAATGCATGAAAATTGAGACAGCGGATGTTTTGCCACCTTTCATCTGATAGACAGTCCAATCCAAAGGAGTTTTTATTTATGAACATGCTCAAGGTGTAGACCTAGTAAGCAACTGATGAGATGTTTCCTGTTCTAAAAAATGTCATAAGAACATAGACATTTGCTTTAGTGCCATTTGCATCATGTCACTCTATGGCATGTTACAGTAAAGCTCTCTTCATGTTATATAATGGCTACAACACGTGGTACAAATCTACTCATGAAGCAATCAATAACTCTACAGGGTTCAACATCCAAAGTTATGTTTCTCCTCTCATCTTCCTTTCTTATCTCAAACAAGTACATACACACAAACAGACACACGTAGGACACAGCCAAACTTCTGAGCCTTGAGTTGACACAGCTGATACAACACAAGTGGTGCCATTGACTTTTAATTCTACCTAAAAATTAACTATAAATACTGAATATTAAGGATGCAACAATACCAAAAATTCAAGGTATGATAGTACCACGATAAAAAAAATCTACAATATGATATTTATCGCAATATTAAAAAACAAAGATAAATGACAACTTGAAAAACTGCTTTTATTAAATAATAAGTCTGATGTATACAGCATTTTTTGTTCAAATAAAATGAGCTTTTCTTACAAAGTGCTTCTGCTGTCCTTTAATAAAGTAAAATAAAAGTAACCAGCCATACCCTCAGCATTTGAGAAAAATTGCCATGAATGGTTTTTGTCAATGAATGTGCAATTGAGCCATCCTAAGTCCCACCCTTTTTCTCTCTGTGCAGTTGAGCAATCCTGGGTGAACCCCAGTCAAAGTTCTTTGCCTTGGTCAACTTGCTGTTTCCTGTACTCTGATTTCCTGTGCGTTAGACCCCTTTATGTTGAAAAGAAAACCAAATTTGAAGATGGTTAAAAGATGTTGCTGGGGGGCCCATAAAAGTAGCATAAGTATATAGTCACAGGTTAGCTGAAGTTAGCAAAATGCTAGATAACTAGCTAGTTAATCTACTTAAATTGTTATCCAGCAAGTTACATCTATAGCCCATGTTAGCTCAGCATTAGCTAATCCATAGATATTGATCTATGAGCTAATCTGCATTAATCATTGCATAGTTAGTTAACATTTTGCTAACACTGCTAACTTACTGTAAGATGTGACTTTATCTACATTGCTTTGATAGGTCACCCAGCAACATCTTTTAACCATTTTCAAAATTTGTTTTTTCTTTTCAACATAAACAAGCTTGCACATTGCATATTTAAGTAGCCTGCAGGAAGGAAGAGAGGAGAGAGCTGACCATGGTTGTGCCACCAAGCTTGCTCAATTGTTAGGAAATGTCATTTGCATATCAAAAACAATATAGCAGTCAGTTGCAGTTACTTGATAAAATAAAATAATCAAATAAAATAATATTATGGTAGATATCATCATTGTCTGATTTTGTAGACTTTGTTTTATCACAATATTTGATACATTGTTACCTACTGAATATACAGTGTAATAGAATCAAAAGAGTGTGATGAACCTCTTTGAAATGGTCTAATGACGTAACAAACAGTCTTGTGTAACATACAGAGCAGCGCAACGGTACAGCTGTTTGGAGACATGACAGAACTGCCAATTTACCACCTGTTCAAATATTGCAGCGTGGATGTCAACGAATCTTAGGACATTAACCCTTTACATGAAGGCTGCCAGTGATGAGCTGGTGAGCTTGCTGTCTCCTCCTGGTGTTTTATGGGAGTGCAGTGATCTGTCTCCATCTCCTCCACCATGCTGTGGTTTTGTCTGGTCCTCCTGTTATACCTGACGAGTCTCAGAGGGGTGGAGGCTCAGTTTCCACGTCCCTGTACTACACCTGAGTCTCTGCAGACCCGGACGTGTTGTCCCCTCTGGAACGGCTCTCCTTGTGGGTTCAGCTCGGGGAGAGGAGTCTGTGCACCACATCCTGCAAGAGACCTCCCAAAACCAGTGGACTACAGGGTGAGCTGGCCTCGTGCCTTCTATGATTCAGTGTGCACATGCTGGGGAAACTATGATGGATTCGACTGTGGTCAGTGCCTCCCGGCTGGAGAGGACCCCAGTGTCTGCAAAGGCACCACACAGAGAGGAAGGAGATAACAGATCTGACTGATTCTGAGAGGGAGACCTTCCTCTCACACCTGCACAAGGCAAAACAGACCCCCAGCAGCCGGTATATGATCCTCACAAGTGAGGACACAACAGTGGACGGGAACTATGCATTTCAAAGCACAAGTGTGTATGATCTGTATGTGTGGATGCATTACTACTCAGCTAAGAGATATGCTGGTTCTGAAAACAACGCTGCACACAGGGGTCCTGCTTTTCTCTTCTGGCACAGAGTGTTTCTACTCTTTATTGAGAGAGAGATCAGGGAGCTCACTGGGAACCAAGATTTCTACATCCCGTACTGGGACTGGACCAGGACCGACCACTGCAACATCTGTAACAATAAGTACTTTGGAGGGTCTGGACAAGATGGTCGTTTAGACAGTGCTTCCCCTTTCTCAAAGTGGAAGGTGAGATATCATTCTCATTCTTTTCCATGTGCTTCTGCTTTCTCTTCATCTAACTCAAGTCTGTCTTCTCTCCACAGACAATTTGTCCATTTCAGGAGAGTCTTGATATCATCTGCATCCACACTGATGCCTCTGATCCTCCACATCTGATCCGTAACCCTGGAAAGGATCCAATATACGACACACTGCCAACTGCAAAGGATGTTGAAGACACAATGGCGATGAAACATTTTGACACCCCTCCATTTGACACGACGTCTAAGAACAGCTTCAGGAGCAAGCTAGAAGGTAGATCAAATTGCCAAATATGTAAATTATATTTTATATTAAAGGACCAGTGTGTAGCATTTAGTGTCAGCTAGTGGTGAGCTTGCAGATTACAAACACATTATCCCATCCTCCCCTTCTTAGCGTGCAGCGGATTTAACAGTGGCTGCAAAACTCCACAATATTGTGTCTACAACCAGCGTTTGGTTTGTCTGTTCTGGGCAACTGTAGAAACATGGCTGTGCAACATGGCAGTCACCATGGAAAGTCATGTCCAGATGGGAACCTCAGACCTGTGAGAGCAGGGTTTCTGTGGGTAAATTTAAGACTTTTAAAGACCATTATGAATGCAATTTAAGAGTTGTTTCACATCAGTATTGGCAAAATAGGTTAGCGACCTCTGAATCAGGGAACATAGTTTGAAATAACTCACCTGTCTTGAATGCTTTTATATGGCTGATGTTTAGCTGCTGTGCGTAAAGTCCACTAACTGGGTGTGCTTCAAAAAATTAGGACTGGGTTGCACATTAGTGGCTATTTGTTCCATGTTGCTTTAGTTTCCTAGTTGTTACAGTGTCAAGAGTTGGCTGCAGAACAAATCTGATTGGGGGGGCATAGGATAACCACAGGGGGGCACAAACTGCTGTTCGAGAACTGTATTTTCCACTCAGTTATGCATTTTTGGTTAAATCTCTCTCAAACGCCAACTGAATCACTGGGATCTTTTTCATGTGGAGCATTGCACATCTGTGGTCCGAAAATACAATTCTCAGGGTGGAGGCTGAGTTCTCACACATTGCTGTGGAGGTTCCAAATGTTAAGGTTGTATTTAAGGGATTTTAGAGCCTAAAATTCAAATGACTGGGTTTAGACTTAAGACTTTTTAAGACCCCACAGACACCCTGGAAAGATCTTGCGAGAGTGATCATTTTAACCCAAACCCTGATCTTTCTCTAACAACTAACCAAGTGTTTTTTGACGGTAAACCTAAGCAAATCTTAACCACAGCCTTGTTACATTATAAATCATAATTGGTTTGTACAACGTGCATAATAAAGAAACAAGGCGTATAAATCTCGCAAGAGTTTCACAAATCAAGAGTTCCCTTTAAACCGACCACTGTCAAAGAAGATCCAAACAACTTTTTTTTTTTCAGGTGACTATACACTAATTAAAACATACTTATGAATATTATATTCTATCCCTGACATATTTCGTCAGTAAATCTCTGTACATTCGACACACTGGACCTTTAAGAACAGATGACTTTTACCTCAAATCTCTGCCACCAGAATTTCACCACTTTGTCATTTGCGCAAGTATGCAAAAATAAATTCTAAATCTAGTTCAAATCTGTTCCTGTGTCCTCTCAGGTTTTGACATTCCTTATGATTCTCGGCACCTGAATGCCTCGATGCACAACCTGGTTCACAGATACTTCAATGGCACCATGTCTCTGGTACCCACTGCAGCCAACGACCCCATATTCATGCTGCATCACAGCTTTGTTGACAAGTAGGTTGTATAACTTTATTTATTAATAAAATCCCCATTAAAGGATAGGTTCACATTTTTGAGGCGTATTAAAAAACAGTTCTGGCATGTCCATGTGTACATGAAAGGGTGACTGGATGCTGGGATTGTTCCCCCTGTCCATACTGGCCACAAAGGAATCCCTCATCCCTAAAGTAATTTCAGTGCTTCTGTGCTGTGTAAATGGGTGTCAGGCTCCTTGAGAGGTGGTTGCAGGACCACACTGAAGCGAGCTACCCTGACAGTGACCAGGTCCACCCAGCCCAGAGAGCGCAGGCCTTCATGGCCCCCTTCTTCCCCCTACGCACCAACAACTTCTACTCGGGCAGGGACACCTGGAGCCTGGGTTACAGCTACAAGGAACACAGCCTCCATCGCTCTGGAGCAGTGAACGGTCAAACAAGACAGGATGCAGGTAGATATGGTTGCAAAACCAAAGTAAGAATAGCTCATGCCTGTATAAACCATGGTGCTGGATATGAAACCTATACTGTATGTCTCACGATCAGGGTTTTTGGAAGAATCTACAGCCAGCAGAGTCCAGTGGCAGTGGCCTGTTCTGGGTGTATTCAGTGTTGTGTTGCTCTGTGTTTGTGTTGGAGCTGCTATTAAATGCAAAGGTAAGAATAATTATTGATTAGGAGTTAATAGATTTAAAGTAATTTCGGAGTGCTTGTGATGGATAAATCTACTGTGAAAAAGTTTATATTTATCTAATCTCATTTTCTCTGTTTAGACAAACTACAGCAAACACCAGACACTGAGACAGAGGAGAAACAGACAGAGGTGAGCGGCCATTTTTATGTAATTTTGATTAGTGACAGAGGCGGAGATTTATCCAAACTGCAAAATGTAGTACATCATGTAACATCTGACTTGCTCTCATGCCTCTGTCTTTGATGCAGGTTGATTACAGGTCCAATTCTCTGTACACAGTCTGGGTTAAAGAGAGGAATGGGAACACTGAAAATCATCAGAGAGTGATGTTGCTCCTGTTGGGGCTGATTCACAAAATGCAGCACGCGATTCTTCATCAGAGGGGAGAAGACACTGTGTAGATTCAACTGGACATGTGGAAATACACCTTTAGATTCCAAAGGATGGAGAGTAAATCAGTTGCAGAGCACAGATAAATGACAGCTATCTTATACCAGTACAGCATCAGATTTAGATGGGATATGGTGTTTGTTTCAGTACTTTTTCATCTACTGATTGCTTTTATTGGTTATTTAGTGATTTGTTCAGAAATTAAATTCAGTTGCCAGTTTATCTGGCACAGCTAGCTAAAACTGATGCCTCCAAATACATCAGTCCTGCAATAAATCATGAAGGTTATACTTATAATGATGTATAATTATATCTTTGTTCAAACTGTTTGTAGGGGTGTTGAATCAACTCTATGGTGCTTTTGTGGTGCTGTTTAATATTACTTTGTTAGACCAAGACATGTTTCTGATATCAAGTCTCAGTTCCTAAAATGTAATGAAATACATATTGCTACATGCTTGTCTGATGAGGCAAGCTAATAATTGTAAAAACAATCAAGATAAGCCCTGCTACTATGTTCATATAGAATGTGTCAGCTAACTGAACTACAAAATAAAATAATTTTTTTTTTTTAAATAGACATAAACTAGGAATAGAGGCTACACAGAGATGGTATGAAAAAATATGTGGTGCAAGATAAAATATAAAAGTTTATTATAAAAACGGAGCATGTACATTGCATAAATTAACTGTTGTCTCTACTGATATGCAGCTCTTTTCCATGGGAAACATCAAGATGATAGCTGCATTTTCACAAGAAATAAATAAAATCAGAATAGTTGCAGAAACACTGTAATACTACTGTTAATAAATTTGACTATGGGAACTTTGAGAAATTGCCCCATAGTGTTAATATGGTCGAACTCCACCAGGAACCTTTAAACATAGCAAGAAGAAAAGGGCAATGTGTTGCCCTATTTGTAATTTGCTTTCTATATGAAAATTGACATATTTATTAAAGTCTCCAAATCTGAGACACTTAAGCTTTAATATCAAAACTTCTTCAAATGGCTGCCTGGTGGCTGAAAGTCAATTAATCGACCAGTGGTAGTTGATGCAACTCAGCATGAGATCATGATATTTATAAGGCTGCACAGTGGAAGTACTGATCCTAAATTCCATGGTAGAGGAGATCATATTTGGGAATATTCTGAGGATCTATGGGACTCTGGACGATCATCTTCCCACGCATGGCTCCCCTGTATATGACTTCAATCAGATCCATGAAATCTTGCTTGGTCTTGAAGCTGCCGACAAACTTGGTGTGATCTGGGGAGCTGGAGAGAAAAAAGAAAAAGAAAAATCAACCAAATAAGGTTGAGCTGTGTCTTATTACAGTGTGTACATCTGTGGTGGCTTCAAGTTTGTTTGTGTATGTGGTGACATGCATCCTTCATGTTCAATGGCAGGTTACTACAAAGTGTGACCTTAAAAGAGAGCTGAAACACAGTAATCTTTAAGCAAATATACAAAAAAAAAACCATCTTCTCAAATGTAAATATTTGCAGCTTTTCTTAAGCTACATAGCTTTGGGGTGTGAAGCAATTGAAAGATATCAACTTGGGACTCGAGAAAATGTGACACACATTTTACACAGTACTTTTACATTTTATAGACAACATAATCGATTAACTGTAAAAGTGAAATAATTATTCAATCAAGAGATTAGTAATTAATTAATTATTTAAGTCATTTTCGCAGCAAAATGCCAAAAAAAAAAACACCCTGACTTCAGCCTCTCTATGGGAGCAAAGTGAATGGTTAGGGAGAGAGTGGACAAAAAGTCCGAAGATGTTCACTGGCTCTGCAAATTTCAACTCTCCCAATATTCTATAGACCAATCGATTAACATATTGAGAAAAGAGTAGGCAGTGATCGCCCGTTTCAGCCATATTCACACGGAGAGTCGCACACGCTCACCCGTAATCCACTTTCATGTGCTGCCCGTTGAAAAAGAAAACAGTGGAGGGGATGTAACTGATGTCAAAGTATCTCGTGTAGATCGGAGCTTTGTCCACATCAACGATGTAGATGGACGCCATGTTACTCAGGTCATGGGCAGTTTTTGACAACTAGAATGGACAGTAAAGTGGCGTGTTAGCGAAAAGTGAATTAAAAAGTGGTGATCACATACATGTGAATGAACTTCACGGTCCCGCTTACAATCTCATCCAGCTGCAGACAAACAGAGTCTTCGTCTCTCCCAAACCTCAAAACCACCACTTTTTCCGCGACGCATTTGATCACTTCATCGATGTCTTTTTTACAAGTTAATTTGGGCAAAAACAAACTCATCTTCACAGGCTAATCGATCAGCTCTCGTTGTTTTGCTAACCGAAGGAAGTTACGTCACTATTGCTGTACGACGCTTTAAAAAGTCCGACTGGAAACTATTCTCGTTTTTTTGTGGAGTCGCAGGACTGCCATTAAAAAAAAAAAAATGTATCTGTATAAGAATTTTAAAAATGAATGTGGAAATATAAAGAGAAATAAATAAAAGAATAAATGAGTAAACAAAAATGCGGAGAGACAAATAAAAAATAAGTACGAAAATATTAGGACAGATAATAAAATACAAGGGAGTAATTATTTTCAAATTTATTTGTTTATTTCTATATACATTCATTTACATATGACAAAGCAAAAGAGGTAGTTAAAGTAAAGCGGTAAAAATAGATAGATAGATAGATAAATGAAATATTAAAATAAATTATTTTTAAAGTAATTTATATGCAAAAACATTAAATATATGTCTATAATATGTAAATAAGATAGATAAGATAAGCTATACTTAATGTCCCCTTAGGGAAATTTGTTGCAGACTCGATCCTCCTGATCCACACAGGATAAAAACACACATACAAGTGAATTTTCTTAATTTACTTATTTATTCTTTTATTTATTTTCTTGTATATTTTCGCATTTATTTCCTCATTGTTTTATGTATTCGTTTTTTATGACACTCCTACGACTCTGCGGAAACATTTCACTACGACACATTATAGTGTGACACCGTGTAACAACGTGACCTTCCTCCTGTGTGTTTGACAAGCATGGACGCCGCGACAAGTCAACACATCTTGAACACAACGCCGCGACAAGTTAACAACGTAACTATGTCGGACATTTAACAAGATGGAGACGTTATTTTGAACAGTTTTATGAGTGCGGAACACGGAGGGAAACAACGCGTTGACAACAACTTTGGTTCCGGTGACAGTGATAGTCCAGCAGTGACTCTATTTTTTAGTTTTAGCTCTTAAGACACAGCGTTAGTTTAAAGTAATCAATCGCGATGTTACGGTTCCTTTCTACCCAATGTTTTCATGAACTGTGGAGATGCAGTCATCTTGTGGCATCATGTGTTACAAAGAGGAAAGTCATCAGTCTTCTCCCAGCCAGACACCTAAGTACCGGGAGACCTCTGTGGAAAGATGCCCTCCAGCCAAAAAAAGATGACTCTGAGGAAATGCAGACAATAGATTTGGATGGATGGAAGTCTGTCATGAGATCCCAAGCTGCTGCATCAGAAGAGAAACGACAAGTCAAGAAGAAGAGGAAGCAAGTGATGGTGAGGATGAAACCCTTCAAGATTCAGACAGTTCTTCTTCACTGGAGGCAACTCGGGATCTGGTTGCAATGTGGCGGCTGGCTGGGAAGCTCGTCCCTGAAGAGATGACTGATGAACAGGTCCAGGCGCTGGCAGATCTCACCACCAAATCGGCCAGGAAGAAGTACCTGAAGTACCTGGCTATCAAGGAGGGCCACAGACGGGCCCGAAAAGAGAAGCAGCAGAAGAAGAAGGCAGTGAAGGAGCAGAGTAGGGAACAGGACAGCGATGCAGAGGAAGGACCGGAACTTAAGAACACTTTCCTCCTTCAGTTCTGGAGCCGCTCCCTGGACAGGCTGCTGGCCTGGAGGAGCGCCCAGGCCATGGTGTTTGATCAGCCGCTGGTGTTCGACCTCAGCTACGAGTCCAGCATGTCCAAGCGGGAGTTGGAGAACACTGTGTCCCAGCTGATGGAGGTGGAAGGGTGTAACCGGCGGGCCACTGAGCCCTTCCACCTCCACTTCTGCAACCTGCAGCCAGACGGTGCCTACAAACAGGAGCTGATCAAACGATACGGGGCGGAGGTCTGGGACCGCCTGCTCATCACCGGCACCGACCGTCAGCATGTCGATGTGTTCCCCCATGAGCAGCTTGTGTATCTCACCGCAGACTCTCCCAATGTCCTCCGCACGTTTGACCACTCCAAGGTCTACATCATCGGAGCTTTAGTGGATCGGTCCATCCAGTCAGGCCTGTCCCTGGCCAACGCCAAGCGTCTGAAGCTCGCCACAGCCCGTTTACCTCTTGATGAATTCCTCCACTGGGAAATGGGAGCCAAGAATCTCACACTGGACCAGATGATCCGCATCATGATCACTCTGAAGGAGACGGGGAGCTGGGAGAAGGCGTTGGAGTTCGTGCCAAAGAGGAAGCATGATGGCTTCCACCGACAACAGCCACAGGAAGAGATTAATACCAGAGTCAAAGGACCAAGAGAGAAGGGGGACACGTGGTTGAGATCTGGTGAAAAGGCATTTAAAAATGGAGGACAAAATCTTCATAGATCCCATAAACAGACTGAGTTCACTGGTAGAAACAGAGAAAACAAGCCAGCTGCAACCAAAGTACGGACATCATTTAAGAACAACATGGAGGGAAGAAAAGGTTCAGGAAAGAGCAAGATGTGGTGGGATGACAAGTGAAGTCAACTAAAACTCTGACTTTGGTTAATAAAGACATGTTTTCAACCAGTGTTGGAGGAAATGTCAAAAACTGAGACAAGTGGTGAATAAAATGTTGTAATAAGCCGACGCTGGTCCTGGACATTGGTTACTTGTTGCTCGGTTGAATAAGTGTCAGTGCTGTAAGGTCAAAATTATACTGTAGATTCTTAAATACTTTTTCAATACCACGTTTAAATCAATACAGTTATAACATTTGCTTGTAGTGCAAGTAGAGCTGCAAGGATTAATCAATTATTAAATTAATCACCAACTATTTTGATAATTGATTAATCAGTTTGAGTGTTTATTAAGAAAAGAAATCAAAATTCTCTGATTCCAGCTGCTTAAATCTTAATATTTTCTGGTCTCTTAAGTCCTCTGGCAGTAAACTAAATATGTGGGCAAAATAAGACATTTGAGCACATCCTCTTAGCCTTAGAAAAACACTGATCCTCATTTTGACCGAACAACTAATCGAGTAATCGACAGATTGATCAGCAGTGAAATAATTGTTAGTTGCAGCCATGATTTAGGGCTGAAAAAAATCATCAAAATTGAATTATGGCATACTGCAATTTTTAAATGGAAGAAGGTGCAATATTTGTTAAAGGTGAGATGTGTGTCAAAATACAATTTTCAAATAAATATTGTGCTACAGAGATGTCATGGCTTATACACTTAGGGAGACTATGTCTACGACTAGACTATGAAAAAATGCCTTTGTTCAGTCTTTATTTTCCTGCCTAAAAAATTTGGCTTGCAGCAGAACTTTTCTATTAATTAAAAAAAAAGAAAAAAAGTTTAATTTGTTATTGTTTTTTTTCTGTGGTAACAAAAGATGTATCAAGTATAATTTATTTTATTATAGTATTGTATCAAATTCTGGTATTGTGACAAGCCTACAATGCAGGGTTATAAACAGCAAGAACAAGACAGTTAAAAAAGATAGAAACTAATTTGGTCTTTATTTTGGTCTGACATGGAAAACAAAAAGATGTATAAATATATTTGTGATGTGCTTTCATTGTAAATTATATACCATCACAATCAGTGTGAAAAGCACATTTTCCATACAGATGAAATAAATCAAAATATTATACAGCTTAGTAATAGAAAACTGCAAAAAGGCATGTGCAATATATTACCATCATGTCATTTCATAGTAGTGTATTCACAGGAAAAAAGAGAAACAGTCTTAAATCTTTTTCTTTTTTTTTAAATAATGAAACAAAATACATCATCCAAATGACCATGACATGATTCAATGAAAACAACTCAAACACAGTAACTTTAAAATGTGTTTGGAACATTTTAGAAAAACACCACAAAAGTCAAACTTTGCAAATAACTGGAACTGGTGTGTGTATGTCAACTAAGGCTGTACCGAAAGTCTTTTTTTTACATGTTAAGCTTCTACTGAGGGTTTTGAGTGATGCTCTGAATGTCATATTATGATGCTGTTATGATGCCTCCTAAAAAATATAATACTAGGCAAAATCCTAAAATCCTTGATTTGAATATAGCGATTCATCAGATTATTAAATCAGCTTTCTTTAATGACTCTATCTTGTCAACATAAAGGTCATTTTTGGCGCTGTTAAATTGCTGTTACAGCGCCCAATTAATACAGGTGTGTCTCCCTTTGTGTACCACAAGCGGTAGAGCAAACTGTTTTTTTCTGCACCAAAAAACATGAAACTCCTCTGGAGTTAGTGGAAGTGTATGGATCACATAAGTCGAAAAAATCCTACACAGCCACCAGTGGAATCTAACAAACAGTACAATACTGATAATATTAGTGCAGCATAACCGTAATCTGTAGCCATGTAGAAATACTGGGTTTAAACACAATGTATAGACATGCAAAAAAAAAAAAAAAAAAAAAAAAAGCTGCACAGCATTTGAATATTGATGTAGAGTTTGAATGTCAGCATTACAAATGAAGCTTCAAACTGTTCGGTACAGCCCTGATGTGGACAACAGATAATATCAGGGCTACCTTTGAATAATCCTGCTGCACAATAATAGTTTTTTGTACCATAAAACCACCTCCAAAATATTGACTGTATATTAGAATGCCATTACAGCATGCAATATACAAAATATATAAATACAGTATATTTTAAATATGATAGCACCATCATATTGAGAAACTGGAGAGACCCATGCAGAATAAGAGGCATCCTCGCTAGGTCGTTTTGTTGTACAGTCACAGTACACATCAGACTGTACATTTAGCTCATTATCTGTTGTTTGTTTACATCCTGCAGGGTATTTCCACTACACGTGTTCCAGTCAAGCCTCAGCCTGTCTGCACACTGATTTATCGATAAAGGAATATATAAATAAAACACACTAGACTAATGTTCAAGTTTGAGTAAGCAGACATGCTGACAGTATCTTTTTACCATGTAACACTGACTCATCTTAACCTCACACATCCCAGCAGTAAATATCACTTTCCATGGTTTAAACCAGGCCACAATGGCTCTGAAATGCATTCTGTTTTCATCATTTTCACATCATTATTATTCCTTAACAAACAACTCAGTTTTCTTATTCAGCTTTTTTTCCAAGTTCAAGCAAAATAAACAGCAGGTTGATAAACACTTAAAACCGTTGTCTGAAATTGTGGAAATCCAACAATGGAGGCTGCTGTGCATTAAAATGAGTAGCAAAAGACTTAGAAAGAAATGTCTGCTTGACTGAGGAAGTCACTTAACACAGAGCAGTAATATCCTCCAGAATTCACTCCTGTTCAGACCTCAGTCATCTGAAGCAAGCTCTGATGCTGCAGTGGTAGCAGATGGGGACAACATCTACAGCACCAGGATGTCTCCACTGCAGCGCTCACAGCAGTTAAAAGTAATGTTCTCGTAGCGGGTATATGGATGGAACCTGCCAATGCTCTTCTTGTTGCTGAGGAAGTTTGTGGGGGTGGAGTCACTGAGTGGAGGATCTGCCTTGTCTTCTGAACAGGATATTGGATCTAAAATCTTGAGTACCTGAGACAGAAAACAGAAAACAGTAAACCCCTTGCAAAGATGAGACAGTGGGCATATGTGTAGGAAGATGTAGAGTTCGTACCTTCTCAGCCATCTTCTCGGCTGGTGTGCTGCAGAGATGCTCAGCTGATGCACTGCTGCTCTTCACCACATTGCTGCTGGTGTTTCCCAGCAGGTGGGAGTTGATGGCGTCTGCTAGCTTGTGATTGGCCGCTGCCAGCTCTCCAGTGCTGAGGGGCTGGGCACTGGGGTAGTACGTCTGCTGTCTGCCCCACTGCAGAGACACCAGGAGCTGCTCCAGAGATCTGATGACAGAAAAGCAAATAACGTCAGCACATACACTCTGTCTTCATCATCTATGCAAAGAAAATATTGCAGTCTTCTTGAAGAGCCACTACCTTCGGCTCTTGTATTTGATTGGTGGCCAAGGCCCACTGGCACACACACCTGCTTTTATTTTGAAATGAAGCATTACATCAACAAATTGATCGTCACTGTTTTGTTCATGCTGTAGTATCAGTGGCTCAGCTATGAACCCTATGTGTTCAGGATTTCTGTTATTTTTGATTTGGCTAATATAATGTTCACACAGCAATCTTTGACCTTGTGATCCATACATTATCTATTGTTAGTGAATGAGGTAAGTTCTCCCAGCAGAGTCCTCGTTCCTGCTCAGATTCTTTCAACGTTCCTTCAAAAAGCAGATCCTTAACATCTGTATATACTGTATGACTAACTATACTATATTAATGTGCAAAACTAAGCAACCTAGTTCTCTTAATTTCAATCATGACATGTGACAGATGTTTCAAAATTAAAGTATATTTAGCCTTCATGGATTACAAAGACACACTATACCCATGTAAAATACATGATGAGCTGATATAATAGAGATTACTGAAAACATTAACGTTTACTTTACCAAGTTAAACAAGTCATAAGAAATCTAAATCACAAATATATTAATTTCTTCTACAAATTTATGCCAATACGAGTCTACCTGTTAACTGATGGTAATCCATTAAAAAAAAATAAAGACCTATATGCAGCTAGTAGAGTTACCTCTTGTAACTATTTTACACAACATTTCAATTGCTATTTAATAAATGCACTGGACAGTGGACACTTTCTTAAAATAGACCAACATGACCAAATGTCATAAGTGGCGCTACAACTCCATTATTTATCTGGCTGCTGGATCAAAGGTTATGATGTGGGGACATGAGCCTACAGACAGTCCCGGCATGTTGAATTAAACCAAGTTTCTGTCCTTTCTTTGCCTCGTCGTTAGGACTTTCAAGTTGTGTTCCACTACAATAAGCAATTTATTTAAAGCGCAAACAGACAACATTTCAAACCCCTCCCCGCCCCCATGGCTGTAAGAGGTAAACTGAAATGGCCACAATTTTACATTGAATTTGGGAACAGGCAAAAGCTATTGTAATGATGTACAATGCATAGTGATAACATACTTTGAGTAATGTTATTGCTTTGCACAAACAAGTAACAACAGCAGGGGTTGGCATCGGGGTGGAAGGGAGAGTAACATTAGAAGAAAGCATGAGTTTCTTCATTCATATAGTCTATAATACAGACATCATTTTCCTGGAATACATCGTACCTTGTGGTGGACAGAATTGTATAATGACAGTGAGGCTTATAGGGAATGAATCTAAACACAGATGGTGTCATTATTCTATTGCCATTACACTGTGCAATCAATGTTTACTTCATAATGATAAGTTAAAGGAAAATGCTGTCTATTTCAGCTTAATTTAGTAATTACGGATCAGTGGTTTTGTTACCTGTGAGTGAGCATCATGTGCCCGGAGAACTCTTCTCTCTCTAACAGCAAGTCCTGAATGGCTCCTTGTGCCTCTCTGGTCTGTCTCTGCAGGGCTGCTCTGGCATTTGTCAGCTCCTCAGCCATCACTCTGAAGAGACAACATTGATGCAGGTGTTTATTTGGTATGACAATTATGTAATCTCTTATTGACTCTATGCCAAAATGTTCTTGACAGATGCACACATAAGCATCTTTTATAATTGAGGAAGAGAGAACATACCTGCTGGCCAGGAACTTGCTCCTCCAAACATCACACTGGATACTCATTCGCTCCAGCTGCTCAGCGGTGTGTGCCAGACTCCGGCCCAGAGCTTCATTCTCCAGAATCAGCTGGTTCTTCTCCCGGGCGAGTCGCTCAAAATGGTACTGAAGGTCATCACCCACTGACGCCACCAGCAGTTTCTTCAGCTCACGATTCACCTGCCACATGGAATTAATTAAAATTAACTGTATATATTGTATTCATCTAAAAGCACTTCATCACTTAAATTAAGGAAAAGAAAAAATACAGTGGTTTCATTGCCAAGTCCACTCAAAGTGAAAATAAGCAGCACGATGACATTGTATTAATTCTTTGGATCCAGACAGAATAATAAATTCAAGAAATCTTACATGAAACATTGAAATTCAATGTTGATGTTACAGATCACTATACTGTTATATAAAAAAGCAATAAACCTGACAGTGCAAAGCCTAGTATGTCTCATGTCTAAATAAAATTGATCTGCTTCATTGTGGCCTTACCTCTGTCTGCACACGGAGCTGATTGGAGAGGCCTTCCTTGTCCTGCAGAAGCCTCCGTTCAGAGTTCTGCAGCTTCTCCAGCTGTCCTCTCCAGTCCTCCACCAGAGGCAGTGGGGGAGACCCTTGCTCCTCAGCCTGTCCAGTCTCCCCTTTCCCCTCAACAGGTCCTGCACGGCTGGTCCGACTGATAGCGGCACGTGGAACGACGATCCTCACAGCCTCCACCTCTGTGCAGGCCTCTCGACTCACCTTGCCCAGGTGGAGCACCCCGAGAGGTTGGGGAGCAGCCGGGGGTGAAGGATGGGTGTATTTGGGGCTGTGTTTTGGACTTGCCACCTTCAGGAGGCGTGCAGATGGACTTGGTGGCCGTGTGTCTGTGTTTACCTCCAGGACCACCGGCGTTTTCTTGGTTTCCATGCCATCGCCAGCACCTCGGATGGGCACTGTGGCAGAATCTGTAAAATAAAATGAGGCCACATTTACATGTTTAACTTAAATGTGTCCTGAGTGATCCAATCAGGAGAAGCCCTCTCTAAATGCAGGTGGGACTATAACTCACTGAGGATGCAATGGGATGCATGTGTCATATATTTTAATCCAGATGTGTCCCTGACCATGCTGAATGAGCATCAACTCAACTTTGTTTGTATTGCACAACTGAACAGCTGATTTGCTATTGGCAAACTGCACAGACTTCATGGTATAACCACCACAATCCTCTCCAGCAGCATGTAGGGCTGTAATACTCAATAGCTCTTCCTATACCATGGCAACAACAACAACAAAAAAATCTGTGGCACACAAAATGGGACATTATTTTTCTTAATAAAGACTTAACAGAATTAACTTTTGACTCTTAGTATTGTATTGTTTTAAACATGTGGCATTGAAAAAGTATTGAAGTATTGATACTTCAGACAACCTTGACCAAAATCACAGTCTCAAAGTTCAGTGAATGGGAGTCAAAAAAATACTATTTTAGGTTTTATACTAATTATCAAAAGGAGGTCACATCAAAAAGCATAAATATGTAATCTGGTAAAAGAGATTCAGTTTGGGGGAATTTTTATTGTTTTCCCAGAGTCAAACAGTAATAAATCCCTTTGGCCAGGTGTACTTGTTTTAATGCCAAGTTATGAAAAACTGAATATTTGGCTATCTTGGCTCAACTGGAATCAAATAACAAAATAATGACCCAACGGAGATCCAGGATTTGAGTGAAATCAAGGCAATAAACTAAAGTGGGGTGCCTTCTTCCAAGCTTTGTCTGAGGGGAGGGCCATAGTCTCAGGCTTTGAAAACCCCTGTTCCAACGAATATATTCCAGTCTTTTTCAATGTTAAATGTTCTGTAAACACATACAGCTGTGGATTTTCTTTTACTTAAATCAGGAACTATCTGATCAGAGGAAGGACAAAAAGGATAACAAGTCTGACCAGTTTTTTTTTTTATACCTGGTGTTTTTTTTTTTCTAAACTAAAACTCAGGTACTACAGTAATCCGAAATAAACACAATCTGGATCAGTCTAAGGAGGCTATCTACAAGCTATAAGAATAAATCAGTTCCCTGCTTATTAACTTTGGTATAAGTCAACTTGTATTAAAGGAAACATAACATATGGATTATTAAGGGTATGTCAAACAGAAGTGGTCTTCAACCACTCAGACGAGGCTGCTTATTTCTCTGTTACAACTGGCTAAATAGATAGGAAATGAATTTAATGAAGAGGGTCACATACCTCTGACAGCAGCAGTCATGGTGGAGGTGGTGTTAAGTCTGTAGTTCTGCTGAAACTCAGGCGACTCTTCGCCCTGTGACAATTAACAAAGGACAACAACCCTCACTGTAAACATCTGTAACATTCAGTGTTTTTAACAGCGATCAAAGTTCAGGGTTAACAGCTGTGGTCCTGATAACGTCACACGATAACGGAAATGTAGCTAGCTGATAAGCTAACATGCTAACGCTAGCTATTTGACGAGTTAAAGGAAAGTTACGGTGACGTCAACGCTACCGTGATAGCTGTTAGCTACACGGAAAAACACTTTCCATTACATCTGAGATAACGTTACGTTTTTTTTTTTTTTACTTTTTTGATTCAGACAAACAGTTAGATAACATACCGGTAAAACAACGGCTCCAACCTCCCCCCTAATTCGCAGCCACAAGCTGTTTATTTTGTCACCGGACGCAGTTGGCCTCTGACGAACGGAAGGGGAACCAAGTTCTGTAAAAGTCTCGCGAGTTTTGTATGCGTTGTTTTTCTATTGTGTATGTTTTACTAATGTTTTATAATATTAAAGTGTTGTGGTTAAAATCTGAACAGGTTTCGGAACAAAAAAAAACAAATGATTATAGTTATTTGAAAGACCATGGTTTGTGATAAAATGATAATTCTCCGCGAGATCTTTCGCGGGTCTGACACGACCGTGTCAGTCCCGTCCCCCGCACAAAGCTGATCTCTAGTCGGTTGCTGTGTTATTCCACCGTATTTCTTATGACAGCAAGTAAAACGAGAAGCTGACAGGAGATCAGAAAATGAATGTTGCCCGAAGCCGGTGGTGTAACAGCTAAATATGACCGACCTGAATGACGCGGAACCCTCATGTGTAGTTTAAAGGTGCTCGACGGACAAAAAGAGAGTTACAATAGACGTTAAACTGCGGCTATGGTTCCACTCCAGTGGTTCCTGAGTTGACAGGAGAAAATGCTCAAATTAATTAAGCACATTGAGCTTGTTGTAAGTTTTTGATGAGTGCTGGACTACAGTTATCCACCATGGGAGTGCACGGGCTGTGGAGGCTGCTGGAGAGCACAGGGAAACCCATCAACCCCGAAACTCTGGAGGGAAAGATCCTGGCTGTTGGTATCCTCACATGGTGTTGATCTGTTTATCTGTCTTTTTAAGATAAGATAATCCCTTATTAATGCCACAATGGAGAAATTTGCAGTCTCACAGCAGCAAAGGGGATAGCCTAATAGTAAGAAACATCAATTAAAAAGCAATAAAAAATAAATAAGTAAACAAACAACATAAAAACAAAAGAAAATAAAACAATAAGAGCAGTATAAATAAACAGACCCAGCATTTGCACCATGGCAAATATGGACTATCGATATTACGCAGTTTTAATTGATATTGCACAGTTGTATTGTATTGCACATTAATATTGGATTGAATTGCATTATTTGTCTGTTAAGTTTGTTTGGAGTCATCTTTCCTTCATCTCTCTGAAGAGCCATCTTTCCTTATTCTCTCTATAAGAAAAATAAATTAATATAAATGTAGTGTATTCTTTATTTGTGTTTATATTGATATCCTATTTGGTATGCTAAGGCTTTTATACTAATTTTTATTGAGCTATTTTAATTTATTTTGTTTACTTGCTGTGTGTTATTTTTCTATTGATATTATTTAACTCTTCTTATTTTTAGGGCTGCACAATTAATTGAAATTTTATTGAAATTGCAATATGGCTTTCTGAAATTTTCAAATTGCAGGAGGTGCAATATTTGTTAAAGGCAAAATGTGTGTCAAATGCCTGGATAATCTGCTGCTGTAACAAAAGAATTGTATTGTTGTATCTATATAACTGACTGTTTTCTGTAAAGTCATTGTATTAACCTTAACCAGACACCTCCAGACATCAGTATATGGTTGAACCAGGCAGTGAAAGGGGTGAGGGATCGTGATGGCAACAGTGTCCAGAACGCCCACCTCCTCACTCTCTTCCACCGCATCTGTAAGCTGCTCTTCTTCCGCATCAAGCCAGTCTTTGTGTTTGATGGAGACGCACCACTGCTGAAGAAGCAGACTCTGGTACGTCCTGTGCTTCCTGTAGAGCCACATAACCAGTCTGTGTTAACTGATTTTCTTTATTTCTTTCAAATGGATGTGACATGTGTTTAACATGGCTTTGGATGTGGCTCTCCCCCTGCAGGCTCTGAGGAGGCAGAGGAAAGAGGAGTTGAGCCGGGAGTCAAAACAGACCAATGAGAAACTCCTCAAGACATTCTTGAAGAGACAAGCTATCAAAGCTGCACTTGGAGACCGCAGGTAAATGACAGGGCAGTGTACAGGTGGAGGGACGGCGAAGACAACACAACACTCATTTCACACACCTGTCTCTACTAAATGTGACATTCCAACAGAAGTTGTTGCCAGAGCTTTCTCCCGTGTTTCTCCTCCATCTCCCCCTCTACTTACTGGCTGTCTAAACTGATCATAGACTTATTGTAACCTCAGTGGTTTTGTTTTAAGCATCTGTCTTTTTTTGCTTCTACAGTAAGGATCCTCTACCCAGCCTGTCCAGTGTGAGGAGAGATGAGGTGGACGACATGTATGTTCTACCGGCCCTGCCAGCTGCAGAGGAGAAGGACAAAGACAAAAGCAGGTCAGAGGCCTTGGAAACGTTACTATTCAGTCGTTACTGTGGATGAAATTAGGGATGAACAATTGCAAAAAAATCATATTGCAATAATTTTGACAAATATTGTAATTGCAATATGAGTCATGATGTTTTTGGTAATTTTTGCATTTTATTTTCACTGGAAAAAAATATGATGAGATGATGATGATGGCTGGAGAGTTTCTCATCTTCACATGTGTTAGATCTGTTGAAAAAAATTGTTTGGTGAAGTGATTTAAAGCTCCTGACTAGTTTTCATGGCCCTGTTTGCAAAATCAGAATTCACAAATAACTAAAAGCTTTTTTTTTTAAATCACTAACAAGTTACCATTAACTGTTCCTTGTTTTACATTGTTATTCCACCTTAAATACTGATACTATAATCATTTTAATGTGTTTCATTCTTGCAGTTCAGAGGAGGAGGAAGAGAGTGAGAGTGAGGAGATGGTTGACAGTTATCACATGTACCAGGTAAAATTATGACAAGAGCATCAAATTATATACTCAAGAGCTGTAACGATACCAGAATGTTAAAGTTTATTCCAGTATACTATTTCAAAAAACTGATACTTGATAACTCTTACAATACCACAGCAAAACGAAAGAAAAGTATCCCAGGTACACGACATTTGATTTTTTTTTTTCTTCTTCTAAAAAAGTTCCCTGAGGTAATTTTGCTATGATTTGGCACCATACAAATAAAATTGACTTGACATTAATTAACAACCTGCACACAGTGCTGGGACAGAAAACGTCACTGAACACTGTCTGTGTTTGCTGCAAACCAAATTTCAGACTGGACAATGAAGACTGAACTGAGGTCTTGAAGAGATCTTTTTTCTAGCTTCAGCACTTTCCATACTGTAAAATGTTCGACAGTTAAAAAGTTTGAAGGCACGACATGGAGGCAAAGAGCCATCCAACACAGCCCTCTATCATTCTAAGCTCTTGGGGTGTCAGTTCCTTGTGCTGTTTTTCAGTTATTTTCTTTCTTATCTTCTGCATCTCTCTCTCTTCTGCTGTGTCCCATTCTTTGAAACTGCTGTATTTTCCAAATAGATTAAAAGAAATGTGAAACCTCAGCCATTGATTTATTTCAGAATTGAGTATTTAACAAAGCCAAGTAATAAATCAACATGATATTAATGATAAAAAGACAAAATATTACCTGGTATTTTGCTCTGTTTGTCTATCATCTTAAATTACAAACTGTATCATATTATCACCATGGTCTTATCTTGGTTGGGTTTATCACTCAGGCTGTCTGTATGAATGTCCTGTTCAATAATTGACACCTGAAGCCAGACTGCTCTCTGTGTCTCAGGGAGAATTTTATGAAGGCCCAAACTCAGTGGACATCAACTCAGAGGAGTTCGCCAGCCTGCCTCCTGAAATGAAACATGAGATCCTCAAAGACATGAAGGAGTTTTCCAAAAGACGGCGGACCATGTACCACAAACCTCCAGAGGTACTGTCCGCTCTCATTCACACTCACATGCACTCCTCCATCACCTCCTCTTCAACAAAGACTCCTCCTCACTACCTCTTTAGGGTTCAGGAGACTTTTCCCAGTACCAGTTGGCCGGCCTGCTGCAGAGGAACAAACTAAACCAGCGTCTGGAGGGCGTGGAGAAAGAGATGAGCCAGCAGAGCGCCGGCAGTGCTCCACAGGTCTACGAACAGGATGGAGAGCAACAGAATCACAGCATAGAGGCAAACCGACTGGTTTCAGAGGACCATTCCCACTATATCCTTATTAAAGGTGAGGGCAGATACAATGAAATGTTCACAGTTTTTGTGAAGTTAAGTATTTTACAGGACAATTGTCAATTATCAGTAGTCTGATTGCTTGAACACATCAAAAAGATAAGATTATATAGGGTATGCACTGAAGATTGATCTCCACTTTTCCCACACAGGCTCCAAAAAGAGTGAGACGGCCTCCGAGAGCCAACCTGACGCTGCACCCTGGTCCGGGAGCTGCCTGTCACATGTCAAAAGACGAGCAGCAGGCAGACCTGAGCCTCTGTGGCGTCCTGTTTTGAGGAAGAGGAGAAAGTGCAGGATCATTCATCAGAAGAACCCTCTGGCTCAAAACCACCTCAGGTAGACGTGTCACCACCCTCGCCTCGCACACTCAAGGCCATCCAGGCTGCGATGAACGACAGCTCGGATGAGGAGAAAGTTGAGCGGGATAAAAAGGGTGGAAGGGTGTCCCCACGTACCCTGCTGGCAATCCAACAAGCTCTCACAGAGGAGGAAGATGGCATCACTGAACACGGGACTCTAATCAGCAGCTCAGCCACCAAACCGCAGATGAATATTCAACGTCATGCACCACAAGTGGTCATCAGCAGCTCAGAGGAGGAGACAGAACCAGACCCTGTAAAATCTGTATCTAATGAAAAAATAGAATTTAAGGGGGAGCTAACTGGCCAAAGTTTACATGTGAAGGACAGTTTGCTTGACAGTAGTTCTGAAGATGAGATAGAGGAAATGATCGCTCAGAGAAATAAAGCACTCCGCTTTGCGGTGCTGCAAAAACCTCACAAGAAAGAGACAAAGTCAGAGGAGGAGACAAAGGCAGAAGAGCTGGAGAGAAGAGAATCAGAGCACCGACTGATCAGAGAGAACGGCGATCTGGTTCAACCGCAGGCTGCTGCTGCTTCCAGTCAAAACACACCAATATCCACCAATCTCGCCACTCAGATATGTGAAAAACGTCTCAGTGCAGAGACTGGAATTCATCCTGTGCTGTTAGAGCAAAAGAGTAACACATCCACTGAAGAGGAGAAGAGCGGAGACAAGGTGAAGTCGGAGGGCAGTGAGGAGAGCGAGTCAGAAGGTACATAAATAATCTGTTTAAGATCATACTCATTCTTAATTTCTTAAACCAGAGGATCTTAAAAAAATGCTTTTATTGTGTGTGTTTTTTTTTCCAGAGAGCTTCATTGAGGTGTCAGAGGAAGAATTTGAAGAGGAGGATGAAGATGATTCACTTGTAATGATCAGAGAGAAAGGATCTCCAGACGAGGACCACGAGGATGGGATCAAGAAGGAAGACAAACCAGAGGAAAGTTCGACAGATGCTCCCAGCGGTCCAGCTGTTATCTTAGAATTAGATGAAGACGAGGATGCAAAGAGAGAGACTGAAGAGCTGAAGGAGACGGCAGAGACACAATCCAGCTCAACTCCAGCCGTCAATGAATGGGAACACTTTGATGCGGTAAGTATTGTATAGACACGCAAGATTTCGACTTCATTGCATATAGCCCAGGGTTTCTGAAGGTTTCAGCAGTTAAATTTAAGACCTTTAAAGACTATTATGAATGCAAATTGATTAATCACCTATTTCACATCCATACTGGCAAAAAGTACAAAGGTTATGAAGAAAAAGTCCAATGTTCCAATGTTGGTCAGCTGTGCTTTAGGCTGAGCTGTTCAGTGTTCAGCAGTTTAATAATAACAACAATAATTATAATAATGATACATTTTATTTGTATAGCACTTTAAAAGGTAGTCAAAGACACGTTACATTGCAGAGAAAAAGAAAAACAAAAAAAGGTCATTGTGTATGTGTACCAGGCTGATACAATGGCTGTGTGTGTTGTGTTGCAGGATGAGCTGGAGGCTCTGGAGAGCTCTCTGCAGATGGAGCAGAACAGCCTGAGGGAGCTGAAACAGCAGCAGGAGAGGATGGCCAACACCGTCACTGGACAGATGCACCTGGAGAGCCAGGTGAATGAAAGACACACCAAAACATACAGGCACACAAAATCAACACAGACTTTCCTCCCTCACACTCGTCCTTAAGAAAACATTTGACTTATTATTATAAGAATCAAATAAAGATATAAATACATTCTTTCACTGGACTGAGATATGGCAACCCAGATATAGTGTCAGACCTACTGGGCAATAGATATCCTTATGGTGCCTCTGCCAAACATTTCCAGAGCCATGCAGTCAGTATCAGCTCACACACACTTAAATGTCAGCCTGTCAGCATTTTCCTCCATCATAAAATAACCACTTAATGTAAAACCTATAAAGTGCCTGATCCTTATTAATCCCGTAAGCTGTTTTGTTAATGCTGCTTAAGAGTGACGGTATTTCTCAGATGAAGACTGATGCCTGTTGAGATAAAGAGCTTACAGTTAAAAGATCACAGTCCAAAACTTATTTAAAATCCTGACAAATGGTGTCAGTGTCATTCAGAACTCAAACAACATGACATAATCACCATATGACCCAGAACATGTGCAGATATTGACTTGACTGTGACTGCGATTGATCTTTTGTGAGTTATGACTGTTTTCCTCTTTGGCACCAGGAGCTGCTGCGGCTGTTTGGTGTGCCTTTCCTGGTGGCGCCGATGGAGGCTGAGGCTCAGTGTGCAGCGCTCGACCGTGCCGACCAAACACACGGGACCATCACAGACGACTCCGATGTGTGGCTGTTTGGAGGGAGACACGTCTACAAGAACTTCTTCAGCCAGAACAAATATGTGGAACACTACCAGTACAGTGACCTGCAGAACCAGCTAGGTCAGTGCTCGCCATCATCAGTGCATCTGTGTGTGCGTGTGTGTGCGTGCGTGCGTGCTTGCGTGTGTGTTTTCGCCTGTCATGGGGTCCAGAAAAGTTTTAGTGTTTTGTGTTTTTTTTCAACAATTTTAACACCATGAAATAAAGATGTTTAAATTTTGAATATGCAATAAAATTCCACATAAAATTGTTGTGTTGACACAAACCAAAAAGAAAGAAAGAAAAACAAACAAACTCAACACAGGGATGTTTCTCCTATTTTAATAAATGATAATCTACTATTAATATATTTTAATTGCAATAGATGAAAAACTTGTTTTGAAATAATCTTATCAATTATAACTCTCTACTGGTGTCACATAAGTCCATGTTAATTTAGAATGAGCATCAGCACAAGCTACTGTCCAATCTTCATCTGAAATTTCAAATTGCGTGTTTTCAAGGTTTTAGTGTTTATATTTTGTTTTAATGTGAGAGAGACCCCTAGCGACAGACTGTACGTAATGTATGTTGAAGTATGAAGCCTTTTGTAAAAAAAAAAACTCTTTTTATATCATGACGGTTTAAATGAATGAATCTAGAGTGTCATGGACCCTTGCAGGCTCCCGCACCCACTTTAAGAATTGCTCCTCTAAACTGACTGAAATGGTTTCCACTGGCTTTTGACTCATTCATTTTGAAGTGCATATAAAAATGTACATTATAGTTTTGCAGGAACCAAGCCAACTATCAGTCAAATCAGGTAACACCCCAATATCATGTTTGATGGAGAGAGAAGCCAATCCACAGACAGATGACGCAATTATTGTGCCATTTAGTGGATAATGTTGTGTGTGTGTGTGTGTGTGTGTGTGTGTGTGTGTGTGTGTGTGTGTGTGTGTGTGTGTGTGTGTGTTCAGTTTCATTTGTATGGAGCAGACCCTGAGAGTGATGCTACTTATTTCATGGCCTGCTGAGATATAAGAGTACAGTGTTGAAATTATACCAGGATAACACATTACCGTGTTAATCTGATGAGTTCATATTGCACATATCAGAGACAGCTGTGTGTGTTGGTGATGGCTGATGGGCTGTCAGCAAACTGACCACACAGTGCACAAGGCTTCACTTCTCTCTGTCTCTCTTCTCCCCTCTTTTTTTCCCATTTTCTCAGGTCTGGACAGGACTAAGATGATAAACCTGGCTTACCTGCTCGGCAGTGACTACACAGAGGGCGTGCCGGGGTTGGATACGTGACCGGCATGGAGATACTGAATGAGTTTCCAGGGCCGGGCCTAGAACCCCTCCTACAGTTCGGGTGTGTGTCAAAAACTTTGGGTTTATTCTTGCTGACTACATGTTCATCTTGCAGCTCCTGGAACCTTTTTTTTTCACTAATTTTCAAAACTTTTGCATCTTTTCCTCTTAACCCCTCCAGTCTCCAGTCAGGAAAATTATGTAAAATAAACATTTGTCAAACCTTATTTGTTAATCATTTGATTTTTTTTTTAATTCTAAATTAATCAAGGTTTATATTTGCTTCCGTATTGTAACACAACTGAATACACGTGAATCTAATAATGTTATAAAGTTACTGTCCTGGCCAAAATCTTCACTTAATACAATTTCCCTAATTTAAAAAATATGCAGAACTTTTGTGGCTTAAACATTTCCAATAAATTCATTCTATCCCAAAAAATATGAGTTTTGGACATTACAGTAACTAGTTTTAACGAAATATTGCACTTTGTAATGTTGGTTTCTCTCTCTTAAGGCTCGTAGATTATATCTGGTCATTGTTTCTTTTGTCTAGTCAATGGTGGACAGAGGCTCAGGAGAAAAAGCGTCTGACAGCCGATCCTCGGGACACAAAAGTGAAGAAGAAACTGAGGAACCTAAAACTTTATCCAGGGTTCCCCAGCCCCGCGGTGGCTCAGGCTTACCTGGAACCTGCTGTGGACCAATCGGACAGCTCGTTCACCTGGGGGCGCCCACAACTCGACATGATCAAAGAATATCCTTTCTGTGTGTGTGTCTGTGTGTCTTTGTATGTGTGTCTGTGTGTTTGTTCATGAATGTTTCCTTGACCAGTCTTTTTACGTTCTGTCTGAGTCGTTTTGGTTGGAACAGTCGGAGGACAGAGGAGACTCTTCAGCCTGTGATCAAGCAGCTCAACACACAGCAGGTAACTGAGACAATTCTCAACCAAGAATTCCCAACCAGGAGTAATTTTATAGTTAATTGTCAGGGGGTATGTGGAAAGCTGAACTAATTAACTCAACTAAAAATGGAAAATAACATTTGATTTGCAAAAAGATGTTTTATATCCACACATTTGTGTTAAGAAGGAAATAAACAGCTAAACAGGATTACAAACTGGTGTGATGCTGCTGATCTCTATTCACAGTAACATTACATTAAGCAGTAAGCTGCCCAGCCTTGAGCATATAAGTTGTAATAGTTAACTGAAACTAGTGAATAAAGAGTTTTGAAATAGTTAGCTAAATGTAATAAATAAGCTGCTGAAATAGTTAGTTGGAATAGCTAACTAAGTAATGAGTAAACAGTTGAAATAGTTGGCCGGATAATGGATAAGCATTTCAAATTGTTCACTAAAGGGATAAACAGTTAAAATAGTTAGCTTTTAGCTAAGTAATTGGTGAAAGTTACTAAAAGTAATGGGTAAACAGTTGAAATAGTAAGCTAATAGTAATAGATGAGCAGCTCAACATGTTAAAAAAGGATAAACAGTTAAAATAGTTAGCGGTAGTGAAAAAAGTAATGAGCAAGCAGTTCAGATTGTTAGCTAAAAGGATAAACAGTTAGCTAAAGGTAATGGGTAAACAGCTGAAATAGTCAGCTGTAGCTAAAAATAACTGTTAAGCAGTTAACTTTTTAGCTAAAAGGGGTAACACAGTAGTAAAAATATAAACTTGAGCAAAGCAAGCTAAACATGACAATTAAGCTGTTCTGTCTAATTCCTCTTTCAGAAGAACACATTTGAAATATGACAGGGAGGGTCTGTTAAGGGGTACTTGAGCTCTTCTGATAGGCATGTTTAGTTACTTCAGATAAAAAAGGTTAGAAGGTCAGAGTCATAATCACTCTCTCCTCAATACCTCCAGTTTGAGTGTGTACATTTAAAAAAAAAAGTCAGTAATGGGGAAATAAAACTACTTATACACAACAATACAAATTTACTGGTTTTTGAATGACAAGTTTGTATAAATCCATGTCAAGTAAAACAAACCTTTGTTTTATTTAAAAAAACTGTTGCAGTTGCTCATAAATTCTTGCTCCTTTCCAGGAAGGATGTGGAAGCAGAGATCTTAATATTTATTTGTTTTAAAACCTCCTACACAGCAGCTTTTCAGCATTTCCTATCTATCCCATTATATGAAACATGAGATTTCTCCCAAAGGGGGTGTGGCTTGTCGATTCGGGCTGGATGACGTATTGCCCTTCTGATGTATACCTTATTTCTCACTGTTTTGGTTTAGACTCAGCTGCGCATCGACTCATTCTTCCGCATGGAGCAGCAGGAAAAGCAGGCGATCCGCAGCCAGCGACTCCGTCGAGCAGTCACCTGCATGAAGAGGAAGGAGAGAGAAGGAGGAGAGGAGGAGGAAGAGGAGGACAGTGAGGAGGAAATGTCTTCCCATCCAAATCTAAGAGGGGCAAGGCAGCAAGCAAGAGTCCCAAGAAAGGAGGAGGAGGAGAGAGGAGAAGAGGAGAGGTCTGTGGCAGGAGGAGGAGGGTTTGTGGGGTCGCAGGTAAATGTTGAGCCTTCCTCTTACGTCACCTCTGAAGGATGTGAGCAGCACCAGCCAGGACTCCCTCACTGTAAAGGTCCCTCAGTCTATGAAGACTCTACCTCAGAGGGCCAGGAGCAGCAGCAGCAGCTCTGGTGAGGACAGCGATGGTGGCGGTGAAGTTGCTATGGTTACAGCCCGATCTGTGTTTGAAGGAGCGGCAAGGCCGTGGTGTAAAAAGGTCAAGAGGGAGAGGAAGCATTAGAGGAAATGGAAGGGGGAAGAAGGAAAAAAACTGAACTAGTCCAAGAAACTGACCCCACTCAAGTCCCACCCTTAATGTTCTGTGCTCCGATAACAGTTGAGCAATCTTGGTACCCTATAGAACCTTAGTCAACTTCCTCCTTTCCTGTTTCCTTTACTTACATAAGCTATGTGCTTGTGTCATCTATGTTAAAAAGAAAAACAAATTTTGAAGATGGTTAAAAGATGTTGCCAGCAGACCTGTAAAAGCAACATAAAGATAACGACATCTGAAGTTAAATGCTGGCTAACTATGTAGTTAACAATTTATGTAGATAAGCTAGCCACTTAGCTAGAAATTTGCTAACATTACCTATCATAATTAACTAGCTAGCTAACGACTGACGTAGACCGTAGACTGGGTCTGAAATCACTGGAGTGCTGTATAGGATGACATTTATAGCTTATATAGTGGACTCAAAGTATCCCACAATGCATCTTGAAAAGAAGTGTACCGCTGATGGTCACTAACCAAGTAATACCATTATGCATTGCACTAAAAGAAAAGCTACACTGATGTAACTAACAGCACTGACAAAATGATCTTAATGCTTAGTTCAGACTACCGGCGACACGGCATCAAGTCATTTTTAATGGAAGGCGGCGACATGAAGCCGGAAACTGTAGTCTGCTACTTGTCATGTGTCGGGCGTTATGTGCTGCAAATCAAAGTTGAGTTGGCCTCATCATTTCTCAGCACACTGCAACAATGTAGCCAGCCTCATTCGGTTGTTGTGTATTTGTGTGACCTGTAATGTAAACAGACGGTAAAAGTATCCAAAAGTGTTTTTCCTTCACTATATAGTTAGCTCAGTCGGCTCACTCTATAGTTCTCTTCATAGAAACTCCTAGATTGTGAGTAGGAAGTAGTGAATGAGTGATCGATTTCGGACACATCTGTAAATTGGCTAGCTAGTTAGCTAGCATTTTGCTAACATTAGCTAACTTTACTGGTCTTCTATGAACATCTTCTAACCATCTTCAAAATTTACCTCTTTTTTAACATAGATGAGCCTAGCACATGGCATATCTAAGTACAGGAAACAGGAAACGAGAAAGTTTCCACAGGGTACCAAACTTGATCAACTGTTACTGGAGCAGAGGAAAAAGAGGCGGGACTTAGGAAGGGTCAGTCGTAATGTGAAGCATGAAACAAGTCACAAATTTCTAAATAATGTCTGTGATATATTTGATATTTAAATGTGAAATGTGTAAATGAATCATGAACATTAACACTGATGAATTGAGCTTCTTCTTTATTATAGAATATGTATTTTGTACTATTGAGGTGTGAAAATATTTGTACCTGTACCTGAATGATAATATTTTCCAATAAATTTTTTGCAGTACATGTTGTTTGAAGTTGTATTATTTCCACAACAGACGTCAGTTTGGCTCAGATTTTGTTATATGTCATGCTGATCTGTTAACAGTGAGACTGAGACAGGTGCAACTCTGCAGTGCCGCTACACACGTCCCTTAAATTTCCTTCAGGTTGTATTTCAGTCGCCTTCTGCTTCTGCACACACTCCCCCTCCTCCACCATCCGCCTCAAACACATACACAAACATTTAGGCTTTAGCGCAAAAAAATCAGGTGTTTCTAAAAAAGAAAAAACCTGATGTTTTACCCCATCCTCTAATTTAACTTGCTAGTTAAATTTCTATTTTCTATTCATGTCTATATAAAACAGTACTACTACTCTTGAGTCCAGTCCAGCCGCGGGACAGAGCAGCTGCTGCTGTCTGTCAGTTTTACTGCATTAGAGGGACGTTCAAGGCAACATGCCCAGAGAGCCGGACATGTGTGGCGGCGTGGAGGGTCAGGGTAGGGTGGTGTTTGGACAAGAAGTTGGGAAATGTTGCATTTGTGTGTAACTTAAAACCACAGAGGGTGACACAGCCTGCTAGAGATTTAGATCCAGACTGACCCAAATCCAAAGGACTTTATCTGGACAGCAGTTGGCTGCTTCTGTATAGATTTTCTGTTTTGGGCGTTCTTGCCTTGGACTCCTTCAGACATGGAGACTCAGCAGTCCAAGGCCACGGAGGACTCAAGCACCAAAGAAGAAGGTGAGAGTTTGGAGTAATACAAAACAGAAGGATTTTTCTTCATAATTTCAGTAGCAATAATTAAGCGCTTGCAGTTTTTTTCAGTTTTAAAGTTTGTTTTTTTTTTTTTTTTGGAACAAGTATACAATAATGTCTTAAAAATTTCAGAGGTAGTATGCATGCCTAGCTAAACCCAGCAGAGTGTGAGTCTAGTATGAGAGCTTGAAAGACATGTGGCTGTGTTGAAATATTTATTCCCTGTTAACAACTGCATCTCTGCTTGTTAATAAAAGATATTTATAAACACACAAAAGCCATGAATCCAGCCCCTGAGCCCTCCCCCGACCCCATTCAACCTTTGGGCATTGTGGCTCTGAGGGCTCCCCTGACCTTTTCTTTAAAGCAGTGTGACATAACTGAAGTCGTGTGTCAGAGAAACCGCTAGCGCTGACACACATAGCTGGAGACTGACACGCTGACACCGGCATGATACAAACAAACACAGCCAGGTGATTGGATCAGAGGGGCATTATGAGCCTAAACTGTCATTCATTTATAGAGCAGAGAATCAAATGTTACCTGTAATGTGATATAAAACAAAACCATGATTACTCATCTGCTTTATAATAGAAACAACACCTACAAATACTGTCCAGTGTTCCTGCAGTTTAGCCATGATGATGGCCAAGATTTTCTTTCACCTCATTTTTAGAGTGAAGCCAGTGGGATTGTTTAAGGATTGATTCACCCAAATTACAAAGCAACATGTTTTCTTTCTTACTTGGTGGCAGCTAACTATTTGGGAAGTTTTATTTGAGCAGCTTTTAAGATATCAGTCTATGAGATTTCTGCTTCCAATTCTATGACAGCATATTATTGCCATGCCAGAAACAGAAAAACTGATCAGCATCACATCATAACGTGATAACTTAAATCTTTATATTGTCACATTATAAGAATATAAGTTATCACATTTTATTACATGGCTTTGTTAAATTCGCAGTTCTGATTGGTCACTTGCAGCATTCCAAGGTCTGTTATTTCTGTATAACAGACCTTTGCTATGGACGCTGTTCTGATCATCTCTGGATGAGCAATAAAATAATTTTAATATCCATGACATAATTTTTTAAAATAATATTTTGTATCAAATTATTGGGTTTTTTTTAGTAAGAAACTATGTAATAAGTGGAATAATGTACAGTGAGCAGGAGGTCTGCATCAGCATCAACAACTTGAATCCTCAGTTCAATGAGTTGTCACATTATAATATTAAACTTCTGTTTGCATTATTGTAATAATGTGAAAATATCTTGTTATAATGTGAAAAAACATCTATTTTAACAAACTTTTCACGTTATAACGTGATACTGTTCCTTTTTTTCCAGCATGGCAGCTATACACTTCAGTCCACTCCTCCACAACGGAGGAGGATTAAATTTAGCGTTATGCTCATATTGGAAAATTGCATTTAAAAAACAACTAAATGTTTTACAGATTCAGTATCTATATTAATAAAGATAATCCACAGTTGTCTCTGTGTTTAACTATTATCATAAGAACTACTGTGGTTTCTCATCAGATTAATAAGAAAATCAAGTGTCTTTCAGTCAGTTTGTCTGGACGGGGTCTGTTTGGGTCTATAATTTTAATGCATTTGTATAAATAATGTGTCTACATGATTTAGTATTCCTTTCCCACAGCCTTTTTACACAGCAGCCATTCTGACATTAAGTAGCAGGTAAACACAGGTGTTACCAATGATACTAATTAAGGTTCTGTTCCATTCAAATCATTAGGATGCTGCTATTGTGCATGTTGGCTCACTGGAAAGGCTATTAGCTAGTAATAAGTACTTAGAATCATTGGTAACTCCTGTGTTCACTATTACATATATCTCTTGTGTTACTCTGCATTTCCTCACTCACAATACAATATCACACTTTGTAAGCTCTCTATACACGTTTTTTTTTTTTACCTGTCTCTCCTGTGGGTGTGTGCAGGTCCTGCTGTGGATGCAGAGCTCGCCAAAGCCATCATGTCCCGGCAGTTCCGCCCATCACTGATTGGCCCGGAGGCCTGGGAAGGATACATGTTCTCTGACCTGGAGATCCGTATCAAAGAGTCCACAGACCTCTATGGGGCTGTACTCTGGCCCTCGGTACACTCAAACTTATAAATTATCCCAATATTTATAAGTAGCTGCTGTGCATCCTCTTTATTTAGAGTGAACTATAAAGTTGTCTCCTTTTCCCCAAAAAGGCGATGGTGTTGTGTTATTTCTTAGAGACCAATCGAGACAAATACAACCTGATGGACAAAAATGTGATTGAACTGGGTGCTGGAACTGGGCTTGTCACCATCGTAGCCAGCCTGTTAGGTACAAAAAACAAAACAAGCCAGTGATGAGCTTTGGTGTTTTTGAGCTTGTTTTGATTTTCAGTCTTCTTGACTTTATTTTTCATTTTTATTTATTTTGCTTTATTTTTTTATGTGTCTGTATCTCATTCCCTGTAACGCTCAGCTTCACTGTCTCTCTGCAGGTGCTAAGGTGACCTCCACTGACCTGCCAGATGTTTTGGGAAACCTGCAGTACAATGTTATGCGCAACACCAGAGACCGATGCAAGTACATACCACTGGTAGGTTTTAAGATTTATATTTCATAGCGTCAGGTAACATATTAAATTTATTCAGGCGTGTTCAAAAATTCAGACAAAAACTGGCATTAATTTTTTTCTTGTTTGATGTCCCTTAAAAAAACACAATTTTGGAAATAAGGGATGGAATATATTGGTTTAATGCTGTGTAAATCCTAAATCGTCTCTGTTTCTAGGTCACAGAGCTCATCTGGGGCCAAGAGGTGGAGCAGCGTTTCCCACGTGCCACACATTGTTTCGACTACATCCTGGCAGCCGACGTGGTGTACGCCCATCCATACCTGGACGAGCTGATGGATACTTTTGACTACCTGTGCCAGGAAAACACACAGATCCTGTGGGCCATGCGCTTTCGTCTGGACCCAGAGAACAGCTTTGTGGATCGCTTCCAGCAGCGCTTCCATGTGGAGCAGCTGTATGACCTCCCCACTCTGAGTATCAAACTCTACAGAGCCTGGAAGAAGGACAGGACTAAAGACCAAACAGAGGCCGCTGCCTGAACTGAGAACTCACAATAAATATTATTTGCTGCTGAATGGGAATGTTTTATTTATTCTGTGATATTAATGGATGGAAGAAATTTGGTCAAAACATTTCAAATTTACTTAAACTATCAACAGAATGTCAAGAAATAACAGTTTTGACATTGTGTCAGAGTCATATTGTGTTGCAGAGACATCTACTGAAGCTAGCATGCTAACCAGATAGCTTCAACCCATCCTGTCTACTAGTGAATCACTGTAGTGTTCAGTCTGTCCTCGGCAGTGTTGCCAGATTGGTTTGGTGTTTTTCAGCCCAAGAAGTGCTCAAAATCCACCCAAATTGATTTTTAAAAAAGCCTGAATAATTTTGATAATAACAATACAAATGAATTAATAAATAAGAGCAATATTATTGTGGTTCATAACTATTTTTCATTATGACATCATAATAAAACAACAATTTAAGTATTGAGTGGGCTAGAATACAAATAGGGGCCAATGTAACTTTTTTTTTTTTCATTTTTGCCTTCTGCCTTAAAAATAAAGAATAAATGAGGGGGCAGCGCAAATAACATAAAATAATAGGTTTTTATCTAAGATGCATTGACAGTATGGCCCCCATACACATGCATTTATTGTTGCAAGAGGTCTCTGTTATAATGAATATACAGATTTGATAGCTGCAGATGTCCTCTCAGCAGAATAATAAGATTTATGTCATTTATATCAAAATTGTACTGAGTGACTGGATGTGTTTGCATAATTAAGGGATAGAATTTATCAATATATTTTTAATATGCAACCCAAAATAGCATGATTGGGGGTAAACTACCCAATCTGGCAACACTGGCTCTCAGTCAAACATCAAGGTAGTTTTCTTGCCAGAGTTGGGTCTTAGCACCCTGGGGCTGATGCTGCCATAAACCCTGCTCAGGCCTCCTCTCCAACTTCTCTTGTCCCCTACTGCTGTCGCTATCATCCCTAGTATCAGGGTCCTCGTTGGAGCCACAGTAAATCCCTTTGGTACTGTATTCCTTGTCTTCAAAGTGGCCTCTGTTGGTCTTGGAGGCTGTTCAGAACTGGTCTGGCTCTGTTTACCAACAAGCTGCTGAGCCCTGGCTCCAGTTCTGGTGCCCTTTCCGACGTTGCTCCCCACTAGCATTCCCTGTTGGGTTCCCTGTTCCCAGGGCATGAAAACCTCCTTCCAACAGTCCAAAGCTGGCAGTGTAAACACCAACAGCTAGCTGCACGGCTAACTGAGCTAACCAGCTAACGGCAGCTACAGTTTAAATACATTTTTCCAAAAGATTATTTCTGTAATTTTAGGAAGTTTTTATCCTGTTGAAGTTTATTCAAGTTTTCATTTTTCTGATAGGTTTGGTTTTAATTAGTTATTCAATTATAAAAGGGAGTTTCATTCCATGATTGACGGCTGAGCTCTGCTTGTGCTCGACTCTGCCAGCTGTATGGGCGGGACCTCAATACCGCTGCTCCAGCAATGATCACTACTGTGCAGATTCTGGCTCCAATGATGTCATCAGCACAAGATGGCAGCACTCGTATCGGATATTTTGGCTTAATTTTTGTAAAGTGGGAGGAAGTGAAGAAGCTTTGTCCATCTTTATTTATACTTTGGAGAATGAATTCAACAGGTGGTCAGTTCTTAACCTATTGCACCTTCAAGTGTTTTCATGACTCTTGTGTACAAATGTTTAAATGTCTGCCAGTTTAACACAATATCAAGCTGTGATCCATTTTTGCACATTTATTTGATTTTTTACAGTATTTACTGGTCATTGTTGTCTGCTACACAATTAAAAAAATGCTTAACCATTTAACAAGACCACAACCTTCGATATTTTAAACAAAAACTCTACAGTCTAATTTATTGCAGGACTGTTGCTTTGCATTTTATTTAACTTTAATAAAATGGCCACTCTGTATTCCTGGATACGCTTGAGTTTTTTATTTTTAACTGGTCATCATCCATCAGCAGCACATTCTCATTTTTGAGGTCTTGGCTGACTGCGTTGTTTTGGTCCAGCCGGCTCACAGCACTAACGATCTGGCAAAACACGGCTCTGGATTTTTCCAGTGGATTTCTGATGACCTCGTGGATTTTATTTAGGTCTGTTGCTGTGTGACTTCACGTGGACAATACGATCAGGTTTTATCACTGTTAGAAGCGCCGGTGCATATATTTATTTCAGTATCATATGTCTCATCTATATGATGTTGGAGCACTGATGGCTCTTTTAAGATGAATCCTCTGGAGACCTTAAATGACTGGAAAGTGGATCTAATAACATTAATAACAGTCAGCAGCAAGCACAGCTGACCTTTTCAACTGAGGCTGGTAAAATTTTTGTCAGAGTTCAGCCTGACAAGTGAAGAGATGTCCTGAAAGGGACACCATACTGACACTGTGAAAGGGGTCACTTGTACTGATGAACCTCCAGAGAATGATCACCAAATCTGCACCTCCCCTCAACTTTACAGAGCTTTATAGCAAGTTTTAGCACATTTGTTTTCAGCTAAAAAGCTCTAAACACCCACTGTACCACTACCTGTTCAGCACCAAACACAGAGAGACACAGCTGCTGCTGAACACAGTGGGGCATTTAGCTTAAAAGCCAGACGTTTCCCTCAGGAGTTGGTGGAGACTAAAAATGGAGCTAAAAGAGAGTGAATATTGGACTTGGACTGACCAGGTGACCAGAAACACAACTCCAGATGAATAAATACTGGATATATAAATAAGCATCTGTTTGCTAACAAATTTTAACTTAAAAGTTAATGATATTTTACTGTTGTGTTCACAGTCTGTCCCCACTGCCTCCTAGTGGCAATACATTGGTTATTTCAGGTTTAATATTATGGCCTCACAGGGCCAGTTTAGTGTTGTTTTATTCAACAGAAACAGTTTGACTCACTGAACTCTGAGCATACTGTAACTTTCTAACATCACAGCAAAACTGAGATGGTTTTTAAGCAATGAATCTTTATTGCTGGTAATAATCACAGTTTAAAAGCTGGACAATAACACACAAAAAAGCACAACAATGCTCTTGCTGACCTTTAACCTTTGAAAATATTTGATAATTTTTTAGAATTTTAGACAGTGTTCATCACCTTTGCATCATTTGCATCATATTACACGCTTGAAAAGCTGCAAAATGACAGTATGAGGTCATTCCTAATCATAAAATCAATCAATACAGGCTTACTGTACTGCAGGAAATCAATAGTCATAATCAAGTTCTGCTCAGTATGAACATATTAATTATACAGAACATTTTAAAACATTTATAAATACATCTTCCATTACAGGGAAAATTGGGCGCTTTTCATTTGGTTGTCCAGTCAGTGTCTGTTGATGGTAAATATAGTCAATTGAAGCAATAAATTTCTCAGTGTATGCCACACACTACACCAAATGCATGACAGCAATGCATTGTGGGTGATACATATGTACTTTGCAGTGACCATCGTTGTTGACTCGCTCCCTCAGCCCTCTGAGGGTTCTTCTCACCAAGTTTATTTCAGTGTTTCAGACAAACGGAACGACACTTAGGATGGCGGTGGGGATTCCTCTGAGGGCAAGTCCTGAGGGGAAGTGGAGGAGGGCATGTTGAGCAACTAATGAAGCACAACATGGGCATGGGCATCAGAAGTTCACCCATGCGTCCTGGTAAGCACTGACAGATTTATTGCTTCAACTGCCTACATTTACCATCAATGCTGACTGGACTTCCATGTGGAAAGTGCCAAATTTTATCTTTAACCAAATGCAATTAGGAAATTCAATACATTCAATAAATTCATAACTTCTTTGCAATATGAAGAAAACACGTTGTTGAAATAGTTTCTATTAATTATGTTTGCACCATGATGAGACCTTCTTGGGTAACATTTCACCACGGAGGTTAAATCAAAGATCACATCCATATTGGGCAGTATTTGCTCCTTCAGTAACATGAACACCAGTGTGTCCCACACAGATTTTGCATGTTTTGGAAACTCGCCCGTTAGCTTGATTGTCTTGGAAGGAATAACTTGAAGTAACATGTTATCAATGTGACCTATTAAACCTGATATCTAATTTTCTGTCCTTGTCATCCCTTGTAGGTCTGCCCATGTGACAGATATGTATCATTTGGCTGCAGGAACACAGTCATAGTGAGGAGCTGGATTAAAGAGATTCAGAGAGGTTATCAAAGCTGGTGTGTATCATTGTCAAGACAAACAAATAGTCAACAGCTGAAGACTGTGTGTCTTGTAATATCTCTTCCAACAGTCTCTTGTAACAAACAACCTTTCACTGGGGGACAGATGCAGCCTGTCATCAAGCTTAAAAACTCTGATCTTTTATCCACATCAACAACACATTTGGGCAATGACCTAACCCACTGTGCACTCCCCATTTGTGTGTCAAACCAGCCCGAGGTCCTGGATGCATTTCAAGTTTGGGGATGTGGGTGGATTTAGATTTATGATACCTGAAACTAGGAGGTGATACTTCATGGTCAAACGCTCTCCAAATACAACCGAGCGAGGTCTAATTGGGGTTAATATTACAGGAGCCCCCTTCTTTTCGTGGGGGGTTGATGCATGAGGATTGCATGCCAGACTGATCCTGTTACCTGCCATCTCTGGTGAAGCTATTGAGGCCATTGCGGGAAAAGCAAGAAAGTAAGCATAACATGGACTATGTGTCATTTTTACACAGACTTTTGCATCTTCAGTTTTCTTTATTATTAGCAATTAAAAATCATTTTAGGAGGCATTTAGGTTTTGGTAACAACACACATGTTCAAGGTCTCTCCGTAAAGGCTTATCCCTCTGTTTGTCTCTGACTATTTGTAGACTAATAAATACAACTGATGCATTAGCAATGTAACATGCATATCTGAACTGATTTGACCCACAGTCTAAATCATAAAAAGGTCTTTGATCCTTGCAGCTGGAAATAATTCATCAGGTTTATTTTTCTTTCATATCATATCCAGTATGAGGTTACAGACCGTGAAGACTTCCAGGAATCACCCCCAGCAGGGAAATTCTTGAGATCTGTGGCTGTTGGTATGATGCCATTCCTGCCCTTCTCTTCCTCCTCTTGGCTCCCTCTGCAAGTCATCTTCATCGGTGTTTGTGTCTATGTGCACTCTGCTCCTGTATCTTGCTTGTGTTTATTTCTCCTGGGTCCCGGCTCTAAAAATACCCTCATGCCCTTGTGATGATGATGATGGGTGTGTCTACCAGGATGCTGAGGTCTATAACCTTGCAGTCAGAGGTCTTCAGATGCAGTCAGATTGCTCCTGAGATCTTTCACTGGAGAGTAAAGCAGCGCAGGTAGGTCAAAGGTCACAGGTTGGACCATTATTATTTTTTTTACTGTGTTACTTGTAGTTATAGAGAGAACTGAAAATAATCCTTGCAAATGCGATACAAAAAGGGAATTTTTGCATGTTTGTGCTCTGTTTATAGACTAATATGTGATGGTCACATTGGGCACTGTTTATTAAAATTTCATAGAGACATAAAATATATGCATAGAAAATTTTGCATATTTTTTTTTGTATTCCCTTGACAAAAACATGAAAGACATAGAAGAAATAAAACTAAGTTAAGAGGAAAAAGCACTAACACTTTATTTGAAGGGAAGTGCATAAGACTGTCATAACACTGCCATAACCATGTCATGACACCTGTTATGGACATGAGGGAGTCTGTATAAATGTTTAAGAATGTTGTCATTATGTGTAATTCGGACAGATAAAAATGATTTTTAATGCAAAATTGACATAGTTTGAGAAGACTTTGTTATGACATTAACTAAGGCAAAAATGTCTGTTATGACAGTACTTCAAACAGGCCTTATAAGATTTAATGACATCTTTATGAAAATTCCAAATGGTAACAAACACTTAACTTGAAGTCTAGGAAATTATTCATGACATTGTTAAAAAGCATTTGACAGTGTAATAAAACATAATGGCGTCTTTATGGCTAGTTTAAAATGGACCACTTTACTTGACATCAAGGAAAATGTTCTTATAACAGCTCTAATGTCTCGTGACGGCCAGTGTCAAAATCAACCACATATGACAGTATAATGTCATGTTAAAACATAAAGCTAAACAGTTTCATGCCAGTTTTATGTCAAGCTGTGATAACAAAGACATCTTAAACAATGATTTGCATTAAAAATTACATAAATGACTGAATTACACTTAATGACAACAGTCATAAGCATTCAAAAAGCTGATCAAAAATCATAAAGGGAAATTAAAAAAGAAACAGAAAATTATTACATTTAGAAAAGGTTTAATTAAAGACCAGTTTCTAATGGATTTTCTCTATTTTTACATGCATGACTGATAATATTTCTGTGTCAAACAGTGTATACAGGACTTTATATGGAGACTTTGCCCTCATACTGTGTGGAGGAAACCAATTATATGAGAAGCAGAGAGGAGGAGGAAGAGGAGAAGGGGGAAGAAGAGGAGCAAGAAGAGGAGAAGGAGGAAGAGGAGGAGAAAGAAGATGAGGATAAAGAGGATGAAAGAAGAAGAAAAGGTAAGATGAATCATGCCATAAAAAAACAAACTCTCCGTGAGCAGAGTTTAATTTGATTCAAAGATCTGAGCGTCTGACTTGTGTATCATTTAGATGAATCAGCCATCCAGAAGCAACAAAAACCATCCTGGGCCCATGTTTCTTCTTCAGACCGGACAGAGAGGTGTACTATTATGTCGGGCAGGAGATCATCATAGAAGAGGGTCTTGACTCCTATGCAGGCATGATATGGCCGGCTGTGAGTAGCACCTTTTTTGTAGGATTTGAAACATCAGTACTGTACCTGTACCATTTCAAGCGTCAGTACAGTATTCTCTGTTTACTGATACAATCACATGTGACAGTGTTGGTGTCAGTTCTGGGGATATCACAACATGCTGCAGCTTCCAGTTCGAGGCCCCCGGACTATATTTACCGCTGTCTTCATAGATCCATCCCATACTTCTAACTCTGAAACACTAACCTCATATGCCTCTCTGTAACTCACACTCATCTTGGTTGTCCTCAGGCTCTGGCTCTCTGTCACTACCTGGACACACACCGTACGGAGGTTAATCTTGTGGATAAGGCAGTCCTGGAGATCGGGGCGGGAACAGGCCTCGTGTCTGTTGTAGCATCACTCCTTGGTAAGAGGCTCAAGTTCAATTTTATATATACCATTTTAATGGGCAGAGTAGAAGTCAGTCAAAAAACAAGAAACAAAGAAGAGATGCTGTGTTAACAAGAAGAAGAAACACAGAAAACACATTAACAATAAAAAAAAAAAAGAGTTAAAAGAAAGAAAAAATTGTAAGTTAAGGTAGGATTTTTCCCAGTTTGGTATTACAGAAGAATTCCAATAACTAAAGGAATTCTATCTTATCCTTACTTCATCCAATCTTATCTCTGGTTAGGAAATCCTAAATACTCAGTCCAACAGCACTTATCAACCTTTATGTCTGTTGCCTAGCAACTGACACTACTTTTCTCATCTCGTCAAACTAAACGAGTTTGTAACAGTTGGTTTTTCCTCATTGAAACATTAAATGAAACATACAAAAAAAGCAAAAACAACAATGGGTCACAGCAATAAAAAAGCATTTATGGATTAAGCAAGTTAGCTAACACAACCTTTAGCTACAGTTAGTACTACTAAAGTTGGAGAAGTGAAAGTTAGGATAGTTAAAAGGTTATCATGAAAGTTTATTTAAGATTTAGGGATACCTGTGTAATGCACAATAGCTTAAATTAGAATATGAATATTGACTTAGGAACTGTTCATCTGTTGCTTTTTTCCTAAATCATGTCCTAACCCTAATTACCATGGTCACCAAACAGTTGAGACAGGATTAGCAAGTTAGGCTGCCTCTGCAATATGACCCCAGGTGAAGTTTTCTATGAGTTCAGATGGGCTGTGGGCTTGTGCATCTCTCAGTCTTAAAGAAGATAAACCATGTTTGTTTTCTGAAAAACAATTTGAAGGATTCACTGATATATTTTCTTGTCCTCAGGTGCCTGGGTGACAGCCACGGACCTCCCTGTGGTCCTGAACAACCTCAGAGTCAACCTGTCCAGGAACACCAGGGGCCGATGCAGACACACACCCCAGCTGGCAGTTCTGTCTTGGGGCTACGACCTGGAGCGCACCTACCCAACGTCTGTGTATCACTACGACTACGTGCTGGCAGCTGATGTGGTCTACCACCACGACTTCCTGGACGAGCTCCTGGTCACCATGAAGCATTTCTGCAAACCAGGAACCACTTTGATTTGGGCCAACAAGGTCAGGTTTGAGTCTGATCTGAAATTCACTGAGAACTTTAAAAAGGCTTTTCAAACAAAGCTGCTGGCTGAAGATGGAGAGATGAAGATTTTCATGGCCACGTGTAGAGAGGAGGAGGGAGAAGGTGGTGTGGGACTAGAAATCCAAGATCTGCTGAGAGAGGAGGAGGAAGGAAAGAGTGAGAAGGATGAGGATGAGGAGAACAAAGAAGAACACGAGGACACTGGGCTCAGTGTCGATACAGAAAAAAGTAAAGGAAATGATAATGATGTAACAGATGAACCTCATATGTCAGAGCCTGTAAGAGGAGATGATGAAGAAAAGAATGAGTCTGAGGAAGAGGAGAAGATGAAGGAGATAATGGTCATCAAAGATTATGACTATAAAGAAGATAAGAAGGAAAATCCAGAGGACAGTAATTCAAGTTGTTCAGCCAATGATGAAGACATTACAGGTGAGACCTGATCTGTGAAAATACACATGTATCAACAGTCTGTCAATAGATCTGAGTCCCAGGTCCTTCTGTTTAAAGGATCAATTCACCAAAATTGCAAAGAGGAAAAACTTGCATGAAGATATGAAGAGTTTTCCACTATTTGTTTAGGTTTTGAGAGATGTCCCCGTTCCTTTTTTATTTTATTATTATTATTTTTATTTTGGTTTAAATACCTGCAAAAGTGACACTCCCATCATCCTCAGCTGTACTTTGTGTTTAAAGATAATTAGCACATGGTAGAATGCTAACATGCTAAACTAGAGATCATCTTGCGTAGTAGTGGTCTGACCCATGAGTATGCAGTACTCATGGGTTAGGATAGTTAAAAGGTTATCCTGAAAGTTTATTTAAGAATCTGGGATGCTTGTGTAATGCACAATAGCTTAAATTAGAATATGAATATTGACTTAGGAACTGTTCATCTGTTGCTTTTTTCCTAAATCATGTCCTAACCCTAATTACCATGGTCACCAAACAGTTGAGACAGGATTAGCAAGTTGCAGTACTCATGGGTCGGACCACACCCCTCTTAGAACCTGGCCTTCAATTTTGATCTCAAGTACACACCTGTGTAGTTTTGTGACTGCATCTTGCACAGTTCTGACACTATCGTAATGACAAAATCTGTCCACAGACAGACTGACATATCAACATCAGGCAAAATATACTCAAAATTGCTTCTGTAGCAGTTCCTCGTCCAGCAGGTGTCTCCAGAACCACATTTTGCCATAATAAGACACACACACATTATACCTGCTAAACATGACCACGTTAGCATCATTGTTGTGACCATGTCAGAATGCTGATATTAGCATTAATCTCAAAGCAGCGTTGCGACTCACAGTATGCTCACATTACCGGCAAAAAAGCATCTGGCTAAAAGTCAGTTTCAATGGAAGCCGACGACATGACGGCAGAAACTGACATCCAACACTTGTCACTGCATGTTAGGCATGGTTTCACCACTTCCACTCCCGTCTCCCCACAATTCCTGTGCCGTACAATGGAGGAAATATTTATTCTTGGCCACTTTTCAGTTTTATGTAACCCTACCCTAAGTCTCATAGAGCTGTTACCATGGATAGAGACTCTTAATCTTATTTTAAATGTAAATGTAATCAGTGCAATGTAAACGTAAAACAAAACTGAAACAAAATTCCACACATCTCAAGTGTGTTTGTGTGGCAGCAAAATTTAAACATCCATTGAATAAGATTTATAGGGATTTATTAACTGAATATGGTAGAAATTGAATATCATATCCATAAGTATCTTTTCATTAGTGTATAATCACCTGAAAGTAAAAATTATTGTGTTTTAATTACCTTAGAATTAAGTTTTTATATCCACAGAGGGCGCAGGTCCTTGTCCATGGACTCCGTCATGTTGCTCCGCCATGACATCTGCAGTAGCCCAGAATGGACAAACCAAACACTGGTTCTAGATTCTGCCTTTCACCACTGCAGGTTCTCTGACACACTCTGGATGGGAGAGTGACCTGACGTGTCTGCAGTCTGCGAGTTCACTGCTAAATGCCACTAAATCACACAAAATACAGACTGGTCCTTTAAAAGGCAGATACATGTATCTCAAAACCTGTGCAAAACTACCTGAAAGAAGTTACCACGTCCATCCTTTAGCTTTATCCACTTATCCTTTGACGGGCAGCAAGTGAGAAAATAAATTTTGCAGCATTTTCATGCCATATGTTTGTTGACGTAATATGTTTTTATTGTGTGTCTCAAGTTCTAGTGCTATCTTGTGGTTTGGCAGCTTAGTCTTAATTGAAACAGCTTTTGGACTTTAATGCATCTTGGCAAGATTAGTGAGAAGAGTTAAATTTGAGACGAGAGATGTGGAAAAACTTTAGATTACTGAGGTAACCCCGGTTCTCTGATAACATGAGTGATGTAACTCACTTCTGAGGACTGCACAGGCAGAGGGGCGTAACATAGTGAATGTTTGAAAGAGAACCAAAAGGTGATGAAGCCAAAACTTATCGACTGCCCTCAGTGAAACCAGAGAGCTGATGTATTCGTCCACTGGTGTAGAGTGCCTGAACTTATTAGGAAGAGGAGCAGGGACTCACTTTCATTATTGCAGCGAGGTGATTTGTTTTACATGTCAGAGTACCTGTATGGGTCTTTTTATTGCATCATATCAAGCTGGCTCATCGTTCGTTTACAGTTGTGGCTGACATTAATATTGTGGCATGTGTGTGTTTAGAGCATACATGCATATATTTTGTCTGTATTGTTTCACCTCTGTTAAAGTTTTGATGCATCCTCTTTTCACAGGGCAGGAGTGTGTCAAACAAGCAGCTGTGCAGCAGGACAGAGCACCAGCCTGGACACCCAGCATCTCAAAGAGCCTTGATAAAGATATCTACCATTATGTAGGGCAGGACATCCTCATTTATGAGACCATAGACTCTTTTGGAGCAGTGATGTGGCCTGCAGTGAGTAGTAGCTATGAAAACATTACATAAATACAACATTGCCAGTTGTAAAAATAGTTGGATCAACAGCGACATTAACAAACCACTGTGAGAGCTCGGTACGTCTCTTTCCTGCAGGCGTTGGCTCTGTGCTCCTTCCTGGACACCAACAGGCAGAGGGTGAACCTGCAGGGGAAGACAGTGCTTGAACTGGGAGCAGGAACAGGACTGGTAACCATTGTGGCCAGTCTGCTGGTGAGCAGACTCCAGTTCAATTCAGACATGAGCACAAACACAAAAAACACAATCAGTCAAATGTGGGGAAACATGGAAAGAGTGGGAAGTCATCATGACATGATACACAAACTGACACAAAACACAAGTACTTTACAGTAACACATGACAGAAAGTAGTGGTTTTGCTATCTTATACCTCATTACAACACATAAATTGCATAAAAAATCGACAAAATCAAAATACTTGTATTTTTAGCCAGTACTTTTGCATGTTGTTTTGTGTTCAAACATGATATAAAATAACATATTTGTCATATATTCACTAACCAGGGCCACACCATTTCTAAAAAAAAAAAAGTTTTTTGGAAAGATGGTGGGGTTGAATGAGGGTTGAGTAAGAGGTGGTAAAGGGGGGTCGATGAAGGGCCTGGAGGCATCGAGGAGCCCAGGGAGAGAGTATGTTTTGATTTCATCAGCCCCTGTGGTTACTGTGTGGAGAGAGGAGGGACAGGGTTTGAGGGGGAGAGTTGTGAGATCAAATTAATCTAGCAGACATGAGACTTGCTTTTAAAGGGACAATACACAAAATCAAACCCCCTAAATCAAAAGTTGTGCGTCTCCTCATGGATGAGCGGCTTCAGCTCAGCTGAAGAGGACACTGTTAATGTTTACATCCCGCACTGTCACAAGCATGAGCCTCTCGTCCATGACTACATACACGCTTCCTTCTACATGGTGATACAGTTGAATCAAGGTCAGAGGTTCAGAACAATTGGCAATAATAAAATAATATTAAATCAACTCATATATAACTTTTAAACAACTTACATTCAAGTTCAAAACAGTCAAGATAGTAAAAATGAATCAGAGCCAAGTGGGAGAAAAGGTGATTTAGGAGTTGAGTTCAGCTGACATACAAAACTCTCTACAGCAGATAACGGTGCCATGTCAGTGGTTTTAATGATAAGGAAATAAGCCACATTAAAACCACATTCTTTTGGGGACAAGATCACTGCGAACGATCTCGAGCTGCACTGTATATTCAGTGTCACTAACAATTTATAGATCAATAGGAATTTTTTTTCACAAAAGAAAATGTTACACGTCACTTCATATGAGCTGGGCTGTTCCACACACTGAAAGCAGCCTACTTAGGATTATTTTTCCATTATTTTCAAACTACATTACCATGGTACAACCTTCTTCACAAAGGTCACCAGTATGGTCCTTTACTGTTGCTATGGTGATGACAGATGTTGTGTGTTCTGCATCCTCAGGAGCTTCAGTCACAGCTACAGACTTACCCAACGTGTTGGGTAACCTGCGGGCCAACGTGATGAGGAACACCCGGGGCCGATGCAGACACATGCCTCAAGTGGCAGCTCTGTCCTGGGGCTACGACCTGGAGCGCACCTACCCGGCGTCTGTGTATCACTATGACTACGTGCTGGCAGCTGATGTGGTCTACCACCACGACTTCCTGGACGAGCTCCTTGCCACCATGAAGCATTTCTGCAGACGGGGAACAACTGTGATCTGGGCCAACAAGGTCAGGTTTGAGACTGATCTGACTTTCACTGAGAACTTTAAAAAGGCCTTTCACACGAGCTTGCTGGCTGAAGACGGAGAGATGAAGATCTTCATGGCGACGTGTAAAGAGTGACAGACAGAAATGATATGGAGGAATTACTCAAAAGCCCTACTGGATACAGGAGCCCTGCTCTTTGAGAAGTCAAAGGGCTCGGCTGCAACAGTAACATCCATTTTTTTTTCACCTTTTTCCATTTTTTTCCAGTTTATTCCAATGGCACATGCATATTGCAGATTTAAGCAACAGTAAGCATACATTAAAATGAGTAAAACTATTTCCTATTATATTTTGTATATAAATCTGTAAAATATCAGTGGAGAAGAGAGTCAGTTTGGAGCTGCATGTTTGATAAGTGTTTACTGAGCAACTCTTCAACTCCAGAAAGAACAAAATGCTGAATTTCAAGTGCAGTTTTCAGGTTTGCAACCATCATCAGAACGTAGAATCTATCATGTGGTGCTGTGTAACTATGCACATTTCCTCAAGTAATGTACTAACTTTTAGATATCTCTCTTACCTGAGTATTTTGATTTTAGAGGGAAAGGGACAGTTTTAGTTACCAGTTATACTTTGCAGATTAAGATTTAACACAAAACATAAGATGACCTTATATATACATAACATCATGTTTTATACATTCATATTTTGTACATAAAATATATGAAACTACACAACAGTATGCAAAATAGTTCAAAACTGCTCCATCTTGACCAAATACAACAGCAACAAGATAATCACACAATGAAGACATCAGTAAATATAATACAATAATACAATATACGATGGTAAAACACTCACAGGAGTAATTTTTCAGATTTCTTAGTACTCATACTTTTGATACTTTTAAGTACATTTTAAAGATAATACTTCTGTACTTTTACTGAATATTTTCAATGCAGGACTTTTATTTGTAATGTAGTATGTTTATAGTGTGGTACAAGTAATTTTACTTAAGTAAAATATCGAAATACTTCTTCTAGATGCCAAACGCGCATTTTTCTATCCACTAGTGATCTGTGGAGTCAGCTGCTGCTGTGTAGAAAGGAAGGACTTTTATGTTTGTGTGTTTCTGGTCTGAATGTCTCATAATCTGTCCACAAGAAGAGGTTGTGTTTCAGAGTAGTAAGCTTCTCTACAATCTAGCTTCATGTACATAAAGATTTAAAACACAATATGCTCATATATCTCAAATTTTCACCTACAAAGGATCTAATCTTTTTTTTAATCCACATCATCCAGATCTAATCCTGTGTTTACTCCCAAATGAAGCACACAATTTAGTCACTGGAATTAGGGGTGGACGATCTGGCCAAAAAATAACATCACAATCTGTTTAATTGCAATCATGATCCAAAATCTCCATTGCAATGTTTTTCTTCAATTTTGAAAAGCCCTGTTGACTACTGTCAGACTTGAATTTCTTCATCTGCACGATTAAAACACAATATTGTAGTAAAGATACTACACAGGTTTCTAAATTCAGAGTTTGATTTGAGTTGTTAACAGAAGCCAAAAGGTAACCTGATCTTTTCAAGTACTCACAATTCAAATGCATTGTTTATGTCACTAAAGTAAGAGACACATGAAGTAATTTGTCCAGTTAACATAGCCATATAGCAAGAAATCTCCACGATTTACCGGAAAGTACATAGTGAAAGCCTTAGATCGCAAGCTTGATCTAAAATTGTCAGATTGCCATCCCTAATTTGAATCACATTAAATTATTTCTCAGTATGGAATTGAAACAATTAGTCAATTAATTGATTGGGATGTCCTGTGGGTGCTTCCAGTCATTTTTCAAGAACAAATACTCAAACATTTGATGGTTCCAGCTCTGAGAATTTAATGCATTTCTTTTTTTTATATATTTGATAATATCTATAAACATCTTTAGGTTTTGAACTGTAATAGGATGAAACGGGTTATGTGAATATGTAATGTTGGGCTGTGGACCATGTCAAACTATTTTTTTCAGGATTAAATCTAGTCTGTGGTGGAAGAATTTCACCAATCACAGGTCAGTAAGATGGTTGATTGTTGAGTCTCATTCCCAAAGTATTTCACAACCTGGGAATGAGACTCAATCAGCTATCTTTCTTTAAAATTACATACCACACCTTTAACTGAGAAAACAACCTGTAGATTTAATTGATAAATAATTGCTAGTTTCAGCTGTTTCTCATTGTGACTGCAATGTCTTGTTTTTTGGCTTGTGAATTGTGTATTGTTTAATACAGTTAAAAAAAAAAAAAAAAAGAAAGGAAACCCCTTTATCACATTACTTCTTGTATTTTACTTTGCCATTTCTGGATTAACTTTTGCCAAATGTAGAAGTTAAATAAAAGAGTAAAACTTCTCACTTGCAGTGCTTTAAACAACAAAAACTTCATATTACAAAACACAACAAAACTGCTGTATGTACAAGTGATGACCAGGGCACACTTTACTTCTTCCAAATAATTTTTATTCAGTGTTGTTTTCCTTGATTGTGACTTAATTCCAATGTGAGCACAAAATAGTGTGACAGTGGCTCGGGTCTTTTCCACGTCATCGAGGAAGAATGGGTATAAAATAATACTAATAAGAGCATACAACCTTATAACATTCTGTAAAATATTGGCATTTACTAGAATTTATAATGACTATAAATATAAACACTCAACATCCAGAAGAAGCATTTCTGAAGTGAAGTTTCCTGACACCAGCAGAGTGAGAGCAAACAGAGGTGTCAGAAATGGACGGTTCAGTCCTGTGGTGAAAGTTAAGGCCATTTTCGGAGAGACTGTCATTGGCAACGCGTACTGTAGACAGCTGAGCCCTGAACAAAACATCTGTCTGAACCAAACCCTAAACACAGGAAAGAGGAGAAGAAAAAAAAAGACAAAAACAGAAGAGGCAAACTGTAAAGATGAAATCAAATCCAGCAGACTCTAGTGAACCTCTGTGCACCCGGAGACGCCTGTGCTGCAGAAAATGCATTCAAGTCACAGCTAAAAACAGAAACACATGATGCTTTTTTCAACCCCATGGCTAAACATGAGTTGATCACTGATTCGCCATGTATGTACAGACGTCCCAGAAAAGATTATTAACTCCCATGAGGACAGAAGGCCTCGCCTTGAAAGCAGCTGTTTTTACATTCTTAAGCAGCACTTTCCACTTGAGAGAGGACTTAAAACATGTTGGAAAGGTGAGCAGTGTTTCAAAAAGTTGGATCTATTTCCAGCTATTCAATATTGTCATGCCTAATTTGATCATTTAAGCCTTCATACGTCCTTTGACAATGAAACCAACATGAGAAACCAGTCTTTGCTTAAACTGATTTTACAAACTACAACATGAAATCACTCCTCTTGTTTTACAGATCTGCAAGTTATGAAAGGCTGAGTCACAATTATAAAAGATAAAAAGTGAATGTAGTTTTTATCTTTAACATGGTCCTCTCTCTCTCACTGGCACCATGAAAACAAATAGCCACATGTCCTCATTTATTAGAGGATTCAGGTGAAATATTTTGAAAGGACCATACCAGTGTTTTTGCAAGCATGTCCAACTAAACATCACGTACTCGCATGCTCGCACGCATGCATGTGGTGCGGTTTTATAATGTCAGATGCATTTGCATGCATTTTTCCTATGATTCTGTCATCATTGTTTCCCGTTGAAATAAAGATTCTTCAAACTTGCTCCAAGGGGAACTCCCAAATGTCTGGCTGAACTCAAAAGTGTTTGTGTAGGAGCAATTCCTGGACCAAAATTGAGTTTCTTTGATGTGCTCTTTAGATAGGGATACATGTGTCCACAAAAATGAGGGGAAAAAAATCCAAAGCACTCTTTCAAAACAAATAAAATACTTTTATTGTCACTGCATGGCCATGCATGGTCATCAGTCAAGGACTTCCTGGCCAAGACTTGTGTGTTTGTTTCAAGGTCCACCATAACCATGCAGGGAGAATAAGGGCATTTTAACTGTTTAAAGTTCCTTGAATTTTTCCTCGTAATATTTTTTTTTGCCATTTTTGTTTCTTTGACCAAACAGTTGGTGGTGGAGTTGCATTGTGGATAATGTAGGGATCAGATTAAGTTAATAAAGTTCTTTCAAGCTGTATAATTCATCCCCGTGAACATCAAGTCTGCATTCATTTTGTCAAGGTTGCATTTGAGACATTTTAAATCAATCTGCAATTACACTGCACTGGCAAGCAGCAATATCACAACTTTGATTAAAGACATTCCCTGAAAACTAACAATTAGAGCTTAAATTTGAAGGGAAATGAAGGAAACATGGTAAATTATTTTTTAAAGAATTCAATAAATTCAGCTGTCTACTTCATTAGGGGTTTGCAGATATGGTTTGAACAATATGCTAAAAAAAAAAAAGATTTAACAAAGTATAAAATTACATTCTGCAACTGCAATGAGTCACAATTTTAGTGGGGATGGTAATTTCAGAATGATGATGCTGGTTTACATCTGGTGAATATGAATTTGTAGGTGGGAGCATTTTTCTGATAGTGTACTGTGACACGTTTTACCTTAATCAAAAAATTGCAGCCTTTATGATTTGAATATTGCACTCTGGCATGTTGTGATTTCAATAATATTTCGATTAATTATTCAGCCCAACATAAAACTCAAAAACTGACCTCACGTTGTGATAAAAATTAGAGCTGCAAAAATTAATGGATTATTAATCAACTATTAAATTAATCAAGTATTCTGATGATTGTTTAATCATTTTGTGTCATTTTTATTTTTTAAAGTGCATATTTCTGTTTTCTTTAACTCCTCTCTGACAGTAAACTGAATATCTGAGTTGTGGACAAAACAAGACGTCATCTTGGATAACAATGATCAACGTTTTTCACCATTTATGGACAACTAATTGATCAACTGAGAAAAAAATCGTTAGTTGTGGCCCTAATTAAAATATTGCTAAATCCTGATTATTGGTGCTCAGAAATCTGCTTGTAACAACTCAACCTAAAGAGAAACACACAAACAAAAATCTCTACTGTGAAATAATGAAAACTGCTCTAACTTTACCAGAAAATTGCTCATAGTAAAAACATGATTAAGAAATTAGATTTTCAGGGCCTTTAATGCAGACTTGGTGTTCACTATGGATTTACGCAAATTAGGCCAACAGTTGCCTAAAATAACATAATATTCAAAATGGTTAGCTGTGATGCGATTCGTGATAAATCAGATGAAACATAAAACCTCTGGCATGGTCCTTTAAAAGTAAATAAGGTGTCTGAAGAAAAGAGACAAGTCGTGCTTAACCCTCCCTAAATGGCTATAATTTCAGTTCCGATGGGAGAAAATGTTCACGTACACAAAATATGAGCCCAAGTACACGAAAAGTCATTCACAAACACACACACTCATGAAAATAACAACAGTGGATATCAGAATTTTGTTTGGGATTAAAAATCTTTCAAACTGAAACTAAAATCTGCTTCCAAATAAAACTATTTTTTCCTTACATCCTAGAAGACATGCATATATGCAAAATACATCAATTAGAATAATATTTGTATTATATACCTATTGCATCTTAATATTTTTATGTTATGTGTGTATGTACATTATTTTATGACACTGTGTACAAATGCGGCATTCTGAATGCCGCAGAGACGTCTTAACACTGTGAGAACATTTTTACAATGATATCTGAAAGGAACATCCTCCCGCTGCCCACACACTGCATCTGTTATGATAGTGAGGTCTGTTAGATGGTCGTCAAATGTGCCGCTGCTCAGCTTAACAGCAGCACGAAGTGGGTGGCCAACACCTCTGGAGGTAAGCAGAAGCCAAGGAAGTGTTTGTGGCTCCCTGTTTCACCTGACAAGTCACTGACGGCCTGCATACAGTGCACGGACACGTCGTGCTGCTGCTCTGAGCTTTAAAAATAACACATTTGACACCAAAGGCTGATGGGTGAAATGACTGCAAGCAGCTGAGTGCTGACTGACGCTACTCATTCTGTGGTCAAAACCCTGCGCTCTGTTTTTAATCCCATCAGAAAAGGTAAGGTACATGTAGGAAGGCACCTCAACACGGTTTTGTGTTCTGTGACTGTGTACATGAGTCAGACAAGACTAAATGTTTTCAACCCCAACCTGGCTGGAACAATTAGAACAAAGAAAAAAGATTAACTTCTGTCCGAGCCTCCCTTTTTAAATCAGGGATCAGGCAAAACTCTGCGTGCCTTCGTATGTCCCAACACCATGCAGCAGCGAGTCCTCCTGTCTTCTCACTGTCAGTATCATCATGGCCAGTTGTCGATATTTTGAAAAAAGTGAGTATATGGAGAAACAGTTTTTGTTTTTTAAAGACTTGGGATGCATCCCTGGAGTCCAAACTGGCCACTTCTCAGTATTTACAGGAGAGAATGAGGTTAATTATATGATATGGAGTCCAGACAGCTGAGGATGGGTGCATGTGAAAGCCTTCAAAATGTGTAGATGACGCCAAAAAACAAAAGGACAACGCCCAATATAAATAAAAGCACTGAACCTCAGTATCAACAAGCCTTGGAAAAAGTTTTGAGCGTTAAACGTGATGTTTAAAGACAGGATGAATTCACCTCATATTTGTTTATTAAGATCCTTGTTCGCTGCTACAGAGGTAGCAAGTATTCTTCCTGGGATTTACATATAAAACCCAAGATATTAATACACAACATACTGGAAGAATCCAGTATGATACAGGAAGAATGTCTGTTAAGGTCTCAAGTGCATCAAACAATTTACACTCGGCGTTGTCCTTCATTTTGGTGTTCACCTACATCCAAGTTTGAAAAACCAGATGCATAGACCATGTGACCCTGAGGGACATGATATCCAAGTTACCATGTAATGGACCATGTATGGCCATGCTGCTCACTCATGCATGTGTGTGGTGTGTGTGTGTGTGTGTGTGTGTGTGTGTGTGGTGTGTGTCTGTGCCTAGAATGGTGTGTAGTCTGCGGGGTACATGACAGGGAGCCAGTTCTCGCTGAAGGTGGCACAGTGTGTCCATCGGAGGTGTCGCATGAGCTGGAAAACAAAAAACAAACAGGAAGTCATTCCAAGGGAACAAAGTGCGTTAAGAAGAGAAAGCAGTAAGAAAAAAAGTTGTATTAGGGACGTAACTAGTGACTAATTTCCCTGTTGATTAAACTGGAATTTTAATGTTGACTTGTCTACTAGTCTAAAAGTAAGAAAACAAGCACAAAACAAAAAAAGGTTACATTTTGACTAACTGATAAGGTGAAACATTGTCTAAAAAAGTACTGCATTATGAACATTGCACATTTTCCTAGAACACCCATGACAACAACTCACTAAATGTGTTATCTTTTCAGACGGAGCAGGATTACACATGCTACACAGTGTGGCTAACATTAGCAGTGCTAACACCAGCAGGCTGCTCTCTTTGCAGGTTAACGTCCATGTTTGTGCTGAAAGTGGTTGACTGCACCAGTCGAGTGGTTACATGTACGTTTATTCAGACACAGCCAACATTCAACTTTATTTTTATTTTCTATATTAAAATACTGACAAATTGACAAGTGTTGTTTGTGCAGGCAAACAAGGATAATGGTGGTAAATAGTTTAGTCAACTTATCACGCACATGCCTATTGTTACAGATATCAGCTGTCACTGCTCTCATACCTGGATGCAGTTCTTCATGTTCTCTTTCGTGGGCTTCTCCTCCACCATCTTTGAGGCGTATTTTAAGGCTCGGCCGTACATCTTGTTCACAAGAGCGTGCTTGTATGAAAACATCAGCACCTGAGCAGCGGAAAAGACAGAAGACAAACAAAATAAATCAGCTTAACATTTACTGAACTAACACAAAGTGGCTAATTTTATGGCAACACACAATGCAACCACCAAATTCATATTCACAGGAGAGAAACCAACCACATTGTCTTGGAAACGACTCTCAGAAAGTGACTGATTGTACAATGTTCACAGGTAAGAGAGTGAGAATGACAACATACATGGGATGATATTCTGTATATTGTATCTGTGAGCACATACCTTGAAATAAAAGATATATTCACATCAGGGTACTTAACTAAGTCATCTGCCCTCCATTACAATAGAGCAACTTTGGCAACTTCATTTTCTACAAACATATTGCCCACCTTGGAGTCAGTTAGCTCCGCCCACTTCTGCACCTCCCAGAATGTATCCATCAGGGCTTTGGCCACGTTCTGCAGGCTGTCGTCAGAGCTGCTCGCCACTTGTTCCACAAGCTCCGCTTCTGCTACCGTTTGACCCGTGGCGACGGCACTGGCACCTTCCTGCAGCGCAGGGGGCAGCAGTAGGTGGTCAGCTAGAGCGCTGCCCTTCCTACACAGAGCGTCCAGCAGAGACGACTTCTGCTTCTCCATGTCACTGAAACACATATGTTAACACAGGTCTGAATCAAATCCTCAAGGTTTAACCGTCCAGCAGATTCTGTTGGGAAGATTTACTCAGGGTCTCACACAGTGTTCAGCTGACATATAAAAACATTTATGCTTCAGGGAGAAAGACTAGATGCACATTTTCACACAGCTTTTGCCATGTATTTTAAGTGAGACTGTATAGAGTTAATTTTTCACAGGGTGTTGAAAATGACTTTGTGTGGTTAATCACTTTTTCCCCTGCTCTGCTTGCCTCTTTACAGTTGAATATTCCTTGCAGAAGGAGTCTATGATGCTAATACAATTCTTGAGTGGGACATACGTTTTGATGGAGGCGGCATCAGGCCGAGGGTCTGTCTTCATGGTGAGGTAAACAGCCAAGGCTGTCTGGTCAATGTGGGAAATGACAATGTCAGCTGCTGACTGCACCTCCCTGAGACGTTTTAATCGCTCCTGAACACAAAACGGAGAAGAAATGACTGTGAGTACAGATCGTTGCATAGTTTCCATTGTCCAACATCAACAGTTTTTCAGTGTTGAATGTCCAGAACAAAATAATTAAATGTTTCTGGGATTTAATCTTGTCTGAGATATCTTTTCTTATTTTTTTTTTACTGACATTTACTATCACCTTTTCAGAGTCCAGCTGGTGAAGTCTTTGCACGTGCAGCGGAAGGTAATCCGAGTAGTTTTCCCTCAGTTCATCATAGATGGAGCTGGAGTCCAACCTGAACAGAAACAAGAGCGAAACCAACAGTTTAAAGAGATTGAAAAGAACAAAAGCAAAGGAAGCAATGTGTTGCCGAACAAAACAGACGAGCTACGGTGCACACTTCGTCATCCACTGAATCTTCAAGTCTCTCATCGCTTCTGCAAACTCGTCCTTCACGTCCTTCTCTTTGTCTCCTTCCTTGTCCTTCTCCTTTCCTCCATTCTTTGTTTTGTTGGGAGCAGGAATTAAGTGGTAGATGACTGGAACAATGTCCTGTATGGACACACAAAAAACAGTTTAGTCAAAAACCAGTGAGTGATACATTTAAAAATCACCTCTTTTACTTCTCTGAATCAGCAAATTCTCACCCTCTTCCTACCATTGTCATGTCCTATGACTCCAAACTCTTTCTGGCTATCTTTAAATGACTTAAGAAAAAAAGCTTTTTAACAACCATTTATACAAATCCAAAGTTCATTATCAATTGATGTTATTTATAGATATTAGTATTCACTGACCACCAGAAAACCTTAACTACTCTACATCAAAATAAAGACCTATTAAGACTAGACTGTTGCATATTTCAGTTACATAAATATTGACATGCTTTTACATAATTAATGAAGATATTAACAGATCCCATCTTGAGGTAAGGAATAAGCCATTTCCTGATGGTAGGAGAGCAGTGGACGCTCTGTTGTACAGTGTTTCTAGCTCTTCCAGTACCTTTTTAAACTTCCCTTGTCGTTTTGCAGAGGCCTGCCCCTGGTGGTCAGAATAACACACAGTGAGGAAGAGACAACACAAACACACCAAAAAGGATTCTCTCTGTCTTCATTTTTATCTTTCATCCTCGCTCAGAGACTCTAATCCACCTACCTGTCACAGTTTAATAAATGGTACAGAGGAAAAACAGTGGTGCAATCCTTGTTGCTGACAAGCTTTTTTCCTACACCTGCTCTGCTCTTTTCTCAGTATTAAAAACTAGAGACTCAAACAACACACAGGTCTGTAGCAATGTAATGTGAGACAATATGAAAAACATTGAAAAAACATACTGAATTGTACATGGTGCTGGAAAATCTTTGCATTGGAGCCACTGAGTCAAGCAAGTTCAGCCAAAGACACATGACAGCTGTTCACACAAGAGGAGCACCTGCAGCCCGTGGTGTAAGAGAATAAGCTTCAGAAATAAAACATTTGCCATTGTATTGTAGAAATAATGTTGTTCCCTTTTAAAGAGATATTTCATTCAATTTGTTTGTTTGTTTTTTTTTGTTTTTTTTTTTGGCACAAACACCTCTGAGTAGACTTCATAGAAAGTAAGAAGTAGCACATACCAGCTGTGATCATTGGTACCGACCAAAATGTATCTGTAGCACAAAAGTATGTCAAGTACAGAAAACTGATCATATTCATAATCTGGTTTACAAACTCTTCGACAAATAGTTTCTGAATTAAATCAATATAGTAGGCTCATTTTCTCATAAGCTTACATACAATCCAATTTCTTTTTGCAACCAGTGGAGTCTCCCCCGACAGCCTTTCCAAAGAATACAAGTTTGAAGCACTTCAGTTTTGAGACGCAAAAGCTCCGTCCACTGTTTATACAGTATATGGGAAAAGATCCTGTACAGCTTCTCGTGTTCAGACATTGAACATTTTACAAATATGGCTGCTTTTGATGAATGGAAAAAAAAAATCTATGTCCAGACCTCTCAAAGTAAAGTTGTTGTTTTTTTAAAGTATAATTTTGGTAGTGGTAATACCCAGCCCTAGTGAACATATAGTACATAACCTGAGGTAAAGTCATTTTAGACAAAATCCTTGTCTTGTTTATCAAACCCAACTAATGTTTTCCCTGAAGACCAACAGTGAAAACAAGGACCAGAAGCTGGTGAATTGTTGACAGGCTGAAAAGTCATTTTGACTTCATCATGTTAGCAACTAAAAATATTAGCAGCCTGGTGAGCCAATAAACAGTCAGATCCAGAGTGTCGAGATCTGACAGAGGTGATCGTATGAGCAACATCTAATTGTGTTTTCATATCGACAACAGCAGTGTGACCAAAGGCAAATGAGTGAGGAAAGGTTTTTTTCATAAATGCCATGCGGTAACCAAAAGGACACCAACAAATTTCAGAAGCAACCGACCAGATTCAGCTCAAGTCTGAAAGTGACAAGAGATAAAATATGCAGAAAACAGAATACAGAAAAGCAATAAGCATTAGAGCACTGGTCTTCACTCCGATCCTCAGGACCACAACTTTCACATTATTTAACAAGTCAGTTTCACATTTTCATGGCATGCTGGCCATGGTGACATATATATTCACTATTTTCACACTGTGTAGTTTGTTAAACAAATTCATTACACAACAATGTATATGTTTTGTAATGTATATGTCTTGGATTGGAAGAGGAGACTGTACACTGCACAACTTCAGATCCTGAGGAGCGGGAATGACTACTGCTCTGGAGGATAGAAGGCAACAACAAATAAGGTCACTCACTGCTTTCTTGCCGTACTCGCTCTTGGGGACAACCAGAGAGCCTGACAGATAACATCCAGGACTCGTCCCCTTTGGTATCCTGGAAAAAAAAATAAGGGAAAAACAAAGAAAGAAAGACAACAATAGAGAGATTAAAGACGGGAATGTTAAACAAAATTTGATCACAATAATATACTGAATGCTGAAATATTTATTCAAAGGCTTTTGCTAACCAGGCATTGAGCGATGCACCTAAATCCATTTATCCAGTAGTGCTCTGACCTCATGAGCACCCAATCGTGAGCATTTTGAGGTTTAATGCCTTTGATAAATGGCTCTTTAACAGGACAAAAAAGAAAAGAGTAAGTGTCCCCTGCTAAAAATTTCAAAAATCTGACCAATTGACCTCGCAATTACAAGCTTGATACTCCAACATCAAAGAAAGCACTGCAACTTATTTGATTATTGACACAAGTATCTTTAGTTTATGGAGGGAATAATCTTAATCTCAAAGCGAATTTAATGCATCTCTTGTAGACTGTAAGAGACTGAGAGGATCCACAGTTGTACTGAGAGTCACAGCTGCTTCTTACTCAGTGCTATCTTGTCATTTAAGTGTGTGAATATGAACTGGAAATAGAGAAGCAATGACTGATCAATGAATTGATTATTAAATTAATCACCAACTATTCTGATAATTGATTAACTGGTTTGGGTAATTTTTTTAAGTATGATTTCAGGTTGTATATGAGAATATTTTCTGGTTGGACAGTAAACCGAATATCTGAACAGACTTGTGGACAAAACAAAACAATATTTGAGGATATCATCTTGGACTTGTTGAAATGTTAATCAATATTTTTCACAATTTATGAACCAAATAATTATGAATTAACAGAGAAAATGATCAACTGATTGATCGATAATGAAAATAATCATTACAGAAACAACTTGAAAGACAGGTCCAAATATGTACGACATACGTACATGTACAACATATACATGTATGACATACGTCTGTACTCCACATATTTGGACCTATTTTTCAATTGACAAGATTGTGACAGGACTAATTAAACGATTAATTGAGAAAATAGTCAACAGATTAATTGACAATGAAAATAATCCTATAGTCCTTCTATAAGATGAAACAATATAAGAATAAAGTTCGCCTTCACCAACTGACTCACTTGTCATCAGGCAGGGCCGTGACGTAGAAGGGCTGTGTGGCACCCGGGGACAAGGTGACAGAGTTCGCCTTTTTCTTGGCCATCAGGGCAGAGCGGTGCGTCTCGTAGACATCTAGACTGAGCGTGGTGGACAGACGGTGAGAAACCACAAACGGCAGGTCTTTAAGGCGCTCCAGCTCGCTGGACTGCTCGTGGCGGACCTGCAGACGCACAGTGTAGTCCCCCTTTTCCAGCTTCAGAGAATACTGGAGAGGTGAAACAGAAAGAGGGGAGATGTGTTAGCTCATGAACAACAGGTACGTATACTTCTTCAAACTTCACAGATTATGCATTTATAAGGACATGGAGAGAAAATGAACAGAGGCATCGACTGTGCTGTTATTTTCATGTCAACAGTGTATGTCTGCTGGCACACAAAGTGCTGCACCTGGCTGACAAACAGTTTTGGCCATTTTTTGTGCTTCATCCTCCACCCTATCAATTCCTTTTTTTTGCCCCATATTTATCGACCACATCATGATTATTGAGCTCAGTGTTGTCAACCTGGTGACTTTCTCACTAGATTTAGTGACTTTTCAGACCTTCTAAGTCACTTAATTTGTAAAAAAAACAATGAATTTGGCAACTTCTTGTGACCATCAGGGAAAGGTAAGAAATATATTAAAATATTATATTGTAATTAATTCCCATGCACGCTAGTCATAGTGAAACTTTTTTACTTGAAATTTATGATGTCCTTGTAACTAGTTTGTGATTATTTGGTTAAAGATTTTTCTATCTTTTATATGGTTTCATTGACCTTTCCTTCGCTGTAACTGACACAACCACTTGTTTCAGTAGATTGACCTCAGTGCTTTAGTCTGTCAAAATGATGGACAGCCTTCAGATTTTTCCATCGTTAAAAAAAAAGAAAAAAAAAAAAAGAAACAGTCAATGACGGATAATAATGCAAGCTCTTCTATGTGTACCTGATGTGGGTAGGCGTCCCCAGAGCCCAGTAGTCTCTTGTTCTGATCAAACAGCATCCAGAGCTGACTGTCAAACTCAGACTCATACAGCAGCTCACACAGCATGGGACAGCTGGGGGTCACCTCGCCGCTCTTAGGCTGAGAACAAAAAGAAGATTACACACACATACAAAACGAAAATTTCCTCTGATGTAAGGTGCTGATGGTGTCGGCGGTACCTGGTGAAAGCTGTAGGTCAGAACGATCTCATAGAGTTGTCTGTTATTAGGCAGGACGTCCCTCGCTCCCAGGGCTTTTATCTTTGAACTTACAGGCCTAAAAACAACAGCAGCAGCAGGGATCAAACAATGAACGGCACAGACGTGGAACAACAAAACATGAGTGTGAGTGTGTGTGTACGCGCAGTTACCTGAGAGGCTGAACCCAAGACTTGAGAGTTATAGTGGGGGACACCTCCTCGTACCTCAGAGGTGATGACACGTCAAAACTCGTCACCCCTCTGAGGCATGCTGGGAAGAGACAAATGAGAGTTACAAACTGGGCTATAGTTTTCTTGTCAATGTTGTTCATCTGTGCGGCTGTGTCTTACTATATGCAGGGGTGAAGGGGAAATAGAGAGTCCATGGAACAAGATGCTGTAGTCCACAGTGACTTCACCCAGGCTTGCCCACCAGCGTGCAATGCACAACTCTACTACCCGACCTGACTGAGAGGAGATAAAAAACAGAAATTAACCTGCTATTGTGTCATTTTTATACGTGTGTATCTACAAAATGAAGTGACTTCCATTCTAGGCACTTCCAGATGTCATCTAACAGAGAACTACAGATAAAATCTTTTTTTTTTTATACTGACAGAATGACATATGTGCAGTATCTCAGTCAAATAAACATGTTACAGTATATTTATAATATTTACATACCAGCACAGGGAAAGCCTCAGTTAGTGAGCCTCTTTCCAACAGTGAAGAGAACTTGTAGAATTCATTAGCTCTGTACGCTTTCTGCTTGACCAGGTGCACCGCGTGGAGAACAAACTTTGATGACACATCTCCTGAATGAGATGTCAGTGTGATCTCTGCAGGAGAGAGAGAGAGGTGAGAAACAGGAGAACAAGGAGAACAGAGAATGCAGACGAAGACAAGAAAGCAAGGGAGGAAGACAAGAAGCGACAAAGACAAAGAGTTTCAGATTAACATTTTGATTTTGCACATCTATTACAGCACAGCTATTTGATAATGCTAACTAGACTTACTTTTCCCCAATCTATATTGCACTTGTTTTGCCATTTCTAACAATAAATCAATTTGACAGCAGGGTTTTCCCTACAATTATACATAAAGGAAAGGAAGTTTAATTATATAGTAGAAGGTAGTATACAAATAAATTAAAATAAAATATTAATTGAAAATTAAAACTGCATTTAAAAGACCATACAAACAAAAGTCAAAAGCAAGACCATAAATAAAAACAAAAGTGAAAATTAATCAATTAAAATAAAAATTTCTTTTGCATCAAAGAGGAAGGCAGTGCAGTGACTTAAGCACTGGCCGAAGTATAAGGCACACGCGCTGTATCCACAGTGTTTTGGGTTGCACCACCTAAGTGGAATGAATGTAAAAACAATGTGGAGAGCATCAAAACTAACTAAATGACTTTTCCTAGATCCCAGTGGTCCACTGGTCCCTTTAGCAAGTTTTGTCTTTCAGATTTCTGGTTGTTGTTCTTTTTACTATCTGCTCTAGCTTCTCCAACTGCTTGCACACAGATGTAATAATAATGGTCCAACATTATGTGAAACTGGGTTTTTGGGGGAGAGGACCCCCAAACCCGCCTCCAAAGACATGCACCCAAGTCTTCCATAAATCAGCAAGACAGACTGTGGCAGGAACAATCTACACTGACACTGAGAGATGCAGTATACAGATTTTTTTTTAAACACAGGAAATAAAGTTTCCAACACATCTAACCAAAGGGCAAAAGTGGTCCTGAACAACTCCTAAGCACTTGTGCTGAGCCCTGCTGAGTACCCACTTAACAAATAAACGAACACACACTTGAAATCTAAACCCCTCATCACACACACACAGAAAACACTGACCTGCCCAGGAGGCTCCCTGAGGAACAGTGATGAAGTGGCGTCGGATCTGTCCTGGTCTGAAGTGGACGTCTGTGAAACAAACCTCCTGATTACGACTGTCAGCCACTCTGTCAGGTGAGAGAGACAAAGAGCCATCAGACACGCACAAAGAGAGACAAAAATAAAATGTCAATTTGATGTAAGAACTTACTTAGCAGGGATAATAACTGTGATTGGAACTCTGAACAGGGGGCCACAGGTAGGTGCTGCTGTATCGTACCCACATACCTTAAGAAAGAAAAAAGCAGGCATTCAAAGTGACCGGTTTAAGATTAACTGACTCAAAAACAACGTCCATCTTCTCCTCCTGCTCTCTGTCCTACTTTCCTGTTCCTACCTCTGTGTAGTGCACTCCTTCTCGCAGTCCCACAGGGTCGATGCGGACATTGACATGACGACACTGGTTCATCAGCTCTAGATGGGAGGGACACTGCACCCATGGGGCCGCACAGGTGAGGGCCAAGTGTAGCTGCAAAGAGATTCGCTCAGGGTTTCCTGTGACGGACGTTAGAAAAAGACAGATAATGAATTCATATGTACACACAAAAATAAAATCACGTAAAAGCAAACAGAAAAAGCCAGTGATGATTGTGTTATTAAGTCTAAACAGTACCTGTGTTCTCTGGGAAGATGGGTTCAATTCCTACTCCGTGATCCGAGGGTGCAAGAATGTGGGCTGGGTCCCTGAGGTAGATGCCTTTCTGTGATCCCACACTTACTGAGAAGCCAAGTTGGCTTGTGGGTAAAGAGGCATGTTGAGTGAGGTAGTCTAATGCCTTGTCAACCTGAGAAGAAGAAAGGGAGTGGGTTAATGCAATGGTTCTTCAACATGGGTCTGTGGCACTTTGTCAGGGGGTCCATGAAAAGTTTTCAGAATCATTTATTAAAATGATCATAATAAGAAGAAAAATATTTATTTGTTTTTACAAAAAATATTTAAATCACAGTTCAACAAATATTTTAATTTTTAAATCTTATAGTTCATAGATTACGTTCTAATCTAACATTTTTTTCCTTTTTCTTTTTGTTTTTTTTACTAGGCCTATTTTAGATTTCCTATAATTTATATTTTTTTTATATTTTTATTGTACACTATTTTGAAAAATCAGGACATGGGCGGACGTTTAGCTCAGTTGGTAAAGCGTCCGACCCTGCGGCCCTTTGCTGCATGTCATCCCCCTCTCTCTCTGCCCCTCTTCCTGTCCTGTAAAATAAAGGCAAAAATGCCCAAAAATATAACTTACTATAACTAAAAAAAAAATCAGGACATGTTATTTTATGTATGCACTAAGAGCAAAACACACGTCTTGATTTGTGTATATGTACGTTATGATATTCTTTTCTGACATGGTGCAAATAATTTTAATACATGTCTAATATCTTTCTTATACATTTGTCTTTTTATTTTCACATAGCTAAGTATGAGTGTAAAAAAATGACTGGGTGAGGGGGTCCCAGTATATTGTCTATCTTGTAAAGGGTCCATGGCTGAGAAAAAATTCTGAATCACTAAGTTAATAGGTGGCACAGAATAAAGTTACAATACACAGAAAAGAAACTACATCTTCTATAAAGGGATGAAACTAACGGTTATTTCCATAGTCAACTGATCAGTCGCTTATTTGCTCAAAATGTCAGAAAACGGTGGAAAATGTTGATCAATGTTTCCCAAGCCCAAGGTGACGTCCTCAAATGTCTTGTTTTACCCACAACCAAAAAATATTCAGTTTACTGTCATAGAGGAGCAAAGAAACCAGAATATATTCACATTTAAGAAGCTGGAATAAGAGAAATTTGACTTTTTTCTTAAGAAATTACTCAAACTGATTAACTGATTATCAAAATATTTGGCAATTAATCAAATAATGGATTAATTGATGCAGCTCTACTTCTATAGCAGCTATATCCATCTTACCTGGATGATTCCATGGCCCTGTGCAAACACCTCGATGTCATCGACCTTCAGAGCTGTATTTTCCAGCGCTCTCCTCACCGCAGGAACAGAGGGACTGATCCCATTCTGCTTCAGTCCTTTATCACACAAAAACACACACCATCTTCAGATTTGCATTCACACACACTTCCATACATGCAATATATTCCCATGTGTAGATGAGTCTGAACGCACCTGAGAGGATTAGTGCGATGCCTCCGCAGGCATTAGGGGATGACATGGATGTGCCGTTCATCAGCTGGGTACCACGGAGAGTCCAGTTGGGTACAGATGCGATGGCACCACCAGGGGCACTGATGCTGACCCCCAGGGCCCCATCTGTGCTGGGGCCCCTGGAGGACCAGGTGTACTGGTTAGGAGGCAGCTTCTCTCTCAGGGAATATTCTGCCACCATCATGTCTGGAGTCACATATGCTCCAACTCCTACAGAGAGAAGAGACAAGTAATCCAGTCAATCTGTGGTTTGAAAACTGGAGTAGAAATCATTCAAGGTTTAAATATATATATTAATATATATATATAAAAACCTATATTAAATATTAAACATTATCAGGTGGAACGAGGCAAATTCAAGGGAAAAAATCTGGGGCCTTCATTTCACAGTGTCACACAAAGGAATACGTATCTCTGCTTCTGAATCTGCTATTTTCATATCATTTGACTATACATTGGTTGTCTAGGGCGTTCTTCTACTACACAACCATCAGATATCACCTTTTCTGTATATTAGGATTTCTACACCTTTTCCAAAGTCAATTTCAAGAAATTTCTAGGTTCATTTTCAAGCTTTTCAAACACCTTAAAGCTGTGGTAAATGACATATTTATATACATATACTCAAAGTTATTATTTCACTTCTTCATCACATTAAAACATAGTTAAGATTGACTGATTTATAGTTGACAACTAATCAATTAATCAGCTAATTGTTGCAGCGCTACTAAAAGGTGAATTATTCAGTATTAAGAAAGTAATGCAACTACTATTTCAAGCAGTTTCAAGCACTTTAACCAGAATCCGTATAAATGTGTCTTAGTAATAGTTTTTTTTCCATGAAAAATTATGCATATCAGTACACAGAGTTAAGGCAAAATACTGTGGCTAAATACCTCAGTTACATGCAGCTTCAAGGTGTAAAGTTAAGCGATAATCAGTCATCAGTGTGTGTACCTATGACACTGCTGGTGGTTCCCCCTGGGCAGCCGACCGTGGAGAGACAGGGGCCGTTGTTTCCTGCACTTGAAACAAACATCACATTGTGCTTCTGCACGGCCTCTGTGATCACCTCGCAAATCCTCCTGAAAGACAAATTTAAAAAAAAAAAAAAATCAGTGACACACGAAATAGACTCACACTATCACACACACCCCAGTGGAATACTTACCCTGAATTAGGCCAGTGTGTGGCTTCCCCATAGCTATAGTTAACCAGGTCACACTTGTAGTTGATGACTTCAATCATCTTTGAGCGACAAGAGAGATGAAAAAAATTAAAGGGTGACAGAAAAAAAGAAGCAAAGTGCAAATTTAAATTCATTAGAGTCTGGGTAATATACCGCTCGGATGAGTCCTGTGCCAGTTTCCATGGTACTGAGGCGAGTGTCTCCAATCTTCAGAGCCAGGATTTGGGCACCGGGGGCCACACCGTTGCGCTCAGGTTCCTCTGGGAAGTAACCTGCTGCGATGCTGGCGACATGTGTCCCATGAGCCCCTTTGAAAGCACACGAGCAATTTAGACTGGAGAAAACACAGCCTGAACTAGGGGCTGTACAATAAAATAAGCACAACATAGTCAGGTTTTATTTGCATGAGCTGGCTCGACAAAACCCTGGTCAGAGATAACAGGTATCATGACGGTGGTTATCAACCTGCTTTGTTATCTGGGTATTTTTCATCAGGCACCCTGTGCATCCCCGTAAAAGGGGGCATTCGGTGGACCATTTGACTCTCTTTTACTTAAGGAAAATTGAGTGATCGTGTTCTGCCTTCTCTAGCCAAGTGGAACAAGTTGTTGTCATGGAGAGTCTTGAAGAATATTTCTAATAATATTATGGCAAAAAGAAACACTGTTGCAGCAAAAACGCAAAAAAGGAATGCTGGTAAAAAAGACTAATCGACATAATGCACTTTCAGTGCCTTTAAAACTGCAGATTAAACTTTAAACTTGATACAGCACATTTAAACATAATACTCAAGAAGTGCATTTACATCAGACACAAAATGAACGATATGTGGAAATCACGTTTATGTTTTGCCAAATCAATTAGAAATTATTTTTTTAACGGAATAGTCTTTAATCCATGATAAATAGGACAGACTAATCAATTTTTCTAATCGTGTTCTGAGCTTCAGAATCAGCGGTATGAAATGGACAAATCAGGATCAAGCATAAAAACATAATTCAAAGTGGTCTGTAGTTGCTTTAATATTCTTTTAGTGTATGGATGATATTATAATAATGGGGAAAAAATTTTTTTCTGCATCACAACTGAATGCATGTAGGTTCCCATAGCAACGTGATGCATACAGTTTGTACTGCTGTAATTACATTACGCAGCTTTGTTGAGTAACATTACTACCATACAGCTCAACAGGTTCACTTATAGAACATATTCTTTCAGCTGAGAATCTATATCACTCATAGAGAATATCTATAGGAAAAGAATTAGTTAAAGAGCTGCGCTTTTTACAGCCTATTTAATTTGAAACTCTGAACATAACCTCCTCCGGACCGGGTTGTGTTCACACAAGTTACCATGGTGACCTAGCCAAGTTAAAAGACAGCCACCTTCCTGATGAGATCAGGCAGCCGCCACAGGAGGGAGGTGGTGACAGAAAACTGTAGTCATGTAAAACACTTTCCACCAAACTTCACAGAATACACAGGAAGTCACAGAAATATTCACATCCTGTTAGATCATCTGTAGGCTACCTTTAGTCTGCACACCACGTTCACAGCTGAAGAAATATAGTGCGTTCTTGATCGCTGATGAAGTCAAAGCAGAGGATTCCCCCCATTGTTGCGTGATCCTGTGTTCTTTTATCTGCCTTGTAAAGCACTTAGTAACTGCCTCTTTGATAAGTCATATATATACACATATGTATATACATACATATATATATATATATATAAAACCTGATTGCTATCAGCCACAAAACATGTTTGTTAACAGATCTAACCTGTACTGTACAACTACACTAATATATCCAGCCTTAGATATTACAATTTACACAGAAAATAAGGATTTAATACAACACACAGAGTTTGCTGTCAAAACTAACAAGACAATCAGAGCCTGTCAGCTCATCAATCAGGTGACAGCCAGGTGTTTGCAGTTGGTTGAGAGCGACTGGCTGTAAAAACTGCAGCCACCTTGTTCTCCTGAGGTTATCGATGCCCATGTGTGAATGATGTCAGAGCAAATTGGGATCAAGTCAGCCACAAATCTAACCAGCATGCATTGGGTGGCGACCACCGGTGATCAATTCTGCCAGACCTGGCTCACCTCAAGTGAGCCTATTCAAAATTCTGGCTTTAGACTCAAAATACCTCACTGACCCATTAATCTCGCTTTCTTAGTACACCCCTCTGGTAAAGCTGCTATTGCTCACAAGGGCTGTATATTGGCAAGTGTTTGGCGACAATACATATCATGATAGAAGGGATTATGATTCAGTATATTGTGATATAATGTATAACTTTATAAGTTAAAAAGTTTACTTTTTTATGCAATCAGAACAGTGAAGATTGATGACAAAACTGTCTAGCTTCGATTTTGAGACTCGATACAGTATCAGAAAACATAATATTGCAATACTCAGGAATATCAATATTTTCTTACACCCCTATCCTTCACTGTTACCCTGAACATTTTTGAGTTAACGGACTGAATCGTCAAAAGGCTTCCTTTCAGAGGAGGTGGATTGTCTGTTTTTGGATATCTTACCTCCACTGGTGACAATGCAGAGTGTGTTTCCCTCATCATAAATATTTACAGAGTAGTTAAGCATCTCAGCATTTCCTAACGTGGCATACTCTTGTGACTCTCTGTAGGAGCTCAGCACAGTGCACTGTGACAGCTCTCCACACTCTGAAGTGTCGACCACAGCCCTGAAGCGAACAAGCAGAAACAGGCAATGTCAAGGATATATACACTATTAAACAAACAACAAACAGTATTTGAGGAAAGATAAGAAAACTTGCATAAAAAGGAAAAATGTTGGTACAGCTTACTTCCATGTGACGCCATCATGCCAAAGCACACAGTCATACACAGGACCAGGATCACTGTACTTCTTTTCTAGAGATGCCAGCAGCTCTGATTGACTCTGCAGCTCTTCCTTCTGCAACTTCTCCATCTGAGGACAGAGGACAGGGTGGCAGACACAAGCAAGAGAGAAATCAGATAAGGAAACCGCACATTATTCTGACTAGAAACTGCATGCAAAAACTACTGAGAACACAAAAACTCCAGCACTGTAGTTCTGACCTGTGAGGGTGTCGGGTGAGAGAGGTCAAACTCTTCTGTCTTGCGAGAGACTTCAGCAAGTGCTGCTCTGTGTGGTGGGTCCCACATCTTTTCCTTCCGCTCTTTCTAGAGGACAAAAGTGCCAAAATAACAACATTTTCAGTTATTTTGTTTATAGGATTCAGACTTTATTTACTATCATGCAAGGAAATAACCCTAACCCTAACCACATCAAACCTGAGGGTTTTTGGTCCCTGCGTGTCATATGTCACCAAAGCACTACGCACAACCTTAGTGTTGAAAAATCAAACCCATGACAGACCCAGTACAGTAATAATGTCATGTCGTCCTACCTGTATTCTTTCTTTAAGAGCCTTAGGGAAGAACTCGTAGCCATTTTTAACTCCAATGCGATACTTCCCTGATGGATTGACCCAGGCAGGAGGGATCTGGAAGACATAAAAAGACACCGTGTGAGACAAATATGAAGAAAAATACTTAAAGTGCAGGTCTACTGATATAGTCGAGTAAAATGGATTTAAAAACAGATAATTCAGAATCAATAAAAGAAATCAATACATGATCTCAGATGTAGGATGATACCTGTAATGGAACAATCCCTTTGTGACATATATTACTTATGTATCTGTTTTATTAGTCTTAATGTCAGACAGTGTTTACTGACCTTAAGTGTTCTACCCGAGAGGCCGGTGATTGTCCCATCTTTAGGTTCTATCAGCGTGGTCATGTTCACGTCACCGCTGCCTGTTGTATCGATGATGTCGATGATCTTTGGCTTCCCCTCAGTTGTGACCTAAAGATACAGTAATGGAAAAAAAAAAATCTCTGATCGATTAAGAAATTCATGTTGAAAAGGACATGAAGTAAAAGCCAGGTCCATTATTCCATCTTTAGAAAAGAAGATTGTGACTGAGGAAATTTAGGCAAACACTTACAGCAGGATGCATGAGAATTATAGTATACAACGTTTTCACCACCTTCCCAAAACTCACAAGGTAAAGCGCTAACATCACTCCACAAGAAATGAACACAGGCATCGGCTGTAATTTTTTTCATTGAGATTTTATTCAAATAACTTTCTAAAATTGTACGTTTATGGGTCTTCACATTGTTCATTAGGAGATCATTTTATAAGTTGGCTAATTAGACCACTCATTGGTTATGTCTGTTATTAAGCAGAAAGACACTTATTTTAAAGGGCTGTTTGAGAAGAGGGAATTTTAAAAAGATGTTAAATGAAACATTGTGTTTATAAAAGCAACAAGCCACTTCTGATCAAGGATTACAAAGATTTTTTGTTTTTGCCTGTATTTTTGAACATAAAGTTTCTTTTCCAATTTTCCTTTGCTTGCTTTCCTTTCCTTTAGCACTTCACTGTTTTCATATCTGGGTGTTATGAAAAATAACTGAATAGGTCTGTCATAAACAAACAAAAAAAAAAAAACATATTCATAGCCCGTCACCTTGAACTTTAAATGAACTTAAATCATCATTATAAACCATCCTGAAGAGTGAATGAACTTTCAATACCCCCTTTAAACATAGTATTACATTATATATAGTATTTGTTTACACATACCGAGGGGATCAGATTAAGTGTCTGTCCTTTTGAGCGGCACTGAGACAAGGTGACATGTGGTTGAAAACAACTGGTTTAGTGTAACCATGCCAACAAACCTGGTTACACAGATACGACGTGTCAGGAAACTGTCACGTTTTAACGTTTATTAACTTAGTAATATGTAGCGGCAGCTTTCTCAAAAGATTCCAGTGTAACTTGGCAGTTAACATGTGGTTACGGCTTATTAACCGACAACTAACCCACCAAACGTTAGTATAACTACTGCTAGTCTAGTCGTGACAGACAAACTGTATTTAATCAAGAAGTACTGACGAGAGACGAGGAAATCTGATGCGGACAAATTCAGCTGTTAGCTGCTAAGCTAACATGCTAGCAGGTAACTAACGGTAGCTAATGTTAAATTACTTAATTGTCAGTTATTTTTTTTCCATTGAAACACGTTGTGACACCAGGAAAAACTAATTGCTATCAAAAGCTTTACGTTGATTAGGTTGTCATAGAAGTTCTGGAGCTAATTGTGTGTATCTATCTATATAATGCCAGCAAGCTAACTAGCTAGCTAGCTCCTGCCGTTGGGTGACTGAATGCAAATTAAGTGAATGAGTCGGGCCTTTAGCATTGCTAGCTAACACCAGCTAGCTGTGAGCTAACGTGAGGCAGCCGGTCAGATTTACCTGCATGCCGGGGGCCCCGGGATCCACGCCGGTGTCGAGGATAGCGATGAGCACCCCTCGGCCATCGTAACTCGGGGAACCTGGTAAGATAAGACGTGGCACCGGTCTCTTTCTTGGGGAGCAGCCCGTGGAAGGGGAACGGTTCTTCGGTAGAATGAGCAGCCATGATCAAAAGAGCGACAATGAAAACAAAGCAGCGAAATGGGGAAGAGAGGCACGGTGGAGAGAGAGAGAGAGAGAGAGAGAGAGAGAGAGACGGGGAGGAGAGCTGTTTAAAGGGCCAGTGCTGTCCTGCACACACACATTCATCTGTCATATTCATTAATAACATTATGTCACTCATCATGTGTGACCTGTCCTTATATCTTATATCCAAGGCTGGTATATCCAGCAGTTACACACAGAACCCACAATTCTCTGGGTCACAGACAGAGATGGGAAGTAACTGAGTACAAATACGTCGTTACTGTGCTTAAGTAGATTTTTCAGGTATCTTTCCTTGAGTATTTATTTTTTCAGACAACTTTTTACTTTTACCCCCTACGTTTTAACACAAATATATGTACTTTCTACTCCTAACATTTTCAAAACAGGCTTCCTTTCGTTTTAATGCGAGACAAAAACAACATAAAGGAACATAAGAAGATGAAAACAATGTAACAAGATGAAAATGGCATAACAATGCACAACAAGACGAAAAAGATTTAACAAGAAAAAAAATTACATAACAATGCGTAACAACAAGGAAACAACGTAACAAGATGTAACAAGACAAAAATTATGGATTTGACATGACAAGACAACAACAATATAACAAGAGGAAAACGGCATAGCAGTACAGGATGAAAATTACGTAATCAGATGTAACAAGAAAAAAATGACATAACAATAAGGAAACAGTGTAACAAGATGTAACAAGACAAAATTATACAAAAAACATAAGACAACAACGTAACAAGAGGAAAACAATGTAAAAGATGTAACGCTGAAGTAGACATAACAAGACAAAAACAACATGAAAGACTTAAAATGATGAAACAGATGGAGAGCGACTTGACCGCAGAGAGGAGGTGAGGTTCAGTTGGCTTTGCACAAAACAGTCGGTAGAAATATCCTTCAGAGGGCAACGTTTTACATTTATACTTTGAGTACATTTCAGAGCCTGTACTTTTTCACTTTTACTTGAGTAAGGAAGTTGAATCAGTATTTCTACTTTAGCTTTTAACTGCTCAGCTCCTTTTACTCCAGTAGTCTTTTTCAAACCAGTCGTGGCAGATGGCTGGTCTGGTTCCACTTGTGGTTTCTGCCTCTTAGAAGGAAGTTTTTCCTTGTCAGTGTCCCTTAGTGCTTGCTCTTGGTGGGAACTATTGGGTCTCTGTAAATAATATTACGAAGAGTACAGTCTAGACCTTCTTTGTATGAAAACTTCTGTTATATAACCCCAATTCCAAAAAAAGTTGGAATGCTGTGTAAAACATAGGCTATATAAAATAGAATGCAATGATTTGTAAACCCTATATTCAACTATAAGCAGCCTAATTGAATACAGTCCAAGGACAAGATATTTAATGTTCAAGCTGATAAAATTGATATTTTTTTGCAAATATACTCTTATTTTGAATTTGATGCTTACAACATGTTCAAAAAAGTTTGGACGGGGCAAATTTACCACTGTGATACATCACCTTTTCTTTTAACAACACTCAGTAAGTGTTTGGGAGCTGAGGACACCAATTGTTGAAGTTTTGAAACTTTAATTCTTTGTCATTATTGCTTGATATACTACTTCTACTACTACAGTCGGGGGTCTCTGTTCTTGTATTTTGTGTATTACAATGCACCACACATTTTCATGGGGGGCAGGTCTGGCTATAGGCAATCCATTCTAGTACCTGAACTCTTTATTATGAAGCCACACTGTTGTCACATCTGCAGAATGTATCTTGGTATTGTCTTGATGAAATAATGATGGGACGTCTCTGAAAAAGATGTCTATTTGGCAGCATATGTTGCTCCAAAACCTGTATGTACCTTCAGCATTAATGGGGCTTTCACAGATAGCCGTGATGGTCTTTTTTCTCTTTAGCCCGGGGGTCTCAACTCCATGATTTCCAAAAACAATCTGAAATGTGGACTTGTCAGACCATGGCACACCTTTCCACTTTCCGTCAGTCCATTTCAGATGAGCTCAGGCCCAGAGAAGTCTGAAGCCTTTCTGAAAGATGTTGATACACTGCTTTCGCTTTGCATGAGTCTTAATTTGCATTTGTAGATGCAGCAGGAAAATGTTTATTGACAAGCCAAGTGTTCCCAAGCCCATGAGATGTTCTGTGTACAACTATGTGGATTTTTAATGCGGTGCCACCTGAGGGGTCAAAGGTCACGGACATTCGATGTTGGTTTTCGACCTTACATGCAGAGATTTCTCTGGATTTTCTGAATCTTTTACTGGTTTATGGATTGTAGATGGTGAAATCCCTAAATTCCTTGAAAATGCACATTGGGAAATGTTCTTAAATAGTTGGACTATTTGCCCACAGTTTTTCACAAAGTGGTAAACCTCGCCCCATCGTTGCTTGTAAGTGACTAAAACCTAATCATGATACTGTCGCCTGTCACCAGTTAACCTGTTTAACAGGTGTTTTTTTGAGCATTCCACAACTTTCCCAAGTTTTTTGTTGCCCTTGTCCCAAGTTTTTTTTTTTAATATGTTTTGAACATGTTTACATAGAACAATAAAGTTTATCAGTTTAACATTAGATAGCTTGTCTTTGTACAATATTCAATTGAATATAAGTCGAAAAGGATTTCCCAGTCATTGCATTCTGGTTTTATTTATGTCTTAGCCAACCTCTCAGCTTTTGTGGAATTGGGATTTTAAATTGATGCTATATAAATAAAATTCCTTTGGCTTGACTGGAAGAATGGTTCTGGAAAAACAGTTGTAACAACATTTTCTGTGATAATTTAGCAAAGAGTGTAACAACACAAAAATCCTCCAGTAGCATAAAATCTCAACACAGTGCAGCAGCTCTGCCACTTTTCAGTGTGGCAGAGCTCAGTACCTCTTCTGACTCTAGATTAATACTGGCATAAAACAATAAACTTTCTTCCTTCTTACCTTCCTGTAAATCTTGTCGTTGAGTTCACTGGCTGAGGAGTGCACACTAGGTGGTGCTATAGTACTGATAGTTGTGTGATTGCTGCAGTCAGACTCTGTGCTCTTTGCTCCTAGTCATACATGGTAAAGTTTGTCAGTGCTGCTGCTACAATTAAAAATATTTCTTTACAATATTTTGTACAGTAGTTAGGGGCAACATTATGAACACTGATTTCAAACAGTTAATTAAGTTTATCAAAACAAGTATGAAAACTTTGAAGAGTAGCTTCTTGTGTAGTCACAGGCAGAAAATGCGCTTAATAAAGCCTCAAATTTGAGTCTGTGTGAAATCTTATATTTTCACGCTTATAAGTGATTTGAATGATTACATATAATACTTTTTTCAGGTATCTTTACTTAATTTTTCTGACAACATTTTACTTTTACTTCCTATACTTCAACACATAACTGTAATTTCTTAGTACTTTAGTTTTAATGCAATGTAAAAAGACCTAATGGCAAAAGCAACGTAAAACACGTAACAGGATGTAAGACGAAAAGGGCATAAAATATGTAACCAAGTTAAAACGACATAAGACAAAAACGACTAAAAGACATAACAAGGCAAAAACAATGCAAAAGGTGTAATAAGACAAATACATGATGTAATAAGACGAAAATGACGTAAAAAACAACCACAGAGAGTGAGAGTCTACCAAGGAGACAAGGTGATGTTCAGTTAGCTTTGCACAGAAGCAGCTGGTAGAAATGTCCTTCAGAGGGTGACTTTTACTTGAGTACATTTCAGGGTCTGCCTTTTCACTTTTACTTGAGTAAAGTAGTTGAATCAGTACTACTTTTATGCAACTATCTGTACTTCTAAAGAATGTGTGTACTTTTACCACCTCTGCCATGACATGAGATGATTCTGAACCTCTTTGGCTCATAAAACCCTCCAAACTATCTGAATAATAAAGCAAGTAAACATAAACAAGGATGTTTTCTTGGTGTCAGGAAGGTTTACATTTTTTAGATGCAGATTTACCACATAAACAGTGATCTGGTGTCCCCAAGCAATTGCTGCACCTCTGTCTCAGGTCAGCTCTGTTTAGTCCACATAAAACTTTTATTATCTAAACTACAGGTCTCATCTGACTCCAGATTTTAACTGAATCTTAAAAACAATGATTAAAAAATGGTTAGTTTTCATCTTTTTTCTCTCATGTACAATCAGAGACTGTGGCAGATGAACTAAAGGTTGTGTTTGGATAAATGTTTGGATCGCTGGTTTAACTGAGAGGACGGATGAGGGGCTATCAGAATATCTGCATATGTTGCTCATTCATTTTTCTGTAACCTAACTTCTAGCCTCCAGCATGATTTCTGCTTTTTGTGTTTTTATTTCCCACAGATGCAGTGTTGACAATCCAGTAGGGTGGAAACAATTGCATCAAAAATAAACAAATGTGATCAACATGGATGTTCTGCTCATGTGAGTTAAGACAACTATGCACCCAGAGACGTTAAATTAAAGTTGCACTGGTGTTTTGTTTTCCACACTCTGATTCACACGCATTCTTCTGAGATTTGATTCATGCTCCATTCATAGAGGTTTTATTTGTTTTTTTCCATAATACCAGGATTAACTTTGCACATGTCAATCGCCATCTGTTCAACTCAGTACTCTCTGTCTATCTCTTACATATACTAAACCCACACACGTATGTGCGCTGTACATTATGGTGTGTGCTTCTACTACAAAAAAAAAAAAAAAAAACCCACAGCAGGCAGGAAGGTTTAGTCGTGAGTCTACAGTTATTTTAAGTGTGCCAACGCCCTCAAACCCTGCACTGGTGGCTGGCTGGTGCATAATAAAACAACAGTGAGCATCCTTTCCTAATCTGCTTAGAATCAGCATCTGTCTTCTCTTCCTCTTTGTGTCAGTAGCTCTGCATTCTCACGAAGACACACACAAACATATGCATACACTTACACAGGCAGTTTGATGCCATGCTTGCACTTGGACACACATTTTGATGTCCTTGTTCTCTTTTTTTTGGCTCGAGATATCTTCAGAATGTAAGGGGCTTCTCTGTTTCCTTGTTTTATACCATTAACACACACACACACACACACACACACACATACACACACACACGCACACACACACAGTTACTGTATACACACACAGGCCCTGTGGTTTACCACAGGGTGTAGCCACTTTAGCGAAATGTCATAAACGTCTTTAAAGCATTATTTCCCTATGTGATGTCGTGCATACAGCTACAAAAAACATATTCTCCTCCTCCTATGTGCTTGCAGATATGATCCTACTTTGGTTGGTATGTGATGATAGAGGCAACCTTTGACTTTTGCGTTGTAGTTTTATGTGTTACATATGTGCATGCAAAGTTACAGTCAAGAGGAGAGTTCTCCATTTACCTGCTGAATTAATTCAACTTAAAATGAAGTTAGAGCTGCTCTTGTGTCTTGCTATGAGCTGCACAAACATGCAGCTGACAGACAGGATGTGGCCAGTATAAAGGACCTGCTTTATTATTGTTGTCTCCTGTGCTACCAGCAAGTTTTTCTTCTGAATAAACTTATCTAAAGAGGTTACTTATATGACATGGGTAATACCAGGCTTATTATCTATGAAAATAGCCACATTTAGAGGAGATAGTCAAAGGAACCCTGTTGTTAACTGTATCACCAATCACCATAGACACAGTATGCCCATTCAGTCAGCGATGGAAAAAGTACTCAGACATTTTACTTAAGTAAAAGTCAAATACAAGTACAATTCAGGCATTCAGAAATATATTCACATAAAATATTGGCAACACTTATCTGGCAGGCTGATAAACAAAAAATGTCTGCGGACACATCTGCAGGCAGCCATGTCAGTGTGGCTGCTGTGGAGCAATGTTAGTGTTTCTCCTGATGGAGAATTATTGGAATTATACATAACTTTTATTTGTTTTGATATCAGCACTATATATTGGCCATTGGTCACCCTGCTTTCTAAATATACAGCAGCCAATGAAAAACACATATCTATAAAACACACCAGTCTGAGTAATATATTATTATTGGATTATACTGTAGTTATCGATGCATCGGTGATGCACTTTATGTTGCAGCTTGTAAAAGGCAGGGCTAATTTTAACTCGTTTAGATAATGTTGGGTAGTTTATTCAATAATAATGCACCATAACATATTTGTTAATCATGTTTTGGATTAATGAGCTGCGCTGGTGGAAGAAGTATTTTTAAAAAGTAAAAGTCTCCATTCAAATTCCCACTTAAGTAAAACTACAAAAGTATCATCAGCAAAATGTACCTCAAGTATCAAAAGTAGATGTACTCATTCTGCATTCTGCATATGATATTATGGGTTTGTTAATACTGATGAATCAGTGTGTCCACAGCATTTTACTGTTGTAGCTGTTGGAGTTGGAAGACAGATTAAAGGGGAGAGCCATTATTTTTTGTTTTATTGAAGTTTTTATATCATTCATATGCAGGCCTATTCAAACCCGAACACTTGAATTTTGTTTGAAGTATGTATGTTTTCGCATCCCAAGCCCTTCTTAACACGTTTACACACAAGACCTGATGTAAGTTTCTGCATGATGATGTTGTTACAAATAAACCTCCTAGGATTAGGGGGGAATACTGTGCTTTTTTACTCCACTACATTTATTTCCTAACTTTAGTTACTATCTACTTTTGCAGATTCTTAATGCAAAATACAATAAACAACTATATTGATACCAGGGGAAAACTCACAACCCACCCAGCAGTATATAAAATAAACTCCACATTTACCAGCAGCAACATTAAAGTGATTAACATGTGCATTATATGATACATATATTGTATTTCCCTCTGAAAAGTACTGGAAATACTGTACTGGAAAAAGCAGCATAAAATGGAAGAACTATATTTAAGTGCTGCACTTGAGTAAATTCATTTAGTGCATGGCATGGTTGTTGCTGTGTGTAATGTCTCTTCTTGACGTAGCATTGAGACATATAACCTAATTAGATTTAGAGCTGTTCTAAAGGAGTCACAGCTAATCCCAACACATTGGCCAGCAGCAGCAGGAGCAGCAGCTCTGCAGCTAACAGTCGTTGCTGGTAGAGAGGCTGTCCGACTGTTCTGTAGTCCCACATCTCTGCGGGCTGGGCTCAGCCAGCTGGGTTTGTAGAGTGTGCCAGACCAGAGTCGAGCTATTTTGAGGAATGTGGTCATAGTGATCTCAGAGGCGTGGCCCAAGAGGCTCAAGTGTGGGCTGATGATGACCCTGTGCCTTTCACCTGAATGGATCTTAAATCCTGTCCAGACATCCTTCCCAGCAGGCAGGACAGCAGCACCTTGTCTATTCTTCCATCTGTTAAATTTGGCTCAAGATCAGTGTCAACAGGAAAAACAGTCACCATTCATTCTTTCCAGGTTGTTTGTTGTTTCCAGGTTATTCATTCTGTTTCCACTATCTCATTTTTCCTGTCTGTCACCAAGAATTATGTAAATAAACAGCATTTTTAATTAAATCTGTGGACCGCTGAGTGGCACAGACACGACTCCTACTCGTGACCGTTCAAGAAATCTGCACTGACCATAACATTTAGATGATTTCTCTCCTAAGCACGTGTGTCTGATGATGATTCCCCCTTTGAATTAGTGACGATGCATTTGTTTACTATTAATAAATAAGCAAATATTCACTAATACTTTGTAATAACAATCATTAATAAACAGTAAATTGATTAATATTATAATAAAACTGTTCTTTAACTGTTTATTAAACACGATTAATAGTTATTCCACTGATAACAAGCAATGAATTAATGATTAATTGTGTTTTCTGATTATTACTGATGCCATAATACACTATATTGCCAAAAGTATTAGGACACCCCTCCAAATCATTGAATTCAGGTGTTCCAATCACCTCCATGGCCACAGGTGTATAAAATCAAGCACCTAGGCATGCAGACTGCTTCTACAAACATTTGTGAAAGAATGGGTTTGATCTCAGGAGCTCACAGAATTCAAGCGTGGTACCGTGATAGGTTGCCACCTGTACAATAAGTCCATTTGTGAAATTTCCTTGCTACTAAATATTCCACGGTCAACTGTTGGTGGTATTATAACAAAGTGGAAGCGATTGGGAACAACAGCAACTCAGCCACGAAGTGGTAGGCCACATAAAATCACAGAGCGGGGTCAGCGCATGCTGAGGCGCACAGTGCGCAGAAGTCGCCAACTTTCTGCAGAGTCAACAGCTACAGACCTCCAAACTTCATGTGGCCTTCAAATTAGCTCAAGAACAGTGTGTAGAGAGCTTCATGGATTGGGTTTCCATGGCCCAGCACCTGCATCCAAGCCTTACATCACCAAGTGCAATGCAAAGCTTTGGTTGCAGTGGTGTAAAGCGCGCCGCCACTGCACTCTGGAGCAGTGGAGATGTGTTCTCTGGAGGAATTGCGCTTCTCTGTCTGGCAATCCGATGGATGAGTCTGGGTTTGGCGGTTGCCAGGAGAACAGTACTTGCCTGACTGCATTGTGCCAAGTGTAAAGTTTGGTGGAGGGGAGATTATGGTGTGGGGTTGTTTTTCAGGGGTTGGGCTTGGGCCCTTAGTTCCAGTGAAAGGAACTCTTAATGCTTCAGCATACCAAGACATTTTGGACAATTTCATGCTCCCAACTTTGTGTGAACAGTTTTGGGATGGCCCTTTCCTGTTCCAACATGACTGCACACCAGTGCACAAAGCATGGTCCATAAAGACATGGATGAGCGAGTTTGGTGTGGAGGAACTTGACCCGGCCTGCACAGAGTCCTGACCTCAACCCGATAGAACACCTTTGGGATGAATTAGAGCGGAGACTGCGAGCCAGGCCTTCTCGTCCTACATCAGTGCCTGACCTCACAAATCTGCTTCTGGAAGAATGGTCAAAAATTCCCATAAACACACTCCTAAACCTTGTGGAAAGCCTTCCCAGAAGAGTTGAAGCTGTCATAGCTGCAAAGGGTGGGAAACTCCATATTAAACCCTACAGATTAAGAATGGGATGTCATTAAAGGTTGTGTGTGTAAAGGCAGATGTCCTGATACTTTTGGCAATATAGTGTATATGTTATTTGATTAGTTTGCAAAATATGAAGTAATTTGTTTAGAAATTATATATTGCATCATAGCATATCATAAGAAAATCACAATTACATTCTGATTAAATGAGTAAACTAACAGTTCATTGTTGTGCATATTATAACATTTTATATACAATATTAAGTGTTTGTTAATGATCATCAAACAATTTGTTAAACTAGAAAAAATTACATGGAGAGTTGGACCAAATGTATGTAACACTTTGTTAATGGTTAATAATTAGTCTGTAATCCAAAAAACATTTGAATGGCCATTATAAAGTTGCAACTAATGTTTATAAAACTTGCTAAGAAGCAAGAATGGCTTATAAAGTATATATAAACAAATTTTAATGTTTGTTAACTACATTATTAAATGACTAAATACATAACTACTAATTAAAGTTTAATTAACTGTCACTTTATCATTTATTATTGACACTTATTGTAAAATTTTACCAAATAATCATTTAAAGTTACCAACCAGCAATCACTAATGCCAGGCTGATGTTAAGGAGATAATTCAGATGTTTTGAAGTGGGGTTGCATGAGCTACGTATCAATAGTCACTGTATTACCTACAGTAGATGTCAGCATGCCCCCAGTGAGAAGCAGCAGGAGTCAGCAACAAAATGTATTTTAGCCACCTAAAAAAAGGTTCATCTGATAAAATATATACCACTTCAAGTGCACACTATATTTAGAATATTTTCACCGCTTTCCCTTGCCATCAGACAACCTTTCCCAATTGGAAACTGCTGTTGTATTAGCCAAACATCATTCTCTCCAAAGCAACCAGACTCCTTTGGCAAAATTGATAATTTTACCTTGAAGAATGCAGGAGCTGCTCCTTTTTCTGTCACTGTGAGGTCATATTGTAAGATAAAATCTCCTAACTCAACCCAAATTTACATTTTGCTGCATGAAACATGGCAATCAATTCAGTTTAGGTTTCAAAGGCCAAAGCTAGTGCCAGTTAACTCTCCCTGTGAAAGATTTCAGACACTTGTGACAGATATCATCATATGTCATGTCCTGAGAGTGGTGCCATGTCCTTAGAGTGACCGTTTAATTAAGAGCAAGGCTAATCCTCGCCCGTTTGCAGCCTGTAAAGCTCACGTCATGAGAAGAGCAACAGATCATTTGCTGCACAGAAATAACAATATAAAGCTGTTTTATTGCCTTTTGCATCTGCAGTCTGTTTGATGTAGGAAACAACCTGGGGAGATTCAGAAGAGTCAGGCACATGCTGCTGCATGAGGGGCCCAGAAAGGGGGAGTAAACACTTGCATTCAGGGTACATGCAGCCACATATGATGCACAACCAGTTCTCAGACAGGGAGGCCACAAATAAAATACTGAAGTACAGGAGTATGGTGAACTATACTGCTAGCAGCTACAATTCTATTTTTTAAATCATTCAACGTTATGGGCTAGTTCTTGTCAATTCTCAATCTAGAGGAGCAGAAATATTGAAGCCGTATGAGAGGTGATTAATGCCAAAGTACTCTGACTCACCGGATGTAGATTGGGTATAACTGGCCACCTGTTTCAGCCTTCCACAGTCATGTGTGTTGCTGTCTGTTGCTATGGGAAACAACCCTAACTTGGTTGGTAACAGCAGAAACATCAACAAGTTAGCAGCTGTTGCCTTTTCTTTTGTAGAGCAATCACTATTTTTATGCCAGGGATCTCCTCTCCACATGTAAATGTTTCATCAAAACAAAAGAGAAGTGAAGTACAAGATGCATGAAGATTTGAAAGAGAAGCAAAGAAAATACACCATTAAATCAAAATCATATCAGTTAAAATGACAATTTTTCATTTGCACAGCGATAACTAATGAGAAACACACCCAAATCCTATTCATATTTTAGATAGCTTTATATGCAGATAATGCTTGTTTTGTTGCTGGTTTCCCCAGTGTTGTTACTGGTTGATTCAAATTAAACGGAGTAATTCAGACCTCGGGGGCATGAATTTGGTTTGGCTTCCAAAGAGGGCATGAAAATAAAAGACCCACTGTCCTAGTGGAACAGAGGCTGAATCCTTATGTCCACCCTCTGGACTTCTGCATTGGGCTACTGTGGTCCTTTGGTTTTTATGTCACATGCTTGAAGTGCTCATGTGAATGCAGATGCTTTGAGCTATTTCACATGTATTTTGGAGCATGTCACTGAAGAATCTAGTTAATATGTCCTTGAATCTATTTCACCGGGGTATACAGTATTATGACAGTACTTGTGTAAAAGTCTCAACTCGACTCCTTTCACTTTTGGTTGGCTTTACTTCAGTTAGTTCCCCCTTGACGCAGGCAGAGCTGCTCATCATAACAAATGTTTTCTGGTTTCTTTACTTCACTGTGACAGTAAACTGAATATCTTTGTGTTAGCTAATACCTATTAATCGACTAATCGAGAAAATAATTGACCGATAAACCAACTATGAAAATAATCGTTTGCTGCAGCCCTAACTGTCCATTTACTGCCAGGTCAACACTGCTCACCTTTTCCTTTGCTAAGCGCACAATTACCGTCACTCTCTGCAACTGTCTCTCATGCTCGCTCAACTCAAGTGACAAACTCATTACGCTATGCATTCTGACCAGTCAGTAGTGAACAGTGGTTGCTGGCTCAACTTATCATCGGGACTAAAGCCAAAATACTCAGGAGCAGAGGCATTTTCTCCCAGTTGTCATCTTTCTCGGCTCGGCTGTGCTGCCATGGCCACCAGCAGAGAGACTGACCTTTGGTGGTGCATGCTGTGCATTACAGCACATCTCAATATAGCATCTCTGTATCAGTAATGAGAGTCAATATTTTTGACAGTATTGAAAATCATACTCTCAGAATTCCTCAATACTCTGGTGTACTGCATACTTATCCTGCGCATTCGTGTTGGCTGGGTCAGGTGTTGTCATTTGTGTTTGTGTAGTTGTATGGAGCACGTACCCTAAAGCTCCTTTATTCTAAACATTAGATATGCATACAGATACGGACAGAGGCTTCTGTCCGTACTCTGCATTCATTTAGTCCGTATTTCTGCACATTTTCTGAAAGCTTACGGATACGGATGAAATGGAGCAGTATCTCATGGGGACAGTGTTGCAGCGTAACCAATAATTTCAGCAAGACACAACCATGGGATATGACAGAGAAGTTTAAAAATCGTAAAGTATTGGAAATGAAGTTCATTGTCAGTTGGTAAGAAAATAATCTTCTGTCCACATGTCACAATGTATTTAATGGTCACAGGAAGAATATTATTACAACTTCTTTCGGTGTCGCCATGTTTGTTGTTGTCAGAAATTTTTGATTCTTTGGGGTAACTTTTGAGTGGCGCCCTCTAGTGGATGCATTGCTTAACATCCATGCCAACTTAAAGGACGCATGGAAGCGGGCAGTGACAGTTATGTTGTTTAAAACGTACCTATCTATTTTCTTACATAAAGATGGCATAAGCGAGCCTTTAGACCTTGGTTGTTCCAGAGATATGATTGATACAGAGATCTTGAGCCTGCATCTCAGAGCATTTTAATGAGCTGAATTTTCATTCATTCACAAAAAACATGCATTTCTGTTATATATCATTGGCAAATCACCATATCGTTTATTATTATTATTATATTATTATTATTGTTATGTTTAGGACAGTGGTTGGGACTGAACTTCCTCCACGTCCCCTCCTCCTCCCGTTTGTGGCACTGATCACCCTCTATACAGTGGGCGGTGTTTTGTGGAGCCACACCTCCCTGGCGCCGCTGCCGCTGCTGCGGGACTTGAGACTGTATCTGCTCGCTTGTTCTCCACCAGCCAACAGCAGCGGCAGCAGCAGCGGTGGTCGGGCCGGAGTATGCGCGCTGTCCGGAGAGCATAGATGTGCAAAACCCCTGGAATAACCGTGCGCTGGAGAGGCCAGAACAGACCGCCGTGGAGGACTGTCTTTATCTAGTCGACTGAAGGGAAAGAACCACGGGGAGAGCATGGCGGTGGAAGAGGAAGGTCTCCGGGTTTTCCAGAGCGTTAAAATAAAAATAGGTAAGAAGAAAAATCCCTACCCCCAGTCTGAGCGCCTCAATGGATGGCTCCATATTAACGGGCCAGGCAGGGAGGCAGGCGGTGCGGGCAGGAGACTGGAGGGGGACACACAGATCTGTCTTGTTCCTGCTGTTATTGTAATTCAAATCACACGCTTTCCTCTCTGCACAGACTGTAAACCGCAAACTGTAACATTTAAATCAGAAAAGTGCGGAAAAAAATCGAGAGATTCAGAGCCTTGTTGTGGGAAATTATGTGAATCTAGCAGCTGGGATAAGAAGCCAGTGTTGGAGGTCTACATATGGAGTGATCTGAGCGACATAAAGGCTTCACAGCTGCACGAAATCCAGATGCTTTTTTCTGCACATTTCACATCAAATAAACCTTTATTACACCTTATAGCTGCTACAGGCAGCCATTCATGTTATTGCGACCCCCCTCCCTTCTCTCTCTGCCCTGCACCCCCCAAACAGCTTCATGCTTAACTGTCTAGCTATTGATTGTTAGCCCAGATTTCTATATTTAGATTTCTAGCTGGTCTCCAGTGGGTACCCTGGGTTTGTAGGAGGCATGTGGTGCATGCATATCTTGTGAATGGAGCCGTGAGGAGGCTGAGTGCAGTTTGCAGTGAAGGATTTAGTGGACAGGAAGAGTGTTTTCATGCCATTCAGAGATTGGCATACCTGAAAAAGAACTTTATTTACCTAATCTTAAGTAAAACTGTTGTAATTACATAATACAAAGTGTACTTAACTGCATGTATCTCATGTGTTACAATAAATATATATATATATTATTATTATGAATAATAACAATAATAACAGCAATAATGAGAATACTACTGAGGAGAACTAATAGTACAAGAGAGTAAAATAAAGTCCATACATTTACTATTAAGTTATAAATAATGTTTATTTTAATTAGACTGAAGATTATTTAATTTAATTTGTTTATATGACGGGGACAGTGCATGTTAATAAACATCAGTATAAAAGCACAACATGTTAACGTGTTAGATTCTAGCAAAAAATGCTTATTTTCATCCGTAGTCCCAAGGCAGGTAACAAATATTAGACATTAGAAATGACAACGTACAAATATAAATATACAAAAGACAGGTAAAGACAAAATTCAATGTGCAACATGCCAAGTTACAGGTGAGAACAGCTTTAAGCCATTGTTTTAGATTGTTTTTTGATCAGTTGATTGATTTGGTCTATAAAATGCCAGTAAAAAGTGAACAATACCAATCACACTTCCTTCAAATAGTTTGTTTTGTCCATCCAACAGTCAAAAAGCCAAAGATTTTCATTTTATATTTACACAAAACAAACAAAAGCTGGAAATGTTCATATTTGAGAGGCTAAAATCAGAGATTTTTATGGCAAGTTTGTCAGTCAAACTGATCGACTATTCAGCCAATTATGTTTGTAATTGTGGTTAATATTATAGTAGAGCTGCACTGATTAGTTCATTAATTGATTCCTTGATCCCAGCTGATCAAATGTGAATATTGTCTGGTTTCTTTACTCGTCTATGACAGTAAACAAAGCGTGTTTGGGTTGTAGACAAAACAAGACATGTGAGGACGTCATCTTTGGCTTTGGGAAATAAAGTAATCAACATTTTTCACCATTTTGTATAACAAATAACTAATCGATCCATTAATTGTTAGATGGTAATGGATAATGAAAATAATCATTATTATAGTTCTTTTTTTGTTCAGGCAAGAAGTCTAAAATGCTGCTGTCTGACCTATTTGATAACACATTTCTTTACACTTTTAGCATAAAGACATTCAAAGCAAACATTAATTTCCTCTGTGTGTCCTAACTGTTATCTTGGGTGAATGTGGGACGTTTAGGACTGTCTCCTCTCATTTTCACTGACATCTGGCAGCAGATTCATCCTGGCTGTGCTGTCCAGTTTGTTTTGACTCCAAACATGCGACAGAAGGGATGAGCAGAGGGAAAAAAATGACAACAAACACACCAACAACAAGCTGTGGGGCTGTGTGATGATGCCAGCCAGCATTAGACGAAAACACTCCAGTGGCCCCCTTTTTTTTTTCAGCTGAGCTGATGCACAAAGTTAGGCTGTATTTTTAAGCTCCTTACCTGCTGTTAAAATTGGCTGCAGCGTCCCTGGAAACAGCTGGAGAGAGAACCACCCTGACTGACTCAGTTTATCAAATATAGTTCAGCCTGTGTGAGATGATATGCTCAGACCTGTACCTCCAGGGAGAGTTGTAATATTAAATCACAAAGGCCTCGTTAGATTGCTGCACTTTCTGAATGAATGTTCAGTCATCCAGCAGCGTTGAGTTCCTGTGAATGAAAAACTGAATGACTGGACGATCTTTTGCTCTCGCAAACGTACTTCCTAGATACAAAGCATGCGTACTAATCATGATAGTAAAATGCAGAGGTGGAGGAAGTATTCAGATCCTTTGCTTACTGCAAGTAAAAGTAGCAATACTATACTGTAAAATACTCTGTTACAAGTAAAAATACAGTGTTTAAAATGTTACTTAAGTAAAAGTACAGAAGTATATATATATGTATGTATATATGTATATATATATATATATATACATATATAGTATATATATTACTGATGGTACCCAGTGAAGCTGCAATGATTAGTCAATCGTGAGAAAAATAATCAGCAACTTTTTATAAGTCTAGTGTGTGAGATTTACAGGGATCTACTGGTAGAATATGGTAGAAATGGAATATAATATTTGTAAGTATGTTTTCATTAGCGTATAATCACATGAAAATAAGAATTGCTGTGTTTTCCTTACCTTAAAATGAGACATTTATATCTACAGAGGGTGCAGGTCCTCATCCACGGAGGCTGCCATGTTGCACTGCCATGTTTCTACAGTAGTCCAGAATGGACAAACACTTGCTCTAGACATGGCCATTACCATTGTGTGAGAGGTTCGCAGCCACCAGAAATTCTCCTGCTTGCTTGGAAGGGGAGATTAAAATCTACAAGCTCACAGTTGTTTGCAGTGGACACTTTTTTTTTTTTTTTAGCTAAATTGCTGTTTTCAACCTCTTTAATATGATTGTTTACAGCTTTTCTAAGTTTTATATAGTAGTAAATTGATGGTTGGACAAAACAAGACATTTGAGCATATGACCGTGAACTGGGACAGGACATTTTTCTCTATTATTGTATTGTAACAACACATTATATAGTAATATTTTAAAATCTTCAGTCAGCTTGTAGCACTGACTTAATGTTGAGTTTGATGAAATCTGTGTTATGGCTTTTTTAAATCCTCGATTCTGAGGATTAATGCTGCCATCAGTCTGTCACTGGCCCAGGCCTGCGCCAGGCCCCCTGTCAGAAAAGACACTTGGCTACCAAACTCCATCAAAAGATACTAGCCACCAGGCAACAACTTTGCTGGGGGAAACCCTGCGTAGTAACAAGTAACTTACAGTTGTCAAATAAATGTAGTGCAGTAAAAAAAAATTAATGTTTCCCTCTGAAATGTGGTGGAGTAGAAGAATAAAGTTCCATCAAGTGGAAATACCAAAGGAAAGTGACTGAAATTTTTATTGAAGTACAGTTATACTGGAGTAAATATATTGTTACATTTCTCCACTGGCTGAATTACGTCATGCTACCCAGAAAAATACTTAACAAGCTTTATCGACATGTCATGACTTGGAATTTGGGCTACAGTTTTGCAATGATCCTGAAGAACTTTTATGATGTCATCACTTCCCAGCCTGGACCCTTGAGTTTCCTCAGTTCTTGTCATAGAGTGACGACAGTAGAGTTTACACGGTGTTGTTACCTAGCAGCACTCATACTCCATGTCAGTCTGATCCCCATGGAGCTCTTCTCCCAGTAATGTCTGTGTAACCCTTGCATCACATTGTTTTCATCAAAGTCTTGTCCTTTGGCATGAGACTGTGGTTGGCTGATGACTCAGAGCTGAAAATCTGCCACATATTTGTAGAAGAGAGAAGCAGCGGACTTTGTATTATTGTTATGGTGATGACTCCTTTCGGTTTCCTGGACGAACACATGAATTTCGGAAACTGAACGGGGCTACTGGGCCCGAGTCTGTACTGTCTGGAGAACACAGGAAACAGGAAACTACCCCCAATTCACTTCCTGATTGGCTGGAATAGACTACAAAAGAATTGTGTTTTTTCCTGCATGGCAACAAGCTAATGCAAAGCAGATGTAGTGAAACACAGTGCGGGGGACAGAGGTGGTGTCTCACATACAGGAGCAGGCTGTGCTTCATCTGTCAGCGACTGTGTCTCTGTCAGCGCTCAGAGAGACGGGAACTCTCAGTGGCACAGCTGGAGTCAGGACTTTGCACTAATTAACAACAACATATGTGCGTTAGTTTGACTGCTCTGTCACTGCTAGACACACGGTTTGACAAACTTGATCAGATTCAGTAAACTGGAAAACACATCAGATCGTATCTTGGCACAGATTACTGTACACTTCTTGAATGAAATGTGTAAAAAGAAATGACTTTACCATCTTAAACCCAGGTCAGGCATTACAAACTCATTCTGCGTAGCCAAACTTTGTTCAAACTCAGTGAACTTAAAGGTGTCCTGTGGAGGTTTTGACCACTAGTAGCACTATGGAACAATGTTTTTATGAGTGTGTCCATGTTTTGTTTGTATCCTGCAAATGCTCAAGGAGGCACATGCACAAGCTCAAATACACAGGCTACAGCCAGTTCACAATCTGGTCTTGGTTTCACGCTATTCCACTGATCAACAGTTTGTGGCATTAATAACCCAAGAAAAACATAACAATGCACCAACCCTTTCACACATGCAGCCTATCCCTCAAATGTACAGGAACATTTCCTGCCAAGGGTGAAATCTGTACTGCCAATTCCCCACCTCAAGACATAGTAACATTTGAGGGAAAATGCCGGTATGCTGCTGTGTTGTGAATGAAAACAGTAACATTGCAGGGTCCTGGGACAAGCACGTAAGGGGTTATGTCTGTCTGATGAAAGACGTGTTCATGTGGAGTGAGCAAACCAATCACAAGACTCCAACAAGTGGAGTAACAATGACTCCAGACGTCCAACATGCTTTTAATGTTCCTTTTAATCTATCAAATGTGTATTTCTGATTCAAGTAGATCACAAAAAAACATTACTTGTCTCGTAAACTTGTTGAATATTATTACATTACGAGAGTAGTGGACACACTGTGCACACATGCATCTGGCTTCGCCCCATGCTGCCTCTGTTGAGTTTCATAACAGTTGACATTCATAAGTGTGACATTACCAGCATCAGCTGGACTGTCCCTTGACCCATCCGTTCCAAAATTGCCATAGCATGTGTGAAACGGTACAAGACAAAATGTTCCTGAATGAATCTGCATGTGTGAATTGTGAAAATCAGTTGTGGTGCCTGAAATATTATCCCAGTAACTTAGTGTGTGAGAGAAGGGCAGTGAAGAAGAAGGTTTTAAGCTAGCAAACATGGATGTAAACCATGCATGATTTAACAGATTTTAAAAAATTGGAAATGCAACATGTTTGTCAGACCTCAGTTGTACACACATTATTATTTGCTAAGAAACACTGAATGTAAACACAACTTTTTTTTTATTTACAAGAAAACTCCACAAGGCACCTTTTATTTAAAATTCTGGTAGTGAACTTAGAGTTTCCAAACACCAAATTTTCACAGTAAGTCAGGCTTAAATTTGGCAAAATATGTATTACAAGAAGGCATACTTTATTAATCCCTAGGGGAAATTACATTTTTCATTCTCTTGTTGTTGTGTTGTAATGCTTATACACCCACATGCATCAGAGAGATTTCAGAGTGATGGGGCTGCACATAGACATATAGTCAGACGTACTTTGATCCATGCCAGACTTGAACCAGCAACCCACCAGTTCCCTAAGCCAAGTCCTTATAGACTGACCTATGGCCACTCCAGTTATGAAGTAAATTATCCACAAGACATCTGCATTATTTCCATTTGTTGAAATGGTGTAGCCATAAAAACATGGGTTAGTGTTAGCAGTCTTGTAAACATTGTATAGATCAAAAGTGGGAAGAAGGAGATACAGTGTACTGAACATAGCCTATAGTATGATTCTGTCATAAAGTATGTAATAAAACAATGAAATAAACAAATGTGTTATTACTGGTGCATTTGAAAACACTTAGAATTGTTTGCAGCAATATAGTCTGTATATTTACAATTTATTGTTTAATCTCAAGTTAAAAGTTACTCCAGGAGTTCAGTCTGTGCCTGGTACCAGGTGGCGTGGTCAAGGAGAAGTTAGTGTATTAACCTGAAAGTAGATCTCCACTGAACATGGTGCCCTCTGGCATCAGTGCTGCTGCACTGCTGAGGCTTTAAAGTGTTGCTGCAGCACCATGTTGTTGCTATTTAATGGTGTTGTAACAATACAAGAGTAATTTTGGATGTAGTGACCACAGCGGAACAAACACTAGATTGCATATTGTTTCGAAGTGTTGGAGGTCTCAGAAGTGGGAGTGGACGGCTGAAATCAGGCAGGTCAGGCTGGACGGAGGGATAAGTATGTAGTGACAGAGCCCCCCCCCCCCTTCCTTTGACAGCTGGCCAACAGAGGTTCCCAAACTTCCTCTGGTCCAGACTGAACAGGAGACAAGGAGTGACGGGGAGAGGGAGGGGATTTTCGAAACGCTCTCTCTGTGCAGAGGACTCCCCGTGCTTTGTTTCTTAATCAAAATAACAAGCCTCATATGACGCTATGATTACATTATGTCCATGAGAAGTTCTCCATTTTGTCCTCGAAGGCCAGCTCTCTGGGAAGCAGTTTGCTGTAAACATGAGTGTTGACTGTTTAGACGCAGGCCGTGTTTCGGTCCAGGCAGCTTTAGGCTGGTGGAATAATCCGGGTTGGGTACAGCAGCTCTGTAATGTGCCACAGTCCTCGCAGTAGTGGGGAGGTATCGCCTCAGGCCCAGCATGCAGGGTCAGCAGGGGTAAATAAAGGGCTCACCCGGAGTGCCGCTCCTTCAGGATGTCCTTCAGATGCCCCACGGGAAAAGCCGACTGACGACCTCTACCTGCTGACAATGACACAAGCATGAAAACATTTGCCATGCTGTACAGTAGAGAGACGAAGGTGTCAGGAGCAGTCACAGTATCGTCTCTATGCTTCAACAGAAAGTCGTTAAAAACTTCTGCTGCAGACACACACTGATTAAATCAGGTTTTGCAACAGCGTTACTCTCCTCTGAGCAATGCCAGCTTGCCACATAGAGCGACTGACTTACACCCGACTCAGTCTGCCTTTCCTGTGCTTGCAAAAGATATCATATCTTCTCACCACTGTGTGTGTGCCAAGCCTGTTTGTGTGAGTGCATGTAGGGGAGAGTTGTCCTCATTTTACACGTTATTCTGGACGTAATGAAAAAAAACAAACAAATATAAACCACTCTGAGAATTACGTAAATGGATAAGGAATCTGGAGGGAGTGTTTGAGGTTAAACTGTGTCCTCTCGGTGTACGTCTGACTACACCATGACACCAGTCTGGTTTGAAACATTACACTCACATCCTGAATGAACATACCAGCGTGTGAGCAGATTTTAAACCTGATTCTCCACACGCAGTGTAACTCCGCTGTGTTACAGCCTTTTGTGTGCATGTGTGCGGTTTGTGTGTTTTTGTTTCACTCAAGTTTTCCATTCAGACTAACAAACGTGTTTGAACATTAGCTTTGGATAGTGAGTGAGTTTGATCAGTAACTGAACGCTGGTTTATCACAGAGACTGTGGTGTGCAGCGCAGACAGACTTTAACTGTAACCTCCCTGTTTTTCTTCACACTGTTCCTCCTCATGTTGCTCCAATGCCTGTTGTGGTTGTGTGAAAACTTCAGCTCAGCTGATTTCATTGTGAGTTTGTCATGGTGGACAATTTGTGACCAGCAGCATTACATTTAGCATAAGCTAATAAACCAAACCAGCTGCTGAATAAGATCAATCACAAGTACCGACGCGGACACTAAAATGGGATGCATAGATTATTATGTCCAGATGTGTTCCCAATTAGTTAATCAGTCGTTGGACTGAAGGCGAATTTGTGCTAATAAATAATTTCATTTTAAAGTTGCTGACTCATCAGTATCACAAATACATTTTGTCCAGACTTGAATTGTTAAGTAAATCAGGAGTTCCCAAACCTTTTCAGCTCATGAAAGTTTGTGTCTTCCTGGTTTGATTTTGATTTGATTTTTTATTAGGATCTCCCTTAGCCCAGCCGGACTATTCTTCCAAGAGTCCAAGACATAAAAACATCATTTGAAAAAACATTAAAAAAAACAAAACATCTGTACAAGGGGAACACTTAAAACCCGCAATTAACTCCATACATTGCACAACACACAAAATAACAAGGGAACTATTTACATATTCATGAATCCTTCAATACTAAATGAAGGCAAGGTGTAGAGCTGTATGTAAGCCATTTTACCATTTTTCATTGCTCTCTTGCTATTCCTTCCCAGGATCACAATTCTCCTGTATTTGTCCTGATTTCTAATACATTGTCACACCTCTGTCCCTTTTCATTATCACAACCTGTTTCAGACACTGTACAACATGTATAGGCCCTGTGAACCTAAAAGTGAACTATTTCCACCCAGATAATACAGCTAGAACAAACCAGACTTCCTTAGATGAAATTGCATTTCTTAAAGAAGGTCTTAAATTAAAGGACCGGGGCATGCATTTTCTAATATCTGCCGTGTCAATTTTTTTCTTACGTTGGGCAAAATTAAATGAATGAAAGAAGATCAAAGATGCCAAAGATTTATGCAAGTTGGATGAACCATTCTCTCTTAAGAATTAAAAGTAAAATTAACACAAAACATTCTGTTGCAGTGTACTTATTTTGTCAATTTCATTCTTCAACAGTCATCAGGATAAAGGAAATAAAGTCTCTGAAACTCATTTTTTTTGGTATCGAAATCCTCAATGTTGAGCTCACACGGTTTGCAAGTATGTTGTGAGTTTGACAGAGTAATGCAGTAACTTTAACGGGGCAAACGGGAGTGGATCCAAGCAAGGCTTTGTACTAAAATATTGTATTGATGGTTTCCCGTCATGCCTTGGGCTGGACTGTGTTGTTAAATGTTAAGTGGGGATTAGAAATGAATGCCTGCCTCTAACACAAGCCTGCTTCAAATAAAGCCCTGTTACCTTCTGCAGTCGATGTAAATAAAGGTCCCGGTCACTATTTTTTAATAAAAAATGGCATGCATTTTACTTGACTCAATAAAATTTGGGCCATGTCCCAATTTTCAATATGTCGTACTTCAAAATGTAAGGCTACATTTTAGGGCTGCAGCTAACGATTATTTTCATAGACATGAATAATTTCATTATTTTCTTGATTAATTGATGAATAGTTGTTGGTTTTAAAATCAGCCAGAAAAGAAAAGAAAAAAGAAGGAGCCAGAAAATGGTGAAAAATGTCAGTCAGTGTCTCCCAAAGCCTACGACTTCCTCACAACTTGAAGATATTCAGTTTACTGTCATATAGGAGTAAAGAAACCCACAAATATTCACATTTAAGAGGCTAAAATCAGACAACTTTGATTTTTTTTTCTGAAAAAACTGAAGAATGATTAATCATTGCAGGTCTACTAAATTTAGGAGAGATGTTTCTAAATGATGCACACATATTTAATACTATTTGATGCTATGATGTAGCCAAAAAAAATTGTAGTGTCTTCTTGGGCCTGAATGGGCTGCATCTAACAATAATTTATATTATTGATCTGTGGATCTGTGGATTATTTTCATGATTAATTGATTAGTTGTTTGTTTTCCCTAAAATGTCAGACAATGGTGAAAAATGTTGATTTGTTTCATAAAATCAAGGTGACATCCTAAATATATTCAGTTTATGGTCATAGAGGACTAAAAAAGAACAGAAAGTATTCACATTTGAGATGGTGAAATCAGAGAAATCTTTCATTTTTCATAAAAAATGACTCAAAATTTTAATCGATTATCCAAATAGTTGGGGATTAATTTAATAGTTGACAACTAATCGATTAATTGACCAATCGTTGCAGCTCTAAATGTGTTACTACTGTATCAGAGATGTAAATGTAGCAGCAATTCAGCATGAAACAAGCAGATTCAGTGAGTAATGTATGTGTGAAATGTTGTCAACAGGGTGGGATATTTTTATCTGACCATTAAGCTACTAATAGTGATACTAACTCCACGCAGTCTCTATCTTTTCTGTCAAACACTCAGCCCATGTTGACTTGAGAGGTGGTGTCCTCCTCTACCATGTCGTTCTGTTGTCCTCGTCAAAGCTGTGAATTCTGTCTTCAGGAACACCTTTGAACAGTGGAGAAGTGGATGCTGCTACCAGTGGTTTATTGCAGTTGTGAAACATTGTCGCTCTCTGACGTCCCTGCAGCTGACGTGAGCTGACCGTGACCGTCACCACAGGTTTCTTAAGAAGGGCTGAGCCTTAAACAACCTTTAAAGGCTTCAAGTGAGCGGGGTGTTTGACAGGTGGAGCGGAAATTTAAGGGTGCCACCAAAGTTTTAGAGGTTAACAGGGTTTCAGGATGAACTAGAGGAGAGTCACAGTGATGAATGTGGCTTCCTGTTGGTAATGGTATTTAGCATTAGTCTGATTGTGGTTGATTGTGATCGGTGGTGTCATGTGTATTTGCTTAGTTTGGCCTCTTGATCAGCGATCACTTTGGATTATTGCCGTTAATTCAGCAGTACAAATTTGCTTCCATTTGCACATTTTCATATCAGACAATGGATCTTTTGGGGGTTTTGGATGTTGTAAGCTACTTTAAAAGGGCATTCCAACAATTTTACACACTCGCAGTGGAGAGCACTGTTGTATAATGTTTTTGTAGCTCTGGAGAGAGCTTTACATAGTCTGAAAAAATAACCCATGTGTTGTATTTGGGGTTATCTGGGATTGAGTTCCAAATTTGAGTGGAAAGCAGGTGTTACAAGCTGAGGCTGTGGAGCTTTGAGGGAACAGAACTGGATACAAGGTGGTGCCCCATTCATTTCAATGAAAGATGCTCAATAGGGAATTATGCTGAAGTTTTTCAGACTTTTGCATGTTTGGGTTCACGTATTGCATGAGTTTAAAACACTGTACAACAGTTTATAAAACTCATAGACAGGATTTTACTCTCTTTAACTTTAGTTATGGCGACAACAATTTTATGTCTCGTTGCAGTGATTGTGTGCTTAACAGTAGATATATAGTGTATAAAATAAACTACAAAATGTAGAATGAGAACAGAACAATCTACTATAAATGTGCATTTGCATGTAGTTGATTGGATGATGTCACATTGCTTGATTTTTTTTTCCAGTGCTCCCTGTGTTGGCGATTTTGGTGGTGTTGACATACAGGTTCCAATCAAATGAATGAGAGGGCTGCGTTTTTTCACGCAGAGCTACTGTCTGTCTGAGTTTGGTCTCAAGGCCGGAATATATCTTCGAATGGACATGTACACAGACAGCTTTGGACAGCATGTACGCATAGTAGTTTTGTTTACGCCACTTTCTGGAGTACGCTTGCAGAACGTGTTCCACACAACTGCAAACTGTATTCCGTAGGTGTTGTAGCGTAGTGGCTGTGCAGACAGGCTGCTGGCCTGCCCACGCTGCCACATCAAATTGGAGGTATGCAGATGACTAAATGAATACCCTACATGTACACCATCTGATGGAGAAATTTGATGCCATGTGGTCCCTCATGTACTGAAGGATGCATTTTTGGCTCGGAGTCCTTGAGAGATTGAGCAGGTGACCTTCTATTGGCTTCCCTCACATATGAATAGCACAAAAATAATTTACTGATTTGGGTTTTCCAGACTCACATATTTATTGTGTCTTATAGAGCTGATTTGATGATGCAAATAGTCATGTTGATGTGTTTTCTGTTTATTTACAGATGTACAGATCTGTACTCGTAGCAAGGTTTGTCTGTACAGGTTTTTAAAATATGTTTACATCACATGATCACATCACATGCAATTCCATTTGTGACCACTAGGACAAAAGTGCAACCAGGGTGCAAAATGAACTTTGTTGTCTACCTGCCAAATTTTACCAGCTGCTCAACAGATTATCATTGTGTTTTTTTGGTTGGTAAGTGAAGCAAATTTACCAGTCAGTTGCATGTTTTACCAGCATCTGGCTGGTGGTTTGTGCTAATTTTGTGCACTGTTTGAAAGATGTGTTTCCCAGGCAGTGGAGACCTTACAAAAAACACTGTTGACTTGCATGATGGGAAGTGTAGCACTCAGGGTTTGACCTGAAGTAGGGAATAAAAGTCAGGCTGTCTCATTATCTGAATTGATTTGAACTATTCTTGTTTTGATCTGTCTCTCACACCTATATAGGTGATACTAAATTACAGTAGAAACCCTTTAAGACAACACTGTAAATGTCTGTCTATATTTTTGACATTTGAGTCATAAAGAAATGAAATCATAATGAAAATAAATGCATGTTGTAGACATAGTTTCAATAATGAACAAATTATTTACTGTTGGATCAAAGCTGCTGCTGTGAATATCCATAGAGTGTGTGTGTGTGTGGGTGTGTGTGTGGGTGTGTGTGTGTGTGCGGATGTAATGTTTTTATGTTTAGTCATATTCTGAAAGACACTAATGACTTACAGTTTTGTTTTGGTTCTTGTTTTGATTCTCTGTTGAGCATCAAAGGAACTGAGTATTAACTGCAGGATAATAAATTGTCTTCTTACAAGTTTCAGTCCTTCTTTCCATTCTCACGGTGTGTCTCTCTCTGTGTCTTACACACACTCACACACACTCAGGGGTAACTGGGTTGTTCGCTGCTTTTAAAACTACATCTTGGATCCAGTTGAAATTCCTTTCTCCTCATCTCATTTCCTGTTGTAGCTTTCTCCAAAGCTAACCGCTCTCTCTCCAGTTTTCTATCTGACTGACTTCTCTCTCTCTCTCTCCCTCTGCAGTCTTCCTCCTCTCTCACTCTTGATTGAGTACACTGGCTTGTATTTTTCTCAGTAAACACCCCCCCCCCCACTCCCCACCCCCCACTCCCCCCACCGCACCCCACCCCCCACCCCCTCTCCTTGCCTTAAACCCTGTGTTTCCCAGGCCTGCTAGTCGAGCTCGCTGCCACTGAAAGCATTCACGCCTGTGTATCCTCGAATGTGTTCATGTCAGAGGAGATTAGAATAACGAGTGGAGCGGTGCCTCTGTAACTGTACACTCATAGAAATAAGGGTTCTTCTTGAAGGGCCAGAACCATTTGCTTATGAAGAACCTATTTTTGAAGAAAAGAAAAGATTGTTTTGGTGTAAGTTGCAGAGTTTTTGCGATATCGGCTGTAGAAATGTCTGCCTTCTCTACAGTATAATGGGACTAAATGGCACCTGGCTTGTGGTGTTCAAAGCACAAAAAAAAACATCTTAGTTCCAGTAGATTTTAAAGTAGGTCCAGTAGATTCTACTGCAGAAAGAAAGTAGTTCCTACATGAAACTGCTCACAGCAGTCTGTGGATTATCTTGAGTAACCAGGTCATGATTTTTGGAAAGAGACACTGGTTTTTGAGTTTTTCAAATGTATTTTTTGGCACTGTGAAGGCCTCAGGACTAGTGCCATCTAGGTCCATTATATTGGAGAGAAGGCAGACGTCTCTATGGCTGATATCTCCAAGACTTGGCCACTGTATGGATGGATTAAAACACTACAGGTCAGAGGAAAAATATGTATTTTTGATTTTGAGGTGAACTGTCTCTTTAAGAGCCCTTTTCATCCAAAAAAAAAAAACTTTGGAAGAAGGAATTCCTAAAGGATTGTTGAACTCCTTTGAGAACTCTTTCGTAAGGGTTCTTTGTACCATAATATAAAAGGGTTCTCGGTAGGGTGGGTTCGAGATAAAACTGTTGGAATATAAAGAGGTTCTCACTAGAGTCCCCTGGGTGGGTTTTTGTTAGCACTCTTAAAGGGCTTTTCACATTTAGCACTTAACTGTTAGCCTGGACCAGCATGGAACCGACCCAGTTCTGGTTGAAGAAACTAATTTTCAACCGGTCTGAGCATTTCCAGCAAAAATAAACTGGTCTGGAACCCAAAAAGTTGGTTCCGAGCTGGAAACAGAAATTAGCAGGTTTTTCTTGGGAACCAAAGTGAACATGTCATATTCTACATGTTGTTGTGCTTTGTACGATGCCCTCTGTTGATGACATCCTTGATTACAATGGTTCTGGGTTGAAGGGGTCTCTGTAGAACCTCTCATAGTTCTACCTGGAACCCTTTATGTTGAGTTCCAGGTAGAACTCTCTGGACCCAGAGAAATGGTTTTACCAGGAACCAAAAGTCAAAGAACCCTTCATGGTTCTAGTTAGCGCCTTTATTTCTTAGAGTGCACGCACGAGTGTGGCCGACTGAAACTAGTCAACAGGGGAGGAAGAGGAACAAAGCGACACATTCACTGCGTCCATTACGTTACTTCAATCACTTGTGCTTCCTCATTCTTCCGTCTCTTTTGCCTCCTTTTCCTCACATTTCTCTGAGGTGGGGAGTCGACCTGTTTTGATGTGTCGATCCGCTCCTGTTCGCTCTCCTCTCGGCCTCTTTGGGGTGTTCCTGTCATCATTATTTCCCTGCAATTCAGCTCAACGCCCCCATGTTTTGCACGCACACACCACACAGCAGTCCCACACACGTGCCAAGAGTGTGTCTTTGCGCTGTGTTTTGCTCAGATACTAGGGCAAGATATTCTCCAAGGGCAGCTGCAGCGGTGCTTGATGAAAAGAGAAAGCTGCTGTTGTTGTTTTTATTTTCTGCTTATTTTTGAATCTTGAGGAGAGAAGATGCATGCCTCTGGAGGAAGTAAAAGAGGGAGAGATGTGGAAAAAAAAGGGGAAGCAACCAGAAATAGAGGAAAGTGAAATCAGGTTAAAGCTAATTTTGAAAAAGGAAAATGAAAGTGACTATGCAAGACAAGCCTGACATAGATGAAAAGCAAAGAAAGAGAGGGTTGAGACAAAAAGGAGAAGAGGAAACAGCAGCACGTGGACCAGGATGAAAAGGAAGTAAAGGGAGAGTGATAGACAGGCTGAGACAGAGGATTACAGACTGTGGTTTTATAATAAAGTCTTTAATCTAACGTGTTGGATGGCAGGTTACTGCAGAGGCTAATCCTTTCTTTTGTAACAGGCTCACTCTCCATCAAACATAAACACACAAAACTGAAATGTGTATCCTCCACCCTCACTGTTGTAGTAAACATCCCTCAAACTGACAACTCTCCAGTGGCTGTTGCTTATCAACTTATCCAGAAAGACGACTGTCCTGCGCTTCCTTCTCCCCCAAACAGGAAGCTGCAAGATGCTGTGGTAATGACTGGACTGATGCTGCTTCAGGGACTCTACTGGTGGTTTTGCATCTTTTAGCCTTATAACCATAGATTACACATGTTTATATTAAGGGTGACCATTTTGTATGCATTCTGAAGCATTTTAGACTGATGAGTTTCCAGGTGATGTGTTCAGGTACTCTAACATAGTGTTGGCCACCAACACATTGCTGTGATTACGCTGCAGTTACTGATGCCATTAATGCTCCCTTATATTGCCGTTTATACTGACGTTTTGTCAACTTGTTTGCTGTCTTACCGGTAGTTTCTGGAGGGTTAATCACTTTATTCTGTCTGTGTTCAGTGGACAAAGAGATCTGAGATGTGCTATCAGGCAGTGGAGGGACGCAGTTAGCTGACACCAAAAGAGGAGAAATGAAACTCTTGGGAAACAAGCTTTATGGTTTTAATCAAGGGGATTGTTTGCTCCACAAGGCTACATTTATTTGATAACGTTTGTAAGTTACTTTGCAGATTCAGATTATTGGTACGTAATGTGAATAAACTATTATGAACAATTATTATTAAAGATTAAGCTACTCAGCAGTATATAAAGTATCTTAATAAACAGACAGTGCTGACGATGGGACATCGAGCGTTAATCGGTTGACCATATTTGGTGGTTCTAAATTTAGAGTTGGAGGATGTGTGAATGTGAATCGCGTGGCTGAAGTCCTCCTGAAGACTTCAGCAGAGCTGTGTGCGGTTGTTCAGGCTAAACTAGCTACTGAATGCTCAGTCAATCCCTCCAGATTGTAGAGATGCCCGCTCATGTAACCACGATGTCTTGATTTGTAAGAAGAAAAGATGCAACTTGTGAATGTGGAGGATTCGAAACTATAAGCACCTTAGATGTAGTTGTGCTAATGAGTAATGTAACTCATTACTTACACTGTTGCGTAAAATACTTTTTTCACAGCAGCCATTTTGACACAAAATAGCAGTGTAAACACAGGTGTTACCAATGACACTAATTAAGGTTCAGCTCCATTCAGGTCAAACAGTTAGAGTGCTGCTGTTGTGTATGCTGGTTCACTGGAAAGGCTCTGCCACACTAAATGGAACGTGACCTTAATTAGTACCATTGGTAACACCTGTGTTTACTCTGCTATTTCATATCAATATAGCTGCTGTGAAAAAGATCTATTAGTAAATAATGTAGACACTTTTCAAGTAATGTGCAATGAGTAACTCATTAGAGTTTTCAAGGTGGCCCTGTAGATCAGTTGGTAAAATGTGCGCCCCATGTATTGAAGCTCTCAGTCCTCTGCGGCAGCCATTGGTTTGTCTCTCGCCTGTGGCCCTTTCCTGAGTGTCATCCCCTCGCTCTCTCTCTAACCCCTTTCCTGTCTGTTCTTCAGCTGTCCTGGCAAATAATAAATTGTGAGATAAGTGTTGTGACACTGTTTATAAATGACCTCAAACTTATCTTAAGTATCCCTGTATTGCAGTATTTTGCAGTATTTTTTGTTACTTAGATGCCAACTTATCTGATGAAAATGAAAAATCTGCCAATAATTCTGACAGTGGATTTGACTTTGATTCTCAGATGTTGAGACTTCACATCTGCACTAGGATCCACATACGCAGAAAACTTTTCACCTCTGTCACAATGCATCAGTTTAAAAAAAAGAAAAAAGAAAAAAAAAACTGAAGATCACTTGATGTTCACTGTGATGGATCGCCTATCTCAAGCAAATTTCAAGTCTCTGCAAGTTGATTTTCATGGCACATGGGCATGAGTTGTAAACGCTGGCTGATGGAAGAATGCAGAAAATGCAATCATGAATCTCAGAGGGTTTGGAGAAAGCAAAGGGATGGAAAGTTTGGAGCAAAAACATGTATTAAAACATGCTTGTGTGTGATGTACATAGATGCCTTAAAATATGAACATAAACTTAATATCACTTACGTTTTCTGTTCTTTTTTGAAGTTATTTTCTGCCCAACAGTAGCTCTGATTTTGGCACAGACATTTGTTTTTACACTGCAAGTTGAGTCATTAACACACACAGATTCGGAGCTGAGAAAGCCGTGGTAATCCCATGATGTTTTGGTTACTAGGATGACTCGGATGGTGCAATCCAATCAAGAAACCTCACAGGTCATGAATGAGAGCAGGAGGAAAACAGAGATTGTAGGAAATCCAGGAGTGCAGGGTGAAGGAGGAGGATTACAGGGGGTAGATAAAATAAATGTGGGAGAATAAAGGAGAGAGAAGCTGAGGAGGCAGGAGGGAGCTCTAATAACAGTGGGAAGTAAAGGGATAAAGACAGAGATAAGAGAGACTTACGTCATCGCTCTGCTCTCACACACAAGCATGGACAGATAACAAACTGAAGCAGTGGAGTGTGCGTCGTGTTTTACAGCTCAGGTGTCTGTTTAATTTGTGAATGAATCACTGTGTAATGATCCTCATACTGTATGAATCAGCCTCCAGAGAAGCAGTCAAAACACTGTGCTGTATTACAAACCCCACAGAGGGCACTTCATCCCCTCTGTTTGTCTCTGCATAGGTTTATATTTATCCTCTGTGCTGTAGTGAGCACCTCAGGTAGACACGCAGGTTCACTTTCATTACTGGATGTTTGTCATTCTGATTGCAGACTGAAATTATGTATTTTACAAAGACTTTCTAATAGCAGACAAAATTAAAACAGTAAATACAGCATTTGTTATATGTTCATTAACAGGGTTTTCCTTGGATGGTTTTGAGATAAAGGTGAAAAAGCTGAAGAGCGTGGCATGCACAGTGTGCACTTAAATGACACGCTTAAATGACAAAATAACGACTTAACAGAACAAATATCCTTAGGGATTTAAATTTTATTACAAGATGGAACAAAAAGTTAAAAACAAAGATTGTAACAATGACAATTAGAAATGCAACCATCAATCGATTATTAATTTTACTCTATTAACTAGTAAATTAATCACCAACTATTTTGATAACATATTAATCGTTTTGAGATTTTAAAAAAAATTTCAGCTCGTGTGTGTGAATGTGAATATTTTCTGGTTTCTGTACTGTTCTGGACAGTAAACTGAATATCTATGGCCTATGGACAAAACAAGACATTTAAATAAATAAAGTTTATTATTTGAGGATGTCATCTTTGGCGTTGGGGGAAATTACACACAGTTTTATTACATTTTATGGACCAAACTAATCGATAAATCAAGAAAAATAATTGACACATTTTTGTAGCAGCCCTCATGACAGTGTTTATTTTGGCACAGAAATCAACATAAAAACAGTTGCAGATGATCTTTCTGTGCACTTTTCACTGTCCTGGTTGTATATACTGTGTTTGTGTTTTTTTTTTTTTTCATAAAACAAAAAGGCAAAGTAAAGACAATTTTCAAAACCATTGAACACTTAGCCAAGGATGGGTCAAAAAATGCTGAATTTTGTTTAAAAAAAAAAAAAAAAAGCACTAAAATCCAAGAAAAATAGTTGAGTCTTATTTGTCAAATATTCATTTAGAGTCACTTAAATGCACATAAACAATCAAATTAGGTGTGCTACATGAGCCCAATTTAATCACAAATTTCACTAATATGGGAATGTATGAATGTAAGTTTTGAAAAAGCATTTTGTCAGAATTTTCAACTAAGGTATCAGCCAATAAATCCTATCAAAAGACCAAAACAGCAACTATCCTTCCTCAGAAGTTGCTGTTGGTCGAAAAGCTTTTCGCCAGATGGTCGAAAAGCTTCATAAACCTCATCACACCTTTCCAACGCTGGGTCAGGACAGGCTGTGTCCATTCATTTCTGTAGCTTTCCAAAACTGACAGTCCAACTTTCACACCTACAGTGATTGGCCAGCTGTGTGGAGGTGAAAAAAGATCCAGATGTTGAGCTTCTCTGAGCTTTCATGTGTAATCAGGCAACTCTTGATGGTTGGATTTTTTGTCCACTGTTTGGGTGGACAAATTTTGTATAAACATAAATAATATATATAAATACAATTGTAAATTAAATAACTTATTCATACTAAAGTCTTACCAACTGACTCTAGATCAACACATACACACAGACACTGGGCATGTCTCACGCACGCCCACATACACAAACACAGACAGGAAATAACTAATGCTCTTTGCCCACCGGCACCAGTTTTATTGGTCGTTGGGCTGGTTTTGATCTGTCATTTGGCTCGTTTTGTCACACAGATCTGGCAACCTTGCTCTCTATCTCTTTTTCAATCTTGACACACCTACTACTGTCACTTTTCACATGAACAGCTCAGTACAACACTACGAATCCATTCCAGGACAGACTGACCGTTATCCCCATATTGAGATAACTGACCTTTCCTAAGTTCCGCCCCTTTTTGCTCCGTGCTCCAACAGCAGTTCGGCCAGCTTGGTACCTCAGTCAGTTTTCTTCTTTCCTGCTTCCTGATGTGTGATGTGCCAGACTTGTCTACATTGAAAAGAAAACCAAATTTTGAAGACGGTTAAAAGATGTTGTCAGGTCACTTGCTAATTTTAGCAAAATTCCACCTAAATAGCTTGCTAATCTACATAAACCATCATTTGACAGTCACATAGCTCCGCATCGGATGGTTGCGATATGACTAATAATCTAAATCCTCTAAGCAGAATATAATGGGGCTTTTGACCTCTGTTTATATAGATTAGCTAGCTAGTTAGGTAGTGTTTTGTTTATTTCAGCATAGATGAGCCGAGCAGATAGCCTGTCTAAAGGAAACAGGAAAGGAGAAATTTGACCGAGGTTCCGCGGCGTTTCACTCCACCTTCCCGTGTCAGTATTCAAAACACTTCTGATTTCTGATGTGGTCAGATAACACGGCATATGAACTCTTGCATAACCCAGCCCATAGTCTGACTTCTCTGACCTTATCTAGGCCCATTGGTTCCTACTGAAACTTCTAATAAGTGGCATTATTTGATGATTCTTTTTAGCTCCTGATCTATGTATGTTTTTTTTTATGTTTCTTGTGTTTTGATTTGTTTTTGTGTTGTATGTTTTGTGTGTTTTGGTGTGTGTCTGCGTGTTTTTTTTAAATGTATTTTGTCGTGTATCTGATTGCAGTTTATTGTCTGTACTTTTATATAAAGTCTTTTTATTTTATTTTTTTTGCTGCCCATCTTGACCAGGACTCCCTTGCAGAATAGATGTTATATCTCAATGGCACCTTCCCAGTTAAATAAAGCATAAATAAAAAATAACAGGTGTCTTAAATGCATAGTTTCATTTTTAAAACCTGCTAAGTAATTCCCTAACACAGCTGTAGCTTTTAGCAAATGTTGCTCAGACATGAGTTAATCGTGCATTTGCTGTGGACTATTTTCAGTCGCGGATTAATACACATTTGAAGCTCTAGTCTGGTGAGTATTTACGGCAGCAGGACAGTGTGTGTGGGATTGACTCAAAATAAACTGCAGTGTCCATATTTGTTGCACTGAAGGAACAATGTTGCGGCCCATTTATGTTTTTTGTGGAGCTCTGTGTCACAGGGGAATAAGCTGTATCAGGCTGCAAAGAAAACAGCTGGTGGCAGGATCAAGTCATTTTACTGTTTTTGGCCTTTTCATGATATTTGTTTACAATAAGAAAAATACAGACTTTCACCAGACATATGCTTTAAATAGTTACAGTTCGGTGGAGGACTTCTGCTGAACTGGCTGTTCTCTTGGCTGCAGAACAAGCTGCCAGTGTGTAAATAAATCACAGCTTTTACCCAAACAGTGTAATTGCATGTTAGCGAGTGCTTCATGACTAATGTGATTACTCACCGTCTTCCAGAGATGGCAGATGATACATTTTCATATTTGCAACACCATCTCCTCCTCTTCATTGTCAAGTAAAAATCTGTGTGTGATAAGGTGCAGTTCTTAGGAAATCCTAAACATAAACTGCAGGGCTGGACGGATATGACATGTTTTCCATCCCATCCCATTTTGAGGTGGCAGAAAAAAAACAAGCAACATGCAGCAACAGAACCTTTTTACTGATGATGATGATAGACTGATTTAGAAAGTTTTTTTTTTAAACACTCGTACCCCTATCCAAACGAGCAACAAAAAAGCTATAGGTGCTGTAGATTTGTTCCCAATGTGTGGATAAAGTTCCAAGGTAAATACAAGGGGTAAAAAAATGTTATATTGTCATGAATATTGTTTTATTATAAGGTTTTCCCCCTATTTCTTTTAAATTACTGGATACTTTACATCTTCAGTTCTAAAAATCCTTAAAGGCCCATTGATTTTGGCAGACTTACTGGAAGAATATGTCAGAAACTGAATATAATATTTTTAAGTATATTTTCATCAGTATGTAATTACCTGAAAATAAACTGAGGAACTGAGGAAACCAAGGAAACGCTATCATAAGTGAGGAAACACCAGAGGCATGAAAAAACTCAAAATAGAAAACAATTTTAAATCAATCAATATAAACGTGAATAAATAGGTTAAAATAAGATAAAATAAATAAGTAACAAAATAGAAGAATATGCCAGCTAGAAAAACAGATTAATAAAAGTAAATGAATAGATAAATATACAATAATAATGATAAATAAATAAATAAATAAAGTTCAATTAAAAGCCAGGCTAAAAAGAGAGGTCTTGAGTTTGCTTTAATTCAGCCCTAATTTTTGCTGCATTTCTTACTGTTTTTCTAGATCAATGGTCCCCAAAGTGTGGACTGTGTCTCAAGAAAAACAGGATGATTAAAAAATGTTATATTGTTATAAATTTTATTTTGATTTTTGCACTTTTTGTTGTGAAAATACTGGATAACTTGAAAAAATCTAAAAAATCCTTAAAATGAAATGATTTAAGGAGGAAACATAGAGAACAGACATTGCTTAATTTTATAGGGTCAAAGCCGAAGATGTTGGGAGCCGCTGTTGTATTGGATCAGGGCACCAGGCCACAGACTCATGCTGTCATTGTGAAGAAGTCACTCTTTTAAAGCCAGAAATAACAGTGCGAGATCTGCTTCAGCTCAGCTTGTCGTCTGAACGGCAGCATCAGATTCCAGTGCAGATAATGGAGCGTTATTGGAGCAAACAATGACAACATTGGACTAACGCTCGTTTAACTAGGGACTACACAGCCCCGTGGGTCCCCAGGGGGAACAGAAACACAATAAGCAACAGAGCACTGACTAACATGGATCCATCACAGCTTCATAAAGGAGTAACGTATTACTCCTGAGGGATGGGAGCACCACCTGTGTGTGTCTGTGTGTGTGTTTGTGTGTGTCTTGGTGGGTGGTTGGACCACATTCTTGTGAAAGGGAGTGCTATCTGTCACGCGTTTGATGAACAGACTGCGCTCCAGCAGGACTCAGGAAGTGTCCCACGCAGATTCTTTCATTCACACATCTGACAACACACACACACTTACACACAGTTTTCACGTGTTGTTTTGAATGATAAATTGTTATTGTTGTCAGTCTCTGAGAGCATTACTTAATATTTGTGCGTCCAGTGTAACAGTAGTCACCCTGGCAGAGTTAAGCTCATTATATGTGCTGTCAGATTATTCAAAGCTAACAGGTGTGAACTTACATAACGCTGTTTTCCTTTAAACTTTGCGTGCTTTCAGTCTTCTTAAATAAGTAATGACTTCTAGCAGTGCGCCTGAATAAACACATTGTTATTGCTTATGACAGCGTTCCTGAATAATAACCGCTCACTCTCTCCTTCTCCTCCCTTTTCTTTTGTTTGTGCAGGAGAAGCAAAAAACATCCCTCCGTACCCGGGGCCAAACAGGATGAGGGACTGTTACTGCACCGTCAACCTGGACCAAGAGGAGGTCTTCAGGACCAAGATCATCGAGAAGTCGCTTTGGTACGTTGAGCGCCATCATGAAAGTCAAATCATAACCACTTTCTTCTCATTCGTTAAAACTCAAGACTGAGAAAGTAAAAATGCATAAACACCTTTTACTTCAGCTGGCAATCTCAAAGATTTAAGAAAATAAGTAAATAAAAATCTTAATCTGTCGCCAAATAATTGCAATATTTATATAATGCAGTCATGAACTGGGTGTCTGTGGTGATTTTCACAGAAGAAAAACGCCATATACTGCTGGCACTGCTAATATGATGAACAGATATCTGCATATGAATGCTAAATTGTTGTCAGGTGATAGTTGAGATTGTTGTAAATGCAAACTGAACATTTCCTACCGTTGTACCTCCATGTTAACAGCATTGTACTAGTGAAACATGAGCTGACTTTTATTATGAAGTAGTTATAGGAAATGCAATGCATTTGTCATTGTCACACTGGTCATTTTTGGCATTTTCTGACAGTGGATCAGTTTGAAATATTGCAGAGACTGATGGAACAAGAGGGAGCAGTTTTGGCTTTTACCGTCAGTAACCACAGGTGACTGCAAATCAGTCAAGACTGAAATCTTCAAGATTGCCACTTTAACTTACTGCCTATTTAAATTGGAAGATTAAAAATTTAATTCTCCAGATTAAAGGTGGTGTTCACCAGTTGTACTTCACAGTCTCAAATAATTTCAAATTCAAGATGCTCAGTTCAAGTCATCCACCATCTTTCGTTCTTCTTTCATTTCCTCGTTCATTTCTTCTGAGGTCTTCACTGTGTCTTATCTAATATTATCTAAAAATGACCAAAAAAATGTAATCATGAGAAGAATTTCAATACCAAACATCTTTATGAATAGTGTGATATTGATTTGAACTATATAACTGATCCATAGTCCAGATACTGATTTACTCAAAGCCAGCTAACACCCTACATCACTGTGATGGCCTGTTTTAGGTTAATGAACAGGTATCTCATGAACACTTGTCATCTTCAATAGAGCTGGAATGATTATCAATGGATAAAATTAATCGTCAACTATACTGACAATTGAATAATCGGTTTAAGTAATATTTTAAGAAAAAATGACAAAATTCTCAGATTAAATGTGAATATTTTCTGGTTTCTTTACTCCTTTGTGACAGTAAACTGAATATTTTTGAGTTGTGGAGAAAACAAGACATTTGTGAAAATCATTTTGAGCTTTGGGACACACTGAAACAACTAATCAGTTAATTAGTCGCTGTCCTATTCTGTAGTACATGTCTCACTGGTTGACAGATAACCTGTTAATCTGTTTTTCCATTAAACTTAATTTCGATTTGCCCGTGAGTGTATTTCTGTCATATGTGATGTGTGTTTTGGCAGTAAAGCCGAAGAAATAACAGATTAAAGGAGAGACGAGAAAAAAAAGTGGCAAAGTTTGAGAGAACAACCGTCCACTTGATCCTACATGTGCAGACGTTGCCATATATGCACATTTCTTAATTTCTTTTTGGCTACAGAACAACTCTGTATGAGGATGCATTATTACAAAAACACCACATATACCAAGCCAACCAATGAGACCAACCCTGCGAGGTCCCTGAGGGGCTTCCATGGAGCCTCCAGCAAAAAAGGGGAATAATTTATTTTTACTGTAATTCCCTCCATAAAGAACACAATGACAGAATGTAGGACTATTTTGGTCATGGGTTTCATGTACTTTATGTAATAAAACATCTAAAAGCTGAGCTCTTATCAGATGGGGGATCCTGGGACAAAATCTTGGCAGTCGAATTTGTGTCAGTTTAGGGATCCTTGAAGAAGTTTGAGAACCACTGCTATTATTCTATCATTTATCATATTATTTTATTTTAACATGACTAATATGTTATCACAGTATTACTCAAAGGTTATGGATGGCTAAATAGATTGTGATTCCTTCCACTTTATTTTTTGTTTGGCTGAGCCGATGAGGAAATAATCCTTCCTGCACACAGCTGCAACTGGCAAAATTAAATACATTTATATAAGCATTGTATATTTGTAGGATTGTTTATAATGCAGTCATGCCTATTTCTGCCTGTCTATCCTTCTGTTCATCCTTATGTCCACTGAGCAACAGAGGAAGTCAGTAATTGTTAGCGGTCGCCCTCAGGGCTCAGCTCACGAGATTCTCATTGCCATGATTTCTATGGTTGTTATTTAGGTAAAGAAAGCGTGCGTGCAGTGGATGTATCTTCCAGCTAATGGTCACAAACAGGCCGATTGTTGCAGGCACACAAGCCGTCCACATGATTCATGGCAAGATGTAAACACGTGGTCTTTATTTATATCATCTGTAAAAGTGATTGAGAGACTAAAACAATCATCTTTTGACAAGAACGATGAACTTTGTCTGTGACATTTGGTGACATGGTTCAAGGACACTTACAGATAGACTAATATATTATGTATATATTATTGATCAGTCAGTCATTCAATGGATATTTTAAAGAATGAGTCAGAACACACCACAGTAGAGCTGCAACTAATGGGTCTTTTCATTATTGATTAATCTGATTAATTGATTAATTGTTTAAAATATCATAAAGTTGTGTAGAAGGCTCATCCCAGTTGTCCAGAACCCAAAGCGAAATCTTGAAATTGCTTCTTTTACTCAACCAAAAGTCCAAAACCCAAAGACGCTTCATTTGCTGTCATATATGATGCAAAGGAAAGCAGCAAATCCTCACATTTAAGAAGCTGGGAGCAGCAAACGTTTGACATTTTTGGGTGAAAAATGATTTAAATGATTAATCAATTGTCTAAATAGTTGGAGAAAAATTTTCTTTCAATGGACTTATCAATTAATCAAGTGATCGTTGCAGCGTCACACCACTGATTGTTATTCACATGTGATTATCTGACTTTAACAGGCTGGGTGGACAGGACATCATCTTACTTTACAAAGATGTTCAATATTTACAGACAAACAGGCTTAATAAAACAGCATGTGAAATAAAACAGTTGTAAATCATATTGTATAAAACTTCTGTGCATATGTCATTATTAAATGGAAAAATCCACACTTTTCTTGTGGGTGTCCAGTCAGTGTTGATGGCAAATGTAGTCAACTGAAGCAATAAATTCCTCAGTCTGAGTTCTCCTGCTTGCTGAGCTGTGATAGCTGTGCCTACATGTACCAGGATGCATTGCTCTCATGCTTCTGACACCCTCCCCCATGCTGTTCAGTTCAGTTCAGTTCAGTTCTTTATTGTCCCTCAAGGGGAAATTTGGTTTGCAGTGCAATTCAACATACAAGGGACGATCAAGAAAATTTAAACCTATTGCTTCTAACCTTTGGGAGCCTGTAATGCCGGCCAGAAGGAAGAAGAACAAGTTCTCCTAAAAGTGGGTGGTCAGTGCTGGCCAAGATCAACTGTGCCTTTCTATAGACTTGTCGGTTGTAGATATCTGACATAGAAAGCTGCTGTGTGCCAATTATCTTGCTGGCTACCTTGACAATGTCAGAAAGGCGTTTTTTGTTCTGCACAGTGAGGTTTCCATACCAGCCAATAATACAGAACATTAAAACAGACTCAGACTGTTGTTATGTATCACCACCCGTAGCCTATAGCTATAACTTTGTTAGCCAAAACATTGTGTGAGGGGGCAAAAACACTCATCTAGCTACGCCCCCCGACCACTGAGAGGCAGAGACTAGAAACCCAAGCTGAAACAGTCTGTAGTTCTTCCTTAACACCTTAACTACATCACTGTGACAGCGCTGGTGCAGGAAGGACAGCAGATTTTGCAGCAGGAGAACTTTTCGGCCAATATAACACGCAGTTCAGAGTTTATTGCTTCAACTGACTACTTTTACCATCAACGCTGACCGGACATCTACATCAAAAGTGGCGAATTTTCCCTTTAAAACATGGCACAGAGCACACAGTATGTGGTAAAACTGTTATTACTTTTCTCTTTTGCCTGCTTTTATGGAGTTCTTTCTGAATGGTGCTCTTTCTGTGACATGCAGCGTTCAAATACTATCATAGCATAATTATTAAGAACATTACTAACATTAATTATTAAGAAATGTATAAAGTAGTAGTATTATAGTATATTTGGTCCATTACTGTCTGCTTTTAAGGACACTGATGCCCAGTGCTCATTAGGGCAGAATGATTTTGATAAAATATCTAGTAGTGATTATTTTGACTGATATTTCTGAAAAATATTCGTATGTAGCAGTTGTAGTCTTTATAGTTCATACAAAAAGTGTTACAGATATGTGAATTCAAGGAGTTTTGTTTTTTTATTTTTAGACAATTCTTTGACACAGTGAATCTCCCACTTAATTCAGCTGAAGATTTTATTTTCTTAAGGCCTTCAACAATTAATAGATTATTAATTGATTATTAAATTATCACCAGCTATTCTGATAAGTGATTCATTGATTTGAGTAATTTTTTAGAGAAAAAAGTCAAAATCCTTTGATTTCAGCTTTTTATGTATGAATAATTTTTGGTTTCTTTACTCCGCTCTGACAGTAAACTGAATATCTTTGGGTCACGAGAAAAACAAGACATTTCAGCAGGTCATCTTTCACCATTTTCTGACATTTTAAATCAAACAACTATTAACTGATTAGTCTAGAAAATGTGACTATGAAAATAATTAGTTGCAGACTTAATTTTCTTTGCTTTTCTCCTCTCACAACATGCCTTTGTCTCATCTTTTGACAAGTAAATATGTTAAACTACATTCGTGTCTGTAGTAAAACGTGCTCTATGAGATGAGAGGTGTTTCTAATCGCAGTTTTCCTTGTGTCTCCTCTCACTTTCAGTCCGTTCTATGGGGAGGACTTCTACTGCGAGATCCCACGTAGCTTCAGACATCTCTCCTTCTACATCTTCGACAGGGACGTCTTCAGGAGGGACTCCAGTATAGGTGAGTAAACAGCTGCTCCATCTGTTATAAAACTCCCCTCATGCCCGTAATAACCCAGCCTGGAAAAATGAGTCGAGACTTGATTCATGGTGAGTGTTTGGGAGGAGAAATGAACCTCATGTTACTGTGATTTTACAGCAGCTACAACAACACACCAGGCAGCAGTAGCACTCTGTTGTGTTATAAAAAAAAACAACTTTAATTTTATTTTTCTGTGTAATTCATGTAACGTGTACAGTCTGGGTGCACTTCAGACTGTCTTTTCAAATTTATGCTGGAATTTCATACTGGAATTGAGTTCTTTTAAAACGACCAAACAATGAAAACTCAAGTTAGAGTAACATTCAAAGAACATTAAAATGTTCAGCCTGAACTTTGCAATTTCAAACAAATAACAAGTTTGTTCTTTTTTTCTCTGTTAGATATCATTGTAGATGAATGTGTTCAGGGACATCTATCACCTTGCACTTTAGACAGCATCTTCACTATTTTCTGACATTTTCTACACGCACACACAAAAAGCTATTATTTGAAAAAAAAAAAAAAAACAATGGCAGAGTGATTCATATTAAAAATAATTGTTACTGGCAACTCTAAAATAATTCAAGTAAAACAAATTAGCATTTCCACAACAACTAAACAATATGTCTGCTAAGATGCAACACTTTTAAATATTAAAACTATTTAACACATGTAATATATTTAAGTAACATTTATATCATACATTACAAAATGGACTTTTCTATCTATAACATTTTTAAACATCTTAAATATTTAAATTAGCTGTGGTCACAGCTATGCGTTCATCAAATGCAATTTGATTACATCACTCAGTCAATCGGAGTTGACGCTCAAAACAACTGTTGACATAATTACACACAGAGCCGCAGCAATGCTGCAGTTCCTGTGTTTTTATTGACTGTTACTGTTGATGGGCCTCGGGGCCATTTTCAGTTCCAACAAGACGTAGCAAAACGTTTTCTTAAACAGCAGTGCATTGAACAGCCTGTTGTGTACTCAAGCACACAGCACTGTCTTTTAAACAGCAGTGTTTATACACACACAGCTGCTGAATGGGTAACATCTCCGACACACACACACCAAAGGAAAGACAACGCACCTTGAAGCCTGTTGCACACAGTTTGGAGGAAACATGTTGTTCCATCTATAGACATGTATATGTGTGTAGATGTTGCATTTGGTTCGTACATCAGCATCGCCGCCATGTTGGTCCTGACAAGACTGACCTGTGAACATGTTTGTTTGCATGTATGTAAATGTGGGGCTGTGTTTTTTTTCCTGGATAAAAAGCATTCTACTGTTTACATTCCTCAAACGATTTTAATGAGTTATTTTTATATTCAAGTATTTATGGTCTATGTAGAGTAAGTTTGTCATAGAAATAGGTTGAGAAATATAAACAAACAAACAAACAAATAAATGTGATTTGACGTTTCTTTAGCAACCAATCAAATATAACTTCTGGCTTCTTTTGCTTAAGTTTGCCAGTTGCTGGAAAACAATAATTGATGAATAGTTTGCTGTTTTGGAAAATGAGTTAACATGCTTTCTTTTCTGAAGGTTAGATGAGACAATCTGCACCACGCTGATGTCTGTATGGTAAATAAAAGCTAGAGTCAGCAGCCAGTTAGCTTAGCATAGCATAAATACTGGAAACACTGGGAAACAGCTGGTCTGGCTCTGTCTGAAGGTATCAGTCACCCACCAGCACCTCTAAAGGTCACTAATCAACACTTTATATATAGTTTGTCCAGTCTACACAAAAATAAAAAATTGTGGTCTCAAGAGAATAAATTGTGTTTCTTACACTTTGTATGGATTAAACTATTGGATTTCCACCTGTTTACAGTCTTTATGCTAAGCTAAGCTAACTGGTTGCTGTAGCTGCACATTAAACAGACAGACATTAGAGTGGTATCGATCTTTTTCTAACTCTCAAGAAGGCAAATCAGCTTATTTCACAAAATATCTAATTATTCCTTTAAGGGCATTTTGACTGATGATCCTTGAATCAAATCTAGTCTAGAATTTTCAGTGAAGTCTGGCATTATCTGATCGTACAGTTTTAGGACTAAAAAGGTGTGTGCCTGTGTGTGGGAAGTGTTTTATCAGTGTTATTGGGTGTGTCAGTGTGTATATTGGTTGGTTTGTATGTGTGTGACCTCCGACCACAAACTGAAAAAACTTTTCAGGGTGTGATTTGTATCTTCAGCACGATCACTGCTCCTGTTTATGTGTGTCTGTGTGTGTGAGGGTGTGGGTGTTGTAAACAGAAAGTTAACTTGTTAGTTTCAGGGTAGAAATGACAGGGTCATTTCCAGGCCGCTGATGGTGCAATTTGTGAGTATTTCTGCACCTGGTGCCTACGTGCATCAGAGAGGACGTTGGGGTGTGGATTGACAGTATGTGAGCGGGCGTGTGAGCGTCTGGTGGGCGTTTGTCAACTGTTAGTTTTAGCTCACATCTGCACATGAAGCCTTTTTTTTTTTAGGAAGGGTAAAGTGAGTTATGTGTTGAGCTCATTTGTCTTTCTGTATTAATGTGTGTGTGTAGGCAAGGTGGCGGTGAAGAAAGAGGACCTGCAGAAATATCATGGCAAAGACACTGGTTTCAGCTGCAGCCTGTCAGCGCTGACTCTGAAGTGCAGGTCAGTACAGACAGAAAACACACACACACACACACGTTCTCACATTGTCACATAAATAAATAAAAAAAACTCTCTTGATCTGTTCTTTTTTTCTGGAAGAATTTCCTGTTGTTTTGTTTCTCAGCGCTTCCACAAAAACCACACGACACTTATAACTTTTAAGTGTCAGTGTAGTTACAGTTAGTGTGATCTGTGAGTCTTTGTTGATGTGTGCCCTCTGATGGAACAATGAGTGGGAGGCTAACAGATGACAACATGCCAGCAGGTTGGTGCTTCAGTGAGGGTTTGCTTGAAAACAACAACAACAACAACAACAACAAAAAAGAAAAGGATATTAATGATATTGAAGTTATTGTTTGAGTGATGCCCTGCGATGAACTGGCGACTTGTCCAGGGTGTACCCCCCTCTCGCCCAAAGTCAGCTGGGATAGGCTCCAGTCCCCGCGACCCTCACGGACAAGCGGTTACAGAAAATGGATGGATGGATGTTTGAGTGATTGTTTTATGTTAATAAAACATAATTTAAAACAAACAATTTTGGTTGTTGATAGAATATTAACATGTGATTTAATGTGATGAAGAAATTAAATAGGGCCTAATTATTTTGAGCATATATACGCGTACATCAGGCTTATCACAGTGGTATTTGTCCCGCCCCTCCTTCACTGTGATTGGATGGCTTGGTAAAAAAAAATGACAGTAACAAGCACAGCGTTTTACTCAAAGTTGAACATTTTTCAAATGTCAGTGCAGAATTGACGCTCAGTTTCTCATCACACTGCTGGTGTTGTGTAGTATAGTGTAAATACGCAGCGCATTACAAACAACTGAAAATGAAGGCTGGCCTCAGGAAAGTCACTTAGGTGGACACAGCCCCAAACATCTGAGAAGTTTGGATTTGTTTTTTTTATATCCTTAGATAAAGGTATCAAAAAAAGTATTGCTTTGATATTGGCTAATTCATGTGTTATAAATTCACTCATCTAAAACCACACCCAGCCTCAGACACTCAGCCTGCATGGTGTGTGTGTGTGATGATGTGTCTGCATGTTAATGTTTGAAGCAGGGCAGAACCCAAACAAACACAGCGTGTGTGCACCTGAAACATCCGAGCCTGCAGGGTCAAAGTCACCTGGCGCTCCATGTGAACTAATGGTTCACATCCATCACAGCTCAGTTTGTGATCAGCTGGTCACAAACATACAGCTTTTATCAAAATCACCATATTTTACACAACCAATGTTTGGGTTTGAAGTTGTGGTTTTGATTTGCTGTTGGGAGTAAAAACAGGATTTTACTGAATGTTGCAGAAACATATTCTTATATGATGGAGGAAAATGTAGATCAAACCAAATCATTCTCATTGATTATGAGAATATTCAAACACAATCTTGACTGAAATGTTTACTTTTAATCTTGCATATTCATAGTTTAATGCTTAATGTTTTATCTTACTTTTGTCTGAACAGTGTGATTGTTTTTCTTTGGCTGCACACACCTGTTGTCACTTCTAGTAAGCCTGAGGTCAAAGGTGTGAAGTTCATGTTACTGAACCACAGAGAAACAACCAAGGTGGCAGCAGAAAAAAAAACCAAAATCTAACAATACTGTACTTAGAAAACAAACTAAAATAAAAATATACAGGAAATATCTTTTGTTTTGTTTTGTTTTGTTGTAGGGACTGGGATGAGCCCTCCCAAAGTGTTGTGTTTGTATTGTAATGCCTATTCTGAACTTCTTAAACAGTATTGAAACCAAACTCTCAAACAAAACTGAATTAAAAACAAAAACTAAAAATGAAATAAAAATACAAAACTATAGTGACTCTGCACCAAACATGAGTCCAGACATTAAAAACAAGTCAAATGTTGGAGTGTGCTGATCACTGAGAAAAACCAACATGTTTCCAGGCTGCTGCTGTTTGTGACAGTACAACAAGTTGGGGAAAGTCTGCAGAATCGATCATTCCTGAGTCCTGCCTCTTTCCTCTCTGTGCTCAGTAACCAACCAACTTTCTCTTCCTCCTCCTGTTTGCTCTACTTAGATGTGCTCTGTGCGACGCTCATCTATGTTAAAAAGAAAACCAAATTTGAAGATGATTAAAACATGTTACTGCGGAAACTGTAGTCACAGCTTAAATTTGCTAATGTTAGCTAATAGTGTGTCACAATTCCATCCATTTTCTGTAACCGCTTATCCATGAGGGTCGCGGGGGGGCTGGAGCCTATCCCAGCTGACATTGGGCGTGAGGCGGGGTACACCCTGGACAAGTCGCCAGTTGTGTCACAATTTCAATATTAAATTGATAGATGTGAGCTTTAATTTAAATAATCAAACCAAAGGCAGAATCAACAGTATTTTTTTTTTCTCTCCTGCCTACTTGAGGTCCAGAGAAATACACAACACTTCAAAGATGTCACAGTGTAGCTTACCAGCTGTTATTACACACTTGATACCATATAGATCATCTTTATAAAGAAGAATTTTAAAATGTAAAATGACAGTTGTCAGGACATAAAACCAATGATCCACTGATCTTTACAAATGAAGACAATGGTATAACAATGGCATAGCTGTCAACGCTAAAAATGTTTAAATCAAAAAATCAAATCAAATCGTGATGTGAATCGAAAGTAAAATCAAATTGTGGATCTGGACAATGGTGACACATCTAGTAGCGACCTACAAGTGATGACGGGTCCTATGCTGTAAGTTGATCAGCTGTTTATAACTGTCAGTTGTCAGTCGATGTAAAACTGAGCTCAATATCCTGAAAACAAAAGCCCACTGCTCTGAAAATAAACTCTGGAGCTGGAGTTCAGTAGCTGCTTGTTTCACTGCCTGCCAGACTCCATTAACATATTGACACGCTCTTTCTAAAATATTATTAATTATTTCTTATGACTCATAACAGACGCTAACTCATTCGGCGAACATTCTGCATTAATTTGAACTCAAATTAACAAGAGACAGACAAACAAAAACAGTTATTCCGGGGGACACTGCAGCTGTGAGCGAGTAGCGAGTATTTCAACCAAACATGTTTCCTTAATCTCTGACCTATTGCGGTCCTTTTGTGATTTATTACAGTAAATATATTACAATTGCTCCTGTAGCTGTTTCTGATTGACAGGTGTTTTATTTGCCATGCAGTTAGTGCTTGTATATAAACAAGCCAAAAAGCGAATATAATTGTGCACACATATGAGGATTTGACCTAAGTTCGAGGTCATTTTTTGCTGCCATGGATTCATCTGTTTCTGAAATTGTCTGTTAATCAATTTTGGAGCTGTCGCCCCACAAGCTTATTTAATACATGTGCAACATTTTCTACTATTCAGTATTCAGTAGTCTCACTCACCCACACACATGGTTACACACACACATGCACACACATAGACAGGAGCGCACAGACACACAGAGACACACAGAGACAGTGAGATGCACAGTGAACAGTAACATCTGCAGACAGATGGGTGTGTGTAGCCCTGGAGCAGGGATCTGAAACAGAGACACATTCATGCGAGGAGCCGGGGAGAGGAAGGATGTGTGAGAGAATGAGAGAAAAGAGAGAAAGCGAGGGAGATGGATCAAATGAAGTAGGAAGATAGAGTGTCTCTCTTCTCTTTTCAATAGAGGACACATTGTTTGGCCTGTGTGCACATGTGTAAGTGCCCGTGTTTGTTCCCTCTGCTTGAATCGGCCAGAAAGAGAAACGCCTGTGAGTTTGCATACTGATGCTGTTAATTAATGGAGCTTTTCTAGACAGCTGCAGCACTACACTGTCATTATGTCATTAATCCAATCACTTCAGAGGGAAAATAACTTCAGCGTGACGTTTAGGCCGCTCGCAGCTATTTTCATACAGTGTCTCTATTGGTGGAGAAATGCCACTTTTTCACATTTGTGTGTTTTTGTTTTGGACAAGGATTTATCAAAAAAAGAGTTTGTGTTTATACATGTATTTATGGCTCATACTCACCGTTTACTGATCAGGATTTTTCTGACAATCGGTTTTTCCAGCCTCATACCATACATATACAGTGCATAACACATAAGATATTATATGTACCACAGTATATTCTTTGATTTTTGGCAGTACTTGGAGACTTCTTACACTGGCAGAAGTGTATGCATTGAAAGTCTATATTTGTGTGTCCTGCAGGGAAAAGTGCACCTGGAGCTGCGTCTCAGTGAAGTCATCACAGACAGTGGAGTCATCAACCATAAACTAGCCACAAGGTGAGACTGCACAAACCCACACACACATATATCCATTGTATTGTATTCCGCACTTCATGTTTTAATTTGACCTACGCTGTGTAATAAAAATTATCAATTAAAGAGAGGAAAAGAATTTCCTGACCACATCCTGTAGGCCACATCCAAAGATGAATTCTCTGATGTTTATAAGAAAAAGGATTTCACAGCTTAACATTGCAATACATTTAAAATCCAACTAAGGAATCTCTGTTATTTCCTGTCATGATGTGAAACCCCCCTTTTATAGCATCAAATAACTATTAAAAACTAAAGTGATCAGAAGAATTTGCTCTTGAACAAACATTGTGATAAAAACTACCTAAAATGAAAGCAACCATATTTGGGAAAAATTTAATTGATGGGCACTTTGAATTTTTGGTTTGCTCCATGTCCCGTTTGCTAATAAAGAGGCAGCAGGATTTGTTATGGCCTGTACCACAACCAGCCGCCAGAGGGTGATCAAAATGTTTTGGCTTCACATTTGGTGAACCGTCATACAGTTCATAAGTATACTTCAGTTAGGGTTGGACAATTACCAAACCCAAAACCAAATTGGCATATAACAATGTCAACAGTGAAACATTGTGATGGACACCGATGTCGTTGTTTTTAGCCGACTCGCTGGGGAAGCTAAGAAAACACCAGCGCAAATAACAGCAACACGATTGAAAGAAACACACAGACAACAGCTCACAGAAAGGAAACATTGCAGCCACCAATGTAACTGAGCACCTTGGTTTTGCCTAACTGGGCAGGTTTAGTAAGAAAATAATAAACAGGACATGGAGACGTAATGTGCAACGACCAGCAACAACAGCTTATTTTTATTTTCTCTCTCACATGTCAACAATGGAACCTCACCAATAACTCCTTATGGCAACTCTGAGGGGACACACTACCTCAAACAAAGGAGGCCTTTCAATCACTGTTACGATGTTAGAGGGCTCAGTGGTTGATGACTGTCGGCCATGACGATGGACGATGGCGTCGTCCATTGGCCCAACCCTAATGTCAGTGGTGCAAAACTATTTGATGGCTGTCCATCAACATTTTCTACAGACTTTCATGATCCCTAGAGGATAATTTCTAATGGCTTGACCATCAGATCAACATTTCACATTGTTTATGACCAAATGCCTGCCAAAACTCAAGACATTCCCATCAGCCACAGCTGATAAGCTGCACTCCGTGTTTAGTGGTAATAAACAAATGTTAGCATGCTAATGTGTCGGATCAAGATAAAAAAAATGATACATCGTTGCATTTTAGTGACTTTGTAAATAACTCTTTTTCACCCAATCAGTTAAAATACTCTCTCTGATGTGCAAATGTGTTAGCAGCACGCATAAATATGCATATGGCTTATACAGATCAATTATATGATCGCTTCCTGAACACATTTCCTGATCAGCTGCTGGATTTATTAGTGGTTCAGCTTTTAGAAATCATGCTGAAATCACATATCTGCTATCATAAAATCCTGTGGTTGTTTGGTTAGTTTGTTTCCAAACCACAAATGAACCACATCAGAGTCTGCTTTAAGCAGACCAAGATCCACATTTTCAAGCGGTCTTTGTTTGGTCCACACCATGGTTTGATTAACAGCTTTCACAACAGCCACAATGGACCAAAATAGCCAGGCAAATGCTCCAGGGTCCAGTTTTAACCAAACGAAACAGGTTATTAGTGAGACGCACAGCATTATAGCTGCTAAACATCAACATAACAGCATTATCATTCTGAGTGTGTTAGCAATGCACACATTAGCATTTAGCTCAAGGCACCACAGTGCCTAAGTACAGCTTCACAGAATCTCACACATTAGTTTGCTCAATAGTGAGCAGCAAATTAAGATTTTGGTTACTTGCTTTTTCATCACCATTTATGTCGTAGCCGACAGATGTTGAGTCACACAACTGTAATTTTCATATCTATAAATTGTGGCATTCTTAGCTGTAGTTCATACAGCATAGAAACTGCTATTTTGTTCCATTGTGGGATTTTTGGAAGTGCTTGTATAAATTTACTCAATGCAACATGCTTCATCCTTGTTCCGAGGTGCATGGCTTGTTGCCCAGCAACCGCTTTTAACTGTCAGTGACTTGGATGGAGGTTAGAGCTTTTTGTTTAGAATGAATCTGCTTTTGTGAATCAGTTTGTCGTGGATGTGGAAGTCATGGACCCTACATTGTTTCTGTTTGTGTGTCTGTGTGTGTAAAATGTGATTGCACACACGTGATGTGTGAACTCCAGTGTTTGCAGGGGATCAATGAGATGCTTATAGATGGATTATTCTGTGTGAATGTGTGTGGGCTTGTGCGCTCTCCAGTTTCTCTCCTGTAACATGCTGCAGTAAAGTCTGATGATGAGCCAGCGTGGCTCCGTTCCCAGAGCACACTGTCAGTAAGGAGCTTAGAGCAGGAGGTCATCTAGTCAGATTTCTCTAGGAAGACGTGTATGAGGGAGACGAGAGAGAGCTGCGTCCATTCAGCTTTACAGATACAACTAACTGATTGAAAAAATTCAAGTACAAAGATGAAACTAGCTATTTCCATTTGATGCTACTTTATATTGACACTCTACTACAATTTTATACTTTTTTTCCTCCACATTTATCTGACAGCTAGTTACTACTCAGAAGACTAAGATTTTACAAAAAAACATGATCATCTTATAAAATATGATGCGTAGTTATACATTATAACAGTATATAAAGTTAAAGGCTGTCTGAAATCATAGTATACACTACATGCCTACATACTGTGTGATGTGTACTATCGTTCAACATACTTTTGTCTAAATGAAGAGTCTTATGAATCTTTTCAGATGCACTGCTAAGAGCATATCACTTCACTTCCTGAGAGCCTCTTTGCCAGTTGGAGATGTGTAACCGTGGTAACCCGTGCCAACAATGAACTAATATAAGAAATATGTTGCACCTAGCAAAGTGAAATCTTACGTACATTTAAACTGAAGCATTATTGACATTACGACAGAGCTGCCTTGGTCGCTGTCTGCCTTTGTCTGTTATGTTGTTGTTGTCATCACCGTTACTGCTTTGCATTGTGGGATATTGATGGCAGTGTGGTTTCCAGTGCTTGTATATTGAAACATTATGCACTGAATACTGAAGTTTTGGACGTACTAAAAGATCTCACAGACTGTTTTAGCATACTGTCGCTCTTCTGTGAAAACCACTTATCTCCAAAATGCCAACTTTTTGGGAGCTAATAAAATCAGCCATATGTTCAGCTTTGTGACAGTGCATTTTTCAGATGATCAACTGGCTTTGTAAATTTGTTTGGCTTAAGAAATAGGAGAATTGTCTGAACTCATTAAGGACCACTCCCTCCTTCATTTTTACTGAAAAATTCAAAATCACTAAATTTGGAGTCGTTTTCCAGGACAGTGATGATATGTAATAATGTTAGATTTATAGAATAAATAGGAATTTTGGACACAGCCAAAATCTGCACTGCTTCCAACAGCTAAAATGCTGCTACAACTACTGCTTACACAATAATACATCTGTAATAATTGCCAAATAGTATAACACTCTCTGTGGTCAGTGTCTGGATAATCAGTCTTAAACTGCATTTTTCTACCGACACAAAATTGTCTTTTTTATTTCACATGTTCTTCTTCTTTGTCAAATCCTGTCGCCTGTATTATCCACAGTGCAGCTCTTGTGTCATATGGTATGCGTGAAGTGCGGCGCATAGCACCAATCTGAAGCGTCGCCCTGCAGCTCGTCAACTGCACAAAGGATGTCATAAATAGCTCGGGATATTTCTCGACATCATCAGCTATTTCTCTTAATGCGATGTTCTACACACATGAGAGACAGAGGAAGTCCAGCTACATGGGATCAGAAGAAAAAAGGAGCTGCTTTTAATTTTCGCTTTGTAGATACAGGCACAAGTGAAATAGGTAAAATACAGTCAAAGCAAACAACAAACTGGTAAATAATATCCGTTAAACTGAAGTAAAATACTGCTGTTTCTCTGGATAAAAAAGTGTTGCACGTCCATGACCGTCTGCATGCGCCTGGCAGCCGGTATGGGGCTGACTGTACACGTAGAAAATATTAAGGGCAGCTGCTTTGATGCAGCATTTGGCAGTGGTGTAACTCCACACCCCCAGATTTCTTTTAGATTTCAAACTTGTAGTCATCAGCTCCAAGTGACCCTGACTCAAGTGACATCCCTTGAGTCAGTTCATCAGACTTTCACACGGCTCCCTCTGCCACAGAAGTCCGCATACAACATTTTTCACTTATTCAGAAGACCTTCCTAAGACCCTAAAACAGCCTGTGGCAGTGACGGTAGTTCCTCTTTTCATTGAGTATTTTACAGTGTTAGTCTGACTTACTGTAAGTAAACTTGTTCCACCTCTGGAAAATGCTGACAGACAGAAGACTGATGTTGGTTGCACAACGCCATGAATGACGTCTGAGGACAGGAAGCCTCTTATAACAAAATACTTTAGTAAGACACTCATGACCCTGTTTAATTTCATATTTCATTTCACTTACTTGGAAGAGTTCACCCGTCAATGACATTGACTCATAATCACATCCGCTTTTTGTGTGTGTGGTTTTTGGCACTATGATGTAATTCATTTCCTTCTTATTTGAGTAAAATTGTTTTTGACAGGATACGTGGGAGTAAAAAAGAAGCACATTAACCTAATGTGAGTAATGTCGACTAAAACAAATAAGTCTGCTTCAGCACCACTGTCTGGCCTGTCAGAGCTCACAACGCTGATGAGAGAGAGGGATGGAGCGCTGGTTGCATAGTAGGGCAAGCAGGGGTTATATAAACAAGCTTATTGGACAGGAAGCGCTCCGGCATTAGTGATGCTTAACCCAGCCCACTCCTTATTCCTTATTAGGAACCTGTGTGTGTGTGTGTTTGTGTGTGTGTGTGGGCGTGGGTGAGTGTGTGTGTGTGTGTGTGTCAGCAGGATGGTGCAAGCTGTTGCATGTGTGTCAGTTCAGCTGTGGGCAGCGCAACGATTTGCTGTGTAATTCATCATGCGGTGTGAGTAGTGGTGCATCACCGTGACACACAGGAAGTGATTCGTCCTGCCGGGTGTCCTGTCCTGTTTGGGTGCTAATCCCCTTAGAGCATGATGTCATCGGACAGGAATAGACAGACAGAGAGAAAGAGAGAGAGATGCTGTAGATAGATAGATAGACAGATAGGTTTTTTTTGGTTTGTTAATCTGTTAGCTGTCAACTATTAAAATAATCGCCAACTATTTCGATTAATCAGTATGAGTAATATGAGTCTAGGACAGAACACTGAATATCTTTGAGCTGTGGGAAAAGACATTTGAAGACGTCATCTTGATTTTTCACCATTTTCTGACATTTGATAGACCAAACATCTAATCAATTAATCAAGAAACTAATCAGCAGATTAATCATCAATTAAAATAATCGTTAATTGTGTCCTGATAGATAATATGAAGGAGTGAGTGTCACTGGTTGAAAAACAAATTTATACAGATAGAATAGTGGCACTGTTGACAAATGGGTGAAAATTATTGTGTGATTGAAGCTTCTATTTACTTAACTTGTCTTTAAGTGTGTGATGGTTAAACCCTGAGGATGAGGAAGACAGTGAACGACCAACACGTGGTCATCTTGTTTTTAATCAGTGAGTGGAAGAATTAACATGAGATAGACAGGCTTAAATAAAACAAATAATCACTGTCCACCTTACTGATAATGAAAATACAAAGTAATAGTTGCAGTCTTGAAGGATCTGAGGCACTCTAATGACAAATATAGTCATTTTTTATTTTATTTTGTCTAATTACTGGCCCTATCCTTGAAGAGCACCTTATCTTTTTACATTACCAACACTACTTTTTTGACCCAGTGCAGCACTTTCTATTGTTTCTTCATTATCATGTAGGCTTGTTTTTTAAATATTAATCAGGTGTGTTGAGTGACGACTGTAAATTCAGACTGTGGGTTTCTTCTATTCAGCGTATTCATTGACTTTGAAACAAATGTTTACCACCTTTTTCTGACCTAAACTTTTTTGCACTGTGGAAAGAATATTGTCTTTATGCTTTGAAGACAATATTAAACTAGAACTATATGTTTTCAGTATGCATACTTGTATTTACTAATTTTTGACATACTTTTTGCTACACACACAATTTGAGGACATGTATGACAAATTAAAAGCATAAGTACAAAATTGTTACTTGTTAATTGTGAGGAAATCTTTTTTTGTAATCAGATTTGTATTGTAATTCAGGAAACCATACAAACTTTTCAGTAAGCCTACATACAATTGGTCCAAGACATTAAAACGTGTCATGGAAATTAAGGAAAGGAAATCTGTATTAAAGGTCCAATAACCTGTTGAAACAAAAGGCTTACATCTGTCTGCCTGTACTCCATGTTTATTAATTAATTTGACAGATATTGCAATATGATTCACAGTTAGTGGAAATTATGATTTTTGCATCCCAATTTTCATTGTCACTAATAAAAACTATTAAATAACATCTGGGGAACAAGATATGTAGGCCAGGGCATCTCTACATCGCTAAAGAACTTCATTATAACGCTGTTTTGACACACATTTTTCCTTAAACAAAAAATTTTTACACTTATCTGTCTGCTGTCATCTGTCTGCTTGTGTTGTATGTTTGCAGTGTATAAAACATTGTACACTTTTAATTCGACCTCACGCAGTTGCATGCACAACTTTTCCAGTTCTTTGTTCATTCATTCATGTTTCATTTGTTCCGCTCATGGTAATGCACAACAAAAAGAAAAGATACAACAATAAAAAAAAAAGCTGTTCATAATCAAAACACCACCCTATTTACACATCCCATGACCGTAAAGGAGCAGGGAGAAGAAAAAAAGAAGATACATTTTTTCCTGCCCCTTACTCAAAACATAATTAATACAGCAAACAGGTCTGCTAATACTTACAGTAACACCCCCCATACTTTATTGTCTACTTTTAAATATTTTAACAGGTTGCACTACCTTTGAGTGACAAAACTGTTTTTGTATGCAATTACAATGATAATACGTTTGAAATTAAATTTAATATTAAGTATTCAAATCTGTATGTTGAATATTTGAATTTTCATAGGTTTTCTTCTGTATGACTGTATAAATCTTTACATGCATGGATTTAATGCGATGGGATTTGGGAGAAAGAATATCTGCAGAACAAGAGAGAAAAATGCTTCACTTTTTTCCTTTGGTGATCTGAGACGCTTCAGTCCGACCCTGGACCCACATTTGAGGATTAAATCCTACCTGAGCCTTTTTCTCTACATCTCCCTCATACCTTGATCTCTCTACCATAGAGTCAGGAGTCTGTCCGTTTTCCTCAAGATACGGCCTCTTCTGCTTTTTATTTTACTTTTCTCTCAAGTGGTCTTTGTGCCGTGTATGTGAGTTCTGGATCACACAGGATTTAAAATTGGCACAACTCTGCTCCAGCAGATCAAATGGAATTACTTCCCTTCCATCTCTTTTTATCTGTCCCGCTCTGTGTTTCTACCCTTCATACATGCAGACACACCTCACAGTGACACCAGGGGCCATTTTCACATGCTGAGACGACTCTCAGAGAGCTCTTAACACAGTCCAGAATTTACTTGCGAGGGCTATGAGCGTGGGAGTGAGCTACAGTATGAATGGACCAGATGTTTTATGTCTGCGAAAAGGGGGCAGACGACTGGATTGCTTGATATGATTGCTCTGTTTAGATACAGTTTTTGGTCAATAAAAATGCCTCTTTCTGTCATTCAAACACTTCCAATCATTACAATCAAGTATATGTTCATGTGTCAATTCAAACTAGAAATTTCAAAGTGAAGTTAAAGCTACAATAGGCCATTTTTTACCACAAGGTGGCAGAAATCCTTCAAATAAATCATCAAATCACGACTATGGAATTATTTCTGGTCACCTGATAATTTGGGTCCAATAGTGGTCCTTTAGCTTGTTGTGTCTCCACCAAAACCAGAGAAAAATTGCTGTGTCTTGCTGTGCTGTGTAAAGGGACAGTGAAGAATACACATTTTTCCTCTTGCCTGTTGTTCTGGTGTGAGTTGCCCAGTTTTGGAGGTCTCTGCTGTAGAAAACAGGTATAAAACAGACATAAAGAAGTACAATACAGCACTCTCATTACAACATCGTGACACTAAAGGCATTTTCCTGGCTCCTTTTTTGCTTTCTTTTTCACTTCTTTGTCTGTGTATTCATCTGTATGACTGTTTCGTTTCAACCACAAATCAATTTCCTTGATTTTAATCTGTCATTCAGTATCGAAACTGACCTCCTGCTCACAGTGAACACAACTGCTTTTGTTGTTTTTCTTCTTCTGTGAAGTTTTACAGCAGTTCACAGTTTTTGTCTGTGAAGAATATAGAATAGAAAATGTGGTTTAGTCACATTATACAATACATTTGATACATTTTTACTGAACTTATTATAGTACAACTGTTTCAGGAGTAATGCATCACTGATATCTTTTTAATTAACATAACTGCAGTACTCCAAAGTGCCCCTAGATATACTTGTGCTGCCATTTGAGAAACACTCCTCTAGATCCCTTTAAGCTGTTAGATACTCGCTGCTTGTTTAGTGGAGATTTTAGTTTTCTGTTGTTTTATACTGTATGGGAGGGCTGATGAGAGCAGTGAGACTCATAATGTCTGTGTGGGCTGATGAAGCTAAAAGCTTTGCACAGGTGTAGGATCGGGTGTCAGTTCTCACTGGTCTTGGCAGGGCAGTACTGGTAACCCTTTCGCATAAGTCATTTGATTAAGTGATAATAATACAGAGCTTAATAGAGCTTTACGAGTCCCCTGAGACAATATTCAGATGGTTTTGTGTGGCCCCTGACATTTAGCATTTGGAGATTTCCTTTTTGGTGCTGCTGCTTTTTCCCTCAGGTTAAAAAGAGCTAAGATAGCTCTTAGATAGTGTTAGCATAGAAAAGGTATGGTGGCCTGTTAGCTTGGTTGGTGGAGTATGCACCCAGTGTGCTGAGTCCTCTGCTGCAGCTGTGGGTTTAATTTCAGCCTGTGGTTCTTTGCTGCATGCCTGTCCCTCATTCTCTGTATCTATCTCAGTCCTGTTGATTAAAGGCTAAAAAGGCCAAAAAAATATCCACCATTCAGTTTTTACTACTGCTCAAGCAATAGATGACATCATACAGGGCTAATGGTGTATTAAAACTGGCATCAGATTAATGTGTTACAGGTGTGTCTGTGTGTGCCTGTGTCTGTACAAGAATATTCTTGGTCTGTAGCCATCAAACTTTTCAATACCTCCCTCGGAGTGTGAGACACTCTGAGTCAATAGACAGGCCCTTGGACTTATTTCACCCCTGTCAAGAGTTATAACCCCATAATTTATTTGCAATATTTATTTTCAACTGTGCACTACTGACTGAATGTTAACATAATTTTGTGCAATAACTCAACCGTGCAATATAAACAGCATTATTATTTACTCTGCTTTATATATTGCAGTATGATGCACTTATTAGTACATAATTCTTACATTTCATATTGTTATTTTTCTATGTTTTTCTTTCTATTTTTTCTCATATATTGTTGTTACATATTGAAGAATATATAGAAGAATATTTTCACACACTTCTTATTTTCCATTTACAATCTTACAATTTCTCTATGCTTGTGTATATTTCTTGAAAGCAATTGTAACATGACCTAATTTCTCTCTATGAATAAATAAAGTAGGCCTATTTCTGGTTCTGATTGTGCCTGCACAGTAACATGTTTATCCATTAATGGCTTTTGTGTGTGTTTCTGCAGAGTGTTGGAGTGCCAAGGTCTCCCGATCGTCAACGGCCAATGTGATCCCTACGCTGCTGTCTCCTTACTAGGACCTTCAAGGTCAGACCTCTTATACGATTGGACGTCATGATGTCATCATCATTTGATTGTCACACAACTTTGTTTATCACATGGATTAAGTTTGAATAAAGATATGCTTTCATCTCCTTCTCAGTGCTCATTTTGTCAGCAGATTTTGGTGTAGTTTTAATCGTGTAGTCTTTTGACTAAAATGTCATTTAGTTTTAGTCATATTTTAGTCTTATGAATTGTTTTAGTTTTATTTAATAGATTTTAATTCACTAAATCTGCAGTAGATTTAGTCAACTACAATTCTGTACTATTTATGAGACATATGTGACTTCCCACTAAATCAGTATTTAGTGCATTTAAACTCTCTACAACACAAAGACTGGATTACTTCCCAACTCGTCCCTCCATAACATTTTCATCTTGTTTTTATTTGTTGATACAACAGACTAATTTTTAAATTAAAATGTTGCTGACAAAAACTGTGACAAATATTATCAGTCAATAATATTAGCACTGCTCCATCTATCTTTCTGCTTTTCTCAGGTCAGAAGCCAAGAAGACGAAGGTGAAGAGGAAAACCAACAATCCACAGTTTGAGGAGGTTTTCTATTTTGAGGTATGTGTGATGTGTTTAATATGAGCTTGTTTGTCATTGCATAGATGTCTTCTCATGCTGGGTATCAGTGAAAGCCAGAAAGATACTGAGGGTTCATTAAGTGGTCAAAAGTATGCGGACAGAGCGACTATTGTAACTGTTAAGATTCATGTGATAAATATTCAGAAAAATCAGCAAAAGCAACTGGAAACATGTAAACATTTGCAGTATTTTTTCTGAATGTCTTTTTTAAAAACTGTTTACAGTCATCTATATTCATGAGCTTATATTTATAGATATTTTTCATACACACACGCACATTCACACACAAACTCCCTTTCATGCTGCCCTCGTTAACCCTCGATCGGCAGCAGCTCTGCTCTGACATTTTTGTGTCGCCCCTCCCTCTGGCCTTCCCGCTGCCGCAGCACTACAAGACAGCAGGACAAGAGTATGATTGATTCAAACAAACCACCAAACAATCTGGCCCATTGATTTCTATCCGACAAGACCGTCTCATTTATTCCCCACCACCACATGAGCCAGGACCCTGCTGCAGACCCTGTGGTGCTTTCTGCCTGCAGCCCCCCTCTGAGTCACACACAGACACAGAGGTCCACATCCACTCAAACACAGGCCCATCTATCATGTCTCTGTCATGTGGATGTCCTTTTTTATTGTTTTGAACTTTATTTCCTCGCTCCTCCAAACTTGCTTGGACTCTGCCACATTCTGATCTCTTTTAATTCCCATCTCGATCAAAAATCTGCCAGATAGTGAGCTTAGAGTTTGATTTGGGTCAAGCCTCATTTTGGCCTAATTAAAAACAAAGGAGCTGTGAATTAAAACAAAATAATGTGCAAATGTGCAAAGAAAATCAGGTTTTCAACACTACAAAATGGTATCATATGCCTTGCAGTGAAATAATGAAGCATCTGAGCTCTCAATTAGCGTTGCAGTTATTTTCTTTGTTAATTGATCCGCCAATTGTCTTATTGATTAATTGTTTTGTCTGTTATTATTTCCCAGAGGCTAAGGTAACACATTCAAAATGCTTGTTTTACCCTCTTAGGTATGTGTTTGCGTTGTACTGCATTTTTTGCTCATATAAAATTAAGAAAAAACAAAAACATTGCAGCAGTAAGTAGCAATCCCTTTATAAAATGAAATAAGAATAATAAAATAATATAATTAGCCATGTAATGTCATGGTCGATATCATCACAGTCCAGTGTGGTATAGACATTTTTTATCGCATTATTCAATATATTACATACAAGAAAACCAAATTGTGAAGATGGTTGAAAGATGTTGCTGCAGCACCTGTAAAAGCAGCATATAGTCAATTAGGGCCATGACTTAAAATTATTTTTTGATTTATTAATCTTAGGATTTTTTTTCTTAATAAAGTGTTTTGTCGGTTGAATGTTAAAGAAATGTTCATTATAATTTCCCAGAGGCCAAGCTGCTAACAAGCTATGGTGCTTGTTTTATTTAGCTAACTGTAAGAAAATCAAGATTAAATTTACCATCATAGATGACAAAGAAAAACATAAAATCCTCAAATTTGAGAAGGTGAAAAGAACTAAATGTTTATAAGCTAAATATTTACTCTGTCTCCATTTCTAGGTGACACGGCCGTTAAGCTACACAAAGCGGCAGTTTGACGTTGAAGAAGAGGATGTTGACAAGCTGGCGCTGAGGTGAGCCAGCAGCTGCATTAAAGGGTAGTGTGTCTGTGTCAGTGCTGAGCGTGGTGTCTCTTAAAGCATCTCGTCATGTTTGAACTGGACCCTGTTGTTTGTTTTAAGGGTGGATCTGTGGAACGCCAGCAACCTGAAGTTTGGGGACGAGTTCCTGGGAGGTGTGCGTGTTCCTCTGCGGGTGTTGGGTCAGGCTGGGGTCCACGACGCATGGTGAGAGGAACATTACACACACATCACAGCATCTCTGTTCGCACACTCCCCCTCTTGACTCGTCAATTATTTCGGGTTCATTTTATGGTTTTCCTACTGAACAAGAACTGTGCTGTACCCCTGCTGGGGCTGGGCGGGTTTGATTTCATTATCATTGACATTCTGAGTATGTGTTGCCGTAGCAACAGAGGAACCATAGCAACAAGTATCAACACTGACAACAGAGCTTCTTAAAAGTTTTTTTATTTAACCGGGATAGATTTTGCTGAGCATGAATGCTCTTTTTTTCCAACATTTATCACCCAACAGAGCAGGTTTTGTGTTTTGCCTCCAACTATATGTTTCTTTTGGAAAAAACTCAACACTCGACGCCTCCATGAATGATGGAAACACTGACTTGAAAATCTGAACAAAGACTGTAAGAATTGGGGAGTCAGTGCAGTCCAACTGAGAATATATGTCCTTAACTTACAAATAATGAGAATATGTTAAGTTTAATTTTATAGATTTCAATGACACATTTCCCTACAAACACAGTATGTCCCTGCAACATTGCGCCTGTGATGTATCATCTGTGGCATTGCAACGATGTTACTATAACATTACAGTTAACAGTTACCATTAGTTACGTACGATACTGAAATATCACAACAAAAAATGGTTGACATGTTGGGACAACATAGCAGCAACATTTAAAAATAACATACTGCCAACAATGATGGAAATTCTCTTTGAAGGTTACTACAGTGTCACATGTTGCAAAAGTTACATCGCAGCTATGTTCCTACAAAGACTTTATGTTAGTGGGTTAATTGCTTGATTGCTTTTGCCCAACTGGGGGCATTGCAACAAGTTTACTCATTTAGGACAGACCGAATGCATCAAAGCTTCTATCGTTGCCATGGTAATTGCCGTCTAACTCAGTATTCGAATGCTTCATGTCTGTTTTTCTTTGAGGAGTGGATGGAGATGTTGCACTGGCTGCAGTGAAAAAGATGCAAGATACTGATAAAGAGCGAGAAATTGAGCTGCACACAAAAAAAACAGGCATGTGCTTGTGATACATGTGCACAGAACCATATCTGCAGGTGGGAAAGCATCCTTGCGGGGTAGATTTCTGCTCCTTGTGTGCAAATGTGGCACTGCAAGCACTGGACTGTGATGACCTTGTCAACATGCCTGAAACTTCAAAGCCCCAAAACATTTATTTGGGACAGCCACACATTCATGTGGAGTCAGGTTTGTGGCAGCCGGAGGACCTGCATGTAGCTCTGTTTTGGTCTCCACCAAGTGCTGAGGGAAATAACTGGTGCTTTAGCATCTAAATGCCCCACTTTGTTCCCCAGCTGGTCGCAAAATTGTGTTTGTTTGCTGTTTGGTGCTGGGCAGGTTGTGTGCAGTCAGCTTTTAGAGGTTTTTTTTTTATTCTAAAGACAGCTGCAAAAATGAGAATGATGAGAGCAGTGAGAGTGAACCAAAACAATAAACATTAAGTTAAAATAAATTGTAAAGGTCCATAGAGCTTGTTGGAGGCAGTGTGGTAAATCAGCAGCAGATCATTTTGGGGCTGCCTATTAATCCATTCATTTTGACAAGAGATAACCTCCAAAATTAGCAACATTTTTGCAATAGAAGTTGACTGCTCTTTCTCACATTATATCTGGACAAAATCCCGGACAAACTCATGGCCCAGCATGAATAACGCCATAGCCATCGCTCATACTGAAGTGGCTGCAGACAAACTCACCAGCAAAGGATGACTGGACTGCAACTGTCAATGAAATACACTGTACAGAGAAAAATGACCTTTACAGTCTGAAAAATAAATAAAATTCTGGAAAAAATGGAATATATCCTACAGTCTGTGTCATTGAAAAACCCTCCAAAGTTCCAAGAAAGTTCAAAAAAATGAATACCAGAACTTAAGATCTGACCTAAGATTTTTCTTCTTCAGGTACTTTCTCCAGCCGAGGGAGAACGGAGGGAAGTCAGTGAAGGTAGAGGAGCTCGGCTCTCTACGTCTGAACATCGTTTACACTGAGGACCACGTCTTCCCCTCCGAACACTACACTCCCCTCAGAGATCTACTGCTGCACTCTGCTAGCGTAGGGGTAAGTGTGTCTCTGCTCTGCTCAGGAATATGTTGGTGTCCTGCAGCATCTCGCCCTGTTAAGTGCTTTGCACAGTTTGAACGCTCAGTGTTTCCTCCTCTCTGTTCAGCCTTGTCGGCGTCCACAGCTCACATTCTGGGGGAGGTGTGTCGAGAGAAACAAGAAGCAGCCATTCCCCTCGTGCGACTGTTTCTTCACTATGGCAAGATCGTGCCTTTCATCAGCGCCATCGCTCATGCTGAAGTCAATCGCACACAGTGAGCACCTCATCACATCTTGTTCTAATGAATAACACCAGAAACCACAGCTTGACAAGCAGGGGTGAAAGTAGATTGAAATTCTTGTCGGTACTACTTCTCCAACCCTCATCGCTTTATGTTGTTCTCCTACTGCCCCCAGCTTCATGCATTCCTGAACACACACATTCAATTTTTTAACGTCTGCATGTTGTAGAAAGAACATCATGGACAGTGAATGATTTATTTAAATGGTGTAAGTGCCACAGAAAAATTTGTGAATGTTGACAAAACTTTCTAAATCATAATTTATTTTGTTTGTATATTAGAAGATAATGCCAGCTAAATTAGTCAACAACAGCTGAACCATTTTTGTGTCTTTGAATTTTCAGGACATTAATAGATAAATGAAAGAAGAGTGGAAGATGCCATCTCAAAATGTTTCTTATGTGCGCATTAAAATAGAAGAGAACATCTTAGGCATTTTTTCCATAAAATCAAAACACCGATATTATGAAAAAAGGAGTCAAACCCACGGCGGCTGCTGGGGGCTCACAGCCTCAATATATGGGAGGCATGCTATACCAACTGAGCCACCAGAGTCAGAATTCATTTTTGTTTTTGTTGTCATAGTGACGTCAGTAGATTTGATTCAGTCAGGCTGTGGAGTATAAAATCATCCATCTTTGCTCACTACATCTGAGCCGTTCTTACCCTCAGATGTGCATAAGCTACAGGTTAGGTGAAACACAGAAATGTGAAATTATCGGTTATCATATCATATTGGCCTTGAGTGGCAGGTAATTATCAGTTATCAGTATTGGCTGAAAATAAATATACAGTGCATCCCTAATCACAGTGTATTTCATGTAATTTTACTTGAGAGATTTTTGCAAGAAACGACTGCTTGCTGAAAATCTTGCAGCCTCATTGTCATACAGTCAGCTGCAGCAGACATTGAGGTTAGTCAGCAGTACGTTACATTATCAGATGTGTTTTCTTCTTGGAAATGCAATAGTGACAGGGTGTTGTATGTGGGTTTTGGCAGGCAGCTGCAACTTAAAGTGGACCGACACTGAATCGATACAGAGTACCGTACCGTACCAGCTTACTTTCACCCCTGTTGACAGCTAATACTCATCACAGTTCAGTTGCACAGCTGTTGCATAAATTTATCTCCATTTTGTGGATGTCCTATAAAGTCACAGCAGAGGAAGACGCATCAGATGTTGGAGATTTTCCATATTGATCCATGTGAATTTCATTCCTAAATCAGGCAGAGATTTATTCATGAATTACCACATTTAGTTTATAGGAGATTCTTAATTAAAGTGACTTTATAAATGAGGTCATCAGGTTGTATGCAGACATCAACAAGCTGAGCATTTTGATTTGACTGTGAGAAATATAGGCAGCCACAGTAATGTAATTTTTAAAGTGACTCTTATAAAATCATATTGTTGATTAAGCTGCAGTTTTGATTTGTACTCATAAAACAAACACGCCCTTTCTCTCTCTCTCTCTCTCTCTCTCTCTCTCTCTCTCTCTCTCTCTCTCTCTCTCTTTCTCTTTCTCTCTCTCTTTCTCTCTCTCTCTCTCTCCTCTCTCTCTCTCCTCTCTCTCTTTCTCTTTCTCTCTCTCTCTCTCTCCCTTTCTCTCTCTCCCTTTCTCTCTCTCTCTTTCTCCTCTCTCTCTCTCTCTGTGTGCAGGGATCCTAACACCATTTTCCGGGGAAACTCGCTGACTTCCAAGTGCATTGACGAGACCATGAAGCTGGCAGGAATGCACTATCTGCAGGTCACGCTCAAACCCATCATAGATGAGGTATGACACTGTGACACTTCAGCGTATGTGTTCCTTTATTCAGGGTACTCATCTGAAACGTCAGACTCGTTTTATGTCTTGATTTAATTCATGTCACATGTCCCTCTCTGTGGCACCAGTAAGAATGTTTTGTTAAATCAGTTATGAATGGATGTCTCAATAAATCTTCACAGATCTGCACAGAACACAAACCCTGTGAAATCGACCCGGTCAAGCTCAAAGAGTCTGAGAACCTGGAGACAAACAGGGTAAAAAGAAGAGTCTTTGTTGGTTTGTTTGTGTGTGTGTTTGTGTGTGTTATCTGACATATCTGCCCTGCCTCCTCTCCTCAGGAAAACCTCCGTCATTATGTCGACCGCATCTTCAACGTTATCACCACCTCTGGCGTTCGCTGTCCCACCGTCATGTGCGATATCTTCTTCTCTTTGAGAGAGTCTGCTGCCACCCGTTTCCAAGGTAACTGACCTCCTGAATGACTTAGAGGAGATGGAAGAAAGAGAACGAGTAGCTAATAAGGAACAGGATGTGGACAATAAAGAACAGGATGTGCAAGATGTCCAAGGACACTTTTTGTGCCCTGCTATTTGTGTCAAACCTGAAAACAATTAAGCCTCCTACACACTTATTTTGGTTATGTGGAGTGTAAAGTATGTAGTACCAGTATCATATACTGTGCTGCCCCCTGTTGGCAGTAACAGAGCACTGCAGTCACAGGTGGAAATAGCTGTTAAATGATAATGAACGATAAAAAATATATAGTTTTATTTCTGTGTCACATGTACTTCCAGATCTTCTGTAAATTAGCTGCTTTCAAGTAACATATTTATGTGGAAAAAAATTCCAAATGAACTGTACACCAAAACTAACTGCTACAAACCAACAATTTATCCAAAGTACCTGACCAATGTAGTCTTTGTTCATTCAAATGTACAAAATCAGTATCTGTTTTTATCTTACGAAAGATAAAAAACAGTTCCCAGTAAAAAGGACAATAGAAAATAAAATTAAAGTAATTTTCTGTGTTATTCAGAGAGCACATTGAATAAATATGCTTTTCTTCCAGACCAACTGTGTGAGCTAAATCCCTGTTTTTCTTTTCTTTTGTTTTTTTTGCTTTTTTTTTTTTCGCTGTCTAGTAGACCAAGATGTCCGATACACAGCAGTGAGCAGTTTCATTTTCCTGCGTTTCTTTGCTCCAGCCATCCTCTCCCCCAACTTGTTCCATCTACGGCCGCACCACCCAGTGAGTCTGATTTTTAAAGCAAACACGCATGAAACCAAACATATCTTTATTCATTTTTTATTATTATTGTATGTTCTAATTTACATTTTGGTAACACTTTCTGTGAGACCACATCTATAGTGCATTATGGGGGCATTCATAGTGACTTATAATGCATTCATTGACTGTGACTATAAGTTCAGGTGTCTCTTGACTATGTATTAAATAGAGGTTGACTGATAGGGCTTATTTACATTGTGACTATCTGTATTCACATGTACACAACACAATCATTGTTATCACTGTATGTGTCAATTAAAGTGAAGTACTAGAGGGTGTCACAATTTCAATGTTAAATTCAAAAAATCAATCAAAATCAAAAAGAGGTTTCAATTTCAATAATCAAAATCAAAAGCAGATATTTTTTTTTCTCTCCAGTCCCACCTACTTGTGGCATCCGGTCTGTGTTGGAAAAACAAGGAACAACAACAAAAAAACAAAAACAAAGACAACACATCGTAGTTTACCAGCCGTTATATAACACTTGATACCATATAGACTATGTTTTTAAAGACGAATTTGAAAATGTAAATGCCAGTTTTCAGGGCATACAGCCAATGATAAGTTGATTTTTATAAATCAAGACTCTGTAGTCTAACAATGCCATAGCTTTCACAAAAAAAAGTTTAATTTGAAAAACTGAAATGAATCATGACTTTAAAATCAATAGTTGAATTGTGGATTTGGGGAATCGTGACACCCCTGTGAAGTATATATTGTTGCATCTATAATAATGCATGCTTCATCATACAGTTTCATTATTGGTGGTAAATAAAGTGTAATGCATTTTCATGCATTTAAAATATTGTATGCTGTATCATAAGTAATTACTATTAATCATCCTCTAGTTTATAATTAGTCATGCCTTGAGCATAAAATACTTGAACTTAGTCACATTTATAATGTTGCTGTTGATATGGTGCATCAGAAAGCATTGTGTGTGTTTATAAATCATAAAGCGTTATGAATGCATTATAATCCACTATGAATGCCCCCATAACGCTCTACAGATGTGGTCTTTACAGAAAGTGTTCCCTCCATTTTTCATGTTAAGGACATCTTGTGCTTGTTGGTGTAAAAGCTGAAGTTTAAAGTTCTTGACTTTGGAAACAACACATTTTTTTGTTCATGTGGCCTAAAGAGGTCCAGGTTCAGTCTGTATTACATGTGATGTTGTCAAATGGGAATGCTAGTTTCTCAAGATTTAATGTGTTTTATTTCATGTCTTTTTGTCTCCACAGGATCCTGCCACCTCTCGAACCCTCACCCTCATCTCCAAGACGATCCAGACCCTGGGAAGTCTCGCCAAGTCAAAATCTGTGAGTTTCTCTGAGTTTCATTCCTGTGACTAAACTGGACTTTCTTTGTATTTCAGTATGAAAAGTTTAACTCAAACACAACTTGCTGATCTTTCTCTCTGTGTCACTCTTTCTCTTCCATCCTTTTATTCCTTTCAAGGCCAATTTCAAAGAGTCTTACATGGCTGCGTTTTATGACTACTTCAATGAGCAGAAATATGCGGACGCTGTGAAGAATGTGAGTGTTCGGCTTTTTTCCCTGTTACACACAATAAATCTGGCAGTTTGTAGACCGATGATCAAGTATTCTTTGTCTTGTACTTCAGATGAAGATAAACTCAGATAAAAGAGTAGTGAAGTGTGTTTGTGAACAAAAGTGGAGACACTTGAAAAGAATTTAAATAATGGAGCGGATTGAGGGATGTTAAACTATGGTTAGAGGGAACAAAAGTTTCCACCACAGTAAATATATTGATATATGACACGTTTTACTTCCCTCTGCAGTTCCTGGACCTGATTTCCACCTCTGGCAAATGGGATCAGAAGAGTATTGAAACACCGATCATGCTCAAAGAGGGGTGAGGATCCAAGTTACTGTTAAACTGATATTCAGGGGAGGAAACACCTCTAAACAAAATAAGATGTATGCCTATGAACAGCCCTCTCAGTAGCACAGCAAAACAGTCCTACATGTGATATAGATTAATTTATAAAGTTGATTTGAACGTTAATTTGAGCTTTTGTCAGTCACCTTTTCACTGCTAATTAGGCAGCTTCAATGTTTGTCTTTATACCACCTTATTAAGGTTGTCTTGACATTGGTTCCAGTATTAGACAAGACAGTTGGGTCGACTATTAAGGCTGAACTATCCAGACTTAAAGGATAGTTAGACATTTTGGTAAATATTCGCTTTCTGGTAGTGAGTTATGAGAAGACTGACACCACTCACATGTGTGAATAGTAAATAAGATGCTATATGGCGAGCAGCTGGTTAGCATAACTGGAAACAAGGTAAAACAGCTAATCTGACTCTCTACAACGCTAACAGCACTTCTAAGAGCCCTATAATTTACACATTATGTATTGTTTGTTTAATCTGTACAAAAAATGAAGTGTAAAAAAGGTTATTCTCCGTTTCATGAGGGGCTTCATGCTGGATTATTTCTTGGTTGACGTTAAACAGGTAACTTCCTGAGGCCATATTACAAAAACTTCCTATTTTTTATTATTTAATTTTGTTTTAAGAAAAGATAAGAAGAGTCTAAGATGGGATTTTTTTTTGATATGATGGAAACAAATCCTGAGTAACTTAAGGAATCCTGTCTTATCACACACAACATAGCAGACAGACAGAGCAATAAACAATAGCAGCAAAAGAACAAAAAGCATAGTGGGCAACACAGACTAGCCATGTGTCTCACTGAAACATACTGAAACATACATTGAAAAAAGAAATGCAGCAAAAACAACAAGACATATGAATTTTAGGTTTTGGTAACATCTGCTTAGAAATCCAAAGAAATTTACAACAATTCCATGAACATGGAAAGGATACTAAATAAGACTTGTCACTTTATCCTGAAGTTAGAGTTTATTTTAGATTGTGGGAAGTTCGGATGCTTGTAACAAGTGTAATACACATTTCCTATCTTAAATTGGGATAGGAACATTGACTCAGGAACTGTTCATCTGCAATACCTTTTTTTCCTAAATCAGCTCCTAACCCTAATTACCATGGTTACAAACAGTTAAGACAGGATCTGCAGACTAGCAAGTTTCTGGAATAAGGTGGTTGCCTGGCAACTGCTCAGAGGCGGGAAATAATCCAGAACATAATTACCTGTAAATTGCTGAATTTTGTCTTTTACACTTCTATCTCTGTACAAATTTAACAAACAATGTATTACATGGAATTATTGAGACATATTTTGTCAGTGTTGTACAGAGCCACACTATCTTTTTCCATTCTAAACAGTAAGCTAAGCTAACTGGCTGCTGGCTGGTAGCTTCATATTTATCATAGAGACACAAGCGTGCTTTTAGTCTTCTCATCCAACTCTCTGCCAGAAAGTGAATTAATGTATTTCCCAAACTCATCACTGAAGAGGAGCTGAATTTTACCTTTGCATGTTTTACCCATCATTGTCTGATTCGTGTCCAAAGCTCACAGTTACAGTAAGGACACACATGAGACTGTAAACGGAGCACTTTTAACAACACATGAGCTGTTGTTTTCATGATATTTGTGATAAGGCTATAAAGGGGAGCACGGTTTCCAGTCGACAGTAGTTGTGCCAACGCCTCGCTCATCAACATCCCCACCCTCTTTTATTTTCTCTGCTACCGGGCGTAGGAGTGTAAAACTCACTATAAAGAGGGTTGATGGGAAGGGGTCAAAAGGCACAAAGGGCAGGTAAGAGCTTCTCTATATAAAGGCTTTGCCCTTGTGACCCCCTGTGTGTGCACTGTAACCCCCCCTGAACCAACCGAGCCGGCCATTTTCTCTCCCACCAACATCATGCGCTGCTGTAGACGCTGCTACACTTTACTTTATATCTGGACTATATATAAGCAACCTATAAAGTGACTGTTGTGATGGATTTGCCTGTTTTATGGTATAAAGTAAAGTGTTTATCTATAAGCCTGCTTACCTAGGAGGTGTCACGTAGTGCTGGTAGCTCTTCTGGTTCCTCGCCGTGCCAGACATGCTTGGAGTGACAGTGACAGCGGGGGTTGGTTATTGTACAACATTTCTGGGATCTCATATCTGCCCGCATCTTGACCCTTTATATCCTTCCTCCAGACTGTGACCACATCACCACCACACACACGCACACAGTTTCCAGCAGCTCCAGGCAGATGTGAAACCAGCACGTTGTTGGCTCAGTGAAAAGAGTACAAGTCTTCCTGTGGGAGAGTAGTAACTGTGGTGTTTATAACCCTGGTGCTTCATATTCCTTTATGTATCCTCTGGCCCTCAAACTCTAAAAAACAAAGACATCCTGGTGTTTACTCTCCCGTAAAGGACCATACCGGTGATTTTACATGTTTTACTCCATTAACAAGAAATACGCCAACAAATAGCATCATTTTTAGATTGATTTCAAGTTACAGGCGCCTGCTGGCTCCATTTATTTTATTACAGTGTCAGAATTAATTTAGAGATTGAGGTAGCTAATCCATCATAGTGGACTTGTATTTATTTATTTATTGGTAAATAAGTTGCAAGCTGAGAAGCATTCATCAGCTTGTGGATGTTGTCAGAAAATCAATGCTATAAGTTTCATGTGAATTTCTTATCGGGCACATGCCCATCTGACTTTCCCCAAGTGACACCTTCAAAAATATTGTAATATTGTAGTAATTGGAATCAGACAATTTTTTGGTATTTTTAATGACTAAACTAGTTGACAACTAATCAATGAATCATTGCAGCCCTAGATAACATAACCTTGATGTAACAATAAACTGACATGAATTGTTCAGTGTGATGGATTATCTCAAGTTTGCACTGCAAGTTGGTTTTTGATAACGAACTGGAAAAAAAACCAGCTTGGAAGTAAATTAGTCTAAAATTTTGTGCTATGATTTGGAAAAAGTTCGTAAAAGATTTATACACTATTTATAAATAAAATATGCAAAAACACCGGCACCTTTGATCTGCTGACCCATCTCCTTTTTGAGTCATAGACTGTGAAATCTATGATCGCTGTACTGTTTTCACATGTACAGCAGTGATGAAAACAAGGCATGTAAATGGAATGATAAATGTAGGCTATTGACTGCACAGGATTCACTTAACCAGAATGAAATGGTGGTTAAAATAATTTTAATTAATTTACACTCTTATACATTTAGGTACTGCACTATTTTAGTACTGTGGACATATATAAGGGATGTACTGAGTTAGAGAGAAAAAAGATTTTGTGATATTTTCAGTGAAACATGAGCTCATCTGTCTCCCACCCATTTCTCCCCAGATTTATGATAAAGAGAGCACAGGGGAGAAACCGGTTTGGAATGAAGAACTTCAAGAAGAGATGGTTTTCGCCTCACCAACCACGAGTTTACCTACCACAAAACCAAAGGTGAGGTCAAAGGTTCAGGATCTTCTTGCAGTTGCATTGTTTCCTCGTCTGTTTATGTCATCGTGTGTGCTGCGCTCGTGTACAAATCAGCAGGAGGGTGAGACGGAGGCAGAGAATCTGCTGAGTGAACATTTAGTCTGAACACAGTGTGCGTTCAACACATGTGGTGGAGATAAGTTACTGAGCAGGCAATATGTTTGTGCTGCATCCAAACAAGCTCAGGCAAAAACATAAAACATAAGCTGTTTCTAAGTTCCACTGTGCTGTTGATGGACACTGTTGTCCCACAGTGCAATGCACAAAGGACAGAGAGAAATATTCAATAAATGTGTGAATTTGCCACACCATAAAAAACATGGTTTATTAAACACCCAGCTCAATTTGAATGATTCAAAAGAAAAAATCACCAAGTATATAAAATTAGGATTCAAAATCGGCTCCATCCACCAGCAACAGCAGATTATCCAAAAGTCCCAGTTGTCTCTGATGAAAGTTTGTAAAACTGCCCGGTGTAAAATGTTCACTCCAGAGGCATTTGTTGGTGGTGATCCTCAATTCTCTGTCAACACAGCTCTTCACAAAATCACTCCACCTCTTCAGCTCATCATTCTTTGGAAATTTGAACAAGGAGGCCGAGCTGTTCTGTAAATTCTGGCATCCAGAGAAGATACGTTTGCGCTCCAGCACACCATGAAGCCATGAATTCAAGCCTGCCCAAAAGATCATGAATACAAAAATGGTGAAAAACAACTCAGCGCTACATAGTTAACAGTCTTGAGACATGTTTTCAGCAGAAACAAAAATCTCTGAGTTTTCTTTATACAGACTTTAATCCAAGTTGAATATTGTGGTGAACAAAGAATGATCTTGGAAAAAAATATTTTTCTTTCACCTCATGAAGTTTAATTGGCTGTGTCATTTTAAAGTCCCAGTGTGGCCATAGTGCATGTATTGAGCTTTCTGTCAGTGTACAATAGCTGAATATGTTGTTTTTTGTGCAGTAACTGTCAAAATAGTATATTATAATATTGGTCATAAAACTCTATACCTGAGGTTTTCAAGCTGTCATACATACCTCCCCAGGGGAGGGCAAGAGAACTGAGGCAGTTAATGAGCAAAGATCTACATGAATGAAGTTATTTACTGTAATTTGTTTCACTTGTGGTCAAGATTCAGTGCAACTTATACTTACACTACCTTGATTATCTCTGAATTATCACGTATAAATGTCCACTAATCTGCCTAGAAATCAGATAAAAAAAACACTCCTTATAAAGTTTTTAAGTTTTCTTCACTATCAAAGTAATGCTTTGATAGCTGTCTGTATGTCCAGGGCTCAATATTGTCAAATATCTAAAATTAATCAGAACTGTATCAGTAAGTGGCTGGTAAAATTTGAACATTCACTGGTCATTTGGCCAGGGGACAATAAAGTTAATTTTGCCCCATTAGGCCATGTACCTCGCAAAACAGGAACTGGTCCCTGCTCGACATACAGACAAAACAATTTAAAAGTGTGGATTTCGGGGGTTTTTGGGGAACATGGTGTCAGACTTTGAAACTCTGCTGTATACAGTTAGTATGTAGTATAGAATTAGCATATCATTATAAACTGGTATGACTCTAATGGCAGACTAACACGGCACACATTTTATTATATCAAGTTAATAAATGTTTTTTATAATTTTACACATTCCTTCATCCTTTGCTTTTTTGTAATTTCTCATGTCTGATGTGTTTTCTTTTACGTCCAGGTGAAGGCGCACTGTGCAGCATTCCCATAGAGAACATTCTAGCTGTAGAGCGGCTCGAGGAGGAGTCCTTCAAGATGAAAAATGTAAGGACCCCACACAGCTACCCATATGAAATCTTTTTGGTACAAATTACTCCTACATGAACTAAGACTCCTCCCTTTTCCCCTCCTTCAGATGTTCCAGGTCATTCAGCCGGAGCGCGCTCTCTACATCCAAGCCAACAACTGTGTGGAGGCCCGCGACTGGATCGACATCCTGACCAAAGTCAGCCAGTGCAACCGTAAACGGTTAAGCACCTACCATCCTTCAGCCTACCTCAACGGCCACTGGCTCTGCTGCAAGCTGTCAGCAGACACAGCCCCGGGGTGTACACCCTGCACCGGGTAAGTAAGGTGCCAAAATCTGTCCTGCACCATCATCATGTTCCTGTCCTGTTTTTTTTCCACTGTCTCATTCTCCTGTGTGCATCTGTTTTCAGCGGTCTGCCAGCAAACATCCAGCTGGACGTCGATGGAGACAGAGAGACTGAGAGGATTTATTCCCTGTTCAGCACATACATGAGCAAATGATCAAGATGCAAGGTCAGACACTGACAGTGAACGTGCATGATTTGTCTCTGTCCATTTATTGTTCTGTCTCTCACCCCACTTCCTGTCCTCTCCTGCAGAGGCATGTGGCAGTAAGTCTGTGTATGACGGGCCCGAACAGGAGGAGTATTCCAGCTTTGTCATCGATGATCCCCAGGAGACCTACAAAACCCTGAAACACATTGTCTCAGCTGTGCAGACCTTGGAGCAGCAGCACACCAAGTACAAACGTGACAAGTTCAAGAAGACAAAGATAGGCAGCCAGTATGTGTTTGATGGCTATTTATGGGTCTAGCTCGAATTAGGTTTTGTTATTGCAGTGATTCTCAAACTTTTTCTGGCATTCAGAAGCATTCAGAATGATTTTCAATCGATCATTAACAAAGATGAGGGATTAAACTAATAAAAAAGAATCCAAGTTGATTTCTTTTTTTTAAATAAAGGTCAGTCAACAAACTCTTGTTTGTTTACTTACAACTTAGTTTCTCCCGTGGTCATCCACATCCCCCTGCAGTGGCTCTATGCCTTGCCAGTAGAGCCAGCACCATAGTTTGAGAACCACTGAGTTATTGTATGTATAATTGGGGCTAGAGCTGCCAGTAAACTGTGAGGTGTGAAACTGAAATCTCTTTCAAGAGGAAGATTCCCTTTTGGGCCAGCAGGTGGTGCAGTCGTACAGTTCACAATTTCTTGTTTAACATGTATAAAGTACTGTATGTTGAAGATCAAATGTAGCCCTTTTAACATTTCAAATATCTACAAAGTCATAATTTTAACCTCTTCTCTGAGCTGGATTTTCCCTTCAGTCCAGTCACATTAGCGTCTGGTTAGGACCTTTGTGATTATTTTGGCCTCTAGTTCTGCATTAAAGGCTCAATGTAAAAGATTTAGGAGGATTTATTTCCAGAATATTGCAGAAATGGGATATAATATTGATAATTATGCTTTCATTAGTGCCAGATTTGAAAAAAGTAAAGTGTTAAGGGGCACTTGCCTGACCTGCAAAGAATTTAAAATGCAAAACAATGCAACTTATTATTTTTTCTCCGCGTCTATTGTCTTCACAATTGGAAAAGAAAACATTAAGTCCAAAAGTACAGGAAAAAACAGTGCACCTTTGTAATCACAGATTAAAAGTAGCTTGTTGTTTTAATAAACACAATGTTGATTTAACATCTTTTTTTCATTCAGTTTGACTCCTAAATTCCTTCTGCTTAAAGTTAGCCTCTCTCTCGTTTTTAGAGATGATTTATTTTGACTTTTTTTCATATTTATAAATCAGGGCGCTCTAGATAGGGCCACCGTAGTTTCCCCTACACACCTGGAAGGGGAGGGTGAGGTGAACCTACAACCTCACTGCTAGGTGCACCCAAATCCTACACACTTGTCCTTTAACAGAAAATGAAGTTATTTATGGTCTGTGTTTATCTCCAAACAAATAACATCATCTTTTTCTGTTTCCTCAGGGAGCACCCGATTGGAGACAAGAGTTTTCAGTGCTACATCCGCCAGCAGTCTGAGAGCTCCACCTACTCCATCTAGCCATGGCCCTGTGTACTGTTTCTAAGATGCCCAGAACCAGCATATTTTTCTTTACTGCAAAAAAATCTCTTACCAATGCTGTTAGTCTAGTATTGAGTTTTAAATCTTTATTTATACTTAAAACAAGATTTTGAAAAAAGTCACCTGACAGACTTATTTGTTCAGTTTTAAGTAAAATAACGCTTTTAAGAGTCAATACCAGACTGATGATGAGCTGTGTAGATGGACTTTTTTTTTGCAGTGTCTCAAGGTGCATCACTCCAAATTTTGGAGAACAGACCTCAGCAAGAGAAAAGGAGGAACAATTGTGGAGGAAAGAGGGATACGAATGAAGAGATAATCACACCGTGCATCTATTTGGGTCTCCTTTCTGTGATGTGATGAGAGAACAAACAAACGAACGTTTTCACTGGACAGTTTTGACAGTGACCGACACGCACTTTAATCGCCTCCAAATCTATGGATGAACAAGCCTCGCAGCACACTTTCAAAAAGCTTATTTTATCTGTTTGATTTGTATTTGGTTATTTTAATGGTTGTTGAAATGATCCGTTGTATTTCACTCTATAGAAGGAAAGGAAGGACTGTAATTTTTCCTTTTTTGGGTGGTGTTGTTCCCATGTTTTTTTTAGTTTTGTCCCTAACCTCCTCAGGAAGGCTGTGAAGGTCGAGGGCACACAAGAAGAAGGGATTGTCGGGACCAAGCACAGCCGAGAGCAGCTTGATGTTAGCTATCAAAAATCACTCCATGGACAGTTTTATCCCTCATTCTTTAATCCTTATCATCAACGTGCTAACAGATGTATAGGTTCACGTTTCATTTTGAAGCCTTGTTCTGTTGTGGTCAGATGTGGTGCCCCTGTGTAACCAGGATAACTTGTTTTTAGAGGGTTTTCTTTTTTTCTGCTTACACTCAGTCAGAAAAACAGTGTTTGTTTGAGGGTATGCTGAACAGTTCGCTTAGCATGGCTGAATTTATGGATGTTAAATTGCAGCGTCTCTTTTAAGTAAGACAAAATACACTGGATGGCTGATTAGTTGAACTCCAGCTCCAACAAAGAAATTAGATTTATACTTAACTTTAGCACCAGTTCCTGTTGATATCAGGGCCGGATTAACCCATTAACTGTGGGCCCCTGTTGACTCCCTCAACCTGAGAACTTTGAATTTGTTCATAAATGCAAATTTATCCCGTCTCCAATCTTATTACAATATACGCTCAGTGGCCATTAGGTAGACCTGTACAATCAACATTTCTGTCGTAGATTCTACGAAACATTTAGAGTTTAAGTTTATAATAATCGGTTTTTGAAATCATGCAGTCCAGAAGAACACCATCACTACTGTGTAACCTCGCTGCAAAACATATAATTGAACACCTTATAAGCATCATAAAAATGGACAGTTGGATTGCATTAGATCAACAGTTCCCAGACTTATTAGGCCATGCAACCCCAATCCCCCACACCTTCAAAAAAAAAAAAAAAGCAATAAGTAGCCTCTTTGCAGCCATCACCCGGCACATTCAGACACTGTTAAAGATATTGCAAAAATCTGAAATAAATTGCAGTAAAATTGCACATGATCTGCCACGTGAAGACCAAAGAGAATGACACATGCCTGGGCTCAGAAACAAATACAGTAGGCCCACATGCTGAACCAAGAGCCTTGTTGCCTGTTTTGCCAAGTTTGTAGTCTAACCATGATTGATATGCACACAAAATCATGCCGGATAAATATTAGTAATTCCAGAAAAGTAGCTTTAACCACAATGTAGCAGGTTCATACACGTGATAAAACAGTGTATTTTGTTGCTTTTGAGAGGTGCTGATATGTGTTCCCGACATCCAGTAGTTGAACTAAGCTAGGCTTGGCCGCTTAGACGATTCAACATCCCCTCAAACTGCATGCAGATATAAAAAGCATGTTTGTTTCACTCTGCGTAACTGAAAAAAGTAAAACTCTCTCTTCAACTATCACAAAGCAGAAACTATGTGTTAGCACAGCTCATTACCAAGGATGGTTTTTATCTTAACTTCTAATTAATCGATATACTAACATTTTAACCAGTTGCGTCTCCAGTTATGATTGTGAAATGGATGGTATGTTACTGGTTGTGTTGCCCTGTTGGCTGCCTAATAATGTAGTTATTCTGTTTTGTGAGTTTAGCTCTGTCTTACTTTGGCAAAGCTGCACCCTGTAGCTTAAAACCTATTTATGTGCATTCCTCTGAGAAACTGCCTGCTGTGAATCTCACCCGTCAGCACCCCAGAATCTGTTGAAGGTACCGGATTTATTGTTGTTAACCAGTTGTGTTGTTTTACGCTTCCCAAAGGCAACCACTCCTCATTAGCATTCATATTCATCAGCACTCACTCGCGCCAAACCAGTGCATGTGAAGTCTAGTTGTAGTCACATGATGGTAGCCTCCACAGTCCGTCTGTGCGACCAGGTGATTACAAACCACAAGATTTTTGTATTTTCCAAAACTAAGCACCTGGTTATGTAGCCTCATGGGTGTTCCCGTGATCACAGGATCCCAAACAGTGCCAGTCATCACTTTTATAAAATTCTCCTTTTGAAAAACAAACAAAAAAAAAAATCATTGTTTAGATATGTTTTTTTTTTATATCTCAAAACCTGTTTTAAAAACAGACAAAGCAATTATTCCGATGACATCTTTTTCTTTGTCGAATATGTTGATCTACGAACTATAAGGAACAACAGTTTGACTCTGTTTTCTATCTTTGTCTTGTCATACAGGAATCTCGCTGTGTATCTGAATTGAATGACTGAGGTGTGTGTTTTGTGTGTATTGTGTGTTTGTGAGTGTGCATTTGTCAGTATGTGCATGAGTGACTGACATGACGGGTTGTATTGCCAATTGAATTAACCCAGTGTTACAGGTCAGGAAAGGCAGAGTCCTCACTTGTTAAAAAAGAGAAAACCACTGCCTGTAATTATCTGATCTCGTGTATCTCCTCTTTCCTCTTGTAAAGAACCACTGTTCCAGTTCAAGGAACATTTGCCAATATATTGTCTCCAAACATTTTATCTATGTAATAACACTGATGAAACATCAAGACTGGGTTGCACCAACAAAGATTTATTTAATCTGAGATCAGTTTAGCAAAAGGTTTGAAATGAGTAACTCCAGATTCAAAAGTAAGCAGAGCTCTGTTGCACAAACAAAAACTAGTTTCAATCTAGCAAATCCAAGTTTAGTGATGTAAACCAAAATTAAATAGGCTAGCTTACACAAATTAAAATAAATGAAAAAAATATACAAATAAATTTGAGTGCTTTCGGGACCTACTAAGCATAAAATAGGGAGGAACCATTAACTTTTGGCTGCTCTGTATTCCTCTGCAAAATGTTTGTTAGTTTTGTTTGCTAGCTAACTAAAAAGTCAACAAACTGATGCATTGTTTGCTAGCTAGTTAAAATAAAGTGTTACATTATTTGGTATCTATCTAAAAAGTTCTTTAAAAACCTGTTCTATTGTTTGCTAGCTAGCTTAAAAAAAATGTCAGCCTAGTCATGATGGCTCAGCAGAGAAGCTCTGACATCTCCTCCTCTGAGAAAAACTTTTTGGCCAAATTATTAACTGGAGTGAAAGAAAGACAAGACACATCATAAAAATAAAATTAAATTGAGTCTGTCCCTTAACTTTCTTCACGGAGCTTGATTATTTTGTTCAGTCCATGTAAAAAGGCAGCCGTTTTAAAAGTTGAACCTCCTCAGTTGTAAGTTTAAAGTTAATTCTGGATCGTGTTTTAAATTGGAGTTAAAAGTTTTGGTGCAATAGAAATTAAAATTAATCTGAGTTTAGATGGATTTTAAGCTTGTTTAAACGTTTGGTGCAACATTACTTAAGTTAAATCATGATTTAACTGAGTCTAAAAATGATCCTTGTTGGTGCAGCCCAGCCTAAGAGAGCAGTGTTGCTTTGACCTCTGAACTTTGGTGAGTCGTGTTTGTTTCCACTAACTCTCCTCAGGTTTATTGAACGCAGCAGTTTGTTTTTTTTTGCCAAGGCCGAGGAGACTCGGACTGAATTATAAACCACCAAACAGCTCTGTCTCTCATCCCTAACTTGGTGATCATATTTATTATCATTTTCAGCAAAACCTTCCCAGAAACATCGGCTGAGCTGGTGGGGTGATGGCAGTTACAGTAACGGCAACTCCTCCACCCCGAAGCCCACAAAGGAATGACTTATGCAATAATGGTGTTTCAGCATGCAATAATATTAACAATCCCTCGATAAGCCCTTCAAATTATCACAAATTAACAACGCACATCTGTTGACCTTTTGCAGTAAAATGCCTCTTCAGATAAACACATATTATAAAGGGAGAACAGTGTATTTTGTACAAATATTTTAAAAGTATTAAAATAAGCCTGTTATATGTGTACATAAAACAGTTGAATGAATGGTGAAAATGTGATGTGTTTTTTTTCTCCTGAATAACTAAATGAAACCAATATTAATGCAAATGCATGTGTCTGTGTTGTTTGTTCAGTCTGCCTCTAATCTGAAGTGCACACACTCACAACAAGAGCTTCATTTTGTTTTTGTTTTTAGGAAATACATTTTGTTAAAATCAGTTTCAGACAAATTCCATCTAAATGATGTCAAGCTTTTTCCCAGTGTGGTCCATCAGTTCTTCTCATTTGTCTACAGTCATACAGTGAATCATCAGATTTTTGGCCAAACAACTTAAAATGGATGTCTTGTTAAACTGCCAAAAAAAAACCAAAAAAAAAAAAAAACCCACCAAAACAAAAAAACTGTTGGCAAGTGTCCATTCAAACCGTGTCTGTCTTGCATTTACTGTATGTTTTGCATATGACATTGTGTGTGAATGGTGAAGGAAAAAGATGTCACATGTCCCCGTCTTTCATGGAACAGCTGATATAGAGTAATGTTGAGTATTACTGGTAATGTCTTATGTTGCATAAGGGATTCGTTTGCATTTTCATTCAAGCAAGCCAACATTAAGGCAGGTTTTGTTGCCAAAAACAATATTTTTTATATTAATAATGAATGAGGTGACTCACTGTACCCACTGAGAATCAACATGCAGCCTTTATAGCTGCTTCTTTAATCTTATTGTGGAGTTAATGGACAGTTCATTCTCTATGCTTTTATCAACTGCCCTCAATGTACATAACTGTTAGGGAGGCAAATGAGCTTCTGAGTGTCTAGTGAAGGTGTAGCAAAATATAAATACCAATATATTCGTGTGTACATCACTTTAATATTGCAGCTGGTAAATGTGGGGCTAAATTTATTTACACATATATTTTCAGTGGTGAAGGAAATACTCAGATCCTGTAAACGTGGCCCATTCAAAATCAGCAATCAAATCAAAATCAAAATTCATAATCAGCATCAAAATATACTTACAGTACCAAAAGTAAAAAAAAACTCATTATGCAGGATGGCCCATTTCAAAAGAATGCATATTACATCATTATATAATGATAATTACTGATCCATTAATGTGTGCACCACTTTAATGTTGCAACTGGTAAATGTAGAGCTAATTATGCTATTATTTAATTACTTTATCTGTTGGCCAGCTTGTGAGCATGAAAACAATTTAATCTATAATTTACATTATAATTGACTTGCTGATTATCTTTTGTATTATAATTCTGAATATGCCAAGTAAATATAAATGTGGTATAAAAAGTACAGTATTTTCCTCTGAAATGTAGTGAAGTGAAGTGAAGAAGTGGAAAGTAGCAAAAATGGAAACTCAAGGGACTTGAGACTTGAGTAAATGTAGTACATTCCACCTCTGTATATTATATATTTTACTTTTCACACCGTTAGTTTGAAAATTCACCATTGGAATAGATAAAGTCTTACTGACATCAGAATTTCTTTTTTGATTATATCTTGCATTCTTAATCTGAATCTGAAAAGTAAGAAGTCATCAAATACATGTAGCTGAATAAAAACTATAATATTCGCTTCAGAGTACACAGTAGCAGGAAATACCGAGAAAAAGCTGAACCTGCCAAAAATCAGTCATTCAAAAAAGTATCATGTCATTACATGCAACAAAAATCATATTATAATATATGTAGCCATGAATTAATTTATAAAAGATGACATACTGTGATTTCTGTTTTAATTTATTTTGGTATTTATACACACTGCCATTAATCCCCCTACTGTCTATTAATTTTCCATTGTATTTATTATTTTTTCCTTTTTTAAAATGTATTGATTATTTTATGTATTTAATTTAACTGTTATTTTCCCTTTGTATTTTTACCCTATTTATTTCTCCAGACTTATTTATTTCTGTATTTCCTTTCTACATTTCTTTATGCATTTCTGCTTCATTATGCAAATCAAGGTGCTATCATTGTCATAAATAGATAAATAAATAAATAAATAAATAAATAAATAGATTGTAATAAATAAAATGGAGAATAAAATGGGAAATGAAATTAATATGGTAATCAGTAAGGAAAATAAGACAGAAGCAAATTAAAGCTACTACAATGAGTTTTTAACTGGTTATGAAACCTTCTCATTTTAATGCTGGTTCCCTTTTAAAGAGGCAAACATGAGAAGATTGGCTGTTATATAGTTGATGGCTACTGGGTCCGATGAAACGAACATTTTCCCTGGCAAAGTTCCAGTGAGTAGCACATTATAGCCAGTTAAAAAGAAACATTTTTATTTGCATTATTTTATTTTTGACCTTAAATTTTTGTGATCAACACAGTGGAAACACTACCACATTTGTCCACAGAGGCCTCCAAAATCAACAAAATAAAAGTATCAGTTCGTGTCATATTTTTAAATTAATGCCTAGATCGAACTTTAATATTATTTTGGGTGCATTATTGACATAATAATCTATTTATTGAGACATTTATGTAGTTCTTTATTTTTTTTACATTTGACAGTTTGTACTTTTGCTCTGACTCTGAAACGCGAGTGTGACAAGAGAAGAAGAAACGTTGACAGTCGCCTAGCAACAACGCACTATGACATTCGAACGTCTGTTAAACGTTGAAAATATAACGGTCGGCTGCAACATGTCCGTTTATCGCGTAACGTTATTTTTACTAATTTTTCTTACTTTTAACGTAGTTTTAGAAACCCTCCTACTCGTTTTAGGGACAGACGAGCTTTGTAAGCCCTATTTTCTTCACGAGTTCACAGCGGCGACATGTTGGCACGTTAGCAGCGCTCCCTAGCTGCCTCCCTCCCGCTCCCTCTTTTTGCATCTGCTCTCCCGGCGGGCCCCCGCCACTCCCCCTCTCTCCACGAAAACACTTTCGGGAAGAATAAAGTTTTTTTTTTCCCCCCTCACACGGACGTATGCTCAGCCAGTCTGTACTCAGAGCCAAACCGTGGCCTAGCAGGAAGAACGGCTCGACTATGTGGAGAAAGAAACGGGCGCTCGGGGAATCCGCGGCGTGTCTCGTGCTCCTTGTGACGCTCGTCGATGCTTATCAGTGTAAGTATGTAAGTGTTTTGTTTTTGCGGTTCACGTTTTTGAACCCTGCGGAGTGAAGCATTTGTGGCTCTGAGGCTGAAAAAGCAGCTTTCAGACTGGATGTGAGCAGCTGGGAACGGTTTCAGGACTTTTTTTTTTAATAACTTTAACATGAGAGCAGCGAACAGAGAAGGGAAAGTGTGAGGGGGTCATGACTCCCTTTTCTGCACCGTGAAACAATGACTGCCTGGTCTTCTTACAACAACCAGGGGTCATTTCTGAGAAATAACGGTTTCGCAATGACCTTTTTTTTTTTTTTTTCTGGCCAAATCACAGAAGAGTAATTAGGTTGTCCACTTTGTCCATGCAGGCAGCAGCCACATCAGCCATCTGTCATATGAGGAAACAGAGGACTTAAATTCCTCCTGGGATCAGTCATGTGTTATTATAATGTGGCTGCATATGGCAGCTTGTATTAATCACACATGTGAGAGTATAATTTATAGTGAACATGCACAGGCTTGTTCGCTTCTGATTGCTGTAATAGCAAGCATGCACTGACAATGAGGAGATAGCTCCACTACACAGTTTATTTGAATGAGTGTGTGTCTGTGTCTGTTCTAGTCCTGGGCCAGAGCACAGCCTCCCAGTTCCTGAGCAGGCACAAGAGAGCCAACTCTCTGTTTGAGGAGAGCAAGAAGGGCAACCTGGAGAGGGAGTGCATCGAGGAGCTGTGCAACAAGGAGGAGGCCAGGGAGATCTTTGAGAACCAGCCAGAGACGGTAAGAGGAGCGGCAGCCCTCTGAGCTGACCTGTGAGCTGTGTCCTGAGAGCAACATAATCTGGTTCCAGACCTCAACCAGAGATGTTTTGAGATGTTTTCCATTTTTTCCTTCACAATACCAATTCCGATATTGAAATCTGCATACTGAAACCAGTACATTAAAAAGAATATATATCATATTTTAACATTTGTACACTATTAACCCAGAATATGGGTAATATGGTTGCTGTCTTTGTTGTATGGCCTGTCTCAGGCTAAACCCTTTGTCAAACAAATACATACAGAGAATGAATGCCATAGAAAATGATTTTGTCAGCCTGGGGAAATCTGGGCAAAAATGGCATACAGGACGCTGCTGGGTAGTAGCAGGGTCCTCTTTCAGGGTAAGTAAATAATGTGGTATCAGATCAGCTAGACCCGCCTACTCAATGATAAGGATACCAGCATTTTAGGCAGTATCAGAGGCATTTTCCAATCATTCATATCAGTATCGGAGCATCCCTAATTTGAACAGCAATTCGAATGGGAAATGAAGTGAAACTCAGTGATAATTCTAGTTATCAGGCTAAGGGGATGAAGGAGAAAAAGAAATTTAGAGATGTATTAAGCAGTCAGTGAAAAAATGCAGTAGATCAGACTAGGGCTGCAATGCAAAATTATTTTATCATTGATGAATCTGCCTATTATTTTCTTAATTAATCAATTATTTATCAGAAAATAGCTAAAAATACCACTCACAATTTCCCAGAGCTCAAGTTGACATCATCAGATGTCGTATTATGTCTGACCAACAGTCCAAAATCCAAATATATACAGTTTCTTGTCATAGAGGACTAAGAAACCCAGCAAATAACATAACAATTTATATTAGGGATCTACAGTATTGTATTTTTTGCAGATATTACCAATGTATGCACACATTTTTTCCACCCAATTGCAGAGGCCATCACATCTCTCTTGTAGTGGAATTAACGCAATATTATGCCTACTTTTATTGTGATGGTCCACTTGGCAGAGGCAGACATAAAACGCAATGCTTTTCAAAATGTACACATTCGCTGGGCAAAAAAAAAAAAAAAAAATACTGCTGACAGTTTTTTAAACTGGTGACTCTTTCTCTTTGTTCTTCACAGATTCGTCTTGATTGGGATGACAGGCAATTTTATAGTGTTGAAAGAGTGTGATTGGGCTCGTCCTCACATGACCAACACTATGTAATCATTGCAAATAGCAACTTAGCTAACCATTTGAGAAACTTCAAATAAATTCAGATGTCAATCTCCTGACTAGGGTTGTTCCAATAATGATACCAATATTGGAGAAAGCCTTGGATACTGCCTAAATGCAGGATAGAGCAGCAGCAAGTTCACACGTCTATGCACTGATCCAATACCACCAAACCTCGAAATGGGACCTTCAGCAGTGACCCTTTTGCAAATGTTTTAACCTGAGCTAGCCCATACAACAATGATAGCAATCATATCATATCCACACAGCATTAGTAGTATACAGCTGTTAAAAATTAATACTTATAATATCTTTAAATGCACTGGTATGGGATAGGTTCTCGATGCTCAAAATTCGAGTATTGGAATGGATATCGGGAAGGAAAAAAGGTATTGGAACATCTCTGTTCCAAACCACTGATATACTCACCCAGTATGCACATAATTAAAGTGTCTTATTGGCAGGTCATATGTTCATTGTGGGCTCATAGCAATATTTTATTTTAAGGCCTTTGTCAGCCAATACTGATGATGCACCAGTAATATTGTGCATTACTATTCTTTACATCAGTATAGAATAATTTTCTTTTGATTGACTCGTAGATTTACTAAACATTTCAGCAATATATTTGCCATTATATCTTTAAAATGTTTAATTTCCTTCCAGAATAATTTACAAATATTAAACAAGCAATATCCAGATGTTATAAAGTTTCGAACAGAAGAATTATACAGAGCACAGCTGGCTGCAGTTTCACTTGCTTCACATTCTCTTTGTCTTTGTGTTCCTTTCCTTTTTGTCAAATACAAATCTGAAAACTTTTGCTAAATCTCTTGCCTCTTGTGTTTTCTTTTTCAGGAATATTTCTACCCCAAATATGTTGGTAAGTTTAAGAAATTTATTATGTTTCTTAATATGTTGTGATATCAGTTTTGTTTCACCTTTATGACCTAATTCTGTTGCAGCATGTCTGGGTTCACACCGTGTGGGCATCAACAACCAGGACTCTGATTCCGCCATCCCATCGGACCTTCGCACCTGTGTGAAGGGTGAGAGTATTTTAATGTCAGTTAGTCAGTGAGGCTCATACAGGTTAGCCTCATCTGTGAAATGTTTTTTATCAAAGCTTTCATCAACATCCTGTTTGTGTGTCTAAATCTGTTTGTTGCATGGCAGAGATCAGTAACCAGTGCACACCGTTTCCATGCTACAAGGAGGGTTCAGAGGGCTGTATGGACGGCCAGGCCTCCTTCACATGTGTGTGTAAACCTGGCTGGAAGGGGCTGCGCTGTGAGGACGGTCAGTTCTGATATGTCATTTGGAATTTTAAATGTTTTGTTAGTCCACTTTTTAAATAAGCACTCATGTAAACTCTATTTCTAATATCCTGTATCAATATTTTGTACTTAAAATTAGACTTAATTTACCTTAAAACTGATACATGAACTGAATGCGAACTGGCTGCTGATAGATTTTATGTGTTGACTGGGCAGACATTGACGAGTGTTCAGATCCTGAATTTCCTGCGGGATGTGACCAAAAATGTCACAACTTCCCTGGTGGTTTCCAGTGCCTGTGTGAAGATGGCTACTTCGTCAACAATAAAATCAACTGCGTGGGTAAGACTTCATTCATTTCAGTTATGAATCATTTAAACTTAAATTCAATTCAGTACAGAAACATACAGTTTAATTTACTTTCTGTATTTGGGCATGTGTGTGTATGTGTTTGTGTATTAATGGCTTATGTCACATATATGAGACATCCAGCTGTTGTACAGTCCCTATGGAAGAGAAACATATAGTACTAACTAGGCAGCTGAGCAAACACTCGTTTCTACACAGTATATTATCCCTTTTGAGAACTTTGTTTTTATTTGTTCATATGGACAATGGAACCCTACGCACTTCACAATAACAAAAACTCTGTTGTACAGCTGTTGTCCTCAGGGCCCGAACCATTTGTTATTTCTAAATCTGCCCTGAGGTGACCTGTTATGCAATAGAATGTGAAAAGCTTTTAAAATCTGAAAAGATGGTCCATCCTTTGTGCTGTAAACACAGACCACCAGTCTCATATCTGTGAGCTGCTTATAGTTTGTAGATGCTTGTGGTCTCATTTCCGCTTGTTTCTATCCAATCTGTCCTATGTGTCCAATTTTGTGTAGATAGTTCACTCAGTGTTTATCTTTGAGTGTGTTGAATGCTTGTTGAGTACAAAGTCTTCACAAACATGGACTGAGTCAGTTTGGTAAATATGCTTTGTCCGTTTTTTGATGGGTCGTGGAGATTTAGAAGATCATACAGGTGGTTTTGCACATAGCCCTTCAGCAAATATCCTAAATAATACATGTTGCAAATTACAAGCAAACACTGTTTCTTGTTGGAGCCACAATTAACTATGCACACATGACACAAGTATGACTGTGGTCTGGGTTTTTTGTGTCTCCTAAATGGATAACAGAGTTGGTATTTGTAATGATTGCTCAGCATGTCATGTGAGGATAAGTCAAAATGTTTCTTAAACACTACAAATGTAACTGCCCATCTTAAGAGCCGTCGTCATTACAAATTTGTAAAGAGCAAAGAGAAGGACACAGCAGTGGGTATAATATGTTAATTCCACTACAAGAGAGACATGAAGTTCTGTGCAATTAGGTGGAAAAAATATGGACATATATTGGTATCTGAATCAGCAATGGGCTGAAATGAGATGGAAAATAACAGCATACTGGATATCAGCAAAAATCCTATATCATGCATTCCTACTGATTAAATTAAAATAATAACTAGAACTGCAAGCAGTTATCAACGGGGGCCAAGCCTCCCGCGCGACTCGGCCCCCGAGCGTCGCGGAGCCCACGTAACGCAAACGGCTCTATTTTGTTCCCAGGAGGCACACGGCCAAGATCTGCTATGGAACGTGGGGTCGAAGAAGGCTGCCCTCTCTCTCCGTTCCTCTTATTGCAATGGGAAGAGGAGTGCAAGTGTCAAAGGCAGAATACGTTTGTTGTTACAAGTCATGGCCGCTTTGACCAAACATCACTAAACTTTACGGGCCGGCTGTGGAGGGACTCTAGATCGCACTTGCCAAATTTGGTGCGAGTCCGAGCAACTTTTTTGTCGCTTAATGTTTCTCTGTTTATAGCGCCCCCTGTTGCCCAATTTGCACCAAATTTGGTACAGAGCCTCTGGTTGACCTCTGAAACAAGTGACTTGAGTTTCATGTTGATAGCTTTTATTTTGACAAAAATATGTAATTGTATGCGTTTTTTAGCTAGCAGAAAAAAATGTGTATTTATAAGTACCGCGTTTTTTGGAGTAGCAAAATTCTTTTGATAACTTTTGATCAGGCATGCCTGGAGATTGTGTGTGCAAAGTTTCGTGCAGATGGAGCATAAATCCTAGGAGGAGTTCGAAAAAGTAGGTTTTTGACATGTAGTGACTTCCAAAGAGAAATGTGCTGTGGGAGTGGGCGTGGCCTATGTCAGAAGATGCGGCTCTATTTAGGGAAGACTTGGATATAAAGTGTATGTACATGTGATTAAAAATCTGGAAGTTACAGGCCAATATGCGTTTGCGTCCGTTACGGCGCCACCTAGTGGAGTACACGCACAATTTTTGGTGTGGGTGGTCTGTGTCCTATTCTATATATACCCTGTAAATTTGACAGTCCTCAGCATAATACTTGAGCTGAAATAAATGTTTGTTGTTTGTCTTGTAATAAGCCACGCCCACTTTGACCAATCGTGATTATCTTCAAGATATGTCCTCAGGAGTGACCCAGCGTCATGCCCACCAAATTTGGTAAAAATCAGTGTTGCCGTTTAAGAGATATAACGTTCCCGTATTTGCAGCGCCCCCTAGTGGGCAACATAAGCCAAATTTGGCTCATACCCCCACAGTCACATGCCAGCCAAGGATCTCAGAAATGTTGTCATTAGCATTTATTTTGACCGAGATATGCAACTGTTTGCGTTTTTATAGCTAGCTAGAAAAATTTATTCGTTATTAATTTGCACATATTTGGACGGAACAACATTCCTTTGATAACTTTATATCACGGCCCACTGACGAGTGTACGTGCCAAATTTCACACTGATCGGACAAAGCCCCAAGGAGGAGTTCGAAAAAGTAGGTTTTTCCAGTTTTCGTGATGTAGCAAAAAAAAATTATAGGCGGAAATGGGCGTGGCCTATGGCAGGTGATTCAGGGCTATTCAGGGAATTAGAGGATATGAGGCTTTTGAATGTGCGACATACGGTGTGGGAGTTATAGGCCAAAAGGTGTTTCCCTGGGTTATAGCGCCACCTGCTGGCGGACATATGTGAATTTTTGCATCTGAGGTACGTGCAGGGGTGTGGACCAACCCTCCAAATTGCACCGCCCTCCCATGCGCGGTTTAGCCTGCAGCACCGCTTTTATTGTGGGAAAAATAAAAATAATAGGGAACTATAATAATAATAAAAACTTTAACAAAAACAATAGGGTTCCCAGCACCGCTGGTCCTGGGAAACGCGTATGCTTGTGCATACGCGTCCCCCAGGCCCCGCGGGCTTGGCCCCCTAATTAAAGCATCATGTTATCAGCCTGTAATGTCAGCCGAAATGTTCATTTTTATCAATAGCAATATGTTATTTTAAAGCCTTTATCTGCCAATATCAATGACCTGCCAATATTATCATGCATCACTATTAATCTGTCATACTTAATGAAAACATTCATTTCTTAGTCGATGAAATCTCAGAAAATGATAAACAGTTACCCGTACATTTTTTCTACACTATCTTCACATTGCTAATTTCATTGTGCAAACACCCCAGTTTACAGTAATACTTGGCAGAGAACAGCAACAATTATTCAGAGTTTAGAAAGTAGAACCTGGCTTTTTAAATTACTTAATTAATTAGATAATTATCAAACTGGTTGTTGATTATATTCGTTCTATCAACAACTCATTTCGGCACTACATTGAAGGAGACTGATATTACATGTGAGAGTTGGTAGCTAAACCTCAACTGTATTCTATTCACAACCTCCAAGTTTACTTACTGATTCTCTGCCAGAGTTTTTAAAATGGTCTCTGCTTGCAGCTGTGCAATTATAATGTATTTTTTTATCCAAAAAAACAAAACAAAAACAAATAAAGGTGACTAAAAGTTGCATGGAAGATACAATATTCAACTGAATATGAAAATCTATGGTATGAATTGATTTGAACTATGGAGGTAAAGAGACTGTAGTTATTGTCATCTCTGTCATTTATTCATTTTACCCATTTACCCAAATTACAACTTTAAATCAACCCCATGTAGTTGATTGCCATTTTAATTTCTAATTAGAACTCGTACTAGAAATTCACACAAGACCATTTACCCATAGTCACTTTCAATTTACTGTTTTCCAGATATCGATGAATGTCTGTTGTACCCCAGTCTCTGTGAAGAGCCGGCGAAATGTGTCAACACGCCAGGCATGTATGAGTGCCAGTGTCCCCCGGGTTTCAAATACAGCTTCACTTCCAAGACCTGCAATGGTGAGAATTCAATCTATTGTTCCTGACTTACTCATGTAGTCTGACAGGTGACAAACCTGAGTATATTAAGCCAGATTTTTGTCTGTTAAAATCCCACTGATGGTACATTGCCTGTAAATTTTTCTTTTCCTTTCGCTGCAGATGTAGATGAGTGCGACTTGAATGTCTGTGACGGGACTTGTATAAACACAGTGGGCAGCTATACGTGCCACTGTGATGGTCGTGAGGGTCTTCAGTTGGCGGAAAGCAATCATTACTGTGAACGTATCCCTGTTTGTGTTGAGCTGTATGACTACAAACACCCTGAGATGCTTTACCTGGGAGAGCAGTTTGCAGGCCTTCCTGTCATCTATCTGCGCTTCCGCCTGCCGGAGAACACAAAGTGAGAGTCTATCACAAACACACACACACAAATGTAGTGTACTTGCATACATCTGAAAGCTGGCAACCTGCAAATTAATTTGAGGATCAGCCCAGCACCCTCTGTCAAGTGTTTTTAGTCATAAATCTGTGATACACATTGTGTTTTCTTTAGGTGACTATTCAAATTTTGTAAGGGGATAGAAGATAGATTTCATCCAGGTATCCTGAGCTGAGAGGTCAAGGTGCTCCTTTGAAAAGTGCTAAATAAGTTTTCTCCTTGCTAAAATTTAAAACTTGGAGCATTATTCAGTTGTCTTTGTGACAAGCTAGGTTGGTACCAATGGATGGATAGAGGTTGATACAAGTATCTTCACTATACCTTTAAAACTGAGTCCACTACAGCCTCTGAAATACAGTTAAGTCAGACAGGGATGTGGATGTCCCTGTGGAGTTGAAAAGGTCAAAGGATCACAAAAGAGTATTTTTTGCACAAACAACATCTCCACTGCTTTATGCCACAACAAATCAGAGCATAAAAGTTCATCCTTGACCCTGGGAACAGTAGTTTGACAAAAAGATCTTGACTCAAAATCTTACTGTAGCTTTCTAGATCTTGTAGATGAGTAGTGATCATCTGAAGACTGCAAGATGTAGCTTAAGGCTCCACTTCTGAGCGTGGCAACCAAATATGAAATTTTAGAATAAACGTAGGCATGATTTTCATTTCTACCTATCTCAAGGAAGTTCCATGTCTCTAGATTGATTGATTTTCATACCATACTGAAATATCTAAAATCTTTCAGTGCCTGAAAAAAAACATCCACAAATCAGAAAGTTGTAAGCTGGATATTAGTGAATGTTGGTGGATGTGAAGTTTACATGATATTTAGTAACTGGCCTATAACATTGGTATGGTCAATGAAATTACATTTCAGTATAAGTAGTCAGTCTTTCTCTTTCTGTCTGTTAGGTTTGCAGCAGAGTTTGACTTTCGAACATTTGACCCAGAGGGAGTTGTGCTGTACGCAGAGTCCTCGCAGGACTCGTGGTTCATGTTGGGGCTGAGAGAGGGTCGCATTGAAGTCCAGTTCAAAAACCAACACACGTTCAAGGTCACTAGTGGGGGAAAAGCCATCAATGACGGACAGTGGCATGTGGTAAGACAGAGCTGTAGTCCAGTCATTCCCTACATACGCTCAACTTGTTCCCTAATGGCATAGTGATAGAGGAAGTGCTAATCAGAAAACTGAAATGATGGTGCTAAACTGGGTTGAGCTATAGTACAGACTTGTGATGTGTAACACGCAGATCTCTGTGGATGAACTGGAGAGCAGCATTAGTGTGAAGATCAGTAAGGAAGCTGTGATGAGCATCAACAGCCCAGACAGTCTCTTCACTTCAGTTAACGGCAAACTGGAGACCAAGGTCTACATCGCTGGTCTGCCCAACCGCACTGACAACGTCATCAAACCTGTAAGCAGGTCATCTTCAAGCATGCACACTCAATGAATCACCCTTCAAACATGGAGTTTTTCCCTGTGACCACATCTAACAACTATCAGAATTACCTTGGTAACAGTGTGTGTGTGTGTGTGTGTGTGTGTGTGTGTGTGTGTGTGTGTGTGTGTGTGTGTGTGTGTGTGTGTGTGCGCGTGCGTGCGTGCGTGCGTGTGTGTACCCATCCATCCATTAGATCAACCCTCGACTTGACGGCTGCATCCGGGGCTGGAACTTGATGAACCAGGGGGCGTCTGGGGTAAAGGAGGTCATCCAGGAGAAGAAGAGTAAACACTGCTTTGTGTATGTGGAACGAGGATCTTTCTTTACTGGGTTGGGACTGGCACACTTCAACATTGACTACAGTGAGTAAGTTAAATTATACTTTATTAATACCTGTGGGAAAATTTGGCATCTGCATTCGATCCTCTGCCTTAGATTTATTCTTAATATTTAGGTGCAGTGACCAAATGTAATTTTAAACTATGCTGCCTCAGTTTGTGTGTTCTGGGGTGGGAGGAAAGTAAAGCACCCAGCAGAAATACATGGACAAAGAGAGCATAAAACTCCACACAGAGAGGCCCCTGGTGGCCCTGCTATTACTCTATATGTAGTAATATAGACCAGCAGAGGTACAAAGTAGGCACATATGGCCAACAGAGTCCTGCACCAGGCTGGGTATCTGTGGGTATCCACTAGGTAACCTGCAAAAAAGCAGTGTGATGAGTAAAAAATAGATTTATATAAATTTACAAGCATGGGTAAAAATGAACTAAATCTGGGTGATTACTTTTTCCTGCAGAAATCAGAAGTGAAAATAATTGTGCAGTATTTTTAACATTTAAATTGGTTAATAATATCAAGCCTATTCAGCTGCCAGTGTATTTTTATTTTGAAAGTGTAAGACACAACCTTTGACCCTACATCCTGCCAAATAATGGCATGTCTGATAGCGATGTAAGATAGCTGCTAGCAGGTTCGTTAAAATGGAAGACATAAAGGCAAAAATAACCAGAGGAGAACACCAAAGTATGGACAATACATTGTCACAGGTCAAGACGGATGTTTGGGAGAAATTTGGTGTGGTCAGAGACTCTGAGAATAATGCTGTCAGTGCTGCACCAATTAACAGATACTATTGTAATAACACAAGTGTGTGACTGTGTAGCCTGTGTGTTTAATTTTGGGTCGGTTTGTGGGACATACATTAACTTGTGCAGGTGGGTCCGGATTTGACTGGGAGATAATGTGGGTGACAGATTGATTCTGGTACCCAGCTTTGGGGTAGTAGGCAGGTGCAAGTTCGCAAAACTGGACCCATGCAGGAAGGACTCTGACAGTCAGTTACAATTACAGTATGTACAGTTTATATACAGTATTCCATATCATAACAGAACTTGAACTTGCGTTTCCTCATGTGTGTGGATGTGTGTAACTAGGTGATTCTGGGAGCTGGAATGTGGATGTAAAGATGAATATACGTCCATCCAGCAGCACAGGTGTCCTCTTTGCTCTTGTCTACAACAACACAGTCCCCCTGTCAGTCGCTGTGGTAACACAGGGAGAAGAAGATGCTGTGAGTTCATTCAAACTTACAAACACTTTTGATGTGTATCGCTGCATGTCCTCATACATTTAAAAGCATAAACATACATGATTAAACTTTGTGATGCTGTTTACCTCCATGCTTCAGAACCTGCAAGTGTTCTTGGATGGCGTCTCCGTGGCAACATTGAGCTCACTCATGTTGTGTTACCCTGACCGGCTGACAGTGCAGCTGAATGTGACTGCCACAGAAATCCAAATTTCAGGCAACTCCTCCTCTGTTACCTACATAAAGACCGATGCCCTGCGGGAGGCACTGGAGCGCCTCAACTCCACCATGCAGAACCCCGTCAGTACATATATTGGTGGGATACCAGGTCAGTTAAACCAGCAAGTACAAAAGTAACTCTTTTTTTCCCAGTTCGTATTTCTTTATTTTGCCTAATCTTTAAAAACATTGACTCATTCTGTTGCGCCATCCCTTCTTCCTAGCATACATGCAATACATATTCATTATCCCCTTAGATTGATACCAACAGTCCATCAAAGCCGCACTTTACAAACATAAATATATAGATATAAGTAGAGTGATAACTGCCTCTTTATTTTTTGAATATTGCTAATAATTTTACCCAAAACATATTTAACAGGTTAAATATCATTGGTTGTTCTCTACATTTGACTTTATTTTTTCTTAGGTGCTATATGACAGTTCTTTCCACCATTGTTATATGGAAGGTGGACTTTTGATAACTTTTGCCTTTTGATTTTAATATACATTTCATTACTGCTGTCATTATTAAAAATTTCTTTTCATCATTATTAATGTCTTTGAGCATCTGCTTCCAATATGGATATTTGTAACTCTTGTGAAGATAACTAGAAGCACAATTTATCAGCTATATATGATCAGCATAAAAGGGCCATTGTGTCTGTTTGGCTCTAATCATTTCAATATGAATATAAACCAGTCCATATCTTTTAATAAGAAAGGTTCTCAGAGATTTCCATATGCCAGAAAAGAAGTTCAAAGAAAACTTAGGTGGAATATCGGTTGTGCTTTAAGAGTAGAAATGTAGCCTCAGGCTTCGCTTGGTGGCGGCACTGTGAGGCTCTACTTGGAACAGTGGTGGTTTGAGTTAAATGCAAATGTCAACATGCTGCCATGCTCTCAGTGACAATGTTGACATGCTGATGTTTAGCACATATGTTTATCATTGTCTCATCTTACCATAGCATGTTAGCATTTTCTAATCACCACTAAACACAAAAGTCCAGCTGATTGGAATGTCATCAGTTTTGCAGGATTTTTGTCATGCACCAAAATATTGAACAGTCAAAGTTGTTTGACCAGATGATGGCGCTAGATGATTTGCCATAGTGATCACACTCAGCCCTGAAGGGAATGTGAATGTCTGGACCAGATTTCATGCCAATCCATCAAATAGTTGTTGAGATATTTCACTTAAACTTAAATGTCAACCTCATGGTGGAGCTAGAGGAAAGACAGGGGATCACCAAAGTCATTTTTGAATTTGTCTACAACATTTCACAGCAATCTAGCCAATAGATGTTGAGATACAGTATTTTACAACATTTTTCAACAGTTAAATTAATCGCCAGCTATTTTGATAATCAATTAATTGGTTTGAATAATTTATTAAGAAAAAATGTTTAAATTCTCTGATTCTGATTCTTAAATGTGAATATTTTCTGTTTTCTTTACTCCTCTGTCACAGTAAACTGAAAATCAGCTGTAGAGATGTCTGCCGTCTCTCAAATACAATGGGACTAAAAGGCACTCGGCTTGTGCTAACACCTTGTTGTTAGTATCATGTAGGAACTACTTTCTAGCTGAATGAAAAGTAGTTCTGGTTGATTCTACTGTAGAAAGAAATCTCACACTAAAACTATGTAGAGCAGTGGTTCCCAGCCTACTTGTATCTATGAAAAGCTGAGCCTCCTCAGCCTGCACACACACACGCACATACGCCAAAGGAATAAGTGATTCATTCCAAAGCTTTAACATCAGTTATAACTGTTTCCATTCTTAGAGCTCCTACCTTTGCTAAATGAGTTTATTCTAGTACAAGCTTAACATTTTGTCTTTTAACAACCCACCAGAGTAGGTTTATACACACTCATCCTGATCTAAAGAATAATAATGATTCATTATCACAGAGCTTGAGAGATCACAGAGGGATAGCTTACTAAATAGCCTTCTACTACTTAAATATACTATATTTTTAGTAGTAGTACAATAGTTTTATATGCAGACTTTTCTATAAATTTGGGATTTTGGTTAACGTGCGAATATAATTTTGACAGTCTCCGAGCAGACAAAGCCTTGGGGACTCCGTGGGATTTTTAGCCCTCTGATGGGGGCCTGGACCCCAGGTTGGGAACCAATGATCTAGATGGATATATAGCACTACAGGACAGAGGAAATATACAGATTTTTGATTTGTGGGTGAACTGTCCCTTTAACCACAGTTAAGAAGTTGTTATCTCCATTGACTTTTACCTGGTGCTTTGTTTGTTTTTGTGTTGTTTATGTTGTTATTTTTTATTGTGTAGTGTGTTATACCTTGTAATGTTGTCACAATACCTGAATTTTCATCATATCACTTAAAAGGTCTGGTATCAAAAAAGTATTGAAATACTGATGCTTTTGACAACCTTATAACTTTAGTATTAAAACCACCGTCTCTCATTACTGCCGTTCTCACTGACTGTCCCACTTCCTTTCTTTCAGATGATGTCCCGTTACCTGTCAGCCCTGTGACGGCCTATTACCACGGCTGCATGGACATCACTGTCAACGGCCAGCAGCTGGACTTTGACGAGGCTCTCAGCAAACACAACAGCATTAAGTCCCACTCCTGTCCTCCTGTCTCTGCCCCTGAGACTCACCCTGATGCACTTCACCCGCACAGAGAGTGACCTTAATTAAACAACTGGATCACATTGTACAGCCCTCACATTAGTCAGCATCCCACAGCACCACTTCTTGGGATATTTTGGAACGAGAGATATAGGAGAGGAGATGGAAGGTAGGGAGGAAAAGTGACAAGAGGAGGAGATAGAGGTAGACCGTTATAGTCATTTTTGTCGACTTTCTCTGATGGGTTAATTTTAAGATTTGTCTTACACTTTACATCCATACAGTATTATTGCTCCTGACCTGGGAGCATCCTGTTTTCTGGGGGTTGGGGTTATCTTTTTTAGTGAGGAACAACGAAAGCTGGCTTGCCTGTGAGCTAGTCGGAAGCTGGATGGCTGGATGACATAGTTGTAGCAGTTTGTTGCAATGAAATAAAACGCTTTCCAAGAAACATTTGAAAAGAGCTGAGCTCTGTTGCACGCATACCATGTTTGGAGCAAAAGATGGTTCTGTTTGTGTAGAAAAATAAACAAATGGTCACTGTTGACCAGGCTTTTTGAGACTACCTGCATCTTTGTCCCTGTTGAATCATGGTACTATCTCTAAATTCTCTTCATTTCTGGTCTTGTGCAGATGTCTGGAGACAAGAAGCAGAGATTGTGGTTGATGGTTGAGAAAAAGAAAACCACAGAGAAGAAAGCTGAGCCTGCAGGCTTTCGATATAATTCTGTTGTATTTTCTTGTTTGAATCACCTTCCTAATGTTTAGAAACATGATTTATCATTTTATCGTTCCAGGAATCCACCATGGTCTTGACGACAGCTTGTCTTCTTCTATTTCTGTCCTTATCTTCAGGCTTTTCCTTATCGTCCTGTGGTCAGAATTCACCTTGTAAATAAAACAAGCCATCTTTAATATATAACTTAAATGTAGTTGTTCAGAGTTGTGTTTGTTTTATGTTTGTTTTAATAAAATTGGTCAAAGTAGTCTTATCTGATAGTGTTGAAGTTCAACTTTGACATTGATCTTCCCTCTTGTCATAGAGACAAGACCACACAGGAAACGTCCGCTATTAATTTCTGTTTGTCTTTGAACTGACCTCCTGCACAGTGTGTGTCTTAAGTCCTAGGTGACACAACAAACTTTTATATCAGTTATTTACAAAACAGTGTTTGCCCCAGGTGTGTTTTCATTTAACATCATGTGATTTCTTCTTCATTTAGATATTTCTAGGGACAGATGGAACTGCAGCACTGCACCATTATGCTCCATTCTGCCACCATCGGTCCACTTTAAACTAGGTCATTAAAGGCATATTTTCATCCGGTATATACTAAACATAATATATTGGCAAAAATTTTTATCATGATCTCTTTATTATCATTGTGTTAGATTGATCTCACCCATGTTTTGGTAAGATTTCAGCAATATGTGATTGTTTTTGTTCATAAATCAAGTCCATTTTGGACTTTGGGTCCATGTCTAAAAACACATTTTGTAAACATTTTTTACTGTTGAACAATTACAACAATAGTAAACCATTATTTTAAATAATTTGAATGCTGCAACCTGTCAGGCAGGTCACTTTGTGAGCACTCGAACAAAACTATCAAAGTGTAACCCAGTGTGTCATAAAACAGAATAGCTCAACTTCAACATGTGACACACTTTGGCCTAATGGCCTAGATACAGAAGTGGGAATTCAGAGGAAAAGCAAGTGAAACACAAAACGCAAAGAGGACAGTTGTGGGCTGAACTGTGAAGAAATGAGATTATCAAAACAGGAACTGATTTTCTGTCACATAAGATTCAAGAAAAACAAAACAGAAAGAAAAACTATTTGGAAAAAGAAGTAGTGGTTTTAAAATTAACTGCCCTGAAAGTTATTTCTTTTGAACTGTGTGATGACTGATCTGATTTCATCACCAAGTGGGGAGAGAAGCTCTCAGGTCTACTTTGGAGATCAAGATTTAAATACTACTCAAAACGAAAAAATCATAAAATCTGATGCATTGTCAGAGACTAATGCACCCAAACCATGTTAAAAAGCAGTCACAATTAACTCTCCCTCCCAGTGATGGACTCAGGCTGTCTGAGGGGCAGAGCAAAGAACATAAAAAGGCCACCTCATAGCACTTTATCACATTTTCTCTGCTGGAAAGACACCCTAAAGGGGCAGTTCACTCCAAAATCAAAAATACAAATTTTCCTTCTGGCCTGTAGTGCTATTTGTCCATCTAGACTGTTTTGGCGTGAGATGCCAAACTTTGGAGATGTCAGCTGTAGAGTCTGCCTTCTCTCCAGTATAATGGAACTACAGGCACTTGGTTTGTGGAGCGCAAACCATCAAAAAGTAAGTTTGAAAACCTGAACAGCAATGTCTTTTTGCAGACATCATGACCCTGTTACTCAAGATATTCCACAGGCTTTGTTGTGAGTAGTGTCATGCAGGAACTACTTTTTTCTATTGTCGATAGAAAGAATTATATCTATTTAAGAGTTACAGATTGTCATTGGAATGTAATCAAATCAATGAACATCAGCCTTTCAACAAACATTAAAACATTCAACATCATTCCTACTTTAGTGGTATTAGTCAACAGCAATTCAGTGAAGCATCAATCCTTTAACAAATAGTAAAATATTCCACATCATTCCTACATTATTAGTATTATTCAACAGCAGTTCAGTTTAGTGTCAGGCATTCGACAAATATTAAAAATATATTACATAATCAACCTTGGAACCAACTTTAAAATATAACATTCAAAAATGTTCAGAAATTGTCTTATCTAGCTAATTTTGAAAATTAATCTGAAAACTTTTCACAGACCCGCTGGCAAAGTGCCACGGCTCTCAGGGGGTCCCCGGACCCGTGTTTGAGAACCACTGGTTTAAAGCAGTACCCGTAAGCATTATTTTTAATTAATTAATTTTTTTTTTTAGGTTAAGCAGTTTCATGGGTGCGCACACACGGTGAAGGAGGGGAGGGAGGGATGAGGGAGAGGTGCCTGCATCGTTACAAACTCCTGCCTGCACTTTTCTCAGAGCGACTCCCCCTCCTGAAGCAGCAGCAGCAGCAGCAGAGCCGTGCAGTGATTCTCCGCACAGAGGGGACCCAGTCCGGCTAGAGAGGGTCAAAAACATAAAAGTACACACCGCAATGGGGACGAGCTGAACCGCAGAGAGAAAACAGGGACGGCGTTTGCGGTGTTACTATGAGCGATATGCGGGAGAAACACGCGACAGTTTAGCTCCTCCACCGCGGCAGCGACTGAACATCAGAAACGTTAACGGACGACCAACGGTCGGCGCGAGCACCTGAATACCTGCAGTGTTTCCGCACTAACGTTTCCACCGTTAGCCTCGGCTCCGTGCGGACAGCGGTGACATTTAGAGACGAGCAGAAAGCAGAGAGGGGGGGGGATTAGAGAGACTGCAAGACGGGACAGGAGAAAGTTTCTCAAGCTTGGCGCAGACGCAGCGGTGAAACAATGCGGCTGAGCCCGACAAAGTCCCTCTCATCGGCAGCCCTGCTCATGTTGCTGCTGGCTGTCCGCTGGTCCGACAGCAGTAAGTAAACAGTTGCATGCTAGGTGGCTAAAGCTAAAGCTAAGTCCCCTTTGACATTTTGTGTTGTGGCCGCTGATGATGCATGCCTCAGTTATTAGCGTCATTAACGGGGCTTTAACTGCAGATGTTTCGCAACATTTTCTCAATGTTTTCGATTTGGGAGCCAAAATATTGCTTAACTCTACAGTTGTTTGACCTTCTCTTGCTCTTCTAGGTTAATTTATGTATCTTGGGGGGGTGTCTTTCTTGTCTTTTTTTTTTTTTTTAGTTTCATTGTCTCCCCAAGAGGCGAACCAGTTTCTGAGCAGACACAGGCGAGCGAATCAAGTTTTCGAGGAGACGAAGCAAGGACACTTGGAGAGGGAGTGTGTGGAGGAAAGGTGCACCAAAGAGGAGGCCAGAGAAGTGTTTGAAAACGACCCGGAGACGGTGAGCGTCTTATAATCTTTGGCACCAAACCAGCACCATTAAAGTTGTGGTTTTCAGTCAAGGGTTGCATGCAGGTTTCCTCTCCAAAGCACAACCACAGCACCACACCTTCCTCTGGCTTCTTCTCCTTTGAGGTACTGCAGTGCTCAAAACTCAGTGAAGTCTGTTAAAGGGACAGTTCACCCCAAAATCAAATATACATATTTTTCATTGGGACCGTAGTGTTGCTTATCCATCTAGATAGTTGGTGTGAGCAGCAGAGTTTTGGCACAAAAAAACATTGAAAGTAGAGCTGCAAAGATTAACTGTTTCATTGATTGGTTGTGAACTATTTCATGAATTGCCAATGATGTGCTTTTGAAATAGCAGGTGTTATAAGCTGTAGCTTCAGCTTACACTTTTTGTAGACTGAGGAAGTGTTTAAGTTATGTTAAGTTACTTCTTTGTAATGTTTTTTTGATTGCGCTATTAAAGTATCTGCCAGTTTTTGTAAGAAGCTATGTATTTATGTATAGGAATTTGTAGAATTATACATAATGAACTACTTTCTGTTTGCATACAGAAAATGCATTATAGAAACTATTTTGATAATTGATTAACCTTTTGTGTAATTTTTAAAGGAAGAAAGTCCAAATTATCTAATCTATAGAATAAAACTGAATACACTCCAACTCAAATCACTAATTGATTAATAAAGACAATAATTAACAATATTAATCGATGATGAAAATCATTAGATGCAGCCCTATTCGGAGCTACTTTCTGTATACCACAGAAAGAAAGTAATTCCTACACGAAACTGTTCAGAATAAGGCAGACATCTTCAAAACTCTGCAACTAACACCAATACAGTCCAGATGGGTAAAAAGCACTTCAGGTCTGAGGTAAAATATGTATTTTTTTATTTTGGGGTGAACTGTTCCTTTAACTATTATTTGGGCACTTTATGAGTAGTTTTTACCAACCTGGTATTTGTCAGAAAACCGAAATCTACCAGGTCAGGTTGTTTACATCATGTTCATATTGACTGGTAATTGATGACGGTAATGTAACACTAGACTAATGATTCATTGTCTGGGCTGCTGGTATTCATGCTCCAATAAGTCCAGAGCGCTGATAGCTGTCAGTGTACATAATATTCCCATGTCAAAAGACAAAGGCATGTTTTCTTCTTTTGTTTGTTTCTGTGACAGACAGTGAGTCAGCGTGACTAAGCTTCAATTTATGAAATACACTTTCAGTGAAGACACTGCTATGCCTACACCCCCCATCATATTTATATGCACACATAAACACATGCAGCCACTCATCATGTGTCTTCTTTTTGGCTTAAATATATTCTATTTACTGAAATTTGGCCCTGTCTACTGGAGATCTGCTTGGCTTAGGGCCCTGCCAAATATAGGAAACACCTGGTTGTCTTTTCTCCATCTTTCCTCCCACTATCTGTATGTGTACACATGTCTACTTCTGCATAGCCCTTAAACACAAATGCATGTTAGTGATGCAAACAAACTCCTCCGAGTGTGATTGGTTTGTTTGGGAGCCGATTAGCTGTTTTCTAGGAATGAACATGGGGTAAGAAATGCATTTCAATCAGCACAGTAATGCTCATTGCCTCACTAATCTGTATACATGCTCCCACCCTCTTTTTCCTATCTGATGTTTACCAACAAACAAATTCCGTCACACTGTAGATTAGTTTCCATTCTTCATTCATGAATGCACAGATTAGCCTTTCCATCCATGTGAATGCGTAAGCCTATTGAATATATACTATACGGTATGTGCTCAATATGGAAACAAGCTCCAGAGTTATAAATAACGTAATGTGTCAGAGAATGTGGCGAGTGAGTGTATTCATTTATTGGCTGAGAGTGCAGAGTATTAAGGCTTTTAACTAAGGGCGCCCAATACTGGATTTTTGGGGCTGATGCCAATTCAGATATTAGGGAGTTGAAAAATTCAGATATCGATATATTGGCTAACATTCTTTATACAGAATATGAAACATACATAAACACTCAGTTTTTGCTATGAAAAAACTGATAGAGCAAGATATATGCATATATTAAACACAAATTAAGAAAAAGGATTAAATATACACAAATTGCTGATGATAGAGCAAAAAAAAGTTTTCATATTGACAAATATTGGACAACATAAATGCTGATACCCATATAGACCAATATAGCTGTGATTGGCCAGTATTGGGCTGATAATATTGGTCCACCGATATATTGATCAGGCTTTACTTTTAAGATCTGTGTGCAGTGCGGTGCAAGTATTTTCATCAGGGATTTTTGCTTGAAAAATGACTGAGACGATTAATCAATTTTTTTTTTAAATTGTCAATTGATCAATTGTTGTAACACTAGTACAGACTCTTGCCTTAACCCCTTTTAAAATGCTAATGCTGTAAAGAAGTATCAGCAACAAGTATATCGTGACATAGTTGAATGTTTTTGTTTTTGCATGTTGTCAGTTTGACTTCTTGATATATTTAATTGAATCGATTCTTAATGGTGTTAGTCTTTGTTAACATTGTTCTGGTGATGCTGTGCTTTTTAACGGCCGCTCTTAGTCTTTAAGTTTTGCTGTTGTGAATTGTAGCGGAGAGGGAGTGAATGAGGCAATCGATGACTCAGAGATTATGCGTAAGATTAGCCAGTTGGAGAGACCGGGGAGCAGAGGGACGACTGAGGGCGGGAGGATTAAAGCGAAGTTGAGCTGGGTTCAGAGGAAAAGGTGATGTCAGGTGACGCGCCGTCTGGTTGAGTTTAAATCAGTCGGACGCACATCTCCAGCAGAATAGAGTTTGCGTGCCTGTAGTTGTCTAACATGGCGTGCCACAAAGCTGCAGTCTCATTCATAGCTGCATTATTCATTCTCAAAGTGCCTGTCTCTGACTCTGCATTTTCTTCTGCTGCAGCTCTGCAGAGCCAGGGAGAGTGGGGTGTTCCTGGATAATCATCATTATACTTGGCATCCTTAAGTTAGTGGTCTCTTATTTGTTAGGTGACCTTTCAAGAGAGACAAATAGCCAATAACTGACTCACAAGTGACTCTTGTGCAAGGGCTAAGTTTATTAATAGCACCAAACCTGCTCTGGGACCACACCACTTCTTAACTAAATCTGACTGACCTTTGCAAATCAGTCATTGCATCAAATCTGGGGTCTAATCAGGCTTTCCAACGTCTTATATGTTTCTAGCTCTAGCAGACTTTTGTATTAAAGACTTGTTTCACCTCAGCCTGCTGCATCTGGCTCCTACTGCAGCAGAAATTCTTTGTTCTGTTAGATCCAGTCTTTCCATTGGTAGATCTTCCCGAATTTTGACCTACATGTGGAGGATCACTGCAGCCAGGAGGCGGGAGAGATTCTACTACTATCAGGAATGCAGAGAATTCTCAGGAAGCCTTTGGCAATGGGCCGCACCCATTAGAGAAAGTACACACACAGATTACAGAGTAATCATGTTGTAATCTCTCGATACTAAACACACACAGGAAAATGTCGTAGTCTAAATTAACGATTGTTTATTAGTTGCTTTTTACTCCCTTGACTATAAGCACAGAGATCAGTATGAAGCAAAACCAAATCCTGGATTATGTCAAGTATTAACATGAACCCCACCTACTAAATTTAAGCATTTATTTAGATTATCTTGTTCTGTTAAGATTTTTTGTTTATACACCCATGTAACTTCATCCCTCTCTCTTTCCATCTCTCCTCCCTGATTTAGGACTACTTCTATCCCAAGTATTTAGGTAAGTTATCATTCTGACCACTAAAACTCTTCATCTCATCTCAAAATAACCGGCTTTACTGATTATATGTTTATAATCTCATTTTTGTTTCTGTCTAGCCTGTGTGGAGAAGTTTGGAGACGCTGAAAAGAAGAAACAGGATCTGGTTACATGTGTCCACAGTAAGTTTTATCCCCTCTTATCTGTCTGCTGAATTAATTTTAGAGCTTCACAACTGTGAACAAACTGTCTTTTCTCACCCTTCATTTCTGTATAATTACATCCTGAGAGTAGTTGCACTGTGGGGTTGGGCTGCACTGCAGTATCTCTGCTCTGCATCACACTAAGACTCATACACTCTAAGTAAAGAAGGAAGAAGAATCAAAGATGATGAAAAGGTACTTAATATCTTTGGCAACTCCAGGTCAGACACTTAATTGATTCTGTGACACTGACTGCGCTTTATGTGCGTAAGCCCAGGTACCGATGAGTAACATTGCAGCACTTTGCTACAGTGATGCTGCACATTGGTGAATGAGCAACACACCCCTTCAGTCGTCACATATTCACTCACTCCCTCTCTGGGTGACTGCACCAGCCTCTTCGTGAGCTGGCTTCGCGGAGGAGTGACGTGTAAAAAAACATCTGACGTGAGTGGAGCACAGGATTTCTGCTGCATCAGGATACAGGGACCGACCCGGCTTTGCTGCTATTGGCTGAGGAACCTCGGGGGGGGGTTTCCATGACTCAGCTGCAGCATCGTGGCACGGCAGCTCTTTTTTTCCTTTTTTTATCTATCTGTCAGCACGCAACCTATCTCTCTCACCACTTCTCTCTCTGTCTTACTGCAAATCTCTGCCCATCTGTCTCAATGCGGACTAGTGGTGGGTGGGTGCCAGTATCAGAGCAGATCATGACATTCCACTGATTCCATTTGTGAAATATTATGGACATACAATGCTGTAAACATAGAATGTTTTGGCTTCATACTTGTACTGACTAAAAGCTGATGGGTTTCATTGTAAGCACAGCAGACAGTGTTTAGTCTCCTACTCCTGCCTTTTTCTGTTCCCTTAGTCTGCAGTTTGAGACAGGGATGTTTTGTGAATTGCCCTGCAGAAAAATAGAGTCATTAAAAACACATTTACCCACTCTGTAGCTTATACTGTATGTGACATGAATTGTTGCTGCTCTGTAAACTTTGGAGGGCTGGCCCAAATCCTCATTGTGGTGTCCCCATAGTGTGTGCTTATTAAATGAAATTACATTGACGTGCTGTTAAGGGACCTCTAAAATTTTTAAGCAGAGGAAACAAGTGAGCCTGTTGTGGTTACCCCCTGCTAGCTCATAGACCCCAACATATTACTAACCAGGCGTTTTGGTCAATTTGCTCATTCATTTAACGACTGCCTTTTAGAAGTAAGCACACTAATTTTTTTTTATGGTGTTTAGCTTCCATGAACAGCATAGACTTAATGGAACTATTATAATACTGTGATTCTTGTCGCTGATAGCTTTCCAGATTTTTTTTATTTTTTATTCACTCCTTAACAAAGGATGCTAATGTCTGCAATCTCTGAAAGAGACAAGCACAAGTTACTTAAATTTAAAACATGTCAAGCTTCTCTGTAAACAGTTGACCATATTGCATCAGCTAAAGGATTTTTCTGCACGTCAAAGCTAGAAAATTAGCCTCACCTAAAGGTTCAGGTTGTAAGAATTACAAGGATCTATTGGCAGAATATAGCATAAATGAAATATTATATTCATAAGTATGTTTTCATTAGTGTATAATCACCTGAAAATAAGAATCATTACATTTTCATTTGCTTAGAATAAGCAGTTTATATCTACAAAGGGCACGGGTCCTCTTACACTGAGGCCACCATGTTGTACTGCCATGTTTTTACAGTAGCTCAGAATGGGAGAGTGGGATGAAGTGTTTGCAATCTGCAAACTTCTGCAAGCCTTTTTACAAATGTATAGAAAATTATAAAATAACTATCAATTCATGATTTGCTAGTGACTAACACAGTCAACAGATTTTTAGCTAAAATAAATAAAATGCATTAATATGGGTGTGTAAAATGAATCATCCACAGCAATGTGCTACTACAGGCACAATTCTAATACTGGTTCTGATACTGATGACGTTTTTAAGCATTTATCACCCCTATACAATAAGCTGACTAATATGTAACTTATTTTAGAGAATATTTAACCTGGTCCACCTCCAGTCATGTTTTAAACAATTTAAAATGTGTCTGATATGCCGTTTTTTTTGTTTGTTTGTTTGTTTGTTTTTGTTTTTTTGTTTTGCAAACAAAAAATCATGAATATGCAAATGGTCCCCACCCTCTCCATACGCCTCATACCCCCAACCCCCACCATAACTCCAAAGTAGCTCCACCTGGCGTCTCTTCTGGTTTGCTAACTAATCACAGTAACTTAGCTCCATCTGGCTTCTCCTGTGGGCTGGACATCACCGCTTATGATATGTTTAGCTCAGTCAACAGGATTGGGTCCTTAGGTTTTGGATGTCATATACCTAGCCTGACTGAATCCGTGTTTTTGAGACTGCCCTTGCTCACTGCACTTTCAAAGCAAGAAATGCTCAGACATGGCGTTTACTGCTTATTCCACTCCTCATATGTCTTGTAACACATGAAAAACACCATGTGGACATATTAACAAGAACTTAGTTTTTTTTTTTTACGATTACAGTAGAGTCTGATCAATACAGGATGATGGAGGCAGGATATTTTACAGTTTAACAACTTATTGTCCAAAATTACATCATGGCACTAAACCAGTGAAATTCATAAAATGCTGCTTATAAAACTGAACTAAAAGCAATCACCATTATGTTTTATGAAAACAAGTTAGGGTTGTGTAGCTGTGATAGGCCACGGTTAGCCTGATAATATCAACTAATATATCAGTCTGGCTCTAGTTTACAGGTACCATTTTCTAAGAATCGATGAACAGCTGGGATCATCACCTCGCTGGAAGCCCTAAATTTCTTATATCTTCCAGAGTCTTTATTAATTTTCTAAGTTGATGGTGCAAGTGTAATTGATACTGATTTAATTTTGCCACTATATGTAGCACCCATGTGTAGCATTGATTTGTTGTTTAAAGTGAGTCTGCTGTCAGTGTACATATAGCCAAAGCTCTGAAAGATTGTTAGTATAAGCTTACGTCACTTAAAATACTTGATGTTTCACTAACGGTAAGATATTTTTTCAAAATTCTTTTTATTGGTGATTTACCCATTGTAAACAGTAGTATCTCAACTTGTTCAGTTGTTAACTAAGTCAATTAACATACAGTATTTATATATATAGTTTTGTACCTCATTTGGTGAACAATGTCCTGATTTGTAAGTTGTGTTTCACATGTGAGCTTATCTCTCTCCTGTTCCACTCATTTTCTCCAGACACTGTCCTTTTCTCTCTCCAACTGCTCGACAAGTCTGGGCATGTTAGCCCGAGTTCAAACTCCACTGCTGGGAAAAGGAAACTGGATGGGGAGAGAAAACATTTGCACATGTGCTCACTTACACAAGTTTGGAGTGAAAGAGAGGGCTCAAGTGACATTATCTAGTACAAAAATAGGACAAACAAAAATGAACAGACGGTTGAATATTATTTGATCCTGTTTTTTGTGAGCTAGAGGGCAGGTATACTGGCAAGGATGGAATTAGGGCATCTCTGGTAGAGCTTAGCCAGCATTAGGCTATTTATATTGAACTCCTGATATGCAGAACATGAGAGATGCCCTTCCTCTGTCTGGTATCAGTATTCAGTTAGACTCAGTGTATGCATCCTGTTTGACTCAATTTTAAAGCAATTATAACACTTCTTCCTGTGTGTCTGTGCCTGTCTTTGTTTTCTCACACTTTAAGATATTCCAGACCAGTGTTCCCCGTCTCCCTGTAATGCCAGAGGTACGGTGCGCTGTGAGGACAAAAAGGGCGACTTCCTCTGTCACTGTTTCACAGGCTGGACTGGAGCCAGATGTGAGAAAGGTACAGTCATCACTATGGGAAGTGAGAGAGGGTATATAGCTGGACACTGTGTGCTGGAGCCCAGCAGAGGTTGAACTTTTTGCATCGTCATTCAAAGTCATATCCAGCATCTCTGGGCAGACGTCACAGTCACTGTGACCTTGGTTCTGATAACACCTGTCCTGTCCACTGGTACATAAATATATGACTAATGGGAATGGGAAGTAATATTTTTTATAGTTTCTCATCATATTCATGTAAATGTTTTTTATTTTGACTTCTCAAAACTCTGCCTCCAGTGTTGCACTTTCATCTTACAAGTGCAGCTCTTGTTGTGCTGGGTAGTACGACAAGGATTAATTTTTACACACGATTAAATCATTGTTAAACTTTAAATTATGTTGCACCCAACTTTTAAATTAGTTTAAAATTAAGAAAGATTAAATTTAAACCTCTCTTTAGACCTCAGGTTAGTTTTTATTCTAAACCAAGATTTAAATTATTAGATCAATGTTAGAGATTAAATTTATATCTGTTGAACCAAAAACAACCAACAATTTAAAACGTGATCCAGTATTAACTTTAAACTCGCACTTAAGGAGGTTTAACTTTTAAAATGGCTGCTTTATGAGATGGATTGAGCAAAATAATTAAGTTCCTTGAAGAAAGTTAGGGGACAGACACAACCCTGTTGAGTCTCATGTTGCATCTAGTCTAGTCTAAAATTATACTGTAATTCTGTTAAGTTTCTAGCTATCTAGCAGTCAATGGAACATTTAAATTTTTTAGCTGGCTGGCAAACAGTATGACAGTTCTTAACTTCTCTGGTCAGAACTATTCTTGGATTAAACAAATATTTGTTGCTGCAAATCATTCTTATTGTTTACATGCCTCTTTAATATCCAACTGTTGTTGCTGCTGCTGTTGTTAATGATGTGCGAATGATGTGTCAGGTCAATATGAACTGCATGTACAGGAACAGATTCCCGACGGGAATCAGTGTGTCTGTTTAGAGGTCAAAGCTTGTTACTGTGTACAGATGTGAGGGGAAGCTTGCATCTCCTCTGAAAGAAGTGAATGTTAGACAGAGGATTCTACTTTTAGAAGGGAAATGTAACAAATATTAAGTGCATAAGCAGAAACTGAAAAGCACACATAATTTATACAGGCACACTGTGAGGGAGAGGGAAACACGTTTCTCTGATTTATGGCACAGCCACCATTCCACACATTTCCACTGTGACTCATGCTGCCACCTTACTGTGAGAGGAAACCAAAACAGATTCAGTTTGACTCGGTCTGAGTCTTTTCCACTTGACGACCGCACTCCTCCTAAACACTCAGCTGCAACACTCAGCCACAGTGACATAGTGTGTTGGTTATTTGCAAGGCGTCTAACAAATGCATAGGACATTTACGCTAAGGGAGCTTTTCAAACGGCATCAAACTTCACACTGTGCACTCCTATTCAGACTTAAAATGTATCATTTATGTTAAGTACAGTCTGATCCTGAATTATGGGAAATTTTAACACCAGCCAAACAACCCAAAGCTGTACACAGCCCATGATGCTGTTTTTCCTGTGTTCATGTTGACTGTACCACTGTCCAATTTGCAGATGTCGACGAGTGCAACAAGAGAAATGGAGGGTGTGACCATGAGTGCAACAACACTATGGGCAGTTACCGCTGCTCCTGTCACCAAGGCTACATGTTGGTAGGACGCCACATGTGTAATGGTAAGCCACAAACCATGTAACAACTGGAGTCATGTCAGTACAACACAAAAAACACTTTGTTTGACTCAGTCTGCATTTGAACAATTTAGAATCCAATTCACACTATAGAAATGTATATTATTTCTGCAGTTAATGTTGGATTAAATATTAATTTGCACTGATTTTGTATGTGGGTGTTTTTGTGGTTGGGGTCTCTATAGTAATCCAATAGCAGCATTATTTTGTCTTGTGATATAATTATTATTGCTAGTCTATAAAGAATAAATTGTTCACTTAATAAATTAGGCAAAAACCCTTCAACATCACAGACCATGTAGGTCTGACATTACACACTCATGTTGTGCAAACAGTAATTGTTTAAACCCACACAAGTTTAATGTTGTAGGTTTCCACATAAAGAAATGTGTATAAAATCATGATAAAAACATTTTGAAATTTCTATTTGATTTAATGCTGCAACCTCTAAAAATGGTGCACTTAGGGTAAATATTTATTTCAGTGTAAGCATGGTTACTTATTAGTGATGTGCAGATTGGACCTGAGTTCATCCAAATTTGCATGTGTGGATAAATCATTCACCAGCCACCCACCCAAACGTATTATTTTCTCTGATTTAGAGACCCTCACTTGCACCTCTACTTGTCCATCGAGGCTATATTACGTATTAAATTATGTCAAGCACTGCAAGCTCTCCAGGTGATTTCTTTGTTGTGTTTATGACATGCTGCTTACATGTCCCAGAATGTTTGCTGTATGACATTACTGCATTCGTGGAAACGAAACTGAAAGCAGACTCTAATCATTAAAATAAATCGTTAAAGAAAACACTCATACATCAATACAACACACAAGAAGTCACTTGTAAAGCTTTCAGGACATTAGACCTCCTATGGTGGCAAATTTACATTCATTAGTCAACTATAACTGACAACATAATCAAATGTTAGACTGATTTTATAAAATAGTTTTTTTGTTTTGAGACTATTATGCAGCAGTCAGTCCACATGAGCGCTCTGTCCCTCTCTCTGGGGACTGAGAGTCTGTATTCGACTTGTCTCATCAATATTAGTAAACAACTGGAAAAGATGCCTCTCACTGCAAAAACTGCAATCTTTCTGATACATATACAATGTTGACAAATGGTATGAATCAGTATGTTTATATAATTTTGAAATTGCTTTGGAGTAAATTTAATTCAAATGGTTAACCAGTCAGGACCAGAGTTTACTGGCATCTGTCTTGTGGCTGGTTTTAATTTTTCACTCCTCCAATTACTCCAGTTTAGGTGTTTGGTGTCTTTTTGCGACACGTTTTTTCCTTACACTAGAGCAAAGGTACAAATAATGTCCTCAGATCATGTCCTTCCAGCTGAGAAGTTGACTTCACAGTCTTACTATACTAGTAAATACTCTTCTTAGTACTTGTCCAGCTGACTGCATTTTGTTTCTTTCAGATGTGAACGAGTGTGAGGACCCAGCTGTGTGTGGAACAGCACGGTGCGAGAATAAAGAGGGCAGCTACGATTGCTTGTGCGATATCGGTTACGTCTATGACAATGAAACCAAGAGCTGCGTTGGTAAGTGTTTATACACACACAAAGACACACAAACACAGTTTCATGAGAAGTGACTGAGGATCAGCTTCAGCCTCAGCAGGACCTGATGCAGCTGTGTTGTGGAGGTCAGGAAAGGAATGCAAAGACATTCAGAGAAATTCTGTAAAAGTAGGTAACAGGTCACCCGTCTCCATGCCATCTCAGAAAATGTTCAGGGGTGAAATACACAGACACAGACAGCTTGGTACATATGAAAACATCCATCTGTACAATCACAGGAGTAGCATCAAACCAAATCTTCAAGTAGCCTTGATCTTGAATCTGTAGGTCAAACATGTTTAATCTCATGTTTTCCCATAATTCGTACCAAGAGGTATTAGCTTACTGTCCAAAAATGTTATCATAGTATTCAGTAAGATAACATAATAAGATTAGTAACTACAACCATCAGGTCTGTTGGTAAAAAACATTGCATAAGAATTCACAGATGTATAACAAAGTCATTTATCACTTGTGTGTCCCGTTTTTGCTCTGCAGTGGAAACCAGACTTTTCATAACCTCAGTGTCTAACTCCTCTGAGAATGAACGTTTATTATAGACAATCTTCTCATGGCCATGTAAGGCTGTATATGGAACAGGGAGTTACCACAACTTAACGTCAAAGACCACTTCACTCAAGTGTTGTTTTCTTTCCTTGATATGCTGACAGGAAAGACATCAGATTTTTTTTTTTTTTCATGCTTGTGGAACTGATGTTTTTTTAGTTCATGTTTTGACTAATTCTTCCACTAATGCAATTGATAACCTCTTGAACTCCCTGCTTCTCTGTAACTCACTTTCATCTCTCCTTGTCTTCCATCTCTTCGACCTGCTCTGTCACCTGTCAGATGTGGATGAGTGTGAGGCGGGTGTGTGTGCAGAGGACTGTCTCAACACTCCAGGGAGTTTCCGTTGCTTTTGTGATGGTCGTCAGGGCACGAAGCTGAGCCAGGACCTCAGGAGCTGTAAGGTGAAATACATGAACTGTGGCAAATGCTAAACAGAATAGTTTAACTTCACTTTTGTTGTTAAATGTGAACTACGAACGACATTTATCTCCAGCGTTATTTCCAAATTGTTTTGTCTTCACAGCCTTTAACTCCCTGTATGACACCGTCTCTGAAGAGGAACTCTCGTTCCCTCTATCTGGGCCGCATGTTCAGCGGTGTGCCAGTGGTGAGGCTGCGTTTCCGCAGGAGGATTCAAACTGGGTGAGAAAAATATGTTTTGATGATCAACGCTCTCAACAGTTGTCTTGTAACAAAAACTGCACACCTTCGATACATTTATGCCATAGTTACCTTAAGTATAAAGATAAATAAATGATCAAATGATCACAACTCTTGGATGGAAAGACTGTTTTTACTTGTAGATGAATATAGAAATTTATAGTGTTTTTTTTATTTCCGAGAACAATACTAAATGTAGTATCAAGGAAGCATTAACTGAAGTATTACTATGGCAACAAACTACCTCAGGGCTGCCTGAGGAATTGCAAAGTCCCACCCCGTTTTTGCTGCTTTCTCCAATAACGGTTGAGCAAGCTTGGTGTCCGACAGAACCTCAGTCAAGTTTCGCCTTTCCTGTTTCCTGTTCTTAGATATATGCTAGGCTCATCTATGTGAAATAAAAATCAAATTTTGAAGATAATGAAAAGGTATTGCTTGCGCACATGTAAAAGCAATGGATATAGTCACATTTCAAGTTAGCTAAACAGCTAGCTAACTAGCTAGCTAATGACTGGTGTCGTTTAGCTAGCTAATATATTTAATGTAATTTTTGTTTTGATGTTTTTATTCAATGTTTTGTAACATCACTTGACTTAAGATGACAGTGCACGTATGTGTCACTTTTACAGGTCCTCCAGCAACATCTTTAAACCATCTTCAGAATTTATTTTCTTTCAACATAGGCGAGCATATAGCATATCTAAGTACAAGAAACAGGAAATGAGAAAGTGACTAAGTTGACTAAGCTCAAGGTCTGTTGCCTAACTTTCTGCATGTTTGGTGATTTGTTTGCATTACTGATGCATGTATAATGAGCCTCAAGTTGGGTTTTTCTGTGATGTTTAGTGACCAAGCATAATTTAACATTTGGTTTTTAATCTAACACTGTTGCAAATTGTTGTTCATTTTTTTGTTTTTAATGGCAGTGTTTTTATCAACGTGATACAGCAGTCTGAATGGCTCCTCAAAGTGTAAATCCAAGCCCAAGAATGAATTCGTTTGAAAGGAAAGAGTGTTGTTTTTACCATACATAGTCACTTTGTGAACTTGTATCAGATAATTCTTCAAAAAAACCCAATTCTATTATTAGCTGGGAAAATGCTACCCACTTTGTTTGAGTGCCAAGAGGATAGCAGATAAATCAGTAGAAAAATGCAATCATTATTTTGGTCAGTAAAAGGAAATATTTTTTCTCCTATTCTTTTTTCTTGTCCCTTCTTTCCTTTTTCCTTTACTTCATATTTATTCTCAGTTATCTTTGTCATACTAACTGTATTTATTCTCTGCTTCCCTTTTCTTTCTTTTAAGGTTTTCAGCTGAATTTGACTTCCGCACGTACGATCCTGAGGGGGTCATCTTCTTTGCTGGAGGTCACCTAAATAGCTCATGGATTGTGCTGGCAATGCACCATGGGAAGCTGGAGCTGCAGCTGAAGTACGGCACAGTCAGCAGGGTCACTAGCAGCGGACCAATTGTCAATGACGGCCAGTGGAGAAAGGTTGGAGCTGTCATTAACAGTAGTACACCATCAACATTATTGGCTTCATTAGCTGATTGAACGCTCATTAAATGTTTTGTTTCCTTCATAGATCTCAGTGGAGGAGCAGGGCCGGAGCCTAGTGATTAAGATTGACAGGGAAGCCGTGATGAAGATCGCAGTAAACGGTGATCTGTTTACACTAAAGAAGGGCATGCATGAGCTCAACCTCACTGTAGGAGGAGTCCCATTCAGAGAGGACGGCCTTGTCAATCAGGTGATTGTTTGTATCCGTTTGTTTATTTTCTTGAATACCAAAAACAAGATGTTCTTTATATATTTATCAACTGTTGTGATTATGACGTAGGTGAACCCACGTCTGGATGGCTGTATGAAGGAGTGGAGGTGGTTGACTGGTGAAGACACGTCCATACAAGAAACCATTCGGTCCAACGACAATATGCAGTGTTTCAGCGCCGAGGATCCTGGATCGTATTACCCTGGCACAGGCTTCGCTCTCTTCAACATCAGCTATGGTACAGCGTGTTCATGTGTGTGTGTTTGTTGCATAACTGAGGCTAATTGCTTCTTCCTGAAGTAATTACTCAATCTTAAATTTGTTTGGGTGACTGTTATTTGGCCTCCATCATTGCCTCCTCTTTTGTCAACAGTTTGTCTTGTCTGTGTTTGTTGATAAAGTTCACGACCTGCTGTTCTTTCACTTTCTGTTCACATCACTTAAGAATCACAGAACCTGAGCATCCAGCTGAACCTGCGTCCCACGTCTGCAATTGGAGTGCTGTTTGCACTAGTTCACCAGGACAGAGTCCCTCTCTCCATTGCTCTGGCCGACTATCATCCCGGTACAGAAGAATGGCGAGATGTGAGTATTTAAACCTTTCTCTGTTTGTAAAATTAGTTTGTTTGATCTCCAAACTGACTTTTTCTTTTTGTTCAGTTTATTCTGGTGTCTGTCGGTGATGTCATCATCGCCAGCTCTCCTGCTCCTCTCTGCGATGGCGACAGTCATAAAATCCAGGTGACAATCTCAGGCAACCAAACCCTGCTGCTGGTCGATGGTCAGGCTGGACGTAGTGAAGATGCTGAAATTCCCATTGAGCTCCTGTCACAGTCCAGCACCTTTATAGGAGGCCTCCCTGGTGAGGATACGCACATTAATAATATACACATTTAGCTGGGTGTTATTCATAATGTATGTTGGAGATTTATTTGCACAATATGCAGGAAAAGTGGCGATGCTAAGTACCTTGGAGCAAGGGGAAGTTTTATAAATTATCATTTGTTAAATACCTAATTGTTTAAACATCTAAAGCTGCCAGACATTATTTTATACTCAGATGGAAATGGATTATAATAATAATAACTGGCACTTAAAAAAATAAGAACAGAACATGAGAACATGAGAAGCTTCTCATGTAACACATGCCCATTATTGTTGGTTATTCATGTATTTTACCTCAGTAAAGAAAAAATGTCCACAACATGTATACAAAAAAAGTATTTTGTACATGTAAAATTCTAAATTTAAAGCCACACCAAGCCATGTTATATCCAGTTTCTTGAGCTAATCAATCGATCATTTTATGTGTGGTATCATGTGTTAAGTGTTAAGTGAAACATTTCCTGCCATACCTCCCCTTCAGTGCCCATGATTACCGCCATCTGCTGGACTTTCTCTTGCCCCATATATTCTAGCACTGCTATGTCATGTGTGAAAAGGCACAAATGTTCATCAATGTTGCTACGTGTGAATAGTTCAAATCACTAGCGGTGCCTGAAAAATCATTCCAGTAATTTACTGGGAACTAAGTGTGAAAAAGGCTCTCCCAGTCTTTCGCTAAACATTCTCAGCTGCAGTTTCTTTTGCTCTACAGTGACTAAAATGTCCAACATTTATGAGTGTCTCACTTTGCTGCCTTGTACTATATATAGTAAACTATAATTATGATCCATAGTTGTCACTTCTGCAGTGACAGCTGAGTAAATAATTCAGGATCCCAACTCCAACATTCCCTGAACCAAAAAGAAAACATAAGACATAAGAACTTTTTCACCAAATTGCCAGTTAACGGCTTGATGAGAATAGTCATGTTTACTTGACGAAAGGTCTAAGTATTGGTTTATGTTTGCTGAGTCTGACAGATTGAACACACTGAGTAATACTGTTTGCATACTCATAGTTAGCTCAAAGTTTAAGCGCCTACACAGCCAGTCCATCTTGTCATCTGTTGGATCACATGTTGTCATTTCTCCCCCTCAGATGTTCCTCTGGTGTCTACGCTGGTGTCAGCGCCTTACAGCGGCTGTATGGAGGTCAGTGTTAACGGACGGCCTGTGGACTTGGACCAGGCCATCCACAAACATAACGACATTCGCTCACACTCCTGCCCCCTGCTGGACTCTCTCCAGTGACCAGAGCATCACTCTGTCTGCCAAAAACTGATCCATCCGCAGTTCATTCAGGCAATGTGGAAGATTTCCAACATATTTATAAAAGCTTTGACCAGTGGGGTGATGTTTTAGATTGGAATGTAAACAAAAAAACAACTGGACCAGGTATCAAGGTGCAGCTGGCGCCTTAGCCCAGGATCACCCTGTCCTTTTACTGTGATGACACTACTGCTGCCTCGAGGCATTTGCAGGGAATCTCACAGTATTCTCAGTAAAATGACTCAGTATGGTAGTTAGTCAGCCAATGAGCAACATCTATACTAGGCAGAAGATTATGGGAATAAATGCTGCACAACATTGCCTCAAAAAACTGCCCATGTATCACAGCCTTGAAAGCCCACAAGAACACACAGGGCCTTATCCAGATCAATGTCAAATGGTTGGCCTTGTCAGCCTGCTACGCCTGGCGTCCTGTGCTTAAATACAGATCTGAGTGGAACTTTGTAGGATGCAGCAGCTCAGCTGATAGGGCTGCAGTCATGCTGCTTACATCCAGCTCACCTGAGGCCCATGTTCACAAAGCTTGAAATAATCAAGTGCTAATGTAGAATCCAATGAAATGAGAAAAATAAATGGGGACCAGAAAAAAAGTCCTACTTCAGCTACCCTACTCAGAGAAAATGTGTCAATAGGTGCTTAGATCTTCATGAGTGTTTGCTGCATAATGACTTAGGGGCTGATTCAGGACTAAATGAATCATGGTTGCCCCTAAGAAGCTGAATCCCCTCCTTCGCCGCAGCAGGGAGACATATTAGGCACAACTTTGTGTTCTGTAGAAAACCTTGCACATCGTTGCAGGCAGTGATGGACTGCGTGTGAAGCCATTTTCTTGATTTCCTCTCGACTAGAAGTAGCACTCCATGTCTGCCTGTGACCTTAAAAATCAACCATGTGCCTCCAAAGAAAGAACAAGCAACCCAAACTTCACGACAGCTTCCCTCCAAACAGGTGAATCATTTCACAAAGGTGCAGTACTGCAACACTCAAACAGAGCTAATGCTTCTCCTAACAAAATGTTGTACTCATTGCAGTTAATACACTATGCATTTCCACCTGTGCATCTTGGAGTAATACAGTCTTTCAGAGAACTTACTGACACCCCGATTCTCAATAATCTTCGATCAATAACTTCATCACAAAGGCCCCTTCTTTCCCTCAGAATCACCCACTCACAGTTAATACCTGCCATATAATAATCTGAGGATGATGAGTCACAGAAGCACAGGGAGACAGGAAGGGGCCCTCTCCACGATGGAGAGAGAGTGAGCACTGCATCAAACGCACCACACAAGCTACTGAGAGTAAAAAGAGTGCGCTGTAATATACTGAATATGTAAATAACGTGACTGTACAATGCTTTGTAGAAGACAGAAAACAAACACTACCTTATGCTCACTGAGGTTTTCTGCACATTTAAGTTGATCCAAAGTCAAATGGTGATCTGAGTCTCTCAATAAAAAATACATGCTTCTTTTCTTGAAAATGGGAATGGGAGACTGTGAGAGCAATAGTCAGGGATCAAAGTATCATACATCTTTAGGGACTCAGTTTTTAATTTGATTTTATAGGTGCTGAGCAAATCAAAACTCAATAAAAAAAATTTAAAAAAAAGAATGTCAGAGGAGCATTGTGATTGAGAATGCCAAAAAGGGCTCCGGTGTTATTTTTCTTCCCTCTGTAATGTATCATTTTTTCTAGTTTTCTGATGAATGAATGCCAGAATATAGAGCTTGATGAGTTATTGTTTGTTATTTTCATCATGTGTTGTTGTATATTGAACTTTAGTTTTTATTTTTCACTTTAACTGCCAGTATGTGTACAATGCTGAGAGAAGTCTGCCTTTTTGAGTTTTAACTTCCCTCAACAGTGAAAATCCTATTTAAAAACAAAAATAAAAGCAGTTGTATGAACATCATAGAGTAAAACTGTATTTTCAAAAAAAACAAACAAACGCATTTGTATGTTGTGTGGTTATGTTAAAAAGATTTTCAGCTTTTTGTGTCTGGCTCCATTAATTTTCTGACTCAAAGTTTTATGTCCTAACCTTTTTCCAGCACAACTTTCAACTGTATTTTATACCCCTCTTCAGTGAAGAGACCATATCTTGTTTTAAAGACTTTTTTGATGAACAGTCATTATCAGAACTAACCACAGTGATTAATACATTGTATTTTGCATTTCCTGTGACTGTTTCAAGATCAAAGTGATAAGTAAGGAATTATGTGAGAGGTAAGCTTCATGATGGGGTCCTGCATCGCCCTGTCAGGGTTTACTTGGCAATAATAACCTGCTCACTGTGCATTATCCTGCATATTACATGGCTAGTTGCTTTTTTAAAAATCAGTAATTTGACACAGAATATTAATTTAAAAATGATTTGATTTCTTCTGAGCAGTCAGAGCTGCATCCATTAGCAATGGTCTGTTATTCATCTCATTCAAAGCTGTGTAGTAATAGAACATTATATGTTTAAAAGGTAATACTGGTTACTTGCATTATTCATGTTACTGCACTTAGGTAGGCAATTTGTATGTAGCTTTGAAATAGACTCCACCACTGGTATTAAAAACTTCTATTGCAGAATATTACAGCCATTACAGAATATGAATATATTTAAAAAACTGGGTTTGATTTCATAACAATCTAGAGAATTACACCTTTTAAAGTTGTGTTGGTTGACAAAGGTTAATGATTAGTATTGAGCCCCCTTCCCCTGCTATCACATGATATAACTCTCATACTTAAGACACAAGATCAGGACTGAGAAATTTCCACTTGATTCAATCAAAAGCCCTGATAAAACTGAAGTGAACCTTGAGTTTAGAATATTTTACAATTGGGAAATTGAAAAACATGTTTCTCTTATTTACGCAAGCCAATATAAGTCGCAAATAGGGGATAAAATTAATTTGTAATTCGTAGTTTAATACTAGCACATGTAGAGACGAGTCATAAAGCTGATTTGCTAACATTTTCCACTATGTAACCAAACCAAGTAAGACTGTAGCAGTAAGTTCTCTGAGCAAAATAGATTTATTGCACATGAATGAACTTTTTATTTATGAGGGAAAATGTGTTCTTTAAAAAGTTACACATATATATAGTCTCACTTTGAGATGAAACAATACAGTGATAACAAGTAGTTCTGATGATACTTAGGACTGTGAGCTTTGAAAGGAAAAGTCTGACACTCTGAGAAATACTCACTTTGTTGCCAAGAGATGAGAAGGCTGACACTGCTTATATCTGTAACTTTAGAGGTGGCTAACTTAGCTTAGCACGGAGATTGGAAACACAGAAATGGCTTCCCTGGCTCTCTTCATAAAACAGTGAATTGTTGTTCTTACACTTAAGTTCTGTTAAGCAAACAAGATTTAAAAAAATATGTTCTGAGCTTTAGGGGTGCTGGAGAAGCCAGGTGAGCTGTTTCCCAATTTTAAAACTTTATGTTAAGCTAATTGGCCACTGGCAGTAATAGCTTCATATTTACTGTACAAATATTAGAGTGGTATCAGTCTTCTCATTTAACAATTAGCAAGGAGGGATAGCAATTAAACACAAATGTTGAACTCCTTTTAAATGTGAGATTCTGATGAAGCCCTTACTCAACATGTATTTAAAGACATTAGTGACTACGCATATAGGCGTCTCTTTAATACATAATGTATCTGATAGCAGCAGCAGCTACAGAATCCTACCCCACAGCAGTTAACATGCATCATCAATAATATATACAGACTTTAAAGTGCATATTAAATGATTCACACAAACATAAAACGGCAACATCAGCGTCATTTACTCTCTAGTTCACATTTCAATAAAGCCCTTTTACAACTGTAATTGCTTATACAGGAGTTAGTATGATGAGACAGTAAACAGACCAGTAATCGAGTGTACACAAACAAACAGCTACCAGATCACAGTCAAGTGTACAACTATACACTTATTCATATGTAATATGTATGCATCTGAAGGCCAGCTTTAGAAGTGTTTTAAAGAAGTTTTCGGGAAGTTCACTTATTTGCTTACTTGCTGGGAGTGAGAAGATGAGTAACTTTCTGGAGTTGATTTGTAGTTCAGTTTTTGTACATAACGTGTCAATGAATGAGCATTAGAGATGCTGGTGGGTGGAGTTTGTTTTCTTTGTACAGAACCAAGAAGCCCATTTCTGTAAATGTGATGAAGTCATTGTAAGTCATTATAATGAGCTTATAAGTCATTATAATGAGAAACTTGCTCAAAATAGTGAGTTGGAATCTCAAAATAATTAATTATTTAATCAGAATAATGAGGAACTTAATAATGACAGGATCTTTTTTCCCATCACATTGGTGGAAATAGGCGTCCATGAAGCTGTTTTCTCTTGTTTTCAGTCTTTTAATTTAGCCAGCTTCTGGCTGCAGCTTCACATTTTCCCCGATGAGAATGGTATCAATCCTCTCATCTAACTCTCAGCAAGAAAATGAATAAGAAAAGTTCCCAAAACTGTTTCTTTTGATAAATACACATGAATTAACTATCATGTCTATATAATCGCACTACATATCAATAAATCTGTCTGTCTTCAGTGCGACCACTTGAAACGTAGCATCTACATCAGTACAGAGTTGTCGTGAAGCTCACTGAGTGTTTTCCGTCTATGAAGCGTCTTGTGCTATATTCAGTCTGACCACAACAAGATAATTTTGTCTCCAACCTGTGTGTCTGAGGGCTCAGCAGGCGTACGGTGGAGGTTTCTCAAAGGGGCTGTAGGAGGATCCGTAGAGGACAGGAGCGTTGGGTGTCAGCATGTAGCCCCCTGGTTCCTGGGTGGCTCCCTGAGGCTGCGGCTGCTGGGTGGGAGCCTGGGAGGGCTGCTGGCCCTGGTTCTCCTCAGACGGGCAGGAGTTGGATGAAGGCCCCCCATCAGGCAGCATCTGGGGAGTAGCAGGAGGCTGATAGCTGCTGTTGTGCTGTGGGAGAGAAGGAGAGGAGACAGGGAGTGGTAGGTTGCTGTGGTATGTGGAAATAGAGCCAAAGATACCTAAAATCATTTCTGACATTTTTATGAGAGGTGTGGTTTATATTTTATTGATTGTGGAGTTTGGTTGCAGCCATAGAAACATCAGCACAGATTAGCCATCATCAATAATAAATCTCTTGGATATATTACAGATTTCAGGCAAAGTCACCATGATATAAATAAAACAATACATCTGCTGATTTAAGATGACTGGCCTGCTGGAGAACTATAAGTCATGTCACGGTTTACTTTATGGCACCGACTCATAAAGCATCAATCAGGCATTCCTGTTCTCAACAGGTTCTTGGACAAGCAACATCACAAAAAATGATCTCTGTCTTCTTTGAAACAAGACCAGCACAATAATCTGTAGCACTTTACATTACAGCTTGGTAATAACATGGTAATAGTTGGGTAACAGTTCATGATAAAGACAGAAAAATAAAGTAATAATTATGTCAATAATAGGGCTGCAAATTTTGTGCATTTTCCTTAACCAACACTAAACAATCACACTAACAATCAATTACCAATCACTTACTAAATGCAATTTTTTTCTTCATTTTCCAGTTTTCTTTATTGGTTTTAACAATATGTATATCTGGGTAATATTAGACTGAAATTTCTGCAACAGGGTAATAAGGAGCCAAAACTAAGGGTAATAATGGGGAAACATTTAAAGACAGCAACAAGGCTAAACTAATAGAAGTTGTATATTATTATATACTAAACATTTTTTTCCTCATTTCCTTTTTTACTGATTTTAGTTTAAGCTTCCTCATCCAAACAATTAGCAATTAATGCATTTGTATTCATTAAATTCTTAAGTGTGATTAATGAAAAATCATTAACATCCCTAATAAATACCAAATGAATAACCAGGTAGTAGTTTGGTTTTAACAATAGTTATATCTGGTTAACATTAGACTAAAATGAATGTAACAGGGTAATAAGGAGCCAAAACAAAGGCTAATAATGGGGAAACACATTTAAAAATATCAACGAGGCTAAACTAATACTGAATCTGATCCTCCCTCAAGGTAATACTGTACAAATTATATTTAATGCTCTGACTAGTTTGCCTGAAAACACCCTTGGTAGTTTCTGTGTAATAACCATGAATCAGGTGCTGCAAATACTAAACTACCTGTTCTATTAATGTCTCACTAAGTGCTAAAGTCAGCATGGTAACATGCTCAAATCACAACACTGACATGGTGATGTCTAGTAGGTATACTGTTTACCATGTTCACCACCTTAGTTTAGTATGCTAGCATGCTAATTAGCACTAGACACAAAAAGTACAGCTGAGGCTGATGGGTATGTCATTAGTTCTGCAGGTATTTGATCATATAACAAAGTATTGTACAAAGAAAATGTTGACCTGATAGTGGTGCAAATTGAAGTGATTACAATTCATCCTGAAAGAACACGAATGTTTGGTTCAAATTTTATGGCAGTCCATCGATATTTGATAGATATTCCACTGAAAACTGCAAAAGTCAACCTCATGGTGGCTCTAAAGGAAAAGTCAGGCAATCAGCAAACTCTAACATTCACTGTCTTGGCACCAGGAATGCCTATATCAAATTTCATAATAATCCATTTAATAGTTTGATTGATTTCTTTTATATTTGTGTCAAGCACACAATGTGCCCAACCTTCATGGGTTTACGAGACACCAAAAGTAAAGTTGCAGTGTTCAAACATGTCATTACATTTCCTTTCATTGCAAAATTACAGGTTATTTTACAGCTTGGTGTTAAACAAAATATTCTCTGCTGAGCTTGGCAAATTAAGTATGCTATAAAAAAGGGTTCCCTTCCTAAAGCACAGCTCAGGTTTCTTAATGATCATTCAGCCAAAAGACATCAAAATAAATGGAGAACATTTAGTAAAAAGAGCATCCTTTATGTCCTTTTAAACACCCCTAGGCCTGTGCTACCTTCCTCCTAAATGTAACATTCAAAACAGGGTGTATCCCTCAGTAAACATGTAATATTAAGGGACACATGGTTTTAGTCAGGTTCCACAGGTATCCACCTTGTAATATGAAGTGGCAGCAGTGCAGATTAATAGTTTTCTTTCTAGTCAGGTGCTTTGATGTTAGACTGAAACATCTGTGCAGCAAGAACACATTTGATCCAGTGCTGCTCATCTGGTTTCCAAACTAACACACTGGAACATAAGATTGGCCTTTTTCACAGCTGACGCACAGGTGTTACTAATAACATCTGTTCCAGTCAGCCATGAAAGTGTGACAATGAGCCAAAACACCAGGACCTGAAACTGAAATGGCTAAACTGAATTCAACCATCACTAATTTTGTTATTCACACCTGTGCTTTTCTTACAGTGTAACAGTCCTTTGTCTTCTATGAAAAAGTGCCTGTTAATGGTTCTTTTTCATTTTGTTTTGGTCTCTCACCTGCATGGGCATTGGGTAGTTGGGGTAGGCGGGCAGAGTTTGTCCTGAAGGACAGAAGCCAGCGTAGGTGAGCATGTGCTGAGTCGGGTTGTACAGGATGTGGGGTGGTGGTGTGGGGCTGGGAGCCATCTGCGGAGTCGGCTTCTGCTGCAGGAAAACAGTAAAAATACTTTAAATAAGATTGGGAAATCATTAAAGGAAACTGGAGGGTGAATGTGAGAGAGGTTTCACCAGTTATTCTTGAAACACACTTCATTTTATTTAAGTATGACTGCTGCCTAATGGACTGTAGGAACCATAATTGTAAAATCAGGACCATTAAGACTGACAAAATAACATCAAGTTTTCCATGTTTTGAAAAAGATTACCAACCATTCATGCCAGTTGAAACACGTTTTAGTACTTTCATGTGTGAGCAGTAAACTTTTGAAAATGCAGTAAGGCAGTGAAACACACAGTTCAAACAAGACAAAGCCAATAAGAACATTTAAAATGTTATGGAGTTGTCATTAAAGTAATTTACTGCGTGTCAGACATCCTGGAGGCCATGTTACAGAAACTTTCTAACTTGCAAATCATATTTTAACTGTTTGGCAAACATGGTATTTAGGATAAGAACCCATTTATGAAAAAAAACCAGTATGGAAGAACAGTTCCTGTGAGTTAATATTCCTTTCCTAATTGAAGAAGGAAAGGAAATATGTATTACACAAGCATCGTAGCTTCCCTAAATCTTAAATAAAACTATCTTTACTTTAGCATATCCTGTTAAGCTGTCCTAACTTTCACTTTTCCACGTGTAGTGGTAGCTAACTTATTAACTAGCTAACAGTAGTAGTCACTATGGTTAATGGTAGTGTTAGCTAACAGTAACTAACGAGTGTTATTTTTTCTTCAAGACTGTTCCCCTTGTTCCACCCCACTGTGCTGTGATTGGCTACTATCGCTGTACTCTGATTGGCAGTTGGGAGAAATTTAGCAAGGAGATTTAGGTGAACGAAGGGATCAATCACAGGAATCTCACCCAGCAGAGTAGGCTTCATGTCCCACGAGAAGCTAAATGTTACAGTTAACTTTTTTTTACACTTAGTTGAATTATAATTTTCAGTTGCAGTTTGGTAAGTACAGGCACAAAAACTACTTTGGTAGGTGTAGGAACAAAAACTACCTCAGTAGATTTAGGGGAAGTGGTTTATGGTTGTAATAGACCTTTCACACTGTTATAAGGCTTTCTGGCAATCACATGAACATGTTGAAAAGGCAATGACAGCACAGTTTCAGTAGCCAATCACAGCACAGTAGGACGAGAGTAGGTGGAACAGTCTTGGGGAAAAAATAAAGATAGTTAGGTCAGAGCTAATGATAGTGTTGGCTAAAAAGTTGCTAATGTTAATCTTCGCTAAACAGGAGCTACGTGATATGTTTTAATTCATATGGCAGCTCTTTTACTGCCTTTGCACAATGGATGTCAGATACAGTGGAAACTGTGTCTGCTAGCTTAGCTCGCTCTCTTTCTATTATCTCCCAGGTTAGTGTGTCAAATTCTGTCAAAAAACATTTCTCTACATAAGTTACCAAAACCTCTAACTAATCTGTCTTGAAATTTTTGACGTTTCCGTATGTTTCTATGATTAAAAAAAAGAAACCAATGGTTGTAAAGTTGTTTAGCTTAGTAAGATGAGAAAAATAGTGTCAGTTGCTAGGTAACAGACATAAAAGTCGATAAGTGAAGTTGGATTGAGTATGTGGGATTTCGTAACCTGAGATCACATCAGATTGGATCAAGTAAGATAATGTAGGATTCCTAGTTGGATTTATTTCTGTAATACCAAATTAGGAAAAATCCTTTATTAGACTCTTTCTATTTAAAGTTAAGTCTCAAAATAGGATGTTTTTGTAATATGGCCCCTGGAAGGTTTACAAACAGGCAAAAAACAGATGTCAGGGATTTTACGTTGTTCAGTGTCAGATGTGGCCTGTAGGCAATAAGGAAAGGTGACTAGTTTGAAGTCACAAGTATAATAAAAAGCTTTCGTCAAGGTGCTGAAGGCTTTCAATTTCCCTCAGAACTTTTCAAAACTGCTTTTAAATCTTCAGTCTTTGAATCTTCTGTGGCCCTTTACTCTTTTTTGAACTACACTTTTTTGAACTTCTGCTCACTATGTCCTTGTACGCTCCGAGGATGGCGGCGGCGATGATTCCCAGGAACAAGCCGATCACGTTGAGCACCACTGAGGCCCAGAGCAGACGGTGCAGGTGGATCACATCCCAGCAGCTGCTGACCCCGGTGAACTCATAGTACTGTGTGTGGTACTCTACGCTGGAAGAGGGAAAGAACAGCAGGAGAGCTCAATTATGAGCTGGTAAGAACTTGACCTGAACCGCCACACTTCTGGTTTACACTTGTAGTCATTTTTATTACTTTATTAGACCTTACAGGCAGCAATTTATCTGCTAATAACTGAGTAGTAATGTAGTTGACAGCAGGGAAGAACTTTTTGGAAAACTCTCCCTCGTTGGTGTGTTCAAGAGCTCATGGAAAACTCAGAAACCCAGGATTTGAAAGTTGGCTGTAGAATAGGAAACTCTGTAATGCAATAAAGTGCCAAAATCACATGATCCATGTCAGTCTGTGTGTCTTCTGAGGGTGATTTTCCAACAGCAGAGCCTGTAAATGCAATTTTTGCTCTGAAATCTGTTTAACACTGTTTTTATACTAGGCCCTTCACACTAATGTATTTTCACATAATTATAACTGACTGAAGAGAAAAATAAACATGTTCACTCTGATGGAGACCCCGACTCAAGTTAAATATCTGCAGGCTAACTGGTATAATGTACAGCAGTGGTTTTAAAATAGGGCTCTGTGGCACTGTGCCAGGAGGTCAGTGAAAGGTTTTCAGATTCATTCATATATATGATATTTTAAAAAAAAAATGCACTTATTTATTTTTACAAAAGGCTACATATTTACAACAAATATTTCGATATTTAAATCTAAAACTGTTCATAGATTATGTTCTAATTAAACAATCTGTTATTATCTTTTTTTGTTTTTAATAGGCCTATTTTTTATTATTTATAGCTTATATTCTTGATTGTATATAATTTAAAATAACCAGAATCCACATTCAATGATTATTTTCATTGTTCTGGTGTACAGATGTGAATGAGGACCCGTTACTGTTGAACAGAAAGATATAACGTTAATCCACAAACATGTAATGTAAGTAAAATATGTGCAAAATTTACAAACCCAGCTGTATGATTTATCTGAAATAGCCTGTACACACACATCATGTGGCTCTGATGTGAACACCAACACCAGCTTGTGTGGAGCGTCTCACCTCTCACAGTTGTACAGGTAGCAGCAGTAGCAGGTGTTGCTCCTCAGTTTCAGCTTGCACGCTTTGTCGAACGAACGGCACGTCACCTGCAGCGTCAGAGAAGGGCTTCTGTGAGCTTTAATCATTTGTAATAAAAGATTTATCAACCTCATGAAAACTGATACAACAGCCAGATAAGCAGGTGCTGGAAAAAAAAAACAGCATGGACAAAGAAACACATTGTCAAGAGAAGCTGTTCTCACGTCAGCATGTATTGTCTAGAACTTGAATTTGCTTTTAATCTCATTTGACTACATTAGATGCAGTTGTTGTCTTGATTGTAGCAACAACATTTGACCACTAGGTGTCACTACACACTTTGGGAATTTTTCAAGCAAGCATCAAAAGGCCTCAAGAACACAGAATATGACCCTACATGAACCTAAAATGCATTTCAAACATCATTTAAAATATTTAAAAGACAAATACTGAGACACAAAGCTAAAGCTGTATGTAGGAGGATAAAGATTTACTTTATTTTCAAAGCTCTATGGGATCATTCATGATTATGTTATTTTATTTCACAGACACACAACAGGTGAGCCAAGATAGCCTAATATTACTGTTTTACATAATGTCGGACTACTCCAAATACATAAAAAAGGTCTGTCCAAAGAGACATTTATTAGTTTCTGAGTCTGGGAAAGAGTGGGAAAACAGCAAAATTCCCTCTGTAACCAATCTATGTGGTCTCCTTTTCATAAGTAATGTAATATTTTTTCAGATTCATTCATTTAAACTGTTTGGATATTTATATAAAATAACCTAATAACCTATATAACCTAAATTAAAGTTAGTACTATTAAAGTTTATTTACAGAGCACTTATCATAACAAAGTTACAAAGTGCTTCACAGAAAAAGTGAAATACAACAGATATTAAACAACAGACAAGAAATTAAAAAACAATAAAATAAAAATAAAACCAGGAAATTCTCTCTGATTAAAGTCCATTTTTAGAAGACACTTAAAGGGATAGTTCACCAAAAATAAAAATTTAGTCATTATCTGCTCACCCTCTGATTGAAGGTTGTTTTTTCTGTTTGAAAACTGGTCACCATTCACTTAAATTGTTTGGGAGATTTTGCAGCGCTGTTTTCCTGTGAATCTCCTGCAGTATTTTGTGGACTAAAAAACTAAACCCGACATTCAATTGGCATGAGGTTGCACAGGGAATGACTGAATTTTCATTTTTGGGTGAACTATTCCTTTAAAACAAGGTACTGAATCGGACAGTGTTATTTACTCAGGCAGGGCCCTGATGGCAAGGCTGTGTCCTCTCACAAAGGGTTAAGAGGTCTAAAATATAATCTGGAGGGAGGCTGTGAAGAGCCTTAAAGCTATTAAGACCTGTAAGCTATTAAGAGCAGCTGAGTTCTGTAGTCATTTCAAAGTTTTCTGATCCAGACAACAGAGGAAGCAAGGAGATAAAAGCATGTATAACAGTTTCTGCATCTCTAAAATTTAAAATAGATTGTATTTCTGCAGTGTTTCTGAGGTGATTAAAACATGATTGGACAAGCTTGGTGATATTCTGTTGAAAACATATATTGCTGATAACAGGACTCAAAAATTCCTTTGAACATGCTGGATGTGTTGTGACAGGTAACCAGTAGATGGCAGTATTTGTTATGTGATATGTGGGGTTTCTGTTTCATTAGAATGTAGCTGCAGATTATTACTCTATTTTTTTTTTGTTATAAATTTGCTCAGTGAGAAATGACTTGGTATGTTTATACAATGGTAGGTGATAAGTGTGTATACAGTATACGTGTGCATGTGAGTCACCTCAGTATAGTAGCTGTCGTAGGCGTAGCCCGATCCACTGGCGTAGAAGTCACACATGTCCTCCTGCAAGGGCCTTGTGTCCTGTGTGTTAGAAACATGAATCACAGTTACATGGAACCAAACTAACAGAGTGCACAAGTTAATAATCGTTCTTTTTTAGAGGAAATCCTCCATGATTTAAAAGTTTCAATGATGCACTTTTTGTACTTGGGTAATTCTGTCCATCCTCATACTGTTTCTCTGTGAAGGTTTTTACAACACGTGTCTGCTCCAAAGCGTCCACTGCACCAAACTACAAAACCTGCAGCATTAAACCTCACTGAGCTTCATATAATCTGAAGTATAATGTGATTGTTCAAAGCTAGAAGCTCCCATAAATGACTTTTACTGTCCCGTGCATGAGCACAAAATGAATATATCTGCAGAGGTTTGATAGCACTGATGATCAATATCAGTACCTCTGTGCCAGGTGCGGAGAGGTCCAGCTTTTTCAACCCTCTCTGGTCCACACTCATTAAGACACTCGTTAAAATTCATGAGGCCGATGTGACAAACCGAGGTGTTCATGTCCGTGTATCCAAACACAGAGCGCGTCTATGATACCCAGCAACAATGACCTTATTTGACCTCTCTGCTTTTTTTCTGTTTATTCCCATATAAACAGATTCAGATATTTGCACAAATTAGATTTTACACATATTAATTCAGTCCTGGAAGTTTAATCTCGAGAGTTTGTCCTGACTGATGCCATGATGGGACAAATGATGTGCTGATAAACTGACAAGTTAATCTGAATGATGATGAAAATGTTTTATAGCAAATGAGGCTTCTTGAGGCTTCATCCAGTGGAAAAAAAAGAATTAAAGGGTAACATCTGAGTTTTTAAATCCTATTTTCCCATGTTTTTGTGTCTAAGTGACTAATAGGGACAATTATTTTTGAAATAGGTCCAGAGTCCCCACAAACACAGCAGGTCCCTGCATTGTGAAATATCATTTTGATGCTATAATGATGCTACTGCAACATCACAGTTACAACGTTACCAGTAAGTTGCCAGTAAGTTGCTGCTATGCTCTTGAAATGTAACAATGCAACGGGAATTGTTCTGTATTTTGCAACATCTGTTCAATGTCCACTGCATGATATTTCCTGTACTTTAAATAATGATGTTGCTACAATGTTGCTAAAACTTCACAACACCTCCAAAAGTGGTGAAAACGTTCGGACAAACAAAGCAGCAACGTTTAAAATAATGTACTGGTGACAACACTCTGGAATTTCACTTGCTCCAACATCATATGTTGCAAAAGTTACACTGCAACTACATTCCTGCAACATGTTAGTGGGGATTAAGCGAGAGTGCTGCAACTGTCAGAAGCTAAACTAAGCTGCAATGTAATCCTTAAGGACTATTGCGCACCGTCAAAATACATCCACTAAATTGCTTGTTTTTGTCACTGACGGGCTCAGATTGTTATGCAAAGTATCTGACAACTTTATGGAAAGGATCACTACAGAGATCGACATTGTCATCTTCATTCACACTCGACAGAAACAAAATAAATAAGTGTCTTGGCCTGTCCTTCCACTGCTCCAGCAATCACCAACTCTGGTTTGATTAAAATAAATCCTTAATTCACCACGTTAGGTCTGAAAGTTTCAGGATAAGAGTGAGAGAGGGGTTGGGCATCAGAGAAGCAGTGGGGAGAGACGGCATGTTTGACGTCTTCATATCTAACATGGTGAATTAAGGGTTTATTTCAACTAAACAAGCAGTTGTTGTCTTGAGTTGGTGATTGTTGGAACAGTGGAAAGACAATCCAAGACGTATCTCACTCTGTGATAAAAGATCTCTCTGTAGCGATCCTTTCCATAATGTTGCCAATCTGAGCCTTTCAGCACTTTTAGTGGACAGATGGATTACATTATAGCTCAGTTTTACTTTGACAACTGAAGCACTCTCCCTCAAAACTGGACCAGTTTGAAAAATGATTGTGCCCATTAGACACTACACACAAAAAAATTAGGAAAATAGGGTCCAGGTTGACAAATACCAAAGTTACCCTTTAAATACAAACATTATGTCACAGTAAACGTGTTTGCAGAGAGGGAGAATGAGAGACAAAAATCTTTGTGCTCTTTTCTTTTTCAATGAAAAATAAACTGAAAAATGTACATGTATCATAATTCAAACAAGCCATCTCAAAGCATTAACTGGAAAATCAATTAGTATAACGTATTTTTGGACAAGTATCCATCTTTTGTTTTGGTTGTTTTGTTTAAAGTAAAGTAACACCTGGGCAGATTTAATCAGCCCTGTTATGCTGAATGTTTCTCCATCTCTGCAGGTCAGACACTGAGGTTAGTTAGTCTGCTCCACCTGTCAGCTGTCTGACAGTTCTGTCTGATTGCATCTACAAAGTTCCTGATCTGGTCTGCAGCTCTGCCCTCTGCCTCTGTCGACCATAGTCCATGTTTGATTAAATTTGGTTTGACTGTGTGTCAGAGTTTGTTCAGACAGAAAAGGCTGAATTAGTTTGTATTCTTTTCAGTGCAGGAATGTAAACGCATAAGATACTTACAATGAACTCTGAAGCGATGATCCCGTCCACAATGGCACAGAAGAACGATGCGATGACACCGATACTGATGAAGATGATCGCTGCCATGAGCTGGAAGAGATGAAGAGGGTGTATAAGATGAAAAATAAGGGACGGTAAAGTCAGGGGAAATTATTGTGGAAGAAAGACAAAATTACTACCATCATCAGAGTTAGTAAGCAGCAACACATTTACTTATTGTGTTTTGAGTTATTTGAATGTACAATAGTCTAACAGGAGAAATCCCATGCATCCACATTTTTGTGACCTGTTTTTAGGACCCAAATGGTGTCTGATGAAGATTTTTTTTTGCTGCCAAGGTCAGCTAATCACCCATTGGATTCATTTGCCACCACTCTTGAAATGCAAGAAAAGAGAAAACCCCTTGAACCAGACAACGTTCAAAGACCAATTATATCATTTTGACACCAGGAAAGGTCATAGGTCATCATACAACCACTCTCTATTGATGAAGAACATACAAAAAACAAACTTTAGGCTCATAACACTATAACTCATGCCATTTCTGTTTCCAGCAATAGAGCTTATTCACTTTCATTCCGTATTCTGACTCTCATGCTATATTCTTTATTACCATATATTTAATAACTCGGCACCTGATAAAATAAACTAGTTTTATTTGGCTAATACAGGAAGCTAATCCAAAATAGCAGAAGTTGTATTGTTACGAGTCTAATTTCCTGTATTTCACCAATAAAAAGAGGCTCTACTATACAGTATCAGTGACCCTTGCATTTGATTCCTCATGTCAAAGTTGTACATTGAAAAGTTGGTTTTATTGGTCTTTGGATATCTGAAACATCAGTGTTTTTCTCATGAGGACATTCATTCAAATGGCCGCTAAACAAACCCACTGGAACATTAGCTGAGCCAATGGTAATTCATTCAATTTACTGATTAATATTCTGGAAGTTGCATTATATGAAAATAAAGTCAAAATTTAATCATAAACGCACACACTCGTGTATGTAAGTTTGGTGTGTCTGCTGGTGTGCGTGTGCGTGTGTGTGTGTGTGTGTGGTGTGTGTGTGTGTCCTGATTGGTCGTCTGCAGCGTCTGGACTGCAGGACGATAAAGGAAATGTACGGCTTCTTGCTCTGCCAACACAGAGGTGCTTTGTGGGTAATTTATGGGCAAAGAGGCAACATACACGGCCTTTTGTACCAGCAAGGTCAGTCTAATTCTCCCAATCTGATACACACACATACATGCACACTGGATGTAGGCAGAACAAATCTCACACACAATCCTGTAATGAAGCCCAAGAATCTGATCACTGATCAATAACCTCAAATATTTAAAACAATTCCAAAGTGATTTCCTGACATCACACACATACACCCCCCCACCCCCCCACCCCCATACACACACCCACACACACAGCGTGCAGCAGACCCAGCTGGCCGATCACAGATGTCTGATCATGAACTTTATCACTGAGCATCGTTTACTGTCTGTTCAATCGCTCCTCCAGGACTGAACCTGCTGCACTGAAGCAGCAGATTAAAACACACACGTTTTTTCTATCTACTGTTTCTATCAGTCTAAAGTGGTAGGTGAGATACAGACATCACCATGTCCCATAAATTATGAAAACAAAGTGAAAAGGTAGAGGAGACTTTTATAATCTACAGTACATCTGCTGATCTGCATGAGTGACTTGTTTGTCAGAAATCAACAAGAGGAAAAGTTTCCTGTTATTTAAAGATTTTCAGTTTTTCTTGATAGATTTTAACTACATTTAATAACTTAAATTTATTTAATACAGAATAATTTGTCATTATTTCATTAATTCAAGCTGAAGTATCACAAGTAAATGCTTATGTGACTGTTCATCATTTTGTACAATCCAAACTGTTTGGGGGATTTTTTTGTCAGCTCTGAAGTTCCTCTGACAACAAGAGCGCTTGCTCGTGAGAAACCAAAGAAACCAACCAAATATTTGGAGTCAACAGGCCTTTTCTATGGAGGACGTTTGGATGTCGCAGTGAGAAAATCAGACATAAATAATACAATGAATTACAGCTAAATTCTGGAGATTCTGGAGGACCAATAAAATCACTGTTAAATTACTAAAATCATTTTAAAATTAATATTTTGTGTCACATTATTGATTTGTTTTTGGTACATAACCATTTAACAACAGGAAACTGTACAGTGAGCAAGTCACTATTACAAAATAAAGCCATAAAATCATTTTAAAATTATGTGCCAAATATTTTTTCATGCATCATCCTGTCAAAATTTATATCACAATAATGACCTGCTCACTGTACGTTATCCCTTACAGAAAACGCCCAGGGACTGTGGATGAAAATGAACTTCTTAGGTAACTCTGGGATATTTAAGTTAAAGTGGACACTGCAGTGTTGATTACTGTGCACTGCGTTACATAAATACATAAATAAGTACCTACTGTGTATACAGTGGTGCACACAGCAGCTTCATTAAATCACCAAGAGACGAACCAGTGATCTAATACAAATAACAACATTTATGTACAAATAACACAAAATAAATAACTAAATAACTGCTGTAATGATAGGCATACTACATGTTTTAGTGTGTCAGGAAGTTTGTCGGAATTTGATTAAACACAACTTTATTTATAAATTTACAATGTGTGCACAATATAAAGTAACTGCAGGACCTGTGTTAGTTGATATTGCACATTACTGCTGCACATATCTGCACCAATTTGCAATAAAAGAAATAAAATAATAAAAAAAAATAAATAAAGAGTGAAAATAGGAGGTGACTCTGAGTGCTCTGGGGCCTCGGGGCAGTTGCCCATTTAGCGGACTTGATAATCCAGTTTTGGGTTTCAGAGTGCACCCGAGGATAAAGGTATAAATTGTTTCATTCTGACAGGTGAAACAAAGCTAAAAATGTGTGAAGCAAATGTCAGTCGAGCCCAGTCTGTACACAGATTTAATGAAAACACCTGTGTGGGTGCACCGTTGGCATGCAGGGCCTTTTTCTAACAAGATTTATTCTGTTTTTTCTTCAGTAGGTTTCAGAAATAAATATGCCTGAAACTTAAACTGATCAGGCAAATTTTTAGTTAAACTAATGACCAACTGTTATATATAAAACTATCTGTATACTTTGGAATATCACAAGTTGTGGTGAAACAGGGTTTTTGTGAAATAAGTGAATTTCCTTCAGCAAAGTGAAATAAGAGCCGTGCTGAGAAAATGAGCGTTTTCTGGTGGGGTTTTATCTGCCACTGGCCCAGACTCTCCACTTCATTAGCGGTTTAAATGACTCTGCTTTTATGGGCTGCAAGTGGGAGATGAGGCCAGCAGCAGAGACAATAGAGCCTGACAACTGCATTACTTCACATTACCTTAGCACCAGCTGCCAGCACATAAAACACCTCAACACACACTCTGTCGTCCAAAACCCCCAAATCTCCCCTGATACAACTGAAGCAGAGACAGAAATCAAATACTGTAAAAGATTAAGGACACACAGACGCACACTGTAGATTGTTTCCTGCTCTCAGGAGGCGAGTCAGTGAGGAAACATTTAAGAGACAGCAGGGGTGGAAAGTAACTAAATGTAAAGTACATTTACTCAAGTACTCTACTTACATATGGTTATTAGCAGTGATGGAATGTAACTATGTAAATATACTTAAAGTACTGTAATACAATACTTATAGGTACTTGTTCTTTGAGTCTTTTCTTTTGTTTTGTTACCAGTTTTTACAAATTAAGAGTTTTGCATACAAAACAGTTTATAAAAGTAAAGCTGAAAATTATTAGTCGATTAATCAATTGGTCAATTATCAGAATTGTTCCCAATTAATTTTTTGTCAAACATTTTACATGTAAAAATAATTCATGGTTCCAGCTTTTTAAAGTTATTCTAACCATTCTCATTTATTTATTAACTGTTTGTGACAACATTTGTCACTATTCAAACAATTTTAAAACCAAAAAAATCAATTAACGAATGCAGAAAATGATCAGCAGCTTAATTTAATCTGTAGTGAATATTATCAGTAGTTGCAGTCCTAAACAAGTTCAAAATGAGCTCTACCTCTACCAACTACAACAGTAAAATCCTGTTTTTACATTAATGTAATAAAAGTGATGTGATGTAATATATGTATGTGACAGTATATCAGTCACAGCAGACATTTTTCTGCATTGAGTACTTTTACTTTCAGTAACTTTAAGTACATTTTCCTGATTATACTTACATACTTTATGCTAAGTAACATTTTAAATATGTGACTTTTACTTATAACAGTATTTTTACAGTGTGGTATTTGTATTTTGTACAACTAGTAAAGGATCTGAGTACTTCTTCCACCACTATGCTACTTTATACTTCTACTCCACTAGTGTACATTTTAGGGAAAAGTTTTTCCCTTAAATACTTTTACTTTTACTTCTACTTCAGCTGGATTTTGAAGTATTTATATTTTTACTTAAACATGCAATAACTGATTGTTTTTGTCCACTTGGGGGCAGTGGCAACAAGTTGTAAACACATTATAATAATTAATATGACTAAGTTGTTAGCAAACAGTTGCTTATTTACACATCCAGTAGCAACAACATTATCATTCATCAGTCTCCACCAGCTGTTCACCAGTTAGTTGCTACCTGTGTCCATCTGCTATTTGGTGCTGTGCCAGTGTTTGTTTGTTTGTTTGTTTGCTTGTTTGTTTGCTTTACAGCTTGTTTTGCAGAAAACTACACAGAGAGACGTGAGACTGAACCAAAGCAGTAAAGTTGCAGCCAGACAGCAAAACAATCAGCTGGAACATGCTATAAAAGCTCCACAAAGCCGAGGGGAGCTGCAGATTCAGGTGATAATTCTCTGTTCATCACTACAAACGACGCCTTTCATTTTGTCATTTGACACATTATTAGAAAAATATTGATTATAGCTGCTTTGAGTGCTGAAAAACAGATAGAAACGGCAATAAAAGACAAAGACACACATAATGAAAGTTTTAGAGAAGAAACTACATCAGTGATGAAGAGATAAAGACAGAAAGAGGAATTTTATAGGAGTCAGTAAAGATCCGTATCGGGTTATGTAACTAAAGTCGCTGACTGCTGCAAGGTCTCTTTCCCCTGCTCAGTGGTCCAGTGACCAATCATGACCACAGCTGGACACACCGCTAATAAGAACCTGTTGGGTAAAATACGGCCGCCGTTCTGCTCTCCCGCAAGGTGACCAAAAGGACGCCGGTCTGTGAGACACAGGCGGTAACTACAGGAGAGGCTGCTGGAGCAAAGAACATGAGCTACATGAAGCATTTAGTCATAAAGAAATCTCACAGCGTATCAGGGCACTGAAGCCTGGTTTAAGAGCAGCAGGGTGAGCGCAGATAGGTTTTCTTTTACAGACAGAATTTCATGCTCCACAATCCTTTTAAACATTTTGGAGGACGAGATAAGACAAAATGAGAAGTGGCAGTATATGAGCCATTAAGTTTTTTTGTTTTTTTTTTACCCAAGAAATGTCAGCGGAGCACAAATGTGTGTTTTACCTGCAGCACGCCTCTCATTCATAAAGAAAGGCTGGTATCTCTGGAAGATTTCTGATAGGAGCCTCAAAACATCCAAATATAAAGACATAAAGTGTCCCACTAAGCAAAGAGACGCAACTACACTGACCTGTGAGGTGGAAAATTATGAGTGATGAAAGTCTGTGGTCAACTCCCGATCCATGTAAACAGATTTTCTACTTTTTTTTTTTTTTGTAAATGTTTTTTTGTAGAGCTCATGATATGTAGGCTATTAATTGTGCTCCTCTCTCATTCAGTAAAAAATATTGTGTCTGAGTTTATTGCACTATAACAGAAACCTCGCCTCAATTTAAACCTGATACCGTAAACTGCAACCAGGTTGTGTTTGTCACATTTTTAGGGTAAGTAAAACTACAAACAAAAGTCCTTATCCTAAAAAACCCTGACCCAATCTTACCCTAACAGATTAATAAGTAGATTTAATTTATTTATTATACTAATTTGTTGTTGTGCTCTACTATCTATGCAATTAGTGACTTACAAATTAAAATGAATTAATCAAGCTATTAATAACCACTTCAACCATAACAAAAAATAGACACAATATATAATAAAGTCAACATAAATTGCTTGTTATTCACCTACACCAGATAGCAATCATTTAAATATTCAGCCACTGTTTTAAACTGAAAGATACCTTTTGGAATCAGTACATGGGGTCACACTCCACCCACTGAGCCACCTGGACACCACAGGAACCATAATTTACAAAACGAACGATTAAGACCATAAACTGAGGTAATAAATCAAGTGAGAAGCATACAAACAACCAGACTTCTTCTTGCAACAAGTGAATTCACCCCCTGCTGGCCATTAGAAAGAGTGAATTTATAAAAATGTTCTTAGATTCATACTTTCTGATGATGTTTTTACTTTCAATTTATAAAAGATTTTTTAAAAAGCCTTACTTGCGCAGGCTCTACAATAAGAAGCTCATTTGTAGCTTACACACCTGATCTATTGAGCTCAGTTTAAATTTAATTTGACAGTACCTGCTTTACAATCAGTGATTTTCCCTCATATAATGCAGCACGAGTGAGGGCTTTGTCAGAAATAGCCAAAGACCAAAAGAGAAAAGCACTTTTTTGGAAGACGAGATCACAGCGATGGTGGAGGAGATTTAAGCCAGGCAACACGTATTATTCAGTGGACTAAACAGTGGTTTGACAAACAGTCCTTATTCTTTTAAATTCCTGCAGAGAGTTAGTAATTCTTATCACATTGTTCATAAAGCTGATGCAGAGTTCACCACAGGCTCAGGTGCATATGCATCTTAAACTGCACATAACCAGCAGGACAAAACACGTACATCAAGTCTAGACTTTGATTAGAGATAAGATCCATGTCAGAGTAAAGTTTTATAAATAACTAATAAATGGTTGTGTGTGTTGGTCATATTTAATATCAAAATTAATCAAAGGTTTTCATTTTTCATGTATTAATGTGTCTGTCTTATTATTTATATGGTGAATATTTTGTATATATATTTGAATTATATCTGTTTTTATTTATTGCTTGCTTTAGAATTTTCTGATTATCTTTCTGCTGTATTATCGGTCTTAATAGCATGTCTATGACACTGTAAAGCATGTTTAAAAGGTTTAAAAGTTGTTCATTTCTGTATTTGATTTCTCTGATCAGGAGTCAAACCAGAAACACTGCGTTTCTGTTTGGCAGCAGTATATGAACTCGTCTGTTGACTGTTTACAGTTCAAACAGCATCAAACCCTCCATCTGCTGCTTTTTGAGGTCAGAGGAGCAAAGCGCCGTGAGATCCAGGAAGTAAGAGAAGCGTCAGAGCTCTCAGGTGTCCGTGGCATTGTGGGACGGTTAGTTGTTCTTTAATGAGCGACCTCGCTCCTGCCAGTCGGCTCTCATGTTACAGTAGGATCCTCGGACACAGGAGGGAAGAAGACACCTGTGTGAGAGGAGCATCATGCCACATAAGAGACACCAGCGCCGCTGTGGCAGCGATCACACACTATTAAAGTTTAAAGCACAGAACTGGGAGCGATGCTGGAGAGGCAGACAGATACAGCAGGTAGTTAATGTCGTGGTCGAGTCACACATTTTTAAAGAAGTGAAACAACAGAGGACTAAACAAGGAGCGAGAGCCTGCAGAAAACACTGCACTTTCTGAAATAAAACCTGTCTTTGTTAAATGATGCCTTGTTTTCAAATATTTCAGCTGTATTACACAACATCTCTTCACATGTGTGATCGGCTGTGGGATGGTATGGGTGTCTGTGTAGACCGGATTAGATACGGTACACTGTAGGGTAACGTAAGACAACGACACCCTGGCTGCCACATGAAAAATTCACAAGACATACTGATATACCACAGTCATGGTGACAGGCAGGAGGAGCGTGTTTACATCCCTATCACACCAAGACAATTTTTTCTGTTTCTTTGTACTGTATTAGCAAAGTTTTTTAAATGTCTCTGCACTGGCTGTAAAATTATTTCAGAGAAAATAAATGTTGCTCAGCTTACAGTTCTGATGCTTCTGATGCTGCCCAGCAAAAAGTGCTGCAGGAATTATTCCTAAATCCCAGAAATGAGTTCGTATATTAGCATTTCTGGTTTCCTTGTCTCAAAATCAGTGGGTTTTTGTCATTTTATATACAGTAGACCAGTTTCTTGTTTACAAACGTTACACGGTGTGTGTGCAATCAGGGGGTAAAACGGCTTTGACAGCTGGTCAAAACATTATAGCCAACAGTTGTAATCAATGTACATTTTGGCCCGGTTTTGTAAATCTTTGGTAACTCGATCATAAAATGGCATTTTATGATCAAGTCAACTGTGCTATCCACATAAACGTTTAGCTAAAAGGAGCAGAATCACAAAAACTTTTATGGGTTGCTGACATGTCCTGTTAATTTTGCTCAACTTTCCTGGCTTTGTTGGTTATTGGGCCTGTTTATCATCTCCCTATTTGAACATATCAGGAGCATTAGTGTCAATAAGCTAATTAACTCAAAGGAAACATTTTTTACAACAAGGTTACTTTACGGCCTTCAACATTTGAAAGAAATTTGACAGCTACTGTAACATCCTGTGCAAGATGTGAGACAACATTGTAGGTCTGTGACAGTGATGAAATGGTGCCAATTACATCAATGAATTAGTTCTTAGTAATGTTTAAAGAATAAGTCACTAAATTTGTTGTTACTGTGTTGGCCTCACCGGTTGTACTACGAAGACAACGCTGATTTCTGCCCTCTAGTTGTGCGTGTATCTCTGTGACGACGTTGCACTGACATCCCGTCTATAAAATACATCACTAAATACCCGACTCGTGAACTCTGAAGCTTTTACATGTCTTAAAAAAGGCATTTGCTAAAAAGTGGCTTAATGAGACTGCAGAGATTAATGCAGACAGTAAGCGTCATCACGCCAAACACTTGTCACTTAGTGGTGATGATGCTGAGTCATGTGACCGTGGTGTTCATTTGTAGCCTAACATTAGTTTTTTATTTCTGCAAATTGCATTTACACTTCAAATATCATAAAAGTTAGTGTTAGTGTTGCTGATCAAAATGTGTAATTGTCATAAACTTTTGTTCACCGCAGATTCTGATTATTAGTATTTCTTGGCCTAATGTATTCAGATTTAAAGCTCAGAATTGTCAGTCAGTTTTTGAAACATTATTTCAGAGGAAAACAAAAGCAGATTTCTCACTACTATCTGATTTTGTCAGCTAAAATGATAACTGTTGCTGACCGAATTCATCAACTGTCTCTGACTTTTTGTTTCAAAATGATCATCTTGTAAAAGGCGCCTTCATGATCCGTGTCACGGAAATAAACAAACAGGATAGTTAGTCTTTGTAATATAAGTGATCTATGATGAAGAAAAAGAGATTTGACTCTTATTTCATTCTAACATAGTTTAGCTGCTTAGATTACATAGCCCTACCCAGGCAAGCAAAATGTTAAATTTATGCTTTATTGCTTGTATTTATAAAAAAAAATGATGTTTCACCTCTAAGATTACAAGAGAAAAGGTTTTTAGGATGAGGTAACACTTCAAATGTAACACAGCAGGACAGAGCTGCTGATGTTAGCCTACACTTGGTCAGTTTCACTACATTTAGGTCCATAGATGAGCCAAGAATTCAGTATTTTCTCACCAAAATGTTCTTTCTGGTAGCATGAAGAAGGCTTAGAAAACAGTCCTCAGTCCCTAATTAAAAATCCAAATAATTAGAACATTTTAGAGACTTTATTTCTGGTATCTTATAAGTGTGAGTAGGTGGTGTTTTAATTTCAAGTCAATCCTGGCTAACTGACACTTCAGCTAAATCTCTTTGCTTTCTTCTCTTATATGCTTTGTCCCTTGACTGGACTCTCAAGTCTTTATATTAAAATAAAATATTCATACATGACTTTTCTGGCAATAAACTGAGAAGAATATAAGATGTGGTTGGAACTTGGAAACTTGAAAATAAGCTATATTTCACGAGTACAACAAAATAAAATAATTAGGCCAAATTCAGAGGTGAAAAACAAGGTTAAGGTGTTAGTGGTGTCCTCTTCAGTCTTTGCAGGGATTGTGATACGGACTGCGTTACTTAAATGACACAGAGGAACCGTTTCAGCTTCTGGTTGCCAATAGACCTTAAGTTTCAGTTTATCTTACACTTGTCTCCTGCTTCTCTTTTGTCCTGTTTTATTTCTTTAGAGCAGTCAACAGCTCTCAAAGTGAGGTTTCTTTCTTTTTTTTTTTTTTTTTTAACTTTATTCACCACCAAATTAAAAAATGAAGAGTTTTTAAGGTGGACATCTCAGCTCAAAGGCTTTACTCTTTTACACATTCAAGATAAGTCAGTAATCTTTTCTGACAGGTGTTCAGTCTGCCTCTACGTGTTTCACTGACACGATCATTTTTTGAACCTCCTGTTGTACAGAGAAGCACTTTGACGATGTTATACCTGCGCCCGTCTGAAATAAAGGAGCCCTGTCAGCAGCTGGCCAATGCTAACGCAATTTCCCCTCTTGTCATTGAAATCCAGAGCCAATCACATTCACTCAACCCAGACCACAACTCCAGTCATGTACACTGACCCGGGCACAAGGACCAAGAACACATTATGTTACATTACATTAATCGGATTTGCTTCGTGCTCATAATAGAGCAATTTCCCATAAAACAGTTTAGTGAATTTGGAAAGTCTGTAACCTAATCCTGTAATTTATGGCGTAGCCTATACATGTCCTGTTTTACAGGAACAAAGCCTCATTTTTAGAAGAGGAATATTATGAAACTCCAAAAGCTGACAGAGGTCACCCTGAGAGAGAACAATCAGAAGGCTAAAATGTGAAATGTGTGACGCTGGTAGCACATTTTGAGCTGTAAACACAACAAAAAAAAAGGGCCCTGATCATGTTGAATGCATTTCCTCAAGTCATTAAACATCTGCAAATCATGTTTTGGCCACTTGGGTTCAGCAGAACAGGCTGGAAACACAACATGTATAGTGCACGCAACGCATCCTCATACCTACACGACAGAATAGGTTGACTGCCAAGAGCACCAGTGACAGGCGTAAAGATCACGCTTTGGTTTAAAATAAGTAAGTTACATGATATAAAAGTCATAAGTAACTTAAAACGTCAAAGGTGTAATATACAATATTTAGTCTCACTCAGACCAGCTGCACTTTCCCCCAAGCTTCATTGAGTAAACAAGGCGTACATTTGTTTTGGTCAGGATGTGACAAACACACTGAGTTGTGTCGTTTGATACATCCATTGACCCAACCTCTTATGCAGGTTTTTTCGCTCTTGATACTACTTACCACTCACCTGACTTTCCTCCTTTACTACCTGACCACCAGGGTCACCGCTAGCACTGATGTAATGTGGGTCCGTATAGCTGCTACCAGAACACCTCTATGCCTGATTTCTGTTGAGGATGGGCTGCAATACTTGTTAGCAAAGAGTTGCATATTTACACATTCTCTGTTTTGGTATCTGCAAACTCGTGGGGAAAATATCTGCATTTTTAGCTGCTAAATGCTCCATCTTCCTCACCAGTTAGATGCTAACATAGTCTGTTTGGCGCTGGGCAGGTAGTGTAAGGTGGGTTTTTAGAGCTTTTTTTGCCGAAACGAAGTTGTTAGATGACGTTCTTGCTTTTTCTTTTCTTCCTGTTGCGTTTGCACTACTGCTACCAACTGTTACAGCTATATATGCAGCTATAAACATCTGCATTATTTATCAGCACATTGGGATATTTATGTGCAGGGATAGTTAGAAACTGAAGGTTAAAATACCCTCAGGAAATTAGAATTACTGCCCTGCATACATTTAAACAGTCCTATAAAAACTAGCAGCTGTCATTTTAAAGGTTATCGCAAGGGTTTTTCATTTTTCTTATAATTTTTCCTTATTCCTCTTCAGCAAAAGAAATGTACCTACAGCTGCTAAAATACCAAAGATGCATAAATGAAATCGTATTATAATGTGATTTTCAGAGTGTTACAGCAATGACATGAGAGTTGGAGGAGCAGACTCACCATGGGTCTGCGGTTTTCCACCAGGTGGATGCCAACAATCCCCAGAAATGCTCCAAAACTCAGCTGGAAGAGGAGGACACAGGAAGGAACATGAGGGTTTGGAGGAAGGAGCAGACAACACACAATGTCACAGTCGTCGGAGTGTTTGAGGGGGTCAATGACGGGAGGGGTCACTCACGGTGATGCCGGGGTAATACCCAGCAACGGGCACGTTGTCTGTGCGAGTGGCAGAGATCAGTCCTATGGTCAGCACCACCAGAGACAGAGCCAGCAGACACACGGTCACCCACAGAGCCGACTTCCTCCGACGCAGGAACTGGACTGAGGGTGAACGGGAGAAAGAAACAGGGTGGCACAAGGACCTCTTTACATTCATTACCACTTATTCCCTCTGAACTACAGACAATTCTGAACCAAATTATGACCTAAACGTGCTGAACGTCCTGAAATACTATATACTCCTCTTTAATTTCTCTTGTACTATTTTTTTCTTGACGGATGAGCGAAGGTGGAAGAAGTATTCAGATAATTTACACAAATAAAAGTACCAGCACAAGAATGTAAAATGCTCCGTTACAAGTAAAAGTCTTGCATTCAAGCACCCGTTTTACATACTTTTAAGTATGTTTGATTTGCTGCGTAACAAGTGATCTCATTTTATGTCCGTATCAAGGTTTGTCAAATGTCTGGGAAAGGCTTAATTTTACCCATTATGTTTTTGCAGTTAGCAATATGCTTGAATTTTAATGTACTCTTTGACAAATGCTTGATTTTCAACATAATCTGGTGTTTCATCAACACAATCACTAATGTAAACCAAAAATCTTTTAACATTTGAAATGAATCGACCCCATCATCATATCTGTCATTCATAGCTTTTGTAAGTCCTCTGTCGATCCATTACTCTGGAAATGAGCAAAAAAGCTTTACGAATCCTGTCTTATCACATTTATGTGTGTTATGATTTGTCATCAACATTATGAAGGATTTATGTGATGACATATTATAGTCAGGGTACACAGTTTATCATGAATTCATTCACACAGTATTTCATTAACTATCAGGAACGTGCAAGAATTAACAGTATCTCAGGCATGACTGAATGCAACAATACATTAATTAATGCAACAACTAAGGTGTTTCAGTCATCACGATGTCTGAGCTTCCTCATAAGTAAGTCTGCAGTTAAAATGACCAAACAAACTGACCAGTCACAGCAGTGCTCATGTATTCTGATTAACTCTGCATTATTTCTTCATAACATCATGTTTGTGTCCTTCAATTTAAGTGGTGACCTTCAACACTAATGATTAGCATATGATTAATGGTGGCACAATTGTAAAATCATACGTGTTAATCATTTGTTGCTTACACATACATAATGTTATTTTCCTAACTAAATAATTAATGGACATGGAGTCCAAAGTTATGATATAATTTACATTTTTCCAATATGTCTAAATATACAGAGGGGCTGACTTTATTTGAAGGGCCACAAACATGAAGACGTCATGAAGAAGAAGAAGTCATGTTGAGTTAATCATGATTACGACACTGCTTATTGCTGCGACTGGTCACTTCATGTCCTGTCCCTTTAACTTCAGACTTACCTATGAAGAACACATGAACATCATTTAACTCATTCATCGTAATGTTTGAAAAACCTTAGTTGTTGCATTAATTAACATATTGTTCTTCCATAAAGTTCTTGAAGCCTTACAAATGAATTCTTTTCATGTACAAGTCATGATAATTCATGCAACCTCACTACAAAGTGTTACAATTTGTGTTTTCCACAGCCAGTGTTTGTTTTGAAGCACCAATTAATAAAACTCTATAGTGTGCACGGACTTTCTGTGAATTATTACATATTTATATATATTTTTAAAACAATAATGAGCAAAATACTTGTCAGATAAATGTAAAAAGTACAATACTTCCCACTGAAAGTAAGTGGAATGGAAGTATAAAACAGTATAAAAAGTACAAATGGCCCACCACTGTTTTAGTACAATACTTGAGTAAATTTACTTTCCATCTCTGCAGATGAACATGACATGAATGACAAAGAAAAGTAGCAACAACTTACATTTAAGAAGCTGTAACCAGATAAATTTGCTTGAAAAATGACGGAAACGATTAATCGATTGTCAAAATAGTTGGCAATGAAATAATTTTCGACTTATTTTTGCAGCTCTGGCCACACATGGAAACATCTCCTGTGCTGAATTTAAATGAAGCAACAAATGAATTAAAACAGACGAAGAGAAGTTAGGCTGTGTGTTTATGTTTATGCAGAGTGAGGCTATAAGATCTCAGGATAAACCTTGAATTAAACAACTGTACCTGCTGGATCCAGTATTTCTGTGGCTGTTTGCTGAGTTGCCTGCTGGTTTTCAGGCTGCTGCATGTTGACTCAGTCCGGATGAATTAAGTCAAAAAATGAAAAAATAATGGAGATCAGGCAGCTGAAGCGACGCTTTGAAATGTTTTGATAGAGGCGGGTTTTTTTTGTTTTTGTTTTGTTTTGTTTTTTTGTCCCTGCTGATTCAAACCAGAGTCCTCCTCATCCTCCACAGACACAGAGAGAGAGAGCGGCCACAGCAAGCAACAAGCTGCAAGAGTAAGATGCGTTTTTCTTCTTATAATTCAGTTATTTTATGATAAATACGAGTGAGATTTCAAAGAAATGTGACCATAGCAGTCACAGACAGTCTGAGCTCAGACAGGTTCAACTTTTCTGAGAGCTTCAGAGAGAAAGAGAGACACACAGAGAGAGAGAGAGAGAGAGAGAGACCAATCAGCTGCCTGTATTCACCTCAGTGATAAATTATTCAGTTATTTATTTTGCATGAGTTTAATAAAGTTCAGACTTTAGATTCATGTTGAAAACTCTGATCTTGTAGTTAAAGTCGATACTAATAGATGAAAATGTGGGTAAAGGCAGTTTTTGGTGGGTTTTTTTTTTTTTCAATGTTCTCAGTCCGCACTGCTGACCGCTCATGATGCTGCAGAGTTAACGAGGAAGTGAGTTTACAGCGCCCTCCATCGGCCGATACCTGAACATTGAGCCAGATACCTAGAATCACTACGAGAAATACTTTGTTCATAGGAACGACAGAAATATAAATAAGTAGCTTATGTAAAAATATGTGCACCATAAAATAATATATAGGCCTATGGAAAAATAGAAAATAAATGTATACTATATAACAACAGTGTAAGCTGAAAATGGGTTTTAAATAAGTGTGTTGAAGTGCAAGAATTTTGTAGTTGAAATGCAATCTTGTTAATAATCTTCTTGCATTTTGACATTTATTAGACAAGGGATGGACCCGGAGAACTGCACAATTCAGCATTATCAAGGTCTTAAGGCTTTTCTGACCACATTTGAGTTGGATCTGATCAACCTGCAAGGAGGCACATCCAGTGTAAGAATTCGTTTCCTGTTGCCAGCTCGTAGCGCTATGACTGTGACTGAATATTGTCATCTAGATGTGTTCAAACGTGAAGGTTTGGAGCAGAATGGACCATTTACAGTGCCTGTAAAAAGTGTTTTATCCTCTTATTGCTTGTATAAATTGAATCATGGTCAATGTCATTTGGCTTTTTTGACCAAAAAAACAAACAAAAAATGCTTTAATGTAAAAGTGAAAATGATTTCTACTAAGTCATGCCAATTAAATAAAAATATTTAATATAAAATAAGTGATTGCATAAACATTCACCCTTCAAGTCAGTGTTTAGTAGCTGCACCTTTGGCCGCAGTCACAGCACTGAGTCTGAGTGGACAGGTCTCAATCAGGCCTTCACATCTGGACACTGCAATTTGACGCCATTCTTTTTTTGGCAAAACTGCTCAAGCTTTGTCAGGTTGCACAGGGATCAGGCATGAACAGCTCTATTCAAGTCCAGCCACAAATTCTCTATTGGATTGAGGTCTGGGCTTTGACTCAGACACTCCTGAACATTCACCTTGTTGTCTTTAAACCATTTCTGTGGAGCTTTCACTGTGTTTCACTGTGGGTCATTGTCTTGCTGGAAAATAAATCTTCTCCCAGTTCACAGTTCTCTTGCAGACTGAATCAAATTGTCCTCCAGGATTTCCCTATATTTTGATGCATTCACTTTACCTTCTGCCTTTACAGGCTTTCCAGGACCTGCTGCTGAGAAGCATCCCTCACAGCATGATGCTCCCACCACCACCATGCTTCACAGTGGTCTGCACTTGGCAGATTTACACATGTGAAATTTTTTTTGTATCCATCCCCTGACCAATCCTTTTCAATAACATATTCTCAGAGTTGTTTGAAGTGATCTTTTGTCTTCATGGTGTAATTGTATCCAGGAATACTAATGAACCTGTGACTGGACTTTCCAGACACAGCTGTCTTTACTACAATCACTTGAGACACATTCACTGCACTCAGGTGATCTCCATTTCACTAATTGTGAGACTACAAGCACCAGTTGGCTGGACCTCTGTTGAATTAGGTCAGTCACTTTAATGGGGGTGAATATTTATGCAATCACTTATTTTACATTATATATTTTTATTTAATTGGCATGATTGTTAATTAGTGTCATTTTTGTTGGCAGAGTAGTGGGTGGAATTTGCAAACAACCTGCCAATTTTGATGAATTTTCATCTCACAGTTTTTGCAGCACAAACACTTTTAGTGGAGAAAGATAAGAAGAAAGAAAGAAAGAAAAAGAAAGAATAATCAGAACAAAAACAACAGGGATCCACAGCAAGCAATGCTGTTTGGACCCCTAATAAAATAAAATAAAAACCCATGGTGAGGGGGGTGCTCACCCGTTGGCAGCCACCTCAGGAGGCGCCCTCGAGCTGCAGCATAGTGAGGGGGATGTTTGGCTTTAGGTGGAAGACTTGGATTTGTTAATATTTCACACACAAAATGTGATGATTTAATGACAAAAATATTTATTTAAATTCATAAACATCTCTCTCGATTGAAACAAGCTTATTTACACTTATGAAGCTGCAAAATGATTACATAACACATTGGAGAAGCAAAAAGTGGAAACAGACAAAAACGTGCAGTGGACTGTATGTGTCATGTCACCTAAATGTATTTGTCATATAAAACGTATCTGAGAGAATAATGCACACACCAGAGCAGCTGTGAGCTCACATGGCAGCCAAATAAAACCAGAGATCTGAACTACCTGAGTGTATCATGAATGGTAAGAGAGACAGACACTGAAACATTAAACAGCTGAAGTGTGAAACCTTGGCTTGCATTGTAGCAAAAAGACAAAGTGCAGGTAATACTATGAGTATCCCATTATCTATTAAAGCTTCTCTGCTGGTAAAAAAAAAAATACCCATCATTCCCCTTCAAACACTACCCTGTACTAAAGTCTTGTATGAAAAGTGCTTAAAAAATAAAGGTTGACTGCCTGATGAGCAAACAGTTCATATAAAATCATCAAAGCGTCGTAGCCTCTTAAGACAGCGTGCAGGTGGAGGACTTGGGCGGCTGCTCCAGGATGGATTCACGTCGCAGGTCGTTGGGCAAACCACCGTCAGGTCCCCAGACTGTGAGCTCAGCATAGATCCCCATCTCGATCATCTCCTCCTGCCAGGGGATGGAGATGTTCCCCGAGGCAAACTCGTCAAAAAACTCCTTGTCCTTGTCTTCCAGCTGCACGCCTTTCACCGTGGAGAAGGCCCCGACGTCGTCGATGTTCTTGGCGTAAACTGTCTTGGAGTCTGGCACGAAAGGGGGAGGGAGGATCCCTGAGGAAAGACAACAAAAGATATGAAAAATTGTTGTGGAAAGGCTAAAACTTTTTTGCAGAAACTGTTGTGTTCATTTAGGACCTCTCTTCTCAAAGTAAGAAGCTGATTCAGAAAATATGTTATATTAAAGTACATGAAAAAATGACAAAAGTGTCAACAAATATAAAAACTCTTTATTGCTAAAATCCTGGCCCGTCCCCTCTGGATGCACATTGGTTGAATAAAGAGGAGGCTCTTCAAGTGAGTCACTTGTAGTGTTTCTGGGTTATTTAAATTTTCTTTGATAATTTGAGCACTTATATGATTGTGAAGTAGTGAAGAAGCTAAGAAAGAACTGTGTAACTCTTCAAGATTAAACATGAAATTCAGGAAAAATGCTTTTATGGTGTTTTCACAACAACAGCCATTAAATGCATGTACTGTAGCAACATTGTAAAATATGGAAAAATCCATAAATAGGCAACACAAAATATTGGAATACTTTCAAAAACAAAATCAGTGAGCAGAAAGTTATAAAACAGTGTTAAAACTGCAGAAACAGATGTGTGTATTAGTGCAATATGACACCAGACCCAACCAGACACAACAGAGACCAGTTAACATTTAGAAAACTTTATGATACCACACGTCTCTCTGTGTGAAACAGACCTGCGTTCAGTTTCCTCCAGTTGATCTCGCTGAAGAAGGGGTGTGCCCTGAGTTCGTCACATGACTCGTCCTTGAAGCCGAGCCTCTTGTCGACCTCTTTGAATAGCAGACCCTCGCAGATGGAGCGGGCGTTCTCACTGAACTTCTCCGGATATGATACGGGATCATTGAGGATCCGCTTCTTCACCACCTTATTCTCCACCTTCAAACAGCACAAAGAACAAACAATTTGTACTTATCATTTAAAACCTGTAAATGTCACATTAGTCCAACTTTAACTGGTTTAAAGTCTGTGAGCACCAGAGAAAAAGCTTTAAATAGAAATTCAGGCATTTTCCTGTACAGGTTTATGTTTATTTCTAAATATGCTGCATATACCACTGTAAATCCTCTATAAAGTGAATATCTATATTAATGTATGTAAATGGAACATGTAATGTGTAAATATGTAATTTGGTCCTTCACTTCTTACAGTTTGCTTTAATGTTAAATGCAGTAGTGGAAATAAACTATGAACATGTAGTCCAATTTTGAAGTACTTGTTATATCCTGCTTTATGTGTCTACTCTACTCTATTTCTGAGGCAAATATTGTTCTTGTACTCCACCACATTTATTTGACACACACACGTGGCAACTTTGCAGATGAAGATGAAGATTTTAAAACAAAACACATGATCAATTTATAGATTAAACACTGTCCAATGTATTTAGTTAGCAGTGCCAAGTAATACTTTTACTTAAGTACATTTTACTTTTGATTTTTAAAGGTTTTTACACCAGTTAAATCTTGAATGGTTTATGCACAACAAAGATGTTGACTCTTTGTATGATAACATTTTGACTGTGTATATATTTTATTTGCAGAAATGCAGATTTTTGTTTTTTTTAAGTCGCTGCAGGTTTTGTGGCATTTAAACATCTCTTACTCTTTGAATTACTTGTGTTATATATTAATCATGTTAATTAATTTATGTTATATTATTTTTTATTTTATATTTGGGTATTGATTAAATGTAGTTTTGTGTTGTTTCTGCCTCCCCTGTTTTCTCATTAAAGTATGCTGCTTGGAATTATTGTCTGTTATTGTTAGGTGTGTTTAACAATTATAATGCTTGAAAGTCTGTTTGAAGGTGTTTTAACAGCAGTATCAGCATCAGGCCACAAGTGGGCAAAGTTGAGCCATCAAATCTTTGTATTATCACAAAGGTTTAGTAAAAGTAGGTAAAAACATCACATGACAGAGAGAATTAAAAGCAAAGAAGACTGAGAGGAAAGAGGCAGAGAAAATGGAGTCATAAGAACAAACAAAAGCATGTTTAAATCACACAATCAATTCAAAAACACTCAATACAATAGTATATCTACCTTCTCTCCTCGGGTCCTGAAGGGTCCCTTTGCAGCCATAAACTCATACAGAGTGACACCCAGAGTGAAATAATCCACAGAGTAGTCGTACTCTTCTCCTTTCAGCAGCTCTGGAGCCATGAAACCTGTAGATCAGTTAGACAGTGGATATTTGGATAAAACAAAAAGATCCGCGGAATATACTTTATCAAAAATATTTACTTAAGAAAAATCTGTACAAATACTGTATCTCATGAGATCAAAGAGTCAAGTTATCACATTTCACTACATTATCAATAGAGGAATGTCTCACAGCAGCTGCTGCTACTAAAACATACATATATTTACTGAAGTACTGTGGCTGTTACTCGAGTACTTAAAGTACCGATTGGTTGTTGGTCCATTTGTAATGTGAATGATAGGTTCTGTTTTTTGTGTGTGTGTGTGTGTGTGGTTTTTTTTTTTTTTGTTTTTTTTTTTTGGTTTTTTTTTTTGTTTTATTTCACCTGTCCAGGGACTGCAGATGAAAACTAGATAATAAGATAAATCTGGTATAAATCAACTTTTCTCTTTTTTTTAATTAATGAATTTTGTACAATCCCTGATATCAATAGATCTGATAAACTAAACCAAACATATTTCTCATGTCAGTCTGGTAAAGAATGCCTAATATCTGTGATTTCAATATATTCAATATATCTCAATATTATTTGTCAGATTATAAAACATTTAGCCAGAATTAGCTTTAACAATCAAAAGTTGTGCAGTGGTGTAACTGTACAATGTAAACTCTTTACATGATTAAACACCCCAAACTCTTTCAGAGGACCTCACTGCCACATACATGTTATTGTATTAACACGGTGGCGTAGTGACAAAGTGATCAGCACTTTTGCCTCATAATCATGCCTCAAAATAAGACAGAACAGGAAAACAAGCCATTATGTAAGTAAGAATAAATAGAAATAAAAACATGTCAATAAGATTGAATAAAAATAAAAGCATGCAGAGATGACATCACGTGATGTCGTCTAGTCAATATGAATAATTGCTCTGCATGACTGTATAATGTCACAACAAAGTTTTCCTTTACCTTTGATAATTTAACACTCTGTGCAGACATTCTGCATAATGTATATTAACTCAAGTACTGTGCTTCAGTACAGGTTTGAGATACTTGTGCCTTAACTGAGTATTTCCATTTTCTGCTACTTTGTACTTTCTCTTAACTACAAATATTGGGTAAATATTCTACTCTTTACTCCACTACAGATTTGATACTTTTATTCAGTAGTTACTTTGCATGTTCAGATTAATAATACAAAATATAATCAACAAATAAATTATGATGTAATGTAAAACAAAAAAAAAAACAATAAAACAAAAAAAAAGAGATTTATCCCCTGGGGCGATAAATCCCCCACCCAAGTTCCTCACTGACATTGACAAAAAAATATACGGAAATAAGAAACAGTTCTTTTTGTATCATTTTAACTTTCATTTATCATTGTTGTAAGACTAAAATGATTCTTACATTCTCCACTTGTAAAAATGCACAGCCTGTACTCCAAAATTTTACTTGAATTAAGGCTTGAATGAATGACTGTGAGTATTTCTGCATTGTGGTATTTATAATTTTACTGAAGTACAAGATCTGAGCACTTGTTCTATGAGTGGTTTCAGTCCAGTCATTCAGATAACACTTGTTGTAGAGATAATGACAACTGCACAGTCTGTAAACACTGTCTGTAGTTTGTGGGATTATGGGAGAATGTAAATATCATGTTCTAATTACAGAGTGAGAGAGATAAATCCTGTCCAGCTGTGTGTTTTGTGGGTGTGAGTCTTGTTTACAGATCCTGCAGTAAGAGCAGCTACAACCAGGTGAATGTCAGTTTGGTGATTATAGTTTTTGACTGAACCTACCTGGAGTCCCAGCGTAGCCTTTGATTTTGGACTGATCATCAGCCAGCTCCACAGCCAGACCAAGGTCAGAGATACGGACGTTACCTGTGAGAACAAACACCGGGGTACTAATGTCAAGAGCCGTGCACGTCACAGATATGAATGTTGACCTAAACACTGCGTCTCTGACTCGTTAATAACCTGCAGCAGCACGATAACTAAAAGACGTCCTTGTGTTAGAAGTAACACACAGTGTGTACTGTAGATGTGAAGTGAATGTGAGTGGTTCAGTGTGTTTATACAAACCAGCACGTGCGCATGTGTGTGTGTTGTGGAATGGGACATATTTCTAAAGTGAAGGTGAAGGGATATGATTTCATTACAGCAAAAGAACAAATTAGTGTATCTGTGTGAAATACTTATTTCTTGCAGAGCTGAGAAGAATGACAGCACTCTCATGTCTGTACAGTAAATATGAAACCAGAGCCTGGAGGCTGTTAGCTTAGTGTACGTTAGCATTGCAGAGGTCAGGTGTGGACTTGGCTTGACAAAATCAAAAAAGACTTGCAACTCAACTTTAATTTAATAGCAATAGACTTCAGTAGCAATGACTCGTGACATTACTTGGACTTGAGCCTTTTGACCTGAAAATACCTGATAGGTCTACCTTACACCAAGCCCGATGTTTAAAAAAGGTATGTCATTTTAAAAGTGTGCCTTGATCACAGATATATCATAATGAACTAGACTGTGAATGCAAAGATGGCGCCCATTCAGACCAATGAGAGTTGCTCACCTGGCACATTTCTAGATTTACTTCCTGGTTATACAGCCCACTGAATATGAGCAGCAAAGCCGTTATTAGTTCTATACTGGTGCCATTTCAACATATATACACATATAAAACCAGCAGGTGAACTCACAAACAAAATCCCAAAAACAAAATATTAGGCTACAAAAAGAAAAATATTATATATATAAATACTGAAAGTACCTTTTAGTAGTCCATTGACTCTCTTTCAAATTGTCGTATTTCCAGAATATACGTGAGTGGTTTGCATCTATTACTCCACACTCTGCAGCATGCTATATTAGTGTTTGGTGTATTTACTGTTTACTATTTACTCTTGACCTTGAGCATGATAAAAAGTTAAACAATTCCTTTAATTAAATACTATAGTGGTCCAAAAATCCAACAGTGCCCCAGTTCACCGTTGAACTCCCAGACAAACCAGTATGGTCTCTTGTTGAATGTATTGGTTACCTGAGCTGCATCTGTAGAGTTACATCTCCCCAGTTTGACAGTCACATGAGCTACATGACTTAAGGCTGCACTTCAGGACTAAACACAACAGACTACATCTTTCTTTGTTTGAGTGTCTGACCTTGATTATCCAGCAGCACGTTCTCTGGTTTGAGGTCTCTGTAGATGATCCTCTTCTGGTGCAGGTGCTCCAGGCCCTGGATGATCTGAGCAGCGTAGTAGCAGGCCCGCGACTCCTCAAACCCTGGGTTGTTCTCATCCACGTTATATATGTGATACCTAGTGACATAAGACAGAGGGTGTAGGGTATAAACTTTTATTTTATGGACTCATTGTCCTCCCAATTCCAATATGATAAGTTTACTAAGTTTACAATCTGTAAAAAAGAATGGGATTGTGGAGAAACATCAGGTACAGGTAATGTTAGTCACTGATCCTAATAAATGCACAAATGAAAAAATGTTAATTTAAATGCGCAATCCCCAGATAACAATATAAATTCCAAATACTGGGTTGCAAAGTGTCTAAATCTGATCTGTTTGGCAGTATCTGAGCAGATATGGAGATGTTGTGTCAGTGAGTGACAGTGAATGAGATCTAACCTCAGGTCTCCTCCGTTCATGATGGTCATGACCAGACACAACTCTGTTTTTGTCTGGAAGGCGTACGCCAAAGAGACAATGAACCTGCTGTGAACTCGTGCCAGGATCCTCTTCTCCACCATCGCCCCCTACAGGGCAGGAAGGGACAGCAGATATGAGTACAGCACTCTGGTTTACATGTCTAATGTTCAGCTAACATCACTGATGCTGTGTACTGTCAGCTGTTGTATTATGGATGTGTGACGTTATGCTCAAGGCCAGTGTTTCTTTGCTTCACCTGGACTGCCCTAATCAATAGTCTAGAAGTCATCTCATACGAAGATAGCTACTCATCTGCAAAAAGTTACTGATTATAAAAGAAACAGGGTTTAGCAAGTGTGTAGTTTTGCTGGTCTACATGGCAGTTAGATTTCCACTTTATTAAGTCTTTTCATTCGACTGCGATTGAAGGCCAATGGGTTGTCATAGGACAACATTATTAGGCTTTGGCTTGTGCGTTGATTCAGGTACTGTGTATGATGTGTCTAACACTTGAAAGCTGGCTGCACAATTGTATTCATGAGTTAACATCCAGTCATGGAAGTAATTTCACAATATGATTGCATTTGCATGCAGAAGAGGCACTAATATTTTTAAGCACTAAGCAACACACTGCACTAGGGATGAGAATGCAAATTTCATATCATGGTTATAGTGACCAAAATTCAGTTACCATTGTTATTGCAGTAAGTACTGATGCGCACAGTGAAATAATTGTTCACCAACTGCTAAATTGTAAAACTCAATGATTTGACGTTGCATCATGTCCTTTGTGATGTCATTGTTTTCATTGCTGCAAAACAAATCCACGTTGTTGCTGCACCTGCGCCTGAGAGACTATTGCGAACTTCAGTTGATGCTGGACAGATTTTCAAGGTGTAGTTATCAAATACGGTTAGTACGATGATTAAAATTTGAAATGTCAGTACAAATGGTCGGGAATTTTATTGCTGTTTATAATAAAACCGATTGTTTCATTGCCACAACGCAGTACATTATGTCCAAAGATGTGTTCACATTCTAACCACTTAAACCCCTGCTTCCATTTACTCCTAAATTTTTGTTGCTGTGTTGTTTTTTCATAGTCCACCAGTAGTGTTTCTGGATCTTCTGTAAGGATCATGTTAACAGTTTGAGTTAGCACACTAGTCACATACTTCAGTAGCCCTGACATATGGGTAACTAGCCAGCAATGAGAAGAAAGTTGATCTAAAAGGCATTCAGGAATCTGGTTGTTTGTTGAACTATGTGTTGACAAAGGCTCGCAGTATGAGGATAAAACTTAGTGGCTGGAGGGGCCCACTTACATAAAAAATGTGGTGGCCACAGAATTACTTTTTTTGGCCTCGAGCCATCAGGTCACGGTTTATGTTGAATTACTGGAATGCAGAGCACCGTTCAGTCAATCAAACTTTTAGGAACTTTTGGGAAAATCTTTTTCCATGTGAGATGCATCCCATAGCCAATAAGTAGGCCTATACAGAGCTAGCCTGTATTTTGAACATGGTGTATTGACTTTTTTAAACATTTTGTTTAATTTGTCAAGGAACAGTAAATGAAAACCAGGTAATTTTAACAGTATTTTGGGAGGCATTGAAGCCTGCACTACAGTTACAGTTGTCATTGTTTTTGTTTTGGGGACTGAGTAGAAGATTAGGAAACCCACTCCAGAGCTGCTCCATTTATATTGTGGCAGGATTGGCACTTTATAAGGAGATCAAAATGTTCTAATGCTGAGGGCACTAATCATATAAGCCAAAGGTGCCTAACATTGTCTACGAGGCTTCATCTAGTTACTGACTGTTGTTTAGAGGGGAAGATAACACAAACATAAAAGGCCTGGAGACCAAGAGACAAACTAAACCACAGCACAGACTACAATAGCCCTCAAAGGTCAATGCCATGGATGTGCAGCTAGATCTGAAATCTTGCAAACTTCTGTTGCATCTAGAGAAGCACTTGTCAATGATCTGGTTCATTACCTCGTTGCCCTTTCTCTTCTTCAGCCTCTTCTTGTTGAGCTTTTTGCAGGCGTACAGTTTCCCTGTGGCCTTCATCTGACAGGCAGACACTTCCCCGAAACCTCCTTTACCCAAAACACGAAAATCCAAGAACCAGTCCTCTCCCATGGGCTGCATCTCCAACCACTTCCACTGCAGGAACCTCTTCAGATACATGCTCTCCAGGAAGAAGGTGTAGGGCACTTCTTTGAGAAAGTCCATCACGCTGTCCATGGTCTCAGTGAAAAGCTCATCCCCGGCCTCTTGGTGTTTCTCTTTGACCTTTGTGATGCCATTTTCTGGCAGGAAAGGGCAGAAATACTTGGCACCGGGCTCCATGTACCTGGACAAGATCTTACTCGCTTTTTTGACTCGATCTTCATCCTCGGCCATGTTGTACTCCTCGATATCCTTCCACAGGCGGCAGGGGCCTTTATATTCATTGTTGGAGTCTAGGAACTCCTGGAAGAGGCGTTTTCCGATGGGTTGATCCACACAGACGGTCTGGAAGCCCAGATCTAAAGTCTCACGCAGGCCTTCACACACTGTGATGTGAGGCAGCTTGAGGCGGGAGTGGTACTTCTTGTCTCTGTTGGACGCAGGGTTGGCAGTGCCGTCCAAGCTCCCACGGGCTGAGATATAGGCAGAGTTGGCGACCACTGTCGTCAGGCCACCAATATCCATGGTGACGCAGTTGAAATGTGAAGAGGAGGGATGGAGGAATACGCCAAAAGCTATAGAGAGATGGTGCAACAGGGAGGTGAATGACTGGCGATGAGACCAGACACCAAATAGAAGAGGAAAGCAGCAGATGATACTTAAGAACAAGATGTGATGTGAATTTCTTCTCCCTCCAGTGCTTCAGAAGCAGATCTGACCGCCTGCTCGTCGCTCAAAGCCTGGGAGAGTATTTCCCTCAATGACTCAACACCTGAGTCTCTGCTCTTCCCCTCATCCACATGCAGACACACATGCAGATCTACCTGAGTCATCACCTTTACCCAAAGGGATTTATCGACTCTGTAACTCTGTAATGCTTTATCCTGTGCTGACCCATGCGCACGCTGTCAAAGAAGAAGGGAAGGGAACACAAAGACTCAGGAAACATGATGGAGAGGAGAAACGAAAAAAAAAAGAAAATGAGAAGGAGAGAGGGATATATTTGGTATGCATGTAGTTGGTTGGTAATGACAGAAATGCAGTGAAGCTGAGAGAGAGAGTGGCACAGTGTCACTGCCACTGTCACTGAGAGAAATCAGAAAAACAGAGTCCACAGTAGAAAACATAATGCTTCTGCAGACTGCTGGTCTTCTACTCTTTTGGTCTTACTTAAGCACTTTTAAACCTTATCTTCCTCCATAACCCTGAACCAGAAAAAACACTCATACAGTCTCTGTTGTCTTTACGTCACTTGTTTGTGTTTTACTCTGATCATTTTCTTTGGTAACTGTAGTTGCAATTTTGGTCGGTTGTTTGATCATCACAGCAAAATTTCTGCCTGCCCAATACTTATGGCAGTGCTAACTAGCAACTGCTAACATGCTAACACACTGAAGTAAAATGGAGAACATGGTAAACAGTAATATAATACCTGTGAAACATCAGCATATTAGCATTGTCATGCTAACAGTAGAGTTTAGCTCAAAGCACACCTATGTTTACAACTTCAAAGAGTTGCTACCATGGTGGTTTGGAGGGAACATTCATAAATAATACAGAGAGTAGGTCCACTGATAAAGGTGTCCAAATATGTAAGCATGCCACTGCTTGATAAAGAAACGACACAGCTAGCCTTAAAAAGCAAAAAGTGCTCTGAGATGTCCTGGTGTCTTAGTGCAGTGGCTCCCAAAACTTTATCATGCCAAGGCCCCCCAAATAGCATTAGATTATGGGTCCCCCTTTTGCAAGATGTCTTCAAAAGTTTTCAGCCTCAGCTGGCTGCTTATGTTTCAAGTGAAATCAAGGTTAGATGGTTTTAAATCACAACTTATGAGGTGATGAATGATGTTTTGACTGGTAGGCAAATAAAATGATGGGCAGGGCAAATATATTTGTGATACTGTATATGTCATATATTGTAGTAATTTATATTTTATAATTATACACATATATAATCTACATCCGTGCCATGCCGATGCATAGATAAATCTGTCAAACATGATTTGGATCTGGCTCACTAAATTTGAAAATTTGTGTCTCGGGTTTTTCGACTCTTGTTCGTTAAAATTTCACCCTCGGCTCTGGTAATGTATTTCTTTTTAACACTTCACGGGTTAAATGTCTCAAGCCCAAACTGGCTCTTTGGCAGGTAAAGAATCAAACAGGCTTAGGATTTTATGTTTCAGTGTGCCTGTCATTTAAATCTGAGCAACCAGTTCATACAGTTGTTCACCTTGACTGTTACTGTAACCAACCTGCCTCACTGTTCAAGGTGATCCTGAGGTTTCTCCAAAGAGTGAAGGACCTCCTTTACCTGTTACGTTGGTCCACTTCAGCTTCCCCACCTGCAGCATGCCCACCTTATCTTGGCCTTATAAAGAGCGAATAAGAGATAACACACACATCACACTCTGGAGTGAGGTCCAGGGAGTGACTTTTAGCTTTTACTGTAAAAGAGAATGTGAGAAGAGACAAAACATTAGCACAAACCTGAAAGTGCCTCAAAATCTTTGAGGAGGGACAGGAGAGAGGAGAAAGCATTAACAATATTAGGCTTGTTATCCCGAGTGAGGGAGGGAGGAAGTGAAATAAAAGTCAGAGTTGAATAAAGGAAAGAAAAGTTCTGCTGAGGATCCCGGTCAGCACAGAGCTTCATCATGGCTGCCTTGAAGGAGAAGAGGACTTGTGGACAGCGATGTGAAGACTTTGGCCGTTTTGTCTGGAACTCCGACAATGGGACGTTGATGGGGAGAACACCAGAGAAATGGGGTAGGAATTTAATAAAATTAACCTCTCTTGTGCAACATCAAAGAAACCAAGAAAGGTTTATCAGAATATTATTATTCAATCATTTATAAGGCTGTAGTGAGCATCATTCATTCACTGCTGGTGAGGGTTGGCTAACATTTAGGTAACTGAGAAATGACAGAGAAATACACAAGAAGGACATTCAATCAATGCATGAGACAATGTCAACAAAAATCAAAAACTTCAGCAACCTGGTTTGCATTTTTCTGTCCATCTGAAACGACTGAGATTGACCTTGAAAATATTCAGTGTTTGTTTAATGTTTAAACAGAATGAAACTCAAATATTCAAATTGTTTCAAGTCTTCAAACAATATTCAGGGGCCCTTATGTACATATGAGGAGTTATGGATTTCTGCAATTATTTATCCTGTCCACACTGGCCCCGAAATTCCTCTTTTGTGTAAAAAGGATTACAGCAACTCAAAACTCTTTCAATGCACAAACAATATGGGCAGCGGTGGAAGAAGTAGCACTACTCCAAGATAAATATATTCCATTACAAATAAAGAAAATACAGCTTTAAAAATATTACCTGAAAGTAAAAAAGATAATGTTTACTTAAAGTTACACCTTAAGTACTCATTGTGCAACGGAAAGTCTCCTCTCAGTGTCTTAGTGCATTATTATTACTATAGTTAAATTGTTAAAGTGTAAACAGCATTTAATGTTGTAGCTGGTTGAGGTGAAGGTATTTTGAGCTACTTTATATATATGCTAGGTAGGCAGTTTAATCTATAACTGTGCTTTTTATTAGATTCATTGCCAAGCAGGTTTTCTCATATGCAAAGGACAGGAATTTCCCTCCTTGTTTTGAAAGAAAAACACAAGTACGACAAAAGTCAAGAATCATAAATGTGAATAATATGTGAATATATGTTTTTTTTAAACGAATATATCTATAATGTTTGAAGTGGATAGGGTTGAATGTGCAAATAATGACAAAATGATTGTGCAAATTCGCTGTCTGTAGTACAAAGAATAGCCTATGTGCAATGTACAAAGATAATAATCCAAATGTGTGTATTGATGTAATGCATCAAGTCAGATGTGGAGACTTTACGTTACTGTATTGTGTAGTGTCTAAGGAGCAGGAAAACATTTTGTGTTTGAAATATAATCCTTCAAAGTAATTTGTAACTGTAATTGGAAAATAAACAGTGTAGACTTCTTAGTTACAAAATGCACCACAGACTGTACATGCAACTCTGTGTTCGTATGTGTGTGAGTGCATAAAGACAAACACATCGTGTACTTGTGTGTACCTGTGTGACCTTTTCTGTCCTTTCAGTATCACCATAGTAATGTGTATGTTAGCAGCATGTGGACAGAGTGAGATAAGTCTGCTGTTGTGATAAGCTTTGCTCTTTCGAGTCCCTCCTCAGCTTCTGTTTGATCTCACAATCAGATTAAAGTGAGTTCATATTGGCAGAGGACACCTTGACCTCTGAAAGTGTGGACGCACACTCCAAACTCTCCTCTGTGTCATCATGAGTGTGTTCACGATGATCATAACCGCCTTGCTGGTGTATACTGCAAATACAGGAGGGATTATTTTGCTTGCTCCAGTCTGAAAACCTCAACAACAGCTATGATAAAAGCCTTAAACGGAGAGATGACTGTGTGTGATCATTAAAAATTCTGTGTCGATCTCTTTCCCTCACAGTGTACATCAGTCTGTATTATGTGGCCTTCTACGTCGTGATGACGGCCCTCTTTTCTCTGGCTATCTGGACCCTCATGTACACTCTGGATCCGTATGCCCCGGACTACCAAGATCGATTAAAATCGCCGGGTAACACAACAAAAAAAAAAGGACAATGACTGTGATGACTTAAATTAAAACTCAGCGGCTATTAACCAGCTCTCTGTTTGCTTGTCTGTTCAGGGGTAATGGCGTGGCCGTCCACGTACGGAGAGGAAGACATCGAAATCTACTACAACACGTCCAACAAGGCCAGCTGGATGAAGATGATCAAGAGTCTTCACAAGCTTCTGAAGCGTCAGTATTTACTCATTCAACTCTACTGGACAATCACCTGATATTTAAAGGGATAGTTCAGTTTTTTTTTCTGAAGCAGGGTACTTTTTGATAGCCAGTGTATTATAACAGTAGATGGCAGTTGGCAGGCCTGCAGTTTGGAGAAGCAGCAGGAGTCTCGCTGTAGGAAGCTGAATAATGTACTTCTGTGGCATATTTTAGACACCTAAAAAAAAAACAGTTTAAGTGTACGCTACATTTAGAATATTTTCATTGCTTTACCTTGCTGTCAGACAGCCTTTTCCAGTGCCAAATATTGCTTTCTCTTGCGCAACCAGACTCCACTGGCAAATTACAATACAAACAATAGTTCTGGTCTGTTAGCTTGTACTGGTACCTTTTAAAACACTGAAGTCAGCACAATATACAAACAAACGAACTTAGATTAGGATTAAGTTAAATTAAAATTAACTGCTGTCACCAGTGGAGTCTGGTTGAGCAAGAGAGAGTAATATTTGGCTCATATAATGACCATTTCCCGTTAGTAAAGTCTGTCTGAGAAGTAGAATGATGAAAATATTCTAAATATAGTGTACACTTACAGTGATATTGATTTGTAATTTTTTTTAAGTAGTTAAAATCTGTTTTGCTGCTGACCCTGTCCACAGCAGTACATTTGCTTTGCCTCTGTGCTGGTCCTCCTCTCTGCTTCTCTAAAATGGAGCCGTGTCGACCCTCACTTATGTGAGTAATATGCACTGACTTAGGATAAATACCTCATACAACCCCACCTCAGAAAAACTGAACTATCCCTTTAACAAGATCAAGCTTGATAAGAAGACATCTAAATCTGTTGTTCTGTCTCTCTTCTTCAGCCTACAACGACACCGTGCAGCAGGGATGTCACTACCATAACTGCACTAAAGGAAAATACTTCATCCAGAAGACCTTCTCTGCCCCTCACCACACCAAATGGTCATGTCCCTTCATGCAAAGCATGCTGGGACCTTGCTCAGGATTGGAGGACCCAACCTTTGGCTACAACTGCACCATGCCATGTGTCGTCATCAAGATGAACAGGGTACGTTTAACTCATAAATATCTGGGGTTTTGCTGTACCTAAAAAAATAAAACATTACTTAACTGATATCTTTTTTGCCTCTGCAGGTCATCGACTTTTTGCCTACTAATAACTCTGATATTCCCCTATATGTCAACTGCACTATACTGGTAAGCAATGACTCAAAATACTGCATTTAAGAAAATGCGTCTGAATGCCCCATTAAATGTGATGCAATTCTGCGTATGTGTATGTGTGTGTTTAGGATGGTGCAGCCAATGTGGCCAAAATGGAGTATTTTCCTGAAGGAGGATTCATGGATCTCTCGTACTTCCCTTACTATGGAAAACTGGCGCAGGTGAGCGAGGAGATCACACAAACACTGAAAGCCACTTAAAAACAAGATCAGTTTATGTAATGAAAATGTCCTCTGCATAACAGTTAGGAAAACATGCTTATTTGCTTCCTTGCCTTGAGTTAAATGAAAAGGTCGACACCAATCTGACGTCTGTATGGTAGATATGTTTTTACAACCAGGAGGTGTTGGGTTAGTTTAGCACAAAGACTGGAAACGGGGAATATGTTGCCTGCATGTGTCCAAAGGTAACGAAATCTGCCAACCAGCACCTCTAAAACCAACAAATGAAAACATCGTTTATTTAATCTGTACAAAACCCTAACGATGTATTATAAGATCTGGATACCAAAACCCAAAGATGCACCTATTCAGTCCAATCAGACCTGCTTGCCTGGCACACGGAATATGCGCAGTAGTGTCTCTGCCTGACAGCTGCACAACCAACAGACATTACCCTGTGATGATGTGACGATAAATAATAGACTATAGCATAAGAATAGCAGAAAATATAAAGTCATAACTGATTTTGTTTGCAGTGCCCTGTCAACAGTGTTATAGACAAACTTTTGGCCACTGGACAAAACTGACTGCTCAGCTGTGTGTCTGCTCAGTGTCCAGGTCTTATTATACATCCATGCCAAAAACTAAGTGTAAAAACTACAATTTGCAGTGATTTAATGTAGTCTCTGCTGGTTGCTCAGCAACCTCAGTGTGACAACAAGACCTGACATAAATTAACTCCATAAATTTTGTCCTTTGTTTTTGTATCGATGTTTATTTGTGTGATTTAAATTAAACCAAATTAAATCTAATGGTGCTGGTAAGAGGATTTTTTTTTTTTTTTTTTTTTTTTTTAGTTTTTTTTTTGGCTTTTTGCATTTATTGAGACAGGACAAGCAAAGATAGAGAAGAAATATGAGAGAGAGATGAAGAAAGACACACAGCAAAGGCCTGCATGTCAAAATCAAACCCATGGCTGCTGCTGAGGACCCAGCCTCTGTTCCCATGAAGTGCACACCCCACCAACTGGGCTACCGGGGCACCCCGTGGTTGGAGGATTGTTTTACCTTGAGACAGAGCCAGGCATGCAGTTTCCAATTTTTATGCAAAGCTAAGCTAAGCTAAGCTAAGTGGTTGCTTGAAGTCATATTTGCTGAACATGTTGTTATGGATCCCTCTCTGCCTCTGATTGGCTGGCCTTTGTTGGTTGTGTTGGTCAAGTGTATGCGCGCAGATGCCTGAATTAACTTCCTTTCTTCGCGTCAAGTTCAACTGTGCTGAACTTTTGGCCACTTACCCATATTTGCGTGTTTGTGGCTGCGACCTCAGGCATGAGAAGTGAGATTGGGCAGGGTTAGGGAAAAAATATCAGGGCATGCCAATCAGAGGCAGAGTAGGGCAGGTCATGTAAAAAAAAAAAGCACTGGGTTCCATAATAACACTTCAGGAACAGATGGTCTCAATCTTCTCATCTAACTGTCAATCAGCTTGAAAGCAAGTAAGCATATTTCCTAAAATGTCAAACTATTTCTTTAAATTTGGTCAACATGTTAAAAGCAGAAAAAAATCAAACACATGACAGTAACCTACAGACTGTTTTGCCTCCTTCCCCCTTTTCCTCAGCCTTATTACGTGAACCCGTTGGTGGCTGTCCGGTTCAGCCTGGTTGGAGAGAAACACGCCAAGATCCAGTGCAGAGTCGTCTCTGACAAGATCAGCTACGAAAACTACCACGACCCCTACGAGGGAAAAGTTATCTTCTACCTCAAAGCAGTCAAATGAGAAACAGAAGAGGAGGTCAACAGATATCCCATAATCATCACAAACAACTCACATGTCGGTATCAAAGGTAGAGCAGTTGTCTACAGATCAGTAATAGCTATTTAATAACCTTTAAACCATGTGTTTTCAACTTAACCCAACAGAGTAGGCCCACTTGTAAATTTCTGTGTTTTTTTGTTTGATTTTGTCATGCTTTGCTGAGTGATTCATTTGATTTTTAGGTTTTAACGAGACTTCTATTATTGTGATGTAACCTGATGCATACTAACAAATATAACCTCTTCTCCTCCCCTGTCTTCATACTCACGAGAGTGAAAATCTGAGGTGTCAGAGTGAAACCACTAGATTACTGAGGTGGATTTGGGATTAAAAAACACCACAGTACATGTTTTTATGACATGATAAATGTAGCTAATGCATCATGAAAAAAATCTTTCTAAATAAAAACTCATTCCACTTTTAGTTTGGTCTCAAGACTATTTGATTTATTTTTAATTCACATGTTCAGGTCCAGTCTGTAGAGTATTTGTCACTGGCAACCCCCGCTAATAGGATGATGATGGTGATGAGGTTTCACACAAATCTGCTGACTGCAGAGTTTGTTGGGAATCAGCTTACATGGCACAGGTGTGCTCACATGTGCACATGAACACACACACACATAAACAGACACGTGTCGCCAGACGTTTCCTTGAAAGAGATCATTCTTCTTATTATGATTTGATAACTAATATATTGATCACATGAATTCGCTCATATTATTCTGTACATTCATCAGTTTATCTAGTTTGGCTTCAGTGTGGAAGGTAAATGTAAATTCGAATATACAATGCAAGTAGAAGAAGTAGAAGATAAATATGACGCGGTCACTAGAATATCACATGAGAGAGATGAATGAGAAAGACGTAATTAGATATGTGCTATTTAAGATTCGATGCTTTGGACAACCTTAGTAGACGCTGTAGGTAAATTTGTGAGACCTTGATTGAGTGGGATCACATCACCAGCAGTAGGCCATGATTAAATGTAGAGGGCGACTGATTAATCGGTGCCAATAGCATGTTTTACAAACTACCAAAACTGGTACCAACAGAACTTGGTGCCAATAGCAGCTGATGGCTACACAACAAGCGGAGTAGACACCGTTCTGGAGAGACTGCAGACATAAGGCTGATATAATATCAGCATTCTCAACTGGAATTCGAATGAGGGAAAATAACAGCTAAAAAATAAAAACGGTTCCCATCTAGATTTTTTACAGATAGTTTGATGTTCAGTTCCAGATTTATTTTTTTTTAATATTTAGGCATTTATTACTTTGACTTAGATGTTCAATTCAATAATTATCCAGTTTCGGATTAAGTCAGTGATTGTTCAGCGATATATCAGCTGATTAATTAGTTTGCTAGTTTGCCTGCTCCAAACTATCATTATATTGGCCTCTCATCGGCCAATATAATGATAATTTATTTTAGTGACCAGGACATCAATATTGTTAGAGCTTATTAAGTCTTGACATAAGAAGGACTTATTCAACAGAGATCTAACATTTAAAAGACAGAAATAGACAGTCTGGTTTTCTTTAGCAGCATTAGATAGCTTTTGTTTTGTTTGTGAGCTTTACTGCAATTAGACAACTCATTATCATGTTTCACCAGAGAAAGTGCTGCCTTCTGAGAACTGGGTAATAAATACAGAGTACAAACAAGTCGATATTTCTTATTTTTAATAAATAAATGAAATAATTCAACAACTCAAAATACATGAACATTTGACGAAAACTGCATTTCTCTGTGGCTGGAAGCGTCAGTCATGGTCATCAACGATAATAAACAACTAAACTAAACTAAATCCACTACACAAAGTCAGGAAGAATACCCCTGTTGTGTCAGCATCCTGCAGGAAAATGTAGGAAAAAAAACCCCAAAACATACATAGAACATTTACAGTGCACATCATGGAAGATAAGACAAGGATGTTCACAGCGTGAGATGCCACAGAGGAGCTGTCTCACAGTGAGATTTAACTCCTCATAGTCTTGTGTTTAGTGCAGAGCAGTGTTGAGCAGGCACATAAGTTTGACATTCAATGGTAACTAGTGCAGTAACTACATTCTGATGAGACCTTTCTGTTCTTGTGAGCTTCTAATATTTTCTTATCTTCATTTCTTATGTTTTAATAATATGTATTATACCAGAGGTTACATAAATTTGCTCAGAATGGACAGCTTAAAGAAAGACGGTTACAGTCTTTGTAAAAGGAGTTATTATTGTGTTTAGGCTAACACTAAAAGTGTCATCACAGCTAAATTCACAGTAGTACAATGATTAGAATAAACTACAGGTACCATCTATTAAATACAGCAGATAGGAGGTTTGCACTTCAGTAAGAATCCAAATCTGCCATATGCAAAAAAGTTGAAGGTAAAAGTCAAAAGCAGTAACATGAGGTGATCAAATAAGGAAAATGGAGGCAATTTTCAATCATACAATAAGTTTTCGATATTAAAAAAAAAAAAAAAATCAAACATTTTACTCGCACATGAAAAAAGTAACTAAACTTTAAGTTAAGACCTCAGATTTGGTCCCTGTGATTGTTGAAAGGAATACAGACACTTTGAGTTGAAAGTGCAGAAACAACTGATGAAGATAAAAAAAATAATAATAATACTAATAACAACAAAAAACATTTCAAATGGAAAACAAAATTGTTCATACAGATGGCGGAGAGTTTTTCTTCATATTAATGCAGGAGAAAGTGCATTAAAAGCATCAGAACTGGAAGGATATTAAGTACTTGTGCTTCTCCAGTGAACTGTCACGCAGATGTGCTTCCTATCAAGGATTGTTAATTTTTGCTAGAACAGTGGAGGGGTTCAGCTTTGTTGCAGTTTGATAAATATTATCTGAAATGTTGAACTGTTTTGAAATGTAGCATGTATCATCAAATTAGACATTATATGGTATCAGTAACTGTACTTAACACTGTAAATGCTCTTGAAATGGAGAATAATGTAATAAACTACATACGACAGAAGATCAGTCTAAAGGAGGCATTTTTCAAGAGGTCAATTGTAGCCGATGATGATGATGATGATGATGATGAAGCAGTGGACGGAGTCTGTGAAATCAAGAGGCAGGCTGTGTCATGTTATTGTGTGCGTTAACATGAGAGCCAGAGAAGACCCAACTTCTGCTTCTTGTGATGCCGCCGCCGGCTTTTTAAATCAGAGTTACATTCGAGAACCTTTTGGTCCTGAAGTCGTCTGGTCATGTGACTGTTCTGCGTTCAGCCCGGGGAACCCATTTGTGTGTCGTGACTCTCCACAGAACCGGTGCCAGCAGCAAACTGAGGGTGGTGACACTGAGGACCAGCAGGTACACCTGAACAGAGAGACAGATACATTAAAAATACAGTCTGAGAAAATCTAATTATCAATTATTTTACAATACGTCCCAACCTCTTTGGAGTCCAGATTGTAGGTGAAATGGACCCTTACAACTGTTTAAAGAGTAAAATAACTTTTTCAGTCATCACTGACCTCTCTGGAGATGATGCCAGCACGGCGCGCACGGCTGCCCAAGACGAAGGAGAATTCGCTGACCTGAGCGAGACCGGCTGAGACGATCCACCGGATGTGTCGAGAGCCTGGAGGCAAGATGGCTGACAGCACCAGTACGGCCATCACGAACTGGGAGAAGATGGGGAGTGAAGTGGAGAAAGGAGGAAGTGAGAGTGTAGCAAAGGTGAACCATAGAGGGGGAAAAAAAAGCACAAGAGAGAAATGTGTTGTACCTTCATAATGACGAGCGTGAGCGTCAGCACCAGCAGGATGGTGAGTTCGTACAGCACGAAAGTCGGGAACACGTGGAGACCTGCAGCATCACCAAACATAAAACATGGGCGGCTGCATCACTTCCAAACATTTTCAGTACTTCAGTAAAATGTTTGTGCCTATTTAGAGTATTTACACTTACTAGCATAAACATTTTAATTAACTGTACTCATATTTGCTTTTGTAATAAATTTGTTATGAATGGCCACGATGCGTCAGTTGATTTTATATATTTTTCCCCTAAAATTCACCAGTATTTTGAAAGATTACATACCCATTGTAAAAATGATCAGTATCTGTTTAGCTAAAACAAAAAACAAAACAAAAACAAAAACAAAAAACTATCTGTATCGTATTGAATTAATAAAGTTCGATATCACCCATACCTAACACAAAAGTGCAACATGATAACTGGATAATTGTCATGCTGAAACTGACCGATAGAGGCGAAGAAGATGATGGCAAGGAAATCTCTGATGGGTTCGATGCATCCCATGACCTCCCCGGTAACCATGTGACCCTGCGTGGACAGCAAAGCTCCAGCCAGGAAACAGCCCAGCTCCATAGAAACATCCAAAAACTCTGTCACCTACAGAATCAGTCAGCAAGAAAAAAATCAACAGCTTCTTTGCAGGAAGGTACTGAATAAAAAGGACAGCATGGGATTTTTTCTAATGATTAAAAGCAAAGTTTTTACCGTTAGCATGAAGAAGACAAACGCTGCCATCCCCAGCACCAGGATCTCCTTGTTGCCTTTGCTCTCAGCATGCAGCTTCTTGTAATATGGGCCAATCAGGAACGATTTGAGTAACAAACACAGCAGCAGCACAGCAGCCAGAGAGACCAGGACCTGAGCCAGGAGGTACAACACGCGCAGACTTCCAAACAGGAGCTGTGGTTCACAAAGGGAACAACACATTTAAATAAGATGTGTGCGTTTGGTTAGAAGAGGAGAACAAACTTAACTAACTGACTAACTGACCTGTCCAGGTCTCCGCTCTGTGCCTGGATCAGAGTCGGCATGACGGCGATGAAGAGGCCGAGCTGAACATCTTGCATCACCAACATCCCGAGGAGAACGCTGCTGTAGTCCAGATCACCTGTCACACACACTACACACACACACGTTTATTGACTGTTGTCTACAGGGCTTTTTAATTTTTTTTTATTTTAGGACAGCAGCTTGTATTACAAGACATCAGGATAAGGGCAGTTTTATTTCCTCTGCGCCCACATAGTTTTAAGGACTTTGCTCATTTTGGGAAAAATTAAGCGTGCAAAGAAGGTTATGAAAAGTATGTGAGGGGGATAACTAGTGCCTTGTGGGTGCTTTTTTATTCTAACTAGATATCAAAATACCAACCATATTCATCAGGACGCCTTGCCTAAAAATCAACATTTCCTAAAAAAATAATGTGGAAATTGTAAGGGCAGGTCAGTGTCAGTATGGGTCTATATCTATATCTATATATCTCCCCTCTAATGTCCACAGTGCTTTTAATTCAAGTACTGAACTAACTGCTATTTTGTTTGACAAAGCATTACTCAGTAGTCCCATATCAGAAACAAACAAGTCTGAGGTGAAGTGAAATAAAGGCAGTTTTCCCAAAGCTGAACTTTGCTTTGAGAACAAACTATACTGTACAGCTGAATAGGAAACACAAACACACTGTTTTGGTCACAACCCTGATTTATTTGACACTATGATGCACATCTATGTTCATTCATGTGCACAGACGTACCTACATACCTTCTTTGTCCCCCCTGCTCCCCCCTGCCAGGAAGCGGGACACCAGCGGGGTGCTGGACAGGGAGAGACATGTGGAGATGAAGACAGTCTGGGTGGGTCGAATATGCAGGACCTGTCCCCACAACAAACCGGCCCCCACCATCAGCAGACTCAGGTAGCACGAACCCTGCACTGATGTTTTCCACACCTACACACACACATTATGTTACACAGTTAGCAAACCATTTTATAAGTTATTAACTGAGCAAAAGCAGCTATAAAATTGAAAAAAAGGGCATTAACTAAAGCATTGTGGGACATTAAAGGTACTTTTGCAGATAACATTAACTTGAAACTGGAGCTGCAACAATTAGTCAATTAACCGATTATTTATCAACTATTCAATCAATCGCCAACTACTTTGGTAATGGATTAATTGAGTCCTTTCTTAAGAAAAAATCTCCAATCTCTCTGATTTCAGCTTCTCAAATGTGGATATTTGCTGGTTTCTTTACTCCTCTATGCCAGTGACAAGTTGAATATCTTTGAGTTGTGGACAAATTAAGACACCTGAGCGTGAGTTTACTTTACTTACTATAGCCTTACACTGCTTGCAAAACAAACTGATGAAAATTATTGTTGTTGTACAATTTTGCTTCAAATCCTCTTGTTTACCTTTCGAAGGCGCTCAGGTGAGAACTCCAGTCCCACCACAAAGAGAGTGAAGAACACACCCAACTCCCCCAGAGTCTCCACCTGCACCATCGACTGCAAGACACAGAGAAAGACACCGACATGAACAACCTGCACGCAAAGTAAGACGAGGTACTGTTCTGATGCTGCAAACATACAGACACACACCTTGATGCTGTTGAGGCCAGACGGACCAAGCAGGACCCCACAGATGATGTATCCAAACATGGGAGGAAGTCCAACCAGCGTGCAGATCCAACCGCAGGGGAGCGACAACATCACCACCGACACCAAGTCCTGCACGTACATGTTGCAGATTCTGGTTAAGTTTAACTCTAAGCATTATTAAGGATTCAAAGCAAAGGAATGCAGAGTTTCCACCTCTTCTGCAGCCTGGATGAAACAAGATCAGACCAGAGCAGGAAAAATAAACCAACCTTGATGAAGTGATGGTCGGCTCTCGGCATGGTGGAGTCTCGCGGTTTGGTCAGGACGTACTGGTTGTTCTGCGAGTCAATGAGCATGCTCAGTCCGAGGTCGTCCTCCACTTCCTTCTGCCGGGACTTGTTCTTCCTCTTCCCTCCATTCTCCTCATCATCTTCCACCCTCAACACTGCCTCTACATTTACTCCTTTCATCTACACAACAGCAAGTGAGGCACAGTTTGATGGTTTGTTGAACAAGCAGGTGAATTTAATCACTTGATGGCGCACGTGTTACCTGTTTGTTGTTGTCGAAGGCGTGCTCCTCGATCTCCTCCTCCAGCCGGTCTGCTGCCTTCCTAACGTCCTCCAGGATCTCATCCAGCATGGACAGAGTCTTGTTCTGGGCTAAAGCGCTCTTCACAGCTTCCTGCTGGTGCTTCTCAGCAGCCACCAGCTCCACATACTCCTGCTCCTCCTGAACGTTGACAACAAAACAGACGGACGAGTGTGGATTACCATGTGTTACACAGACAGTGATGTACGTGGCAGTTAACACACCGAGAAAACTTAATACACTCACAGTACATATGACAGACAATTATACATGAGTTTATCCTTTGACACAGGGTTGGGCAAAATGGTTGAAATCAATATCATAATATTTGTTTGATGTTATAATATGATGAAATGGTCCAAAGTCACACAAATCAAACTTCAATAGCTTATTTTTCAATTGCTTGAGGTAATTAATTTTGACAACAATCAAGCATGGATTTTGTGTTACTGTTTTTCTCTATGTACCTTTTTAAAGGAACATGATTGAATTATTAATATTTTTTGGGTGTTTAATCATTCTGGACAGTTTGGGTGGTTAACCACACCTGCCAAGGTCCAAGCAGGATTGAAATATTGTCATTATTGAACTTTTATGACATGGAATAAATGTGCAGGTGTTTTACCAATGTGATGTACGTGTAATTACTCTCCTTCAACAATAAACAATACCATGATCTGATCACACTGAGGGTTGAAGCATGTTCTGTTCTATTCTATTCAACATTTCTGTGTTATTGCATTTGTTTCATCAAGCAAAAGCAAAAAAAAAAAGGCAAATATTTTCTGGTTCAAGCTCCTCAAATGTAAAGATCTGCTGCTTTTATTTGTTTTATATTGTTTTAAACTGAATATTGTTGAGTTTTAGACTATTGCTTGGACAAAACAAGACATATTTAAAGATTATTTGAGGCCATTTTGCACTTTTTTGACATTTTATAGAGTAAACAATTAATTATCCAAACAAAAAATAAATTTAATTCATTGACTAACAAAGAAAATACCTTATATTCAGCCCTATTCACATCACAGAAAAATAATCCACTATTTTGATCATTGATTAATCGTTTAAATATTTTTTCATGCAAAAAAAATCATACAAATATGGGGATTTTCCTTTTTTAATTTTAAACTGAATATTTGTGGGTTTTGAACATCACAATTTTCTGACATTTTTAGACCAAACATCTGACAGATGATTAACCTCGAAAATAATCAGCAGATTAATCGATAATGATAACAATCGTTAGTTGCTGCCCCACTCTGCTTCATATCAGAAACACTTCATCTTGGTTCACTTAGACTGACTCAGTACAGTGTGAATCAGTCCAACTCTCTCCTGCACTCTGACGAAGTCTCTCCATGAAACACAGCTGATGACTGCTCACCTTTATTGCCGCCTCCCTGAGGGCCTCCAGCCGCTGCCTGCTGCTCTCCTTCATGTTCACCACATCCCTGTAGTCTCCCTGCAGCGCCCTCTGCAGGCTGTGCACCGCCTGGAACACCAGGTGTTCACTCTCATTCAGCTCCTTCTGGAAAACCTCCAGAGTGTGAACCTGAACATATACAGGGAGACAGCAGTCAGTCATTATACTGTAAAACATCTTAAATTCTCTTTTACTGAAGCTCTTTTACTTTTTTTTTTTAAATTTTGAAACACTAGACAAAAGCAGTTTAGATTTCTTAATCAGAGAGTGGGCATGATAAATAAGCAAAGTGGATCCAGTTAAGACAGTAGAAATGGGAAGAAGGGTTGTTACTCTGAGAAAAACTTGATTTGGTTTGTACTGGGGGCAACATGCCATAAAAATACAGTTTAACAGCCACTAACAAATCACCCCTTTATGATCCAAATAGAGGGCCTTTGCTCCATCTGTTCCATTTATTCTCAGTCTGGTACCTGGAAGTGCCTCTCAGGGTCGGAAAGGCCCCGGTCTCGTCCAACGGCATCAGCAGCAGCTGCCAGCTTCTTGACGACCACATTTTTCTGACGCAGGAGACCCACCAGCCGCTTGCAGTTGCTTGCCACCCAGCTGTGGCCGTGCGGGGCCCCTTTAGTCCGATAAAGCTTTATGGCGTGCTGGGCCACCTGATCCTTCTGCACAGCGAGTGCCCCCGCCGTGCCGAGGCACAGCAGCCAGCATACAACCTGCATCCAAACCTCTGCTTCTGTCTTCACCTGAGGGTGGAGATCAATAGAGAGAAAGAGACCTGAAAGGGAAAAAGAAATAACATGACAGCAATGATGATGCAACAATGAACTGAGCTTACTAACAGGTATTGTCTGTGTATCTAAAAACCGGATATATTTTATTCCTTTGTGCCATAAAGCTCAATTATTGTCCAAAATCTATTAAAAATATCACTGAACCACACTTTTGCAGGGGGGGGTTAATACACTGTCCTGCTGCCTTAAAAATTCACCATCTCACAAAATCTGGAGGAGGAAATTAGTCCCTAACAAATGTACTGTTTACCCCTGGATTAGTGATGTTTGTTCAAAATTACAGCGTCCATGTGATTTAGGAATTTGTTTTGCTTTTTTAAAAAAATTAAAGTATGTATTTGTTTCATAATCCTGTATTCATGTGGAGTCGGAATTAGGGGTGTCACGATATCCCAGTATTGACAATAATTGTGTTAGTTAAGAAATGACATCCAGTACCTCTTAAACACATTTAAGCATACTTTATGCTCTTAAATCATTTCAGTTTCTTTCTCTAATTTCCCTTTTTGTACACTTTTGTACAGTTATGGCTACAGAGTTTCTCTCCTCCTTCCTATGCTGCTATTTTGGGTGTAATTCATTTGCCAAACAAACAAACAAACAAACAAACAAACAAACAAACAAACAAAAAAACGCTCAATAGACAAAAATAAAGATGAAGATGATGGTACACTGCTTATTAATTTACTGTCTGTTCACATCATGTATGAAAAAATATGCCAGACGAAGGTAAATGTTCGGTTGCTAACTTTTTTAAATTATTATTTTTTAATTAATTCATGTATTGCGTATTTTTTTGCTCACATGTAATTTGTAACATGGCATTATAACTGTTTGTTGCTGTCCATGTAGAGTTATTTATTAGTGATAATAAGTCAGGTAAAGCAATATTTTAGTGGTTTTAGAGAATGTACTGATGCAGCAACAAGTCTGGAACAAAATCACTTTGTAACATAAAACTTCAAACTGTTTCATTATTCTTGAATAGCAACATGAATCTCCACTGGGAAACTTGTCTCAGCCAACCTATCACTGAGATGCTACAACAAGTATGACAACAGTAATCCTACCCTATCCTTTGTTGCGTCCATGTTGTTTTCACATCACAACTTAAAAGCTCATGAACACACCCAAGGTGGAAGAACGACTTCCCAGCTCTGGAAATGGATCCATCTGAGGAGCACACAAGGTCTACGTCTCCAGTAGGAACACGTGAGTTTGGTGCTGAGAACCACAGACAGACTGGGGAAGTACTGAGAGATGGACTAACACATTCTTTGTTTTGGGCTTTTCATTGGATTTGTTGATGATAAAATCACAGGAAAAAAAAAAGAATTGCCAGTCACACCCTTTAAAGCACAAACAGTGACAGTGTTTGTCCTAAAATTTGATACAGATAATCCCTTTTTATGTGGGCTCCTCTGTGTCTCTGTGCACTCTGTGGCTCTTACTAAAGTCATCTCAAGAGACGCTTTAATCTGTAGCTGAAAAGCTGAAAGCAACAGCTGTGTGTGCACACCTGCAGCCTGTCCTATTCACCGCTTTGAGTAGCTAATGGCACCTCATCATGGTGTGTTAAGAGCACTGGACTTGACTCAGCGTGTCACATATACAGTGTAAATTCCAGTAGTGCTCACTGATCTGCCTACACCTAATGTGATGCTGCATTTCTGTCTATTCTTAATATACAAACTGTCAAATCAAGAAACTACTTTACTGCCCTCTCCTATCATGACATCATGTGCTTACTCACACATTAATATATTACTACCACAACAAACTAATGACTGAATGCATTCAACTCACTCCCAAACTGGACCACACCTTTGTGAGCATGAGTCAAGCTGAGCGATGTTTACTTTCCAGATGGCTCTGTCCTTCTTGCTACGACTGGACTGCAGCCACTCTGCTACTCCTGCGAGAAATCACAAGCACAGTAACATTCATGGTAACACTTCACAATGAAGGTACAAATCATATAATTATTACCTAACTAATACATGATTCATGATTTAATGCATGAATTAATGCAGGATGTATCACAAAATTCTGTTGCTCACCACAAACAAATGATCACGTCACTCTGACTTTATGTGACTAGTTCACACTAAATAGATCAACAGTTAAGGAATATTAATTCACACTTACTTTGGTTACTGTGAATTAAGAGGTGTAAGTAAAAAAAGACATTTGAGGATGTCACCTTAGGCTTTGGGAAACACTGCCTGACATTTTTCGCCATTCTCTGGCATTTTAAAACAAACTACTATTAACTGAGGAAATAATCAACTGATGAATCGATGATGAAAATAAAGAGGAGAAAGCGTCTGTAACCATAACTCTACAAAAGCTTACAAAAAGTGCAATTACACTAAACAGATAGTGAAAAGTAGAGCTTGCAGGCTTTCAGTATGTTTAAGGGGCGCTGGATTATTTACACAATTTTATTATATGTGCATTATTAACAAGATATCAATTTTTTTTTTTTTAGGTAAATCAGTTATCATCAGTAACGTGATGATGATTATCATTTCTTAAATCATCATAAGTCATGCATGAGTTAAAGGGAACATTTGCCACTTTTCATGTGGATGTCTAATCAGTGTTGATGGCAAAAGTTGTCAGTTGAAGCAATAAATTACTTATGACGTGCTATAATGACAGAGAAACCGGAGTTCTCTCTGCTGCAAAAACTGTTGTTCTTCATGAATCCAGTGATGTCACAGTGATGTAGTTGGTGTTAAGGAAGAACTACAGGCGATTTCAGATTTGTAGTCTCCGCCTCTGGGAAGCCAGGGGGCATGCTACATGAGTATTCTCGTCACCTAACACCATGTTTCGGCCAACAAAGTAATAGCAATAAGCTCAGGTGGTATAACACAGCAACATGGCCGTGTGCTTAAGTTTGTACACATTGCATTCTGGTAAATGTTGGCACTGCCGGCATGGCTTTGTGAGCAGAAAAACTCAACTTCCTTGGTAAATATAGCACACATTGAGAAGTTAACTGTTTCAAGTGACTACATTTAACATCAACATTGACTGAGCATCCACATGAAATGTGCTGAATTCTCCCTTTAACATTCCATAACTGAGGATGTGTTAACAACCCAGATTAAGTCGTAGTGACTTGATAATTTGTGCATGGTGAACAATAGGATATCATGATACATCCTGCATAAACTCATGCAGTAACTTGTCAGTCATGCATTAGTTAAATATTGCATAACCCACCCCACCTTTATAATAAAGATGGGGTGGGTTCATCTATATTAATGCACTGTGTTTCATAAGATGAATATTACATTTGTTTGTATGTTGGAAGTTAATCTGAAAAGTAACAGGAAACTGTAGGAAAGAAAAAAGACATAAAAAGTAAAAAGTCAAAGTTTTGACTGATTGTCACTTCTTGTCATCAAAAGGTTATTCTATATAGATGCATATACATGTTTCTATTATAAATACACAACAGCTGAGTACCAAACATGTAAACAGGAAAACAAATTAAGCCACCCCTGCAATGAAAAAGAGCCAAGAGTAATATCACACAAAACTGAACACACACCCCAGCCATGAATGATGTCTCCGACACACCAGGAAACACTACGGGGCGGTCAAATTAAGGATACGTTCAATGTCCCAAACATAGATTACTCCACCATTTACACCGAGCACATTAATGGAAACAGACAAATAAAGAAATACTACAACTACCTGTGAAATGTGTGCACTGTCCTGGCTCTCAAATCCACTCCACGACTGCAGGAGAGGCTGAAGAAGAAGAAGAAGAAGAAGGGAACAATCATGCTGTTGTACCACAGCACCACCACCACTAACACCACCCCTCCTCCTCCCCTGCCACATAGCTGAAGCCAGCGTCGATGCAGGCAGGCGTTCACCAATTTACTTGGCGAACCAAATTCATGTTTACCTCGACCTCCAACATTATTTCTGCTAGCAAAGGGGGATGCTAACGTTACTTCTTCGTCCAGGTAGGCGCGCTGCTATTAACGAAATCTCTCTGGAAACTGGATTAGTTTAAGTGTGTATAAAGTTCAACCTGTTTTCTATTCTGGAGCTGTAAGTAAAGCTAAGTTAGTGCTGAAATTCCTGGGAGCTGTCAGACCAGCTCCAGCCAGCTGAGTCCACATACTCCCATGACACAACACTAAAGCTAACACAACTTTGCTAGCTAATATTAGCTAAATTGCCCGTCGTGTACTTTAATTCCAACAACTTTTCTCTAAACGGCTCATCAAAACGTGTCGTAAAATGACGTTAACATAAACTACAGCTAAAATCGAACAATTGCAGCTTTGTTTTCTGATTTCTAATCGCGTCGATGTAACTTTGATCAATTTTTAGATTACTTCCGAAACATCGGTCGTGTTTACAAGGGAACCCCAAACACGCGAAAAGCCTCGCGAGAGTGATTTTGTTAAAAATTCAAACCATAATATGTCCCTAACACTGATTAAGTGCTTTTGTCCCGAAACTTAGTTAGATTTTATCTACGGCGGTGTCACGTTGGATAACGTAATTTATTTATATAATATACACAATGAAGGAACAACGCGTACAATTCTCGCGAGAGTTTCGCAAATCAAACGTTCTCTGCTAGACGCGACCCGAAACGACTTTATCAGCTTTGATATGGGAGTTGTAGTTTTAATATGTTTTGTGGCTCAGCTGTGTCAAGTGTAGTCAAGTTGTGACCACCGTCAAACTGTTAAATCTACCTTAAAATTTAAAAAAAAACTGTTGCTTAACGCTGTAGAATTTCATTAAAAAAAACAACGCAGCTCAGATAAATTCAGTGATGAGTTTCGTCGATTGTTTTGCTCAAAGTCTGTGTTTAGCAACACAGGCAATTTGATGTAAAGTTATAGTGTGGCCCGAGTTATAATAGGTTCGTATAGATATATTCCACTAGAGGCACTTAGAGAATAAATAAGTATTTTTTTCTGTTGATGCAGAAACTAAGCTAAAGGTGCTAAAAACGCAGGGCCTGTGGGATTACAGTACTACAGAACTACATTTCCCTTGACTCAGGCGCTCCTACAGTAGCGCAGTTAGCCGTTTTCAGGTTAGAACCTCAGACCCGCGAAAGATCTCGCGAGAGTGATCATTTTAACCTAAACCATGAGCTTTCCTTAACCCTAAACAATTGTTTTTTGTCTCTAAACACGAATCTTACCTTAACTTTAGCGTTGTCACGTTCTAAAACGTAATAGGTTAGTACAATGAAGAAAGAACGTGCATAAATCTCGCGGGAATTCACCAAATCTAGGGTTCCCCTTTTAGCAACTACAACAGCAGTTCTTGTCGCGCATGCGCACCAGGGGTAATTGGATATCAAGTGGGCCAAAACAGCGTGTGATAAAATGGTAGGTAAGATTAAAAACGAGAAACCGGGGCATTTTTTTTTAGCTCCGTTACACAAGTCCCAAACCCGCTAAAGGCTGTCATTGACGTTCAGGGGTCACACCGATGTGGGGGATCGGGGTGTCCCTCAGCCAAGTGTCGCATTGTCAGGGTGATGTGTGTCGGAATATGAGGGAAATGGAAGGTCAGTTGTTGGTATTTTGAGATCGGACACCCGCACTTACCCGCGGCACGTACCTTTCCCTTTTTGGTAACTCGCCTGTGCTGCTGCTGCTGCTGCTGCTGCTGCCCCGGGTCAGGAGAGAGCCTGCAGGATCAAACGTCCCCTCCCCGAGAAAACTGGGTCGCCAAAACACTGGCCTGTCACGGTGAATTTGCTGTTTGATCATCGGGTGGGTCAGGTCTGCAGTTCTGCAAAAACGTGCAATCCTCCCGATGATGACCGTGTACATTAAATTAACTCGAAGAGGCATTTTGTAAACTAACAGATCATTGTGGTGGTGCATTTGGAAGTGATAGTGTTTTGCACTTATACAAGGCTATTGAACGCACGGTATGAGTCGTACTTTTTAAATTGCATGCAAGTAAACCAGTGTAACCCACGTAAAATATTTTTAGATACAGTATAAGAACTAGTTTCCAGCCAGGGGCGTTTAATGGAAATCGGATCCATGCACTGTTATTCGTATGTTCAGAAAGTTTAGGCTATGTGTTGTATGTGCAAATGTTAATGCTGATGTGCAGCACGAACTCCACATGCATGTCTCTGCATCCCATTCACCCAAGACTGGATTATCAACAGGGCAAAGCAGGCATTTGTCCCAGGGCCCCAGGGTCTTGAAGGCTCTGCACAGAGCAGTTAGTGATAACATGATAAATTACTGATTTGTATGGCCATATGCAGTACTGGTATAAGAAAATACAGATACACGTAAATATAGCAATATTTTTTTGTGATACATGTAAAGATTTGTGGCAGTTGTTCATTTTGTGTTGTGTTAAAAGCCCTGACCGCCAAATAGCAGAGTTTTTATCAATTCCCACTGTTCTGATTATATAAAAAAGCAAACTTTCTCATCTCAGATTTTATGCATTTTGGGGTTGTTTTCTTCATACTGACAGTACAAGATCAACAAACCTTCGCTTTTATTAATTTTCTAATGAATTTTTCCTGCAAAAAAAGTATAATTTCCACATCAAAATCCTTAATAAGGCATCAATTTGTACCTCATTAGAATTGCTGGTTGAATCTATAAATTTGCACATTTTGTTAATTTCTAAAGTTTCCTGCTGGACAACTCGTTCTTCTACTTTACCTTCTCAGTGGATGTGCGCTGGTGGCTTCAAGTTTCTACATCACACTTGTATAAGCAGCAAATTGAACCAGGATCGTTGCTCGTAGGCCCGCGCTTAAAAATCAGATTTTCAATGAGCACAGAGAAACTCTCCACTTTCAGCAGATGAATGTGTCAAACTCTGCTCACACATCATTTAGCACAGTGAAACTCAAACATCCAACTGTAGGAACAAGAGGAAAAACATTTTTTTTTACTGGCGGGAGAAAGGGGCCCGAACAGGTTACTCCAGCTCTACATTCATCTGTGTGCCTGCCTGTTTGTCTTCCAGCACAAGTTGAAGTCATCGCAGAAGGACAAGGTTCGGCAGTTCATGTCCTTCACACAGGCCGGGGAGAGGACAGCCGTGTACTGCCTGACGCAGAATGACTGGAAACTAGAAGTCGCCACAGACAATTACTTCCAGAATCCAGACCTCTACTACAAAGAATCCATGAAAACCTCAGTGGACCGCAAGAAGCTGGAGCAGCTCTACAACAGATACAAAGGCAAGTGTTTCAAAACTAATATTTACATCAGCACAGCCAGCTTGTCTTTCCGGCTGGCGCTGTTTTGCTTACCCTCGGCTGTCTCTGCAGACCCCCAGGATGAGAACAAGATAGGCATTGATGGGATCCAGCAGTTCTGTGATGACCTGACGCTGGACCCAGCGAGCATGAGCATACTTGTCGTGGCATGGAAGTTCAGAGCGGCCACGCAGTGCGAATTCAGCAGGAAAGAGTTCCTGGACGGCATGGCTGAGCTAGGGTGAGAAACACGATACTGAAATATACAACATCTGATCAGCGATGCCACCGTGTTCTCAATACATCAAGGATATGTTTATTATGGAGTTTGTATGAGCACAAACATTGAATCTCAGACTCTATATTCTGTCAAATGCGGGTCGTAGAGTTTAAAGAGTTTAAAATGTGTATCACAGTTAAAATTTACATTCACATTGTACAAGTTTTTGTGTTAAATTCAGCACTACTCATAATAACAGGATCTGTGTGTGTTTTTGTTGATGTCTCCTCCAGCTGTGACAGTCCTGAGAAACTCAAGGCGATCCTTCCCAGACTAGAGCAGGAGCTGAAAGACACGGGGAAGTTCAAAGACTTCTACCAGTTTACCTTCAATTTTGCCAAGAACCCCGGCCAGAAAGGTTTAGGTAAGAACATTTAGAACGTAAGAACACGGACAAAAAGGAAAAACTTGTCACTTTTCACCAAAAAAATACAGATATGTTTTCAAAGGTGCAGATCATTTTAAACTGAATTTCACCTAGGATTTACTTTATTTAAAAAAAAAAATGTGAATACAAAAATATTTGCTCATTTTCTTCCACTTTGTGTTCTAGACCTGGAGATGGCTGTCGCTTACTGGAACCTAGTTCTCACAGGCCGCTTCAAATTTTTGGATCTCTGGAACCGCTTCCTGTTGGTAAGAGGAGACACTTTTGTTACACCTGTTTTCAACCTGCTCGTTTTAATCTTCTGCGTGTTTTGTCCATCTCATTTACATACTGCATACAGAGAACCACATCAAACCAAAAAGAAACACCTCATGGAACTGATTTTCAATGCACAGAGATTTCTGATATTGTATTCTTACCATAATGTTTGACTCTCACTCCTTTCCTGTCACTGTGCTTCATGCAGGAGCATCATAAGCGCTCAATCCCCAAGGACACGTGGAATCTCCTACTGGACTTTGGCAATATGATCGCAGATGACATGTCAAACTACGATGAGGAAGGTGAGATTAATCCAGAGTTTGTTATGTTATTATTCCAGAATTCTGGCCATAAAAGAACTACTGTACATATGCACGTGCACACTTCAATTTGTGGCTCATTTCAGGTCATTTTCACTGTTACTATGATTGGAAGTTTACATATATCAGTCAACTCTCTGTCTGCTGCAACTGCATCACATTTATCTTATACGAAGGAAAAAGACGCCTCTCACTGAAAAAGCAGCACTCTGTCTCATTGGGGCCTTTCTCTCTAGTGATAATTTAATCTTCAAGTGCTTAAAATAACAGATTATGCAAACTGTAAATATTCTCTTTCCAGAAAAAAAGTGGTGGAGTGCTTGTTCTGGTGCGCCGGCATGTGCCGACTAATTTAAACCCTCGGCTATTCATGACATAGTCCATGTTTATACATTGCAATTTTTACCATCTGTGTATATTTGATAGGTTATATATATATTTTTAAACTTCTCACTATATTTTTATTTTATATTTTTATATTTCACTTCTAATTGCACTATACTATATCTTTATTGATCTTGTAAGGAGCACCTGTAACGTCAACAGTTTCCCCTCGGGGATAAATAAAGTATTTCTGATTCTGATTCTGATTCTGATTTCAGTCGTTAATTCCATGATGAAAGATGAACACTCAGTGGTCACTTGTGGTTGCAGACTGATAATTCAGTCAGGCACTCTGATTAACTCGGCCGACAGCAAACGTCTTGTCAGAGAGAGGTTTAACAAATCTGTATGTAGGTTAATGTGATAAACTGTTCTGGCATTTGACACTTAATCAAATTTACTTTAAATTGCATCACAAAATTCTGAGTAAACTATCAACACAATTATTGATTAGCACCAAGCTGTCACATTAATTCTGACAGTTCTCAGTAACAGAACAGTAGATCGTTGTGGACATAAGAAGATCTTTGTAGTCTCTGTATACTCTCTGTGGATGCTGGTGTTTTTTGTTGGATCCTAAAAAGATTTTCAACCCTTTGCTTTTATTATAATCTGTATGGCACATTCTGCAGAATAAAGGAGAAACACCAGTAGGTTAGAACCCAGTCTGGATTAATTTCAGGTCAGCAGGGGGCAGCTGTGAATGTGATCTTTGCTGCAGTGAATCAAATAATTACATTTAGATGTATTCGGTGTCTGTGCTCAGACATTTAATATCTCAGGATAAACCCTTTTGAGATGTACTGTCTCATTTTCAGGGGGATCCCAAACAAACACTTACAAATGGAAAACAGATGCAAGAATATAGAGCACAACAATGACAAAACAAATGACCAGCAAGCAATCAAAGAACAAACAAAAATAACAAAACAAAAAAGAACAAAGACAAGAATTACAGTCTTAGACTAGACATAATCAAACAAAAAATAAAAAATGATTTATCTATATTAAAGGAACAGTGATAGCATCACTGAGAACACTGAGGAAATTTTTTTTTAAGATGAGAAAACAAAACACTTTTAAATAAGAAAAATGAAGAAAAAGAATAGATATTTATAGGTAACTTGAAGTTATAGGAGCTTGAAACATAAAACCTTTTTACCAACATCTGTAGATACACTGGATACCATAGCAAGGAGCACATCAGAGCTTTTTAGTGAATAATTTGATGAGGTATCTAAGCATAAAGTATTATAACAAATAATGAAAGCTTAAGAATTTGATTGATCACTTAAAATTTAAGTGAGAATATGCAATATGTTCCTCTGGACATACAGATTTGATGTGGAGGAAAGAAAACCCATTTGGTATTGTTTTGTTTTGTATGTTTTTTAAATTACTGTTAACCAACTGATTGATCATTAATGTTACCAATGATAGATTAAAGAAAGCACTGTCAATTTGGAACCCTAAATTTGATGTATAAGGAGCAAGAAATAATTGGAGACATTAAGGATAGTTAATGCTGTTAAAAATAAACTGAAACCAGTGTATTTAACATTTTTTTTCTTTCTCCTCAGGAGCATGGCCCGTCCTCATAGATGACTTTGTGGAGTTTGCTCGGCCGATTGTGACGGGGAGTAAGCGCAACATGACATAGTGTTTTGTCCCAGGGTCATGCAGCGGATGAAGTTTGTGTCTCTCCCAATTTTCTTTTTTTGAATGAGGATTTTTATACAAATGAGCCAAAAAGAGACTTCTACTTCTCAATAAGCCTGTCTGCAGCTTGTCGTTAGGATTGTTCTTCCAACTGCATAAAGATGCCTTGGCTGCGGAGCGACCTGGAACACCAGATCAGAGAAGGATAGCAGGAGGGGAATCAACAAGGAAGAGAAAGATGATGTTTGTTTGTTTTTTGTCGTCTGCTGGCGAGGACGGACTTTGTAATTGCAATATGGAAACGATGGGTACCCTAAAACTCATCACCAGTGGGTGTGGCTTCAAACTGCTGCTGCTGCTGCTGCTGTGGACTTGGCTCACTGACCTGCACCCTTGGCACAATGAGGAGGGACAGTGGCGGTGAAGCTTCAGCACACGCAGAGGATTTACGTTATAGATGCAGTAGGATCGATTGCGAATGGAAGAGTATGTTAAAATCTGCATGTTTCTGTCAAGCTGGTGTGAAGCGGTGCCATGTTGAGGATGCGGAGGAGGAAACCTAATAATCTACATTATTTTCACTGAGATTTGCGAATGTGTAGCTCTCTAACAATCATACTGAGAGCAGAGAGAGTGTGCTTGCTCATCATTGTGTGTGTGTGTGTGTGTGTGTGTGTGTGTGTGCGCGTGTGAGAGAGAGAGAGAAAGTGTGTGTTATGGGGGGTTTAAACATATTGCCTCTTTTACAGTACAATGCTAAATATTATCATTTGATTTTATTATAATTAGAAATTAAGAAATTATGATTCAACTTAGCTGAACGACAGTGAGAATTGGACAGAGCAGCATGCTTTTTGGGCTCAGCACCAGCAGAATCTCTGTTGTTACAGTTGTAAAACACTGTAGCCACAAGAATAAGAATAGACTCAGTTTTAGACGAATGAAAATGTATATCTGAGAAAACAGGTAATGACATTTATAATCCTGATTAGTACGTATGAAGCATTTAGGATCCTCAGTTTTACAATGCTACTGCATTACACGTTTGGATGACTCTAGTTTTGTGGTGTGTAAACTGCTGTACACAAAGAGAAACTGACAGGCACGTTGACTGTTTTATATTATCCAGGTGACATCGATGACTTGCCAACTCTACAATCTGCACTGATTTAACACTTTTTTTTTCCTGTTGTTGTAGGTTTTATTTATCAGGCAGCAGCACTGTATACATCTACAGATCTACTCAGTTTACACGACAGTACGTTCACTCACATACTAAACCTTTTAACATAAACATCTACATCCCAGCCAGGAGTATTTTAACTGTTTGTTTACACTGTTTTAAGTTTTAGTCTGTTGCTTTTCATGGATTAGCAGCTGCAGGGTGATGATGGCATGTTTAAGTACCATAGAACTAATACTGAGACAACTTTAAGAGCATTGCTTGCACTGCCACCTAGTGGTGGCTATGCAGTACAGCATTTCTCTCAGGGATAGTTCAGATGATTTGAATTAAGGTTGTGTGAAGTACTTAGCAGAGAGGCGTACCAGCTCGGACGCTGAACAAGGCACTATTCTGGACAGAGTCAGCAACAAAACAACTAAAAAAAGGCCCACCTCAGAAAATCAATATCAGATTAAGTGATTGCCTTATTTAGAATATTTCCCCCGCTTTATTTAGCCATCAGACAGCATTTTCTGATGTGAAACAACCCTTATATAAGCCAACTATTGCTCTCTCCAAAGCCGCTACACTCCATTGACAAAATCAGTAATTTTTTCGTTGCACAACACGAGACTTGCTGATCACATTTACCACTGCATCAGTCTGTTAGTTTGTGTTATTGTGTGACTTTTGGTTAATCTAAACTAAACTTTTAAAACACAGAAATCACACAATAACAAAAACAATCTAACCAATCAGGGCAGTGTTAGACCAGCAACTCTATCGTTCTGTGAGGAAGAGTTAATGACTTTTCCAGTGGAGTCTGGAGGCTTCGAAGAGAGTGGTATTTTTCTGATTTAACAGTGGTTTCCTGTCCGAAGAGGCTGTCTGATGGCAAAGTAAAGCAGGGAAAATATAATTTTTTAAAATAAGTATTTTTATTGTGCATCGACAGTATAAAATATTCAGTTACAAAAAAGAGAGAGGCAGGAGCACAGTGCTCACTTTTTAACCCCCACCTCCTGCTTCGCCTTAACCTCAACAGCAAACAAAACAAGACACACAGTAAGAGAAAATACAATAAATTATGGGGAAAAGGATAAGAAAAAAGCTGCAAACAAATAAGTAATAATCTAAAAATAATATAGTTCAAAAGGACTTGTCATCTGATTTGTCAGGCGTAATATCTAGAGTGTCTATGTGGGATAAAAATGGTCTCCTTAAAATACGTGTAGCTAAAATATGTTTTGTTGGTGACCTTGTCCACAGCGGTACATAACTCAGCTTCCAATGGATAAGAACCTCATACAACCACACTTCAAATAATCCGAGCTATCCCTTTCATGTACTGTAGTCCAACGCTACATCACAGCTGGATGTGGTCCCAAGTATTGACCCAACTGACTTAACCCACTTGTGATCATGGATGTGGTCAGAAGACCCGAGCCTTTTAACCCACAGAGGTCAGGAAAGCAGTGGTTTTCCTGCACACAATATTTAACGTTACTCTTTACGTGTGATTATAAACACTAAACAACTCTGTGTTTGCTGAATGCTGTGTGACAGAAGGTAGAGCTCAGGTACCAGTCGTCCCCTCCAGTCCAGTGAGCAGCAGGTGGCTTCAGTATTTGCCATGTTTTCTGCTCTAAACAGCAACCAACTATGCTATCGTGTTCGGCCACCTGTTGTCACCATGATAAATTTTTTGTTTTGAAATAAGGATGGATTATTTCTCTGCCCTGTCACCGTCTAACTACTGGGGACATAATTTCCTTTGTTTTTCTCAAGTTGAGTTCTCATATTTATGTAACAGACGCAAACTATGGTGGCGTGCATGAGGTTTAAGAAGTTGAGGCAGATCAGGATGGGGATTTATTATGATTTCAGTCCCTGATTGAATGCACATTAGTGGCAAAGAGACCAGCTTCATGGCTGTTAAACAGTCACTGTATGAGCTGGTAAGTGTGCCATGTTGTTCATCTTCGTAACTAATTAAGTTAGGTATGTGTTGGTGCAATGAAATATCCCATATAGTGTTTCTGACTGTTGCAACAGCGAGATGGTGTGAAAGCTTCTTCTGACATCGTCTGTGTGGTTCAGGAGCAAGAAAATGTGACATCTTTCAGTATTCAGTTTGATAATATGGTACATTTGGTACGTTTTTATTTGTCAAACATGTGGTCAACTGTTTCTAATCATTCAGATCATTCTTATCAAAACAGTATTATTTTTGCTGGCAAGAAAACAGGTATATACAGAAGATTATGTTTTGTCACAGAAGCATATCGTACATTGTTTTCTTTAGGAAAGTTGTCAATAAAGCATGTTGTTTTTAACGGTTTTGTAAAATATGTTCTTCTTTCCTCCAAATTTTGTGTTGTGCTTTGGGCTGCAAACACAATAAAAATACTATATCATCAAAATCCAAGTACAATATTCAAATCCCAGGAGCTGCGGTTTTTTGATAAAGATTAAATGTGTCACCAGACACCATTGCAGATGAAGCATTGTGGTGCCACAGAGATGCTCCAGACATCAAATCATATTCTCCAGATGTAAGGGAACATTCTTGTTTGGTACAGACCCCAGCAAAAATCACATAATCATCATTTTATATTTTTTCAAGTGAAAATGACAATGATTCATATCACAATGTCTGTCAAAATAATTGCAATATGATGTTGCATATCGTTTTCGTTTTTTTTTTTGCTTAAGAAAGACAGTTTAATTTTTTTTCTGAAATCAATATTAATTAATTTTTTTCAAAATGGCTGCTAAAATATAGAACTTTATCTTAAGCAAAAGCCTATTTTATATTTTATAAAAATTAGCAACGCAACTCTTGTAAATAGTTTTTAAAACTTCCTTTGAATAATTAATTTGGTTTGGATAACAGTATTTTATAAAGCTAAGATTACCCATTTGTGTTACTATGACAGTTATTGCTTATATTTATATTTTCATTTGTTTTTTAGACAAAGATATGACATGAAAGCAAGGAATTATTATTATTATTATTATTAGTAGTAGTAGTAAATGAGAGATATTTGTCAGGTGCCTAATTTTTGGGGGTGGGGGTCGGGGGGCATTTTTGCCTTTATTAAATAAGACAGCTGAAGACTGGACAGGGAGAGAAAGGAGGGGATGACAAGCAGCAAAAGGTTGCAGACTGGAATCAAACCGGGGCCGCTGATCCTCCTCATGCTTGTGTTGACAAATTTAGATATTTCCTGTATATTTTTATTTTATTAGTTACTTTTGTAAGTACACAATATTATTTCAGTTAATTTTTTTCTATAACGTTTTAACACATTTTTTTCACATCTAGTTTTAGTTTTTAACTTTAGTTTTAACTATGATCTTGCATTGCTTTATACAGAAGCTGTTTACAGCAGTTTTTTGTCCACGCCAAATGCTGACTGATTACAGAAATACGCAACCTAAATGGCAGCAGTAAATGGAACAAAAAATCGAAATATTCCTACTGAGAAACACTGTCCTACGGTGTGTGTTTGACAGTGTATGTAAAATGTCAGCTTGCTAACAGTTGTCCCTTATCAGGTTGCATTCCTCCTGCATATCATCATCATCATTGGCTCTTCTGGTAATGCTTTGTCTACTGTTACTCTCAGTATGCTGAGAGCCACATTCACCAACAGATCCGTGGAAAAATGAAGGGAGTAAAGGGTCATGAATAACAGTTTTGTGTAATTAGCACGGCTCATAAGGGGTAAAATAAAGGCATTAGGTGAAGATGAGGATTAAAGGGGGAGGATGATTAATAAATCACTTTAAATAGTGAGGTAAGGATTAGAGAGTTGAGAGTTGAGCCTCAATCAAGGAAGAGCTCATGGAGTTGGAGGGGGTGGGCATCAGTTGGGGTGATGCTCGCTCCATTCTTACCCCTCTCCCATGGGGCGGGCAGGATGTCAACAAGGTCTAGCACCAGCTGACAGGCTTGCACTCCAGGCCAGCAGCACATTAGCATCCCTTCCAGTGCGTCCAGCCCCCATTACCACTCCACACCCAGCCATCCAGCTTTTAGGCTTTGGGGCCATGGGGATTGCCTTTTTAGGAGACACCTGATCACGGCTGAGCTCGCCACCACCGCCCAACATAAAGAAACTGTGGCTGATAACGTGATGCTTTTGTGAGCGTGAGCGCCAACCATTTGGTGCTGAGGGACAACTGATGGGAAACTAGAAGAGAGATCTGAGAGGTGGAAGGTCGTATGAGTTATTATGTAGCGGAGACAGAAGTCTGCGGTAGAGCCAGAGAGGCTGTTTGAAGTTCTTCAAAATGTTTTGGGGCGCAAGAGTTGGTTCTGTTTCTATTGTTCTGTGACTGTGAATCTGTTAAGTTGGAGAAGAAAACCTACAGCTTGGCATTTGTTTGTGCCGGGAGCCATCTAAATCTTTTTTTTTTTTTCGTGAGAAAAGCCGAGCATCATGGAGAAATTCAAGGCAGCCATGGTTCTGAGTGCTGTTGGTGATGCCTTGGGCTACAGAAAGGGCCGCTGGGAAGGTTGCACATCAGGCAAGAAGATCCAAGAAGAACTGGCCTCTTTGGGGGGACTGGGGACCCTAAAACTGGACCCTGATAACTGGCCCCTTAGTGATGCAACGCTGATGCACATGACCACAGCAGAAGCACTTATAACAGGTACGTTCAGAGTTGATGTTAAGATTTCTAGTAGGCAGATTAGAGCAGGGATCATAGCAAGATTACAGACTTATTTGCTTCTTTCTCCTATTTTAAAACATCAAATATCGAATAAAGATATATACAAATATCTAACATCGTATCTAATTTCATATAAAACCAAAACCTCTCTCTTTATCTTTTCAACAGCCTGTAAAAAACAATATCCAACCTGTCCAGCCAGGCTTTTGATCTTTCTACATTTAGAGGGACCAGAATAGCTTCTTGTATACAGTCAATGGAAGCTGATAATCACTAACTGGCAGACCATCTCTAAATGACAGTTCCTGCTGACATGCCATAATCCATCCTTACAACCGACCATCAAAGACAAAATCTCAGTAGAAACCTCTTTACCAATGCCATCACTCAAATGTCATCTCAAGCCCCGAACAGAGTTGCCAGGACAGAAAAGTCCAAAATAGACCACTTTGGAAAAGCTGATCCTCGGCTCTCCTTCACTGAACAATAGCTGGTCAGTCTCGTTCGTAATCTGCCAGTATCATGTTTGGCTGCAGATGTTGTTCAAAGCCAATGACAGCGGTCCTCTGAAATGGTGATGACATCTTTTGAGATTAGGAGGCCCTATTTAGCCACAATGCCTCTACACATATGTATGTGCACAAACTGACTCCCCTGTTAAAAGACATCTTTAGTAGCCCACTTATAAGTCATTAAAGGGACTTATTTAGTGTATATAAGCCACATTTCCACCTGAAGTACCCAAAACTTTTAGAACCAGGAACATCTTTTCAGCAAACTAAAAGGTTCCCTCAGCCCATTGTTGTTGGTTTCCATACTGGTTTGAACACATAGAAAGATTAGGCAAATTAATCTGTTGATGTAGAGAAAAGCAACCACCGTTTTGTACATGGCGTGTTTGCTCATGACTATACAACCATGATGGCGCCATATAAATATATAATTAATATAGTAAGCATGTACCTGGAACGTTTACTCCCAGGAACTACTTTTCAAGGAACTAAAAGCTTCCTTCAGCCTGTTGTTGTCTGTGTTTCTACCGCAGTCTTAAGACCTGTGAAGATTATTCAAATTAGTCCACTGACATATGAAAAAGGAATGTGTGTTTTTAACATGTCATTTTTGGGGAGAACATACAACACCACTGACAATGATGCCATTAAAGACCACAGACAAGCATTATTATTTGTGTGACACTGCAGTTTCCAATTCTAATTCCTGCTGGATTTCGTCTTCAATATAAATACTCATTGTTGGACTTCACAGTTGGTCCAGCTGTCGTATGCTTTAAAAATAAAGCCTGTGGGTTTTCAGCTGATACCTGGTCTTGGCGTCCAATATGTTTTGGTCTCCAAAAAAGCCTTTGTTTGATAAGAGATTCTGTTGGGAGGGTTGTTGTTGCAATGATCGCGATGCACAATGATATCGTTGTTTGGGGAAGGGTGTCCATTTTTGACTGTATCAGAAAGGCTGTCCTATAGCATGGGTGAACCTCCGACATACATCCCCATGCTCAGTTTAAAAGGGTCTTCATCACCGCACCATGTCTGTAACTTAGTTGTGTTCAGCCTCTGAAGCCTGAAACAAAGTTAGGCAGCCAGCTACAATGAGGAAGCTAAGCTAAGAAAATTATACAACATAACAGTAGCACAATTGAAAGAAACACACTAACAGCTGCCAGAAACGGGACATGGAGACATAATGTTAGAGCAACGACCAGCAACTTCTTTTTATTTTCTCCCCAATGTGTCAAAAACTTAACTTTGCCAACAACTCCTGCCTCACGGCAGCTCTGAGGGGAAACTATCTCAAATACAGAAGGCTTTTAAATCATGAGGGCTTAGTGGTCGATGACTGTTGGACGTCGGCGATAGACAATGTGGAAACATGGCTATACATTTTTATCTGAGGTTAAAGAAAGACAAGAATCTCCAGGTCTATCCTCCTTCATCCTCTGAAACATAATCTGAACCACAGTCCAGTCAGGAAGGTCCCTGTCTTTCATCAAAGTCCTACATCACCAAAGTAGAGGCGATGCTTCTTTGTCAACATAGTCTCTCCCTTCCTCACACATGCAGTACGCACATAAACAAATCCTAGCAGGATGGCTGTGGGCTCAGCTCGAGGATCCCAGTTGACCTCATGGTGTGTGGAAGTGACTCCACTCGCTCCACAGGCATGCTGGTCCTAATCTGCAGTGTGGCAGGCTGAGGCTAAACTTAGCCCACCGCAGCACCACTCATCTCGCCCTGCATGCCAATCATGAATGACTCTCAGTCACTGAGTGTGTGTGTGTTGTGTGTGTCCAGATTACTGGTGTCTGGAGGACCTGTACCGGGAGCTGGTGCGTCTCTATGTGGAAGCCATGGTGTCTCTCCAGGGTAGAACCCCTGATCCTGCCACAGTGGAGGGCTGTGTTCACCTCAAACCACACAACTTCCTGCTCGCCTGGCACACACCTTTCAATGAAAAAGGCTTGTGGTGATCTCAGATATTGTTTTGTTATTTTATGAGGTCAGCAGAAGTGCATTATATGAAAATTTGTGTCTGGACGCGTCTCTGTCCAGGTTCTGGGTTCGGAGCAGCTGCCAAGGCCATGTGCGTGGGTATGAGATACTGGCAACCTGACAGACTTGACAGCCTGGTGGAGGTCAGCACTGAGATTGGCAGAATGACCCACAACCACCCCACAGGTGAAAGTTGGCAGTTTCTAGCCTGTCCAAACAACTAGAGGCTGATCATTGCACTGCTGATAAACTGTTAAGCATCTCTGATTGCATAGCCCTGACTCGTGGTGTCACTCTTGGCTTCAGGCTTCCTCGGCTCACTGACAACGGCACTGTTTGCCTCCTATGCGATCCAGGGGAAACCTCTTGTGAATTGGGGCCGCGAGCTGATGAAGGTCATCCCTCGGGCTGAGGAGTACTGCAAGAAGACCATACGACACATGTCAGGTTAGATTGTGTTTCTGTGTGCAAAAGGAAAATCATTTTACATCTTGGTTGATGTTTGTGTGTTTAGTTTTCTTCTCTCCCAGTGTTTCCCAGGCATGGCTTAGAGTGCTGGGTTTTGATTTTTTTTTTAAACATCAAATGGTTATGAAAAATCTGAGTATGGTTACTTTTCTTTAAAAATAAAGCTTGTGGGTTTTCATCTGATACCTGGTCTTGACATCTATTGTTTTTGGTTTCTAATAGAGAGGCCAGAGTACTGATTTGACTATATTGTGTGTGTTATGTGTTCCTGCACAGAGTATCAGGAAAACTGGTTCTACTTTGAGGCCAAGTGGCAGTTTTACTTGGAAGAGAGAGAGATAGAGAAGGAAGGACAGAATAAACCATCGTTTCCTGATCGCTATGATGCTGAGGAGATAGACAAGGTAAATCCTACCTCTCTGTCACACTAAAGAGACACACATAAAGAAAAAGCGTACCTTCAGGTTTTTACATCAACAGAACTCTTGACAGAAATAACTGTTACCCTCTCCTCCTCCATAAAGATGTATAAACGCTGGAGCTCAGAGGGCTGTGCAGGCCGGAGAGGTCATGATGCCCCCATGATCGCCTACGATGCTCTTCTAGCAGCAGGGAGTGACTGGGCTGAGCTGTGTAAACGAGCCATGTTCCACGGAGGTGAGGACCAGAGTATTCTTCACCTGCAAGGAACAGACAGAAAAAAAACCATACAGCTATGACTTCTGTGAAAATGCTGGGGTATTTTGTGTTTTCTTTTCTTTTTTTCTTTTTTTCTTTTTTTAGGTGAGAGTGAAGCAACAGGCCTGATCGCAGGTTGTCTCTACGGCCTAATGCACGGCCTCAACCAGGTCCCTGCAGGCCTGTACCAGGATTTGGACAAAAGAGAGCGTCTGGAGGAGCTGGGAGAAGCGCTTTACAAAGCAGCATCTGCAGAGAAGTGCATAGAAAAGTAATCCTGATCTTCACTGGCCTGAACCCTACTGGCTATCAGAGGAACTACACGACTGTAAAACTGCTCCCCTTTATCCCACAGTAGCCCTTAGTAGTATTTCCGTCGTCTTGAGAGGCATCCTGTCCTCTCCTCACCTTAAATACTTTACTGGAACTGCATCTGCACTCAGTTTACATAAATTTCATGTTCTGTCGATGGCAGGGAGGAGTAACTTGTGTCTATTACTCCCCCTAAAATTAGCCTAAATAACAGAACAGTGGGGGAAAGTAAATTCTTACACCTTTATAACTTTTATTTTGAGCTATTAAATTTGTTGTCTTCTTATAATTAAAAAAAGATAGATAGGTAGATAGATTTCCTTCTCTGTTTCCTTTTCTAAAGCTAACCTGTATTAACATGAAGCACATGGTTATGTTACACCAGCAAATATCTTATTAATCAAAACAGATAAAACATTGTGAAAACTTTATACAAAAGCCTAACTGAAGATATGTGTCTGTTCACAGTAAGCTTGAATAGATTTTGATGTAGATTGAACTTGGCTTTTTAATGCATGTAAAGTGGTGGCAGATGATTTTAACTTTTATGCATAACATTATTGAGTTGTAGAATGGTAATCATTTTATCTTATACTGTGATCAATTATTATTTGCACTGCGATGCTCTTATCAGGAATAATGAACTATATTGTGAAAGCACCATTACATGGTGAATATTAATATGATATGAACATTAAAATTGACTCATACAAACATGCATGAAGTGCCTGTCTCTCTTTATCTTAACTACAACTTTTATTTTGATGGACAGCTTGGCTCCTATCATAATTTTCCTCTTCTTGCTACACAACCTTATTCTACAATCCCCTGAACTAATCGCCTGTAACAAGTTCACGCTGCGAGAACACTTCACATCAGGACTGAACATTTTGTCTCCTCTGCTTTGCTGCAGGTTGGGATGTCTACAAGCACTGTTTAGTGACTCAAATATCACTTAGGTAGAAGAGAAGAGAAAGAGAGAAAGTAGTTATTTTTTGGAGATTACTCTGATTACAGTGAGTGAGTAGTTTTTTATGGTCACTGTGAAACACACACAAATTCACCACGTTCCAAAAACAAATCCCTCTCCAGTTCAGAGATGCTCATTTTGTATATGGGTTAATATTTACCCATTTATTTCCTCATTTATGCTGTAACAGGTGTTTTTACAACTGCATGAAAAACACAAATTTAGCACCATATTTTGGAACTGGCAAAATGGCGTGGTACCATTATTGCAGCCAGACTGGGGCTACTATTAATTTATCAATCATTTTCTTGATTAATTGATTAGTTGTTTGGTCCATATAATGTCAGAAAATGGTGAATAAATCCCTGTTTCCCAAAACCCAAGGTAAGGTCTTTAAATGTGCACAAACAAGATATTCAGTTTGCTCTCATAGGAGATTAAAGAAACCAGAAAATGTTCACATTTGAGAAGGTTATTTGAGAGAATTTGAAATTTTTTCTGACTCAATGACTCAAAACAATCAATTATCAAAATAGTTGGCGATTAATTTAATAATTGACAACTAATAAATTAATCAACTAATCGTTGCAGCTATAATATAGATAGGTAGGCCCTGTCTAGGGTACTGTTCCTTTTCCTTTATTTAAAGTAGAGAACAACACTTACAAGATAAACTCACTACCTAAAAGTAGAGGGTCTAGGTACAACTCACGGTATTTGTTTAGCTAATCCAAATATATTTAAAACCTTCCGTTTTGGCCAATTAATTCTAAGACTAAGAAGTCTAAGCCTTTCAAGTGTAGGCCACACAATGTCGACCATCATGAATACTGTACATTTTCTACCTGTGGGAAACAGACAGCATTAGTGACCATCCATTCTCCTTACAAATGTGCATCCAGCACTGCCACTATTTCCATGCAATAGTAAATGTAATAATTTGCCATCCAATTTGTCATCCTTCAACTGTGCTGTCAATATCTGTAACTGTAACAGGTAAACAGCAGATGGCCACAGGGATTAAGTTTTGCATGTCCTCTATTCTCCGTAGACCAGATTCGTGGAAAACCAGTACCAGCCCTGATGCCGGTATGTTGAGGAAGTTGGTTAGAGACCGCAACTGTCGTCCTGTCCTCCGAGGGATTCTGGAGAATCTGCTCCATTACCTAACACAGAATCTGCCCAAGTGGACCACCAGAGAAATAAACCTGGAGAATAAGCCAGGGTTGAATGCTGTAGTTGAAAGAAACACAGACTTGCCTGATCAGAGAATTGAGGCTTCAAAGAAGCAGACAAGTTGCACTTTTGTTCAACTCCTTGAAGAGCATAAAACAACCCAGGAAAAGACAGCTGAGAACAGTTTCAAGATCCCTGAAAAATGTTGGTCAGAGCCACAAAAGGACAGATTGCCAAACAGGAATGGAGGAGATCAAAGAGCAGGAGACTTAATACCCCGGCGCCTTACCACATTCCAGCTCCTCCAGTCCAAATTCATAAGATCCACACCCAAACCTCCTATCACTCATCAAAGGGAGGTGGGATCTCTGTCTTGCCGCAGAGGAGTGGCAGATAATGTGAACCAAGACACTGAGGATAACGTGCACAAGATGGACCGGACTAGAAGAGAACAAAAACTGAAGAAGGGCAGCAATGTAAAAGATATCGTAGCCAAGTTTGCCATGGCTGAACAAAAGGAAAAGGGAGAGAACACACTTAAGAAACAGCCAATCAAACCAAGACTGATCGGAAGAGGGATCCTCCTGTCCTCCTTGATGGAAAAGTTCGAGACCATGGCCACTGTGTGTAAGGGAAGTGACTTGAAATCTTCACATGATAGGCCCTCTGGAGGAGTCAAGGTGACAAGTAATACAAAACAGAGGGCAGCATGTGATGAAAGACAGCACCAACAGGCGGTGGATAAAACAGTTCACAAACAACACAAGCAAATGAAAAGTAAATCTGTTGGACAGCAGCTGAAAGTAAATCAAACAGTAAATGTGCAAGAACAAACACCAGAGAAGGCCGTGGACGTTTTAAAAAAAGTAAACTCAAAACTGGAACAAGAAAATCATTTGAAATCAGAGCAAATGAGACAAATGGTTGATGAGCATTCAGATCAAAAGGCTGAATGTCAGTGTCCATTAAAAGATATGAAAGATCCAGATGTTAGGTCAGGGGAATGTGGTGAAATTCAGACTACAGTAGAAGAAACTACGATCACCAGCAAGTTAAAATATGGACATGTAGAGCGGCTCTGTTTAACATCCGTCACAGACAGTTTGCTCCCAGAACCTTACAGGCTTTTTCCAAAAGTAGAAGCCCAAGTGAATTGGCACTTGGCAACCATCATGACCTCCCCTACTGTGTGGACCTCATGTGCAGATTTCTCTCCCAAACAGTATTCTGTTGAGCCATTAGAAAGCTCACATGCAAAATTGAAGACAGAAGTTCCTCATAGAGCCCCACAATCCAGTCTGGATGAACTTGCCACTGATGGAAGAAGGTGCCCTTTAAAGCCCGAAACTGAGGGACTTTCAACATGCGCAGGCTGCGACACCATTGAGAACGGAGCAGTGGACGGTCCGGATCAAACTGAATCTGTGACCTTTCGGAGAAGGTTGTCCAGGCATGTCATCCCATGTGCTTACAGATTTGATTATCCACAAGATGCTGATGATGAGACTGAGTCTTCCCTTCAATCAGCACCACAACCAGGAACTATAACTCCATTGGTTGCAATGCCACCACCACCACCACCAGACTCAGATTCTTCTATGACTGCTTTTAACACTGGATTGGTGACATTTGGAAGATTTCAAGACATTAACCTATGTCCTTCTAATAATATGATGGCACAAACCCTTCATGCAACAACAAAAGAGGTTAAACCTCAAGAAAAAGAAGTGGAGGCAAAAGACGTAAACCCAGTTGACATAAAAGATACTAGTATGCTGCAAGGTTTTAGACTTTTTGAAGACACTGCCAATAAAGCTGCATTTGGAGACAGTGAGACCTCCGCTGTAAAAATTCAACCTGAGAGAGGTGATCCAAAACAGAGACCAAAGTACACAACAATCAACTATGGAGACCCTTCTGTCAAACAGACATATAAACCCAAAATCATACGATATACTGACACTTTTACTTTCTAGGATGGCACTACTAAAGAAACTGGAATCAGCATCTAGCTTACTGGTGAAGCACTGTTTCCTTTTCACAGATACTGTAAAGGAAATTTAAATCAAGATTTCAGTTCCTTCGTGCATCAGTAACATTGCACAGCTACTACAAAGAAACAGCAATAAAAACAAAATGCAAGCAACAAGTAAAACTGGTGTTTTTCATTAAAAGTATGTAACATGATTGTAATGTCTTTCTTTTGGCTAGAAATGTATTTTAAACAAAAGAAAGGCACTGATGCTTAGACTTTAGGATACTGTATGTTAACTGTAGTTTGATTGTAGGCCTACATGTGTTTTCCCGATTGCCCAAGACAAATTTTCCCTAAGCGAGACAATAAAGTCTTATTTAATCTAATCTAGAAAAATTATCCTGGAAAAAACAAACAAACAAACAAACAAAAAAAAAACAACCAATCAAAACTCTTTTTTTTCTACCTGGCAAAAGTTTCACTGATGGAAAAAAAGTATATAACTTAGAAAGATTATCCTGGCAAAACCTTTATCCACCTGCTCTTCAGACTTAGAAAAAGGATCACCAGATTCTTTTTTTCCCCTCACTGTCCTCCCAGGGCTTCCACACTCTACAGTATAGGAATAAGAAAAACCCCCACTAATAATCCACTTGCAGTGATAACCTTCAAATGACCTACAACAGTTACACTGGCTGGTCAAGACCTTATCAAGATTGAACTGCGCAAACAGCACTGCCAGCTTGATAAGTGTTTGTTTTCCTTCTGCACAAAACTTGGCATCATCATCTTTTCTACTTGAAATGGTTCTTCATGGTTTCAACACTGTTAACACAGTAGGCTGAAACTCAAGTAGTGTACAAGCATTACCATTGCATAATATGATATGATGACTGGGTATTAGAGGACTATAGTTTGACCTTTACATTTTGAAGGTGTATTATAACTTAATTCATCATAAATCTATGTTAATCCATCCATCCATTTCTGACAATTATCTGGGGCCTGGTTGCAGTGGCAGCAGATTAAGGAAGGAAGTGACGTCCCTCTTTCCAGGAGAGTTTTCCAGCTCCTCCTGAGGTATTGTGAGACTTTCCCAAGCCAAATGGTTTCATTCTCAGATGCAGGCTGCTCAAGTTTAACTGCCATATCATTTCCAGCAACATCACATCCAAAACTCTCTTCTCTTTCTCTTAAACTATTAAGAAACAGCATAGTATTTTATTTATTAAAATGTATGTAGCTTGTTCATGTTTTTTCAAATAAATTTCTCAAAATAATAATGGCACATTCACTAGCAAGGACCACATCATCAACAACATGCATTTAAGTGATTTATTTACAAGGTGGAACAAATGAAAAGTGAAAGCATTGTGAATAGAACTGAATCTTGCTCTTCTTTGCACGATGGCTGTGTTTTGGGAAAACTTTTGGAGGGGAATCCCCTGTAGCACCTGGGTACGACGGACCCTCTCAGGACCCTACGGGCAGGAGGGAAGAGAGGAATAAACAGATGGAGACTGGAGGGGGGGAGTTCCTTTGACAGGAACTGGCTAAAGAAATGGTCAGAAAGGTCATGAGGCTGTTCACAAGAGAGCAAAAAATTATTTTTCATGACCTTCAGTCTATCGCATGAACAAAGACATTAACACTGGAAGGGTTTATTGAAGTTAGACATCAAGATGACGCTGTCCATCTGTGGAAAACTGAACAGTGCCTAGTGCACACAGTGATGACTGCCCAGAGCAGATGAATGGTTGGTCACAGCAGTGCCAGACATATCAGTGGCTGGCCAGAAGCTTGGCCTGTTCACAGATCCAACCCCGCCCACCAGCAGGATTACACCACTGCTCAAACATGAGCCTGCATGTGGACTTACTCTGGTATTTTTACAAGAGGATAAGAGATCAAGCCCTCCATGATCCATCATCTGTCCATTCCAAGGCTTATCCTGATAGCCAGCAGTGGTGATGAAGAGTATGGGGTTGTTATTGAGTATCTATGTAGGGCAGAAACACTTAAATAAAATTTTAAGTAATTGGATTTAGGTTGGGCTAATAAGGCTTCTACAAATAGGTAAATTTCTGTATCTTTTCGTTCTGTTAACTGTAGTTAAAACAACATGCAATGCAGTCATAAACACACACCCACACACCAAATTATATGGGATAATTGTGGTGTTTATGGCTGGCTCTTTGTCACTGTTAACCTGGGCTGTTCACCAAAAATTCAGTCCACCAGCCCACTGCTCTGAAAATACACACTCTGGAGTTTGAGTTCAGTGACTGCCTTTCTTACTGTCTGACAAATTCCAGTAACATTTTTTAATTTAATTTAACTGTTATAAACTCATTCAGAGAACATTCAGTGTTAATTTGAACTCTGATTAACGTGAAACAAGCAAACAAAACAGTTATTCTGCACAGAATCGCTGATTTGATGATCTCTGATGACATATCATGGTCATATTATGATTTATTACAGTAAACATATTACAGATTTCTCCTTTAACTAAACATTTTAATTGCAAGCAATTAGTGCATGAAATTTTAACGTTCTGGTTGTAAAAAATGCCTTAAAACATCTCATGTAACAGTTTTCCACAACATGCTGTTTTATTTATTTATTTTTAACATTGAATCAAAAGATCAGAAAGATTAACCACTCCTTCCTTTGAAGGGTAACTCTGACACGTGTCATGTGTTTATCCAGTCAGTACTCAAGCTAAATGTTGTCAAGTGAAGCAATAAATTCCTCAGTGTGTGTTATGTTGAGAGAGAAAGGGTTGTAATGCTGCAAAATCTGTTGTTCTTCTTGCATCCAGTGTTGTCACAGTGATATAGTTGGTGTTAATGAAAAACTACAGGCTAGCAACTTGGATTTCTGGTCTCCTCCTCTGGGTAGCCAGGGGGCATGCTAGATGAGTATTTCTGTTATGTTTTGACCAACAAAGTCGCAGCTATCGGTTTGGGTGGTGATACATGGTAACATGGGCGTGAGAGTCAGGTCAGTATGATGCTCACAGAAACACAGAATGGATCAGAAAACACCAGGACTGGGCTGAATCTTGAAATCAACAGCAGACGCAGGAAGAATTTGTTCAAAAAACGTAAGTGAGAATGAAAAATGCCTCTAAAACAAATTGTTTCAAACCATCCAGTTATTGAAAGTAAAAAACAGACTCATCTGGCCTTTTTGGTGCCTGTTAGTCTTTATTTAGATCAGGGCTGCCCAAACTAGGGCGCCCAGACCAAAGTTGGCACCCCCATGATGTTTGATTTGGCCCGCCAGAGAGTTTTAATTTAAAAAAAAAAGATACAAACTGTTATTTATACTGTTTTATTTTGTTTGATGTCTCCTTTGTCTCTCTCACCTTTCCTGTCTACCTTCATCTGCCTTGTCCAATAAAGGCAAAAGCCACCAAAAATGATCTGAAAAATTCTTTAAATAGGATCCCTAATCATTAATTATTTTTCATAATCTGAGCAGACGGATAGAACGACTCTTTGCACAGGAAGTTAATGGAACTTGGGATCTTAGTATCATTTTGTATCTTAACCATACAATTTTGTTTGTAAATAATTTTAAATGGAACATAAATGATAAAAATGGGTGGCTATAACATTAAGCAACATGTGAAGCACCTTTGTGAGCTACAGAGTTGATTTACACTTTTTTTTTGAGATTTTCATTGAAGAAGGCAGGTAAGCATCCAGTAAACACCAACACCAACACCAAGCGCCTCCTGTGTCCGGCTGGCGTCTGATGGGCGCCTGACCTCGCAGCGCCAAGTTTTTGGGGGTGTGGCCATGGTGTGAATTTTAGTGCCTTGCTTGAAACATGAAATTAATTATTAATTTTAGTATAAATGATACGATCTTCACCAGACTTCACATGTTTGATAACAGTCTCACCCTGAACACGTCTACATGACAATATACTGCAATAGTCATAGTGCCACCTACTGGCAACAGGAAATGACATGTTTTAGACTTTGACATGCTCCTCCAAGCATGTTGGCCGTATCCAACTCAAATGTGGTCAGAAAGGCCTTAAGACTATTATAATTCCATATTGTGAAGATCTTGATGTATCGTCAAATGCTGTTGCCATGACAGCACAGCAAAGGTCAATGTTTCGCCAAAACACAGGAAGTTGCGTTAACTTCTGTTTTCTGGGCCGAACCTGCCTGAAACTTCACATATTCAGTAATCATCCAAGCCTGAACATATGATATGAGTTTTGTTGATGGGAGTGGCCAAATGGCTTGGTCACGCCCCTTTAAGTGCAGTCCCAGTGGCATGTTGGGCGTCTGACCTCGCTGCCACTGTCACAGCTTGGCCTGCCCATCCTGGGGCCGGCCAGTGGCTGTTGCACACCCGACCTTGCTGTGACCAAGGTGTCCGTGTGGAATTCTGATGTCTCGCCATGAAACACAAAATTGTTATAACTTTAGTATAAATGATCCAATCTGCACCAAACTGCACATGTTTGATAACACTCTACTGAACACATCTACATGACAATATTCCACAATAGTCATAGCGCCACTGACTAGCAACAGGAAATGACTTGTTTTAGACTTTAATGTGCTCCTCTAAGCAGGTTCACAATATCTACTGTAACTTAAATCTGGTCAGAAAGGCCTAAGACCATGGTAATATTACATTGTGAAGATCTTGACATATTGTCAAACAGTGTGGCTGTGATGGCACGGAGATGGTCAATGTTTCACCAAAACACAGGAAATTGCATTAACTTCTGCTTACTTGGTCAAATCTGCCTGAAACCTAACTTGTTCAATAGTAGTTCAGGCCTGAACATATGATATGAGTTCTGTCGATGGGAGTGAGACGTGTACTGAGCCGCTGGATGAGCGCAGCGACTGTCACTCTGCAGACTATTACATTAGCAAAATAAAACAAATGTCACCCCAAAAATTGGCTAATAAAAACAATTATGGACTCAGCCCATCAACATAGGTGACATATTCATCAAGTCGCCCAACCACACTGTGCACTGCGTTTGAGAAATTACAGCTGCAGACTGGAGTTGCTCATTAAGTAAATTTCACCTCAGCTCGTCTCAAGCTTCTCTGTAAAAGTGGGGTAAACAAACACACAAAGGAGAGGACAGACAAGCTAGTGCAACTACATAACAAAACATGGTAGAGGACTATTTACATAATTTTTTGCTGTGAAAATCATGGTAGCGCTGCCCTGGGGTGTTATAAGGTTAAGAAAAACCTGGCACCATGAAGAGCCCGTCGGTGGCCTGGCGGCCGTTAATATTTTTTTTCTTGCCGACGTTGGCAGCCTACTGGACCACCAAAAAATGACTTGACTGCCAGGCTTGTTCTGTACCGTGTGGCTCTCTTTGAATTTCTTGATGATACTTCTCACTCCAGTTCTTGACACTTGGAAACGCTGTGATAACATCCTTCTCCTGCTTTGTGAGCATCAACAATTCCTTTTCTCAAGTCTAAACTGATTTATTTTGTTTTTGGTATGATGCTTTCTCAAGTGACAGCTCAAACCCTTACTGAAGTTTTTATACTGTGTGTAAATGGGAAGATAACTCCCAGTTTTAACTTGATTTTACAAGCTTTGAGCATTACAAAGTTAAACAACATCATTGCACAACAGTGTTTTGTGCTATTGCTCAATAAAAAGGTCAGTTCTTAAGGGGGTTAATAATATTGACCCTGGTAATTTTTTTTTTTTTTTTTTCTGAAATAATTATGTTATTGTGTGCAAATAGAAATAATTTATGCTTTCCAAAGAAAACTAGTATGTTTAGAAATGCTATGTTGAAAATTACTTGCTCTGTTAAAAAAGCACTTGGGAAAATTATGAAAAAAAAACAACAAAAATCATAGATATAAACATTCATAGGGGGGCTAATAATTTTGTCCTCAACTGTATATATTGACATATTAAGGAAAAAATGTACAATTTCTTGTATTTTCAACAAATGCAGATTAAGTCCAGGACTGCATTTTTTTATGTAGAGATAAAAACAAATTTTTCTTGTTAACATCATAGATTTAATAGTGTTACATTTACATCCTCCCATAATCACTTTTTCAGTACTCTCAGCTATAACATATAACTGTCTACATATACTGAATATAAAATTGAAAAAAAACAACAACAACAAAAGAACATATCAAATACTACATTTAACAGTTTTTGATCTTAAGCATCCTTAACTACATTTCTATCTCCACATGATTTCCTCTTCCAGCTCTGGAAAATAAGAAATTACAGGAAGGTCGTCAGAGATGGCCACCTAAAAGCCACCAGAAGAACCTTAATGTAATTTTGCTACAGTTCTGCCTGGAACTGGGTGACGTGTTGGGACACAGTGTCTGAGGCTCTGCTCCAGATTCTCTCATTATCGCATAATCAAATTGAAATCTGGTGACTTATGTAAGGTTTACGTCATTAAACTCACCATGTTTTCCAGACAGAGCATCATTTTTCACTCTTATTTGCACAAGATTTTCATGTAAGGATGTAACAATATCAAATTGAATACTGTGATATTACAACAAAACAAAATGTCTACAGTATCTACAGTAATATTAAATGGAATTTTAAAATTTTATTTTATAAAAAGACAGCTACTGACTGCTGCAATGTTTTTGTTTTGCAGTGTTTTATACATAATTCAAGTATTCACTGATAATTCAGACAATACCACAATTTTTTGCACATGCTGAGATCATAGCCGGCAATTTTTATTCAGAAGCAGAAACAAGTTAAAAGGAAAAAAAAAATCATTTTATACGAAAAAAAAGCTGTATTCATCAGGTTTATTATTTAATAAAAGATGTTGATTCAAGTTGTCAGTTTTCCTTATGTTTTTAAATATTGCAAGAATTATTGTATGGATTTTTGTGGTATTATTGTATGTAGACTTTTTGGTATTGGTTCACCCCTACTTATTTCAAGTTATTTCAATATGATTGACAGTTACATTTGTTTTTTTTAAATATTATTACTTAGGAAAAAAAATCATACCTGTTTCCTAAGGATTTGAACCTGTGCTGATGCTTGGACAGAAAGAGTGGTAAATCAATGAATTGAAGTGATTTTATTTTTTAAATTTAATTTATTTATTTTCACAAACTCTGTTTTTTGTCTCATATTTGTCTGTCATATCTGTGGGAGTCCTGAATGACTCATGTAGCAGACATGTTTGAATCCAGTCATATTATTTACTGGACCACAGTAGAAGCTCAGGTTAACAGATGGCTCTATGACTGTATTTACCTGTGCTACGTGGCTGTACTGGAGAGGGCGCGGCTACGTACCATTTTCGGTGCATTCACGTGCTATCGGATATACTAAAACTCTTAAGTGCAAACGGGGTATTCCAGTAATTTTATGATCTGGAAGGTTCAGATGTGACGGTTGCAGGCTGTATCTGTGTCAACGATTGGTATTAATGTGACATGTTATAATCACAAACAGGATGTAAAATTAACTTTCTTCGTCCACCAGCCCAAGAGCTAGGGAATGTAAACGTTTTACCAGCCACTCAATAGATAACCATTGTTTGGCTGGTGAGTGAAACAAATCTACCAGCCACTTGCATATTTATTTACCAGTATTTGACTGGTAGCTTATGCTAAAATATATAAAATACATAAAAGTCAGTATACATTAGGGATGACAAACTTAATTTGTAACTTAATGTTATAACATTACTTCAAAATAAATGTAAAAAGTTATGAGCAAAGCCTAAAGTGAATCGCTTAAAAACTCAATCCAACACACAGCTTTCCTCCTTTTCGTTCTGCCACTGCAGCTCCACTTTTTTTTTTTTTTTTTTTCCAACCAAAGGCCCGTGAATGCAGCATATGCCCCAATGAGAGCTGTGAAGTCGGATGTTACGGGAATCATTTGAAAGCAGCATTAGGTCTGATTGACGTGTGTGTCCTGGGACAGACGTTGGGTTCGAGATCTTTGCTGGGAGTAGTCCGAACAAGAAGGAAAGTGGAAGAAGTGACTTGTATCTGGGTCACACTGTGGACTAGTCATGTACTCGTCATGTTTGGATTTTTTTTATTAGACTAACGTTAGTTAGTTATACTCGGAGCCGGAGAGAGGGATCAGCAGCAGGTGCATGTGGATGGCGATAAAACTCTTCACACGGCCTGAACATCGGCATGATCGATAAAATAACTTGAAGAATCGACTTTAACCGAATTCTTGGTTCGTGGAGAAGCGTGAGACTGGTTTTCACGGCTTTACCCTCTCGAGAATAGCATGTTAATCCCAAGAAAAAGCGGCGTCTTGTCCCGTCCCTCCGCACGCAAACATGGAGAAAGTTAACAACAGTGAACGCTGACTAACCTGCCTCAACTTTGACTTTGACGTTCATGTTTGCGGTAAAGTTTTGCGTTGTTTGAGTAACACAAACACGGTGGATACACGGTGAGACTCTGGCACAGATTTTCAGGATAACATCGACACCGGAGCAGAAGAGAAACGATGGAGAAGAAGATCAAGACGACGAACCAGCCCGCAGCCAACGGCAGAGCCAAAGACAGAGTAGACAGGTAACGTAACGTCAGACAGGTAACGTAACGGCAGAGCCAAAGACAGAGTAGACAGGTAACGTAACGTCAGACAGGTAACGTAACGGCAGAGCCAAAGACAGAGTAGACAGGTAACGTAACGTCAGACAGGTAACGTAACGGCAGAGCCAAAGACAGAGTAGACAGGTAACGTAACGTCAGACAGGTAACGTAACGGCAGAGCCAAAGACAGAGTAGACAGGTAACGTAACGGCAGACAGGTAACGTAACGGCAGAGCCAAAGACAGAGTAGACAGGTAACGTAACGGCAGAGTAGACAGGTAACGTAACGGCAGAGCCAAAGACAGAGTAGACAGGTAACGTAACGGCAGAGTAGACAGGTAACGTAACGGCAGAAATCCTGACGTTGGTTTTGACGGTTGACTCACTCTGTTAAAAATTTTAAGACAATATCTCGCAGATTTTAGGAAGGCAGCGGTAGTTGAGTAACTTGCAGTAGCAGCTAATTACTTTGTCCCCCAATTCGTGGAAACAATAGGAACGTTAACCAACTAATGCTTTAGACCGTTACTGGTACAGGCAGCCGTTAGCCAACGGCTGCCTGAACGAAACCACGGAACACGTTGTTGTTTATTAACAAATGAAAAACAATTTCTGCCAATGAAATGGGGAGAAAAGATCTTTAAAAAATAATTATAATGAGAAACCTTATCAAAATATCGACTTATTTATTTAAAAATAATGACTTAATTCATCATTGTGAGATACTTATTATTTTGACATACTGAGTAATTATTTTGAGATTAAAAAAAAAAAAATACATCAGCAGAAATCAGCTTCAGTAACGTTACAAAAAAATAAGTTAGTATCTCGAACTAGGGATGTACAATAAGTATTGGGCTGATAAATTATTGGCCTTTCAAAGCTATATTGGTATCAGCTTATGTTAGTCGATAAATATCGGCCATATTAACAAATATTGCAGTAGGCCATATTGTTATTTCCACAAAATTTTGATTAATTGTTCAGCCCTAATACTAACTAATGATTCTGACATACTGAGTCGTTACTTTATTATTTCATTCAAAGTAATTATTTTTAGATGTGTTTTTTTAAAATCACATTGGCAGAAATGGGCTTCTGTACAAAATAATAAGTTAATATCTAGAAATAAGTATGCACGGTAAGTATTGGGCTGAGAAATTATGGGCCGATATTGGCCTATCAACAATATATATGTATCAACTCATATTAGATAATAAATATCTGATTTGACTGGTTACCTCAGAGCAAAAGTCAAAATATATTGTGTTTTTTTTTTCTTTTTTTGCACTTTACTATAAAAAAACAGAAGAACATTAGGAGAGTCAGAACTGTCCTTGTTGGGATATTAAATCTCCCATATTTGCTTTCTATATCTGAGCCTGCCTTGCCTCCAGGTGTGCCTAAACTACAGGTTATATGAACTTTTAAAAATGCAAAAATGTGAACTTATTGGTTATCTTACTTGTATAGGACATGGGAAACAGGTGATTATCAGTTATTGGTAATCCATCCATATAGTGCATCCCTATCTCAAAATGAGGAGAAAGTACATTTAGAAAACAATCAGTATACTCAGTTGCTAGGTTATTTAGCACACCAAGCTAAAATTAATACAGTCTTGATACAACACCCATGTAATAATTCAACTTTCAAGAAGATTATCATGTTCACTTTTTTCTGAAATGTTTTGGAGAGGTATTGATTCAATTTAAGTTATTTTGTGGGGCTTTTAGAAGAGTTTGTAATATTTTGCACACACAATTTAGGGTTATATTAGAAACTGCAGCCTTCAGTTCAGCACCTCTCTAAAACAATTTCAACAAAAACCTGAACATGAAGGTAGACTTTATTGCAGGGCTGTTGTATCAGACTACCTTAGTTTTATCATGGTGTAACTAATAAACTGCCAATGGACTGCATATTGGACTTAAGTGGAATTGCACTTGAAACAGTGCAGTTTATCCACTCTATCTACGTGTAGACATAGGCTAAAGCATTTGGGCTTTTTTTGTAATTGTTTAACATCCTGACTCATCTTTTGCAATATATTTAAATGTTATCTATTTTTAAATGAGATGGAGAGCCATTGCACTTTTCAAACAAACAGTGGTAACCCGAACCAACACCTTAATCAGATGCCTCATTCACACACTCCACACTGATATGTCTATTGTCTGCTCTTGCTCTTGTTGGGGCAACAAAGCTATTCTCATATGAAGAGCATAACATTTGAATAGTGATACCTTTATTTCATCCAGTGTTTGCAGAGCCACACTAGTTAATGCCTGGGCTGTGTGTAGTATATACAGTAGTTCGTGGTTTCACACTGTAAAATTGTTTGCACTTAAACAAAACAGATGTAGTAGCCTACCACACTGCTGGTCTGAAGGTGCATTTCGTCTTCAAGGGTGACTTTGCTCTTGTGAACCAGTTAAGCTGATTATCATGTTACCTAAGGCATTAGGTTGAGCCACCAACATCCACAACTTTTTCATCTATAGCCAGAATGTAGATGTAGGTAATCTTGGTACACGTGGAGGGCTGCACAATTAAACAAAATATTATCAAAATTGCAGTATGGCCAATTGCAATAAAGCTACAATTTTTCTTATAAAGGAAAAATGTTTGACAAAACAGCCTTATAACAGTTTGTTTGGCAGAGAATGGAAAGGAAAATTGTAATGAAAAGTAGATAACTCCCACCAAGTACAAAGTTAACATCAGCTCCAAGCCAAATGTTGATAAAATATTCCAGTGGCTGGTAAAATTTGAACATTCATTAGTCTTTTGGCCATAGACAAAAAAGTGATTTTTTTCATTCTGATTCTTACTAATCATGAATCATATTGCAATCGCATTATCTGTCAAAATAATCGCAATATGATTTTTTTTTTTTTCGTATAGCCCTATACACTTACTATATATGAAATATTACATGACCAAAATAAATCCTTTGGTCTCTCTTTTGTGCTGTAGCATTACAGCATCTAATTGGGCCTAAACATGGTGCTAAAGAAGTTGGAAGATGAGGCCTAAATGCTAGAAACACAAATGAGACTAAACTAATGAATGAGAAGAATAAGTTGTAGAAAATATGTGAGGTTTTTTTATTTTTTTTTTTACTTAATTGGAAATTAGGCCTGGGCAATATGGACAAAATCAAATATTTCGATATTTTAGCCTGAATACCTCAATATTGATATTGTAACAATATTGTAGGGAAGAATGGTAGTGCTTTCACAAAATATTAAAACAATGAGATTTTTGATAATGTGGACATATTATAATGACTAAATGGATAAAGGCAAATCATAGAGCAGGTAGAACAGTCAAGTAAGTTAAGCAAAATACACCACTTTACTGTAATGCAGCTTTTAGAATAAATATTGATATATAGCCTGACCCTGTTGGAAGTTTGTTTTCTGTCTTGCCTCAAATATAGTAAATAACATCATAGTACACAAGTAAAACTCATAAACACACACTAGCTTCCATGCACACTTGGCTTGGACTGTTGACCTGATTTTATTCAAATTTTGTTCAAAGTAATTTGTTCAGTTTGTTTATGCTTTGCAAAGCTATGATATGAATGCTTGGTAATACTGGTGATGGTTGTGATATACTGACTGAAAACAATCCTTTGTTGTGTTTCATTCATTAATGTAGTTAACAGTTTCTAACATTGTGCTTTTTGACCCAGAGTGGATCCGTATGGCTTTGAGCGCTTGGAGGACTTTGACTTTGAGTCATATGAGGAGTTCATGTCTGAGTATCTAGTAGTGCTCACCAGACGATCCATCAAGTGGTCCAAACTACTGAAGGGAAGAAGCAAAGTGCAGAAGAATGTGAAACGTGAGTGTGAAAACTGAGCACACCAGTATCCACACATAGCGAGTGCACACAATATAACTGAGCTAAACCTAAATGTTCCCCCTCTTCTGCAGTAAAGCGCTATGTACGCAAGGGAATTCCCAATGAGCACCGGGCTCTGATCTGGATGGCGGCTAGCGGAGCTCATGAGCAGCTAGGAAGAACCCAGGATACTACCAGACCCTGCTCGTAGCCCAGCATGACCCTAAACTGGTGGAAACAATCTGCACAGGTCAGGCAGTTTCTTAGTCGCCCTTATAGTCACTCAGATTCCCTGAAAAAGCCCTGACACATCCCAAGCCAGCCTCAGCAAACTAGTCCCAGTAAAGACTTACAGTGCCTCACATCTTCTTTTATACTGTAAGTTCCACTTTAACCTTTATCTAACCCCTCATTAGGAAAAATAACATTCTAATCCAAAGATCATCATGAGCACATTAAACAAATTAGCCAGTTACTTTCACAGCAATGTGAGTCTGATTGAAAGCCTTGTTATAGTGTATGTTTTGAATATAATATGAGAATACAGTATTTGTGATGAAAAAGTCGCAGCTGTCACAGCAAAGTTTTGTTTTGCATTGGCATTGTCATAATCCAGTCTTTGGAGACATAAAATAAGGGACAACTACACTAAATGAGTAGAATAGGTTTTATTTGAACACAGAGTCAGAGAACTCTTTTTCACTGACTGCCCCTGAGGCTGCTTCAGTATGCTGATGCAGCTGAACGGTGGCTGATTAATGCTGACTATAGCCAACTGTGCCAGACACATCGCAAAACCCTGCAGGCAGCACTCACCGCACAGGGCACAGTGATGCCCAGTTTGATGTGTCATAGCCTTTATACTTAGCATTACAGATTACTATCATATAACATCTCAAACGCTAGTGTTCAGTGTGACACATAAATGTTTCTGTGAGTAAAGGAGACTGCTCTTTATCAGCCCCAGAGATACTGAGATACTGGCTGGGCACTGAGACAGAAAACAGCACTGCAATAAAAGAATGCAACAGACTGGGTAGGTGGGGGTGTGTTGTTTCAGCTACTTGTGAGGAAATTAAAAACACTATACAGTGGTTTATTATAATAAAACAAAGAATTTTACAACTCCGGAAAGTTATCACAGCGACAGAAATGTGTGCTGACATGTAACGTACATCTCTGGGGGACATTGCAGGGCTTTACTTGACTAACTTTTCTTTCAGTCATTGTATACAAATATTTGAAGATTCCTTCTTTTTTTCAGTTCAGTGCACCACACTAAATATCAGCCTGCATGAGTACGTTTTACCAGACTCACATTTTAATGTCCTTCTTTGTCATCCGTGCTGTGAAAACATCAGATTTTCACACAGTCGGGTAGAAATCAGCGCACCTCAGACCATCTCTCCCTAGGCTATACGGTGTCACCTGCTTTGCATGCTCCACCCTCACTCAATTAAGGGTTTATTTCCAACAAACCAGAGTTGTTGATTGTTGGAACAGTGGAAAGATGAATTAAGATTCATTCAAGATTTCGGTGAGGTTTATTTTGTTTCTGTCAAGTTGAAATGAAGCGGATTATGATGATGTTAAAATTACAGTTTTTCAAAGTGAGTCTACTTAGTTTGGCAAGAGCAATAAAACAACTATTTCTGGTTACACAAAATGTATCTTACTCTATAAAAAAAAGGTCTCTCACTATCCTCTCTATAATGTTGCCAGGCACTTATGATAACAGTCTGAGCCTGCCAGTGGTAAAAACAAGCACAAGCAAACAAGCAAGCATCACCTGCTCTGGTGAAGTGGTTGGCAGCATATCACCATTGCTCCATTTCTGTCAGTTCGTTTTGTGGTTTGTGGTGATTTAGAGACTCGGTTTGTTTTTACAGCCTGTGATGCTGTTGCACTGCTCTGTGTACTATGATGCAGCTAAAAAACAAGAGCAGAAACTTGTTTACCAGCTACTTAATTCAACCTTTCATCAATTAACCACCACCACAAGTTGTCACAAGGATTTGATTTTTGCTGATATAAAAATATATTTTTATGATTCCCCTAATTGATAAAATCTTGTTGACATGTTCTCTGTGTGCATTTTTGTAAGCTTCTATCTGTTTTATTCTCTTATTGTAATGCACACTGACTGACAACAGGGAAAAAAAATATAAAAACACTGCTCAGCTGGAAGAACCTCAGTCAGCTGTGGGGTTGCAGACTGATGATTTGAATCTTTGACTTTTAGGGTGCAGCCCTACTGTTTGTGTGCAGAAATAGCAAATTATCCAACAAAACAACACAACTCCATACAGGCTGTCTTTCCTGCCATGTTAAGAATTACTATATTTACCCCCTTAGGAATTCAATTTTTAGTTTCAGTTACACTTATTACGAAACAACAACATATATAAAGGAGCCACGCAAGTTTGCATTTAGATGTAATTTGAAGACTGATGTAACAATTTCAGTTGTAAAAGCAGACCCTGTGGTTCTTGCTCTCTTCGTGCTTATAAACAGACAAACAAATAGCACTAAACTGTCTTTGTGTTCTTTTTCTTTCAGATTTGAACAGAACATTTCCAGACAACGTCCAGTTCCGTAAGACGTCCAACCCATGTCTGCAAAAAGCTCTCTACAATGTGCTGCTGGCTTATGGTCACCACAACCCAAGTGTGGGCTACTGTCAGGTAATATTACTTAAGATCCAGAACCTTCTTACATGTGTGACAGAGACTTCAAAGGAGGACAGTGTTAAAAAACAACATAGTATTATATATTGTTTCATTATAGTTTGTGCTGTGTAACTGAAATTTGCAGTGAAGGACAGGGTCTATTATTTGTGAGAATTACAGGGCAAAATATACAAAATTGACCTAAATATCAACACTGTATTTATTAGCCAGAAAAAGTAGACAATGTAAATTTGAGTGTGTGGAAGAACCTGTATTCAAAATCTGATTGGCCATTATTCTGTAGAAGGTTTTACACGTCTGTATCCTAAGAAAGCCTGTTTGTGTCAGTGTCAGCATCGGCTCAGTGTGGCCCTACGTTAATCATTAACATCTGAAAGGCAAATTTCATTCACCAGAGCATATGCAGCTATATTTGCAATTCAAACAGACAGCAGGACTGTGTTGGTGGTTACAACTCTTATAAAAATACAACTAGAACTCATCCATCTGTAGTCATACCCAGGTAGCCTGTTGTACTGTGAATGTTTTTTTTTTTTTTTTTTTGTCTTTTTTTTAATGTCCGTTGTACACTTACTGATCTCCCCCTCAGACACCTCATCAAAGGGCTCGACAGTCTCTGATAAAACCTGTTCAGGCAGGATCACAAGATTCGTGTCTAACCTGAGTGTCTCTCTTGTCTTCAGGGGATGAACTTCATAGCTGGGTATCTACTCATCATCACAAAAGATGAAGAGAAATCCTTCTGGCTGATGGATGCACTACTTGGGAGAATTTTACCAGGTGTGTGTGTATACAACATTATTTTGACGTCGTTTTAGTCTCATGACAGCTGCATGTCTGGACTAAGAATAATCCTGTATTACGGTTAAAGGGTCTTTATCTGTTTTAAGACCTACTGTATGTTTTCATTTGCGTCTTACACTTATTCAACAAGGGATTGTCAATACAAATAAATGAGAAAAATCTTGGAAGCAGCACTTTTTGCATTGTCAGTTACACATTTGGTTGTGTGTGTGGTTCCAGACTACTACAGTCCAGCCATGCTGGGGCTGAAGACGGACCAGGAGGTGTTGGGGGAGCTGGTGAAAGTTAAAATCCCCAGGGTCTGGCAGACCATGGTGGATCATAATGTAATGTGGACCCTGGTGGTCTCCCGATGGTTCATCTGTCTCTACATAGACATCTTACCAGTGGAGGTGAGTGTATGTGTGTGTGTTTCATGGTGTGGCCAGGAGGGAAGTCTGGCCATTGTTACAGTTGTTTGATTGTTTTACCTTGCATCCGGAGTCAAAATTCCTTGATTAGGAAGTTTAGAAAAGCTTGATAACAGCCTGTAACAGATGAAATATGGCCACTGGCATTTAGAATTTGATACAATACAAATATGAGACACCAAAGATTCCAAACTTTAATATTTTGTTGTTAAAGAGGAAAGTTCGGATTACTTGAAGTGAGGTTGTATGAGGTACTTATTGATAGTCAGTGGTCAGCAAGCCCTAAGGTTAGAGAAGCAGAGGGGAGGACTAGCACAGACGATAAGAGATGTAGCTGCTGCTTTGGACGGGGTCAGCAAAACATATTTTGGCTCAATTAAAAAAAAAGCACACCATTCACTGTACTACACAAACACTGCTTCATGTTAGCACTGCTTTGAGTAGAATCAGATAAAAATGAGCTTTTACTCCCTACTTCTTGTTTCTTTTTATCTTCTTTCTTCTCAGCGTCTCCTCTCTTCCTCTGCTCTCTGATCTCCTCTGCACATTCAGCTGATTCTCCATCTGTCAGCATTCATTTGGAATGGCCAACACACCACATTCAACAGTCCTTGTTGTGCTAACTCCCTCTGTTGGCTTGGGGAGGGGTGTGGACTTCTCTGTTTGTTCTCCAAATACACATGGAGTTCAGTAGGAGGGCGTAACAGTTGCAGATGTTCATGTTATTCTCTTAAGATTTCAGTCCCACCCACAGGCACCGCTGCCAACCAGTAAGAGTTGCTGCTGCAGCAACAAGGACATGGTTCCTCGCTAATTTCCCATCCCAAGATTGAATCAGGGTTACTGCTGCGGTATCAGAGTTTTGCCTCTGCTCCATTTGAGAACAGTGCCTCAGTTACAGATGTTCATTTTTTAAAGTAGCTCCTAAAGAAGTGCATTACAGAGAAAAGAAAAATAAATGGGAAATAACTCGTTGATTGATTTTAAATTTAAATTGTACTATGATACAGTAATGACTTAATATTGTTTCTCCTTACTTGTTCCTTAGTCTCAACTTTTACAGGACAAGAGGTATCGCTTTTTTGGCGCATTAGAACATTAGTTTTCAAACCCTTTCCAATAATGTAGCCCCTTTGTAACGTTTTTTTCAGCCAAGTACCCCCTGGCCAGTGCAAAACATTTTTGGTAGAAAGCAAACAAGCAAAAAAAAAAAGCCTAGATAAGGAGATACAATACAGCACTTCACCATCAGCTTGAATCTCATTAAAACACCTTCTTCCTGATACTAACAATATTTTGTTGGATCTGTTTTTGTTTTCTCACTTTTTTCACTTGTTTTTAACATTTCAACCACAAACTCATTTTCTTGATTTTCAGCTGTCATTCATTACCAAAACTGGCTTCCTGCTCACAGTGAATTTGATTCTGTTTGTTGCTTTCTTTTTCTGTTTGTGGCAAATAATGATTGCATTGAAAATAGGAACATTAAATAGCAAAAATAGCAACATTATAAAATATGGTTTAAGCAAACATACAGTAACACTGTGCAGTACTCCAGAATACCCCTAGGGATACTAATACTCCTATTTGAAATACACTGCACTGGAAATCCAGTAAGCCATGAAAATATTAGCCCCAAGAGTATGTACTGTATGCATGTTCAGTAGCTTACTTACAGTAACTGGAGCCCCTTGGATGTGATGTTATCTCTGTTACTGACATCTTTTTGCACTTGCCAGCAATTTAGATATTTGTTCAAACCTGTTTGATAGTGGGATTTACTTGTTTGTTGTTGTTTTTCTGCAGACAGTTCTACGGATCTGGGATTGCCTGTTTTACGAGGGCTCTAAAATCCTATTCCGTGTCGCTCTGACACTGATCCACCACAATGAGGCTCTGATTCAACAGGCCCAGTCACTGCCAGACATCTGCCAAACCTTCAAGCAGATCACTCATGGACCATTTGTTGATGAATGCCACACGTTCATGCAGGTAAAAGAAAAAAAGGAGGTTCCCATCGGATCACTGCCAGTCATTATGAGTTATTTCACTGGAGGAAAGACTGGAAAGTATAAAACAAACCTCCCTTTTAATTTGCTTCCATTAATCCTTTAATCCCGGTGTTTCTTGCCTTTCCTAGAAAATCTTCACTGAACCAGGAAGTCTCCCCTCGGCAACCTTGACTAAGCTGCGGGCAACGTGTCGATCTCGCATAATTGCAGAGGAATCCTGAATCAAACTCCACACTACCTGTTGCTTAAACTCAATACACATTCCAATGGGATGAGTACCCAGTAGCTTGTTTGCACCTTTTTTTTACTACTGACTTAATATCACAGTGACTACAATATACTATAAGTTTCAGTCTTAAACGTATTTTGAGATGATCATACAGCAGAGTATAAATATGAGTAAATAACAATATTGTTAGCAATGTGCTGTATGAGCTGACAGTTCCATTTGAAATTAACATGTAGTTTGTCTTGTTTAATGTGGAATTATGCACTTTACTTACTCCAGAAAGTCAGACACACTGTAGAGAGCAAAGCTTGGCAGCAGGTAAGATAAAAGTGTTGCACACTGTAAGCACAGCCAAGAGGAATCTGCCTACTGTATTTCACATTGAAGATAAATGACTGTATGTACTGTATGACCTGCTATGGTAATCAAATGTGAATCATACTGATTTAATTACATATTTTCATTGCAAACAATTCAAAATCTGAATCATACATTTGTTTTGAGCAAATGTTGTAGTTCCTAAACTCAGTCATTAATTCAAGTGCACTATGGTGAAGTGATCTAAGCACAAATGAAAGGGCTGCTCTCTGTTTCTAACAAACATGTTTCCAGTTTGTTTTGTGTTTGGGTTTTGTGTCCCATTAAACTCTCACACAACTGATTACATTGTGTGGCAAAAATAACCCTGGCGTTGATCCCAGCTCCCAGTATTCTGTGTGATGTCCACCTAGTTTAACAGTTCAGAGTAAACAGATGAGTTTATTTCACATAAAACAAAGTAAAACAAATCATAAAGCTACTTTCGAATGAAAAACAAAATCCATGCTGGAGTTTTTAAGATTTTTATTAACTTTCGGTAAGATGCATAATAGAAAACGAGATCAAACCATTTTCTATAAAAATAAAAGATCAAATCACTACAATTCATATTAACATTTCCTTAAGGGGGGGGGGGGCAAGAATAGAAAATGAACCCATGCACTTGTTCACTTGTAATGGTAAATAAGTTTTAGTAATACAGAGTCGCACTCTGTTTATGGCTGGACCATTGACTGTAAATAAAGATGAATGACACGTTTCAACTTCTTGAGAATGAACATATGCCTCTCTTTGGGTGAAAACAAACACTGTAAATGTGGCCAGTAAGTATGTGTGTCTGTCAAAACCTGATGCCAAGTTGGTTAATGATGTTACTGAGTAAATGACATGTGACTGATTGTGCCTGTAGATTGAAGTGAATCAGAGCAGAGTCAACCTGCTTTCAGAATGGAGTTTGGTTCATAAGCCTACAAAAATGGCAAATTAAAGTGTCTTAATGACTTACAGTGTCTGTCACATGTCTGAAATACATTACCTGAAGATTCAGTAAGGTAGGATTTGGGCTCCTAATAGCTAAAAGAGAGATACTGTTTTCTTATTTCATGTGTTTAAACAGGCAAAGACTCTGACCTCTGAATTTGTATTAACTGCCAACGAAATTAGAGTGGATTTCACCCAAGAAGGGGCTGAGGCATGACACTGGAGTGAAGTACCTGGATGGGCTGCTCTCATCCCTATCCTGGATACAAGTGCTGCGTTTAAGCGTGTGTATGCATATATGTTCAAGTGCAACAGTTGAATGTACATCAGTGTGATAAGTACAACCTAAAATGATAGAAAACATCTTTGGGAAAATTTGACTTAAATTTCTTTGATATTTTAATTTGGCCCCATGTGTTCTCTGCTAACATTAAGAGGGTAGGATTGTTGACCTATACTGCAGCCAACCACCAGAGGGTTATTGAGCTGTTTTGGTTCCACTTTTGGGGAGCTGTCATGTCATCCATCTTAAAATAGGTCAATGGGCTGGCCCACCACACACTGTTTACAACAAGTAGCAAATCCCTGTTTTTATCACATTACCAGACTGTGTTTAATTAGTTGGATTAAATTGTGCCTCAGTGCACCATTGGGACAGATATGCCTTCACTGGGGAGGAATATGATTGGAAAAGACACACATTCAGAGCTTTCCCTTTTTTTTTAAAGTCACTGGGATTATTTTATGCTCATCAACTTGAACTGTGTTTACTTGGACTGACATCCTTTTTTAACCAACAGTGGAAGTTTAAAATAATTTTCTTTATCCTACATTTCATTTGACTCTCCCTCTGCCTCTTAAATTGCAAGGGAATAATTACAAAGCTAAAAACAAACAGCAGTTCAAGCAAATTCAACCAATTCCTAGAACATAATGCAACAAGAATAAACAGTTGATGGTGAACTTGCTATGGCAAATTCAAACTGCCTCCATCCTTGATATGCGAGGACTCTTCTGTTTTGTGAAGTCCTCTCAGGCTTCATCAAGCTGCACACCGTCTAAAATTAGCAGGTCTTTGGCTTCTCATCATCATCTCACAGAGGAAGTGAAAGGAAAATTATCCAGGAGATCACGTAGGATATGCAAAAACATTCACTCACCACAGAGTATCAACTGCTTCCATTCACTTGCTCGTGTCCATGGGTCTTATTAACTTGCTCACTCACACTTGGGTTCATCTCTCCACTATTCAGTCTATCAAGTTTGAGTTAAATGAAGGGTCCGTTCATTCAGATGGTCTGGTATCCAGCATGGCTCCTCTTCCTGCCTATTAGATATGCAATGAGCACGATCAGCACCAGGCCAGCCAGAGCTGCTCCAACAATGATGGGGATGAGCATCTGGTCCTGGTCCATCTGACACTCCTCCGCTGGAGACAGAGGGGAAAAAGAAAAGATGAGAAGGTAACATTTTGGATCTAGAAACAGTGAATTTATGTACAGTAGCTTTCTTAGCGTCCATACAGTGCAGGCTGTCTGATGCAACCATAATTTATTAAGGGTTGACACAGTTCATGTTTAAATGCCCTATGGAAATGCAGCATAAACAGAGGGATTACTGACTCTGAACCCTTGAAGTTGTTGATGCGAGTACGTGAACTCTCTTCAAGAATCCCTCTAACCACATCTCTGATTTTATTACAGCAAATCAAGTAGTTCTGCTGTTGTGCACATTAGAATTGTCACAATACCAGAATTTTTAACATTGATACGGCTGAAGTGATCACAGGAAAAGGGGAGAGAGAGAGTGGGAGGATGACACGGAACCACAGGCAGGAGTTGAACTCATGGCCGCTGCAGAGGACTTACAGCCTCATGGGGGTGCATGCTCCACCAACTGAACCACCAGGGTGCCCCATACTGTACTCATATTAAAAAAAACTATACTTGATACTTTTTTCAATACCACAGTAATCCTTGGCACACATTCATTCAATCCTTGAAGGACTGTGTGGGGCTGGAGCCTATCCCAGCTGAGATTGGGCGAGAGGCAGGGTCCACCCTGGACAAGTTGCCAGTTCATCGCAGGGCTGACACATAGACAGACAACCATTCACTTCACATTCAAACCACTGGGCAATTTCTAGTCACCTATTAACCTGCATGTCTTTGGACTGTGGACACAAGGAGAACATGCACACTCTGGACAGAAAGGCCCTGTCCCAGCCATAAACTCTTCGGCCCCCCAGCCAGCTGGAGACCTTTTTGCTGTGAGGTAACAGTGCTAACCACTGCACCACCACCTCGGCATACTTTCTTTTTTTAAATTAACAACCTGCACACAGTATACTCATCTTCCATGGTGTTGATACACTGGTACCACCTGTGCTTTCTTGCTCTCTCTTCTCTCTGACAGACACTACTGCAGTGCCCACACAGGCCCGCCTCCACTCAACTTTCTTACTTCTTACTCAAATGGACACTAACCATATGGATAGTGAATGTCAGTCACTCATTAGGTTACCATAGTTTTTTTGGGCTGGTGAGTGAAGCACTTCTACCAGCTACTTGCGTATTTTACCAGCATTTGGCTGATAGCTGGTGCTAATTCTGGTCTCTGGTTGTCATGTTACAGCTTTGTTATATTTATCTTTTAATAAAAATATAAAACTTTATGGCCTAAATGTGTCATTTTCTTCCAATGGCATCAAAAATGGTATTGAATATCAACATTTGTAAAGGTATGGTATTGAAGGCAGAAATTCAAGTATTGTGACAACACTATAGGCGATTAATTAATTAAACCTCTCATATTAACACAATGTCTTGTTTGTTTAATCTGCAAAACAAACTAGTGAAAGAAAACAAGTTGCCATTTTATGGGCAGTTGCATGCTATCACTACTTCTGATGTTTTCACAGATTTTAGAGTGGTATCAGCTCTCTCCAGTGAAGTCTATTTACCCAAAATGTCAAACCATTTGTTTAAATCTGTATATTTCTTAAACAAACAAAAAAAGTTTACTGTGGTAGTCTATTGCATCTTCTGTGAAATGGCAAGTTCATTATCTTTCCTGTGCTGCAGAGTGCTGCTTATTCCTGCATTGTTACTATCAACATTAAAGTCAGAGAACAAAGATAAAGAAAATTTGGGATAAAAAGTGAGTAACAGCAGGGATGGTACAAGACAGGTTTAGTACCTGTAGCAAACTGTTTGGTGGTGACTCCAAAGGGTTGGACTTGCAGTTTGAATGTGTTGAGGGAGAAGGCTGGTACCACAGCCAGAGTTTGCTCTGCGTTGCACATGTAGGAGTGGCCCAGTGTGCTCCGCAGGTAGTTAAGACTGGTGTTGCTGACTGAAAGGGGAGCTGTGGAGAGAAACTGGTCAGTAATTCTTTGAATGAAGTAAATCAAAGCCAAGGAAAAAACAAGTATGTTGCTGGTCACAAATGCCATACCAATCATATCAGACCAATCAGCAAGCAGAGATATTGCACTCAGGTGGTACTTGTTGGTTGTGGTGTTCTGTGGATGAGAGGAGATCTGATGAATAAATGCACACAAACAAAAACCAAACTGATTGTGTAGAGGAGGGATTATCTTACCAGAGTGAAGGTGAAGTTGAGTGTGGTGATTTGCTCATGTGCCAAAGTCAAGGTAGCTTTGCTGGCTTCACATGATCCTGATGCACTTGTATGATTTGGAGTCAGGTTTAGTAATTCTAGGACAGTCTGGTAAGTAGACAATGATTAATTTGTTTTATTTGATTTGTTGTGCAGAATGGATTGAAATGTATGGATTATTTTACTCTGAGTTGTCTCAGCTCTCTTTTACCTTATTCTGTGATCGAGAAAAATAGGAGACGTTGAGCTGCAGTCCCATGTGGGCGAGGAGACACAAAGTGCCGTTAGCGTTGTTTACTAAGTATGTGCCCTGGTCAGGTATTCCTGGAGGGGTTGGTGATGGAGCTACAGTTGTTGTAGTACTGGCAGTGGTGGTTGGAGCTGTAGTAGTGGCCTGATCTGCCCTACATACACTTTCTGTGTCAAAGAAATGATGAAGAAATATGCAATCAGCAGGTCAAGCAACCTAAAAACTCACCTAGGCCCATCACAATAACAAAAAACAACATTATTAAGGTCATGTCTATATATCCTATGATAGGTTAATAGCATAATTATCATGACAGAGTTGTACCTGTTGGACTCAAGTCATTTTCTGGCATGTAGGCCTCCAGCCTCATATTAGAGAAAGTGACATTTGCTTCCCCAACTCTAAAAGTGGCGGGGCTCAAACAGCGGTAGGTGGTGTTGACTGTTGCTGAGATCCCAACTGAAGACGACACCACAGTGACCACATCTGGGACAAAATCAAACATATAACAAATACAGTTAACAAGTTATATTATAGTACCAGTAAAAAAACAAGTCCATGTGATTTTCATTGAATATTTACGAGTAAAGCTGCAACAATTAGTCGATTAAGTGATTTGTGATAAACTGATTTGTTTTGAGTCATTAAAAAAGTCCAAATTCTCTGATTTCAGCTTCTACAATGCGAACAGTTTCCCTCTATGACATTAAACAGAATGTCATTTGTGGATGTCACCCTGGGCATAGGAAAAAAGTGATCAACATTTATCATTATTTTCTGACATTTTAAGAAACAAACTGCTAATTAATCAAAACTAAATAAACAAACTAATTAATCATAATTAAGTATTTTAAATAAATATATAAATATTTTCTTTACTTATTTTATATAGTTAGATCTGATATAAATGTTAGTCTGTATAAGCAAGCACACTTGAGAACAAAGTGAATCCACGCTGCAGAGTTTGTTGCTGTATTTGTTCTCACCGGAGCTGTTGGCCTCAGGGAAAAGTGATGTGTCGCTGAGGTTGTACTGTAGCGTCAGGTTAGCAACACTATACAGACTTCCACTAGTTGAAAAGCCCAAACCCAGAGCATGGCCGGGTCCAAACACTGCCACCAGCCACGGTGAGCTGCCGTCTGTGCCACAGGAGCTGCTGCCTGTGTCGACTGTGGCGGAGTCAGGCAGGGGGACCTGCACTGTCCTCTGAGGAGAGACAAAAGATACGACTGGTGTTCACAACAATCAGTTAAATCAATATCAATGCTTTCTGAGATGGAAACCAAAATATTGTTGTACATGTTGTCCATACCGTGCTGTTTAAGGTGTTGTATGTAATTGAGAATGATGCAGAAAGCTCAGCCTTGATGCAGGTGGAGTTCCCTTCATTCACCTCAATAGTAACAGCCTGAATGCAACCTGAAGAAAACATGATAGGCAGGGAGGCACAATATTGAAATGATATGAAAAAACATTCTGATAAAAGCAAACATCTTAAAACAAACCACTCAAATTGAAAACATGAAAATACTTCCTTCAGCTGTCTTTCTCTCGCATTTTGGACACAAACTATACATGACACTTGAAAACACCCTACAATAATTAACAAACTACTACTAATACACAATGTAACATTATGATGAGTTAGACTGGTGATACAGTTCAGTTTGCTGATAAATACATTTGGATGCTGTGTGTGACCAGCTTTATCACAATGAGAAATATATAGGGAGAAAATACACAGCACAGAGAATTATACAAAAAAAAAATACAATCATAAAAAATTATAAATAAGACGCATGCAAAAAAAGTATTGCACAGTTGAATTATGATTAAATTGTTTTACTATTAATTTCAAGTTTCAAGTTTCAAGACGTTTATTTGTTTATTTAATAGGTCAGTATTGCACGGTCAATCACTTAAAAAATAAATAAATAAACAGACTGTGTGTTATAGGTCTTGACAGGGGTGAAAATAAGACCAAAAGCCAGTCTATTGACTCAGATTGTCTGACACTTTGAGGGAGGAGTTGAAATGTTTGATGGTGACAGGCAGGAATGATTTCCTATGGTGCTCTGTGGTGCATTATATGGGTCTTTTTGTTTTTAATTTGACTTGGCTGGTCAGACAAAGGTTACAAAATGAACACAAATTGTAACAGTGATGATTATTACAACATAAGCAGTGTTAAATGATGCCATGTCCTACATACAGAGTCGTGCAGTTCACACAAGGTACCACCAGAGGTCTGCAGACAGCTGAAAGTGACAGACCAAAACCTTTCCTGACACAGTTAAGCTGCTGCTACACTCCAGACTTGGAACAGGTGTAAAGTGAACGTCTCCTGAGCAATGTAGTCAGGAATCAGGAGCCAAACTTGTTAGTTATAGTATACTAAGGGTAGCTCCTATGAACAGAATTACCAAGTAGCTTTTCAAACTCCTTGCAACTTTTACATCAGCATTGAAGGCTATTAATACCTATACAGCCTGGAAACTGCAAACTCACTGTTGCGTCTATGTGTATCAGTGATAATGGCTGTAATTCTCCAACATGTTGTTTGGAAACTAAAATGGTTATTCAGGACTCATGTACTTATCAACCCAACAATTCACATCCTTAAAAAAAAACCAAACTTCTCACCCATTTAATATTACAATAACGCAATACAGGAGTTTCACCACTTGCGTCACACTTCCCAGAATGTCTACAAAGAAGCTGAGGCAGTTTGACTCAAATGTGACCATTGTATGATAGCAAATATTCCTGTTTGGTGAACTTTACAACAGCTCAGACACGTAGCCTATTCTTATTTACTGTACTGTGTAGATTGTGTTGTATTCCTCCATTCTGGTTAGTCAGTCTTATGTGATAAAGGAAACTAAAATTTACTCATCAGGCTGCCAATGCTATTGATATTTTACTGCTAAGAATGATTGCTGGAATAGAGATGCTCTAATAGTAGCTGGTTAGCTGCTTACACTGCTGAGAGACAGATTTATTTAGCATTTGACTTGTGGGTGGTGTTAGTTGCCCGAAGTGCCACTGCTACTAATTTCATAACTTGCTTATTATACAGCCAACTGACTGAGCTTTCATATCTTCTCACTTCTCTTGAGCTCTGTCCATTAATATAATCTATTGATCCAAATGGAAAGATCACTGTGCTTCAGTTTCTGTCAGTCACACACCCCTTCCCCTGCTGCCCTGCTGAAACTTGACCCTGACGTCACCTCTCTGTGTTCACCCTGTAAACACACAGCACACGGTTTACACAACACTGCAATCTGATCATGAGGTAAAAGTGGCAGTGTGTGCAGAGTATCAAGCTGTAGATAGCAGCGTTTAGACAGCCGGTGTGAAGAGAATATCAAAACAGAGAGGTGTCACTGTGTTGTGAGGAAATGCTGGTTAACTCGGAGGTCACCAAGGGTCTTCAGCAGAAGTTGGCAAACAAAATTGAACACCAAGTTAGAGCTTACTTAAAAAGAGCTACAGTACGTCAATAATATATTTTAGGATGAGCATTAAGAAGAAATAAAAAAAATAATACTAACAGAGCTACAAGTGTATGGGGCTGTTTTCCTGTGTCAGCAACCAGGTGTGTGTGTGTGTGTGTGTGTGTGTGTGTGCGTGTGTGTGTGTGTGTGTGTGTGTTCAGGACGATTAAACTAGTCATAAACCAACACTGTCAGTAGGCCCCTAATGGGCTGTGTGCAACACAAAGCCATCACAGCGGTCACATGTAGCTCTCAAATGACACAACAATGAGGCCAATCTGCTGGTCCAAAACATTAACAAAACATGGGTATTACATTAGAATAGAATAGAATAGAATAGAATAGAATAGAACAGAACAACAGATTTCCCCTGTGTCTGTTTTGACAGAATTATCTAAGGACAGTGACCTTTGCATTTTCAAAGTGTTCTAACTCTGAAAGGATGTAGGCAGTGGTGGAGGAAGTACTCAGATCTTATGACATTGCAGAAATACTAAAAGTAGAAATCATGCATTCTAGTTTTTACTTTATTAAAAAAGTACAAAAGTACTGGGATCAAAATACAGTACTAGAAGTAAAAGTGGGCTATTCCTTATGCAGGATAGACCATTTAAAAAGGTGTATATTATATAATTAGATCATAAATTAACGTGTGAATTACTTTATATACTTTATCTGCTGTGCAGTGTGACTTTCAATAAAGTTTCATCTTAATCCACAAATTACATCACAATTAGTCTTGTTGATTGTTTGCATTATCAGTCTGAATAAGCAAAGTAAGTAGAAACTTAAGTTATCTAAAGTAGTGGAGAAAAAAGTTTAATATCCGCTTCATGAAATGTAGTTTAGTAGAGGTGGGAAATAGCAAAAAATGGAAGTACTCAAGTACTAGTACAGTACAATACCTCAAAATTGTACTTAAGTACAGTATTAAGTAAAAGTACTTAGTTACTTTCCACCACTGGCCGTGGGTCCAAGTTACACCAGAAGGTTCCATGTTATATTAAACCATGTCATGAATGAATCCATAGCTTTTAATGCCTGAGCGATATATGAATCAAACAGTATCATCAGTCTGATGTTAGTCTATATGTTGTCCGTTATGTGCATATATAAATATATAAATATATATATATTTTTTTAACAGAACATAATGCACATTGCTTTTATTTCTTACCATTATAGATTTCATTCTATGTATATTTGATGCATTTTTAACTCAGGTGTAAATATATTTTATTCAATTGTGTTATTAATCTATACTTATTTATAATTATAACAAATGCTGGTTAAAGTTTATTGTTTGATTGCCCTGATATCAGTTGTGCGTGCCACCTTTGGGGGATCAATTAAAAAAATGTGTTTATGTATTATTATATATTGTATTATATATTCCGTGTAAAGAATATCGGCCGATTTATCGGAACTTCTTTACTCACCAACAATAAGCGTGCCTCCCTCTCGAGTACTGCCTGTAATTACTATGTAACCTACATAACACGAGTACACAAATGTGCCTTCATAGCTACATTTAGACAACATGTGGCTGCAAACAACGATTTTTTCATCTGAAGTTAAATACTCAGCCATTGTTAGTACAAGCGATTATTTTCTGGATGAATACATGGACAGATTGGCTATAAAATGTCAGAAAAAGTGTCAGGTGACATCTGCAAAAAGTCTGCTGTGTTCGACGTAACAGTTTACACCCAGATATTACATTTTCTACACTGAAAGGAAAGACAATAACCAAAACGGTCATATTTTGAGTCCTTTGTGTCAGTTAGCTAAACGTTAATCTAACACACTGACGCCACAACTGACCAACGGTCGAATTCGTGACGTCGTTCGCTCCAACGGCAGCGGCAGCGAGCAGCTTCAAACCGTCAAACACTCACCTAAAACCGCAAACCAGGCGACGCTGAGCACGGCCGAAGCGTGACAGAGTTTCATCCTTCAGGTCAGATCACACCACAGAGCAGACTTCTACTTTTTTTATTTTGTCCCTGTGGAGGACATTTAAAAAAACAGCCCGGAGAGGTGCTGTAGTGTTGACGCCGCTGCAGGCGCAGGTGGGTCCACACGACGCACGGCGAGCTGCACTTGACTTCACGGACCGTGAGCGAAGTCTGAGGCGTCACCTTTGCTCTTCCTGTTGTTGTTTACGTTCCCCTCCTGTCTGGAAGTATTGATTAGTGTTTCCAAAAGCGAGTCCTGCTGGCAGAAATGGTCAGTGAACGCGGTTAGATGTCGGTCGCAGCCTCACTGACTGGATAAGCCATGTCTCGTCATGTGAACTGGCAGCATTTAGAGCCACCCAGTCACGTGACGCCGCCCCCTCTGTCTCTCACCAGGACTGAGCTCACTTACAGACTGTATGCTCCATAACAGAAATAAAATGACATAAACATGCGGAGCAGACTAAGAGACAGCAGTTTTGTCATGTGTAGCTGCATAAAAAACAAATGTTAGTTGATAAATATGACTTATTACAGACTTACATAACTGTACAATGTAGAGTTGGTGACACCAAACAAGGTGTAAAGAGACCCCTCATGAAAAAATAGTGCACTTCTTGGAATAATTTTTACCATGAAATTGCTTATTTTTTCAGGGAACTGACACCAGTAACATATGTCGAGGCTTATTAATTAAAAGTAATTAAAATCTAATGAGTAGGAATGAAAAACCAAACCAAGTGCAGGAATACCAGAGGTGGAATGTAACTAAGTACCTTTACTCAAGTACTGTGCTTGATGGGATGTTCTGATTATTTGAAGTCGGGGTGTATGAGGCTTAGTCAGTGTATTACGTGCAGTAGATGCTGGTTGTGCCCCCACTTTGGAGAAGCAGAGAGGAGTACCAGCATGGAAGCTAAGGAATTTACTACTGTGGACAGGACAACAAGGTCCTCCTAAAGAAAAACAAAAACAAAAAATCTATCAGTTAGTAAAGCTATTGAATATTCAGTGCTTTTACTTTACTGTCAGACAACCTTTCAGGAAATATATAAACCAAGTATACCAAGTATAGTCTACACTTGAACTTCTGTTGTTTTTTTAGGTGGACCTTTTTTAAGTGTCTAAAAATAACAAAATGTTTTTGCTGACCCTGTCCACAGCAGTACATTGCTTAGCTTTCGTCCTGGTATTCCTCTCTGTTTCTCCAAACTGGGAGCATGCCAAACATCATCTATCAAAAGTAATATATTATAATATATTATTATAGATTAAGCTACCCAGCAGTATATAATATATAATTTCTTTTAGTACTTTAAATATAGTTTGATGCTAATAGTTTTGTAATTTTGAATGCAGGATTTATAGCCTTTTTTCATGAGTATTTTTATACTTTAGTAAGGCTACCCTTACTTAAGTTGAGGATCCAAACACTTCTTCCACCACTGAGGTATACACTTTCTTCAGTTGGTTGGTTTGGGTTCTTTTTCTAATACTTTTCTATCAAATCCATATCAGACATCAAGAATTCAATTCTAAATGAAATAGTGAGCTGGTAAAATAGTGACCACTACTCTTGAAATTATTTAAATACACAGCATGCAAAAAAGGTTAATTATACTGTATGGTAGGCTATGAGAAATGTATAATTTGGAGCAAAGCATATATAGGCCTCGTTTGCTATATGGGAAGGTAGCATGTGAGAGTCTACACACTCACATTCTCACACACACACACACACACACATACACGCTGTGCTGTGCAGGCTGCAAAGTGCATGTGTTGTGGGTAGTCAGCTGACACCTTCATCAATTCACGAGGGTGTGCAAAACCCTAGAAGGAACGCAGAGGCTGCCTTAATGCTGCTGTCCAAGACTTATCAGGACAATGCCACATTCCTCCTGCATAGTTCAACCATGCTTTTTAACAAAAAGACACACTGCTTTCCTGTCTTAAAATGAGACTATAAAGTCAATCAGCTAACTTTTTGTAAGATAGTGATTTAGGATCTATTTCTTAACCGCATAAAAGCTGTACATTCCTAGCTGTAATAGTGAAAGTGTCAAGAAACACCCTTTTATTTTCAGTTCCATCTTCCAGTAACTTGAGATGTTAAACTCCTGAATGGCTAATTTCTATTAGTGATGACTATTATTTATTAAGAGTAGCTAAGAGCCTTTCTAATCAAGTGTATGGAAAGAATTCTGATCAAAGTAATGTCCATGTTTTGATGTTTTAAATGCAGACTATGCAGTGACATACAAGCAGAAACTGCAAGTAACAATTATTTTCATTATTAATTAATCTGACAGCTATTTTCTTGATTAATGGTGTAGTCCATAAAATGTCAGAAAATTAATATCATTGTCTCCCAAAGCCCATGGTGATGTCTTCAATTGCCTTGTTTTGTCCTCAAGCCAAACATATTTGATTTATTGTCATAGAGGAGTACAGAAACCAGAAAATATTCACATTGGAGAAGCTAAAATGAAAGAATTTTGACAGTTTTTCTTGAAAAAAAAAAAAAAAAAGACTCAAAATGATCAATCGATTGTCAAAACAGTTGGCAATTAATTTCAAGGGAGAGTTTGAATTATCTGATCTGGGGCTGTATGAGATACTTATTAGTTGTCAGTGTATTAGCTACAGTAGATTTTGTACAACACGGTCACAGTTTGGAGAAGCAGAGAGGAGTACCAGCACGGAGGCTAAGCAGTTTAAGTGTATGCTATAATTTAGAATATTTTCACCACTTTGCCGTCAGACTGATGGGAAACCACCGTTACAGAAGCGAAATATCGCTCTCTCCAAACTAACCAAACTCTATAGGCTAAATCAGTCATTTTAGCTTACAAAAAAAGGGAGTTTCTGGCCTCCCGCTGCTTCGATCTGTTAGATTGTTTGTATTATCGAGTGACTTTTGTGTTTTAAAAGGATAGTTTGATTCACCAAAATAACACAATAACACACAAACTAACAAATCAAGGCAGTGGTAGACCAGCCATTCCTGTGTTTTGCAAAGTAAAATGACAATTTTTGCCTATGGAGTTTGGTTAATTTAGAGAGAACAATATTTGGCTCACATGTCAGTTTCCTTCAGAAAAGTCTGCCTGATGACAAAGTGGTGAAAATATTCTAAATAGTGTCATCTTAAACTTTTTTAGGTGGACCTTTTTTAAGTGTCTAAAATAAACCTTTGATTTACTGACCCTGTCCACAGCAGTACATTACTTCGCTTCCATGCTGGTACTCTTCTTTGTTTCTCCTAACTGAGATGTGCCAAACACCATCTATGGTAGCTAATACACTGACCATAGATAAGTGCCTCATACAACCCCACTTCAAATAATCCAACATATCCCTTCAATTGTTGCAGCTCTAGGTTAAACAGCCCTTATTCCACAATTATTAACTTGTTTTTGATGAATCTGGATTAATCTGAAGGAGTTGCACACTGTAAGCATGAAGAATGACTACAGAGGCAACAGCAGACCTGTTTAAAAAAAAAATCACTAGCTGGTTATTCTACAAATAATTCATTGAATCATTAAATATCCATTTATTCAGGTTCACTTTTCTCACTCTTACATAGAATACAATCTGAGCTACAAAAACGTCAGCACATGACATTGGACATTTGGACATTTTGGTCAAAACATAGAAGGTACCCAAAAGAAATACCCAAGTGGCTTGCCTGCATGTCATTTAGCTTCTGTGTTACAAGCAACAAATCCTCCCTCTGACCCAAACATGTCCGACCCAGCCCATCTGGCCCACTTCATTCTTCTCAAGTCTCTTTCTCAAGTCTCTTCTTGTCCTCAACAGCTGTTTCATCGCCAAATTAAGCAACCAGCCAATCAGGTTTACACTCAGCAGTTTATGCAGCCATTCATAAGGAGAACAAAAAATGAAATAAAACAAAACTCAAGACAAACCAACTATAGTAGAAAATAAGTGATTTTAGAACGACGTGATGGAGAAAAAAAAAAAGATCCCACTCCAGACGAGGAAAAAAAACAAAACAAAAACAAAAGGAAAGTGCTAGTTATTTTCAGTTGAGTTTTGCATTAGCAGATTTGTAAGTCACATAAACCAACAATCAACAACCCAGGTCACTCCTCCAGCCCTGTCCCACTAAAGATAACGCAGAGTGGGAACAGTACAGCCAAGTGTCTCTTGTCTCTCTGGAGCTCTGTGTGATCTGGACGCTGCATCCAGGATCGTGGATGGAGGGAAAAAAGACGGGCACCAGAGGAGAGTCGGGCGGCTGAAGGGCTGTGATGTTTTTTGGGGGGAGGGGGCCAGCTGTACGCTTCCTGTGAGGAAAGCATGGCGGTAGCAGTGGTACCCCTTCAGGCAACATAGTGGTACTGGTTGGGAGTCTCCTTGTCTCGTTCCATGTAGTCTCTGTCTATGAGTGACTCGATCCGCTTCTTCAGATCGCCCGGCTGTGGAGAGGAAAACAAGTCAGATGATGAGGAGCTTTATGTGTGTATGTGTAGGAAGAAAAACCCAAACAATGAGAATGAGACAGAGTTAATATTGTTAATGAAATTCTGACGACAAACATTAGTCAACGTCCTTTTTTTCATGACTAAATTGTCAGGACAACATAAACGAAAAAATATTAACAACAAAAATTCTGTCGAAATCATTATGCCTTGACGAACAAAGACGACATTAAATAGTTGGTTCTGTTAAGATGAACAACATGAATTAGATCACAGTGATTAGCCATCTGAGAGCACTAATAAAAAGCCAGCTGAACCATTAGCTGCTGCTGGCAGCTGGCCTTGCAAATTAAGAGTGACTCATCATCACCAGTGGCCTGTCATGTGAAACAAAGGAGGAGACACGACCTGTGGACAAATTTCTTAATGATTAACACCCAAACAAAGAACCGAGTGTATCCTTCCTATTGAGGATGGAGAGCCTTGTGGACTAAAGATGTGTGGAAAAAAAACCCAGACAATTTGAAAAGACACCTGGAAACACACAGTCCCATTATGTAAGTGGATTTATTCGATATATACGTTAATAACCTTTTAGCACTAAATTTAATGTTAGTCTAGCTTAAAGTTCTGCGTGTATTCAGAGCACATAGCTTCCTCTCTCAACATATTACTAAATTTAACAGTGCAAAGTTTACAGTAACCATCTCCTCCTTCAAAGACAATTATGATTTCTGTTGACTCATCTGATGACTCACAAACAGACACAAACTCGTTCGGCAAACATTTAACATAATTTTAGCCCCATGTAAAGTGAATAAATGAGATGTTTTTGAGATAATGCTCGTCTTGTCTTAAATGACTCACATGACACTGGATTAAGCAAAGACCTGAGTAATATAAAAAAAAGTCTGTTTTGTCAGGTAATAAACACTATAATTATGACTTATGCATTAATTTTTGTATGCTATGAAAGAAAGTGTCAGTAACTAATTCTCAGCTGAGATGACTAAACAAACAGTTCAAGGTCTGCTTACTTGTAATTGGAATTTTTACAGCCAGGTGAAATATCCTTCAGCAAAAGCCTTTACAGTATCATGAAAATAAAACTGACTAAAAGTTCCACTGACTCACCAAAATCTTGACTAAAACAAAACAAACACAACAGAACAAAATGTGATTTTCACTGACTAAAATTTTCAACAAGCGACTTGCAACAATGGAATGAGAAGCTTAATAAATGTCACCTTGACAGGGAACTTGAGCTGGTTGTAGAGCTCCGATACCAGTAGGTTGTGACTGAGGGTCTTCCTCATCTTCATAATGCGAACCACAGCTGCATCAATCTGATACTGCCTGTCTTGAAACACGCGCTCCGTGGTGCTGACCTGCTCCTCTACCTGTAAGGAAAATGTGTTTTAAAAAAATGGGTGAGAACCATTGTTTTTCACAGGAAAACACATGTAAGTTGTACAGCCCTGAATGAGGAGTGTGTGATGAAGAAACTATAGAAATGCGTTGGTATTTTTACCGTTTCTTTCATTTGGATCTGGTTGATCTTGATGCGGAACAGCTTGTGTTTAAAATCAGTGTTGAAATTGAAACGGTCTCCATCCTCCACATCTTTCCCTCGAGGGTTCTTGTTGAGGACGCGTGCTTTGCCGCAGGCGAGGGACTGCAGTGTTCGCCTGAGCTCTCCCTCCTCTGTGCAGGACAAGAGAGAAAGATAATATGATACACCAGGTGCTTCTGCCACAATAGAATAGCTGTTCTACATATTTAAAGACATTTTACCTATGCCAGTGGCAGTGCGGATCTCCTCCACGCTGAACTCCTCTCCCTCATTAAACATCAGCAGCACCAGCGTCTGGAACAGAGACACCTGCAGCTCCTTCTTACCCTGCAGGATGAAACAGTAATTTTAAGAACAGTTCAGACAATTTGTTTCTCTGCTCTCTTAGGATAAACCAGTCTCTCACCTCTTTAAACTCTGCCTTTAGCACAGCATGGCCCAGTGTTGGCTGCCACTGCAGCTTCCTCCCACTGTGCTTCCCCAGGTAGAACAGCTTGAACACCTCCTGCAGTTTTACCATCTACCAAAACATAAAAGTTTATTCCAAGATTATTCTGAACAGTCAGTTAAGGATCATTTGGGGACGCTGCCAAGTTTAGAGAACATCAGTGCGATGATGCAATCAGTGAAATACAGTCAACCCAGATCTTTTTTTATAAATAAACGTTGTTTAACCAAACAGTCTGATGCTCAAGTTTTGCTGAACCCACAAAAATGTTGAAATTTAGGATTACACAACTTTCAGGTGCATAAATGACTCCAGTGTACTGGTCCAGTGTATTTGTCAGAATTGCCAAAGCTTAGTGTGCACACAGACCAGCACCCAAACATAGAAACAAGGTTACTTAAGGTTATTGGTGAAAAAACATTTTGGTTAACTGAAATAAAATAAAAGACTAGAGTAGACTTTAGCAATAAAAATAAATTCACAAAACTAAACATGAAACGACTGTGCACTATTTGATCAAATTTGTCAACAAATAAGCTTGAGGAGGTATTGGTGCATATATGTTTATTGAGAGTGGAAAGTCTACACGTCTCTGAGTCAGTTGTGTTTGTATTATAATACCTGTTCTGACAAATACCCCCATCCAATTAATCAAAAAAAAAAAACTAAAAACTTATACTGAACTACTAAAAGGAATTAAAATAAAACAGAACTTTTTAAAATAATAAAAACTAAAAAAGATATATACACTGCTGTAATAACTGTGTATAAATGCTTACCTCTGGGGGCAAGTGGACCTCCATAGGTGTGTATGAAGGCCAGTATCCCATAGTAAGGATGTTGACAGTTAGTTCTATGTTGCTCGGCTCACTCTGGTTCTGTATATACTGAGTAGAAATATCATAATATTTACAGTCATGCATGAAAAATGCATTAAATGACACAGTACGGTGGAATGCCTACACATACTATTAACACGGCATCAATATTTTAAAGTTACACATGTATGATTTTAAGTGTGTATGTGCAGAGAGACTTAAAGCACCTGTTTGAACTGGATCATGATATCTTTGGACAACTCCATGTCCTTGAACATCCCCTCGAGCTTACTGGTAAATGCCGCCCCACATTCTGGAGGAAGTCAAAACCACAAGATATCACAAGTGACTTGTTCTCACACCACCACATATGCAGAAATGACTCATTATGTCAGAATAACTCTTTACTTCAGTGCTTCAGCTGCTGTAATTCTGTATTACTGTCTCTCTGCTGTGCTGTGACAGAGAAGATCAAAGGGGAAACTTCAAGTCTCCAACAGGAGGATTTTTAAGTGTATTCAGAGAATTTCACTGTCCAAATTTTAGGCAAAATCTATCTCATCAAGGGAATAATGTGCTTATACTTTACAGCAGGGCTGCAACTAATGATTATTTTCATCACTGATTAATCTGCAATTAATCTGAAAGAAAAGCAGGAAATCCCTACATTTAAGAATCAAAGTAGTATCAAAATTATTGACAATTAGTTTTCTTTCGATTGACCAATTAATTAATCATCTAAACGTTGCAGCTCTACTGTACAGGACAGGCCAGGTCAACAAACTTGTATACCTCTTAAAATCCTAGAAATTGCTGATGAGCCTTCCTATCATATCCTTAATTTCTAAAATTCCCCAAAACCTTAAGCATATGGTCAGACCACCATCTTCAGTAAGACCTCACTACCATCAGTGTGTTTGTGTGTGTGATACAAGATATAAACACACTGGACTCACCATGTTTGAGCTTGGAGAGCATGGACTTCTCAGCATCAACAGAAGCACTCTTGCCGACCAGTAGACGCTTGGCCAAGTCCTTCTTGTAAAAAGCCTCAAACACATCTTTTCCTGTGAGAGAAAAACAGAGATTTAAGTTCACAGAGTGTAACAAAGTTTATAGTGGTTAGTAATGCTATCTGACTGAGAAAGCAAACATATTTCCATTTTTTCACCATTAAATCTTTTTTATTTATCCCAATTGAGAGTCTACAGATTTTAAAGCCATTTGGGGCAAATTTGTGATACTGGGCTACATAAAAGAAAATGGACTTGACTTGAAATATGCTCTCACCACACACACTCACTCACACACTAACAGACAGACAGAAGTGTGACTGACCATGTATGAAACGGAAGATTATCATGATCTTGTCCAGGATTCTCTCCAGCTCCTCCTCTGTAGCTTCCTTGTTCCCTGCTCTCAACTTTGAATCAACATATTTTGCTGGATGATGGGAAACATAAACCAAGAAAGCTGTTATTATCACATGCTGGAACTAATAAAAACCACAGTAAAATGTGCTGTGAAAAGTTACTAATGAGTACACTGATTGTGTTTTGTACTTTGTCAAAGTTGTAAAAATTATTCAGGTCACAGCTGCCATGGTATGTCGTGTATTTGTGTGACCCACCAATAAGTTCAGCAGGTTTGTTGGGCCTCTTGTTGATAAACGTCTCAAAGGCTTCCTTCATAGCGTTGATGAATGCCTCGTTCCGTGTGAAGCAGCTTTGTGCCACGTTGTCCATCTTGTCCTTGAAGTCCAGCAGGTCTTGCACCATGTCCTTGTCTTTCTCTGGAGTACAAACGATCTCTCCACCGAAGGACTAAGACAGGAGAAAGTTCCATTAATGTGTGTGTGCATTTCTCAAGGACATGGACATGTTTTCTTGATGGTAATGCTTTGTGTTATATGCTGGTTGAGCGTCTTGTTTACCTTTATGTAATCCCTCCAGAACTGCAGCAGTGTGGGAAGTCCTCCTTTCACCTTGCTGAAGAGCTGGTAGAGGAGGGTCAGCTCAGTCACACGGTTTTCATCCAGCAGGGTGCTAAGACCTGCCACAAATATGTTACACTATTATTAAAAACTACAAAAAAATCAAGCATTTTACAATTTAATGTTTATGACTAAATCAAATTCACTATGACAGCATTTATATGGCTGTACAAAGAGGGCAAGATAACATGTTTTGCTTTAGTCATGGATTATGTTCTTGTAAATTTTAATTGCGACTATTTCATGGTGGCTCATAAAGCAGACAGAGTAAACAGAAGTGATAAAGTTTTAAATCAGCAAACAAAACAGCACATGATTTATTGAGAAACTAGGACATCTTACAATGTAATGCAAATCAAATGAAGAATGCTGCAAACTACAGCCTCAAGAATTACCAGAGTGGAATCAATAATCTTCAGGCGCAGGTCAACAAACAATGTACACTAAAAGCTTCACAAATGTAGTCTATATTACCAAACACAGGCTAAAGTACAGCACTAATTAAACTTGTTCTAGCACACTTACCCTTTTGTAGTATTGCAGTCATATGTTCTCCTAAAAGTTGTTTCTCCACACAGCTAATGAGTGGCTTCCTGCAAAACAATGAGGAGAAAATAAGAGGAAATAAAACAAGAAAATGTATCCAAAAGCTGTAATAGATGTCCATCCTTTTATCTTGCAAACCCCTTTCAAGAAAATGCCTTTCTGCACAGAGATATGTTTAGATATTTAGATATATTTCAATTATTTGTTGAAAATTAATGAAAACTGGGGTTACAACTAATGCTCTGGAGTCAAGTGCTTGAAGCCACTGGAAAGAAAACTATAAAAATTGTTAAATCAAGTCTGATATTATGGTTTTGCATGTAACCCTACAACTACACTATTAGACCAAAACAAACTGAAAATTAAGAAGATGTTGAGTTAGCTTAATGTAAAAAATGTTGAAAATTTAAGCTGTCAGTTGACACTATGATGCATCATTTGTTGACTGGTCAAAGAGTTAACTTATCTTGGCAGTTTATATATCACTTTATAAAACAAATACATGCAAATGTACCAAACTGTCCATGCATACTGTATTTACTTTAAGTGACTCCTATAAATTCAAGGAGGAACCTCATGGTATTGTAAAAAAGGCACACTTTATTGTAAAGGGTAACTTAAGTAGTTCTCAACCAGAACCGTGTTTTCCCATGTTGTTGCAGTGTAGTGACTGTAGTGATTCTTTCCTTTATGTTACCAGACACTAAAAAATACTGAGTTTCCTTTATTGGTTGGAAAGAAATGGTAATTATTAGTTATTTCTGTTATTATATTCTTTGGTTATGAAGCATTATCCTTATTGTAGATATTAATGATGGAATAATGGAATGTAATTCTGTACGTGTGACATGATTTTTGTCTCTGATATGAAAATGTCAAAGAGCTTACTGAGTGCTCTGGTCGAGGTAGCTCACGATACGATCATTTTCCTCCTCCAGCCGACGAGCCACATGGTGCAGGTACTCAGGCACCTGGACACACACAAACACACATACATACACATCCTCAGTATTATGCATGTATATCAGGTGACTCATGAATGGGACCACATGATGCTTTAAAATAATAGACTGTCACTCACATCTCTCTCCTGCATCAGCCGCTGTCCCTCTGCTGCGTACAGACGATTGGTCTCACTCAAAAATCTCTCCTCAAAGGAGTCTTTGTAAACCTGAACAAATGTTAACATAGTCAGGAGGTCAAAATATTGACATACATTCAGTCCTTCTACTGATTCGTTAAGGTAAACGGGTGATCAGGTACCTGCAGGTCTGACAGCATGCCCAGTAGACTCCTGAGCAGACTGCGATCTATCGTCTCTCCATTACGTTCAAGTTCTATCTGCTCCAAAATGCCGTCCACTGTGCGCTTCTGAACGGCACTGTCGCTCACAATGTGGGTACGAAACAGCTCCAACCCAGTGTCCCTATAATGTACACAGCACATCAGCCTCCTACACAAACAGTCCACCTTAACAAACAGATAAATCTGAATAATCTGTAATCTTACCAGATGGAGGGCAGTAAGGAGTTCTGAAGCACATAAGTACGATCCAGGAAGAGAAAGATACTTCGGATCATTATCTGTAAAGAGAAAAATTAATCAGTCAAACATGAGATTTTCACTTTCTTATTAGCTAAACTGTTTTAAATCCACATTTCGGTCAAACATCAGACTTACAGTTTGCCTGCAGTGGTCCTGCCAGCAGCGATTCATTCGCTTCAGGAAGGAAAGGTTGTCCAAAGACTCTGTGAGCTCCATGTTAAGGAAAAAAATATTACATTCACACATGTCATTAAACCAAAATGTTGAATGACGATACTTCACAGCATCCTGTAGCTAGGCAGCATTTACAAACACAGCAGTTTCACTTGGCTCTAAAAGATCTGGTGTTCAAGCTGAGTGACACTAATGGCTTTCACTCTTATCTGTCTTGAGCATACTGAGGTTCTAATTACAGAGGAAAAAAGGCAAAAATCTAGATTTTAAGTCCAGCCTGCGTGAAGTCAAGTCTTAAAATAGCTATAAAGCAACTGGAAGACATTAAATACGATTGAATAAATTAAAAGTTCCTATAATTGGATTTTCTATAATTTGAGCAAATTATGTTAATCATATTTTGTTATGAATCTCCTGTGTTATTGTATAAAATGTCAAACATCTTTACAGGATTTGTCAGTCGCTCATTATAGGCCCTCTGTGTAGGGCTTGGAAACATAAAGATAACTGCCAAACTTGTTATACATTGACCCCTGGTGAGAGAAAACTGCAACAACAGCTGAACTGTGTTAACAGAGCCCAGACTTCCATATTCTTCTACACACAATGTTGTTGTTGTGTTTAACAGCAGGATGAAAACAGGCCAAACCAGGGATGCACGATCATGGCTGAAATTATAATAATGACTATTTTAACCAATATTGAGATACAACCATTTATCACAATTATTCATTAATTTAGGGACAAATTATTTTTATCAATATCATTATCGTTATTATTATCATAATTATTATTAATGTATAATTTGGGGAACTTTTATGCCTTTAATTTTATAGAAAAGCTGAAGATATGACAGGAAAGGGGGAGAAATAGTTGGGCGATGACATGCAGCAAAGGGCCATGGGCATGAGTTGAACCCATGGCCGCTGCAGAGGACTCACAGTGTCAGTATATGGGGCGAATGCTCTACTAACTGAACTATCAGGCCACCAGGACAAATTATTCTTATTGCACTTTCACACTTAGATAAACAGAACCACTGCTGTGACTTTCAAGTTGTGCTAAATCCCTGCTGATGTACAAATGTGTGCATATAAATAAAGCTGGTCCCGACTCACAGCGCATCTCCTAGAAGCGAAATAGAACAAAGTCACCATGATTTGGTGACGCGCTGTACAGGGTCCATGGTATGAATGTTTGAGTTGGTGTTGGACAAAGGCAGGGATTCAGTGAGGTAATGTCAACAACGTCATTCTTCTTGAGCTTCATGTACCCTTCATACTGCAGTTTGTGGTGTATTTTCAAGTGGTTGAACAAGTTAGATGTGTTGCTTTGAAATGTGCACACACAAGTCTCATGCACTCTTTGCATGTGATTTGTTCTTGCTTAACATCACTTGTCCTAAATCCGAAATACTTCCAAACAAAGGATAATGATCCATCTGCTCTCTGTTGTATATTACTCTTCTACTCTGGACTGCAGCCACACCATTTTTTTTTACAAACTACCACTGCAGGGTGTGCGTGCAGTGACATGACAGATGCCTAAAAGTGAAGCCAAACCATCAAGATCACCCTGTGTTAATTTAGGAAGTGCTTAATTTCATATACAGCAGACATTTCTATGAGCGGAGCACACATTTAAACAGCAATACTACAGTCGATTATGTTCCCAATGTGGCCAAGTGCAGTGTAGTTTACGGTAAATGACTGGTTTAGTACGAGTAAAGACAGAGGTGTTTATGAGATACCTACTGTCAAGCACATGTCTCTCACTCAGAACACATTTTGATTCAAAATGTAAGAATGCCAAAATATGCATGCTATTAGTCCCAACCTAGAAGTTTTAACATTTCAAAAGAACTTGCCTGATGTGACTGTAAACAAAAAGGATATTCTCTAAACTGGTGGATCTGAGCCTGAACATGATCCTCACAGACCTGCCGTAGCTGCTTGTACAGCGTCGGGGAGACTTTATACGAACAGAGGTTCTCCACCGCCTTCAAGAGAGACAGAGGGACAGAGACAAGGTAGAGAGACACAAGCACAAGAGAACATTTCACAATTATGTTCAACGACAAACAGCAGAGGGCACACGTGTAACTGGACTACGAGTTCTGTATATTATGATCATATTTTGTTATTTGGCCTCTGGTTTCCCTTTATGTTAGTAAAGCATTAAATCCACCTCTATGTAGAAATGCAGGTGAGACTTTTCAAATCAATGTGCACCTTAATATTAGGGGCTGTACTGTATATAAAAGTGATTTATCATATTACATGAGTTAGTCTTTCTCTTATTAAATTATCTTTCTTTAATGAGCATAACTCATCAGTTTTGTCAGCATCAGTGTATTTTATGTTGTTAGATTGTTGCTCCACCGCCGTGTGCTTCCATTTATATGTAACAAGTGGAAGAGCAAACAGTTTCTGACTGCAGTGAAAATGTAGTTGTTTTTTTTTGTTTTTTTTGAAAGGTTGAACACCAAATATGGACTGAAGCAAAATATTTCGTTAGATAAAAACATGTGAATTTTGGAAGTGATTATATCTACCTTATTACAACAAATGACTTTGCAACTCTGCTGCTGTGCAGGAGTACCAGGTTTAAACAGAATGAACTGACAAAAAAATGCTGTGCCATTTTCAAATGACCGAATGAACTAATTGGTTAAAAATTTAAATGTAAATATTATGAAAGAAGCCTCGAACAGTAACAAAAGTGGATACTCCGTTCAGGCTTGGGATACATTACCCATTTACAATCACAAATCTCTCTACAAGTTCATTTTAACTCTGAGCTGAAATAAAGTATTGGCAACTCTAAGTCTGTTTTGTATGACCTGGTAAAAGAAAAACCTCATGCGGTTTTGCTGATATCATTCTACAATCCCAGACACTGGGAGAAAAAATAATCAAACCGCAGGTGTTTAAATAGACTGATGAACAACAAACCTGATAGAGCTCCTCCAGATTGTACTTGATGGAGGTGCTGTTCTGGATAGCACCCACGCATCTCGTAGCTTCAGCCACGTGTCCTCAGTGTAGTTCTCGGCTAGTTTTGGCCTGTCTGTTACAAAAAGCCAGCAACAGTATTATATTATAACTGCCAAACAAGCTTACATGAACCAATTAACTCAAAACAGCACATTTACTAACATCAGTCATAAAAAAAAAAATATCAGAAAATATGTTTCTACAAGTTCTTTTTGATTTCTACTCCACAGAAACATCTGGCAGTACTGTATATATCTTGGGTTCAAAATGGAAACTTATACATGGTAATATTAGTTTTCATGGTCATTATTAGGATAACTGACAATGAACCTCTTACAGCACACACTTTGGACCCACAAGTAAGAAAGTAAATATACATTTCTCACAGAATAAAGTACAGAAAGCAATTTTAGTTACAGAACTTGATTTTGAATCTTTTAACTGAAATATATAAAAAACCAAGTTTTTTAAACTAGTGAATAAATTAGACATTATCATTCTCGTTTGTATTTCTCCTATAAAAATTCTTTTTTTTGTGGCCAATAAAATATATTTTATTCTTATTTAAATCTTCAAATAAGAATAAAATAAATATATTTTATTCTTATTTGAAGATTTAAATCCTATGCCATTAAATCATATGCCTGTCACAGGTGACAGCATATAGTTACTTGTTTAACCAACAAGTAACAAACCAGCCAATAAATGGTCAGTTATTACAATTTTATAAGGTATGAAAAGGTTACAGTAATCAACTTTTTGCAATTAATGCAGTAAATAGTATGTTTGTTTTACCAACTTGTGAAGTGGATAAAACAATTTACAGAAGAATAATATCTGCAAGAGGGAGAAAAAAATAAAAATAAACATGTTGATGTGATTTCAGCTGGGCTCAGCATCAACCAAGAAGGTCCTCTTTCGTCTGGAAAATATGACTTGTAGGCCGGTGCATCTCTGCAACACCACAACACTTCATTTATAATAATATGTTGTGACACATTTACCTCTAGCAACAAATTGCTGGACCTGCAACTTGCAAATTGCACTTGGTCTATGTCTTCGATAATATTTTGATTGATTTTTCAGCCCTAAGATTAATTAGCTGAAAGTGCACAATATGCATTCTTAATCAGCTGAGACTGAAATCCAGTAATTACCTGCTTGTCATGGTCGATACCAATAAGACAACCATGGTTTAACATTTTTATATTAAATTAAAAAAAAAAAAGAAAAAAAGAAAAAAAAAGAGAGATAACCTCTGGTTTATACACACCTGAGGGTAAGAAAGGCTAAGATGTAGTGAGCAAAGATGGATGATTTAATATCCAAATCTAACTGACGTCACTGTTAAAAACAAAAACAAATAACAGTTCTGACTTGGGTTGAAATGTAAACAGTTCTTTAATCTATCACTGTAACATTTAGGATTGTTATTTTAAAAAAAATGCTGATACTAAACAATACCAAATGTTATAATTTCTCCCTAAATCAAAGCTTTATTTCCACAGCAATATATGACATGTTCTCTGGAAGCATTACACAGTCTATGAAACATATAAAGATGTATACTTATACATATATTTGAATACTGGATAACATGTGGAGTGCACTCATTATATTAACCTGTTATAGTTCAGATCATTATTTGATTGATTAATTTTACTTGATCGATCAAATTCTTGATCATCAATTAACTGTTACCATTGCTTGTTCTGGCTATTCAAATGAACTTACTTTTTAATGGTTAATTACATTAAACACATACAAAAAACAACTATTCTTTGGCTGTTATAGAGCATTTTGCCAGAGAATTCAAATTAAATGCTTAATGCTTTGACATAATCTGTCAAATCAGTTACTACTATAGCCGATACTTGTCAGCTAATATTTGCATATACTGATATAGACCAATATCGCTGTGATAGGCAATACTGGCCCTGATATATGTTGTCCATCCTACTAATTAATTAATTATACAAGCACAAAAACACCATCTTATACCTTTATTAAGACCTGAAGTAGGCTACACACAGTTTGTGCAAATCATCTGATGGGACAACCAGAAGTTTGTGCGAGACTTTCAAAACAATGCACCAAGCAAAAATAAATAAATCACTGCATGTGTGATTAAAAAAAAAAACAAGCCCTATTCAAATCTGACATGGGAAGCAGCATACTAATCTTCCTGTAAACAAAAAAAAAAGTATACAACGCAGAGACAGTATCTTTAAGTTGCAGCCCCTGTTGTGTTGAGATAAATCGATGTGACTGATGCTGTTAGATAAGGAAGGTGAAAAGGATAATTGATTGTTACCTTTGAAATTTTTGATCACTAATTTCTTTGAAGCGCCAGTTTTGCTTGAGGCCACAGCGGAGGTCCTGGCCATCCCGTTGGTGCTGTGCTCCGTTATGGCAGAGAAGCTGGCTCTCTTGTCCTGTCGGGTGTCCTCTGCCATTATCAGATTAGCGCTTTGGCTTAACGCTGTATGGTTCAAGTGTTTCGCTAAGTTAGTGCTGGGTTGTTCAGTAGCCTCCTGTTTGTTTACTGTGCTGAAACACAGCCTCTTTGTCGAACCGGTGGTCTTTGGTTGACAGCGCAGAGTATTGAAAACACATGAACAAATACTGACTAACACTGGGGTAATTAATCAGCAAACATAACTACCGTCGGCTAAGTAAACAGATAGCTAGCTAACAGTATGTTATCTGAGACTGCAGCACACTTTAGCTCCCAGTTTTCGTCTTCTCCACAACACTTTAGCTTTAGCTCTGGACGCTAGTCCATGCCGGTCTTTACTAACCCGCTAACAGGTTTTAACTAGTTAAATGAATGTATTCTGCGACATTAAACAAAAACGTAAAAGAGACATAGTTAACGCTGATGTAACAGACCCATATTATTGGTGGCTTTCTTTACCCACATAGCTAGCTAGCACAACAAAATGGCTTTTCTCAGACAGTTCAGTTGGACAGGTGCATCTTGGGTGAAAAGCTGCCGAGATGCGTTCAGCGACAGTACGGACATTTACTGTCAGTAATGTTTTATTTATTTATATTTTTCACTTTTTCCCCCACAATATCAGAACGGACGGACCGATATTTTGTTTCAGCATTTTATCATAAATTTTTATCTCGACTTTTAATCTTTAATAAAGTTTGAATTTAATTTAATAATACTCATTTAGACTTACTCGTCTTTTGCTGATTTAAAAAAAAAAAGAAACTAAAGTTTCTTCTTCCTTCCTCCTCCTCCTCCTCTTCTTCTTCTCATAATAATGATAATAATAATAATAATAATAATGATAATATGTTCATTACAAAAATAAAATAAAGACTGAACAAAGAATAGCGTTTGGAAAACAAAATTTGTATGGGGAGAGATTAAAATAAATTACACAGGAACAAAAACAGAGCAAAACGCATTTACTTTATGGCAGAAACATTTGTGTAGTTACATTTAATTGTTTCCTTGGTTTGAAAGGTTGCATTACAGTAAATTGATGTAATTTTCTGAACTGACCTTGTTCTTGCTTGTTGTTTATTTATTTATTTAGGTTTTATATATCTTTACCATTTTTCCATATCAAGATGGACAGACAGATATTTTGTTTCTACATTTTATTTTATTTTATTTTATCTTGACTTTGAATTTTTAATAAAGTTAAAATTGAATTTAATACTACTCATTTAGACTTTCAAACCTCAGAGTTCAATCATTCATTGATTCATTATATTTCACTGCATTATGGTAAAGTGATGGGATTTTCTGAACTTTCCAGATTGTTAGCAGTTCTATTATTTGCCTTACTCATAATAGTCACATCACTGGGGAGACGATTATTTATCATAAATCTCATTGTGTTCATATTTTATGAAAGCACCAACAGTCATCCCTACAATGTTGTCATGATTTTGAGGTATTTGGTCTAAAATAAAATAAAATATTGTGATATTTGATTTTGTCCATATTGCCCAGCCCTGTTTTTTTTTCTTTTTCTTGTATTTTATGTTCATATTTCTAGTGCTGTTATTGTGACTAGTGCTCTTACTGCTGATTTGGTGTTCGTGCCCAACACACTTTATTGTATTGTTGACCCTGTGTTAATACATAAGACTAATAAAACTGAAGAGAAGTGAACAGTGTGAAATACAAAATGAATAAATAAGCTGACATATCAGCAACACTGTATGTTAAAGACAAATGTCACAATACAACAAATTCATATTAAGAGACCTTTTTCACAGCAGACATTTTGACCTTTCTTCACAGGAAAAGTGGAATTAATGACATTAATGATGGCTCAGATGTACTGTATATAAATTTGATGTAAACAGATGATTAAACATGCCACAACTGATACATAACTGTTGTAATAACATATTATCAACTCAGTCTGAACGTGTTGAGAAATAAAGTCTAACAACTCCGCCTCGCCGGATGGTCTTGAACGCACCCCTGCATCACCTGCAACCACCCGGAGTTTTCAGTGCAAATGGGCGGTGTTTCATTACTGGATAAGGAAGCGATAACGCCACCATTCAAGCCATATTTTTCTCCTGTCAGCGCGGTGCAGCCCGAGCACCATGGCTATATTAATGTTTGGCCGTATATCCGTGTCATGTCCACTGTTTTGGAGTAGTGACACTCGCCTCCTGGTGGTGATTCGGCCTGTCGTCCTGCCCGCTGTCAGCGGCGGTAGGTGCGCTTTGCTAACAGGGCAGCTTCGGGAGAAACTCGGGAGGGAGTCGGTGCGCAGAGAGCATCATCTCAAGGGAGGAGAGGCCGGATGGAAACTAACCGCTAGGTGCTTTTATTTCAGAGAGATTGTTGTAACGGTACAGCTTATCGATAAACCCTTCTGTAGACTTGTTGAAAAGCTAGCTTAGCGTTTGTTAGCTTGCTAGCATTGCCATTACTGGAGAAGTCTATTGAAGCTAACGTTAGCTTAGCTAGTTGGCCCAGAAGCTACCCACTCAATTAAAAAACAACACGACCTCCTCGCATGCTTAATCTATCTTAGCCCGCCAACAAAGTAGAGCACCTTCTAACAGCCAGTGGGAATCAGTGAATTTTGTTTAGCAACCGCTGTTAGATTTATCCTGGGCCGTGCAAGCTAGTTAGCGATAGCTAACGTCATTAGCTATCACCACTTGAGCAGCGCTACATGAGAGTGTGTCAGCTAATGTTTTCCAATATTGTTGAAAAGTGACCCGAGCTAGTCTCAAAATGAATATTTATTCATAAACAGGACTAACTTCACTTCAAGACAGATTCTGGTTAGGATGTGAGTAACAGCATGGTGGGGAAGGAGTTAGGTTAACAAGACAGACTTTGAAGATCTGTAATATTTATTGCTAGAGAATTTAAAATTTAATTTAAATTGATCAGTTATCTGTATGTCTGTGGGGGTTAGCCATAAGTATTTCTTTAATTCAAGAGTCTCACACCCTTGTGTCCAGCCCATACAGCATGTAGGGTGCATAGCACTTGCATTACATACAAAAAAAATAACAATACACAACAAAAATTAACAAAACACAATACAGCATGGCCCATATCCAAATGTGACAGAACTAGACCTTCAACAATTAGTCGATAAGTTGAATAGTCAATCAAAGGAAAATTAGTTGGCAACTATTTTGATATTCACTTAATTGTTTCAGACGTTTGTCAAGTATTTGCTGGTGTTTGTTGTCCTCTATAAGAGTAAGTTAGGTGTCACTGGGTGTTTAACTGTTTTAACTGTTACATTGGGTTCTGACAAATTGTGATGACAAGTTTTCACTTTCAGTTTTCATTTTTTGACATTTTATGGCCTAAACAATTATACAATGAACAATAATGAAAATAATCCTCAGCTGCAGCCCTAGCTACAACATATAAGATAAAATCTTATTAAATGTTGACAGTAAGTCTTTAACAAACTCTTAGCTGAGTCATATACCTGAAATGTAAATATGGACTGTAATCTATCTGCCATCTGTCATGTTAAACAGACGATAAGTCTGGCACATTTTCAGAAAATGTTTAACCAAAAGTTCATGACAGATTGCACAGAATATTACCTTTATAAGGTTTCTAACAAGTATTTTCTTTTTATTAATATGACAATTAATTGTTGGGTTTATAAAATGTCATTAAGTCTTGACATGTTTCTTTCAAAGTTCTCTTAATTGAATTTCACTGTTTACACAAATGAACATCCCTGCTGTCACTTGGTATGTTAAACTTGCTCCACTTGATTGAGGAATGTACAACATGGTATGGATATATATCAGAGTGTAAACAGTGAGAGACCATCGTGAATTTAAGGCACTTAGTAACATGAAATGAAAAGTATTTCAGTCATAATAAGAGATGAAGTTGAAGCAGCACATCCAATCCTGAAATGGCAAAAACATATCCAGGTATGTTGAGGGCAGTAGCACAATAATTTCATTATTTATACCTGTATTTTTGTGGAGGATTTGTCAAAGAAGATCTCAAATGACAAATGTTTGTCAGAGTTTACCACAGTTCAAGGTGTTCTGTCCAACTAATACTCTAAAACCTTAAGATATTGGGAATCTTTTACATTTTACATGTGTTGTTATTCAGAGGAAACCCAATCAGAATCGAACAAAAGTCTGACCTGGCTAAAAGCAGAAAAGATGCAGAGTTTGTTGTGAATGAGAGGCCCCACCCAGTGCTGCCAATGAATTAATAATGTATCACAGAAAATGTTTTGCTGTGTAATCTGTCTGCAGTTTTGTTGACGCCCGTCTGTTTTGTATCATCTAGTGTAGATGCCGTGGCCGAGATGAGTGTGAAGGCTTTTGAGCTTGTCCCCGCTGTGGAGCGAGATCTCCTCATGGGCGACAAGGCTCGCATCAACATCGAGTGCATTGAATGTTGTGGAAAGCACTTGTACTTGGGAACCAATGACTGCTTCATCCACCACTTCCTGCTGGACGAGGTCACTTCCACTAAAGGAAAACTGACGTACTCTGCTCAGAAACTGCTGCACAAATATCTGGGCCTGAAGAAACCAGTCGCTGAGCTGCGTGCTGCCTCTGCTTTGGAGCGTCTGATCGTGCTCTGCGATGGAGTAGTGTTCCTCGTCGACATGGTGACGCTGGAGAATGTGCCCTCGGCGGCAGGAGGTGGAGCCAAGATCAGAGGCGTGACGGCGTTCTGTATTAACGAGAACCCAGTGAACGGTGATCCGTTCTGTGTGGAGATGGGTGTGCTCTCCTCCAAGCGGCGGACAGTGCAGATTTTCATGGTGTATGAGGACAGAGTGCAGCTGGTCAAAGAGGTGAGCACTCCTGAGCAGCCCTGTGCTGTCAGCCTGGACGGTTACTTCCTGTGTCTGGCCCTCGCCACACAGTACATGATTCTGAACTACAAAACGGGCACCTCCCAGGACCTCTTCCCTTACAACAGCGAGGAGAGGAGACCCATTGTGAAGAGGATCGGCAGGGAGGAGTTCCTCTTGGCAGCACCTGGTGGTCTGGGTAAGTCAAGACAAAAATAGGGTATCTGCAGGTCTTTCAAAGTCTCGCCCCCAGTTTGGTATCAACTGATACACAAAGTTCAGGTATTGGTATCAGGAGGGAAAAATAGTATCAGGACATCTCTAGTCATTTTTTTTTATCTTCATGTAATTTAAGTGTTTTTTGGATGAATGTACAGTATTTATCATGCAGTCTATTAATTGTCAAAACTGGCTGTACTCATAATTTTTACAGCCTGTAAACATCATCTCCCTTTTTTTCTGGTGGTTTTGACGATTTTGAAAAACTCTGAGTATTTCTTAAGACATATTCCACTAAGTCCTCAAAATTGTCTCTCCACATCTTCCACCAGGAATGTTTGCCAATGCAGAAGGGGTCTCTCAACGGGCTCCTGTCAACTGGTCGGAGAGTGTGATTGGTGCAGCTGTGTGTTTTCCGTACGTGGTGGCTTTGGATGAGAGCTTCATCACCATCCACAGCATGTTGGACCAACAGCTGAAACAGACCCTTTCATTCAGGGATGGACACATTCTGCAGGACTTTGAAGGTATCCTCACATATTTTCAACCCATGTTAAAAATAAAAAAAAAAACACCTGTTTACCAAAAAATTATGAGATGGATTGATTATCTAGTTGAAGCTGCAGTTTTTAGTACTGTACTCCTATAACTGCGCAACAGTGACATTTTCTTCACACTCTTCTTCTACGTAAAAAAAAAAAGCAAACAAAAAAATGTGGTGCCTACATCACCCACAATGACCACAACTTGACCACCGACAATTCAGTCCGAGATTTAGGTGTGTTATGCTAGTAGAGGCTAATGTAGCATCGAACCTCTAGACTGAAGCAGATTCGTGGAACAGGCTACAGAGGTCTCACTTCTTAATCCCACATCTCCAGAATGTAGTCCTCAGCCCCAACAGACACTGACTCAAGTGACATCAGTTAAGTCAATTGATCAGACTTTGTCCAGTTCCCTCTGACATCAGAACAAAAGGTGTCACACATGTTTTTTCACACAGGCACTAGTACACCCCACTCAGGATTTTACAGACTAGTTGAATATCAAAATCACTGTGCATTGTTGTGGATTACTCCTTGATCTGTTTTAGCAGAATTTAAGGCATTTAGAGAAGAAAAGACTCAAAAAAAGCAAAAATGCAGGCATGTTGTTACTGCAGTCAAATAGTATCTTCAGCTCAGATGAGCTTGCCGGGGGTTTAGTCCAGTCAGATTGTGGCTCATTGGTTAACATCCATTACTGGTTGTATTTGAGACTGTTTTGACAAGAACTGATCATTGTTATTAGGTGAAAAAAATATGCTACATCTCCCGCAACTTGTCGACTACTTTTTGGGAGTAGTTGGCAGTAGTTGTGAATGCCATACTCCCCAGGACCCAAAAACAGACTTTGATGTGTAAAATCAGTCAAGTTAAACCCTTAAATTTATCAATTCTATAAAAAAACAAACAGTGTCTTTAACTGTCAAGTGCTTCCTCGGTGCACCCAATTTCCTGAAGAGTAAGCCTCAGTTATTAAAACATCCAGCGATGGAAGGAGTCTTTGCTTGCTGGGCTGAAAAACCAAAACCTTTAATTAAAGTAGCTGAAAGATATGTAGAGCTGAACACTGGGGCCTTGACTCTTAATGGGATTTTAAACACTAGCAACATGTTCCTACTGCAGAGAATCTTTGAGTTTCAGTATTATAGTCTGGGCACAAAGTGACTGGTAGATTGGATTCACTCACCCGTTAAAAAACAATGGTAATGGTACACCTTGTTTATGGTAGCTCAGAAACTAAACCAAGCTTTGAGCTGAAGCTGGAAACTTTGTAAGAAAGTTTTGACCTTATTTGTCACCTCTGGTTTTACTCCATTCAGTCAAAAATAATGGGAAAAACACATGAAGCTGTCTCTTTCCAGAGCTAAAGACTGATTAAAGGATGTTGTGTAAGGCACAGGATTAAAATGAAAGCAGAGGCTGTTGGTTCTGTACAGACAAGACAAATGTGATGTAACTTTGCGTTTCGAGAGTGCACAAGTTATGACCTGTTGTGTGTTTTAGGAAAGGTAATTTTGGCGTCCACTAAGGCTGTGTATGTCCTGGTCCCCCTGCCGCTGGAGAGACAGATCCAGGACTTACTGGCCAGTCACAGAGTGGAGGAGGCACTGATCCTCACAGAGGGAGCACAGAGAAATATTCCCAAAGACAAGTTCCAGGTAACAAACTTTGTGTTCTTTTGACTTTATAACATCGTGTGTGTGATTGATGGGCTGTACTATGCTACTGATATCACCACTAGTCAGTGATACTATAATAACTTTGCCTGAACTAAGATCCTTAATGTAAACTACTAATCTGAGCCGTCTTTTTCTAAACTAAGCACAGTTGTCTCATGTTGTCACCTTCTGCATGTACAGATTTTGCACAAAAGAATCCTCCAGCAGGCTGGTTTCATACAGTTTGGCCAACTTCAGTTTCTAGAAGCAAAAGAACACTTCAGGTAAGAGTCTGATTCATTGTTTGATGACTGTAGGATTTAACTCTTGTGTTTGATAATTTTAGGATTAACTGTCTGTGGCTTGAGTCCAGTAGTTTCTGTTAAACTACTCTCACATACCAGTACATATTGAACTGTGGTTGGTCAGGGTTGAAACAAAAAAAATATGTTGGAATAAAGTGTTATGAACAGCAACCATGTCACCCATCAGGTCATCCAGTGTTTTCTAATTCTCATCCATCTCAGCCTGTTAATTCATTGTGACTTAAGCTTCTCTTCCACAGCAAAGACCTTTTGTAGAACACAAACTTTCAGGACTTAAGGAAACAGCCAATTTTACTGAACAGCCAATTTTGGTTGCTTGATCAAAGATGCTACCCTATAAGTTGTCTGAACTGCTTCTAATCTGCACTTTAGTGCAACTTTGTATCTGTAACTACTACTTCATGATTTTATAGATGACTCTGCCATGGAGGTTGTGTTTCAATTTCTGTGTATTTTCCTGGTTGAAAGTTTGGCCACAGACAAAGGAACTTTGGATTTGTTTTTGGTGTGAATCTGAAATGTTTATGAATTTAAACATTTATTTTTAATTATTCATGTTTATTCCTCTATTCTTCTAGTATAAAACCTTAACAAATGTTGAAGATTTGCAGCTGTGAAGTGTGTGCACTCTATTGCTGTATTTCTACTGCATGGTACTGCCTGACTTGCTGGAAACAGTTCTTTTTTGGTGTTTGATTGCCAAAAGTTTTATATAGTACCTGACACTTTTTTAGTATCACTTCAGACAAAGTTCCAAGTGAGCTGAGCTGATACTAAAAAAGGTGGAGTGAAAACACTGCAGAACACTGATTGGCCAGAGAGAATTGTCACCTGTGCGAAACACACATCTTGCACACCGACCACCATTTTTTAAATTTTTTTTTATTCATTAAACAGATTTTTAAAAATGGGAACCCACAAATCATACCGTGGTCAACTGAAGAAGTGCAGACGTTTCTCTGTTTTGTTGCCAGTGAAAGTTTTTCAAAAGGAAAGGATTGTTCCTGTGTGTTCACGACAGGAGTTTCACTCAGTGTCACTATGACAAATCAGCTAAGAATCCTGCCTTTATTGAGTGAATAACAGCTACGGTGGGAAATGAAAGTAAGAAAAGTACCTGGTACCAAAAGTGCACTGACTTAAGCCGAGTTGTACCATGCAGTGAAAAGTTGTCTTGTTTCTGGCCCTTATTTCTTGATTGCCTCAGTCCCTATAATTCTTTGTCACCTCGCCTTAATATTTGCAGGAAGGGTCAGCTGGATGTGCGGGAGCTGATATCTCTCTACCCGCTGCTGCTGCCAGCCTCCTCTTCTTTCACACGCTGTCATCCTCCTCTCCACGAGTTTGCAGATCTCAACCATCTGGCTCAGGGTGACCAGGAAAAAGTTCTGCGATGCAAGAAATTCCTTATCAGTTACTTGGGAGAGGTAAATGGAGTAAAAACTGATTTATTTCCACTTGTCAGAAGTTCTTGTCATACTGTATATTCGTGACATGCAGTTTTCCTTCATCTCCACTCCCAGGTACGAAGCACAGAGGTGGCCAATGGCTGCAGAGAGGACGTGGACACTGCACTGTTAAAGCTGTATGCTGAGCAGAATCATGACAGCCTTCTAGACTTGCTGGCTTCAGACAATTCCTGCCTACTAGCAGACAGCGTCCCGTGGCTGGAGAAATACCACAAGTGTGTATGATACAAATTATGGGTTTGAGTTCTTGTTCTTAAAAGAAGTTATTATTCATGACAGATGAAAAACATTCAGAAGATCACTGCATTTTAACACACACAGACATTTTTTAGTTTTAGTATTAATATTTATTGGAATGGACACACAAAGACAGTTAGTATTTAACAGCATCAAAACAAATTAAATGTAATATTTTAATGTATAATAAAACTGTTTGATATAGAGTAATTAGGGTAAAATTCATAGTCTCAATTTGATCATGTCTCATGCTTAAAGCTGTGGTAATTAGCAGGAATATGAACAATTGTGTGCACACTGGGAGTCAGTGTAATTTTAATTATTGCAGCCACAAAATTTTCAAATTACTACAGGGACTGACTGAGACAGGATTTTGTTGGGTAAATACTGTCCCTTGCTCCTCGCTGTTAATTATCGGTCTACTAAAGTTTTATTACAGTGTCCAGTTTAGTCGAGCCAATTTAATTACTTTGTACAAAATATAATCTTGAGGGAAGCTTTGCTTCATTCAGTCTTTTTTTTTTTTCTCTCTCTCCTCTTCTAGATATTTTGCACTTGGGCTGCTCTATCATTATAATGGTCAGGATTCAGCAGCACTTCAGGTGTGTATGCCCAAAATGAGTATATTATTGGTTCTCACAGTAAAATCAACACCAACATGATGGAATTTAATGATTTCCCTTCATATTTCTGACAGTTGTGGATTCGCGTCGTAGATGGGGATCTGCAGGACTCTACGAGATCTGACCTTTATGAGTACATCGTGGACTTTCTCTGCTCCTGTTCCAGTCAGGACCTTGTATGGAAATATGCAGACTGGGCACTGCGGAGAGATCCCACCGTAGGTTACCAGGACCTTAGATGACCTCAAAAATATAACAGTACTGTCCAGGAAAGATTATTAGTGCACTGACCTTTTTTTTTTTTGATCTAACAAAACATGAAGTAAATCATCAGAAACAAGCAAAACTGTAAACAGAGCAAACAACACCGCAGTCAGACAAACGTCGACATGCTGATAAAGATACAAACGTGATATATTCTCATAACTCATGTTAGGCAGCCTAACAACCTAAATAAGTAACAAAACATTGAGAGAATAAAGAAAATAAACACTTGATCCTTCTTCATATATACAAATTAATATCTTCATAATTTACGAAAAGCCTGATGGCTTTTCAAGGTAATTACAAAAAGAAAATAATTCTACACTTGCTGCTCTCCTCCGTAAAAACATTTTTTTGACAACCTTCAGCTACAATACAAATTTTTTCTTCCACAACAATGTAAAACAAGAAATTTTTTTATCTTATACAAACACCCAGTCAGGCAATTCCAAAAAGCCAGTAACAGTCGTAACAAAAAACATAAAACGACAATAACTGAAGAAAGAAGATAAGAAAAAATACATTAAAAGAAATACACCACCTGGACAAAAAAAGGTCACACAGTCTACTATTTCGTTGGACCGCCTTTAGCCTTGGTTACAGCACGTATTCTCCATGGCATCATTTTGATAAGCTCATGCAATGTCACAACATTTATTTCTGTCCAGAGTTGCATTCATTTTTCGCCAAGATCTTGTATTGATGATGTGAGAGTCGGACCGCTGCGTCTAGTCTTCTCACATCCCAAAGATTGTCAGTGGGGTTAGAGTCTGGACTCTGTGGTGGCAATCCACACAATCCATGTGTGAAAATGATGTTTCCTGCTCCCTGAACCACTCGTTCACAGTTTGAGCCCAGTAAATCCTGGCATTGTCATCTTGGAATATGCCTGTGCCACCAGGGAAGAAAAAAATCCATTGATGGAAAAACCTGGTCATTCAGTATATTCAGGTAGTGAGCTGACCTCATTTTTTGGCCACATAACACTGCTGAACCTCGACCTGAGTGACTGAAGCAACCCCAGATCATAACACTGCCCCCACAGGCTTGTACAGTAGGCACAAGGCATGATGGGTGCATCACTTCATCCGCCTCTCCTCTTACCCTGATGCCCCCATCACTCTGGACCAGGGTAAATCTGGACTCATCAGACCACACGACCTTTTTTACCAATTAGCCTCACTGATAAGTGGTTTTCTTAAGGCTACACAGCTGTTTAGTCCCAATCCCTTGAGTTCTCTTCACATTGTGTGTGCTCTTACTTTCACTATTAAACATAGCTGTGAGTTTTACTGTTGATTTTTTTATGATTTGATTTCACCAAACGTTTTAAGTGATCTCCCTCGATGATGATCATTCAAGATTTTTTTCCGAGCACATTTCTTCCTCAAAGATGATGGTTCACCACTATCCTTCCAGGTTTTAATAATGTGTTGGACAGTTCTTAACCCAATTGTAGTAGTTTAAGCAATTTCCTTAGTTGTTTCTCTTTGCTTGATGCAGGCCAATAATTTGACCCTTCTGAAACAGAGTAACATCTTTTCCATGATCGCAGGATATGTTTAAAAAATGAGAAGCAACTCATTGCATCAGTTAGGGTTAAATAACTTGTTGCCAGCTGAAACTCTCTCACACAAACAGCTCTTACGTGTTTGCTTTGTTAAATCCAGGTGGTGTTTTTTTTTTTTTTTTTTGGACAGACTGTATAATAATGATTCATTCATTCATTTTCTGTAACCGCTTATCCGTGAGGGTCGCGGGTGGCTGGAGCCTATCCCAGCTGACATTGGGCGAGAGGCGGGGTACACCCTGGACAAGCCGCCAGTTCATCGCAGGGCCGACTGTATAATAATGATAAACATCAAATTAATGTAGAAAAGGAAAGTAATTAAGAGGGGTAGTCTTTACAGATGATCAACATCAGGTTGATTTTTTAACTGGTTTAACAGTGTAAACAATTCAATATTTTGTTTTCTTTTATTTGATCTAAATTTGAATTATTAATTAAAGAAGAATCTCCTTTGAATAACAGAGTGAGCCAAACAGGATTTGTTTTCATTAGTAGTCCCTGGTCAGATGATAAGGCACCATAAAAATCAAAATTTAAGAAAAGCATGTATAACCATAGTACATAAGTGTAATTATAGAACAGTTAAAACAAGCAGCAGTTCTCTGTAGTTGCATCGGACCATTGAACAGACATGCAAAATAAGATGGTTAGTATGGCTGAAGAGTTTCAGTTTACATTTCTCACAAGCCATTTCTTCACTTCCTTATTAAATAAGGAAGGTCTTAGTTCTTACTGAACTCCTCATGTATACTGGCATTTAGCTCCATTAACGTGTGGTTTGATTTGGTGGATTTGGTTTTGCAGTACGTGGTCTTTTCCTGTGACACTGCGGGTTGAGTATCTTTATATTCTGCATGTTTTTCTCCTCATGTCATGTTATGTGCATAATTTTTAGCATCATTTGAACCTCGCCTTTCTTCTTTTGTTCATAGATAGGTGTCCACATCTTTACTAAGAGGCCTGGCGGTAAAGATCAGTCAGAATTGAACCCTGATGATGTCATCACTTACCTGGGAAAGCACAGCAAGGCGCTGCTTCTCTACTTGGAACACCTGGTGCTGGAGAGAAGGATACAGGTACAATAAAAGGATAAAATGACTGGCTGTTAATGACAAATGTGACAAAGTTAGGGATGGGCATCGTTAAGATTTTATTGATACTACTACTCATCAATAGCCCTTATTGGTTTGTTCCTTATTGACAGTGTTATCAGTTCTTTTTCTTTACTAAATAATTGCTTTTTAAATATATTATTAAAAAGAATAAAAAGAATAAATTCAGAACAGGATTAGATTAGCATTGAATATTTTAAGTATAACAATGTTTCTAGAGAAGCAACAATAATATTTAGAACAGCAAAGTCACTATATAATCTCAATATCTAATTAGAAAAAAAAATCTAAAATGTCAATAAATCCAATTAAATTCTTGATATCAAGTACTGAGTGACGTTTAGAGAGAATGAAGAACACAGACATCAGCCAGAGGAACAGAATCTGTGCTCGCCTCAGAGATGCTGTGTTGTAGCTGACCCAAATACTGACCTTCCTGCGGGGTACCAAGGTCGTTAGAAGAAATTCCCTGCAGTATCAGTTCTCCAAAGTACTGAATTGTATTCTCATCATGGATATGTTTAGATGTACTGCAACTGTCTCGTTATTGACCGCATTGTAAATATGAAACTGGTCACATGAGACACAGAGGGTCAGTGGTTTGCAGCACTGTTCATTGACTTCCTCCCGCAGTCTTGACCTGTGAGCTACAGTACGTGAATTAGGTAGCCTTTTAAAGTGTTTGTACAGCCTAGTCTCTGCCTGGCTCCTCTCAGGAGTTCTGGACACAAGTATGTGAGAAATGGGATGAATGTTTGCATGAAGCTTTAAAATGTCTTATACAAAGATATTTTCACTTAGAGCAGTGCTCTTTTTTTTAGCGTACCCTGCTTCACACTTACAAGCTGCTCAGTACAACCCAGTCTGATCTGTTGGTTACTGAGACACTCCACTGTACTAATACTAGTAAATTGCAAGTTAATTTCTGAATATTGCAGTTTGCAACGTAAACTTTTTTTTTTTAGGATAACTGTTTTCTTATTGGAAAGTTCATTGAATTCAGATTGTTTTCTTCCATGTTTGTGTATTCAGAAAGAGAAGTTCCACACACACCTGGCTGTTTTGTACCTGGAGAGGGTTTTGTCATTGTTGTCGGAGTCGCCAGCAGATGAAGAGCAGCTCACCAGAGCGAGAGAGAGGCTCCAAGCCCTGCTCAGGGAGTCCAACCTATACCGTGTACAGTTTCTTTTAGGTGAGACAAAGTCAGAAGACACCACTATGCTTGAAGTCTTATTTTTCAGATATTTCTATTTTTGTGTGTAAACACTGATGAATGCTAATTTGCAGCATTTAACCAACTCTTTGAAGTCTACCATAAAATTGCCAGACTTAAGTGGCAGACTTGCTGAATGTAAAGGTGATGATTCTCAGGACTTTGTTTCAAAATGGCTGCAAGTTTTGTCTCTTTCTGTTAAATGTCCCTCTGCCTCTTCAGGTAAGGTGGAGAACTGTGAACAACTGCTGCTAGAGCGTGCAACACTACATGGAAAACTGGAGGAGCATGATAAAGCACTGCACATATTAGTGCACAAGCTCAGAGACTTCCCGTCTGCAGAGGCCTTCTGTATGTGGGCCTCGTCTTCTCGGGATTCTGCTTACAGACAGCAACTATTTCACCTGCTCTTGGGGGTGTATCTAGATGGGAACCAGCACAGCAGCAGCAGCAGGAGGTGGTGGTGGAGACCTGGAGATGGCAGCAGTGGACCTTCTAAATCGGCACGGTGAAGTGTTCGATGCAGTCCGTGTCCTGCGCATGCTCCCTGAGTCCTGGTCACTGCAGCTGCTCGGCCCTTTCTGGGTCGCGCTGTCAGGGCCAGCATGCACGCCTGCCGCACCTCCCAGATCGCTCTCGGGCTGTCCTACTCTGAAAACCTTCAACTGCTGCACGACAGGGTGAGAAGCACACAACAAGAAAATCAAGAAAATACACACAACAAATGCTGAACATTTGTTGATTCCTGCCTCTGAGGAATTGATGCTTTTCATTATCATATACTGCCTGGCCAAAAAAAAAGTCGCCACCAAAAAAAAAGGTCATACACTTCTATAATATTTCGTTGGACCGCCTTTAGCTTTGATTACGGCACGCATTCGCTGTGGCATTGTTTCAATAAGCTTCTGCAATGTCACAAGATTTATTTCCATCCAGTGTTGCATTAATTTTTCACCAAGATCTTGCATTGATGATGGTAGAGTCTGACCGCTGCGCAAAGCCTTCTCCAGCACATCCCAAAGATTCTCAATGGGGTTAAGGTCTGGACTCTGTGGTGGCCAATCCATGTGTGAAAATGATGTCTCATGCTCCCTGAACCAGTCTTTCACAATTTGAGCCCGATGAATCCTGGCATTGTCATCTTGGAATATGCCCGTGCCATCAGGGAAGAAAAAATCCATTGATGGAATAACCTGGTCATTCAGTATATTCAGGAGTCAGCTGACCTCATTCTTTGAGCACATACTGTTGCTGAACCTAGACCTGACCAACTGCAGCAACCCCAGATCATAACACTGCCCCCACAGGCTTGTACAGTAGGCACTAGGCATGATGGGTGCATCACTTCATCTGCCTCTCTTCTTACCCTGATGCGCCCATCACTCTGGAACAGGGTAAATCTGGACTCATCAGACCACATGACCTTCTTCCATTGCTCCGGAGTCCAATCTTTCTGCTCCCTAGCAAATTGAAGCCTTTTTTTCCGGTTAGCCTCACTGATTAGTGGTTTTCTTAAGGCTACACAGCTGTTCAGTCCCAGTCCCTTGAGTTCCCTTCACATTGTGCGTGTGGAAATGCTCTTACTTTCACTATTAAACATAGCCCTGAGTTCTACTGTTTTTTCTTCGATTTGATCTCACCAAACGTTTAAGTGATCGCCGATCACGATCATTCAGGATTTTTTTCCGGCCACATTTCTTCCTCGAAGACGATGGGTCCCCACTATCCTTCCAGTTTTTAATAATGCGTTGGACAGTTCTTAACCCAATTTTAGTAGTTTCTGCAATCTCCTTAGATGTTTTCTCTGCTTGATGCATGCCAATGATTTGACCCTTCTCAAACAGACTAACATCTTTTCCACGACCACGGGATGTGTCTTTCGACATGGTTGTTTAGGAAATGAGAAGCAACTCATTGCACCAGTTGGGGTTAAATAACTTGTTGCCAGCTGAAAGATAATCACCCATGCAGTAATTATCCAATAAGAGGCTCGTACCTATTTGCTTAGTTAAATCCAGGTGGCGACTTTTTTTTTGGCCAGCCAGTGTATGATACAGTAGTTAACTGAATATAATTGTTTTTTGGACTGTTGGTCAGTTTTGCAAGACATTTGAATATATCCCCATACACACAGCCATTTTCTGACATTTTATTGACAGTTTAACCTGTAAATTAAGAAAATAATTGGTGTATTAATTGATAATGAAAATAATCATTAGTAACAGCTCTCAACTTGAATCATCTCTAAAATTTGAAACTCAGTTCAAATTTTAACTTCTGTGTAAACTAATCAACTTTAGTCCCAGAGCTTTCACTCTATGCTAACTGAGATAGAAAAGTAACAAGTATGTGGATCAGAATCATTTTACAAATTATTTTTGTTAAGTTATTCATCTATATAGCTGATTTTTTTTTATGAATGGGCATATTAACCTATTGAGTGACATGTTGTATCTTTATAAATCAAATTGTTTGAATTTCTTTGTCAGGAACTTGTAAATTTATTTTATAACCACTTAAATGTAAGGTCTTCTATTTGTGGTGGAATAGTTGTTGGGAAAGTGCCTCCAAGGACAAAAAAAACAAAAAAAAACAACGTTGGATAAATGTCAGTTACCTCTAAAATTCTAAAATGAAAAGAAAATTTTATTTATTTTACGTAATATAGGACATAGGCTATACAGTTTATAAATAAATTAAAATTAACACCACATTTACCAGCTGTAGTGATGAACACATTGATGCAACAGTAATTATAATTTAATAATATAATGTATTGTTCTGAAATGGGCCATACTACATAATGAGTGCTTATGCCTTTCCTTCAAGTATATTTTGATGCTCATATTTTGTTCTTTCCCTCCTCCCTGATTTTAGTTTCATATCATGTCACCTTTTTCACTACTCTAGAATTTGTAGATCTGGTATTAACATATGCTGAAGGGTTTGCATATCGTTTCTTGTCCATATAATTAATAATTCCATTTTATTTGAACATATGTTATGGTTATCTTCATGCTTATTACTACTTTAAGTGTTTGTAATTTTTTGTATTCTCTCCACAGCTGAAAGAGCGGAAGAAACCGATCTTTGTGTCTGATAAGAAGGGATGCCACCTGTGCCACAACACCTTCAGCGAGCCTGACGTGGTGTGTCTGCCAGGTGGAGTGCCCGTCCACACCCACTGTGTCGCCCAGAGAGTAAGAGACTCTCCCACAAAGAGACAGTTAACTAATAGCAGCAACCACACGTGAGACTTTACTCCTCAACCTACCATGTTATCTGTGATCAGAGGCACCAAACTAAAGCAGGACGTGCTGAGTTTTTGGATGGCTGAGGACTGCGGGGATAACAATAAGCACAGAACACCCATCACCATAGTAAAATCTGCTATGGAGCTGATGAGAAACACAAAGAAAGCCGTGCAAGTGTGTATGTGTGTGTGAGAGTGGAAGGGAGAAACAGATGATTTCATCTGTTTATTCCTGTGCCACAGTCATACCACACTTTCAGACTGCAAGTTTTTATAGAAGTAACAAAACAACAGCTAAGTCACCCGGCCCTTTAATCCATTTCAACGTATAATTAAAAACAGGCTCCTGTGCTTATCTGTGGGTTCAGTGCTGTGCCGGTGATCGTCTTTGCGTGAACAGTTTTAAATTTGAGAAAGTGCTTGAACCACAGAACACACAATATTTGAAACCTGTTGCAAATATTTCTGAAGCATGCATAGTATTACCACTCTTACAGTTCTGGTCTAATCACCTCATATGGGTATTGTATTAATGTTGTCCTGACCTGCACATTGCAGTGTTAGGTTTTAATGTGAAATACTACAAAGACTCATGGAGTCTTTCATGTCTGTCTTCTACTCTCTGAGATCTTTGCTCACTGCTGCTTTATTTTTCCCCCTCAGTCATAAGGGCAATGGATGTGTGTGTGTGTTTCAGTTGGTGACAATAGTTTGATCCAAGCACATTTTGATTTCCTGTGATCGAGGTTAGAGACATTGTTTCAGTGTATCAACTGTGTAGCAACAACAGTGCAAAACACTACATGAAATTATACATTGCTTCACTAATCAGCAATAAGTTTAACTGGGGACTCAGTACTCTGCACTGAGAACCAATCAGATTGAAATGAATCCCACTTCAACCAGTAAAAGAAAAAATATCTCCATGGCAAGTCATAATTGTGAGATAAAAAAGATCTGAATTATCACATTAAAAAGTTGAAATTATGGACTAAAAAGTCCTAATTATGAGATGACTCGTAATTATGATATAGTTGTAATTATGAGATAAGTCAAAATTATGAGATAAAATGTAGAAATTGACATTAAAAGAAAAAATATGAGATAAAAGGTCTAAATTTTGAGATCATTTCTGACTTTTTTATCATAATTATGACTCTCCATCTCATAACTGATCTTGTAATTGTAACTTTTATCTCATAATTATGACTTAAACTCATAATTATGATTTACATGGGTTTCCATATATTGACCTTCTATAAAGTGCAAAAAAATCAGCCACTACTGAGAATCTCAGTAGAAACATTGTGACAGCTGATGTTATGGCTCACATATAAGCGGCAGATACTGTATGTAGAGTATCATAAAACCATGTGAAATCAAACTTAATTTTGGTCTGGTTTTGAGTAACAAATGAAATAAATCAAGAGGGATCTTCACTGCCCGCCTGCTGTCACAGATCCATTTTGTTTGTCTGGCTAAAGTCCATACAGTGATTGTGTTATAGAGTTAATTTGAATCCTGCTTCACAGCTCAAATGCTACAAAACAAATGTCAGTCTCAGTCAAAATGTCCTGTTGGCAAACTGCAGTAACATTTAGGATGGCCATGTAGAATAAGGAGGTAATTAACAATTATATGAATAAACATTTGCAATTTTCATAAGTATGTTAAAAGAGGAGATGATTATAAGTCATCTGTTATTACTATTTGGGGTTAATTCAGTTTTTTTCACAACTTACATGTGAAAGATGTAGCTTCCATTTTCACCACAGGATGGCAGCAATGTCTAAAATGTTTAAAACAAACAAAATGAACCACAGGTGGAACATTATGGTGATTACTTGGTACGGTATTCTTTACTGTTATTCAGCTAAATGCCCTGCATATGTGTTTTAAATAGTGGAAAAATGTGAAAACCTGTTCCTTTTTTTTTTTTTCATCTACACCATGCCACCATCCATTAACATATATGCTGGTCCTGGTTAAAAGGAAACATCATTGGAGTGAAAATATAATTAATCCCATATTCAATGTTCTGACTGTGCAGCATTGGCATGAAACCTCCAGATTAAACAGTTAATGTGGACAAGGATGACTTTCTGCATTCCTAACAAAATTAACAAATGGCTGTCAAAGAAATTGGACATCTCACGATGCATGATATTTCATTGCACATAACCCCTACACCTTTTGTTTTTTAATGTTTAGAAATTGTGAGAAAATCATCCACAGCTTTGATGGCCCAAGAACAACATGTGGTTTGATGCATCTTAGCTTTCATAACTGCCTCCTCCAGAGTGCTGAAGTTTAGCTTTAACCTTTTCATCATGACACCCCTCTCAAAAAACAGACAGAAACTGAAGTCGGCCATATTCTATCACAACGAAGCCCTGAAATTCTTTACAGGCTTGTCATCGCAGAACACTGCTTTGTCCTTTAGTGCTTTCCAAATGTCGTATATGTGTTGGATAACAATAAAGTGCAGCTTGGACCTCATAAATGTTTCTCCCAGACGGACATGACTAATCACAGTTGCATAATGTGTTTGTGTAGCTAAATTGTGTGTGAACAGTTAAATCAGGGACATATTTCCTAAATGTCTGCTGGAGGTGACGCTTTGCTGAAAAGTGGTTCATGTCAAACTATTTCACTTTGAAGAGTTGTGTTACTCGAGGTGGCAGAAGATGCATGAATTTCATAACGGAGGAATGAGAAAATGCTGACGCAAAGTAAATGTGGTTTAGCGAAGCTTCTGTACACAAAACACAGTTTATGAAGTTAAATCAATGTGCACCACCGTGTTTTCTTTGTTATATTCAACACTTGTCTCTCGCTCCAGAGATTTGTCACACTTAACGTGACCATCCATATTTAAATTATGAAAACAAGTTATTTTGAAGGTTACATTCCTCCTCTAAAAGGTGTGAAAATGAATCCTTACCTTTTACACACTACAATCTCAGCACAAAACATTCATCCAGTCCTGAAAAAGAGAAGATCTGTCAGTATTCCCAAAATGAGGCCTCCATGGATTATAATTTTTTTTAAAGTTTTGCCAGTCTCTGAGTAAGACAACAGAAGCAAAACCCAAAACATCAGAGAAGTGTGTCTCCTCAGTTGTTTATTTTTAACTAATTTATTGTCCAAGTTTCTTAAACACATCACTGTTGTGGGATTTTGCTTGTTTCTCTGGTGCCTGTGCTGTTGACGCTAGCCTTCTGTAACTGCAACCCATTTCCGTAGGGAACTCTGTGCAAACATGGGACTATTTTTCTAACATCTAAATATTGTAGATACTGTAGGCTTGACTCACTTTCCATGACAGGAATTCACAGCTTATGCACAGCAGCATCTTTCTGTCTGAACAGTCTTAAGTGTAGCTTGCTTAAAAGGCCACCTAACTTCAAATAATTTAAAAAATACAGTACAGTTGTGTGAAAAAAATGCTATTGTATTTTATAAATATATGTATACTGGTATGTATATACTGCATTTGTACTTGTTTGTTGCTTTCTAAATCAATGCCAATGTGGATGGGGTGTACAAACTAAATCCGTCCCACTTTAATAAACATGAAACTGTATATCACTCACAGTCTCAGTTTCACACCTACAAGTAATTCCCATCTTTATTTTGACAGAATGTTTTGTTTTTCTCTTTTGTATTAACTTTTGACAATGAAGGTCCCGTGGGCTAAATTGTGAAGACAAAAAAATAATTAAAGAGGGAATGCTGAAGAAGGTTCTTTAATTAGCCTTGGTGTGTTACTGGATAGAAATTGAACTTCCCTCCAAATGTGGATCAAAGTAAAATTATAGATTTTAGCAGGAAAACATCATGTCTAATATAATGTATCTCATAATTGCAGTGACTGCAAATGTGAACTGTACAAACATATTTCTTTATCTTTAGATAACACTAAACTGATCTTTCTCTTTTGATGCTCAAAATAAGATTTATTGGTCACTGTAGGTCGTAGTTCACCCACATGATTCATAATGGATACATCAAGTGGGTAAACATGCTTTCAAACAGCTTTAATAGACCTTTTTCACAGCAGCAATTTTTGATATGAAACAGTAAACACAGGTGTTATCAATGAAAGTAATTAAGGTTCCATTCCATTCAGGTCCACAGAACCAGAGTGCTGCTATTGTGCATGTTGGCTCAATGGAGAGGCCCTACTACTCCAAATGAAAGAGAACCTTAATTAATCATTGGTAACACCGGTGTTTACCCTGCCATTTCATATCAATATGGCTGCTGTGAAAGGGGTCTGTTACTAGGGGTTAAGGAGGTATTTAAATCATTCATAACAACTGACCGTATTTACCCTTCCTCTGCTTATTACTGCGGCTGCCATCAAAAAGGTTTATTTCCAGGAATTTAGGAGATATTCAGATCATTTACGCCTATTGGCAAAAAGTTATTAAAGTAGTCTATCAAAAGTGAGAGTACTCACAATGTAGAAAAAAGGCCCTGTGAGTATTAGAAGGCTGTCAAAAGTATCAATACTTTGATACTTTTTCAATACTACGTTTAATACGATATGATCTAAGAGCTCATTCAAGACCTCACTTCAGTTCAGTCCTGCCTGAAATTTGGCCACTTTTTTCTGTGGCAATAAAAATACAGAAAAGAAAAAATGTTATTACTTAGGACTTTTTTTCTTTTTGCTGTGGTATTGTATCAAAGTTTAAATTCTGGTATTGTGACAATTCTAGAGTCCTATGCTGTTATATAATTGTTATTAGCCTACATTATTATTACATTTTACAGTTGTAGATGGTGTAGTTACTATAGACCAGTGCCAAAAGAATCAATCAATCAATCAATCACTTTATTTGTCCCCAGTGGAGCAATTGGTTGTACAGCAGAGGGAGCAAACATAACAAAGATTAAAAAAAGAAAAAAGAAAAGGGCATTATTTCATGAAATCATGTGTTTTATATGTAAAATCCTAGCCTGAAATATGATATATCCCCACTTAATTGTAGTGGGAAAGTATAAAATAGCATGACATGGAAAGTTAGACGCTTTTCACCACCTGCTCGGCACACGGCTCATATCGAGCACCACAAACAGACGGCAGGAGGAAACACCTGCTAAAAGTTTCATCTGTAGTGACAAAATATTACAGACAAATTCAGTCTCTTGACGCCTGTTCCCACGTTCTCACTTTCACCGAAAAAAAACAAACAAACAAACGAACTGGTAAGTACCTCAGTTCACACCGACACCTGTCAGTGATTAACGCTAATCTCATTTAACGCGAGCGGCGTCGTCGCCAGTGCAGGTTGCTATGGCAACGTGGGAGCGAAAATCATCAGTTTCCCCGTCAAACGTAATTTCAAAAGTATGCACGCGAGTACAGCTCGTGAAAAAAGACAACTTAAAGAAAAACAAACAAACAAAAAAAAAAAAATCCAGACGAAAAATCACTGAAACAGAAAAGACATGGTTGACATAGAGGATATCCATGTGAGGTAATTAATTCAACACTTCTGTACTCTTGTGAAATTTAGAGCAGTTTCTGTATGCTGGCAGTGTTTAAAGTGTTTGAACAATTATTGTGTATTTCTTTTATTCATATAAAAACATAATGTGGGTAATTAGGTGCAAATATTGGCTGATAATATCGATTTACTCCGACTTCAGAGACAGAGGAGTAATGAAAATTTACATTAATCTGACAATAAAATGCAGTCCAATCAAAGTGAAATAGGCAAACATTTTAGGAGATGAAACTGAATATATATATTTTATATATATATATAAAACCATATTATTTTACACATCAACACATAGCTAAGTCTATGTTGATTTCATAAAAGAACATGTGGTGACTGCACCAACTAAATCTTGATAGATTAAAACTTACATCTACTATTAATTACCCATTTAAAGATGATTACATGTGATACATTGTTTGCAATATTTATTTGAAAGGACCTCAGAAGTTGCAACTGACACTAACCCTGGGGACAGTTGCAACATTTTAGCTAACTTTTGCTTTTTGTCTCAGTAAGCATGGTACTCTGAAAATATGCATAGTTTACAATAATATGAAAGCATTATTTATTTTTATTTAGTAATATTTATGAAAATAAGCTATTACTCATTTATGTGTAGAACATAGGCCTGTCTTGAGTCAATGTGCAGATGTTACAGATGCTATTCAGTCACTCTGTATTTCAGTGTGAGGCAAGAAAAATTGAACAATTTGCAATGCAACAAACTTTTATTAAACATGCAATTTGTTTTTGGGTGAACTATCCCTTTATCTATGCCACTATAACTAATTTATGTGGAAAAATACTATTGTGTGGTCTGTTTTGCTATTGCTGCTTAGCTTGTCCCAACTGCCCCCACCCTGACAGCCATGACGGAACATCATGTGTTAGCTAGACACAATGACCTTGACAGATGCTAAACATGTCACTTAGAAGTCAACAAAACAATGCCTACAACTCAGTAAGTTTTGATTGAGAGTATAACAAAAAATGAAAAATGAAAAAATTACTTTCATTGCTCCAAAACAATTTTTTTTTCAATAAATGAAGCAGATGTTGAATGTGTCTCCTGTCTGACTGATGGGGAGAAGATCTAACTGAGAATGTGCAGTGTGAGTATCATCACTCTAGCATGTTTCTGATTGGAGGAATAAGACTTGTTGCAACGGTTCCTGTTGCAACTGTCCCCAGTCTACCCTATAATATTCCTAAGTATGTTTTCATTAGTGTATAATCACCTGAAAATAAGAATTGTTGTGTTTTATTACCTCAGAATGAGCCATTTATATCTACAGAGGGCGCAGATAGGTTTGTCGAGGTGGGAACCCCAGATCCATGAGAGATCTCACAAGAGTGATTATTTTAACCCAAACCATGATCTTTCTCTCACCCTAACCAAGTGTTTTTTGTCCCTAAACCTAAGCAGATTATAACCACAGTGTTGTCCCATTATAAAACAATTTGTTTGTACGGTGTGCACAATAAAGAAACAGAACAAATCTTACAAGAGTTTCACAAACTGAAGATTCACATCTAGACATGACTGCATGGGTCCTTAATGAAAAGGGTCTATCTGTGTCCTCACAGCATACAAGACAAGCCCACTTCACAACATGACACAACCCTATGAGATAACTTCCTGCATTAATATATGTACAGTCTTTTCCTAAACCTAACCAAGTTGTTTTTGTGCCTAAACCTACGTATGTAGTTTTGCTGGCTAATCAGCCAACTACGTCTTGTAGTAGGCGTGTCCCGTACTACTGTGTACCTGCAGTTAGACCTACCTGTCCTCTTACAGTCAACCAGAATAGACAAAGTTTTGCAGCCACCGTAGGTTCTCTGGCATGCTTGGAAGGAGAGGGAGAGATGAGGTGTTTATAATCTGCTAGCCCACAAACTGGTCCTTTAGTCCTTCATGGGACTAACAGATTATAAAAACCAGATCATGATGAAAATATGTGGGTTTTAAGAACATACAATTACTTTTCAAATTCATAAAGACCAATTTTCAATTGTGGTATTTACCTGACAGTGTGCTTAAAGAACCTTTTATTTACATACACATACATCTACTGATCCCCTTTCTTTCTTTCTTTTTCTTTTTTTTTTTTTTTTTTTTGCTTTTAGTTTACCAAGGGAAGATTCTGGTGAAGAACCAAAAGTAAGTGCCACAGAAGTTGAAACAAGCAGAGGAGAGACTCTAAACATCTTAATGAAGAGACTGCAATCCAGTTGGCAAGCTGTTCTGATTGTGATTTTGGCAGGGCTTTTTTGTGGTGTGACCGGTGCCCTCTTCAGTGAGATAAATAAACAGCAAAGTCTGAAAGAAGAATTACAGCACATGGCAGAGGAGATTTTCACTGCACGGAACAACACCATGCAGTTTCAAATAGAATACAATCAGCTGAAGCGGTTTCTGAACTCCACTTATCAAAACTCCACCCCTCTGGGAAGTGAATATGACCAACTGAAGCTGCTCATAAATGCAACGTTGTCCAACTACATCTTGTTGTCTGCTGAAAGCACACAGCTGAACCTGCTCTTGAACAGCACATTGCAAGAAAACAAATGGCTGAGCCTGCTCTTGGCGAATACAACACAAGAAAAAGCACGGCTGAGCCTGCTCTTGGAGAACACAACACAAGAAAAGACAAAGCTGAGCCTGCTCTTGGACAACACAACACAAGAAAAGACACAGCTGAGCCTGCTCTTAAAGAACACAACACAAGAAAAGACACAGCTGAGCCTGCTCTTGGACAACACAACACAAGAAAAGACACAGCTGAGCCTGCTCTTAAAGAACACAACACAAGAAAAGACACGACTGAGCCTGCTCTTGGACAACACAACACAAGAAAAGACACAACTGAGCCTGCTCTTGGAGAACACAACACAAGAAAAGACACAGCTGAGCCTGCTCTTGGACAACACAACACAAGAAAAGACACAGCTGAGCCTGCTCTTAAAGAACACAACACAAAGAAAAGACACGACTGAGCCTGCTCTTGGACAACACAACACAAGAAAAGACACAGCTGAGCCTGCTCTTGGAGAACACAACACAAGAAAAGACACAGCTGAGCCTGCTCTTGGACAACACAACACAAGAAAAGACACAGCTGAGCCTGCTCTTAAAGAACACAACACAAGAAAAGACACGACTGAGCCTGCTCTTGGACAACACAACACAAGAAAAGACACGGTTGAGCCTGCTCTTAAAGAACACAACACAAGAAAAGACATGGTTGAGCCTGCTCTTGGAGAACATGACGCAAGAAAAGACACGGCTGAGCCTGGTCTTGAGGAACACAATGCAAGAAAGGACACAGCTGAGCCTGCTCTTGGACAACACAACGCAAGAAAAGACATGGTTGAGCCTGCTCTTGGACAACACAACGCGAGATAAAACAGAGCTGAGCCTGCTCTTGGAGAACACAACACAAGAAAAGACACACCTGAGCCTGCTCTTGGACAACACAACACAAGAAAAGACAGAGCTGAGCCTGCTCTTAAAGAACACAACCCAAGAAAACACACGGTTGAGCCTGCTCTTAAAGAACACAACGCAAGAAACGACACGGCTGAGCCTGCTCTTGGAGAACACAACACAAGAAAAGACACGGCTGAGCCTGCTCTTAAAGAACACAACACAAGAAAAGACACAGCTGAGCCTGCTCTTGGACAACACAATGCAAGAAAAGACACGGTTGAGCCTGCTCTTGGAGAACACAACACAAGAAAAGACACAGCTGAGCCTGCTCTTAAAGAACACAACACAAGAAAAGACACGTTGAGCCTGCTCTTAAAGAACAAAACTCAAAATAAAACACAGCTGAGCCTGCTCTTAAAGAACACAACACAAGAAAAGACACGACTGAGCCTGCTCTTAAAGAACACAACACAAGAAAAGACAAGGCTGAGCCTGCTCTTAAAGAACACGACGCAAGAAAAGACACGGCTGAGCCTGCTCTTAAAGAACACGACACAAGAAAAGACACGGTTGAGCCTGCTCTTAAAGAACACGACGCAAGAAAAGACACAGCTGAGCCTGCTCTTAAAGAACACAACACAAGAAAAGACAAGACTGAGCCTGCTCTTGGACAACACAACACAAGAAAAGACACAACTGAGCCTGCTCTTGGAGAACACAACACAAGAAAAGACACAGCTGAGCCTGCTCTTGGACAACACAACACAAGAAAAGACACAGCTGAGCCTGCTCTTAAAGAACACAACACAAGAAAAGACACAACTGAGCCTGCTCTTGGAGAACACAACGCAAGAAAAAACACGGTTGAGCCTGCTCTTGGAGAACGCAATGCAAGAAAACAAACAGCTGGGCCTGCTCTTAAAGAACACAACTCAAGATAAAACACAGCTGAGCCTGCTCTTGAAGGATACAATGCAAAAAAAGACACAGCTGAGCCTGCTCTTGGAGAACACAACGCAAGAAAAGACACGGCTGAGCCTGCTCTTAGACAACACAACACAAGAAAAGACACGGTTGAGCCTGCTCTTGGAGAGCACAACGCAAGAAAAGACACGGCTGAGCCTGCTCTTAGACAACACAACACAAGAAAAGACACAGTTGAGCCTGCTCTTGGACAACACAACACAAGAAAAGACACAGCTGAGCCTGCTCTTAAAGAACACAACTCAAGATAAAAGAGAGCTGAGCCTGCTCTTGGAGAATACTTCCCAAGAGAACAAACAGCTGAGCCTGCTCTTGAAGGACACAACACAAGAAAAAACTGAGCTGAGCCTGCTCTTAGAGAACACAACGCAAGAAAGGACACGGCTGAGCCTGCTCTTGAACAACATGACACAAGAAAAGAAACAGTTAGCAGTTGAGAACAAAGAGCTGAACACATTTCTAAATGTTGTGGAAGGGGAAAACAGAAAACTGAACGTGCGTCTGAATGACTCATTGCGCATCATCACCCTGGCCTCTGCAGAAAACAAACATCTTCGCCTGCTGTTAAACAATGAACGACAAACTTCCATGCAGCTGGAGGCAGAAAATCAACATCAGCGTTCAATCCTGTTCTCCAACAAACTGTCCTTCCTCTGGAGATTCTGTGACAAGAGCACCCTGCAGTGTTCACGCTGCCTGCCAGGCTGGACCGAGCACGCGTCACGCTGCTTCTTCCTGTCCCAGGAAACACAGAAGTGGGAAGATGCTCGCAGGCAGTGTCTTGACTGGGGTGGTGATCTGGCTGGTGTTTTAAATGCCAAGGACCAGGCGTTCTTGACCAATATGACTTTTCAGTATGTGCAGAAGCACCCTGAAAAGAGGTTCCATTCAGCATGGATTGGGTTGGAGGACATGGTGAAGGAGGGCACCTTCATCTGGGTCAATGGCAACAGAATGAGGTCAGGTATCATTTACTGGAAGCCCCTGGAGCCAAACAATGCCATGGCCTCGTGGGACAAAGACCGGGCAGGACAGGACTGTGTTGCCATTGTCCCACCGAGACGCATTGGACAGAAGGGCTGGTTAAACTCTTGGGATGATATTGTTTGTGGTGGTAAACGGCACTACCTGTGTGAGACAACAGCACTCAGTTTGACCTGACTGAGAGGCCTGGGATGATGAAGGCTGGACTCTTCTCCAAAAATCTGATGTATATAACTGTAATCTTCATATTTATGTTTATGTTGTTTTGATTTATAAATTTGACCGATGATGCTAATTCTTACAATATATTTGATACCAACTTTACCTGGTTCCCCTGTTTGTAAGTAATGCAATACATACTTTGACCATACAATTGATAGAAACTTTATGAAAAATAGAAAATACGTGGCTTCAGCAACACAACACAATGGACAGACAAGGTAACGTTCAACACCAAACCAAAATCAAAATCAAACTTGCAGCCCTGAAGAGGCTATGTCTAGCTTGGATCATCTGCATATGTAAGAAAATGAATGGACAAAGCACATTTTGGGTCACATAATTCATAACAAGACTATGTGATTAGGTAATTGTTTATCACTGATAATTTGTTTAATTTGCAAATTAAACCAAATATTCAGTGGAAAAATGTAACAGTACATAAAGTACATATACTTAAATACTACATACAAATTTGAGGTACCTGTACGCTACTTGAGTATTTCCATTTTATGCAACTTTAAACTTCTGGTCCTACATCTCAGAGGCAAATATTGCATTTTTTTTTCTCCACGGTTTGTCTGACAGCTTTAGTTACTAGTTACTTTTTAGATTATCCTTCCTGTCCAGTGGAAACCAAGTTTTAATTAGAGGCATTGGTGTAGATTACACTACCCGGTATTTCAAGAAGTTAAAATTAATACAACCTTAAACATTTACAGCAGCAAAGCATAACAGGAAAACACTGACAGGGACCATTTTACTGCACAATGAGCACTTTTACTTTTGATACTTAAAGTATATTTAGTAGATATTACTTACTTTTACTTAAAGCTACAACAAGAAACTCGCATATTTTGTTAATTTTGGTAGTGCCTCTGGACAAAAGCAGTAGTGTCTGCACTGCCATAACCACAAAATATGATGTCAAAAATAAAATTCTCTGAATAAAAATATCCCCTCTTACTTTTAACTGACTAGCATACTACTCACTGTAACTTTGCCTGAAAACAGAGAAATTGTCACTCTTCTTGCTGATAGTCTTGTTTACTTATGAAGGTCATATATAAGTATCAGTATTAAATGGGGGCTGTTTCATACCCAGTTAAAACTCCCTGTTGTAGCTTTAAATTATGTTTTGAATGCAGGACTTGGACTTGCAGTGGTGTATTTTCACAGTGTGGTATAATGCTTTTAGTTGATAAGAACACCTCTTACACCATTGCAAATGTTTCAGCTGAAATGAGACTCTTTGTCATGTTGTTCTTTTAGAGTTGTGTATCTCTTGTTGTCAGTGTATTTTTAGGTCTGTTAACATAGATGAGAAGATAAGATAAGAAGAAGAAGAATATAAACAAGAAACAGATACAACGGTTGGATTAACACCCTTGCATTTTGGAAATATTGATTTGCACAGTTTGAAATATTACACCTCAGTGAAATATTGATAATGCAAAGTATGAAATATTACCCCTGAGTGAAATAATGATATTGCATAGTTGGCATACATTAATATTGTAGTGAATCTGTCAGTTTTGGTGTGTGTGGTCCACTGGTTGTAAAGTTGTATACATAATTAATGTTTTTTTTTTTATCACCCATTCTTGAGAATTGGGACAAATCATGTCCTACAGAAAACCTTTAAAAATTATTAATATCAGTATGCTGTTTTGGTTTGCTTTATTTTTCATTCCCTAAACTTGCTCTGTGTCAGAAAACACCCTATCTATCTATCTAAAAGTGGCAACACCTACTAGTAACATAGGTGCAAAAATTATAATCATCTTTGTTTAAAAATATATATTTTTAATGAAAATACTGGCCCTTAAAATTGTGTCCCAGATTTCAGTTGACAGATTTTTACAAAAACATGATTTAATAAACCATGAAAAGGTTTATCTATACCCTAAGCTCCCCTGTCTCAAGTCCTGCTTTAAAGGGATAGTTCACCCAATTCAGTCATAATCTACACAGCCTCATGCCGATTGAAGGTCAGGTTTAGTTTTTTAGCCACAAAATACTGGTGGAGTTTCACAGGAAAACAGTGTTGCAGGATCTCTGGTTCAAATGAATGGTGACCAGTTTTCAGATGGGGGGGGGAAAAAAAACAAAAACATAAAATGCCTCCATGCTGCTCATCTGGTGTGATTTAAGGAGCCACATTCACTAAACCCGAAACTAAACCCGACCCTCAATCAGCATGAGAGTGAGTAGATAATGACTGAATTTTCATTTTTGGATAAACTATCCCTTTAAGAGTTTTATCTTTTAAAATCTATTTTTCCAGCATAATTAAGGAGAAAAATCAAAGCCCCGTCAACACACAGTTTTGTCCTATTCTCAAGAATGTAAAATAAAACCATTATTGTCGTCTGTTTAATATGATCTTTAATATGTCATTTTTTCTAAATTCCTGATTAATTATAACGTTGAAACCCGAGTTGAGGTTTCGGTGAAACTACTCCCCCTGCAGACACTTCGGTGTAACTGCAGGCTGACCAGCTGCACTGACTGAGCTCGACTCGACGCAGCAGCAGCAGCAGCAACACGACCGCCATCTTTAACTGACAGAAGGCGAACTGCTGAACCGGAGTTGTGAAAAGAAACTAGGTCAGGCGCTCGGAAACCGAAAACACGTCTGAAAAAACTTGCTCGATAAGCGGTTCGTCAGCGTTTTCTAACCCGCCGACACACCGTGCTGTCCTATGGTCCAATGTGTTTGATCGGTCGGCCCGCTCGAACGCAGTTTTCGTGTGTCGGTCCCGGTTGACGTTGAGTGATCGTCTTTTCTGATAAACAGCCGCCGAGGGAGGCGAGAGCCAGGTGAGAGGAGGACGGTGTCGATGATTGCTCAGAAAGCAGACTGCGTGTTAAACTGGACTGTTTTTCAGCATGTGACTTCATATTAAAGACAACTTGTTTGCTAAGTTGTTTGCTAGCAAGATGCGACGCCCGGTTCGGCTAAGCTAACTCTGGTGTCGGCTGGCGTGACGTGTTTCTGTAGTAAACAAACCACTGGCGTTGTCCATAGCCGTCATTTTGTGCAGAAAATGTGCAATTATAAGCAGTTTTGCAGCTTATGAACTTTACATGAGTCTGAACAGACGGTGTTGTTTGAGGCAGAAGGAGGCGTGTCCAACACTGTAACACACACCTGCTTATTGACACTTATGACAGCTTGAAGTAGTGTGTCAATATGCAAACACCAGAATAATAAGGACCATCTTCCATATTATTTCCCAGTTTTGCAGTTATTTTTGCGTGCATGATAATGGGAAATGTAACTCATCATGCATGAAACTAGGAAATCTGGTTTTCAGCTCTCAAGTACACACACACACACACACACATACTGCGTTTTATCAGATGTTAACATGAAATAGAGTAAACACAGGTGTTACCACTGATAGTAATTAAGGTGCCTTTTCATTTAGTGGTACAGAGCCTTTACAGTGAGCCAACATGCACAGTAGCAGCACCTGGACTCTGTTCGACCTGAATGGAATGGGACCTTAATTACTGTCATTGATAACACCTGTGTTTACACTACTAATAAATACACTGCTATACTATTACTGTGTCTAAATGACTGCTGTGAAATAGGTCAGTTAGTTTCAGGGGTTCCCAACCTTTTTCATGTAAAGCACACTCCACAATATCTGCACTTGAGACCACAGACTCCCAATTGGAGGCTTTTGCTTTAAGGAATTCCCTCTCAGTAATTTTTTATTTTATTTCTAGGTTTGAGGATAAAGTCTTAATAGCCCATTGATGATATGATTATTAGACGTACAAATCAGTACTGATGTTGGTTTTGGTGGGGGAAAAAATGTATGTACTAAAAAAATGTATAAACCAATAGGGATGTCACAATTTGGCAAAGCCACGATCCAACTTCACTTTTGAGTTTAAGGTCACGTTTCTGTTAGACAGCTATGCCATTGTTAGACTATTGAGTCATAATTTGTAAAGATCAAGATTATTATGATTATGATTACAATTATGATGAATGGTTTTATGCCCTGACAACTGTCATTTACATTTTCAAATTCTTCTTTAAAAAATTGTTTACATGATATCAAGTGTGATATAACAGTCGGTATGTTGTGGCATCATTGAAGTGTTTGGTGTAAGTAGGTGGGGGTGGAGAGAAAAATAAATACTGGCAGAATCACTGATTCTGGCTTTGATTATTGAAATTCAAAGCTAATTCCAATCGATTTTTGATTTAATATTGAAATTGTGACACCCCTATTAACTGATAATGTGTGTTTGTGTGTACCATTCCTCCGAAGCTCACAGGTTTTCTCACAGTTTGGTTTAGTCTGCCTTGTTAATCTAGAAATGGCAGTAATGGTGCCCCATTTGAGAGAACTAAAAAGACTAAAATGAGAAAAAGACGTGTGTTCTGTACCATATTAATTGTTAATGATTAATTGATTTTTGATAACATCTTTTAATATAGGTTAAGGAAAACGGCACAAAATTTGCACCCCTACTGTGTATAAATTATGACAAAATCTCTTCATATATTATTATATATTGCCCAACTCTAGTCAGCAGATACTTTGAGTATTGTATTGATCTAAAGTTATGTTTAGTGCTGATATTTGTCAATTTCGTGATCTTTTTGCTTAGGAGTATACACCTGTCAAATATACAGTAAAGTAGCACAATGTTAAGTTGAGTAGTCTTAAGAAAATGAATAAGTGACAATGAATGCCTAATATTTCTTGGTTATAGCATCACAAATGTGAGGATTTGCTGCTTTTCCTTCACTTATTTTCATTACTTTAAATATTTCATGGACTAAGAAATTAATTGAGAAATAATTAATATATTCACTGGTATTGAAAATAGTTGCAGGTTCACAACCATGCATCATTTTACAGGTATATATTCACTAAATGTCGGCATGCATCAACTAAAATTGACTGCAGGCTTGTTAATAATAGGATAAATGAGATAACGTTTAGTCTGCCAAACATGCCAGGTCTGGTGATGAAGAGGCTCTGCATAATTAATACCGCTAATCAAGAATTCCTTTCCCTGTAAAGTTAACTCAGCCCAACCATCTGGATTTTGTTAACTCCTCCCCTGTTTACCCAGGATGAAACGAGGTCTGCAGGGGAATCAGCAGGAGGATGGAGGTGGCACCAGCGGGGGGCCTCAGGAGACTCTTAAACGGTCCCGCAAGCAGAGGAGGGAGAAAGACTTGGAGGAGGAGGAGGGAGCCCACTGGGAGTGTCTGCCGCAGGAGATCCTGCTCCACATCTTCCAGTACCTCCCTCTGCTGGATAGAGCTTATGCTTCTCAGGTACACATGTAATAATGAGCCATCAGTCACTACACAGTAGGGCTGTAGTCAACCAAAGAAACTCTTGGTCGACTGAAATTCTATGTACTCATCAACCAATTGATTGATCGATGGGGGAAAAAATCTGCATGTTATCTCTACATTAACTAAATTGGTCAGTGCCCTGAGTACCTACTACCTACTCTGCCTGGTAGCCTATCCTAGGGGTGCTAATCAAAGTAACACAGCGTTTCCAAGCAAATGTATAACAACAAAGCTAACACAGTTCACACTGCAGTATAAATTTCCGCAAAAAGCAACATGAAAAAACAGTTAACAGATACTGGCATCTGATCTACTCTTGTTATGTAGTTGGCTTCACATGAGTCCCTCAGTATTACAACATTTTACTGATGACAATAGCCACATTAGCTGTGCAGCATGCTAATACCAAATTCAACAGGATAACCAACAAAATTAACACTAAAACAACATAAAACGTGACAAAAACTTATGGTTCCAAGTTTGAAGTCAGGTCACAAACAGCCAGTATCAATCTATCATTGAGCTTATACTGTTTCCGACTGGTGCAATCCCGCAAAGTATAGAGTACACGTTTTTGTCAAAAATAAAGTATTTATCGACTCGGCCCCTCTGTCCTCTTGGACAAAAGGTATTCCATGAGTGCTGATATAGATACTTTTAACTATAAGTGTCACTCTGCTTCACAGGTGTTCTGATGTTACAATAACATTACAATAACTAACAAGTAGAGATCACAGACAGGACAAAAATTAGGTGTCTTTTACAGTAATATTTCAGGGCTTATTAATGTGGGATCATTGTCACTTTTTAATCAGACAAAGTACACAGAAAAGGATACAAAAACAGAGCAGGCCTTCACCCCAGCACGTGGTTTCTGTACTCTCCCATGAGTAGTTTCACCCCAGAACGTGGTTTCTGTACTCTACCGTGAGTCACATTTTTGTCAACTTGCCTTTCCTACAGAATTCAAAAAGCATGTGCTCTTGTGGAAAATAATGCTTATTGGAAATATGATTCATTGTAAAAACAGTGAGTCCTCAAGCATGCTACTAGCAGGTTAGTTAAGCTTAACCAAATAAGGATTATTTCAGAGATGGATCCCTTGAATAAGTTCTTTTTTTTCTTTTTTTTTGGTGTCACCTCAGGTGTGCCGAGGCTGGAACCAGGCTTTTCACATGCCAGAGCTGTGGCGGTGCTTTGAGTTTGAGTTGAACCAGCCAGCCAGCTCCTACCTGAAGGCCACACACCCAGACCTCATCAAACAGATCATCAAGAGACACTCAAACCACCTGCAGTATGTCAGCTTCAAGGTATGAATAGAGTTTGTAGCTGGGCAGGTTAAAGTGATCAAGAGTTAAAGTGTGTAGTGAAGTGAATTGGTATGTTCTGCTCAAGTTCAAGTGTCACTGGGTTTTCATTTTCCCTCTCCGTGGTGCTCAGGTGGACAGCAGCAGAGAGTCTGCAGAGGCAGCGTGTGACATCCTCTCTCAGCTCGTGAACTGTTCTTTGAAAACTTTGGGGCTCATCTCCACAGCCAGGCCCAGCTTCATGGAGCTGCCCAAGGTACATTAAGCCTCAGCAAGATCATTATTTCTGTGTTTTTATCTGCAGGCAAAGCTTAGACGCTGGATTACCTGGACAGTCACCAGCTGCCACAAGTTTTAGACTACTGTTATAATGGCAGCATTGCAAAATGTATGTTATCATCATGATTACAGACCTTTCTGAATGGTAATATACTGTATGGATGTGACAATTAAATCATTTATTAAGTTATTTCCTCTGATTAATGTCTAAAATGCAGCTGGTTTGATTAATACCAAGTTCCTGTGTGAAGGTCGATAATGTAAGATCTCCAAATTGTCAGCTAAAAACACTCACCCTACGGCTGGGTGGTATGGCCTAAAATTTATGGTATAATTTGAAGCTCATACACATATATAACTTTTTGGTTTTCTTTTTTTTTTTTTTTTTTCTTAAAATGAAATAATATATAAAAATAAATAATAAATTCAATAAAAATACTTCTGAAAGAGTAAAACACAGTTATTACTGCACTCTTACCTCATATTTTCATGGACAGTTAATACTTGGATGAAAAATCATAAACACGTGCATGTTTGTTCTTAATTCATACATATAATCTAAAGGTACACTGGATTTTTTTTTTACTGTACTGTCTTTTTGAACACATGTTGTAACATAGTACGTACATACAATAGAGCTGCAACAATTAATCATTAGTCAATTGGTAATTAATTGCCAACTATTTTGATAATCAATCTGTTTCAAACTATTTTTTAAGAAAAAAAGTCAAAATTCTCTGATTTCAGCTTCTTAAATGTGAGAACTTTTTGGTTTCTTTACTTTTCTATGACAGTAAACTTAATATCTTTTGGTTGTGTCTAAAACAACATTTAAGGATAAATAATTAGTTGCAGCCCTATATACAAATGTCTTAACACATACACACACATATTTACAGAAAAGGTAGCACTAAAAATGTAAAAGCAGCAAAAATGAAATTAAGAGAAAGTAAAAAAAAAAGAAAGAAAAAATAGAAAAACATCCAGTGGGATTAAAATGAAATCTTTGAAAAAAAGCTCATAGTACTCATTCATATATAACATATATAACATACACTGGATCACCATCTGTCTGTCCCATTCTTGTGAATGGGACATCTCAAGAACACCTTGAGGGAGTTTCTTCAAATCAGCTCAAATGACCACTTTCACTCAAAAATAAACTGATTAGATTTCAGTGGACAAAGTTCATGGTGACCTCACAAAACACATTTTTGGCCATAACTCAAGAGCTCATTTGCTAATTATGACAAAATTACACACAAATATCTAATAAGATAAAATGATGTGATGATTATATCCATAAGGTCAAAGGTCAGCTTCACTCTGACGTTACATTGTTCAGCTCTCTATCAGTCCTCTGTCCTCCTCTGTAAAAAGTGAAGACAGCATGTTTTTCATCATTTTTTATTTCTTCATATAATACATTTAATAACTTTTATTAAATTCCTTCAAAATCTTCACTACATTCTATGAATCCAGACAGACATGAATGTAATTTGCAGCATGACTGGTTGGACAACCACAAGGCAGTAATTTTAGTTTTGCCATGTAATCTGTTAAGCACATATTCAATATTGATACACTGAAGTTTTTGATCTCAAGAGATGGTGTGGAGTAATGTTTTGAAGAAGTTTTTTTTTTTGTTTTATTTGTAATTTGTGCTTCACAAATATGTACACAAGGATGCAAATGCTCTTAGACAAGAGTGACAGTTCTGCCACCTGCAGAGGGCGGTAATGAGAAAGTACAATGGAACTAGATGGAAGTAATAAGCTACAACTGGTTATCAATTTTTTGGGGATGTTTTTGTAAATAAAAGTAGCATTTTGTTTACTACAGAAAAGAGATGACTAAATACTTATCTCTTTTGCTCTTTTTGACAGTCTCACTTCATCTCAGCTCTGACAGTGGTTTTTGTCAACTCCAAATCTCTGTCCTCCCTGAAGATCGATGACACACCTGTAGATGACCCCTCCCTCAAAGTCCTGGTGGCCAATAACAGCGACACCCTCAAACTGCTGAAAATGAGCAGTTGTCCTCATGTTTCACCTGCAGGTACTGACAAACAGAAAGAATGGTATATATAAGGAATTTCGATGATTATTCATGATTGACAGATTATTGGTAAAATTTGTGTTAATTTTGGCAACTTTTTGTTTTTATTTAGACTTAGTCCTGAGTCAAAAGGAGCTGTTAGTTTTTATCATTTTTACCCTGTTTTAGTTGACTGAGAGTCTGGGCATTTGAGTCGTCTTAACCGTAACTATAAGTAAGGAAGTTTAGTTCCAGTCAGTGACAACTGTAGATATTTTAAGTCTTTCTTTAGTCATCAGATTATGTTGAACTTGCACAGTCCATCCAGTCTAGCCAAAATACACAGCCTACATAATGTAGCGCCACCGCCTTAAGAATTGACCTAATAAAGCTTTAAAAAAACAACCTAATGGTTTAGTAGCTTGACTCAGTGGTAGGTGTGGTGAGCCTTAATGTGTCTCTCCAGGTTTGTGGTATTTATACCAGCTTTTTTTATGGCCACATACTGCTCTCCTTTTAATAAAGCAATGTATTCAGTTTTTTTTCTCAGTCTCTTTATAACAAAAATGAGCCCAAATATCGCCTTGTTTCTTTTTCCCAAGCCCTGATATATTGTCATCATTAACTTTAACTTGCTTTTTTTTCTAAAACATAACAGATTCACTCTCATTTTAATCTGTGCAGCTGCGTGCACTGGCTCTGTGCAGGCTTGTGTCTCAGCTGTGTTTCACCTGTGTAACCGTGACCGAAAGTGTTTATTTACGCTTCAAGTCGTGCGTCAATTTATGCATAAACACGAAGATAATGGACTATGAGACTAGAGCTGCAATGACTGATGGATTAATCCATTTTTAATCAGTGATTTCAGTTTCTTAAATGTGAATATTTTCTAGTTTCTTTATGTCAGTAAACTGAATATCTTTGAATTGTGGACAGGACATCAGAATGTCATCTTGGGCTTTTGGAAACACTAATTGACATTTTTCACCATTTTCTGACGTGTATGGACCAGACAAATAAACGATTAATCGAGAAAATAATCATCAGATTAACTGACAATGAAAATAGTCATTAGCTGCAGCCCTATTTGAGAGCAAATGGTGGAGCTAAAAGGAATATAAATGCACATGTATTAGCAGACAAGGGAGGTTAATTGTGCGGAAGTGAACTGGTAGACAAGAATGAAGATGTAACAGGGACCTTGATATTGATATATAGATATTTTAGAGTTTTTATTCAGATGTAGTGATACACAAATTCAATAAATCACTCTTGTTAAATGTTATTATAAAAGCAACAATAAATCTAAAAGCTATGGGGAGATTCAACAGTGTCAGCCAACATTGCTTTATCATTTTTTCTGTCTTAAACAGGCTGTGTAGATCTGTACTCTCCTTTAATTTACTTTTCTCTATATCCCAGGCATCCTGTGTGTGGCTGATCAGTGCCATGGCCTGAGAGAACTGGCTCTCAACTACCATTTGCTGAGTGATGAACTTCTCATCGCCCTCTCCTCAGAGAAGCACGTTCACCTTGAGCACCTTCGCATTGACGTGATTAGTGAGAATCCTGGCCAACAGTTCCACACCATCAAGAAGAGCAGCTGGGACGCCATGGTGCGCCACTCTCCCAAATTCAATCTGGTCATGTACTTCTTCCTCTACGAGGACGAGTTTGGCCCTTTCTTCCGTGATGAAATCCCTGTCACGCATCTGTACTTCGGCCGCTCCGTCAGTAAAGACGTGCTGGGCCGTGTCGGGCTCACCTGCCCGCGTCTGGTCGAGCTGGTGGTTTGCGCCAACGGACTGCGGCCGCTGGATGAAGAGCTGATCCGCATCGCCCAACGCTGCACACAGCTGTCGGCCATCGGTTTGGGAGAGTGCGAAGTGTCCTGCAGCGCCTTTGTGGAGTTTGTCAAGATGTGCGGAGACAGGCTGACACAGCTATCCATCATGGAAGAGGTATTGGTCCCAGATCACCGCTACGGGCTGGATGATATCCACTGGGAGGTGTCAAAGCATCTGGGACGCGTCTGGTTTCCAGACATGATGCCTACCTGGTAGAGCTCCACGAGAAGATCCAAGTTGTGTCCAGGTTGTTTTTTTTTTTTTTTTTGAGAGAGAGAGAGAGTGTGTGTATGTGTGTGTGTGTGTCTGTTACTTTGAGAACTATGCTTGTTTGAAACGCCGCTCGTCTTTCTCCTGTTTGAGAGGCATCATAAGTATGAGTCTGTTTTTCTCCCTGAGAACGTGAAGAAATTACTTCACTTTGAGATTTGTTGTGATGAAAAGTGTCAAATTGATTCCAACCCTGCCATGTATACAATGTTTATATTTATATTTATATCTAAATTTATTTGTCTTGTTGTCACTCATAATATTTAGCACCTTGTTCTCAGACACCTTGCAGATTGATGACACTTTTCCATGGGAACTAACAGGACTGTGTGGGAAAGAATGGGAAACTAACTAACTTACTCCATCATATGCAGACAAATGCACAAACAGTTTGCCATATTATGAACGGGCATAATTACATATTCATCTAATAGAAATCAGAAATTTCACAGCTGCAGAGTTTCATTTCAGTAAAGTCACTTGACAGAAAGATACATTCAGCAGATTGTCACCACCACACTAAAAGCAAACGGAGGTCAGGCAGTGAGGAAGTTTAGAAACGTGTGATGGAAAAATGCACGGTACATGGATCAGATGGGGGATTATCACCATTATAAGCTAACATGATTATTTTAATATATATGTATTGAGTTGCAATCACCTCAGTTCCCATCATTAACTGTCATGGAAGGTTTTTCTGACACAACTCGACTAATGACACATGGTGACTGTACAAGAATAAGAAACATTTCATAATGAAGGGATGTGTCACCCAAAGAGTGACACTTGTTATAGACCGGGTCGTTGATCACATAGCACAGAAGAATTACATGTTGAATACATTCATTTTTGTTAGGGCTGACCGAATATCATTTTTTTGACATTTGAAACTTGTATCAAGGTTTACCCAATGAAGCTTTGAAACGAAAAACAAAATCCTCAATTTGAATAAAGTGATTAATCCATTTTAAATGTTTTTTTTTTAACATTTAAAAATTAAATTTATGTAGAAAAAGAAACAAAAACAAAATTAATATTCAACTGACTTTCAGTGAGCAACATAAATAAAACATTTCATGTCTGAAAAGGAGAACGAAGTAGCATACTTGTCAAGTCATACCTCCTATCAATATTTATCCATCAATAAACAATCAATTATATAAACCCACTCTCCTCCCTGGAATCCATCCCCACAACACCACCACTTTCTTTGTTATCTTACTTAATCATCAGCATTACAAAATCAAGAATGCTACAAGAAAAAGAAATGAGTAGTTAGTCTCTTTTTTATTCAGTCAGCTTCCTTTAATTAATATAACTCACTGGTTTTGTCATTAAAAATGTAATTTTTGTTGCTGTTGATTGCTGCTAGACCACCCTGTGCCTCCCTTTGTGTGCGGCAAGTGGGAGAGCAGTTTTTAACACTGCAGTGAAAATTTGTTTTTTAACAGCTAAATGGCAGTAAATGTGGAGCAAAGCTGAATGTTTTGCTAGATGAAAAAACTAAATTTTGGGGGGAAAAATATTCGGTACAGCCCTGGTTTTTGTTTGGTTTTGGTCTCCGTGTGTCATCGGCTCCTGCGTCCTGTCATCGTGTCTCTCTTTGATGTGTTTGAATGTGTTTCTTAGTCACTGCATCTCATTTAGAAACAGAACCGTCTCTTTCTCTGTCTCTGATTTGATACGGACAAAGCTAAAGAGAGTTCCATCTCCCTTTTTCTAAGGACAGCTACTTGTGTCGTGATGATTTAGTTTGGCCATAATCATCTTAGTCTGTATATACTGTGTATATATACTGAGTGATGTTTGAACATATTTTTGTGTAATGTACAGCAGCTATATTTCTGCATTGCCTGGCCCATGTTCCTATTGTAATTGTAAATATCAAAGTGTTATATTGAGAAAAACAAATGGGAGGGAGAAATTTTAATAATTGAATATTAAAAGTTAAATATTGTTTATACGTTTATCCCACTGATGCACTTTTATTCTAATGAAGGACCCAAGTTTAGCAAGAAGAGCTGCATTGAAATTAACAGATTTTTGCAGCCAAATGGTGGTAAATTTTGGCAGTGGTCAGTAACTCTTTTGATTTTATGAATCACCCTTGGTAGTTAACTTGTTTTTATAGAGTATTTTCTGTATTCTTACAAACATTTTAGGTGCTAAGACATTTAATTGGCAGATGGAATTGTTTGATTATTAACAACTGATGCACAAAAATCATTCTGGGAAGCTCCTGGGACAAACTAAACCTTCTTAACCGCACAATAATAGTTTACAGTCAGGAGATTTCCAAAGAAAGATACTGTATATTGTGGCTTGGCATTTATAAAAGATATCTTAATGTGGAACTCTTAAATTTATGGACAAATGTTAATCACCTTAATACATGTACAAAATGTATTGCTTACTGATGCTGTTAAAAATTTGATAACATCAGCAGAGAAAAAGGCTAATATTTTCAGTCATGATCAGTTGACAAATGCAAAAATACATATTTTCTGTATATGAATTTAGTTAAAAGTTATAGAGTAACATAACAAACAGAGGACTGAGGATTTTAAATGCGAGTACAGGGCTGCACAATTATGACCAGTGTACTTTTTGTAGCAAGTTCCTCAGGCTGTCATACAAAAAAAGCAATTGTCAGGCCCACAGCAAGGATGAATTTTACAACTTAAATTGATGGTGGTCCTTTATATTTAATTCTAGATTATATTTATCTGTTGCATAAAACATTCACTCAGAAACCCGTGTTTAGTTGGATGGTATTGATTAAAAAAAATGAAAATCCTGATCTCAGTGAGGTCACTGTGCAGCCCTGAGGAGAGGACAGTGTGGCAGCTGAATGTTGATGTAACTGAATGTTTGCCTGAATGTGTAAAAAAAAAAAAAAAAAAAAAAGAAATATTTATGTTTTGTTGCAATAGAGTGCAAGAATAATAGTTGGAAAATGTGTTGAGGTGGACTTACCAAGGATGTTGTTGCCTGTGGGCTTGATGAAAGATACCACCTTTGGACTGTGCAATGAGAGAGACCTGTAAATCATTATGTTGAGTTTCAAAAAATGATTGTTATTTTACAGGGTTCATATTCATCCTTTGTTGTGTATTTTGTTTGTAAATGCTAATTGAAAAAAAATCACTACTTCACATGAGTATTTCTTCAGTTGTTGCCCTCTAATAGGGACACATCACATGTCTTAATTTTGTTTTCAGCAAGGCCTAGAAATGGACTTTATCCTTTACTGACTTGCATTTTATTGTGTATTTATAAAACTCTGCCATCTGCTGGTTAATATTAACTGCATTTGTATTCAGTGCTTATAGGTTATTATTTTAATATTCAATTATAGGCCGAGTGAGGGCTGCAGTTTTTTTTTTTTTAAATAGAGAGTACAGTGACAGTGTGTTGTTTGTATTTTAGTTATACAAGGCTGCATCATACTGAGAATACTTTTTGAAAGGTCACCTCCTGTACTTTTTCCCAAAGACATGTAATATTTGAGTAAAGTTCATAGCCACATTAAAAAATGCCTGTTTGAATACATATTCTGTCTGAATTATAAAAATAACACTGTTGCTTTGATGAGCTTGTTGTGGTGTCTTTTTAGCTTGTGTTACGCAGTTTTCTTCTTATAGACAAAGCAGCTCTGAAGACAGCTGAGCTGAGTTTGAGCTGGTTGTTCTAAGATGCTCCGCAGAGTTTAATAATACATTTAGTTTAACAGTCACAAAAACTACTCTGGGGAGTGAAAGAATATTTTAAATTAATCATCTGGCATTAAGTTCACGCACCTTCAGGATTAAACCTGAATGAATTTAGATCAGTCTGGATACAAAAGGAGTACTTCTCAACAAGATACTTTTTTTAGGTTTTCAAAGTGGGAGGTGGGCCTCCCCAGGGGGCTCCAAACAATTTAAGGGGTAGCTCAGGGAATTTAAGGTATTAGTTATTAAATAAGTTATCAAAGTAGATAACATAACTGAGAGAATCAGAGATTTTTTTTCCCAGAGTTAGAAACTAATAAATATGTTTGGGCAGACCTTCTTCTATGTGTTTGTTATATTCTGAAGTTTTGTCAAGCAGCAATATTAGGCTATCATGCCTCAAGTATTGAGTGTCTATAGGATTAAATTACATAATTTTGATCCTATAGGCACTCAGGAATTGAGCAAAACTAAGGAAGTAAATGGGGTGGGGGGACCCTTGCTATAGACCTTGGTCACAGCAGGCATATTGATATGAAATAGTAATGAAAATATATGTATTACCAATGGTATAAATTAACGTCCCGCAGAAACTTTTCCAGTGAGCCAACATGGACAACAGCAGCACCGTGACTCTGTTTGACCTGAATGGAACAAGATCTTAATCAGTATGATTGGTAACACCTGTGTTTAGCCTGCCATTTAATGTCACAATGGCTGCTGAGATGAAAAGTCTATCAGTGTCAGGGATTCTCAGCCTTTTCCATGTCACGGACCCCCACAGTAGATGCACATTAGACCATGCACTCCCAGTTTGAGAGGATTTTGTCTTACCGAATTCCCCCTCAGTAATTTCTTTTAATTTTTAGGTTTGAGGATAAAGTCTTCACAGCCAATCAATGATCAAACTAGACTCACTTTAAATTACAATCAATCAAAGCCAGCTGTGTTTCTTTCATTGAGATGTGATGTGATAAAAGTTAAAAATTTCTATTCCTCCTTTTGCTGGGGGGACCCCCTATGTCCCTGTTGGGGTATTTGGTCTGAAACTCACTGTGTTAGTCTCCTCTGCAGCCATACAATGGCTTTGTGAGGCTGCATTGTAAGTATTTGCTTATAAACGACAGAGACACTTATACATTCCCAGGGTCCAATGTTCCCCACATTGATATGGCACATAATGGGAACATAACAAAGCCTAGCCAGCTCTATATAGCAAACAAGAGTTACGGTTTAGTATAGAACAAATGACCCTGGGAACATACATGTGCTCCTGAAATGAAAGCAGAGGATAAATTGAAAATTTTGACCTTGACCCAAAGTAATTGAAATTTAACCTGAGGAGAACAAATGTCTGCACCATGTTTTATGGCATCAATCCAACAGTTTCCAAGATGTTTCACTCAAAACCACAAATCACGTCAACCTCATGGTGACAGTAGAGGAAATGTCACAGGACCACCAGTGTCAGTAGGATTCATCTTCTGGGGCCAGTATTTGAAAAGTTTTAATCTAGACCAGTACTATGTGGATAGGATTAAGTCTCTAATCTGATCTTTTAGTATCTGGATCAGGATGATCCTATGTGAAAATTCTTTGATCCACAAGATTTTGTCTGGGATAGCAGAAAGGATTATAATAATAATTCTGACGAGCATTAAAAGTTTTGCAATACTGGCCCCTGGGGACCATGAATAGAGTATGTAGCTGTCTTGCTACCACCGTGAATTCCCTTGTGCAGACGCACAGATTTGGCTCTCAGACAGTATGCAGTACTTTATTATGAACACAATAACATAAATCCCTAGCACACAACATGTGCCTGCGGCTGCCCGCCTCCTACAGCACATGTCCTCCAGTCTGCTCTGTTTAACAGAAAACTCAGGCAGAGTTCCTCTTTGTAGTGTGAGCAGCAGACATCTGAGGGCCAGCACACTGCTGCATGAAAAGGGGAGAGTGCAATCAGGGAAACCAGCAGCAGCTGTGGCAGTCAACTCACCTGACAACCCCCCACACCCACCTCCACACAGTATTTGTTGAGATATTTCAGGCTGACCAAAGTGGTGGACAGACAACAATTATATTTCATTTAAGAAGGTAACCTACAGGCCAGTTTTAGTGTTTTCACTTTGATTTAAGTGATTCATGATCAGCCCAGTCAAAACAGATGCCGTATAGCAGATAATCAGGTGGTCAGAGTATTTTGAAGGCAACTCATCTGATTTGTGTGCCTAAATTTTTCTTAACAAGTAAACCCTTGAACTTGCTAGTGCTGATTGACACCCAGGTTTAAAAGAACAACTTAATTTCGTCTGGATTTTTGGCAAACCATTTCTGAACTCACTCGGACTTAATGTAAGTCTCAGTTTTGAAAGCACCCAAAGACTAAATCAAAGAGCTAAGTTGATTTAAATATGCCAGGAATGAACAACAACAAAGCTCCCTTTAACTGGACCTGGCAAGGTAAACTTTACAATCTGAAACAATGAGTATGTTTTTATGAATATCAGGGTTTGAGTCTTATCCTGGCTTAGACTGTAATCGGAATATATAACTTTTGAAGAGGAGGAACCTGGTTATTCATATCCCTGTTTACAGAACCATGATAGCATCCAGGTTTCTTATTGTTTTCCTGTAGGTGTCTTGACTCCTCAACATCTCAGACACTCATTTTCTGTGGTTGAGGATGAACACAGTTTCTAGCTGCCTGGACTCTGCTGAATTTCCCAATCTACTGGGGCCACTATTTCAAAACTTTTAATCTAGATGAGAATCATGCAGATTTTGTAAGCCATTTTGCTAACCCAGATCAAACTAATCTTTTATGTGTTGTCCTGGGTTTTCAAAGAATTTTCAGATAGGATCATTCTGATTCAGATACCACAAGATCAGGATTACAAAATCGAGATTTGCAGTCTGTGGATAGGCCTCCATCTGTTGGTCAAAGTAACATTTCAGTGACACGGACACGTGAAAACGTTGGGAGGTGCATTATTATCATTAATCAAATGTCCTGTTGGATTAAAAAAAAACAAAACAAACAAAACACACAACCGTTTTGTCAGCATACCACTGTTTTTATTATTCAAAAGACCCTCAGTAAAATAATATCTCACTACAGTGTCTCTCATTGACCATCCAGCTGGTTCATCTGGTTGCACAGCTGCCAGTAGCAGGTCAAGGTCATCTGTTTGGGGCTTCCACTGCAGTGAGGAACCTTGCACCGCTTAGCGATATATTATGAAGCATGATGCAGGTGAGAATTATGTTGCACATTGCACTTTCAGTGAGAGAAATTGGAATTTTTTCCTTTTGCACCTACCCATTTTCACACAACAACAGCTTGGAGTGTGCTTTTGGTGTTCTAATTGAAAACACTGATTTCTTAGTTAATTGTTTAATTAAAAAATTGACATTGTTTTGGCATGATTTGTTATCTTAAGATACAAGAAATTATTAAAAGATCGGAGCAGGATAATTCTGATTTTCAGCATCAAAACTATGCTAATTTTCACCTTAATTTTGGAAATACCTGAAAATAATGTTTGATCTTGATGCGGAGTAGGATTTGATGACCACCTCTGTATCCTAGTTGTATAGGATCAGGATCACATCTGGTTTTGAAATACCCAAGTTTGAGATTTACCAATTTAAGATCCACACTACTGAAACCAGACTTTCCCATTATTGCAGTGTTTTAATCATCATCATTTCATTATTTTTATAGTATTTATAGTATTTTTCATTTTACTGATTGATACAGTCTATCGCAATCAATTTCACATGTTCACATGTCTATAACATGAGAAATTAGAATCAGACAAGGATTGGAATCAGAAAATAGTTCATAAATTCATAAAACAACTTGTCTCAAAGTTTACAAGAATCTCAGGGTCGTCATCAGCAGATGGAAGTTTGCTCGGCTGTCATCATGTGACCTATGGCACTTTTATTATGTGTGGACAATAACTGATGTGACCTGCCATTCATTCATTTTATTAAGGGTCTAGATCAATCTCCTGCTTTCAGTTCCAGGAGTACGTTATACACTTTAAGAGACCTCTCAAAATGTGTTGAAGTGGACTCTTGGATTATGCTCCTTCAAATAAATTCATTGTGCAAATAACTCTCCCCTTACATTGTGAACTTATAAAACCTTGAAATCTAAATTATTCTTATATGTTCTTTTGATTTACTGTCAAAGTTCATTCTTGTTTGAGGCTGTTTTATGACAGAAAATGTAAAGCCTTTTCACAATCAATGTGTTTTTTTTCTTCAAAGACATTTTTCAAGTGCGGTTTCTTTTGTTCATTCCTGAAAGGTGGACCTTGCAGAATCCAACAAAAATGGCAGAAATGTGATGCTTCTCTTTACTTTATTTATTCTTCTCAATAATGCTTTTTATGTGACCTTCCATAACTCTTGTTCTTGTGCTTACTCACTCTGCAGAGCTCTTATACCCCATCCTCGAAAACTTACTGGATCACAGAGGACATTTGATTAGTCAAACAATGTGCGAAATATCTTATGTCTAATGTACAGATGCTATTCATTTACAGTGAAAATAGGCTGAATGTAACTGTGCAGAATAATACATCCTATCATATGATATATTGCGACCATGTAAAGGTTGGATTATTGGGTTAAGCTTCAAATATCCCTGCGAGGAAATCGGATCATTACAGAGGAAATGAATAAAAGTGAAACACAATACAGGTAAAGGTTATTTATACTGCACTTACCCTCCAAACAGAGTGCTTTCAAAGAAGGCATATAAACAACAGTAAACATGAGGACATAAAAACAGGCACAAACAGGACAGGACACACATTCAAATGATAGCTCCATTAAGTGAAATCAGATAAAAGACATAACTTGAGAGCAGCTGTCTCCTGTTACACCCACTGCTAATTAAAAATTTAAAGCCTCAGGATTTAAAAGCACAATAAGTGATATTTCTTGAACAGGACTTCAGCACTTCAGGTATGGACTAAGAGCTGATGAAGTCAGATTACTGGCATTATTCCTGCTCCAAACACGGTTTTGTAAGTTTTATTAAGATTGTCAGCCATCACTTGGTCTTACAGCTTTGTATGTGCAGACAGATTCACAGGGACATTGGGCCTCATTCACTTACAAGTGAACACTTACAAAAAAAACTTCAGAAGATGTATTTTCTAAAGTTTTTTCTTAAATGTCTTTAAAAGAAGGTCTTAAGAAAAGGCTAAGTGAGATTTATGAGAGTGATCTTAAACTGCAAAAATTATTTTTATGTGTGTCTTATAATGATGAATGCCATTGTCTTCTTTAGTGCCAGTTGTTCCTAATTAGCACAGTGAAATGTCTTACAAATGCTCATATAAGGGCATGACACTGCAGGGCCTTGTGCACACAGAAATCACACACACATAAATGGGGAGAGTAATCAAGAATTCCCAAATCAAAATCTAGAGATCGTGGAGCAGTGTCAAGAGCTTTATCTCCTCGGTCATCTGAGAATCAAGAAGGTTAGTTGATTTTTTACAATTAATACAATTTGATGGCACATTTTATTAAAAAGCAGTAGGTGTAAAACCAAGAAACATGTGACACCTTCAAACCAAGAAGCAGGTGATTGTTTTAATGAATAAGCGTTTTCTTCTTCAACATGTCCATGCGATTAAAAAGTGTTACCAAAGTGCTTAGTTTGTATTTAAATTTGTAAACTAAATAATCACACTGTAAAGTAAAATTATTTATTTATTTTAAAAGATCTGAATACTTTATAAAACATTGAGAATTATTTTTTTAAAAGTATAAATGATAAAATAGTTTTGTAATTTAAACCCTATGATATGATACTACTGTGAAGAAAATACAATAACCAATTATTTTGCACAAATCCCACATAAGAAAACATTGGTGCTTTGAAAACTCTGAGTGGGGTTTAAGAAGAAATTATCACTCTGTCAAAATAGGGATTCGATTGCTTTAAAAACTACAGTATTAGTATTTATTCTAGTATTCGTGTAGTACAGTATTATTTATTATAGTATTAGTAAAATCCTATTTTTTTTAACAAACTTAGACTGTTGGGCTAGTTGTCCTGAAACTGAATCAGGATCATCTACAGACTTTGCTGATCAAAAGTTATCAGACTTTGTCTTGGTGAGGCTGCAGTGATCTTGCAGTAATATTAACTATACACACAACATTTTTTATTTCATTTTTGGTCATATTTCACAAAAATATCACTCAAGAAAAGCAGTTTGATGTATGATTTTTTTCAGAGTTGTTAAATGACAGATATTCCATTCCATTAATAAAAAGTGTTTTTAAGTTGTGTTTAACTTATACATCAATACTGCATATGCTAATGGATTATAGAGCTTTATTACACAGTTTTGTTAAATAACCGATTCTGATTGGTCACAACAGACTGTTGCTATGTAAAGAACAAGCTGTTACTATGGACACAGTTCTGATCATACACTCTGAAAGAGCAATAAAATTATTTTTTAATCCATAAAATCATTTTAAAATCAGTATTTTGTGTAAAATGATTTTATTTTTTGGTAAGCAAAATGTAATAATAGGGATAACATACAGTGAGCAGGTCATTATTGCAAAATAAACCCCAACATCATCATGCATCGTGCATCATCCTGTCAGGGTTTATTTTGCATCATTACATGGCTTTGTTAAATACTCAATTCTGATTGGTCAACTACAGCATTCTAAGGTCTGTTATTTATGTACAGCAGACCGTTGCTATGACAAACAGCCTGTTGCTATGGGCCCAGTTCTGATCATAGACTCTGCAGGAGCAACAAAATCATTTTTATATCAAGAAAAACATTTTTAAATCAATATTTTGTAAGTAAACACGTAATAAGTGAAATAATGTGCAGTGAGCAGGTCATTACTGCAAAAAAACCAATAATCTTTATGCTTACAATTACAATACTTGAGTAAATGTACTTAATCACTGTTTAGATATAGACTGGTTTTTTTGTATTGCCCACACATCAGGTTTTTGTATGGGACTCTCGCCTGTAATCCAGTATGATGAGGCTCTTTAAAATCCAGACCAGTGACGGACAGTGTGGTGGTGTAGCAGATTTAGAAAGCTGATGATATCAAACCTCAGTGGACCCTCCCTCAGCTGGGGCCTGCGCCTGACGTGAGACCGCTGCCAGCTCGGCTCTGCTGGGAGGGGACGACACGGCGCAGGACGAGTGAACTCTCCCCCCTAAAAACTTAAGAAACTCATCGTCAGGAATCAGTGCACCACTTTATGTGGTTTATTACGTTTTCAAACCTTTCGTGCTAAGAGGTGATGCTGGGGGTGGCTGGAATGACGGGCAGGTAAGAGTTTTAATCAGCTAACTTCAGCCAGCAAGCTAAAGCTAACGTCATATTAAATGGCCAACGTAACCACCGGGGTAAAGTTAGCTAACCGCGATGCTAAAACAGACGCGCCCTTTTAATAAGGCACCAATAAAAACATACTGTCATCAATACATCATTTGTCCGCGGAAACAGTTTGAATGTCGGCTCACAGTCGACCTGTTACAGCTCGTGAACTAATATCAGCGAAATATCGCCAATATTTTTCTCTACATTGGCGCTAACTGTAATGTTAGCATGCTAGTTAGCCGTTAGTCCAAATTCCATTCATTTTTTTTTTAGCTAATTATTAGCATTCGCCACCAGTTTAGTTTTTTTTGCTTGTGGACATGACGATGGTGTGATTTGAACTTCTTTAAAGACAGTAACTATTGTATGACAGGACGTTAATGGGGTTAAATGATAAACTAACATTCATGAAGTTTGTTTGGGTTAGATGCTGTTATTGTTATTGTTACCTAATTTCATTTTATTAACATAGTATTGAACTTTATATTGATATGAGTTTATTAGTCACTTTATTTGTGGGGTGTGTGTGTGTGTGTTGTGAACGGAAGGCTGCTCTTGGTCTGGGCAAAATGTCGATATTGTATTGATATTGTGAGACAGACAAGATATCGTCTTAGAGTTTGGATATTGTTGTATATTATTGTGATTTGGAAAATATCAGCCCTAGTTACTTACTTTTTTTTATATAACTTTATTTAGTTTTATTGAAGCCTTTGTTTTTAGAATAAACAGTGGTTGGCCTGTTTTAATAAACAGTGTTGCATCTTTCATTCAGTTTGACTCTCCTTAATTTCCTCTGCTCGTGCAGTCTGAGTTAAAAACCTTTCAATAACACGTCTCTTAACAGACACAATGAATGGGCTAATTAGCCTCTCTCTGATCTGAAGAAATTATTTATTATATTTTCATATTTATGATTGATCCAGAGGCTGGATTGAGGTTGTTAAAAGGCTGTATTCTGCTCACAGTCTCACACTTAAATAGTCCTGGCATAGTGTCGTTTTTTCCTAGTTTTAAATGCTGTGTTACACTAAAGCAATGCAATTTTATGAACCTACCAGACTGTTCTAGCTGTCCTATTATTTGTGTTTATCCATGTTTGTCATTATATCCACATTACTGATGATTATGTATTTCATTGTGTTAATATTTTGTGAAAGCACCAGGGATTCATTTCCACAGTGTTGTTGCAATATTGAAATGCAGGTCATTTGGTCAAAATTGCTGTGATATTTGGTTCATGTTGCCCAGCCCGAGGCTGCACTTTTCTCAGCTAGGTTTCAGTGCCTCTATTCCTTTACCAAATTAGGTGATGACTGTGCAGTGAGTAAGAGTGTTCCCCAACTGATTCACATATTATTTCCATCTCCATGGTGACAGCTGCTCAAACAAGCACAGCAGTTTATGTGGGAGTTATGTGAGAAATGATAAACACTGGTCCAGCCGTGTTGCATCCCAGTCATATGTCAGCGTAACATTTCACAGGAACTGTGTGGGGAAGTAATGTACTAATATGTATTTTCTTCTCATGCAACAGCATTGCTAATGCCCTGGCCAATGCGGCCTGTGAGCGATGTAAGAGCGGCTTCGCTGCGACTGAGAAGATTGTCAACAGCAATGGAGAGCTGTACCATGAGCAGTGCTTTGTTTGTGCCCAGTGTTTCCAGCAGTTTCCAGAAGGACTCTTCTATGAGGTACCGCACTCACTCTAATAGCGCTGTAATTATTTTCACAAATAAACACAATAATGAGCCATACTTTCTGTGCTGCATGTGTGATGACGATTCGTCTGGTAGTGTTTCATACAGAGAATGTTTTGAACATGTTTTTCAGAATGAGTTTCTCTTGAATTATTGAATGTCAGTGTTCTTCTCTTCACAGTTCGAAGGAAGAAAATACTGTGAACATGACTTCCAGATGCTCTTTGCTCCTTGCTGTCACCAGTGTGGTGAGTGTTGTAGGGCCTCATTTGTTTAGGGCTTGTCCAGATCTAGTATTTTTTAGGCTGTGTGGAACCCAGAAAGACTAGCAACCACTTTGTAGAAGCTAATGGGAACCCAAATAAAAGAACAGAATCTTATATTTATGTATATTGAGACTATGTCTAGGTCTAATTGAGATGGACTGAATTTCAGATGTGCTACCAGAATGCATTTCTGGTGTTCCTCAAGTGATTATTTGTGATGAGACTTGCTTCCCTGCTCACTTTATTTTTTTACTTTATTTATAGGGACTATGGCTAGACAGAAAAAAATCACACTGCACTTAGTCATATGACTGGAGAAGGACCTCTGTGTTTGGCATTGGCAACTCATTGTGTGTAGGAGGTTTGCCATGATATAAACACATTAAAATAGTGACTAAGGCTCTCTGTCCACCATAGCATTTTTCCCAGCTGAAAACACTGGGTGCTTCTCTGAAAACACTCACAGCGCTTGACCAAAAGTTGAACATTTAAATCTCTTGGCAACCAGAAAAAAATGGCCCATCTATTTTTTTTTAAATCTTTATAGCTGTCTTTATCTGTTTTATTTGTTATTTGTAAAGGTGGTGCTATATTTCATTATTGTTGTCCCTGTTCATGAAGCACTTTGTAATGGTGGTTTTGAAAGGTGTTACATAAATAAAGTTAATAAGTTATTATTGTTATTATTTCTGGATCGTCTGCTTGTTGACAGGCTTTGCAAACTTCTCCGTGCTTTGCAAGCAGTGTATGCCAAAGTGTTCAGCCTTCACTGCACCCTCCCTTTTTGTAATCACCCCAGTTTGTGACCCAGTGCATTACAGTACATCTGTGAACGTAAACATCCGTGACCTGCAAATGTTGTTTGAGACCTCAGATCCCAGTGTGTCTCCACTGATCTTTAAGTCTATTTATACTTTTATTCAGACCTTCCCGCTTGTGTTTACATCACCCAAGGTGCATTTTAGTAATACATGAAGCTCAATTTAAATACTCGACTGTGTTCAGGGAGAGACAGACAAATTAAACAAACAATTAAAATGCATTTAACATAAAGTGTCACTTTGAGAACATTATAGAAAGCATTATCATGCTCTTTAGAAACACTAGGACTCCATAATGAAGTGCTCATTAGGAAACACTGTACAGTACCTCAAAAAATTGCGTCTACTCCCAACAAATATGTGAAAAGTCAAACTTCGACTTACCTCCTGCTGATCTCTCTCTTCTGGTTTCCATCAGGGGAGTTCATCATTGGTCGTGTCATTAAGGCCATGAACAATAGTTGGCACCCTGACTGCTTCTGCTGTGACATTTGCCAGGCTGTGCTTGCGGACGTGGGATTTGTCAAAAATGCTGGCAGGTAAGTATCCCATCTTATTACAGTCTTAATATAATACAGTGACAGCCTGTAAAGCAGCTGGTTACACACACGTCAAGCTGGTGACTCACTCACTTGCTTTCGAACAAATAATGGAATTTTGAGCAGCTGTGACAGAGTGTGTCAAAACATTAGTTGAGGCTGCAGGCTCTTTCTTGACACCCCTAAATTTTGCCCTCCCCTCCATTTACCTCAGGCACCTGTGTCGACCGTGCCATAACCGTGAGAAGGCTCGTGGCCTGGGCAAGTATATCTGCCAGAAGTGCCACGCCATCATTGAAGAGCAGCCGCTTATCTTTAAGAACGACCCCTACCACCCAGACCACTTCAACTGCAACAACTGCGGGTCAGTCTTAACACTCTGCACCACAGTTTAGTATATAAAGCAACACACTCAACAGTTTCAGACTATATTTCAGGTCCACATGGAAAATGGTTTATATCTTGTGTTTCAACAGGAAGGAATTGACGGCTGAAGCCAGGGAGCTTAAGGGGGAGCTCTACTGTTTGCCCTGCCATGACAAAATGGGTGTACCAATCTGTGGGCCTGTAGGAGACCCATCGAGGGGCGTGTTGTTAATGCCATGGGCAAGCAGTGGCATGTGGAGGTTTGTGAACAAGAATAAAGCTATTATTCAGCGCACTAGATACAATGGTACAATCCTGCATTGTAATGTAAAACATGTTGCTATTTGTTTTGAGGCCTTCTTTACTTACTTTCTTATTAGCTCATAAAGAAAACAAGGCCCTAGAGCAAGGATTTTACTGAAGGAATCATGAGTATGTTTACTGTGAACATAATTTGGTATTTGTTTGAAAAGAAGGAAGGATAATAATTTTAAAGGGATAGTTTGGATTGTTTGAAAGTGGGGTTATATGACAATAACAAGTGAGTATATGAGGTACTTATTAGTATTCATTGTATTACCTTAAGTAGAAGGTAGTTGGCACGTTCCAGGTTTAGAAAACCAGAGAGGACTACCAGCATGGAAACTTAAAAAAGGTCCACCCAAAAAATAAAACCTCAATATCGGTTCAAATGTACACTATATTTAGAATATTTTTACTGCTTTACTTTGCCGTCAGACAGCCTTTTTACAACAAGAAACTGCTGATATATAAGCCAGATAACGCTCTTTCTAAACCAACCAAACTCCATAGACATACATACAACATAGACAAAATCAGTAATTTGCAAACTATCAATGTAATTTTTTTGTGTTGTAAAAGTAAAAAGAAAAACTGTAACTGATTTGGACACCATCTTTGTCAACTTGATGTGTTTAATTCCCCAGATAGAGACACTAAAAATTAGCCATTAAACATAAAAAAAAACTGGTGAAATAATTAAGAGTAAGTAAAAAACCACATGGCATTAATTCATGCAAAAATTGTGTGTGTCTGTAAAAATTAATCTGCACAATGCAAGCTGGACTACAGGGAGTAGGCTTCAGAAGAGTCAACTGACATGTTTATAATAGTGAACAAATGCCACACTGAACACCTTTTACAGCTGATACTATATGAAATGCCATCCTCAGATAGAAGCAGAATAAAAGTCTATAATGAATTTAATTTAGTTACCATTATTTATGCAAAGAAAATAAAATTAATTAAAAAAAAAACATTTTGGAACCAAAACACTGTTAATGAGCTAATCTGAGGCAGTGTGAGTAAAAAGAAGATTTCTCCTGAGGCAGAGCGCAGCAGATCAAGTTGTGTTCATCCGTCTGGGGGCTGCTGAATTTTATACTGTTTAAAAAGCTCAAGACTATCAACATAGCAGGCAATTTAACAATGAAGACAGTCATTAGTAGGAATTAATGTTGTATCTAACCACTTCAGGAACTTTATCTGGCCGGCATGAGAAAAGTAGACCCATTTTAAAAACACTGTGGGAATACTATAGAAACACTACAGTGGTTTCTCCATATCAGAGTTAACCTAAATGTGATTAAAAAAACAAAACAAAAACAACACTAAAGGATTACTTTAGTAATCTTTCCCCATAAGTTAAGTCTATAACTTTAAAAACATTTTTAAGTAAGTTAACATATTCATGTAATGCACATGTAATCGTGTTTGAGACCACCATAAAGAAGTCTGCACCCTCTCCATGTGTGTTGACACCTGCTATTCTCGTCAGTTTTACCCCTCTTTCCCTCAGCAACATTTGTTTTTGTTTACAGCATTTTGTGTGTGCCAAGTGTGAGAAGCCTTTCCTCGGCCACCGACATTATGAGAGGAAGGGGTTGGCTTACTGCGAGACTCATTATAACCAGGTAAGAAAAAAAGATCCAAGATGACTTTGGAGGACAAAGGCAGACATAATGTTGGTAAAGTCTCCAAAAAGAAACGGTACTTTATTACTTCTCCAAATAATATGTGCGCCTCCTTGTTTCTGTGTTCTCAAGCTCTTTGGCGACGTGTGCTACCACTGCAACCGTGTGATTGAAGGCGATGGTGAGTATCGGTATTATAAAGCTCATATTCAGTACTGTGTTTGTAGTAATATCCATAAAAAAGTTGGTTTAAAGTACAACAGTTGAATGTTCATAATTTCCTTTTTTTTCCAGTGGTGTCTGCTCTCAACAAGGCCTGGTGTGTCAGTTGTTTCTCGTGCTCCACCTGCAACACAAAACTGACTCTCAAGTAAGTGATGGTGCTCATTAATAGCTCGTCTTACTAACTAATCACGTACCACACTACCAGCTGATTGTTCTTCTCTGTTTTCTGTTAAAGTTCCACTTAACCCTTCCTAGTCTTAGTCTTAACACTTGTGTTTGTGTATTTCACTCTATTGCTGCAACTTTACCTCCTATTTCTCCTTTTCCATGCTGCTCTTGCTGTGTCTACGGTAACTCAGAGATAAGTTTGTTGAAATTGACCTGAGGCCAGTGTGCAAGCACTGCTATGAGCGCATGCCTGAGGAGCTGAAACGCCGCCTGGCCCGACGTGAGCGCGATGCCAAAGACCGCAAGAAAAAACCTGCTGTGTGTCTGTAGTTATTATTCTTTACCACTCGCCACTCCATCAGTTGGTTGGTGCTATCTCTGCCTTCCTCTTTCTGTAGTGTTCCTCGTTTATTCACTATACTTAACAATGTGGCATGTTGTCAGAATTTCTCATTTATTTTCTAAAGTAAAGCCAACACCCTGCAGTTGTTTTGTGCAGTTGTTTTGTTGAATACCTCTTAAGTATGCATGTATATCAAACATGAGTTTGGCTCAATTGATGCTTATGAGCAGGGCTGCAACTAAGGACCATTTTCATTATTGAATAATGTACCACTAGTATGACTGATGTTAAAATGCAGTAGCCTGGGCCTACCCTATTCAGCTACGGACAGTGAATGCAGGAGGCAGATTTATTTACTTGACCAAAAGGCAGTGGCTTAGTGCCATCACAGTTTAGCTTGTGATGAAGCATGGAGGATGTATGCACGTGCTACATGCATGAATGTGACTATGTAGCAGGCAGGTATTAAAACAAATTATTATGTTACAGAAAAGACAAAACATATTTTAAATTACATTTCAGCAGTCTTAGAATTGTAAGTATTTTCATCTGAAATTTTGGACTTTTTTTGGATTCTGGCATGCCGGAAAAGGTTTGGCAACCACTGCACTAGAGGGAGCTTGAGTACCACCAGTGGTACCTGTATCATAGTTAAAGAATCACATTATACCAGAGTCCAGGATGACATCCTCAAATGTCTGGTTTTGATCAATCAACAGGCTAAAACCCAAAGATATTCAGTTTAAGATGATATTAAACAGAAAAACTGCAAACTCCCACATTGAAGGAGCAAAAACAGGCATATTTTTACATGGTGGCCCTGAGAGCTCAACATAAGAAAACATTCAAAGAGACAAACCAACACGTGTTTAACAGTTAAAACCCCCCTGAATACTGCAAATACAGAAAACACAACCAAAGACAGAAATGCCACGAGTCACACAGAACACAATGGGAGATAGTTTAAAATGTGTTTTTTTTTTTTGTTTTTTTGTTAAACATTCTGATTGCATGATTCAGATTTGAATTGCTATGCTAGGAATCAGTAAAAGGTTAATGTTAAATGAACAGCAAATCTCTAATGTAACATCTGAATCATGTAATCTGAATGTTAAAAACTTAAGTAAATTCATCCACTAACTTCATGAGCTACAAAACATGGCAACAACTTCTGTGTCTCTGGTGTGTCAGTGCATGTTCATCACTTTTTAGTGTCCTGTAGAAATTTGTGCTATTTTACGTTGTGCTCTGACTTCACTTGGACTTGCAGCATTGTTTTTTAATGTAATAAATGCTGTGCATGTGCTGGCAAATTGTTGATGTTTTGCAGATTTTCCTGCAATGTGTTGAGCTTCTTAGGGCCACAGTATTTTTCACTGTATATTCAAACTCAATTATCGATTCAAAAAATTGTTTTCATGATAAATTTGGCTACATCTCATTTCCAATGAGATGTAGCCAAATTTTTGGGGTTGAATGACAAATAATTGCTGCCTTGCGCTGGAGCATAAACCTGCAGGATAATTTCAGTTGTTTACATGATGAATCTTGAACAGAATGTGGGTGTTAATGTTGGCTAATGTAAATTAAAGTGAGGAGACTGACACTTCAGATAAATTAACCTGTGGTGATGATAATATTTAGATAAAAACACATATGCTTGTCTAAGGAAAATCTGAAAATTGAAAGTCTGAAACTTTAATATGGACTAGAGACTAGACATTGATTTTTTTTTTTTTCTTCTAGCACTGTATTGACAGGGGTTGTCTTTCTTCTTTGCAGGAACAAGTTTGTTGAGTTTGACATGAAGCCAGTTTGTAAAAAGTGTTATGAGAAGTTTCCTCTGGAGTTGAAGAAAAGGCTCAAGAAGCTGGCTGAGTCTTTGGGACGCAAGTGAGCTACTACCAGCCAAACAATCTTGTTGTTTTCCTGCTGTGTCTGTGATGGTGAAATATCCAGGAGAACTGCTGAATTAACATCAGGACCCCCCTTATATGCATGTGTATCACTGTGGTGTTTTCAGGAAGGTGCCTGTTATCAGATGTTTTTTTTCCTTGCTGTTTTTTTTTTCCCCTTTTATATGCAAATGTTTTTTTTTAAATACATTCCTAAATTGTCCAAATTTGTTATTCTTCCCTAGACAAGATGTGTTGTCCCAGTTTATTATGATTTTACCATGAGCATAATTGCTCAGTGCTGTCTAAAACTGTTGACTTTGAAAATATTGTTGTTTGGCATTATCTTGAATTACACATGTGCCTTGAATATATGAACTATGTGTCTTAAAATGCAAATAATGGTAAAAATGCAACTTACATACAATTATGCCTTAGTAAATACATCTTAATTAGACAAAATATTTATCTGAAAGCAGAATTTTACTAGACCTTTGAGTTTTTATACCTCAGTAAGAGTAATTACAAAGAAACCACTGTGTTCTTTATTAGGATATTGTAATGATGTCTCTAAACCACTAAGTGTTAATGAAATCACCCTTGGAATATGTTTACTCTCATCATTAACAGATGATATAACGTGTATGTGGTGGTATGTGATATTTAGAACTTGATGTTTCTGATGCCTCCTGTCACTTTTTCTATCAGCCTGTCTCAACAGGTAAATACTCCACAGCTAAATTTTTATTCACAGAATTACTTAATTCCTGCTGTTTTAGAATATTACAGTGAGTTGGGAGAAAATACGAAATCAGAGAATGATGTTATGAATCATATATCTTTTAAAGTAGCGTATGTACTGTATGCTCTCAGTGTGTCCGGCAGTGTAATGGTATTGCTTGTACTGTAAATGCCTGGGGTTTGTTCGTCTGATATTTTTAGCCGAGCTAACGTTTGCAACTTTCTGAGGGAAACAGTTCAAAGGAATCCTGATCAAATTAACCTTCAGCTGACTGTTTAACATGAGAACACTTTGATGTTATCATTAATGAGTCAGCACATTGCTTGGGCTGTGAGAAGTGCCACACAACAAGAAATCATATTTGCTTGGATGAGCTTTATTTTATTTTTTTTTTATTGCAGAACACTTTTGCATAAACGAGTTTACATTTGATTGATTTGCAAGAAATGGAGAATTACAGTTTACTGCGGCACATTTACTGTATTTGATTTTCTGCTTAATGATCAATAAAGTATTCATAAACACATCACAGTGAATTTCAATCCATGAAATATCAAATACACCTTCTTAAAACCTGTTCAGGCTCTGAAATTGATGCAATCCTACCTACTCTGCCTGTACATCAAAGTTTCCACAAAATTTCCACAACCTAAGTGTTCGGTTAATATTTCAACATTGACTTAAGAGTTTAGCTTTTTGAAGCTTGTAGCATGCATTCATGATGTCTGTTATAGGCACGTCACACACCTCATTACACTACAAACATTCACTGATTCCACAATAAACTTACAATAAATTTACAGTACATATAAAATAAAAAGGTGCAAACACCAAAACTACAAGACACGTAAAGTTGACTGTGTAAACTGGTTAACACTGTACAGCAGTGATACTCAACTTATTTGGCCAGCAGTAGGGTGCCGAGTGGCCGCCTTATTTTCTAATTCACAATGAAAAATAAAATTAACACTAAAACCTTTTTATACCAATAAGTAAATGCTCAATAGTGTCCCTTGTCTGTTAGAAAAAGACCTTAAAGCTATTCATTCCCTGGTGGGAGCAGATTCTTAATGAATTATTCCAACATTTGGGAAAGGTTTTAGCAATGTTTGATGATGTATAAACAAATAACCAAAACATTTACAACTAAAATGCAGTTGCAGCTATTAAATGCAGTAAAATATCTGATCTATCTGTCATATAGGCCTAGTCTCAATCCTTGTACCAAGTTCATGTAGTTGATAAGTTTACAGGTCAGTTAATTTGAAAATTAAGAATTTCAAACTAGAGAAGAAAAAATGTCTGAAGAAGTTGTGGGTGTGAATGCTGGCTGCTGTTTTGCTGCATTGCTGGCATGAAAAATTGATTAATCCAAAGAATCTATGAAAGATGTGGACTAATTGAATGTTTGTTGAAAGGTTGATGCTAAAGTGAAGAGGCTGAAGATGAGTGTGTTTTCTAACTGATTTTTAACAAAGCTTCAATGAATATTTTGAGTTTTAATGGGATTTGGAAGTTGAATAAAAGCCAAAAGATGTGGAATACTTGGATGCTTGAATGGAGTTTCTAACTGAAAGTCTGAATGAGTAGTTACTAGTTGAAAAATTGAAAATGAGGCAGTTTGTGAACATTTTGCCGTTTACTTTGAATGGGGAAATTTTCACAGAAATATTTCAGAAAGTATGAAAGTAATGAAACATCTGAATAACAGGAACCATGTCCTAACTGAGCTGAATATTTTGATGTTTGAATGACATTTCTACGACATGAAAAAAAGTGGGACTAGTTAGGTGCCAAAAACATAAATATTGTTAATGTTTTGTATTGACCAGCCTTTGGCCTCCTGTCATTTTGCAAAAGTAGCCCACGGGCAACGCAAATTGAGTATCCCTGCTTTACAGTTTACCTCTCACAGCTTTAAATAAATTGTTAACGGAAAACTAAACCCCTCCATTTAGATAAATATCTTCACATGCAAGCCACACTTCTGTGTGATAGATAATGTATAAATGGGTAAAAAACCAAACAAACTGAAAATAGAGTTCCAGGAGCTTCTTATTTCCCTACTAAATGTATATAATATGTAATTATACATTTTAACAGTACCGATCATTTTAGAAGCAATGAGAAACCAATATTTGCTCTGCATGTTTTCTTGATGATGTGTTTCACAGTTTTTTCTTCCTGATCATTTTCTACTTGCCACCTTTCCTTCTGTAACACACTGACGCAGAAAAAAACTCAAGTGTTGTTGCATAATAGACCTTTTTCACAGCAGACATTCTCAAGTGTCAGTATAAAAAGCACGTTGCCATTATTAACATTAACAGCTATTGTATTGAAGTGTCACAGTGAGTCAGCATGCATAAAACGCGGAAACTACAGCAGTGAAACTGCTTTTCCTACTGTGACATGTTGAAATATCTGCTGTGAAAAAAGCCTGCTACAGGAACATGTGAGCTATGAAAAAGTTCTTGTCCCTCTTAAGTAAACAAACATGTACATGATAGTTATTTGAAATAGTCACAAGAGATTAACCATTTTCTAGGTAGTGTTTTTGTTAACAAGAGAGTCACAAGCTCCGTAGCTAAATAAAGTGATGTAATTACTTCACACTTAAAGTAAACTCTTCAGTTCATGATTGTTAATTCATGTGAAGTCAAGTGTCGAGAACAAAGTCAAAATGTTGAGATTAAAGTTGAAATGTCAAGATAAACTCAAAACATTGAGAATAAAGTCACAAAATCAAGAGGAAGGAGGAAGGCATTTTTTAATTTTACATTTTGAGAACAGAGTTGAAATTTTGAGAATAATGTTGAAATACCATGTTAAGATTAAGGTCAAAATGGCTTCATTCTCAACATTTCAACTTTATTCTTAATATGCAAAATAATAAGTATTAAAAAAAACTTCCTCCTCTGATGTATTTTTTCTTTTGCCTGGCAGTAATACTGAAAATTTAACTTTATTCTCAACCTTTTTTACGTTATTCTTGAAATACAAAACAACAACAACAACAACAACATACCTCCCAACAAAAAGTACAAAAATAAAAATCATCCTCTTCTCTTTTCCCTTCCTTTATTCACAAAATTTAGCCTTTAGAGGACTGAACCAGAATGCCTCTGAATGTTTTTTGGATAAATTTGAGTCTTTGGGGGAACGTGATAAACCAAAACCGTTAAGTCCAGTCAGGCAGCTCATTATGAATAAATGTTTGAGACCAGACAGAATGCAATTCAGTTTGGTGTCAAGGCTCAATCACCTCCCCAGATGAGAATGCAGGGATCAACTGAACTGCCTCAAAGGGATTGTAGAGAAGAGGCGTATGTTGGATTGGAGGAGCGAGCAGAACAGAACATATGTAAATATTTGAGCAGCAGTTCAGCAGTGACAGTGGCAGACTGGCATTAACAGACAGAGCACTTAAGCACAGACGTTGTCATGGCATCATCCTCATCATCAGCGATGGTGGTGCAGGTGCTGGAGTCGTCTGGCTGAACTAATGCATCATGTACCACTGCCTGAACGGGAGAGAGTCAGAGGAGAATGATCGGTATATTCATAAAATTAGAAAATCCACAAATGTTCTTCAAGAAAAGCTCAACTTCATCTGATTTATAGATTAAAGTGTTAAGCCACCAGATAAACTAATGGTGAATATTTCATTGTTTTGGGATATGCATTTATGTTCTTGTCAAGAATTAGTTTAGAAGATTGATACCACTTTTATATTTGTGTGCAATATCTGGAGCAGGAGGCAGGAGGTGATTAGCTAGTTTAGGCATAAAGACTCAGAGCAGGGGCAAACAGTTAGCCTGGCTTTGTCCAAACTCCAAACACTATAGGTGTCTAATTAACATGTTGTATCTGGCTTGTTTAATCCACACAAAATCAAAATGGTAAAAATGTTAGTGTTACGAAGAATTACTTGTTGTTACTCCTTCTTAGCCAACAGAGACCCGGCACAGTGACACAGTTAGTGACATAAGTGAGCTTTAGATATGTTAGTAGGTGTATTTTTAAAGAGCTAGCTATTTTCCCTGGCTCCCAGTCTTTATGCTAAACTAAAATAATTAGCCTTTTTTTGACTTGTCATTTCCAGTGTTAATTTTGACAAGAATTTTATAAGTTTAGTCTATAAGATATTAATTTAAATGATCATAATTTCTAACATAAATAGATTAACATATATGTGTATGTATATATATATATATATATATATAATATATATAATACATCCCCCGGTGAAACTGTTGTAATGTTTCTTTTGCATTAAGAGCAACACATTCCCCTTGTTGAGGTACACTGTCTCTTGAAGAGCAGCACAGGTTCAGATCGTGCAAGAGTGCTCGAGGTGTTTATTTTAGTTTATGTTCAGGAAAATACCCCATAAACTTCAGCAGAACACAGAAATGTTTACCAGTGCCACAAGATTAGAGTGCAATAGATTTGTAAGATGTTTCGGCTGTATATCTTACACACCAGTGTGTGTGTTGTGGTGTGTGTGTGTGTGTTTGCATGCAGGCTGCACCCTGGAGTGAGAGTCAGTTCATTACTTTATAATGAGAAAATCAATTTTGTAAATGTTTATATAAATATATTTTGTTCATGGATGCACTGTAAAATTCCCAGTAAGCTGATGCACTTTACTGTAATTTATTTTCTAAGTTATGTGGCTTAACAAATGTATGTATTTGTGTTATTCATGTATTTTCTGTATTTAGAGCCAAGCTAACTGTTTTTGTATTCTAGTACTGTCTAATATTGTCTAGTATTGTCTAGTCCTGTCTAGTATTGTCTAGTACTCTCTAGTACTGTCTAGTATTGTCTAGTACTGACTAATATTGTCTAGTCATGTCTAGCACTGCCTAGTCCTGTCTAGTACTGTCCAGTGTTGTCTCGTACTGTCTAGTAGTATCTAGTATTGTCTAGTATTGTCTAGTACTCTCTAGTACTGTCTGGTATTGTCTAGTACTGTCTAGTATTGTCTAGTCATGTCTAGTACTTCCTAGTATTGTCTAGAACTGCCTAGTGTTGTCGAGTATTGTCTTATACAGTCTAGTCAAGTCTTGTATACACTGTAAAACTGGGGTTCATTAAAGTATAACAGAAGGCATTGAAGTAGAGTCTGTCTACTGTAAATATTCCTATATTTTGTACTACCTACACCACTGTGTACCAGTATTACTGTACTGAGATTGAAGCTGAAAGTTGATATTAAGTGAAGAGAAGTGCAGGGAAAGTATAGGAAAAGGATTTTTCTATTTTGTTCTCACTGTGATTTATGTGAAATCCTCAAAATACAGTCTCATTTTTGCTCTGGCCACATTAAAGTCACATTTTATTCTTTTGTTTTGTTTTCTTGTGTGTGTGTGTTTTTTTTTTTTTTTGCAAATCTTGAATCCATAAGACACCTTATCCTCAGTACATGCCGTCTTTCTTTTGGTTGGTTTATAAAAAAAAGGTGCTGAGGATCTTTCTTTTCTTTTTTTCTTCCCACCTGACAGGCTGCTGGTGAAGGTGGCCTGTTGAGACGCTAGCTGCAGTTTCGTTTGGCTTTATTTTAGTGAGCTAAATTTATTAGTGCTTTGAGATGGTAATTTACTGTGATCTAAATTAAGTTGTCCATCTTACATTGTCATCACAATTTATTCATGAAATAAAAGGACGTCAACGAATACTTATCATCCTGTTTGTTGACAAAATTAACAATGGTCATAGCAGTGAAAGTACAGGTAGAACAAATTTTGGTTATGAATGCTCAGTTCTATTAAGTGTCCTGGTAAGCCACATCACTGAGCTGGCATGCACAATACCAGAACCCTAGAACTGACTCACCTAAGTGGAATGCAGTTGCTTTTAATGTTAGAAATTACATCTGTACTTCTCCTGCTATGCCGTGCCAAAATGACTGCTGTAAAAAAGGTAAAAAAACCCAAAAAAAACAGGTACCTGCTGGCTGCAGTTTCATATTTCGCTTAGAGACACAAGAGTGGTAATGATCTTCTCATCTAAATCTTGGCAAGAAAAAAATAAGCAAATTTCCTAAAATGTTGAAAAATCCTTTTATGAATTCAATAAGATTGGCACACTTTCCATTACATTTTTAGTGTATCATTACTGTAAATATTAATGAATGTTACACATACAGATCGTAACTGTAGGAGTGTCAGACTTACTGGAAATGGATTGAATCTCTACATGCAGCTCTTAACCGGACTGGCAGTAGACAAGTAGTGATGGGCGACATGTGGGGGAAATCTATGCAGTGGGTTCTGAGAATCAGAAGTTGTCAGTGGCAAGTTCTTATGTTGAGGTCGGAGATGTGATGGTAAACCCAGGAAGTGCAGTCTGAAAGTTGCCCCATTCACCAAAGTTCATGCCGAGGAGCTTTTTAAGATCATCTGCATCACCAAAGACCAGTGCCGAACCATTGAGGCCATTGCTTCTCACAATATCAACATACTTACTGGGGAATTTCATCCTCTCCAACTAGGAAAAAGAAGAAAAGTTAAGCATGATAAACACAGAGGAATATTACTTAGTTCCTAATTATTGTTGAGTTGGTGTCTACCATTCCTGTGCTTGATTTAAAATTGTCTGCCAATATACGCATAAAGGATTCACAGGAAATGATGCAGCATATTCAGCATTTCTGTTTGGAATTTTATCAACAGCCTCACTGTTTATTGTTAACCAGTGGTGGAAGAAGTACTGAGATCTTTCTTAAGTAAAGTAAGTATTATCAGCAAAATGTGCTTAAGTATAAAAGTAATAGTACTCATTATGCAGAATGACTCCTTTCACATTGCTACGTTATTATAGAACATTATTTTCTGTTTATTACTTTGTGTTTTTTTTGTCACAGGAAATGCAACATGTTTGTCAATAAAATTTGTAGCAGCAACAGTGAATGTTAATCAGTGAATGTTAATCATGTTCTTTCTCCGCATATTTTGACAGCATATCAATTTTAATTATTCCAGAGAGTAATTGAACAATATTCTTATCCATCCATCCATCTTCTTCCGCTTTATCCGGGACTGGGTCGCGGGGGCAGCAGTCTAAGCAGGGATGCCCAGACTTCCCTCTCCCCAGACACTTCCTTCAGCTCTTCCGGGGGAATCCCGAGGCGTTCCCAGGCCAGCCGAGAGACATAGTCCCTCCAGCGTGTCCTGGGTCTTCCCCGGGGCCTCCTCCCGGTGGGACATGCCGGAACACCCTCCCTGGAAGGCGTCCAGGAGGCATCCGATATAGATGCCCGAGCCACCTCAGCTGGCTCCTCTCGATGTGGAGGAGCAGCGGCTCTACTCTGAGCTCCTCCCGGGTGACAGAGCTCCTCACCCTATCTCTAAGGGAGCGCCCCGCCACCCTGCGGAGGAAACTCATTTTGGCCGCTTGTATCCGAGATCTCGTTCTTTCGGTCATGACCCAGAGTTCATCACCATAGGTGAGGGTAGGAATGTAGATTGACCGGTAAATCGAGAGCTTCGCCTTTCGGCTCAGCTCTTTCTTCACAACGACAGACCGGTACAACGACCGCATTACTGCTACCGCTGCGCCGATCCGCCTGTCAATCTCTCACTCCATCCTTCCCTCACTCGTGAACAAGACCCCAAGATACTTGAACTCCTCCACTTGAGGCAGGAACTCTCCTCCAACCCGGAGGAAGCAAGCCACCTTTTTCCGGTCGAGAACCATGGCCTCGGACTTGGAGGTGCTAATTCTCATCCCAGCCGCTTGCACTCGGCTGCAAACTGCCCCAGCACATGCTGAAGGTCCTGGCTTGAAGGAGCCAACAGGACAACATCATCCGCAAAAAGCAGAGATGAGATCCTGTGGTCCCCAAACCGGACTCCTTCCGGCCCCTGGCTGCGCCTAGAATCTGTCCATAAAAATAATGAACAAACCGGTGACAAAGGGCAGCCCTGCCGGAGTCCAACATGCACTGGGAACAGGTCTGACTTACTGCTGGCAATGCGAACCAAGCTCCTGCTCCGGTCATACAGAGACCGCACAGCCCTTAGTAGAGGGCCCCGGACTCCATACTCCCGAAGCACCTCCCACAGAATGCCACGAGGGACACGGTCGAATGCCTTCTCCAAGTCCACAAAGCACATGTGAACTGGTTGGGCAAACTCCCATGAACCCTCAAGCACCCTGCAGAGGGTATAGAGCTGGTCCAGTGTTCCACGACCAGGACAAAAACCGCATTGTTCCTCCTGAATCCGAGGTTCGACTATTGGCCGAATTCTCCTCTCCAGTACCCTGGAATAGACTTTACCAGGGAGGCTGAGGAGTGTGTGTCCCCCTATAGTTGGAGCACACCCTCCGGCCCCTTCTTAAATAGAGGGACCACCACCCCGGTCTGCCAGTCCAGAGGCACTGTCCCCAACTGCCACGCGATGTTGCAGAGGCGTGTCAACCAAGACAGCCCTACAACATCCAGAGACTTGAGGTACTCAGGGTGGATCTCATCCACCCCCGGTGCCTTGCCACCGAGGAGCTTCCGAACTACCACGGTGACTTCAGCCTGAGTGATGGATGAATCAACCTCTGGGTCCCCAGCCCCTGCCTCCTCTACGGAAGGCGTGTCAGTGGGATTGAGGAGATCCTCGAAGTATTCCTTCCACCGCCCGACTATATCCCCAGTTGAAGTCAACAGCTCCCCACCTTCACTGTAAACAGTGTTGGCAGGGTACTGTTTCCCCCTCCTGAGGTGCCGGACGGTTTGCCAGAATCTCTTCGAGGCCGACCGGTAATCCTCCTCCATGGCCTCCCCGAACTTTTCCCATACCCGAGTTTTTGCTTCCGCAACCGCCCGGGCAGCAGCACGCTTGGCCTGCTGGTACCCGTCAGCTGCCTCAGGAGTCCCCCGAGCCAACCAAGCTTGATAGGACTCCTTCTTCAGCTTGACGGCATCCCTTACTTCCGGTGTCCACCACCGGGTTCGGGGATTGCCGCCACGGCAGGCACCGGAGACCTTACGGCCACAGCTCCAAACGGCTGCGTCAACAATGGAGGCGGAGAACATGGTCCATTTGGACTCAATGTCTCCAGCCTCCCTCGGGATCTGGTCAAAGCTCTCCCGGAGGTGAGAGTTGAAAACTCCTCTGACAGAGGGTTCCGCCAGATGTTCCCAGCAGACCCTCACAACACATTTGGGCCTGCCAAGTCTGTCCAGCTTCCTCCTCCGCCAGCGGATCCAACTCACCACCAGGTGGTGATCAGTTGACAGCTCAGCCCCTCTCTTCACCCGAGTGTCCAAGACATACGGCTGAAGATCAGATGACACGACCACAAAGTCGATCATTGACCTTCGGCCTCGGTGTCCTTGTGCCACGTGCACTGATGGACACCCTTGTGCATGAACATGGTGTTCGTTATGGACAAACCGTGACTAGCACAGAAGTCCAATAACAGAACACCACTTGGGTTCAGATCGGGGAGGCTGTTCCTCCCAATCACGCCCCTCCAGGTAACACTGTCATTGCCCACGTGAGCGTTGAAGTCCCCCAGTTGAACGATGGAGTCCCCACTTGGGGCGCTTTCCAGCCCCCTCCCAAGGACTCCAAGAAGGCCGGGTACTCTACACTGCTGTTCGGCCCATAAGCCGAAACCACAGTGAGGCACCTGCCCCCAACCCGAAGACGCAGGGCGGCGACCCTCTCGTTCACCGGGGAAAACTCCAACACATGGCAGCTAAGGTGGGGAGCTATAAGCAAGCCCACACCAGCCCGCCGCCTCTCACCGCGGGCAACTCCAGAGTAGAAGAGAGTCCAACCTCTCTCAAGGAGTTGGGTTCCAGAGCCCAGACTGTGCGTGGAGGTGAGCCCGACTATCTCTAGCCGGTACCGCTCAACCTCCCGCACTAGCTCAGGCTCCTTCCCCCCAGCGAGGTGACATTCCATGTCCCCATAGCCAGATTCTGTGTCCAGGGATTGGGCCGTCGGGGCCCCCGCCCACGACCGCCACCCAAACCACAATGCATCGGCCATGCATTCTGAACCCTCCCGCGGGTGATGGGCCTACGGGAAGGCGGGCCCACGTCGCTCCTTCGGGCTGTGCCCGGCCGGGTCCCGTGGGCACAGACCCGGTCACCAGGCGCTCGCCTGCGAGCCCCAACCCCTTATTTTAATTGAAAATAATTATTGTGATTTGTGATTTTTGCGGGGACCTGTGCCAAAGATATTTTCTTAAGTCCATAGAATATAATGTGTAGGCCAGGACATATATGCAGCACAATAATATTTAATCTAAAATGATACTTTGACTCATATTTTTCCTTTAACAAATATTGTGCCTCCTGTGATGTGAAAAGTACAAAAGTCCATATTGTCATTTCAATAAAATTTTGATTAATGGTTCAGCCCTACCTTCAACTCTTAAGCGGGGTAACTGCATTCACTGTGCAGAAAACTACTTACGCAGATCATGGTTACTGATGGCACGGCCTGCGTGACTTCTTCAATAAGACAACATTAGTTTGTTTGGCTGCACTTTAAACATATACACCAGTTGTTCTTCTGTTGTATTCCTGCTATTAGCTGCTCAAGAAGTGTTTGGTGTGTTATTAAATAACACTTCCCGTTACCACCAGTAACCAAGGGCATTCCCAAATCAACCAGGAATGAAATCTTAAAGATTCTGACTTAAAAGACATTTCTTACCTCTTCACATAAGTCTTCTGTTTTCATATTGATGATAGTTGTGATTGGCAGAGGAGCTAGGTCCCTCATCCAACCAGAATCTTTCAGCCTGGATGTCCCTCTGATCTGAGCCAGCTCCTTCCTAATTGAATGATCCAGGTTCACTGTCGCCACTTCAAATGTCTTCAAGTGATCCACGGTGAATAGGAAATCCACCGTGAGAAATCTTTCAAACATCTCAGGATCTCCGTCCTGCTCGAGGAGGTCCTCGATCTGTGCACTCATCACGTACAGCTCTGCCCTGGACTCACTGAAGATGCTCCATAAGGTCTTTGAATCATCAATCCTGGCCACATTTCCATCAATATCTGCTCTCTGCTGTGCATCTTCCACACACTGGATGATCCAGCTGAGGCGGCACGGCCACTGATTGGCCAAGACCACCCATGCTGCAATGTATTCTTTGTGAGGAAGCTTTTTTTCTTTGCTCAAGGCCTTCATGATTATTACTGTCACTCGAATGGAATTGATGACTCTTCTCATTGACATGGCATCATCCAACATGTATTTGTCTAGCTTCCTTCCATTGCTGGTCAGGATACTCATGACCAACTCCTCTACATCTTCCTCATTGCCATCTGGTTTCTCTGTACTTCTATTGATCAGTGAATCTGACTCCTCCTGTCCTGGTTCAATCACCACTAAAGCTATATTTGTGCAAGATGTTGTTTCAAGGTCATTGGGAATTTTTGAATTGCTAGTAAGTCTGTAAAATAAACTGCGCTTTGAATCATCACACAGTGGTGGGACTGTGAAGGCCATTGTCACAATGCTGTTCAACAGTGCATACGCTCTGTCCTCTTTGCTGAAGCAGCCATCTGCAAAGTTCACTTTCTGCACAAGAACATCTGGGTTGACGGCCAGAATGGAAATAAACGGACTCTCCTCATCTGAAAGCAGAATGTTAATGGCATCTAGAACTGCAACAATTTTCTTGGGGGAGCACCGGTCCAGATTAGTGATCTTGAGTACCACTCGGATCCTTCTCCTCTCAAATACCTCCATAAACTGGATGAAGCAAGACAGAAACCACATTTCCTTCCTCACTTCGTTCATGAAGCCCAGTTGGCTGCTGATGCGCTCATTGTCCATGCCCTTCTTGATGTTCAGATCCTGGTTGACGATGAGATTCTTACCCATCAGAAAGGCAAACCTCAATGCGCTGGCGGCCGGTACTCCTAATGCAGCAATGACCAGGCCCTCCAGCACACCTACATGGCCTTTTGTTCCATTCACCTCCTGGCCTGGTTCTAGCTCAGGCTGGGGAAAACCAAGAGGCAACAGCACTGCCAGGAAGATAATTGGTACCAGAATAATGCTCAGGATGAGAAACCACAGAGGGCAGCAGCAAACCTTTTTGGACCTCCAATCATTAGAACCAGCCTCCACTATCTGCAATGTTTTATAAAAACAAAACACGGATTAAATTAGCAACGGGTTAGACTTCACTTCCATGTTTTTGGCTAGTTGAATGGCTTCAGAGATGGCAGTGTCAGCTCTTGGCTTGTTGGTGGGCACACCACTTTGGTCTTCCACCACTGAAATAGGGAAAGACTTGTCAGTGGTCCATGGATGTAGGAAGGACACGGGTATATATTAGCTGATCTTCTCTGACTGAGAGTTCCCAGTGAACGTGGTTGTATGGAATATTAACAGCTCCAAGACCAAGTGAGGCAGTTTGACCACAGAGAATACAGTACCAAGGTGGTTTGCTTGCTGGGTTTAGCTCCTGGCACTCTGGGTTAAGTCACAGCTACCTGAGCTAGTGGCAGTTAACTAAGTTCCTGTAGCAACAAGTAAAACTATCTTTCCATTAGGAAGCTCTGTTAATGTCTGTGTTGGTCCTGGAGGCTGTTTGTCCTGGTGACCAGCAGTGTTTACTGGGAAGCTGCTGAGCCTGGTTCTGTGCTTCAAAAATGATTTTGTTTATCATTGCTGGGCCAGATACCGGTATATAGGAGACATTTAAACATCAATTTTGACTTAATGGGAACTTAACAACAGAGTAAAGTTAAGACAAATCACAAACCTTCTTCTTGACTTCCTCCTCTTCGTCATGTTGAGCCACGCGGTAGAGTGCAAGCTGTAACTTCCCAAAGTTCATCTGCATGGCCTGAAACAGCCGTATGGCGAGCCCGGCCCAAAGCAGGTCACTGCCTGCAAAATGCCAGGCACTAAAATGCACATAAATGAACCTGATGTTATGGTGTTTCTGATTCTCTCTAGTCCAGATGGGCCTGTAGAAGAGCATTCGGCCAATGAGAGCTAAAAAGCCAGCAAACGAAGGGTTAACTGGCGAGGCCTGGATTTTTCTTTGTATTCCTGCTCAATCCTTGAAGACTCCTGCTTCGTGTTCGCTGAAGAGACACAAAACATATTACATTTAGGATAAATCATTTAGCTTGCTCAGGTGGTAACAGTATAAATCAAGCAGGGAGGTATCAAGACAAGTAAAACAACAGGTTGGGTAGTTGGCTTGGACATGAAGAGGATAATGAACAGAAGGTTTTTAAAATGTTATGTGGAATGGTATAGCAATAAGTTATCTGGGTGTAATTAACCCCAATAAAATGCCCCAGACATGGCATTAAACACAAAACCTGTTCCAGGAAAAATAATCAGATTCTACTGCAGAAAAATCTCATACGCAAATGACTGCTTTTTCAATTGTGCAAGTCAAGGCATGCTCCATAGTAAAAAGTTCCAATATAGGGTGAATCGTATTTAATCGCTGCCTAGTTGTAATATTTTATGGAAATTAACTTGGACATTAAGCCTGGTTCAACATGTGCAACTCTGTTTGCCAAGGTTTAAAAAAAAAAAATCATCATGACAACCTCATACTGTATGACCTTCTGGGTACCACAGTGAAATAACCTTAAACTTGTCTTTTCTATTGAAACCTGCCACTGAATGGAGCACATGCTCCACTCAGTCTGTTCAATGTCACTTGTCTATAACTTTCACTTTCACTCACTTTCCGTCTTCATATACTTCCTGTGCAAGAAGACTATGACTACTATCTGATGTCTCTTAATATGTGATTCATTGTTTCTTGTGTTTTTTATTCTTACGTTTTTAAAAAATGTGGGCGTCTTTAAAGTTAAAGCTGGGCTTTCTCTGTTGTTTGTGATGTAAAACTGTACTTATTATTTAGCAGACTCAGGTTTAAACTGTAATTTGATGTACGTCTCATGACACTAAGGGGATTGTTGTGTACAGGCTCTGAAAGGGCACCTTTCTTTTTAAGGCAACCACCATTACAATTATTTACCATACATCCCACATATGATTTGAATCTGTTGGGGGTGTGTGATGGGAGCACATATGCAGCTTTGTTTGATGTGCACGCTGTTTATGAGAATTATGTTATGTGTACTTAAGGACACCACCATCAGAGGCCTGCAGGGCAGAAATACAACATCCACTTTTCAATCAATCACTTGTGAAGAAGTCATTAAAGCATGAGGCAGCTCTGAGCTGGTGCACAGGTCATTCACTTGCCAAGAAGTAGCTCAGTGATTTCCTGACTGCAGTGGCTAAGTCAATGCAAGAATTAACTAGAGACCATTTTGTGATGGGATCACATCAACACGTTGACATTCCAACCCATGAGTACTGAGTAGTCATTACTTCATTATTACCAGCTGTGACAGCATGTGGCTTTTATTGTTTCCACCCTGTGAGTCTGTGTGCATGTCATCATGTCAAAATATGGTCTTGGAGACACCTAATGTAACAAGAACTACCACAGAAACAGTTTTGAGTAATTTGCCAGGTGTTTACATGTCTGTCTGTGGACAGATTTTGTCAATCAAGATAAAGACCAAGAGGACGGCAATAATCCAAGCAAAAGTGTTTGGGGTGATAAATCAAAGTCATAGCGCTGCCTACTGGCAACAGGAAATTACAGACCCTATACTCTTACAAATTGCTCCTAGCAAGTAAACCAGATCCACCTCATATGTGGTCAACAAAGTCTTAAGACCTTGATGAAGCTGGAAAGAGGAGCTTGTGAGTTTTCATTAAATGCCACCGCCATGATGGCACATTACTCGCCATGAAACAGGATGCTGTTGTAAAGGGAGTGTACAGCATGGTTGGTATTGTTTCCACTTTGTGAGTCTGTATGTTATCATGTCAAAATGTGGTCCTGAAGACACCTACTGTGGCAGAAACTACCAATGAGGTAGTTTTAAGTACTTCCAGGCCTGTGTGTGTATCTGTCTGTGGAGAGATGTTGTCAATGTGATTGCTTCACAAATATGCAAGATACAATCACAAAACTTTACAGGTGTGTAGTAGAGATCATTTAAAATAAGAAAGAGCTGTCATGTGATTGACTGTACAAATAGAGTCAACAAGAAATCTGAGTGATCTTTTTTGATCCTTTGGTGTTCTTGTCATTTTAATTTTGCCAATAAATCCCACCATGAAGTAAAATTACCACCAAGCAAACACTTTTTTATGTCTTCATGATGACAACACACAGACTCACAAGGTCTTTGAGTGTCTTGAAAAGCGCTATACAAGTATAATGCATTATAAGGTGAAGAAAATATCAGCCATGCTGCCACAGCTGGTAAAATATGTATATTTACAATGATTTTATGCTACAACAGCATTTTTATTGTTAACAGGTGCAGTTTCTACAGTCAACATACCATACTGTCACACAATACAGATATATTTACACTGAATACTGTGTAGTAAATATTGAAAACAAACACTAGCACATAAACACTGTTCGCATGCAAATCATTTGAAGTTTAGTTTTTATGACAAACTTATAACCTTATTACATCCCACAGTTCCGAAACCACAGACTGTAGACACAGTCACAGGGTTTCAAGACGAAAGAGACAACATACCGGGACAGAGTGCTAACATACCTTCCATTTGTGCGAGGATCATGTTAGTTCGATTTTGACATGCAGAGTAGAGTCCTATAGTTGCAGGTGATGAAACTTTTGTCAGGGTCTTGGACAGCGCATAAGCATAAATGTCATCTGAAAGAAAAAAAAAACATGAATAACATATTTCATTTCACATTTTGATTTCTATCCACACACATTTAAATGATACAAAAATACATTAGAGGTTGAAAGATTATTTGACAAACCCACTGAAAGAATTTTTCACATTTAAACTGAGAGAACTGGATCTCCAATCGACATGCTCACAGGACTAATCATTACTGACAATGTTCTTTTAGCTCAGTAATGCTGAACTAAACTGAAACGACAGTGCAGGCAACAGTTGTTCATCTACGCATTGAAAAGGTGTGAATTTACACGTATCAGGAACATGTTCACAGCATAGACTGTGGTCACAGATGAGTTATTTGCATTTTCAGAGGAAATGAGGAAATGAAAATTGAGCCCTTGAACAGGAATGGTGAAGTCATTATTTACTGAATATTGCATTGTACACTATGGCTGCGGGGCTATAGTATATTGTAGGTTGTATTATATTTAAATAAGAGCTTCAAAATACTTTTTATGCTACACTAACTTCTAATAAGAAGAATGGTGCGGTGGTGATTCCTGCTCTGTTCCCTGAACACCTGTTCTTGCACTTGTAACTTGTAACTTGGGTCACACTAAGTCACACACGCCACCTAGTATGTCACTGATTTTGGTGAAACTGGATCATACTTTATGGAGAAAATGTTTTATTTCGTTTTCTGTGATTTAAGGAGTTTCCTGACGGACATATAGCTTGTGTCGTGTACCAGAGAGGACCCACACGCAGAATCACAAGACAGAGGCAGAAATAAGGCAAAAACTGAAACTTTACTGAGTCTTCCCAGTAGAACAGAGTACAGGCCGTTATCAGAGTCAAAACCAAAACTCAAAGCGATCAGGCAGAGGTACAGAGGTATCAGGCAAAAACACAATCCAGTTAAACAGGCAGAGGTCAAAAATCCAAAAGGCAAAAACAGGTAACAGGCGGGATACGAGGCAGGCATGAGCACATACAACGATCTGGCAAACAACAGGGAAAACTGACTGGTATAAATACTGAGGGGGAAAATGAGCAGATCAGAAACAGGTGTGTGGTGGCTGAGCAGACTGGTAACTGATTGGCTATCAGTCAATGCAGGGGAAGGGCAAATGGGTGTGGACAGAGTACTGGCGGGAAAAGCTGGCAGGTGCTGACTGGAGGATGAGCAGAGGGGTGTGAGCAGGAGGAGCAGCAGGAGGGTGGGACTAAGAAGCTCCAGCAGAGTCCATGACAGCTTGTTGTTTAAGTAACTGCAAACTGTAGCTGCTGTTAAATTGTTCGCTCAGTCAGCTGTGCAGCTAGCTTATTGTACGGCCTGGATGCTTGGGAAGGGCAGTGTTTACACCACTAGTACAGGAGCTTTGGACAGCCGGGGAAGGAGGTTTTCAGGCTCAGGGCAGAGGGGTGCCAGCAGGGTAATGATGACGGGGATGGCATCAGCATGAGTTTAATTACAATGTGCTTATTTTAAAACCAAACATACAGACAGAATTTCAAGCAAAAATACAAACAAACCATAACTGCTGGCTAAATCATTTGCAACAACAATAACAACTATAATATTTGTATTTCCTGAAGAAAACACCTGTGACTGCTGCATCTGCTGCTGCAGCTGCTGCTCGCCAGCCCAGCTTCTGAGAGAGTCCCAGCAAATAGTGTTGGTGATTCACATCTGAAGATACCACGCAATGTAGGTGGTAATTGAATAATGTGTCCAAGAGATATGATGGTGTTTTATTAATGGCCACAAGGTTCAACTATGGGTGCCATGCCTCTGTATGTCATGCACATGCTTATGGAGAGGCTGTGTACCAAGTTTCCCAACAGTTTTCAACAGTAAGAGATGTGAAAACAAAGCTATATGTTTTGATCAGGATCCTCTGCATAAGGTATGTACCAAATTTGGTGAAGATTGGCTGAAAGATGTGCCAAAAGAAGCAAAAAATGTGTTGATGGAAAGGGGTTTGGCCTATATAATTTGAATCTGCTTCATCCAAGGAACCTAATTTACAAAAATATTTATTCCACTCCTTGCGGTCAATGATTTATTGATAACCGACCACATGGTGCCACTATTGAACACATGCGTTGATGATTAATATGTTGATCGAGTATGTGTATCTAGTATGATGTCTTGAGCATGTATGGTATTATACATTCTATATGGTATTATATGTAACAACAGACGGCCATTCAAATAAAAAAATAAAGTAAAATAATCAAATCTCAATAACTGTAACAGATATTGACAAGCAATTGGCAGCAATTACACAATCGTCTGTGTATCTAATGCTGCAGACATTATGTGCATGCTCCTGATTTGGATTCAGTTCATGAACGTTCACAGACGACTGTCTATTACTTCTCTAATAAAATTAAACTGAAAGTGAAACTGAGCCCTTCGGAGCAGGTGAGGAGAAATCTGTGCAACATATGTGTCATTACCTGCAGATAACTTACCTTTTGTTGGCTTAGACATGATGACTATGTGGTGGGAGGCGAAGCTTTCATGGAAAATCCCTCTGACCTGTGACGAATAACAAACAGCAGGGACTTCAGACGGTGCAGGCAGTGGAGGTGTGTTTGTGTGTGTGTGTGTGTGTGTGTGTGTGTCTGCTTTCGGTTTAACAGGTTCCTCCTCACTTGTTGATGAAGGGTGCAGGAATTATTATAGCTGAAAGGCACATTCCTGCATCATTTGGAGACACGTTATTTCTTCCACTGTGAAGTTAGCTATGGAGGTCTGTTATGTTTTTCAACCAATGTAGGGTGACAATAAATAGCCTGAAAGGTGGAGAAATGCTTAAATAAAGAAAAACACCTGACCCCTGAAAAATTAAAACAGCTGTAAATTCTGTAAATAAATGTTCTGACTTTGAAAGGCAGGTACATTTTCACTGCCGCAATCATCAACTCTGGTTTGATTAAAATAAATTCTTAATTTACCGCGTCGGATGTTAAAATATTGTGAGGAGGGAGAAGGAGGTCAAACATCAGAGAAAAAGTGAGGAGAAACAGCCTTTAGAGCCATTTATCTCAACCAAAGATAAGTTCTGTCGAGTATGAATGACGATGCTAGCTGGCTAGCAAATGTTGCTAACAGTTATCTAAGACAGTGGTTTCCAGGGCCCCCTATGAACGTAGTATTTCACTTAGCATTGGGGAACCGTGACTATTAGAGATGGGGCTTCAGTTCGGCCAGAACTTAGCCAGACACCAAAACTGCAGCAAAAAAGCAAAAAAGCTGAGAGCTGTGACAATCTATATGAATCATGAGTTTCATTTTGTCGTTCTTATTTCTCTGTTTCAGTACCACACACTTAGCATAGATGTCCAGTTTTATTATTTCGGTCTACCAACACAGCTCTGTCTGTACTGCACTATTGGAAGTAGCTTTAAAAAAGAAGATTCAAGTGTCTGAAACTTTTCAAGCTCAGGGACAAGTGTAATTTCAGTCTCCTAAATGACACAGTCCTTTGCACAGTCCACCTTGACAAAGGCAGCACTATCAAGTTAGCCACCTAGCAACAGTGTTGGTCTCAAATGTTTTGTCTTGTGCAAGATAGCCTTAGGGAAGGCCTAGTCCCGCCCACTGCAAATCAAAATACGATTGGTTAATTCACTCGTCACTTTCTAAGCAAACACATAGCCTGTGGCCTTCTGTCCCAATGATGAAGTCCTAACCAATGAGTGAACCAGCTCTACCCTTTCTCCACCCAGACACAACAACAAATAATCTGATTGAATAACTCTATTTTGCTGTTTTCAGGTCAGTAGCCCTTTCATTGCTGAAGAAAAGTTGATAGAAAATGATTAATCAAATATGATATATTTAAATACAACATTTGAAATACTGATATGTTAAGCCTTCCCCACTGTCGCCCACAAAGGTGTGGTTTTTGCAGGACACAGCAGTGCAGGCTTCAGTGAGCTTATGGGTGAGCTCAGTTCTGTCTGTGCTCGAGTACAAAGTATAGGCTAATTTTATTTCTAAAGCTTGGAAAATTAGGCAAACTAGACTGAATAATACATGCATACAATATGATTTACTTTGATTGTTTGTAAGCCATGGCATGGCATCAGAATACCATCTTAGTATATTTTTGTGTGTTGGACATAATTTAGTCCATCTTGTCAATATATTTTAGCAATGTTTAATTCAGGGGGAGGAGTAAACACAAGCAAGCTGTTTATCCACCTCTTTGAAATGAGCCGGAAAGTTTACTCATCTGCTTTTGAAACTACAGTTTACCCATCTCGTATTTACCATCCTGATTTATTTTCCAAAATAATAATATTTCAATCATATTCCAATGTGGATGTGTATATGATTTGTATTGTTGATGTGTGGTTGGTTTGTTGGTATGTATGGTTGTTTTGAGCGCACACCAAGACAAATTTCAATCAATATTTCATTTAGACAGTAATAAATCACAGAATCTTGAATCTTGATGATGGTCAATTTGAGAATTTATCTACAGTCAGATAAGTAATTTGAAATCAGGGAAGTCCAGTGTTAGTCACGGTTGCAGCAGTACAAGGAGCCAAACTCCATGAGTATCTTTGTAAATTGATGATCACATAAATATATTTTAAAAAAATTCTGCTTGAAGTTACAGTTAGACGTGAGATTTACGGTAAATTTAATCTTGGAATTAAGGAAAAGATTAGGTTTTAGGTCACAGTTTTGTTAGCTTATCCAGAAAATGATGAGATGACCTGATGCAAGCTTATACAAACGCACATCAGGCACACAACATTGTGTGTGACACAGGACATAAGGCACCGCCCCCAGGTGATATATGTTTTTAGGGAGTCCCAGTTGTTTTTTATTTGTATACCGAGGCACACTAGTGTGCCTTGAGGCAAGTCCAGGTGTGCCCTGGATTTTGTGCCAACCATTATTGACATATACAACTATACAAAAAGTTATGAATGAAATTTTAATTTAACTACGTCAGCACTTTGTACGGACTCATTTCCTAATAAAGAGGCAAATTCTATATGAAAAAAAAAAAACTGTTCTGTCAAAGTCAACCCCTGTCAACTGTGAAAAGTAAAGTAGCCAACTTAAAGATGAAAAATCACTAAGTTTGTAGGCGAAGGTGACGGTATTACAGCATTGAAAGGAAGCAAACAGGCGTGCACCTTGTGACACGAATATGTAACACAACAGTGTGCAAACAGAGACAGTACAGTAGCTCGGCCCATCTCTGTGAAAGTGCTCACGTGAGGACTTGACAAAGCATGGCAGAAGTGGGGTAAATTGTTTTGGAAGATGCAAACTTACTGTATGTCAGTGTACTTTCCTGTCACCAGCAAGGGGAGCTACATTGCAAAAACCTATTGATTTGACAGCGTTGATTCACTAAACTCAGTTTAACTTGAGCATCTCACGTTAAAGATTTATTTGCTCATGTGCTAAAAACCCCCTACAGCTAAATGGAAAGCACCCACTGTCGGCTGAACGTCCTTGAGAGTGCTTAGATAGCAAAAAACAGAAACTCACAACAAATAGTGACTGTTTTTTTTTTTCCTTTTTCAGAGTGCTGATTGACAGGCATTTAAGAGAGTTGTTTTAAGATGGTATCCTCACATTCATGCATGGCTATGCACCCTCCTGGAGGTCAGGCTTTTTTTTATGAGCACAGAAATGTCAACAGTTTTGCTGTGTCAATGATTACCTTGCATTACCTTGTCCCTTTCCCTGAGGGCAACATACTTTTTCTCTTTGTCTTGCCTGCACACGCCTAATAGCTTCACAGACAGCCTGACAGAAGTGCAAAACAGACTTTACAGACTTTTATTTTTGATAAAAGTTTATGTTTAACTTTGACATTGCAACCTCTGATCAGCGTGCATCAAAGGAAACGAAACTACAGCTGTAAAAGGTTTGTAATGATGCTCTGAGCTGTCATAAAATAATGACTGATGTTATTGTTGGATAGAAATTTGCTTACCTGGTTAAGTTCCAAATGTCAGTCCTGATCTCTACTTTGACTCATCTGTATTAGTTAATTGTAACATATCCAGAAAACAGAGAGAACCATACAGCTGCAGCTCGGGTGTAGTGAACCTTACACCCCCCCAAGACTTCAGTGCCGTAAAACTTTACAACACTGATAAGAGGGCAAAGAATAGCCACCTGATAACCATGAGCTATGTCTGTAGGCTGGACACTTTTCAGGAAGTGAAGTCACATTCGAGATGAAATTATTTGTGAGAGATGGAGCTGTACATTTCTTCCATTCTCCTTTTCCAATCCGTTACCCCATACTCCTGCTCCCAATCTTCTCTCTATTCATAGAATCGAAGTGAAGTGGGTAGTTCCTGAAAGCATTACAAGATAGAAAAATCCCCATTCTTGCAATAGCTTCTGGCGTTCACTGTCCAACTTTTTCAGTCCATGGAAAAATGTAACAAATGAGTGATTTCATGCTGGAGCCTGGGGTCTGCATGATTCATGAACTGAATTCCTAGTTTGGAGTCCTTCAGGTTGAGAATGGCTGGGTTGCTCTGCCTGGCCTGAACTGACATGCATAGCAGTTGAGATGCCAAAGCAGCAGCACCAAAGTCTTTTTTGCCCAGAGCAGGATTTGTTATGACATAACTGGTTAGTCAAGCTTTGAAAAACAAGCTAGGAGCCTAATTTCCCTTGGCATATTTACTTTTCTTTTTTTTTTTTGCATTAGCCTACTTTTACCATCTGGTGTCGCGTATATCTTACAACAACACAAGTCCTTCATAAACTACTACAAATAAGCTTTGTGATGTGAATCATGTCAAGGTGGATTTTTTGATACATGGATTTCTGATGGTGTATTTAAAGTGAAGGCTGCACAGCTCATTTGCATCAATGACAGGATCTTTCATTAAGCTTGTCTTTTGTAGACTGATGTCCACTTTTCCCTGTTGCATATAAGAATTTTAAAAAGAACACATGGTATAAACATAGATGTATGCTGACAAAAAGCTTTGTGTGCACAGTTATGTTCATGTACATAACTATTAGTAGCAGGCAGGTTTCAAAGTTGAGTCTTTTAGTTTCATTTATTTATTTTTTTAGGTTTTCATATCATTCTAAAGCTTCCCAATAGTGTGCCTAATGTATTGAAATCCAAACATTCAAAAATGAAAAAGTTTTCCCACGTGATCTGACATAGGTTCCTGTATAATGACGCTGCCACATATAAACCCCCCAGGCTGAATGAGGGGATAGACGGGCAACAGAACTCTAACCTACATTGCTATTTTTTACTAATGGCTGAGAAGAAGTTTCCATTTGAAAAACCCAGAAAGGAATTCAGATGAAGTTGCCCTTTAATGGTAAAAACTTTTTATTCTTATTTAACCTACAACAAGGAATATTTCACTGCTTATGAAACAGTCTCAGTTTAATACTGATGATTGTATGACCTACATAAGCAAACAAGACCATTCAAGAGAAGTTATTCTTAATTACTGCCCCTGGGTGGATTCTTTGTGATCTCAGCTGAGACAAGCCTTTTGCCAGTCAAACTTGCAATGAGAACAGTACATTTGTCAGTTAAAAAGAAGAAGAAGAAGAAGGAGATTTTCATTTATTTATTTACTTATATTTTGTGGTTATGGCAGAAGAAACTCTGCCGCTTTTGTCCACAGGAGGCTCCAAAAGCAACACAATTTGAAAGTTCATTGTATTGGCTTTAAATTGTGTGAGATTGAAGAATGTAAATATTTTAATTTACTAATATATTTTATCATATTTCAATGTTCAATATATGATGATAAAAGAGCTACACTTTTTGGTGAGCTCTTCTGGATGGCCATTGTGCTTCAGGAAGGAAACTTTTTTGTGACAGATTTTATTTGTTGAGCTTCGACTGGAGGACAGAATTTTTTTGTTTGCAATGTAAATTTTTATATAAGAAGTTATATTCTTGTCCACCAAATATTTCACCACTGTAACTATATTTTTGCTTGCTCATAGGTCCACATACAGTAGGCTGCTGGGCCTGACACAATAAATAACACAACTGCTGTAACTTATGCTGTGTTCCAGTCAAAGTCAAAGTTTCCCAGTTGAAATTTCTAACTTCCGACCTCCAAGCATTCCAGGTGCACAGAGCACAGACAAATGTAAACAAAAACATGGCTGATTGTGACAAACTGATGTGTATTTTGGACACAATTTAACTCTCAGCAATACAGTCTCCTTGCATATATAATATATAAATCAAACTAAGGAGGAAAACGACACGAGTCAACAAACGCAATTGTATATTTATTTTAAGTCACTTTTATACATGGAAATGTATCCAAATATTCCACTGACTAGACTAATAGAAATATTCTTACCTTATTGATTGAGATGCACAAGAGAAGAAATAAACTACGACACTGAAAACAAAATTAATGTAAAGTGAAGTATAAGTATTAACTTCACACAGACATACATATAAGGCTCAACATAATTGAAATAAAACATCAATTTGGCAGAATAAACATTTACAATGTGCACTTCCATGGGTGCTGCCACTTTTGTGTGATGTCGACAAGTGCTTTTTTATTAAGTCAGAGTAGATCTGTCTCGAATTTGAGTGACGTTCCATTGTACTTGATTGATTGAAATTCTTTATTGATCATTAATATACATGTGGCCCCTCTAGTCAGAGATGCCCCAGATACATAAATCATCAAAAGGATAAAAACACAATAAAGCCCAAAGGTGCTGGGGGAACTTTTTATAGTGGGAGATCAGAGATTTTCAAGCTCCGAATTGTCTTGAACGTAGCATTACTACACTGTGTGCAAACAAGCACAAGAACAAGTTGTGATCATCAAAACTTCACAATCATCTGAGAGGAAAATGCTCAATTTCTAGTCTCGTTGTTGAAATGCTGAAAGTTTAATTAGTGCACGTCTGATTAAGATTTAAAGTGCTTGGCCTGAGGGTGACTAATTCTGTCTTTACTCCGAGTACCTGATTGTTCAACCGCTTTAATTAACTTGACTGTCATAGAGAGAGTGAGGGAGTGTGTGTGTGTGTGTGTGTGTGTGTGTGTGTGTGTGTGTGTGTGTGCATTTGCATGTGTGTTCTCAGTTATCGCTTTTGCAAACCAATACTAAATGAATCAGATTGTATCTCCCCTAAGATGAACCCTGCACCAGACCTCGCCCTTTCACCACATAAACCTCACAATTAAGGTTAATGAATTCACCCTCATGATTAATCCAAGATAGGTATCAGACACAGATAAATTATATTTCAGGATTGGGCAGACTTGGAGTGATTTTTTGCTAAAGGCAAAGGGAAATTAAACTAATATTGTAATATTTTAGGTTCAGGGGATGACAATTATTTTCTGTCAGGAGCTGGTTGAAAATGTGCACACGTTAGATCGTTTGGATCAAGATGTGATGCATGAACAGGTTGGTTTGTTGTAATGTAACACACCAACAGAGGGCGCTGTAGCATTGTGCATGAAAGCAGGACAATGACATTTGATCAGCTGCCCTTCATCACACTTCTCTGCTCTATTTGGTATGTAGGAGCAGACCCGGCAGTGAAGGAGGCATTTACTGAAAATGGGGTGCGGTCAAGAGCTTAAGATGTGCTAGAACTTCTCTGGGATGGGCTGATGATCATTTAATGTAAATCAGTAACTGCAGCGCACACACACACATGCACATATCCACACACACCCTCAGAAATATCTGCCTTTATTCCTTATCCATTGTTCCTAAGGGCAGACAAGCCTCAGTATCGACACGCAGCCTGACACCAGCTCGCCTGGCCTAATTGGCCTCAAGACCTCTTGTTGGTGTGATCTATTGATCAGTCTCACTGCAGATGCTGCTAAGTCACAGGGAAAGGACAGCGAAATGGCCAGATATACTGAAAGTAAGCACTGCCAAATCTGGGCATGATGTCTTAAGCTTTGCTGCTCCCTCGGCAGAGCCGTGCAGCAAGCAAAGACGATGATAGGGTCCTCACCCTGAGGTGCATGGGTCCAGATCCTTGCCACAAGCTGATTCACACACCTTGATTGTCCTTTATTGTTACCAAGGGGGATGGTGGCACCAACAAATGGAGGTTTCTGAATGCGATGACCCCCAAAGATGTATAGACACCATCTTGCTTTAACAATCCCACCAGAGACGGCGAGATGAAAACTCCTCCATGCTCGCAAAGATCCACTTTTTTGTTTGATACCTCTGCGGCAAATATTAGAAGAAAAAAAATGAGATTGCCAGGAGAGCCCTTCTGGGCCATGGGGTGAACGAAATGGTATGCATGCTGATCTTGTATCTATCAGCACAAACATCCTATACATGATTATTTTTGCCTGCACCTTCAACCTCCTTTCCATTCACATTCAGATCCCCAGATCACATCATCTCATTCTCATCTATTTCCTCTCCTCATCCTCTCCCTTCTCAAGCAGTGCAGCCATTTCAATGTAAATAGTGTCTCTTAATCCTCCTCCCTCATTCTGTACAGCCTTCCCTCAAATCCCGGAAAAACTCATAAGAGAAACATGCGTATGTTTATGAGGCCCGCCACACAATATGTCCTTCGCTGCCTCGTAAAAGCCAATACATTCTTCCTTTATGGGGTGCACAAATTTCCTATTCTCTACTGTGTGTGAGAGCTACATTCCCATATGGTATTACATTTATGATGCATGACAAGGCTTACAATTCTCCATCTCCTCTGCAGCACACTACGAGTAACCAGAGCTGTCCAAAAGTCACGGCTGTGACAACGGGGATCATTATACATTTTTCTTTCTGTGCGGCTGCCTCTCTGTATTCCTCTCCATGCCTCCATGAAATCTGTCTTTATCCCGCCGTGTGAGAGTGGAGCTACCAGGTGCAAACTGAGCTCTTCTCTGGGTGGTGCTGCTGCTGGAGTGAGCGTCCACTCTCGGACTCTTTTTCTTTCCCCCACCAACCACGCAAAATGTAGCACGTGTGCGCACAACCCGCTGATCCTGCCTCCTGTTTTATTGTCAATATCAGTTGGCTCAGGGGTTGCAGGGGTTGACGGCTGTTGACAGGGCCTGGATTGTTGAGGTAAAGATGACGGCGGTTCTCGCAGAGATAGAATAGCTGTACCTTGAGACCCCTTGGAGGGTGTTATTAGGCTGTTATGAAATCTGCTCCCTATCAGACCTTCACCGAGGCAAAGGGGGAGGATATAGACAGATGCAGTGCAAAGTACAAGTGTTGAGTCTCTTCCTTTCCTCCTATAGCTTCCTCTTATCTACTTCCTTCTCTCACACACAAACACACATTTCTCTTTAGTATCCGACCACCTGTATATTTCAGTCAACACAGCCTGCAGTCTCGCTGCTTATTTGCACGAAGGAGTTTCTTCATCACATAAGAAAGGGCACTAATCTTGTTTGTTTTATATTTCATGAAGATATACACCTCAAGGCGCGCAGCATGCACTGCATCATGACACCAAAACTTGCTGTCAGGTTGCTCCTGACAACCCGAACATACACTGATCATTCCAGCACATCAGTGAGACGACCGCTGTAAAAACATTGCAATATATCAGCCAGTAGCACAAACACAAACACAACAAAGTGAATGTGCATACATGTTGTCTGGCAGGAGAGCATGAACATGTGCATGGCACATTTATATATCCAACAAGATCAAACAAAAAATCTGTTATGTAGGAAGGATTGATCTTTTGAGTGTATCCACAGCACAGAGGAACCAAAGTCAACATGCAGGCTATTTCACTTTTTGCCTGTATGCTTCTGTTTGATGGTGTTTAACTACAACACAGCTGTGTTTTGTGTGTTTCAACCTTTTTGCTCAGGGCATTATCACATATGTCTAGAGTTTGCGAATGGTGTTGGTTTAGGGATAGCAATGCTTTGTTGTTTTTTTATTGTCAGATCAAGTCTGATTTTGTTCTTGCATCACAGTAGCCACATTTTTCAACATTGCAAAAAAGACAAAACACAAGAAAAGAAACAATATATTTAAGATAACATTACAGTCACCCAAGACAATATTTTAGGGCCTTCAAGGTGTACATTTGACCTGGGATTAAACCCGTAAAAAAAAACAAAACTTTGTGGACCCTCAAAGGTGCAATATACAACAATGAGCCTCACTTGATGAACAACACTGCCTAGTTTGACAGTTTAATCTGAGTTTCAGGTGGCTCCGCTGGAAACCAGAGCCAAAATGGTGGCCGCCTGGTCACAGCATATCTTCTACAGGTAAACAGTGGGCCTACACTGACAGATGCTACCTCATTAGGCAATTTGATCTGAGCAGTGTGTGGTCAGATGATACTATTTCTTCTCCAAATTTATTGAGTGAACAAAGTGTATATTGTTTTGGCCAGAGATGGTGGTGGTCTACTGTGACAACTAGAGGAAATAAATTTTGTATACAGCACCTTTAAGGTTTCCAATAGGGCAATCATCATCGTTTGGTTCATGACCAAATATTTGCAAAAGTAATGCCATTCCCATCAGCCTCAGCTGTACTTTAGCCCCTTTTCAATACAAATGTGGCTTTGCTTGACTCAGTTTGACTTGGCTGCAACCACAGCTCCATCTCAATTTGTAGAACTACTTGTCAAGTAGGTGACTTTGTGTTTGAGGAGGATCGTCAGGCATTAATAATACATTTGCAATAACTAGTATGAAAGCAGTGTCATCATAAATGTCTCCTTTTATTTTGTTATTTAAAAGCTTAAAAATCAGGAAATGTTGGGTTTTATTCTGCAGTAAGTTAACATGACTTCTATACAGCTGAGCGTTAACAGGAAGCAGTAAAATAAAGCGGACACTTGAAAGCACAAATAGCCACATAGCTAAACGTCCAACCAGAGATTGAGTTAGAAGCTACAGAAGCACTGAGAGCTGAGCACAATGAAATGTCTTTCTTTCTGCTCTTCTGAACACACACAAGTTCAGTCTCAAGGAGGTCGTCACAGTTGGCCGCAGTCAGAGAGGCGTCACTGCAGTCTGCATGATTTGACTCAGCCAGAAGTGACAATGAAAAATCCCTATTTATGTTTAACTGCAATTAGCAAATATTAGCAACAACACACTTAACTAAGATGTTGGACATGGTAAACATTGCTCTTGCTAAAAATCAGCATGTCAGCAGTGTATTTGTGATCATGCTAGCATATGGCTCAAAGCACCACTTGTTACAGGATGCAGCCTTACAGAGCTGTTAGTATGGCTGTACACTCTTAGGCTTGTTTTATTCTATAAAGAACTTAAGGACATAAAAGTGAAAGTGTAAATGCCTTTCATGTGCAAAGAATACGTCTAAGGATCTCTCCTCAAGAGCTGGCTAAAGTGTAAATGCAAAATCAATGTACACACAACAACAACACAACCCGAATAAATGACACATTACCTATATTGTGTTATAGTGCTGGTGATGACATTGATGTATTTGCTTTTTCTGTGTTTTCCCACGTTGCAATAAAACATACACAACAATGTCCATGTGTGATTAGTAACTTGATTGAAATTGACCATCTGGGGCCCACAGCGTTTTCTTGACAAAAGACACATTTTGAAATAGAAGAATAAGTGCTTGGGTTGTCATAGCCTCTACATAGCCTGCAATGTTTATAACAAGAGTAATAGTTTTGCATTTGCTGTGAAAAAAGGGTTTCGGGTTGGCAATTATACCTATTTGAGTTCTGTAAAGACATGAGTAATTGATTTCACAAAATAGGTAAAATACAGCTTTAATGCATGTTGTTCGGAGAGATATAGATCATTAAAATAATACTATAGCATTGAGGTGGCATGCACTCAATATGGTGTAAATGAGACTTGAAATAGTAGTGACAAGAGTGTCACAGGTATATTTGTTATTCTTGTAAGAGGAGAAAAAACAGTTGTATCCACTGATCTAAATGTAATGTCACAACCTCTCACTCCCTCCACACACACACACACGCACACACACACACACACACACACACACACAAACAAACATGTTTCTAAACATGTAAATGGAGATTTCTTTCTTGCAGAGGTGTCAAGATGTATAATCAGGATTGGGAAGGTTAGCTTAAAAATTGCATTCTGCTACAATGACCAATTAACTGTAAAAAAAAATAGTCATAACATAATCCAAGTATCATAATATTACAGTAATTTTGTACTCTCCAGTTACTTTTGGATTACCTCAAGACCAAATATGGTGAACTTGTTCAGCCTAATGTAATGTTTTATGTTTGCTTTTATTCACTTCCTGTGTTCTGCGCAAATGCACATTAAAATTAAAGGGCTGTATGACTGATGGACTGCATTTTTATATTTTTATTGTTTAGTTGAATATTTTGAATGAAGTTTGTTTGTGTGTCTTGATTGTGGCAAGAAACAAAAAGTCAGACTCAGAGCACGTCTGTGTCTCCTTATGCAGCAAACAGCACCAGCGGGACACTTTGGCGTGTTTGTATTGTCGTTGATTCCACGCAGAGTGAATTTGACTTTGACTTTGCAGGAGTTTTAAAAGCTGCAGTCTGTCTTTGGATCTGTGTTTCCATCACTGTTTTTCATAACAAAAAAAAAGTTCGGATCAGAGTGTTTCTGAAACAACAAAGTGACATGACATCATTATTACAATGTCAGTCTTCCTGTCTCTGGAGTGCAGGTGCACTGTGTTGTCTCTTTGGTTTGTGTAGTGTGTAAGCTAGCTCTGTATTTTGTCTGTTTAACTAAAATGGGAAGACAGTTTGGTGTACTAAAGGAGCAGGAGAGAAAAATTTTTAAAAATTCCTCTCACTCTTAACAACTCATCCCTTCATGTGTCCCAGGTGTCCTCCTGGGGTATTCCATCATTGCATCAGTGTGGACAACGGAAAAGCCTGGCTTATTTTGATAAGTTTGGCTAATTTCAGTGTGAGATCTGTTCCATGACTGTGGCTTATAGGAATCCCTGCTCAGTAACCAGTAATCCATCAAGGCTGATAAATAAACCTGAGCTTAAGTGAAAAAGCCTGGCTTGAATTAGCTTCAACTTCCACTCAAGGCTTAAGCCGTTCCACTACACACTTTAGTCCGGTCTAGTCAATGCTAACTCAAGCCAGGCTAAAACAACCTTTGCATTGTGAGAACATAAGCAGCCAAGAACAGCTGATTGTTGTGAAGATGATAAGACATCACAGAAAGAAGTGAAAACAAGAGCAGCTTTCTTCTCAGCTGCAGAACAAACCCTGCAGATTGAACTACAGAAAGAATATAAAGGTTCATCCTAAAAAAACATTGCCCCAATTAACAATGCAAAGGAGATATGTTGGTAAAAAAAAAAATGCAGACAAAGTAAATTTGAAAATAGTGTGATCCTGGCATGTATCACCAGGAGTGTCTGCTTCGTGTACTGAGGCCTCACCAGTGGTACGAGTTCAAATCAAACCTGAGGCTGACCTATATGTCATCCTCTCTCTCTCATTTCCCCTTTTCTCTACTACTCTATGTAGCAAAGACCGGCAAAAGGCCACAAAAATCATTTTAGAAAAGAGCCTACTTATTGTTTTATTTGCTTTTATTAATAAATGTCTAACCTTGCTGCAGGACATATTACCAGCTACATAATGAGCTACTCTTTAAAAAGTTTTCTCTTTCACTTGATATCCATTTGATTCAAGCCTTTTGTGCTCACTGGCATTGAAAGTCAGAAACTGGACATGAAGCAGACACAGGAAGTAAGGAAAGTGGAGAAGTCTAAATTTAAACACAGCAGAAGGTCATGGTTTGGACTTTAACGCTTTTTGTCCTCACAGCTTGAACAAAACGAGTGAATGTGAGTGGAGTGGAGTGTGGATCTCTCACTTAAATAAGCCAGACTTATCAAAATAAGCCAGGCTTTTCCTCAATCCAAGCTGATGAAATACCCTCCAGGACACTCATGTAGTTTGTTCTGTTGATTATGTGGCTTGATCGTGTAGGCTCACGTTACATGACTGTGTGGATGTATGGGCAGTCAACATCACTGAATGTCAAACTGTATATTTGTCTTCTCTCATTGGTTGCATGCCCTGCTAATGTAATCTGCCTCACTTTCTATCCTTTATCTGACTGACGTTTGAGCACATTATTAATAAAATCTGTGGTTCTGAAACAGCCTCTCAGCAGTTGTACATGTGTTTAATGATAAATCCAAGGCGCTGTTCATGGTGCTGAAATAACAGCTCATTTTCCTCTCTCATATTAATTTAATCTCTGACATTGTGATAGCCATTTAATCTGAAATATTAATACCAATGGGCAGTTTATGCATATGCAATTAATGCATTTCTTGTTGTTGTCGCATTGTGGATGTTTTGTGTTATTAATTATGGCTGAGTGGGCGCTGTCCGGTGCTGAAGTCTCCCTCTTTTGCATGTGACAGATGTTTTTGTCATTGTTTTATGATCAGTTGCATTTGGCCTGCTATTTTGTTTAAAAGTTTAAAAAAAACTTCCTTATAAAGTCTCTGAACTCTTTGAGGTCTCAAAAATGAAAATGAACTATTTCATTACCAGCTCACATACTGGTCAAGCCCCCCTTAGCACCAGTAGAGAAAAAATCCTGCTGCTGTCCAGATATTGACAGGTTAGCTGGATTTTTTTGTTTAGCTAACGTGAATGTTTGGTCTAATGTTAGTTGCTGTTCTGTGTAAGTAACTAGCATTTGTGTAGCTATGATTAGTGGTTGGTCTTAGATAACCAGTTCTTTGATGACAGTATTTTCACAGCTGAAGGCAGAACTGTCACTGTACTGTGATGCTGTTTCTCTTCTCTGATTTAAAGACAAAATAATGTTGAAATTTCCGCCCAGTGAAGCATTCTTTCACTAGAGGACAGGATAAATTGATTGTAAGATTAGCTGGTTTTGCAGAGACCAGAGTGGTTTTGCTAGACTTGTTAAGTGAGAAATGTCTTTTTCTGTAAATGTAATAGTGTAGTTACAATTTTTGTATCCTAATTAGGCTTGGGTGGTATAAAGTTACAGTATACCAGGGTAATAAGAAATCCAGACAGTATGATTTTCAATACTATCATACATACAGATGCTCTGCTTCTGTATTTAACTGATATGGAAATGCTGCATTGAGATGATGTATTGCAGTGCACAACATGCGCCACCAGAGTTCAGTCTCTCTACTGATGGACAAGGCAGCACAGCTGAACTGAGAAACATGGTGAGTGGGGGATAAAGTTACAGGACTAACTAGTAAAAAGAAAAATGCCTGTGCCCTAATGTCCTGATGATGAACCCACAAACACTGCAGACCACTGATTCGAGGAAAAGGTGAGCAGTGAAGTTATCAGTCTGGCAGTGCTGCAAATGTAAGTTTGAGTCTGTGAATAAAGGCCACACACATATACATCTTTGAGGCTACAGTGAGGCTGTGTATTGTCTCCCAACTGCAAGAATAGCGTCGCTATGACCATCAACTCAGTCTACGTTGAGGGAGTATTATATGCAGTGGAGAAGCATTGAGTTGAGTCGTTTTACATTAATACTGCCATAATACCATATACGCCAGTAAAATGTCAGGAAGGTAAGAAGGTATGAAAAAAACAGATACCACCCAAACCTAATCCTAATCCCATCACATGTAATCTGTTACTCCCCAAACCTGGAAATAATAATGTCTTCTTATTCAGTGCAAAGATTCTGTCTGCTTTTCTTTAAACTGTTGCATCTATTATAAAGTATTCAGGTGTCAGCTCTGTTTACACGGTACACACACACACAGCAGCTATTCAAACACCCGAGCTGGAGAAAGGCAATAGGTGGACACAGAAATCTTAGCGTGAATGTGAATCTGATTTGTGAGACAAGAATCATTTAAAGTGACTCTCAGAGCTCATTCTAAACCCCTTCTGTCAGCTGTGAGAGAGCCCGCTCTAATCCATTGTCGCTGGGTGGATTAATTTGCATAATTCCACTATTGTGCAGTCCCAGATCTTTTTCTGTCTCCTCCTTCACACGCACAGAGAAGACGAAGAAGAAAAAGACACTCTTAAACCTCTGCTCCGCTACTTGTTGCTTTGGAAACAGGGGTGAAAATGCGAAGAGAAGTTACAGCAGGACAAGACGAGAAGAGAAGGACCCAGTGGTGCAAAGGTGTAGCGATGAAGAGGGCGTGAGGATGGAGATATGATGAGCAGGGAGCGGAGAAAAGGGAGGACGAATGAGGGGAAGAAAGAGGAAAGACTGATAGAGAGAAGAGAGGAAACCACTGTTCAGTGAATGGAATACAGAGCAATTTTCTGTTACTTAAAAAGTCATTTATCTATGTCGACAGTCTATTAGTCATGTATTCGAGTGTGACCCCCTCCATACACACACACACACTTCCCTCTATCACACCCACAGCAGCGTGTGTGTGTGTGTACATGTGTGTTGTTGTTGTGTGTCGGTGTGTATGATGAGGCTGTATTAGCTTTTTCCTCCAGGGACACGAGCTGGAGGGAAGAGAGGCAGTGCTAAATTGCACAGATAAGATCAATATGTAGTTAAGGGGTGGGGCTGCTCCCTTCACAATGAACACTGTATAATATTGCATTAGCTTCGGTGCAGTGTTAAACGGATTATTCTTAAAATGTGATGTGTGGAGCTTACCTAACATTTTACAATCACTCACTGCTCAGTGATTACTTTCCACTCTTGTTCCTTCAGGATGCATGAGAGGTAAGTATTAGTGAGACTGTCCTCACAAGAATAACAACAGAATCAGTTACTGCAAATGCTCAAAAATATCATATATTCAAGTGTGAAAGACCTCTAGCAGCTGTAGTAATTATGTCTCTTGTCCTTTGGGAGACAAAAAGGAAAATGTGCAACAAAACATCAGACTTTGACACAGGAGACTGTCAGTGTTGGCTTCTTTTAACCATGACCATGACTGTTCCCTACACACTGACAAAGAACTTATTTTAACCCAAACCATGATCTTTCCCTTAAACTTAACTACGTATTTTTTGCGCCTAAACCTGACCGAACCTAAACTATAGTGTTGTGACATCATTACAGTGATTTGTGAGAAGGCACAGGTGAATAATGTTATTCTAAATAGAGGCATCATGATATTACATTGAAATGTGATGCCCACTCCAGAGCCTAAAGGTTTCTGCCGCTTTGAAGACCATTTTTCCATTTTTAAAGACCGTTGTTGCCTTAGTGCCATGGTTTCCAGACTTTTTCTGGCATGCCTGCCCTTCAGAAGTCGAAAAAAGTTCACACCCCTCACTTTTTATCAATCATTAACAAACACTGGGGATGGAAGTGACAAAAAAGGATTCAAAGGTTGGATTTTTGTGAAACAGAGGTAATCAGCCATCTCTTGCTTGTTTATTTCCGTGGATCATATGAATTCAACTTTGTTTCACTCTATTTTTTTTTTCCTGGTCTTCTGTGTCCCCCTGCGGTGGTGGCTCTGCAACTCCCAGTTTGGGAACCACCGCTTTAGTGCTTGCTCTTGTTGGGAATTGTTGGGTCTCTGTAAAGAATACAGTTTAGTCCTGCACTGAATGAAAAGTGCCCTGAAATAACTTCTGTTATGATTTTTATACTGTAAAATTCACTTGACTTGGCTTGCTCTGGAGGGGTGTTACAAACAATGTATTTTGTATTTTTGCAGTGTATCACATCGATTCTTGTGTGCATAATATGTTAACACAGGTGATAATAACACTAGCTTGAATGTGTCTTATTGTCGTTGAAAAGGTCAGTTTAAGCAGAATTCTCCTCTTTAACTGTGATGAAAGACTCTGTGACTCTTGTGAGGCCAAGAATAAAAAGCAGAACATTGGCTGACCCTCTTTATTCCAAAGAAAATAACACAATATAAAAACAATAGCAACCTTGTCTCCTGGTTTATCTTTTCTATTAAAATAACAAGGAAATGTTATTAATTAGTGTGTCGCAGAAATGTTGATACTCAACATGTCATGAATTGAGTGACATGAATTTAATGTTTGCTGACAACGTCTTACATTTATTTTATATAAAAAACTCTGATCTTGTGGTACATATATTTTTTTATGGTTGAAGTTTTGGCACTGGCAGCACTTTGTTAAGGTTAGGTAAAAGTTATGATCTGGCTTAATGCAAATAAATAAATAAATTAAAAACATACTGACTTAAGACATCTTTATTAACATTTAACCAAAACCAAAAGGTTTGTTTGGAAAAAACCTGGAACCTGGTCTCTGGTTTCAAAGATGATTTGTACTCGGGTCAGTCGACTAGACAAATATATCAGCCACTGGCGATGGGCTGAGTCCATCGCCAGTTGGTTATTTGGGTGATTATTGTCAATTTATTTTGCTAATTCAGTGACCTACCTGACAGCCACACTCTCATTCAGCAGCACAGCACACACCCACTGGGCTGGAGGGTGAGTACACTGAACCAAAGAACGGGTGAGAAGAAATCAGCCTGTAGAGCCAGACTATGTTCATATCCAACGATTTAAGGATAGATTTTGAACAGTTATTTAACACATTTGCTGCTCAATGCTGTGAGCAAGACAAACTAAAGTCCATTCACTTCAGTTGTAGATATCTTTCTTAAAGACAAATAAACCTCAAACCATCTGCATGGTTAATGCTACCAGAGGTAAGTGAAAAAATAGCTTCTTTAAAAAAAAAAAAAAAGGGATTCTCTGAATTTGATTCAGATCCAGTGAGACTAACCATGAATAAGTATCTCTTGCCCTCCGCTGAGAGACTGCACACTGTTAACCCCGCTGGCATGGGATGAAAACCCTGCAGAGTCGTGTCCTCTGTCTCCCCTGCTGCCTGTCTCTCTCTCGGCTCTCCCACTGTCTTAATAAGCAGAACAGCATGTCCTGCTATAATCACCATGATATATGAAACATAATCACATGTGCTAATGAGGTCATAATTAAGATAATTCATGCATTAATTAGCAAATATTTCTTGTCAACACAGACCTCTAAATAGTCCAATATGATCTATAGCTGTGAAAACAACAACATGAATACCTGTTTTATTAGTTCCAAAAGAGGTGTCATGAGGACTCGATATGTGTTGTTTTTTTCAGTTTATTTCAACTTCTAAATGTGTTCTTGTTATCACCATCACTTGGTAATCACCGTGTTAACACCCTCACAAAAACACATCTGTGCAGTGTCTCAACAAAACTTGAACTTGATGAGCTTTATTGCTGCTTAACATTAGAATGTATAACACCTATTCTTAAGAGTTGGAACAAATCATGTCCTACCAAAAGAAAAAACAAGTTATTGATACTTTAACACTCTTATTTCCATTATTTTGGAGAAAATGCATTCCCTTTAAGGATTCATATATATGAAATTGATGTATGTTAAAAAACAAAACAAACCCCTTATCAAAGATAAGAATTCACAACTTTCAACTTTCAAAATTGTAAAAAGCCTAAAATGAACAATGCCCATGTGCCTTTCTAAATATCTTTGTTTTAAATACATTATTATGAATATGTTGTCCTTTTAGAGTTTGTTTCAGATTTCCATTAACTCTGTCAGATTTTTTGAAAAAGCATAATTTAATCAGGCATAAAAAGATTTAGTTACACCCTCAGGACCCCTGTCTCATATCCTGGTTTAAAAAGGCAGGAATGCTGCTCAAGCACTGGTAAACTTTATATTTTTCAACAAATTAATTTCATAATATTGCTATCTAAATTATGGTTTTAAAAATGATGTATTTTAATTAGCATTAAGAGAAATCTTAGAACCTGAAAAAATAAAATAGCTACTCACTACAACTATGCTGTGAAACGTAGAAAAATAATATTTTGTCAGCTCTGTAAGATGTCCATGGAGTTGACGTCTACATTTAATAAAAAAATAAATCACTCAGAGGTTTGCCTGTTATGAGGTTTGACAGCTTTTTAAATAGCTATATTTTCCCAGCATAATTAAAGAGTTAATATCAAAACCCCTCAAAATACTGTTTTCCATTCTCAAGAATGATAAAATATAGGGTCCCCTGAGTTGTTTTCAAAATTTTCCAATTCTTTCTAAATATACTGGAATTTCAAAAATAAAGAGCAAGAGTGCATCTGACAGTATGTTGCAAGGTTCCGCAAATATGTCACAGGATTTGTTCAATCAGACATTTATATCAATGAAATGACCATTTATAGCAAATATTTAGCCTATATGTTTGATTTGGCAACAAGGATTCTGCTGGGAGAACTAATCTCCATTAATAAACACACGAATGAACATTAAATCTGAGTTAAATCAACATTGGCAGGAAGTTATGGTGGTGCAGGGAGCTGTGACATCAAACAGTATTGAATCCATCAGTGATAAGTGTCAGGTTATAATGATTGTCCTGTGCAGCTGGATGAATATGATTGGATGTTACCAGTCAGTTAGTTGCCATGCAGCTGGCGAATGAGTTAGTGATTGGAAAGCATGAATGAAGCATCTGATTCCAATCAGCTAATGCGAGTTCCTCTGCTGTCCCACTAAAATATGCTCCACTGGATTGTAAGTGGGAATCGTTAGAAACAGGCAGGACAGTAAAGATGATGTTTCATTTTTGGGTTACTGTGTTCATTATAAAACAGACAGAAATATCATGTAAGGGTGATTGGACTGTCTTAGTTTGGGGTTTCGCTTTTGTTATTTCTTGTTCAATTTTGAAAGCAACAGTCTTCTCGGGTGTGTTGGTTGATTGTTGTAATGGTCTGGTAACTAAACAAGATGACAGATCCAAGAATGCAACCAAGGCGGAGAAGTAATACTTCAAAGTGATTAAATAGCAAATGTGAAAATACAGCCGGCATACTGGGATGAAAGGGAAGGTAATGTCGAACCTGGAAAAGCAGTCCAAACACAGGCAAACAAATCAAAATCCAAAAACCTAGGGACTGGTAAAGTCCAGGGAAAACAAAGCTGTATGCTGCTGTCAAGACAACCCATAGATAAGAATTTCCCAGTTGAAGACTACAACTTTTGACCTCAAACTGTTCTAGGTTCAAAACGCCAAAAGTAAACCAAAAACAGTGCTGACCCTGAGAAATGTTCTTTCTTTTCTTTCTTTGACAAGTCTACGCCCATTTGAACCCTCAGCAGTGCAGCCTCCTTTTGAAAACGACACAGATTATTAGACATCATTATACATTTTATTTTATGGCACTTAAATGGTGACATATTCTGACATCAGTTTACATGCAGAACAAATTTTTACTATATGATTATTTGTATTTCTTTAGGCTTCCATTAGTGCTGCCATTACTATATTACATTAGACAGCTGTACTGACATGAAGTAGGGGTAAATGGATTTGCCCAAAGTTCACAAGCAGGAATTCCAACTTTAAGTGGCATTCCATTGTACTTTTTCCAGTAGGAATTCTGAAAATATAGACTCTGACTTGTTGGTAATGCAACAAAAATCCATGAACACTGGAAAACACAGAAAGGACGATGTCACACGAAGCACAATGAAACGCTAGAGACAAAGAACACAAGACTAATACACAATGGCTGATTAGGGACAGGTGAAACAAATCAAAAAAAGGCAGGCACGAAGGCAGGGAAAAAATCAACCAATACACATGAGAAATCTGACTATTTTAAAATAAAGCAGGTAAAAAAAATGACACCCCAAACCATGACATGGACATTACTAGGGATGTCCTGATCATGCTTTTAGGCCCTGATCCTTCAGATTAGTTATCCTCATATTTATTGAAATATTAATTAAATATGTGTCTGACACATTGAAATAACAGCTGTAAACTACCGGCACACCTTATTTCCATGAGCTACTTGATCAAAATACTGATCTGGTCTTGTTTCAAAACTGTGCCTGATAAGCAGGCCCTCATGGCATTACGGTCGCAGAATACCGACAACACAAGTAGAGATGCTGCAAAAACTCTTAAATACTTCTTTCAGCCCTGCTTAGAATAATTTTAGGTTGTGTTAATGTATTCTGGGCTTATTTTTTTTCCTCAAAAAATCGTTCATCTATCACATTACAACATTCACTTTTAAACATTCACAAGATTTTTATTCTGGATCACTGCTGGATCACTGCTGGATCACTGCTGATAAGCCTAAATTATTTATATGATGTGACTGAAAATTTAATTGGAGAATTTGATTTCAGAAACGGACATGACGTGACGTAAAGACATGTTAGTCTGTTAGACTGCAAAAACGCTAAGTTCACTCATGATTGTAGAGCCGTGTCACAGAGTGGAAGTTCTTTCCTCACAAATGATTTCTGACAAGCACAGACACTTCCAGGGAGAAACACAAACCCAACAACAGAGTTTAATTTTATTTTGGCCTGTAATTAAGGCACTCACAGAATTAACGCTAATTAACAAAAGCTGATGTGACCTGCTGCCCGAGACATTTGTCACTTCCACCAGTCAAAGCAACGTGTGTGCCAGTGGTTGACAGGGATTGGGCTACTTTTGAACTGTTGCCACAAGTTGAATTTTTTTTGTCTGCTAGTTGGACAGATCTATTCTGCAAATAAATTACAATGTGCTTGATTCTTTCTGCAAAAAAGACAAGGCAAAGGTTAGTTTGTGTATTAGTGACCTTGTCTACATGTATATCTTATTTATGATAACATACGGTAACTAATTACACAAGGCTTTTTTAGTACCTTGGCTAAAGGGTTGTTTAGGGAAATCTGTTTTTAATGCTGGCACATGAAACATTTACGGTTTTACTTTGCAGATATTACAATACATTTGGCAAAGAAAACATGCTGTTGGACTTTGAAAAGCAGTGTTTATGGTTTGGTGGGGGAATATTTTGGCTTCTGTTCTGGTATTGGGGTGGTTTAATTGGCCGTTGGGCTGGTTTTGTCACACAGACCTGGCAAGCCTGGTCAGCACCATCTAAACATAAGGAGCTGCCAGTCGAATGTTTTGCACTCTGCTCTTTGCTAACAACAAAGAGAGAATTAGAGTCACAGTTCAGTGAATCCACGTAATGTTAATTTGCCAATGCAGGTATCAGATCTCAGAGTCACTCATGCAGCGTGCACAAATTCAACTGTATATTCACATTCACACACTGTGATTTTCACTGGCACACGAATGAAATGGTGCAGTGTAGAGCTGAGCTGTTGAACAACAGAGCAGCACTGCAACACTAGCAGGCTGAGGTGGATAAAACACACTAGAGATCAGTAAAGAAAGATTCAGTTTAGCTGATAACGATCCTTCCAAATATTCCTGGATTGGCCCTGATACCAATCTGTAGAATCAGCTTGGGACATCTCTGATAATCAATATTTTTATAGTAGCAATGGATCACATGACTACTATATGAAAGTGGCTTATTATGAAGAACCCATGGAGAAGAGATTCCAGTTCTCCTCGGCTCTGCAGAGCACTTCAGCATCTTTCTCCTCATTTGGTGGATTTAGTTTTACAGCCTGCAACTTTAATCTTTTGGTTAACTCTCACCTCTCTCATCAACATTATTTCCCACTTCATGCTACCTGCCCAGCAACAGACAGCTGAAAGAAAAAATAATCCACTATCACAAGTCTTGGAACTCAAATCCCAAGTTCTAAACTTTGATTTTTGAGTCATAAACAAGTCATAATTTAACAATGATTTTCCAGCCTTATTCATTTACAAATTTATATAGCTATGTTAAGCTTGCTAATTATATTAAAAGGCTATTAGCTTCAACTTAGCATTCATTGTGCTTTGTCAGATGTTTTTGTGTCTCCTGTAATTTTCAAACCATGTTTTGCAAATTGCAACATATTTTTTGTTGACTACCTGGTAGGTTTTGTACATGAAAGAGATTATCTATAAATATAATTACTTTTTGGTATCATTATTTTTCTGACTGGAGCTCAGTGAAGTAAAATTAATTTCTCATAGTCCTCTCCTGATGCTTGACTGGTTCAAAACAAAGTGGATCTGCGAACTGTGTGAATTAGCGGTGAGTTCCAAGTTGAAATTTTCAACTGGAACATCACCTGAAGTGGGGTTTTGGACTCAGAAAGTCAGAGGAGCCTCACAAACCCCGATCTCAAAATCCAAGATGGCTGCTACTACATTAACTGTAATGAAAGCCTCTTATTAGCTCTCTCATGTCTCATTAAATCAGTCGTGCAATCAGTTGCTGCAATGGTGTTTGTAAGTACAAAATACTGTGGAATATGTTGTAAAACAAGCACAATGGAACGTGAATGGAACGTACCTTAAGTGTTGACTTGCTGGGAATGAATAGCGTTAACGTTAGCTGATACAGGAAATGAGGGGAACTATGTCCTTTTTGATTTTGTCAAGTCAAGTCTAAAGTCATGAAATTTGTGACTTGAGGCTGACTCAGGTTCAAGTTGAGTCCACACCTCTGCTAGCTGGTTAACATGGTGGAGCTTTTAGATGCTAATGAGTCGTATATTTCTCTGGTTAGTGAAGACCAAAACAGAGCTAAAAGTAAATATATATATAAATATTAGACATGCATTTATAAGTTCACATGAAACACAACTCCTAATGAGTGATAAGACATAATACTGCAGGTTTAATATCAGATTATTGTGCCACTATTCAGAAAAAAAGTTTGAAAAGTCGTCCATTTGTTTTAGCAAACAGAACAAGTAGGAAAGTCATGTGTGATATGTTGTCCCAGAAGATTTTGACTGTTTATTCATCCAAAAACATGACCGTGCATACTTGCTCATTTCTCAGCAACGTTTCACATTCTAGTACTAATCCTCGCAAGCTGTCCAGTACAGGACAGCCTTGAACTGTCGGCCAACACTGGAACAAGACTGGGTTTCAGTGTGGGCCTTGCCTGGGGGAGACGGAGAGAAGCTGAACCAGAAAATCTATTTCTCATAATTATGAATGAAAATTAATGTCCATAATTCACTGAGCCGAGCTGGAAGACGCTGGAAAAAGGTCGGAGAAGGTTCTGCAGAGATGTCGATTGAAACTATTGATTAGGTGATTACATACAGTTCATACCTACTCTGTCTTGTATAAGGTGCAAAACATTAGCTTGACAATAAAATTTAAGCTGAAAGGGAAGAAATTGTAGTCACTTGTTCAAAACTGTAGTCTTCAAAACATCATATTAAAAATTCAGCCAATCCCCCTTCTAGCAGTAGCAATAATCAGATTACATTTTTTCAATTACTTTACTCTTTTGAAACCCAGTCTCAAATGCAATTTTTGAAATAAGGGTTCAGGAAGGGTTCTTCCTGAAGGACTGAGGTTCTATCCAGAACATTTTGCTTCTGAAGAACCCTTTTTATGAAGAAATGGTTTATCAAGGGTTCTTTGTACCGTAATATAAAAGGGATCTCAGCAGAACCCCCAGGGTGGGTTCTAGAATATATCTAGAATGTGTTCTTGCAATATAAAAAGGTTCTCTGTAGAACCCCTGAGTGTTTTCTACATTTGAACATAAATAGGTTGTTGGTAGAAACGCCTGTGTGGGTTCTAGATAGAACCCTTGGAATATAACAAGACTCTGGGTAGAACCCCTTGAGTGTGTTCTAGATAAAACCTTTGGAATATAACAAGGGTCTTGGTAGAACCCCCTGGATGTGTTCTTGATAAAACCCTTGGAATATAAAATGGTTCTTGGTAGCACCCTTAGAAGGTAAAAAGCTTCTGGGTGAAACCATTACACCATAGAATGGTTCTCTGTAGGAGGTTCTGGGTGAAACCTTTCACAGATGGTTCTGGGTAACACTTTATGTTGGATTCTGGGTAGAACTCTTTGACGGCCATTTTCCACCAACAAGGAAGTGGCCCAGTTCTGGTTCAAGGATCTAATTTTGAATCAGCCTGAGCTACTCTACCAAAAATGAACTGGTTCGGAACCTGAAAAGCTGGTTCCCAGCTGGAACCAAAGTGGGTGTGTCATTTTCTCCAGGCTGTTGTACATTGTGCAGCGCCCTCTGTTGATGACATCCTTAATTATAATGGTTCCAGCAGCAAATGTGGGCTGCTTCACTAGATAGCACCAAGGTTCCAAGGATCTTGAATGAAACTGGTTCAAGAACCAGAGCTTATCTGGTGGGAAAGGGCCATAGGGTTCTGAGTTGAACCTTTTATAAAAGTTTCTACCAGGAGCCAAAAAGGGTTCTTCAGAAGCTGAACAAAATTCACGGCGGCCATCCCACAATTATTATCTTTCATTAACAAGAATCAAGGAAGCAACAAGTTGCAAAAAAAGAAATCTTGTAAAAAATATTTTTTATGGTGAAGCAAAGTTTAGTTTGATAGCATTAGCAAACTGTTGTCCCCCCAAGTGACCATTGTCCTATGGGGACAAGCCTAAGAAGCCTTTATGGTTCTAGTTAGTGTACACAATCAAAGGTTAGTGTTTGCAGTGTCTGCAGCAGACACTGGCCCTGTATGTTTATTCATGTGAGCTGTGAGCCAAACTGAGGGACCATCCATCAACACACCCTGGACAGAAGTGACTGTCTTTCTTTTCTTTTGTCACACTGTCCAACACCTCCTCCCCTCCACCAGAGAGCGGAGCGTGTTTGCTGATGCGTGAACGCAGTAGCCACGATGGAGAAACCACAGAAAACAAATGCCGTCCCCGGTCCCTGGCCGTCTCTAGTCATGGATCATCAAAAGGAGTTCATTGTTATTACTTCCACTGTCACACTCAATGATGGAACAACAGACGGGGGGGGGAGTTGAAATTGGTAGTTAAGACACATCATGCTAAGAACACCTGCTGGTTGATAATTGTCACAGCACGGCAAAGGAATACAATCAAGATGCGTGCATATACTGACACACGTGCATTCAGTCACTATTACGCAGGCACAGAGAGCCGCACACACACACACACATAAGCACGCAGTAATGGGCCAGTGTGTGGTTTAAATTCTCTTTGATGCTGTGGATACCCCCTGCTGTTCACCATATTACTCTGTACACATCAAACAGGTTGTTCTGGGAAGAAAAAGGGACACGATGACAAGACTTGGCTCACCATTCAGCTCATCCTGACGCCTGGCTTTTTATTCAAATAAAAAATAGGTTCCTCTGCCCTTTTCTTCTCTCATATAGTCTCTCTTTTACTCCCTCTGTTGCTCTGCCATGGTTTCTCCTTTTTTCTTGCCTTTTCCCTCGCAATATCAAACCCTTCCTCTTCCTGCCTTTCTTCTTTTTGTAACTCTTGCATCTGTTTTCCTCACCCTGTCTTTGCAAAGAAATAGGCTTCCTATAAATCTTCACAACATCCTGTTATTGCTCTGTCCAGTCTGCCTTTTTCTTGTCCTTATTTTTTCATGAAAACTGCCCCTCCACTACACTCTTAGAAATAAAGGTGCTAACTAGAACCATAACTGGTTCCTTGGCTTGACCCCCCATGAAAACCCTTTTTGGTTTGTGGTAGAACATATTTTAAAGGTTCCATGTGAAACCCTTTCAGAAGGTTCTGCCTTGAACCCAACATAAAGGGTTATCCCCAGAACCATCTGTGAAATGTTCCGCCCATAACCCCCTGTGAGGGCCCTTTTCTACCAAATAAGCTCTGGTTCTTTAACCGGTTCTGTTTAAAAATCCTTGGAACCTTAGTGCTAGCTAGTGAACCAGCCCACATTTTAGCCCTAACCACTGTAATCAAGAAGGCATTGTAGATTGTACAACAACCTCTAGAATATGACATCTAAGTTGGTTCCCCAGGAAAACTTATGCTATTTTCTTTGGTTCCTAGCTTAGAACTAACATTTCAAGTTCCAAACCAGTTTATTTTACATGGAAATGCTCAGAATGGCCCAAAATTAGGTGCTTGAACCAGAACAGGGCTGGTTCCATGTTGATGAAAAAGAGGTCCTTCTAGGATTCCACCCAGAAACCTCTCAGGGGGTTCCGTCCAGATCCTTTTATATTTCAAGGGTTTCATCTAGAACCCACCAAGGGTGTTCTACTGGGAACCCTTTTATATTTCAAGTGTTTCTTTTAGAGCCCACATTGAGGGATCTACCAAGAACCCTTTTATATTTCAAGGGTTTCATCTAGAACCCACCAAGGATTTCATATTCCAAGGGCTTCGTCTAGAACCCGCCCAGGGGGTTCTGCTGAGAACCCTTTTATATTCCAAGGGTTCCAGCCAGAACCTTTTCAGCTTCTAAGACTGCTAAAAATAACCCATCCAGGGTGTGCTACCAAGAAACCTGTTATATTCCAGGGTTACATCTAGAACCCAACAGGGGGGTTCTGCTGAGAACCCTTTTGAGGGTTTCATCTAGGGGGATCTAAAAATATATTTTGAAAGGGTTTCACCTGTAACCTTCTTGTCTTCCGAGGGTTCTCTGAAGTACCGTATTTTATTCTACACATGAAGCAAAAAATATTTAATCCCATAGATTGTATGTTGTGGTCATCCATCATGTAAACTGAGAAAACAGCCAACTTTTAACAGCCAAGTTTTCAACAATCCTCGAAGAATTCTTTCTTCCAAAAAAGGTTCCTTGGATAAAGGGGGTTCTTAATGGAACCACTAGTTTTACAAAGAACCCTTGACAAACCCTTTCTTCAGACCCTCAGGAAGAACCCTTATTTCTCAGAGTGTACCATTCTGTTTTTTGGAGTCACCTGGAGCTTGTCGCAGCATGCCACCCCATCATAGCTGACCATCCAGACAATGTCAGTGTGAGTCACAGTTCACAGATAATAATGACCCCGCCCAGCTGCTCTGTAACCAGGGACACACTCTAACCTACGCTCCGGCCGGCGTGTGTGTGCCCATGCATGTCCATTTCAATGCATGTGAACAAATTCTTTATGTGCAGAAAGGAAGCGGGGAAAGAGATTCTCCCCCTTGTGTTGATTTGTGTTATGTGTGCAAATGCATCCATGTGTGCACTGAATTTACCGAACTGGAGATTTGTATGGCGATGTCTGCGCATGAGCCCATTGGTATGGATGGCATGGTGTGATCTCGAGTGTGATCTGTGCTCGCCGCCTCCCAACCCCCCCCCCTCCCATCCCATAATTCCACCGCTACCTCCAAAGCCCCTCTAACCTTTCTCCTGCACACCCATCTGTCAATCATGTTCAGTGCAGCATAGCAACATAGGGACACTTGGTTCAGTGTTAATTGAAGCCTCACAGTTTACACTGGAATAAACCAACATCCCTTATCTGTTATTCCTGAGGTAACCCTTCGTGGAGCCATTATTAATCACTGCACACAGCTCAGGGAACTATCTATTGGCTGATAAAACGTTTGGAAAAATGAGGCTGGAGCCAGTTGTAGCTACAGATGTATTGGCTAAAAATGTACATACTGTACATTTATTACTTTAAACGTAAGTATTGAAATGTATCTTGTCTCCTTGTTCTCAGATTGTTAAGTGGAGTTACCTCCCTTTAAAGTGCTGTGAAAGGCCTTGCATAAAGACACATTTTACCATAGTTAAAGGTCACACCTATTTGAGGCATAGTTGTAGGTGGTACGTTTTGCGTCATTACATGAATTACATAAGAAAAATCTTCTTTACAGTGTTATTCAGATGGTCACCTAGCAGCTTGGATTGTGTGCACTTCTAAGTACAGAGGAAAATGTGAATTCAGTGTTTAGGGAATCAGTCTCATGATGTTTTGCTTAAAAGCTTGTTCCTCAAGTCATCATGTTGAATGAAAGTCCTCCATCAAAAAAGTGCTTGTCAGAACATCTTACAGCATTTGAAAATGTTTTCCAACACCTTTTCAGCATTAAGGAATGTTGGGGAATTGGGGAAGTTGTGTTCAACAATTTTTGTGACTTTATGACACTAAGAATCTGACAAGCACCCCCATTAAAACACAGCAATTAGGCTGGTATGTGGAGCAGAGATGGGGACTCTTTTGTACTACTTGGACTCGAGTTGCAGTTGTGTTTATAGGTCAGTCGGTCGGTGGTCCTTAAAAATTCCCCATCCGTTTGCAGCCAGTTTTTGTCCTAAGCTGACATTTTCAAGCGTCTGTATGTGTGGAGGTGTGTGTCCATGCCAATTGGCTAAAGGGGGGTCTGGCAATGGGAGTGGCCTATCACAAAAGGATGCAAATCTTACAAATGGATTCACAGACTTGCACAAGATTTTGTGGAAAGGTCAGACATGAGGAAAGGACAGCTGATTAACTGTTCATGCCAAATGACAAAAGGGGGGGAGTGGCCTATAACAAAAAGGGCTTAACTTCAAAATGGATTCATGCAGCATGACCAGACTCATGAGCCGTTTGTTGTAGACTCCTGTGGGACGTCATTGGACGAAACAGAGAGTTCCTATTTCACTTATGTCAGTTAGCCCCGCCCCCTATACTTTAAGCATAAGCTTTCATAACACATTGGACCTCATGCAAGAACCACTTGTACGAACAGATTTGTTCTTAAGTGGTGCATACGAGTGATTTTAGAGAACTTGTGGCATTCACCAAATTTCTCGTATTTTGAGTTTTCTTTCAGATTTGAACAGAATTTACGAGTGGTCCAGGCCTGTTGTGGAGTCGTGTGCAGTCAGTCTGCTGGTATACAAACCTACGTTTTTCAGTAATGACTGAGTATTCCATCAATTTGAAGATATTTTGAGTGTGAAAAATAAATTACACTTCATAATTATGTCGACATTATCCTGTTTGACTACATTTTAAATTATAATGTATTGTAAATTTACATATAAAGCCTCTCATCATTCATTCAAAGATCTATTATTACCTGCTGTCAGGTGTACTGGCCATATATCTGCACATGCAGGTTTATAAAGTTTCTGTCCAGGTGAACATCCTCACTTATTCTGTCCTCTGTCTCCTTGATGAAAACTTCCCCTTAACTCTCTCCTCCCGCTGCAGTCATCGATCGCCCCTTACTGTGGCGAGTAATTTTTTCTTCTCTGAAGTCATTTTCATATCGAGACGTTTCCTTTTTATTTCAGTGACAGTCCGACCCTCAGGTAACATGGCATTAACAGCATTCTCTTTTCCCGATTCTTTGCTTTAGCAGATCTTTTAATTCCACTGCTGACGCTGTTAAAATGACAGATTTTCCTTCATGGATCTCTGAAAACAGGACATCAAACTCCAAACTCGTAAAGTTCTTCTTTTTCTCTTCGATGCCATTCTCCTGAATGAACACTTCCCGACATATGGAGCAGGAAGGGCAGCCATATATGGTGTTATTGGGGTGTTAATTATGCTAATTTACGAGTCTCATGCACGTGCACTCAAATTCGCACAGGGGGATCATTTACATGGTTTCCTGAAGTTACGAGCGTTTGTTAAATCTGACGTGACGTGTTCGTACGAGCCCTTCGTATGAAAAAAAAGTGAGAGAAATTCAAGATAAGAATACGAAAATGTTCTTGCATGAGGCCTATTGACTCTTTGTTGTAGACACTTGTGGGAAGCATCACTGGACTCAGAAGAGTTTCTTTTTCAAATGGTTAAGGTTGGTGTATACTTTAGTCATGTCTTCTTTCATAACTCATGAACCATTACAGAGTCTTGTGGCACATGGATGCATAGAAGCTATTGCAAATTTGTGCTTGTTTTATTTAAGAACATACACTGCATATTAAACATGATCACTTAAGTCCATTATGGAAGCCATACAGGCTAATTTTCATCTGCAGTCCCTGAGAGGTTGATAGCATATAAAAACATTAAAAGGTAACATATGAAAACATATAAGCAAAGACAAAAGCAGATTGTTGATATGTAAAAACATTAAAGACTACATACAAGAGCACATAACCACATACAGAAAGCACACAAGCAAAGAGCAAAGCACTTGAGTCGCACATGCACTGACTTGAGACTCATCCTCAAAAGACTTGAGACTCGACTCGGACAATCTTTATATTATTTTTTTGGTGCATTAACAGTACGAGTACGAGAATGAATGAATGTCAGTTCCTCCATTATGTGTAACCTATACATCTGGTCTATGTGAGCACAGAAACAACAACCAGCCTGGTTTCATTCCCAACTCATCACATACCACCAATGTGCCACCACTCCATGGCAACTCACACAGACGCAGACAGTACCTGTTCATGGCTGAAAGAAACACACCAGGCTTTTCAATGTAAACTTATTCATGGCTTTATAAGACGCCCCAGGCTGTTCATGTCCACACATGGAGGAGGTGGGGTGGATGGATGTCTCAACCAAACACAGGAATTTCTCCCAAGAGACCGTGGATTGTGTAACTGTGGTTCATGTGTAACGTAACGTACTTATTGTAACCCCAAACATGGTTTTATTGTGAACCTAATCAAGTAGTTTTTTGTGTCTAAACTAACTAAGTAGAATTGTATCTAAACCTAACCAAACTGTGACTGTTTCACAGCTTCAATCACATGTAAAAAAGGCTGGCCACATCAAATACAGCCTCTAAAGGGTAACTTGTACTTCAGTATCAGATGCCGAGAAGCATCGACGCTAAGATGCACTGACTTCAGACAAAAAACAAGTTACTAAATGCAGCATCTGTGGTATCAAAAAAAAGGAGGCTGGATCAACCACATCAAACATTATCAGGTACCTGAAATGTAGCCGGGATAGGTGAGTCGCTTTAAAGTTACTGTTAGTGCAGATGGACAGCTGGCAAATACATTTAGCTCAGCCTTATCTATCTAATATTAGCTGCTCCTAACTTTGTACCAACGGGAGTTTAACTTTATTATATTAATGTCCGCTGAACATTTTGAAAAGATGAGCGATGAGCGCTTATTTGCTTGCTACAGTTGTTCACATAGAGTGCTGGTTGACTATAAAAATGTTCCCGTACCACCATCTGTTGGCTAAAGTTAAACTGGGAGAAAGACCGTGTTAATTATTAATGTCAGCTACAGGCAGGTTACAGGTTTACTGCTGACCATGTAAAGCCACAGGATTATTAGACTACCATTCCACTGGGTTTGACAGGCTGGGTGTGCAACCGACTGTGACACCATGAACGCCTTCGAGGAGAGAGCCTGAAAGCGCACATAGTTATCCCAATTTGTACAATTCATTGTGTGAAAAATGACACGCAAAAGACAAGGAGGCAGCGGGATGCAGCTAACCTATATGGAAGCTGGCTTTCAGGCCCCCTCAGAGTGGCCGTTCAGAATATATGTAAACACTTTGCCTTTAGATGTGATCAGACACTTTGTGTGACCTAGTTAATTTCAAGAATACTAAAGCCTTGTAACAGGGTTTCCTTCAGAAACAAGATTGTTTGGAAGCTCCTGATTCCCAGTGGTGCTGTCTGTAAGAGTTTATAAAATGTCTTTAAAATCATTTCAGCTCAAATCAGTTTTTGATTGAATGCTTATTGGATCCAGCCTCATGTTCTTGGTGTAGCTTATGCTTATGAAATTATTCTGGACATCTTTATTTCTGCACTTATCAAATATTCAGTCACTTAAATTTTAAATTTCTGAACAGTGCACTTGCAAATTGAGTCTTTGCTGATAGACGATGTTCCCTCTGTCAAGCTGGATCCCTTCGGGGTGAGCCCACCTGGGCTCTGCTGGAGAAATTCTCATCAGTGATCCATGCTATCAAAGAAATTTGTTGACGTCAAAATGGTAGGCTGGTAGTTTGATTTGAGGGATGTGGTTTATTACTTTGAAAGCAGAGTGTTGCATGATCTTGCATCATGGAACTGAGAGTGAATGTAAAACACAGAAATCATAGAGGATCTGTCTGATTGTTCTGTGACAGGAGTGTGTTTCTTGGAACATCTCTGCTTCTCTCTGTGTTCTCTAAATGAAATAATGGTACAACAGTGCGACGGCTGTGACAAAATGTCATGTCAGTAATTGTCTGCCACTGCTTATCCGCTCTGGAGCGAGAATGGACTTAGAGTATTTCCTGCTCTGTCCCTCTCTTAGTCAATTCACTGAGAGAAGGTTAAATTCTCTTCTCACAAGCCACCGTTTCCACCTTGCGGGAGAGCCTTGGATAGAGATCAGGCTGCAATCAATTGACTGTCTGTGTCATTACAGGATTAGCTCTACCTACAGCATGGTCACATACATCTGGAAGCTTGCCCAATAATGAGCAGGTAATAGAGCAAGTGACTGCATGTCCCCTGGGGAAGATTAGTGCGCCATGTCCCATATTAAGTACAAGATTGGGTACTAACAAATGGCATGTAACGGAAATAGAGTTTGCTAAAAAACTCTGTCAAAGTTGCATTTGTCACCGTTTTTAGCAACACGTTCTCACTCTCAGTTCGTCAAACATGGCAGCTTCGTCAGTGGCCCTTTGCTTCAAACTGTGAGCCTGAAGGTGCCGATCTGGCAGAACATGGGAGAAGTTTCATGATTGGGTTGGGTTGTTTTTTTCTTCAAATATTGGTGCTAAAACAATACTTTTAAAATAACAGTGCCTCAACGGTGCTTGAACCAATAGTTTTTAATAAAAATATGCACAAAATGACAGTCAGTGACATAAAATAGTGGATTTTTTCATTGCTAAGGCAAATCTGAACTCGAAATTTAACAATGTATTTAAGGTATACTTAAATTTTATTAATTAATACAGTGCTGCGGTAATGTTGATTAGGCACACCATTATTATAAGTTGCACTGTGATTCAGTCCGGTTGGTACTGGCCGTATAGGAAGGCACAGGCTTTCAGATCCAACCCTAGAAAGTGCTGAGCTTCCACCCGAGAGACAGACAATGGATGTATCAATGTATGGTATGGAGCAGATGAGGGAGTGAGTGAGAATAAGTTATGGTTGGAGGAAATTTGGAGTCAGGAGAGGCCACATAAGGTATGTATTCTTTTTTTTCTTTTTCTTTCTTTCTTTCTTTCTTTTTTTTTTTTCTTTTTATGTGGCCTCTCCTGTTGTCTGTCTCTCAGATGGAAGCTCAGCACTGCCCCTAGAGGCCTGGAGCACTTCCGTTATATGACTGGATATGCAGCGTTTTCCTTTTGCATTTGTTTTCTTATATGCAGCACATTTCTGTATTTGCAACTCGTTTCTGTATGTAACTTGTTTCTGTATATGCTGCACATTTGCCCTTGTCGGCCACCGTATATCTGACCTTAACTATGTACATATGTACACTACATTACACTCGTGATGAACATTGTAAAACAGCCTAAAAACTACTTGGTTCAGGCAACAAAACTATTTGGTTAAGTTTAGGAAATGATTGGAGTTGAGGGTAAAATAAGTTAAATGTTAAATGTATTAAATGTCACATGACAGAAGTGATGCATAGAACAGAAGACGGATACATACATAACCAAACTTCAATAACTTTAAACTTTGAATAACTGCATGTTGACTTTTCATTTCACACTGGACTTAAATCCTGGTCACCAGGATGAAAGTCTTGTGCTTGTTTTGTTTTGTGCTGTTTTGTCCTCATGTGCCCTTTAGCATAATTTTGCATGTGCAGGTCACATTTTTTAAATACAAATATTTATGGTCACCAGTGGTTGAATCCTACTGACTTTGATGATTCCATTCCTTTTTTTTTCTAGTGCCACCACATGTTTTACATTTGTGGTTTTGAGTGAGATTTCTGGTCAACTATTGGGTGAAATTGGTGAACACATTCATGGTCCCTTCAGGATGAATATTAGTCACTGCAGCTGAATCATCTCGTGCCATCAGTGGTTGAAAATTTTAATTAATCCAACACTTTGCTTTATGACTACACACCTACAGAACTGAAGATGTTAGCATGAAATGTTAGCATGCTAACAGGCTAAACTAATAATTGCATCTGCAAAAAACCTGCAAGTTAGCATGTTGATGGTAGAATTTAGCTCAAAACATCGCTGTGCATCACAGCATCAAATTCTGCCCCACAGAGCTGCTTAGTGCTGTTACTACTGAATAATCAGTGATGGATTTAATCATGACGTACCTTCCTTACTTACTGGATGAATAAATCTGTCTTGGATTTCCTTTAAAAATGTCAAAGTATGCTGCATGTTTTTAATAAATGGACTCTGTTTTTCTGTCAGTAGCAGATATAAATACACACACACACAGACAGATGCAGACAAACGCACATCTTCACAATAACTGTTTTGCTATTTTCAAGGTAGCCCGTAGAGAACGGCATTTGTCCTGCTCTATTTCTAAGCTTGAATAGCCCTCATTCCTCTCAATAGTTCCTCATTACCCAGCCTGCTGGTGTTTGAGTTTGATTGATTGTTCATAAAACATGCATGACCCTCATGAATTATTGTGAGAGAACATCCAATAAATTGTTTTAGATGGCTTATTACAACAATGTTACTGGCCTGGCATATTAAATTATTTGCAATCCTGTAAATCACGGAGGCGATTTGAAAATAACCTATTAAAGGCATCATGGTGACATTTCTCCACTCAACAACATAACCATCTCTGCCACAGCTCTTTTTAATCACGGGAAACTTTGTCATCAATCACATTCGATTAGGATGTTAATAAGATACAGACAGAATCTGAGGAGATGAATCTGGAGGAATCGGCAGGGTTGGGGGGGTTTATGAATATGATCAGGTTAACAGTGATTAATGTTACTCAGTTATGAAGATACAACTGCAAACCTCTTAACTTTCAACTGTCTTTTTCCAAAATCCAATAATACATTTGAGTGTTGCAAGTAAGTGTTCTGAAAGTAAGCAAAGTCGATAAAAATTAAATAAAAAAGCAATTAAGCCCAGTGGTAGAATCATTTTTTTAACACAATATTTCATTTTGAAAGATGCATGTGAGGACACACAGTGAGTTATTAAATTCATGCTAACCAAAAAATCAAAAAGAAAACATAAAAGCATCTCTTGTTAAGGGCTTCATTTGAGCCAATTTCAACAGAATTATTGCTTTCATTCATCATTCAGCCTGTAGATACCCGTCGAAAAGTTGAATTTAGCCTGAGTATGGATTTTGATATGAACGCGCCATCAGTCTTTGCCAATGGACACAGAATTGGCCATGCGTTTGAGCTGTGTGACCCTCTTTCACCTTCCCTGCGTCCCATGGGTGAGGTGAGGAGACAGGAGAGGGGAAAAGAGGCTGAGGTGGAGGGGACAGACGAGAAGGAAAACAGAGGGGACGCTCACCCTCGCCGCCTCCGACCTTCAGGTCCCAAGGGGACACGAGTCAAACTTCAAGAATAAACTTGAAGGCGCGTGTGACTTGGGCAGCAGAGCAGCTGCAAAGATTTCTAGCAACTGACTTAAGTGGGGAGTTTATAAGTGGCCACTTTATGCAGGTTCTTGGGAGCACTTCACTGCGTTGCCTTAGATTTGGTTTTGACTCATGTAAAATTAATGGCTGAGGACCAGATGTAGATAATTTCCTGCTAAACAAGAGTTAAATTACAACTTTTCCTTTTCTAAATTTAAAGTCACATTTTCTTTACAGGTTTAGTACAAATCTCTTATAATCCTGGATAAAGATGAGGTGTTGTGAGGAAAACTGATTTGTGGTGCCCACAGTGAATAGACAGATTGTACGGGAGACTGTTTTGAAAGGCTGTCAGCTTTGAAGGTCCACCGAGTTTTTACACATGTCCAGCTCGGTCCTCAGAATCAAATGAGTTTTATGACCGAAGGCGCAGGGTCAAGTATCGCTTTACACTCAAGTTCCAACATCTGATTTATTTGAAGCGCAACTTCATTTGATTCTGGCTCATTTATTCACATTAAGATTCAAGTGTTGTAGTGAATGTGGCTCCTGCAAGCAAAGACATGAAAAGCACCATAGATGAAGGGAGTGGAGCCATGGAGAGAGTTGTGTACATTCACCACCTACCTGCACCCACTGCGTTTGATCCGAACCCCACGCCTTTGAAGTGTGCATGCCTTTGTGCCGGGCCAAATAGGGATGTGTGAAGAACCTTGCATGCGAGTGATGTCATCATTTACACACACAAGCGCACACACACAAAAGCGCCACATGCCCTTTTATGTGCACGTGTGATCAACACACAGTCACACCCACACGGATGGGAAACTAAATGAGAAAATGTTTCTATCACTCACAGATACATATGGCTTCAAAACTGAACCTCTTTTTTCTCTGACTGTGGACTGTCTCAAACGGCAATGCAAACGGTTATTTCATTAGACTGTATGTTTCATGCTGGAAAAAAGTAGAAAAAAGCCTCAAAATATACTTAGACTTGGCTAAAACTTTTCTTAAAGTGGCTTAAATAGATATTTTTTATATTACTCATGGATCACATGAGAAGTTGTATGCGAAAGCAGCTTGTTCTGTCTTGTCAAAAATGGCAACTTGGTCAGTGTTCCTTATGCTTCAAACTTTGTGGCTGTATCCCTCTAATGTCATTTCTGGAGGCACCCCTCTGGCGTTATGTTTTGATGAAGAAAATCTGTGTATGGAGGTGGCAGGGTGCATGAAGGGCTAAAACAAACAAGGACTTTCATCCAGAGGTTCGTTTCCTGTTTGAAACCAAAAGTGAACACGACTTCTTTTTAAATTATGTAATGTCATTTATGTACATTACATATCTTGTCTAGGCTACGTTATGTAAGTTGGGTTATATAAGTTATGTATGGTAACTTATGCAACAAATATACTTATTTTAACCCAAACCATGATCTTTTCCTAAAAGTAAGTAGTTTTGTACATAAACCTACACAAGGTACAATATAGGAGACTTATTTATCATCACCAACATAGAGTTGTAAAGAGAATCGAAGTCATGTTCCTTCATATCACTACTTAACTGCTAAATTAAACTATTCCCTCTGCTCTGATCACCAACACTCGTCTCCTCTGAGCCAGCCGCTGGCACTGTCTTTTTGCTCAACTGCACTCATTATGCACACTGGCGTGCTTATGACACAATCAGATGCATCGTGTTGATGGAAAAATAGAATATTCAAACATATTAGGAGGGAAAACTGCACACTGCACAGAAAGTTTGCCTGCATATCCTGGTGATGCTTTGAAATATGCGGACGAGACAGAACTGGATAAATGCCTCGGTGCGACAGGACTGCTGTTGTCACGTGAGCGTGTTGATGCGGATTTGACAACAGCTTTTCTAAAAAAAATGTCGAGTGTTGCGATGATTTAAGCGTGTTTTGCAATGAAACTGCGGGAGAAGAGGGTTTTTTGTTTTTGCATAATTCATTAAAAATCAAAGGCAACTTGTCCTGAGTGCTTTAAAGTAATCCTACCAAAAAGGCTCAGAATTTCAAAAATTCTAACAAAATGCACTTTATTTGTAAATGAAGAAGTGGGGAGATTCAACAAATGAGCAAAATCTTTTTGGAGCTCAAATTCAGTCAAAACAACAAGCACAAAATTAAAAACTATAAAAGTGCACAGACCACTGATATATGTCAATAACAACAACAAACACTGTGTTCTGTACAGTAGCAGTGACAAAATAAAAAAATAAAAAATAAAAATGCTATGATGATAGCTCAAATTTGCGAAAAAGTTGCTGTGATTAGACAAAATTACAAGGTTGTGCAGAATTCACAGAAATTGAATTTGCGTAAATTGTTGAGATCGCATTGTTGCAACCTCCTGGAACGACTGGTTTGTGGTCTTGGAGTGAATGTGAAAGAACTGCTGCTACCAAAAGACAGTTGAACATCTATCTGGTTACGCCATTCAAATTATGTCAAGTATTACTGATTGGATTACTTTTGATACAGTGGCGTAGATGACGTAGGGTTGGTGGGTTTTGTAAACCCATGGGCACTCTTGTGGTCAAACTTTTTTTTTTTTTTTTTTTTAATGTAATGTTGCCGCGGTTGACCCTCGCAGCGGCAGGTAGCACGGAGTGTAACGTCAGACTGGGTCACTGTATTTTGTTGCATATAAGGGGGGATACGAGCGGCCCCTCCCAATTTGAACTGATCCATGCGTCTATTGAATGTGATTGGCTCAGCCGCTCAGACGGTGACCGTTATTTTTCTGGAAAAAAAGAAAGAAAAAAGCAAGCAAGGTAGAGGAGATTTGCAAAGATGCTGAAAAGAAAGAAGCCACCAGAAAAAGAGATGTGTGGTGCAGATAAGCGTAGGGCAAAAAAGAAAAAAAAGTTAATTGAGGATGCGGCCAAATGCACGAAACTGACAGATCTCTTCTGTCGTGGTGGGAGCAGCCAGGCCAGTGACGACACGGGTCTGAGCAGCAGCACGGCCACAGCAGGTAAACAAGCACTGTCTGCTGTAACACGGCGCTATCATGATCTCAGACTTGAGACCAGGGTTGTCACAAGAACCGACACTACCGGTAATCTGAATGTGACCGAACCTGGATCCGCTCCAGCTGCTTGGTGTGGCCACAGCCACAGTTGAAGCCCATAAACATGACGCGCCATGTGTCTTTCTCCGGTCAGTTGTCATGGGAACAAGACGCTCTGACGGTGGTGCGCATTTAGACCATAATACATCCATGGTTTGGAGGGGAAAGGGTGGGAATGGATGGCAATAAAACAAGGCAGCTATTGCAATTCTAATCACTGTCATGGTCTATTCCTGGCTTACTTATTCCTTACTTTTTTGGCTTTTTTCTGTCCTCTATTCGAGTGTGCAATGTCAGGCCCCTTTGACCTCAAAACCCATGTGGAATACAGCCCAGTTACGCCACTGTTCTGATACCAAGCACAGATCAAAGGAATATAAGAAAGTGCAGAATATTTATTCACACGTGACCAGTTAATACTCGGTACATGTATAACTGAAACAGCTCTCTTCCAAAAATAACCCGCATGTAATATTCCTTAAAGATGAATAATATAGCTAATTTTGTATTAATAGCCCAACTTAAAACCAAATGATGAATCAGTTTTTACAAGCAACATACAATATATACGTGAATTGACTGATTATTAATAATAAAATTGGACAAATTCCTTACTTATATACACAACATACACTCTTTTACCGTGAGCACTTCTGTGTAGCAACATAAACGACAACATCACCAGTATGTTCACTAACACAACCGCAGCAGCCATTTGTTATGGTGAAGGAGGGAGGAGGAGGAGTGAGAGAGAGAGAGAGAGAGAGAGAGAGAGAGAATTACTTACTATTTCTGTTTGAAGTGGGAGACCTTTTGTCCTTCACCACAGAGAAAATGGTCAATAACCAAGTCATGTAATTTCCCAGCGGACTTCCAGCACACAGGACTAATATTTTGGCTAAGTGGCCATGTCTCTCCTGTCCTGTGCACACATGTTCAGACCTGCTCATTTTCTTCTACTTCACTGCAGGTCCATTTTAAAACTAGTTTCATCTCCTATGAGTTTCTATTTTCAATCAGTAGCAATTTTGGGGAATTGTTTTCAGCCAAATTACAGATCCTCACTGCTGCCTGATAGCTGATATCATGAGGACTGTCTCGGTTATTTAATTCAAATGACGTTGGTTTCATTGGTTTGTAAGAATGAGTCCTAAAATGCTGAAATGATTTATCATTTTTATTTCCTCATCTCAAAGTAGATGGGTTTTTTTGAATATGTTTTTTTTAGATGCTTGAAATAAGATCTGTTTAAGAGATTTTCAGATTTTTTTTGACACAAAATACATCAGTAGACACCGCACTTGGGAATATTGAAGCTTTTACACATTTTAAAAAAGGCTTAGAAATGCTAAAAGGTCACTAAATGAGACTACAGAACTTGAAGTCATGTGACCGTAGTGTAGGTAGTTTATAACCTTAGCTCTTTTTTCTGCCAATTGCATTTAAGTTTAAAAATAATAAAAGTGGTGTTTGTGAAGATTATCTTAAACAAAACATGTCAGTATCATGAACTTTTATTCACCACAGAGAATTTAATATCATTTTCACTTATTCAAATTCCAATGATAAATTCTCTTTGGCATTTTGTGCTAACTTCTGGATTGGCCTACATCCCTGCAGCAGTCAATAAAAGTTTTGTTTTCCCACAGTTTGTACCATTCAGTTTTGCACCAGCATAAAGTGACCACATCTGCTTGATACTATCAAGGGATGCCGCCTCAGTTGGTTTCAAGTTCACATTTACCCCAAAAGCAGCATGATACTGTCTATGCACAGCTCAGTGTCACGGGAGCTCGTGAAAGTCATGAAATTTGGGCACATGGACACTAATTGTCCATTTTTATAATTACATTCAGTGTGATTTTCAAAATAATAAGTACAAAGAGTGAGAAACACAGGACTTTGTCACCAGGGTTCAGTTCCTGTGTGGGACCAATAGTTTTTGAGGAAGTCGTTATTTGGGGCGTTGCATATTTATTATTGCTAACCCGAGCGTGGAATGAGGACGTTTGCAGATAATTAGTTTGAAAAGTCATGCTGAGTGACAGGATTTGTTTCCATGTAAATGAATCTCTTAGATTGAATTTTGTGACTATTTCATGAACTCCATGAGACTGTTATTAGTCTACAGAATATTTTTTTACCCTGTTATATTTATGGGCTTTTGTAATCCAGAGGTGCACTGTTTCACTAAAAACACTAAAGGACCTGTGTGTAGAATTTAGCAGCGTCTAGCAGTGAGCTTGCATATTGCAAACACCTTGTGTCACTCTTCCGTTCAAAACGTGTAGAGGAACTCACAAAAAACATGAAAGGCCCTCTCTAGAGCCAGTGTTTGTTTTGTCTGTTGTGGGCTACTGTAGACACATGGCAGTGCAACATGGTGGAAGATGACCCGAGCCCTCTGTTGATATAAATAGCTCATTCTAAGGTAACAAAAACACATAAAACATGAAAAGAATATTATATTCCATTTCTGATGAATTCTGACAATAAATCCCTATAAATCTGACACATTGGACCTTTCAAAAATGTGGAAATGATGGTCATGACAACACAACACAAAATACAGTGACTGTTTTGTGGCAGAGAAAATGTAAAACCTAAAAAAAAAAAAAAAAAAAAAAGACAACAATGGCTTCAACGACGGGTGAAGGCTGGCTTTCCTTATATTCTGTGAAGAAACACAGCTGGCAGGTGGATTAACGTGTCAGTGAGCAGCTTTAGGTTCCGTAATGGAAAAAGTGTTTTATAATGTGTTTGTTTCATAGTTGACACTTTCATACTGACTGATCTTTGCTATAAATAAAGAAAATACAAATAAACTTGGTGTGTTATAAAGAAATTAAAAAGATTTAAGGGTTTTTTATTCCCCACTACATCCCTGTCTGTGACCAGCTGTTGCTGAATAAATCAATATGAAGCAAGCTGAATTCTAATTAGCAGATGTACATTTCCAAAATAAGATGCTATTTATTCTGCAGACTACAGAAAGTTTCGCTCAGAAAGAGCAACTGGCAAAAAAGAAACCGACATAATTTGATTTTAATGTTGACATTCAGACACTCCTCTGGTTTTGATCTCTTCTGAGCCCCCATCAGTCTCAATCATCACAAATGTGTTTTGCATGCCTGATTGCTTGTGTAAACATACACCTATGTTTTATATTACTGTATGCAAGAGCACTTGACTGTGGAAAAAAAAAAAAAAAAAAAAAAAAAAACCTTGGCGGAAGGCTTCCTGTTGTGCAGTTAACTGTCAGATGACAGAGTGAGAAAGGGAAAACAACAAGGGAGGAGATGAGCTATGAGGAAGAACAGGAAACAAGAGGAGTGGAAGAGCTGTCAGTCGCACTCTGGCTTCTTAGGGTTTAATATCTCTTTCTCATGCACACATCTAAACCGCCTCCTCATCTGCTGTCAGTGAATGCCAGCTAGATGTCACTTTAACTCTGGATTTCCAGCTCATGACAGAGGTACTGAAGGTCAAATCACTAAGAGTGAGCTCACTTTAATGGGAGCGAACATAAACCCCAGATAGTCTTAAAATACACTCCGAGTCGTTTCAGGGGATTGATCACGTTTATCAGTGTCTGCCGCACATCCTTTTATTCATTATGTATAATATACTGGAAGATAAGCTTTATGAAAATTTACTCCGGGTTGACATTGTAGTATAAATAGGCAGTGTAGGTGAGATATGACAGGAGTGAGGCACTACACTTTATCAAGTCATGAATAATACAGGAAAGGGGAAATCAAACTTTAAACCGGTGGAAACCAGAAACATGTTTAAATATTTGGAGGTTTTTATTCTCTTACTGTGTGTTCTGGACCTCTGAGCTGTATAAGTTTGATATAAAATAGATTACTGAAGGCACCAAATCCAGAGAGTTTATAAATTATTAAGTTTATTACAATTAAGATATTATTTTCCAAACTTACTACTAGAATTCTTTCTTATAAGTAAATTGTTTTGACAAGAAAACATTTTGAGGGAGACATAATTGCTGCCTGGATTATGTTCAGTGGTGATTAGAGGTGGGGGAAATTTCCGATTCTTAGATGCATCGCGATTCGGACGTGGACGAATCTGAATCAATTCACAAAAGTCCAAATTTCGATTATTTAAATCTGTTAATTAAAGTAATACAGAAGGTTCTAAATAATGCGGAACTAAGAAGCGTGGTACGCGTCATCTCCGGGACACTTTGGGATGCGCACCTGGAGCTGACACGCACACAGAGGAATGTAACTCGATTCCACCCGACGGAGGAGTCGGGGAGACGGCAGGCTGTTGTTACTGCGGCTACTAGTGGCGCTACCGACCAGAGAACAATAGAAGAAGCAATTAGAAAGCTGCCACCCTCATCGGTAAAGGCGAAGCGAATTATGAAGGCCATCGCGGCATTTATTGCAAGGATTTGCGTCCTTATTCCGTCATAGCAAAATGTTTTTTTTTTTGTCAATGGTTATTTTGATTACTGTATTGCACAAATTTTGTAACTTTCCAGTTTGCATGCATTTCCATTAGTTTAATAAAATATAATGGAAATTAATTCAGCTCTTGTTTCTTATTACAAATGCACTGTTTTTAAAAATTGCAAGTGATGAATGCTAATTCAGTGAGACAAAAAAATGTGTGTTGTGAAAAAGTGCATCAATATACATAAATTAAAGATGCATCAATAATCATTTTATAATCGAATCGTAGCCCCTGAATTGTAATCGTTATCGAATCGTGAGGTGCCCAAAGATTCCCACCCCTAGTGGTGATGCTTGCTTAAGTTAAGAAAATGACACATTTTTAGGGATATTGGATTTTTGCTGATATCTGATATGCTGTTTTTTTTTCCAACTTAATTTAGCCGATTGCTGATACCAGTCATAGACAACAGGATAAGTTAATGGACCTTCCAGGTCTAAAAAGTGAGGCTAATGTTTAAGTGCCATAAACCTGCAGTCCTTCTAATGGCCAACAGGAGGTGACTCCACTGGTTGCAAAAATAAGTCTCATTGTGTGAAATCTCATGGCAAAATGGCCATACTTCTCACTTGATTTATGACCTCAGTAAACATTTCAGGTTCTCAATCGCTAGTTTAACATCTTCTTCAATATGGCGTGATATTCACTTTCTAAGTTATGGTCCCATTTAGAGTAAAATAGATGATAAAGCAAGGTATTATTTAAGGCGGGTTTACCGTGTGATTGACAAGTCGTTCTCAGTCAGTCTGTTCAGTGCAACACACAGGGCTCACAAAACTCAGATCAAAATGTCAAACTAGACAGTATTGATCAAACATGGATCAAGATTCTGATACTACATTGGCTATTTCTCAAATAAAATGTTTTTTAGAAATATATTTTTAATGAACTTTTTAGCTGTATACAAAAACAGTGTGACCAGGCAGGCTGCCATTATTTCCTGCTGAATGGACAAGCCAAAATCAAGCACCACCCAAGTCGCAGTACTTCAACCACGACCTCCACGCTCTCATCAGTACTGCACATGCTTTGATGCAAAAAACTAAGATGGCAACCCCCATAACACCAAAGGCTTCAAAATGGTAGTCCACATACCAGTGGGTGAAGTTATAGTAACTATTCTTCTGTCTATGATCCAGATATATGCACATATTTTTTTCCACCTACTTCCAGAAAACATCCAGTCTTTTGCTGTATAATTAACATATCATTATGCCTATTCTTATCGTGATGGCCCATTGTCAGATGCAGACATAAAATACAGAGCTTTTCATAATGTACACATTCACTGGCAGTTATTTTTTTTAGCTGCTGCCTGCTCCTCTTTTTTCTTAGCAAATTTGTCGTGGTAATCAGGATGATGGCTCTTATCTAATTTGTAGTGTTGAAGGAATGTGATTTGGCTCCTCTTCACATGACTGACCAGTCTCATATTCAAAGATGGGTGACAGGACGGCTCCCCAAAAGTGAAGCTAAACCATCTCCGTCTCTTCCTGGTGGCTGGCTGCAGTATAGGCCATAAATTCCACTCCCCCAATGTTAGCAGATGGGACATGCGTCAAAAAAATCTAAGTACACTTCAAAGAATTTCTCACAGAGATGGTTTCTATCATTTTAGTTCGTACTTTTCCTTATCAGTTTGGTTTTAATTTGATGATAGAAATAGTGGGTTTCACATCATGTTTGACAGTTGAGCCCTGCTTGTGACTGGGTCAGTCACGTGGTATTGGCGGAATCTCGATACTGTGGCTCAAACCCCGATCACTACTCCAGAGACTCTGGCTCCAAGTGACGTCACCAGCGTAAGATGGCGGCGCTTGTATTTGGGAAACTTTGGCTTCAGTTTTGTGCAGTGGGAGGCAGTGGAGATGCAGTGTCCATCTTTATATGCAGCCAATGTGACCGACGCTGAGCAATGCAAATAGTAACTTTGCTCTCTGTTCTGGACACAAACTGGGTGAACTATCCCTTTAAGTCGCTTTTGACCTTAAACCACTGACCTGAACCAAGTGCTGTCTGTGAGTACCTTAACATAACTATAAAGAGTGTTAATCAAGCTTAAGCTGCCATGAGTGGACAATGTATTGCAGGAGTGGAGAATAGAAGGAAAACACGTTAAAAATATTTTGTCAGTGAATGTTTTGCAGATACGCTCTGTATGAACATTTTGCAACTTTGGAGATGTGTTCATTAAAAACATTTCCTCATTATGTTGATAAAAGACTTAATCTGTCAAATGTTATTTGGTGTTGCAAATTAGTTTTATATAAACATAATTTCTAAGAGACATGACTGTGTTTTCAGTTTCAGTAGTCATTTTGGTAATAAGATTGTACTCCCAAAATTAATTGTTGAGATCTGAAAAGGCAGATAAAAAGTGACACAAGGCAAAAAAAAAAAAAAAAAAAGGATAATCATACAAATTCCAAGGTTAGCCGCAGCACTTAGAGGCGAAATTGAAGATGAAAAGAGAGATTATCACCCAAACTGCACATTGTAAACATCTGTCACAGTTTCGGTTTTACTTTGGTTTAGATAATCTAGGTAAAGTGTTGGCCTCTTTACAATCTGTATTGCATTTTTTTTTGTCTGTCACACTTTCTAAATCTCAGTAATGGCTTTGATGAGTAGGAATGTTATCATATGTGACGGAATAAACTCAAGTTGTAATAAAGATGGCAATAAGATCGGTCTTGTCACTTAAAGGAGAATCCATCTCCTCGTTACCTGTCAACCCAATTATCTAACTTTCCTCTTATTCCATCAAATACAGCAACAGCAATAAAGATCTTTTCATATTTGCAGTTACTTTCATTTTCAGCAGTTTCACTCCAGCTCTGTCTTTTAGTGTGATCAAAGAACGCCAACCGAGTCTGCGTCATAAAACTGATTCTTGCTGAGTGAGAATATTACATAATCATGATCATACCCATAAGCCAATTTTTATTGCGCCCGTCATTTATTAACTCACCATGATGCATTGATCTCTGATTTGGGCCTATTATGACCGATGACAAAATGAAACTAATAATGGATTTTTGATTTAGACTAGAAGCTCACTGAGGACGAGCAGTATATCTGACATGACAGGGAGATATCTGTATTCATCTGGGCGAGGGAGAGAGAGAGAGAGAGAGAGAGTGTGTGTGTGTGTCCCATTTCTGGTTTGGAGTGGGTGACTGAGTGCGTTTGTGAGTAAGGTCACACTTTGTGAGATATCAGAAAAGCAATATTCCTTCAGCTTCAGTGGTATGTGTTGGAGAGAGGAAGATCACAGCAGGAAGAAAGGGATTGTGGGATGTGGCACTGATAGTCATCTGTTCTTCACTTGGACTACGTGTATGGCTGCTGGCCTGAGTTGGGGTGTGTGTGAATGTATTTGAATTTTTGCAGAACAGTGTGTCCATACTCTTGTAGCTGCATCTGAGATCTTGTCATGTGAATATATTCTAATCTTCAGTCTTTAACGTGGTGCCGCACATTATATGAATATGAAAGCATTTGTAGATGGATATAACAGTTAACTACTCCAGTAATAATCATATTCTAGATTTAATTTGATATGTATCATTTGATTTGTGTGATGTACAAGCACTGAACATTTTCTGAACAAATTCCAAATAAATTGCCATATTATTACAGCATCTGTACTGTCAAATCCTTTCACCAGAAAATAACACTGATAATGGTGAAATCTGAAAAGTCACATTCAAGGACGACATGAAAAACGAAATGAAAAACACATTTTCCAAGATCCTGTGTCCCTTTGTAAATTGTTCAGTGTCTCTTTTTATATGTTAAATTTATTTATATAAATATAGGGTAGAATCTGCAACATTATTGTAAACATACCGTTCAAATTTGACTCCTCCTTTCCAGCTTCATGAATAGGAGAGAGGCGGAAGGACATAGACTGCGAAGTATGAGAGGGAGTGCTGGTAGTGAGAACAAAACAGTAAATCAGAGAAATAGATCATTACTTTTGAGTTGAGTTTTTCTTCTAAACACATTAAATGTGTCAAAACATAGTGGCTGAAAACATGACAACACTGAGAACTATGGACTACTGAATTTTAGAGTTACACCAGTAGACTGTCGTTCACAGTTCCTATGTTCAGGACTTTTTGGGTGGACCTGAAACATGGCTTGGTGACATACTGGAGCCATGGTCCTTCAACACTCTATAAGCCCCACGCACCAACACACAAACGACACTCCCACTTGCCTCACCCTCTCTACCAGCAGGTAACGCCCGTTAGTGTGGCGTTAGCTGCTGGTTTATACTTTGGCACCCATATTTATAGGTTAGAGTGTCCACACAGACTGTGTGTGAAGTGCTGTTTCATCTAGAGATTCAGAGGCTTATCTATTTTTTCTGAGTGACGAGTGTGGTTCTTGGCAAAAATACACATTAAAAATGATCTGTTGACAGTCATTTGACTGACATAATGTTATTGACATTATATCAGTGACACTTCTCACTACAGTTTCATTGTCTATGGGTGCAGGGCAGTGATTTTTTTCTTCTTCTCTTTTCTCTTTTCCCTCTATCCATCCCGCCTTTCCTCCTCCCCTCTCTGAATGAGGGGGAAAATCACTGATTGCCTTCAGAAAACAGCTCTTTCCTTGTCCTCCAAACTCTGCCGCAAACTCTATGTGGAAAGATCAGGCTTTCAGCAGCCACCTTGAAGCAAAAACAGTCTGTGGGACAGTATAGGATGTGTGAGCTGCAGCACTTCAACGATGGTACCGTCACATGCTGCTCAAGCATGTAGTGTGAACAAGCCGTCATGGTCAGTTACGAACATCCCTTTAGCAACTCTCTCAGTCCAAATCAGCCCAGCAGTTCACTTCAAGTCACTTCAGTTCCAACAACCTGACACGGAAGAAAAAAATGCCATCCTGTCACCGTCCTCTGGCTCTGGTGGCTCAAACATGTCTGAAGAAGTCCAATAAAGCTGCTGGATGGAGCATCTGTGTTTCAGGTTGTTTTCAGGTCATAGTTGTGAGACAGTGGAGCGGACACACCCCCAGCATAATAACACATATTTCTGTGGTGTCACAAACTCAGAACAAATGTTTATTGTTGCTTTACAAGATCTTTAAAGCACAAATAAACAAGCCAACTCCTCCACACAACGCTGGATTTTTTTTTGTAGATACAGCTAAAGTGATCCTCAGTCTGCTCTGCCTGTGTGTGTGTGTAAAAATCTTTCTGCAGCTCTCACTAGAAGAAAGAGACAGAGACAGTGATGTAGTCATTGGTCGCTAGAGTTCTCAGAACCTGCAGGAGGTCACTGTCTGGGGGCTACGCAACACTGCCAAACAGGCTGAAGCCCAGAAGCGTCCTGAACTCAGCAAAATATGAGAAAATACAGGCAAGAGGGCACACCATACACTTCTAGTGAGTCATAAATGAAGATTCTAACAGGCTATGTCTATACATTGTTTTTTAAGAGTATTTTTGATGACTCACCTTTAAAGTGGGTGCATATAGACACATTTTTTTCAATCAAAAATAATTTCTTGTGACAAGCTAACGACACCAATCATGTAAAACTCCTTTTGACCATAAGTTAGAAGGGTTGTACTAGTAGAGCAATGAGTTGTGTTTGGATTTCTGTTTGCAAAAACGTTTACATTTTCAAAGAATGGGGCTGGGATATTCATATCTCCCCAGTCCTTCACCGCCTGACCTAACAGCTCAGTTGAGAAAGGTCTGGGTGGAGGCCAACAGTCCTATAGCTCCGTATAGAGAGGAATGTCTTTGCCCTTCCGGTAAGCTCCATTGATCCAATTTGAATTGTCCCATAAATTACACATATCATTTATTTATTAAAATCCTCAGGAGGCACACTGAGGATACTACAATGGTGCCGAGGTACAGACATAAAATAAGAAAGACAACTAAAATCATCAAAGTTCAGAGGTAGCAATGAAGGATACATGCGTAAAACAAGGTAACATTAACAACATTAGTAGGAAAAGGTGCATGAATTAGCATCAAGAGAACCAATCAAATAAATAAAAAAAATTCATGAGTAAATAATAAGCAATTAAAAATAAAAAAACAATAGCGATTACAATCAATAAAATGAGCAATTATACCCCGGAACTGACTCAGCGGTATTAATTAGGGCATCTTAAAGTTTTATCTAGAGTTAAGGGACACAGTAACAGAAAGCAGATTTTCCTAACTATGTGTGACTTTTTGACACCTGCAAGGTCAGCCATGCCAGTAGACCCACTTGCCTCTCTCTTTTGTTCTGATGTCTGGTGAGACTCAGCTCCTGTCTGTGCAGAAGAGCAGAGAGAAAGAGGTTTTTAAAAATCTGTCTGTTCAGTTCTCAGAGGTTTTGTAGTTTTCAGTTGAATCTCTGTGGTTTGAAGTTTAGTTACTTTCCTGTGTTGGTGCTTGTACTTCGAGGTATCTGCCTTGTTTTACAGTTTCATGTTCACTTTGCTGATAAGAGAGTGTTAGGTCACTGCTGATGATGCACTATTATTGTGAAAACCCAGCATTTCCTGATTTTGGTGCTTTATAATAAAAGCTTTTAGATGGCAAAATAACAGGGGACTTTTACTGTGAAGAATTTTTTAGAAGTAAAATGTTTATACATCGTTCAGCTGCTTGACTACATACACTTCATCACTAAATACACACCTTCAAGTGAGTGCTCCTCCACTGAGACTGAGTCAAACCAAGTCAAGCAGCACACGTGTATGAAAAAAGAGCAAAAGAGGCAACAAGCCTTACTTTCCTCTGCAGAAAAAGGGCAAAAATAACATGTCTACCCTTGTGTCCTGTTTACATCACTGCTGATCGTAGTCACAGGTATTTATCATCTCCAGCTCCAGAGAGTCATTTGCCTCAGGAATGAGTGCCGATTGTACCCTTTTCCATTGAAGATAAAAGCCAGATGTTAGTGATATACCACATCCAAATGTTTTAATGTTGCACTGGCAATGATAAAATAAACACCATCACCATAATCCAGTACAGTAAGGAAAACTGCTTTGACAATTTCATGTAAATAAACTATTTCACTCTTAGCTATGCTTTTTAACAGCATATCAATATATTAATTGATTTTTTTTCCATCTATTCAAATTTCCAGATATTTATAGGATAGGGTAGGCTTGCAGTTTCTGTGTTATTGTGTTATTAACAGAACAGATTCCAACAGCATCATAGTCAATATTTCTTGAATTCAAAAGCAACATCCATTTTGTCTTTTTACAGTTTAAGGCTTTGAAATTATGAAGGTGATTTTGGAGGAGGTTAAATGATAGCCATGCAGAGGTATAGAGGACAGTGCCATCTGCATAAAGATGAAAATTACAATAACACAATCAATATGTATTATTGTTCATATACATAGTGAATAAAAGTGGTCCCACAACTGAACCTTGAGGAACTCCCTTAGTAATGGGGAGGAAAGAGGACTGGTGTTGATGTTTGTCAGTCAAAAAGATAATTTTGCAAGCCAAGCAAGCCACAGTTTGTAGTAAAGATACTTAAGTACCATCTAGTTTTGTGTGAAACTGCTCAGTAAACTACATCTCATAACATAAATCTCGACTTGCACTCCAACTCCAACATGGTCGCTACCATGGCACATTTCATGTTGTTCTTCCAGAATGAAGGAAGAAGTATTAGAAGAGGTGAAAATCACTATAAGTCAGGACATGTTGAAAGCTGCAGCTATGTAAAAGGAAGTTTCGTTGGTTCCCTAAGAGTTAGCATGCGGGATCAAATCTACAAGGTTATGACATGACTTATGCAGTTTTTAGGTCTGTAGGTACCATTGTGGTCCACCAGATGGAGAGGGGTCATTACAGCTCTGTATTGCGCTGTATTCCCTACAATGTACCCACTTTAGAGCAACGCAATCTCATGTTAAACAGTAACTACACTCTTAGCCTCTGCAAGAACCCTCTCTCCCTGCATATTTTTAAAAAATACAACAAAGGAGTGAGGGACAGGGAGTTCCTGGATTGTATTTTATCGTCTCACTGGTACCTTAAACAACACACTCTCACCAGTGCGACTGTTTTCGGTCTGAATCCCTACTAATTCACCGCTCCCCCATGCAAAATTCAGATCTGCTTTGTTGCTAAATCCTGTGTAGCAGAGTTGCCCAGTATTAATATCTTGGGATTTGTTTAAAGAAACACCAAATCAGCTTGAAATAGAAATAAAAGCTGAATGCATGAAAAGTAGTTTTGAAGAAAAAGTTGATATGGGAGTTGTACGCAGTATATGGAGAGTGTTGTGAATTTTTTGTGACTTCAGAAAATGATTACCTGCTATTTGTCAAGATGAACCGGAGAAGATTAAACATAATTGCAGTCAGATGCGATCACTACACATGTTGTAACTCACAGCGATTACTGTGACTTGTCTGGAAAAGATAACATGTTAATCTATTGTAAGGATGAACACACACAACTTGTAAAGGCTTCACTTTATCTTGGAAACGAGACCCCAGAGCAACTTCTCCAGCTTGCTCAGAGATGTCAATCAAACTGTTCTGCTCCTGAGTGCTGGCTGAGCATCCAGTAATTCACTGGAAGGCTGCACTGAGTGCAAATGTTTTTAAGTATATATTTTCTCCTGTATTATTTCCCAAACAGTCCTGATGGTTACATTCATCATCTAAAAGATAATTCCAGTTATTTCCAGCCTGTGTCTTATTTTCCAAAATGTTGCCATCATAATGATCGATTGCATTCAAAATGTAGCCACAGCACTGTACAGGTTTTCAAACCTCTCAGCCTGCAGGCTCTGTGTGCAGCGCACACACACACACAAATAATAAAGAACATCCACCTGACAGGCAAAAGGCTGAAACAACAGGACATAATTCAACAAGACCTGGCCCTGAAAACCTATTTTCTCAATCAGCTTCTTTCTATGAAGGATAGAGTCCTAAATGATTCTGATAAAACAGTATAAAACAGTCTTGATTATTTCACATGAGAGATTTGTTGTTTGTGTTCTTTTCACTGGTTTAAAGTGGTTGGGGCTGTGTTAGAAAAGTAAGACCACGTAATATTAAATATATCTAGAATTTAGGTTTTGGAGTTTTAAAGGGATAGTTTCTATAACAGGGTTGTATAAATATCGAAAGTCAGTGTATTACCTATAGTAGATGGCGGTCGTTCTGCCCCAGTTTGGTACCAGTGTAAGACACTAAAAAAAAAAATTAAAATCTTAAAAAAGGACCACCTAAAAATCAATATAATTTAAAGCATACAATATATATAGAATGTTTACCCTGCTTCTTCCAATGAGAAACTGTCATTATATAAGCCAAAAATCATTCTCCCCAAACTACTCCATAAATCATTTTACCTCGCTGTACACGGGATTGCTGGACTACTGCTGCCGCGATCAGTTGGTTTGTTTGTGTGCCTTTGGCAAGAGTGTAGGTTCTGTTTCAATATTAGTGGGGACACGTATTAAGAGGGGGTCCTCCCACAGGAAATTTTGAACATCAAACACCTCTTTTCCTGCATTACGTTGATTTTTATGCATGAATTTGTGCCTTTTCTGTGTCAATTTATAGTGAGAATGTCTTTATTTATGTAAAAACACAAAATTCAGGCTCAAGGTGACAATTAAAAGTATAATGGAATTTAATTCATGATATGAAATTAAATTTAATTCATGATGATATGATGATATGAAATGAAGTGACGAATTTAAATGAAATGAAATTGAATCGAACTGAATATGATAGAGTATGTTCAGTACACTTTATAGCTCATGTAGGGGAAATTCTGGACTCCACACATATAGCTGCCTTTTTAGTTATAGTTTAAAAACAAAACAAAACAAACAAACAGCACATAGGCAAAAACACAATATTGCACATTACATATAGTGCAAGGCTCTCAGGCAACATCCCATCCTCACCAGAAAAACGTGTGTTGTGGCGAAGTGCACGCAGCTTATTCTGAGCGATATGTCCGTTTAGTGTTAGGCAGCACCCTCTATTGGACATAGTGAGCATGACAGGAGAAGTATGAGGATGTGGGGCGGATAAACAAGCACAGGACCCAGGAGACATGGGTTTGAGTCCTGTGTGAAATGAAAAGTAAATGTGGAGTTTTGAGTATGAGGATGTGTTGCAGATAAGCGGCTCATTAAAGTTAAAGTCCTTTGCACTCCACAGTTTTATTGAGCAGGACAAATGCACACATTCTAGACGCTGAGGGGGACCTGTCCCCTTCATATATGTGTATGTACATATTATATATATATATATATATATACATATGTATATATATATATATGTAGTTTATTTTACATAATATCAGGACACACACTTTTTGTGCCAGACCAAACTTTCTTGGATGATGAAAACACAGGCATGTAAAAACAACAAAAATCTAGTAAAACTTTGGTGTGAATAATAGTGCCCTTATCCATGCTGACAAATCCACACTGAGTTTAAGTGTGTTTAAAATAACAAATTACTTTCCATGGACAGACAATGAGTCAAAAGTGACCTTCATTTTAAATGAAATTTATGGTAAGGATGAAATTTTGAAAAATGTCACTAGCTTTAAATTACTTTGCTGGACAGGAGTAGCATTAAAAAGGTCAAACTCAGTATTTCATGTTGCAGCTCTTATCAGTGCAACTGTTCCCTCTTCAATACAACCTTACAATCATCGCCCAGCCGCTCTGCCACCTGAGCTGCAGCTGCTCTGTTTCAAACTGCTTTGCATTTGTTGGCTCCTTTTGCATCCATGTTCCCCTTTTTAAAACGCTACACAAAAGTGATCATTCTTTTTAGCGTTATTTTCAAATGTTATTTGAGCCTTGTTTTCAGCTGTGCCTTTGAAATTTTCTGGTGCTGCTTAGCAACAGGCACACACCTGCTGCTTCCTTCAGCTTTCCAACTGATGAGCCGGTGCTTTTTACAGCCCAAATACTGCGGGCCTTCCCACACATGCTAAATGCCACACGTCTGATCATAACAGCTTTGGTAGTTCTTTCGTCCTGATAAAAAACATTACCCATGGTAAAGATGTACCATTTCAGTTGTTGGTTTTGCACGATGAGCTAGCTTGAAATTTATTTTTCCAGCTGATGAGTTAAAACAAGTGAATTTCATGCTAAGAAGAATGCTCCTTTTAGATTTTTGGAAAGTGTTACTATCTAGTTTTGTCTTGCTGAGACAGAGTTGGTCTTTAAAAAGGAAAAACCTTGGTAACTTAGTTGACAGCAACTCCTGTAGCTGCAACTTTTCCTCTTTAATGCATACCAATCACTTCTGAAAAACTATAAAGGCACTGAAGGTAATTCTAGTAGGCCAGCTGAACTGGGATGAACCGTTCTCCTTGAGTCTAACTGTGCTGGCCCCACAGCCAACTCACCATTATGGACAAAACATTGGCAGAGTGAGAGGGCTTCAAAGAGTGGGACATCTCTACAAAGCAACGATTCGAGCTTCAGAAGCAGCTACAAACGGGGACACTAATGGCCACCAGCCACAGTGTGCCTTTCGACGGGATGTGAATGTGTGATAGGACAGGGTCAGTCACTCGGAACAAAATGAGGGGTTGTACTGTTTGATGAAGGCACACTCTTAAAAATTAGATTTCAAAAAGGGTTTATCAGAGAGCAGTGAGAGCAAACCAGTTATTTGTGTGACAGTCATCCTGCTGCTTTGGCCACAAAATAAATCACATTATTTGGAACAGAGACACTGAGTGGTGCTGGGATATTTGCATTCATTTGTACACTGTGAATTATACCTTTCATCAAAGAATGTCAAAAAAAAAAGAGAAATAGTTTGACCAGTGAGTGAGGAATGCTTAATATTTAAGAGAAGTTTAACCGCAGACTGAAAAGCAGTGTTTAACTGTTTGTCTTTGGTTGAAAATTTCAGCTCTACAAAATCCTGAATTATGTTGAGTGTCAGTACTTTCTGCACATGCAAAATGCAACTACGGTATGGTTAAGGTTAGACATTAGCCTGTTTCAAACATCAACATTAAATCACTGTCCACATGTCTGATTGATTAAACTTTAAGTCAGAAATGTGCTTTCTTTTAAACACCTGTAACCACCGTATTTTAATCTAACAGGTACATAGTGCAGAAGTTAAACTACTGGAGTTCAGCAAAAACAAGTTTTCGGGTTTGTTAAGTTACTCTTTAACCATGCAGAAATTTAGTGGATTCAACTAATCTTTCCTCATTAATTTAATATAAACATATTTGTTGTGCAGTATTAACTTCAAGTTAATTCACCTTAAAATTGCTGGGTTTTCCACTTCAGAGGTGTTTTGACTTGAAGTCTTTTGACTTATGAGTTTAATTAATGTAATACTGAGGGCTCACTTAACTTAAATTAAGTTTTTTTTTTTTAAAAACTTGAACAGCATATTAGCAGACTACCCAGCATTGTTTGAGGGTTGAAATTCACCAGAGAACCGTCTTTTTTGTAGCTTAAAGAAAACATGTTTGATTTTACTTTAATACATGTTAAAGGTGCAGTAACCAATTCTGGAGAAAAATGGTTGAATGTCGAGTCTCATTCACAGGTTATCAAATACTTTTACTGTTTTGGGAATGAGACTTAATCAAAAATCTTAATGAGCTGTGTGCAGCCAAAGTCTCCTAGATTTTCTAGATCTAAAAACAGAGTTTTCTCTCAGATCACTTGAATTACATTATGCTTAAAGGTTGTTATTGAACTTTTGCCCAATACATATGCCTATGACAGACATAGCATGACAAAAACAACGTAAAAGATGAAACAAGACAAAAAGCAATGTAACAGGCTGAAAAAGATCAAAAAAGATATATAACTATGTGAAAAATAATGTGAATGACATAACAAGATAAAAAATGTTGTAAAAGACATGATGAAACAAAATGAAAAACAGCATGAAGTACATAAGACAAAAAAAATATAACAACGACATGACATAAGGGATGTAATAAAATGAACGTAAAACATGTAACATGACAAAAAACAGAATAACTAACAAATTGTAAAAGATGTCATAAGACAAATTATGCTTAAAGGTTATTGTTGAACTGTTGCCCAATATATACTGCATACTCCAGCTTTCAGGTAAGTCATGGTTGTTTCTCTTCACACTAATGAAATGCACACCACAATGAAGGTTATAATGAAATTCAGTCCTACTCACATACAGTTAACAAGGTCAGTAGAACAGCCTTGCTTGTTGGCTTTGTACTAATTGTGACAAGAGGTGGCTCCAGCAGAAGCAGCTCTAAGTTTCTCATGTTAAAGAAGTTTCTCTTTGTTTTTCAGTGTGACTGAACCGTTGATTAAACTTAGATATATATTGTTTTCTCAAGTTCAGCAACCTCAAGTCAGCTAGTTTTACATTTTCAACATTCAGAAGATGAATTTTAATTATTGTTTCAAATAAGAATTAAATTACAAAACAAATGTAATTGTAATCTGTTAGTTACTGTGAAAAACATGTAATTAAATTACAGTTATTAATCCAAATGTTGGTGATTTTTTTACAGATTAAAAAGGGGTTGCATTTAAATATTCTTTTCAGTTTGCGTGGCAGAGAGCTGCACTCCACTGAGTTATCTCTCCTAGTTCAACTGAAGCTGGGTTAACTCACATGACCCAGCTTAAAATGATCCACAGTGACATGTATGTGTTTTAGATGACGTGACTTCAGTACAAAGAAAATTACATAAGCCAAAAAGACATGCAGGCAGTTATTAAATAAATTATTCATAACTGAACTGAGCAAGATGAGTGATGGACATGCTTTTTTGAATAAACAATCAAGCAATTCACATCCTTCTGTAGTTTAAGATCAGAGTGCACTACTGCCATATGCTGCTATACAGAAGTTTTATCATCGTTTGACTTGAAAAGTGCAAAACATTAGCTGCTTCGCCTGCGGATATCTACTGAATGAGGGGAGCACTTTATTCTCATGTCAAACTAGAGGCATGCTTTTTGCTATAAACTGATCAAAACTGTGGCCTTGCAAGTAAATAATGAATTAAATTACATTATTTTAAAAAGTAGCATTTCAGTGGCATTACTTTGTCCAATAAGCATGTATAGCGTGTCGTCAAAAGCAGTTAGAAACACGCTGTGAGTTTGATTGCCATTGTAGACTGATCATTGTAGAAAGTTGTGCGCTATTTGTTTTATTCAAATCATTGCTCGTTTCTTGTTTTTAAAAGAAATGAGTACCTGGGTCTTCCAAATAAGATTGTGGATATCGATACAAGTCTGTTCTATCATAAAAACAACAAATAGTATCAGCATATATTTTAATCTTGTTTATACATGGTAGGAAATTAGATACCTTCATCTGATGTCCTCCAACAACCTTGTTATGAAGTCATTAACTCACATTTTATTTCTTTGTCTGCTGTGCCACCACTGCAGGAGTCTGCAGATGGGATGGGAATGTGGTTATTTTTTATTTTGTTCTTTGATTGATTGCTGATTAATTAGATGTACACAGGCTTTTTGTGAAGTCTTTGGAGACATGCTTTATGATGATATTCTAGCAGGCTATCATCATTATCTCCCTGTCAGACTCTGTCAGACATTTTCTAATTGTCAGACACCTTCTCTCTTCTCTTTAACACAGTACATTAGTGCATTTACTTCAAAAAAGGCATATAAACTTAAGGGTTCAATCAGGGTGATTTCAGAAGTGGGGGACTAAAGCCAGTTACAACCACTGAACCGGAATTGTAAATAATTGTCCATCCGAACTGACCCAGTCAGCGATCTTTGGAGGTGATTCATCTACAACTCAGTGAGTCGGGGAAGTAATTGTTATTTTCTGGTATAATCAACAGCAGATCACATGAAAACACACAAAGTCTGTCAGAGGTGGGAAGTAACAAAAAACAAATACTTTGTTACTTAAGTTTTCAGGTATCTGAAACTTTTTACTTTTACTCAGTAGATTTGAACACAAATACCTGTACTCTACACTCTTACATTTTCAAAACAGTCTTGTTACTTTATTTTTAATGCATTTGAGATTATTTTTTTTTTATTATTATTTTTTGGACTTTTTGCCTTTATTCATAGGACAGCTGAAGATATGACAGGAAGGGGGGCAGAGAGAGAGGGGATGACACGCAGCAAAACGGGAGTCAAACCGGCGGCTGCTGCAGAGGTCCAACAGCCCCAGCACATATGAGCATGCTCCACCAACTGAGCTATAGGGGCGCCCCATTTTTAATGCACTTGAGGGGAATTATTGATCTTTTTTATTTTGCATCATTGTGCGCTGCTTTTCCAACATCAAGAGACGAAGTTCAACCTAAATGGATGAAATAATAACACATAGAAAAGAGGATTCCTTAGTGTAAAAAAAAAAAAAAACGTAATAAGATGTAAACAATGAAAAAGAATGTGAACATGATGAAAAATCAAGTACCAAGACAAAAAAAGACATAACAAGACAATAAGACATAAAAGATGTAACTAGGAAAAATAACATGAAAGACATAAAATTAAAAAAAAGATGTAAAAAGCATAACAAGACAAGAAGAACATAAAAGCCGAAAAAGATGTAGCAAGATGAAAATGTATAAAATAACAATATAGTATAAAATAAAATGAAAAAACAATGTAAAAGATGTAATAAGACAAGGATGATGGAACAAGATAAAATAAACATAACAAAAGACAACGTAGCAAGAAAAACGACAAAAAAAGACATAACAAGACAGCAAAAAGACATAAGACAAGAAGACAAAAAAAAGTCACTACACGAGAAATGTGAAGGACATAATGAGATGAAAATGATGCAAATGACATAATGAAATGAAAAATGATCCTAAAAGACTAGGCAGAAAGGCTGTAAAAGATGTAAGAAGACAAAAACAACGTAAAAGACATAACAAGATGAAAAAAGATTAAAGACATAAGACAAAAAATGAGGACAGCAAGACATAAAGGATGCAATAAGATGAAAAACAAAGTAAAACATCTAACAAGACAAAAAGCAGTGTAAAAGATGTAACAAGATGAAACAAACAGAGAGGGCGACTCGACCATAGAGAAAAAATGATGATCAGCTCAGAAATGTCCTTTCGAGGGCTACTTTTGACTTTTGTACTTCAGAGCCTGTACTTATTCACTTCAGTAATTCTACTTTAACCAGTCTTTAAAGAAAAATAAATATCTGTTCTTCTGCTTGAGTAAACAATGTGTATACTTTTGCCACATCTAATGTTTGTTAATGCTTTTGCTAATCGACCAAATAGCTTTTGCTGCTAATGATGCTGATAGTTTTTTTTTTCATAACAGAGGACTCAAACAATGTATCTCAGACCCCCTTTTGGTTAAAAAAGATTGTTCGATGCACTGCAAGGTCCACTTCTCAACATCATCAATAAGTCACTAAATCCTATTGTTGTCCCCACGTTTGAAGTCCACACCTTGATTCATCTTCAGTAAGCAATTATAGACAATTTCTAACCGTCCTTTCACGTCTTAACTGTTAGAAAAAGTGGTTTTGAGCCAATTCACAGCCCATCTGTCCACTCCTTTTGAGCAATTTCTTTCTGAGTTCAGATGTAAACACTCTACTGAAACTGCACTCACAGGGTACTAAATGATTTGTTAATTGCTGCGATTCTCATCTAACATCTGTCCTGTATTTGACACTAAGGACCACAAGGTCCCCTTCGATCTTCTTGAGAAGTCTGTTGCTCTCGAGGGGCTGGTGCTTGTTTTGTCTGACAGAACTCAGCATCACGTGTAGGATATTTCTGTACTGGAGTATCTGAGGGTTAAATATAGTGTCCCACAGGGATCTGCACTTGACCTGCTTCTGTTTTGTGCGCATGCTGCCCCTCAGTCACGTCTTCAATAAACAGCACATAAATTTTCAGTTACACAGATGACGTTCAAATCTGTCTCTCCAGCTGCGGCTTTTAATTTTGCAAAAATGTTTATCTGAAAATTAGTCCTTGGTGCTTAAATGCTTCCTGCATTTAAATGCAAATAAGAATGAAAAGTTGTTTGTTGATCCAGCCAGATAGACAATGTTTGACTGCTACCATTCATATTGATAACAGCACTATTTTGAATCGTTTGACAATACGTGGTTTGGGTATAATGTTTGATCCTAGAGAGTGTCAATAAACAACATATGTTTTTTTTCCATGTATGCAACATAGCCAGCAACATTCCCAGATTTCATAATTTTCAGACTCTGGTGTTGCATTTTATATGTAACATATCAAATCAACCACTGTATGTATCTGTCTTCTTTTGTCCAACCAATAACAATACAAAGAGAACTCTGAAGTCTTTGCTTTGGTTATAAATATAAGATATATGAATATGTCCTTTGGACCTACGAGCTTTAAATTGTTTGGCAGCGGTCTGCTTACCTTGTCTACAAAAACATAGACACTTTTTTGATTTTCTTGATTATGGGTACCTTACTGTCTCTCTCAGTAAGTTAAATTTTTAGAAATATCTCAACAACTATTAAACTGATGGATGTGAAATTTTGTTCAGCTTCAGAAGCAGATATTACAGATGCTGGGGCTAATTCTTACTGACTTTGGTCGCCCCCTGACATTTCCCCGAGCACCATCAGCAGGTCAGTGTTTTCACTTAACCTGTGAAATAGCTCTCCATCTACTGGAAAAAAAAATGTACAGATACTCATGGTTGCCAGAGAATGAATCTTAATGACTTTGTTCATCATCTGACATTTTCCTCTAACACCACCATGAGGCTGACATATATAGTTTTCAGTGAAATGTCTCAACAGCAGTCAGTTGGATTGCAATAAAATTTACTACACATATTCAAGCCTTCGTAAGGATAGACTGTTATCAGTCATCAATTCAGTGATCCCTCGAGTTTTAATCCAGCACCATCAGGTCAAAAATCCACTAATAAAAGTAAAGACATCATCCTAAGCTGTAGTTTTTGTTTATTGCTGATTAACAAATGTTAACATGCTAAACTAAGAGAGTGAAAGTAGTATAAAGCAAACCTGTTAAAGGTACAGTTTGCAAGATTTGGGGGGGATCTTTTGGAAATATACAGTATATAGAAATGGTATTTAATATTCACACACATATTTTCATTAGTGTATAATCACTTGAAAATAAGAATTGTATTTAATTATGTTGGACTGAATGATTTATATCTACAGAAGGTGCTGGTCTCTTCAATGGAGGCCTTTTACATTTTTTGTGAGTATCACAGCCACCGCATGTTCTTCCACATGCTTGGAAGGGGAGGGTGAGGCAAGAAGTATTCAGTGGTTAAAATCTACAACTTCACCTCTAGGTGCCACTAAATTGTGCACACTGGCTTCAATATGCGACATTAGATTAGCCGTGCACTACATGCTGTAAACTCCCTGGCTTTGATCAAACTGCAGGCAAAGGTTTGTTTGATTTATTTCTCAAATCAGACCTTTAAGACAGACTGTCCACACTGTTATTTGAAAGTGATCCGACCGGATTTGTGTATTCAGACATCACCAACTTATTTGTGTGAGAAATCTGTTGGAATTTCAAACCACCTCTAAATGTGGTTTGAATCTAATTTGCAAAAATCATGTTTCATGTATTTTTTGGTTGTCCAGACTTTCTAAAATAAATCTGGATAAAATCTAGATATGACAAGAAATGGATCTGAGCTGGCAGTTTAAACAATGCTTCTGTGTTGTTAAATCATTCCCTCGTGGCAAGTTGTCCTTTGTGAGTGAGAATAATATGAGGACAAGTCAAAGACACCTATGACTGCAGCAAGAAAGTTTCTGAAAGTAGTTCTGAGAGTAGAGGATTCAGGGAGAACCACGTGACAAGGACGGAGTGTATTTATCTGAATTATTTTCAATCAAAGTTATATTGACCCTTAGAGAAGATCAATAAAGAACTGCTGGTTATGAGTTAAGCTGAACCAGGCCTCAGAGTCTAAAGAGTTGCACATAAAGTAGATTTATCACGGCATCTTTCTCGTCCCCGCAGGTTTTCACTTACCTCTGAGAACCATTTTTCTAAAAATAGAAACTTAATTAAGGCCATCATTAAGGCTTTAATTTAACCACACAAATACTTAAATCAATTACACTGCATTCATTCGGCAGATGCCTTGGTCCAAAGCGACTCACAGTAAGTGCTTTCAACCTACAAGCAAAATTTACTACAATAAATCAAAGTATAAGAAATCCATCTTCCTAAAAACAAATTTGGAAGGTGATTTTACAAAATGTACAGATTCTGGGGCGAGTAAATGAATGTGCTGTCTTATATATGAGGCTCATTCTCTGCTGCAAATCTGCACCTGAATCATCCTTGCAGGGTTATAACGGAGATAGATTTTAACAAGTGACTTCATAAGTGTATAATCACCATAGTTACCACTCAGCTTCACCTGCAGGTGTCGATTACAAAACAGCATGTCACATAGAGGGGGGTCGGAAATTTTTACCATACACCACCTCAGTACTGTCTGCTAGATGATCACCAATAAAACTTTTTTCCCCTGCAAATTAAGGAGCAACAAATACAGTATTACACACAAAGTAGATACCCTCACTTCATCCTATAAAATCGTATAAAGAAATAAGCAGCAGAGCTGTTTTTTTAATAAACAAATTTAGGTTAATATCTGAGTGTGTGTGTGTGTGTGCTAATGATCATTCTGACTGCAGTGTTTGGACCAGTGACTGTCCCTTTTGTTCCACAATGCCCACGTCTACACGCATAGCACCAAACCCAACAAACTGTCCAGACAATTAAAGGCCACACGATGTATCGCTGATCACCATCAAGTCGTACATTTTATTTCAGTCACCAAAATTTGTCACAGGAAAAATGTTTGAAAATACGAATTCAAGAGATCGTAGTAAAATCTTCTTAGTTAATTATTAGGTGGGAAAAATCAAGATAAGTCCATGTATAGAGGTCTGAAATGGCCACAATCATAAACAAATAAACAAATGAAAGAAGGACTCAATAAAACAATGTGGCATCAAATGCACCTAATATAAAATGAAAAAAAGGCATTAATTAAAGTCAAAATGTGACATAAATTGATATTTCTGTTTTCATTTGTCTCTCTGATTTATTTACCTTTGTATTATTTCCCCTATTTATTTACTTTCATGTTTAATTTTCTATTTAAATTTATTTGTTTATTTATTTATTTCGAAATTTATTGATGCATTTATGTATACATTATTTTCCCTTTACACCCCCATTTATTTTCCTAAAGTTATTTATTTCTGTATTTGCTTTTACATTTTACAAAAAAAATTGGAAGAGAGCATTGTAAATAAACAAGGGAGTCAATGCAAACATAAATAAATACAGAAGCAAATTTAAAAAAACAGAAATATCAATTTGTCCCATTTTATAAATTATTTAATGTCTACATTTAGGTTTCATATTATTTTTAGTGCCTTTAATAGCGTATGAATTTCTTTATGGTGTAATTTATTAATTTCTAGATTTATTTTAGATTTTGGCAGCTTCAGTTCTCCACATTAGTCAACACGAACCATGAAAAGATGGTGCAGCATGTCTTCCTTTGTTCACCAGCAGTGACCTCAGTGCTCCCACTGATGGCCAGAAGATATAAGGAAAGTGTTTTATGCTGTTGCTGCAGTATATTTTAACGTTTTCTCTTCTGGCAAAACGTTAATATATTTGTAATGACTCATCCTGCACTTGGGGTGTGTACATACATTTATCCAATTAAATGTGATTTGGGGGCAGCAGCCAACTGCTCCCACAATATAAAACCACACTTGACCTCGTTAGCTCATGGGTCACTGTAGTGAGGGTTATCATGGGTCAAAGGCAAGAGTCTGGATATCACCTGACATAAACTTTGTTTACGTTACTAAGAGCATGATGGGGTCTAATTTATTCATTTCTCCCTTGTCCTCTGACTGGGCGGAGGTGCATGGTCCTCTACAGCTACACACCTTTAGAACGACCTGCCAGATTTTTATCACTTTAATTTTTATCGCAATGCTTTTTTATATTCTTATTTCATTTGGCTAATTTTGTCTGCATGTGTGCACTTATGTGTGTATGTATGAAATGCAAACTTTAACGTATATTCTTTTAAACTATATATGTGAATTGATCAAAACTTTTACTATTTACCAGTCTCACATTGTGTGTTTTGTATGTTTTATGTACTGTTAAACACTTTGTAGTCTTTGGTTTTGATGAGCAGCATATAATTTTAATACATGTTATTATTATTATTCAGCCTGCTAAGAGATTTTTGCTTTTGAGTGATCAACTCATGTTCCTAAATGATCTGATCAAATCAGTCTCTAAAATAATATATTCCACCCGTATACTTTATATCAAATATGTCATGAGATGCTCGAACTTCCATTTCACTGTGCTTTGAAGTGAGCAGTGAGGTTGTCATAGTCAGAGCCTACATGACATCATACTTCAACATGCGATTAATAAACCTGTTAGCTTCTCAAAACCTGTGCCTACATAAAAGTGCACAGGCTTTTCAAATCACGTAGGCTAACTCAACCTATGTAGTCACAAAATAATTATTAGACATGTGTATAAAACAAAGGTTTGTAGCATGAAATTAATGCAAATATTTAATCAATTCAAATGTCAAATTGCATTTTTGTAAACTGTTAAGGATTTCTTTCACAGAGTGACTTTTAGGGCACTGGTCTGATGTCTATTTGACTTACAGTGACTATGGTCACTGCTAAAAAGATGTCCAGTACAGGTTCAAAAGTAAAACAATTTTCACCAACTATTTGTAGACATTTATCACATTCAGAACATATTTCATCAGATTTGCAACAGTGAAATTTTTCTCCTCTAAAATGCCCAAATTAAAGCCTATAGTCACTTTGGAGCCTAATTAAGAAACTACATCCAAATTTCTCAGCAAAAAAATATTTGCCACAGGCCAGTCACAAACCCTGATAAGTGGGGTAGAAGATCTGTGTTTAAACCACTCAGCCACTGCATCTTTCTGTTTGATGCTGTGTCCTTGTTGCTCTTTATGTTATGTCCCAGTGCATATACCTTTGAAATAATCAAATTTGCAATCAATATGCCCGAGTACATGCACATCCTAGAAGCTTCTTGTTGGCAGCACACAGGTTATGTAGTTCATATTTATGACATTTCATATGAAAGATAAATGCATTGAAATTATGTCTTTGGGTAGACCACATTTTAACGACCAAATACCAAATCTTGAAATAACTCAGTTGAAAGGTACACCCTTCCTTAGTTTTTGGTTGTGTTCTGTGTAGACAAGCCGTGCATGAGTGAGGAGAAGCGCAGACCGTTCTGTTTACAGAAGGCATTCCTGTTCACTTCCTTCATTTCAATGCATAAGGTGTTTGTGAAATATGACAGGGATGGGCGTGTGTGAGTGTGTTTGTGTAGTGCGTGTTTCTGTGTGTGTTATAACTGAGGGGAAGCAAGAGAGAGAGGCAGAAGATGAACATGCTTTATGGCAGTAGTAAAATTCTCCATGGTCCGTCTGCTAGGGAAGAGCCAAGGGCAGAATGTTTATGGCTCCCAAACATTATAAACTACCTCTGTGCATTTACCTCAAGCTGCTGTGTTTGGCCAGCCATGTCCCTCCGCAGCAGAACGGGCGTCGGAGTGGCGTGTCTCTTCATGAATACTAACTATACCTCTGTTTCACTATCATTAAATGTATCTTTACTATTTCCAGCCTCACCTCGTCTGCTGGTAAAGTCAGGAGCACCGAGGTCTGACTTCATGCAGTGAATATCAACTGGTACACAGTCTGCACAGACATACTGGCTGAATGCATGCATGTCCTCCTCTGTTACTACAGTGAACACAATACAAACAGCATGTCACAGTGAGTTAGATCCTGGTGAAGTAAAACTGCAAGAATACAGAGGTACCTATTACAAAACATCACAAGATTTCTGAGACCCACAAGACCACTACGACCTGCAAGGAGAGGGTCACCGACAATGACCTAGCATTACTGCTAATGAGCTAATCTGCTAGCATGTTTACTACCTGATGATGACTATTGGCTGTGTGATATATTACACTGGTCAGAATTGTTGCATGGGCTGAGTGAAGTATGCGACCCCACAGGGCTATAGGGCTTTGCGCCTGATGCAAAATGGGTGCAAATCAAAGGTAATATACCCAAACCCCTGAACATGCACAGTGGACTACTTTATTGTGATAATATACCTTCCTAACTGGAAGCGATGTGAAAGAGTGAGCAAACAGCTGATTGCTTCTTTTTTTTTTTTTTCCAATGAAGGTGTCCTAATCTGCTCTGTACTGCAGCGAACAGGCTCAATGACGTGTTGCTGGTTTGAAAAAACATTTGCCCTGGTTTCATTTTAGCAAACTGTCGTGCACTTGCTTCACCTCCAACATATTTCATATGGTCAAAGTTGACACTGACCTTCTTAAAGTTTCTATTTCCTGTCATCAAGGTTGAGAAGCAGCACAATTTATTTGGCCCACAGCAGCCTTTTCATGGGAATATCCTCCAAAGGTTTGCAAGAAAAACAGGGAGCTGTTGGAAGTTACAAGTAAGTAAACTGTCCTCTAACTACATCAAAACAAGATTGACTTAAGAAAATTATGTTAGTTATGAATAAATAAACACTTGATTTACTGATCTGCAGAGAAAGAATTCACAAGCTGTGCTACTGCGAAATCGCACACATTATATGTGGACAAAAATGTATTACACCAAGATTGTGGGTGCAGAAGAACTAGAATATGTGCTATGTCTGTGATTCATGTGCATGCATGTGAGTAGGCCTCACACATGAAATATGCACAGATGTGGACTTTCTTGCACTTTATACTACACCAAAAAGCTGGTGTGGCACATACAACTGCTAAGGGGTATCTTGTACAAACAAAACTAGGTACAACTTGGGAATGAGAATAGGCTGTAATTCTCTAAATAAAGTTGCTGGAATTTGAAGGAAAGTTCTATGTTAATAGAGCTGTGAGTCAGAAATGAATAAGTAATTTATTTTGAAGGGTTTCTTAAACGTGATTCATTTGCATGAATATTCATAATGGATAATGTCATATTTCAGAGGGAGGTTGGCTTGTTTCAAGTTCTTTCTGATGATCATAATTTTTATGGTTTTAAATTTTTTGCATTGTTCAAAAACAACTTGTCAAAACTGAACAGAGATGAAAGTTTGTCTTCTTGCTGTAGAGAGTTTCACTAAAATTCCTAAAGACAGTTGTGTAATGTACTTCTTTACTGTTTACCATCTTCTACACTACAAGTACACAATGTCATCAAAAACCAGGCGAAAAAGTCAGTCCCTAAATGCTTCGTTCAGTAAAGACTGAGGACAACCTCTCAGTTTGTATTGTTAAAACTGGGTGCAAGCAAGCTAACCTACTGATGCCTTCAGCTGTCTTCATCGTTCATGTAACGGCTTGATTCCACTGAACATGGCTGTGTTACATTTCTGCAGAACCTTTACTGAAGACACATAAAAGGCAAGGAAAAATAACCAAAACAACAAAATCTAAGTCAATACAATCAGGTGGACAGTGCTCCACTTCTGAAATGCTGCTGGTGGGGCATGAAGCCGTGTGGATGACGGATCAAAACTGCATCACAGATGTGACATGCCTAATGGAATCAAGGAGTAAAACTTGCTTAACAAGTCTGTCGAGAGTCTCCCAGCCAATTTATTCAGTTCAACTATTATGTTTCTTTAGGATATGATTGATAAATTAGATATTAGAGACTAGTGAGCAATTAATTTTTCCTTTATTTGTTGGTTCATCGTTTGCACAATGCCCTCAGAGATACAATCTGTTGTGCCAGGTGAAAGCAGACAACAAATTCTTATCACCACGTGTACACCCAGCAGTCATAACACATAAAAAAATCTGAAACATCGCACCACTGAATGAATTATTTGTGGCCATGAATTATATTAAGCTGCCATATGTTTCCCAAACTCAAACTATGTTATGTTTTTATTGGTCTGCAGCATGGAGAATTAGCAGCACCAGCTCTTGGTAACAATAATAGGACCTTTCTTCATAGTGTGCTGAGTACATCATGCAAGCCTAAGTCCTGGTGCACAGAGGCACTCCATCTGAATCCTAACACCATTTTACACTCAGACTCTGAAAGCTGCTGTCAAGGGATACAAGATTTATTTGCCTGTAATTGCCTAATTTTGCCTTTCCTGCAGGCTCAGAGGGAGCCGCAGCCCACCGATAGACAGCCTAACCTTGCCTACTGAGGAACAGTCCAAGGATGTAATACTGTCAGCTTCACATAGTCCTCGCTGGTGATTTATCATCACTGCCTCCCTCCCTCCCCTTCCAGCCTCCCTCCCCACCATGCCTCTCCCCACCTTCTGCTTGAACAAACACTTAGTGAGTTGTTATGGCTCCGCTCATTGAAGGTAAACTCCGCTGAGTGTTTACGTTGCAACGCAAAGGAGGGATCTGTTGATAGAGGTAACTTAGAACTGAGACAAGAGGAGAGTTGTGTTGAATGACTGCAGCACATCCTGGATGGGGTGTTTGTCAGGATCAATAGCCCGGTCTGAACAAGCAAGCAATGGAAGTGTCTTTTTTACACCGTGGGTGGATTCAGGTCGTGACGAAGGTTCCCTGATTATGAGTGTTTACTTTTGGAGGTGCTGAGAATAGCAGCTCTGGTGGGAAGATCAAGAGGACATTTTGGAAAAGGGCTGCATTTTTTATAACAGTCCACTGATAATATGTGACAAACCATGCTTTGTATTAAGTTAGAAAAAAAAATCAGAAACCATATGTTCTTGATTAGATGGTATTAGACGGTAGATGGTATTGACCATTATTAGACTTTATTCGATGGTAATCAGGGAGATATTACAGCAGAACTATTCTGCAAAGTAAAATGTATTATTTCCCACTGCTAGACTGGACCCAGACAATCTCAATAATTTCTGGCCAATCTCAAAACTGCCATTCTTTTCAGAGGTCCTAGAATAAGTAATTGCAAAGCAGTTAACTTCTTATTATTTATGATAATGGTCTCTTTGAGAAAGTTCAGTCTGGTTTTAGGGCAGGTCATAGCACAGAAACTGCACTCCTTTGGGTTTTAAATGATCTTCTGTTGGCAGCTGACTGTGGTCGGCACACTGTCTTACTCCTGTTGGAATAGTGAATGTCTTTAAAATTGGGTTGGCATCTCTGGTTTGGTTTTAGATTTGTTTTATTCTTTTCTGTGTGCATACTGGATATTATCAGATTCTGTCCCACTAAAATATGGAGTTCCACAGGGTTCAGTTCTTGAGCCCTTTTCCATTTATATGCTACCACTATGTCATATCATTAAAAAACACAATACAATTTCTATGCCGATGACACACAATTATCTCTCCTTTGACACTGATGACCAATTAAGAATCCTTCACTTGTACATTCCGAGAATCTAGGATGAATCTGGGCCTATGATCACAGGTCCAGATTCATCATAAAATTGCATCTCCTCCTATCTTGGACCCCTCTCATCAAACAATTACAAGCTCCTGCAGACACTTTTGTATTATCTTTGATAACAACAATGATAACAATTCCAACCAGCATATAAATTCTGTTGTTGAATCATGCTTTTTCAGCTCAGGAAAATCTCAGAAGTTTAGGTGATTTTTATTCACTAAGAACTCAGAAACAGTAATTCACGCATTCATCTCATCCCGGTTAGATTACTGCAGTGCACTCTTCTGCTGCCTCACACAACAACGTCAATAAACTTCAGCTGATTCAAAATGCTGCAGCCAGACCCATAACCAGGTCCAACAGGAGAGAACACATCACACCAATAAAGTCACTTCAATGGCTTCCTTCCTTTAATGGAGGAACATGGATGTGCTTTATCTTACAGTACACTAATAAGACATAACAAGTGTGAAACTAGACAAAAACTAGAAATAATGTGTTCTTTATTAGACAGTGGTTTTATCCTAATTAGACACCATACACCTAACGGTACATCAATAGGATGTAACAAAGCCTCACTTTGTATAAAAAAGTAATGTGTTCTTTATAAGATAGTATTATACCCTCTTATTAAACCCTTGTTAGACTGCATTAGATGTAATTAAGGCCAGATTACAACAGAACTGTATGGGACCAGCCAAAGAAGGTGTGTCTCAAGTAACAGATATGTGATTTGACTTTAGTTCACAGTACTGTTTGACTGAAATGTGTCCCTAATTACAGTCTAAGAAGGTCTAATAAGGGTCTAATACTGCTGATTAAGGAACGTATTATTTCTAGTTTTTGTCTGACTTGATATGGCTTGTTACATCCTCCTAGTGTTCTGTTAGGTGTAGGAGTCTCTAATGAGGGTATAACTACTGTTTAAAAAGAACATATTTCTGTTTTTGTCTAATTTGATAGTACAAGTACAGCTTATTATATCTTATTAGTGTACTGTAAAATAAAGTGCAACCCTGAAAACATGACAACCTTATTTTTGCTTTTGCAGGAGCAGAATTTGGAAGAAAAAAAAAGTCCTGTTATGTTGCAGCAGTTCAGTCAGACACCCAACAACACATTAGAAGCTTTATTCAAACAAGGTAAGACAATGCTGTTGTCCTACTTAGAGTCGTTCAATGAAGAACTCAGCCTCTCTGTAAGCCTCTTTTAATGGAATTTTTACCAGGGACATGTTAAAATAACATATCGACCAGACAGTCGACTGCCACGTGATCTCATAGAGATGATGTATAAGCTGAGGTTCATGATGCGTGAAGCCTATAGCCTATTTTCCGCAGTGCATGTGGCAGAGTATGCTCAATTTTACTGCTTATCTACAGTCACTCACTGGCTTTAGCTGGGATAAGACTGGGCTTACTCTGTACACTGCTTATGCAGTTTTAAGATGTTCTGAGGCTTACGGCTCAAGTGCAAAATTATGACAAACAATTCTATATCCACTCTATAAATAATAAATTTTCCTGAGAAAAAAAAAATTCTCTTTATTTCCAGCACAATTTCTGTCAAGGATACAAACACATTTAAAAACAGTTTTTCACTTTTTGCAACATGGTTTCTTGTAAAGAGCAGGGTTGGGAGGGATACTTTAAAAATGTATTTCAATGCTAAAAAATGTCAGTAAAAGGGACAGTTCAACCCAAAATCAAAAATACATGTTTTTACCCTAGCCTCTAGTGCTATTTATGCATCTAGAATTTTTTATGAGTTGCAAAGTTTTGGAGATATCGGCTATAGACATGTGTGCATTCCCTCCAATATAATTGTTTTTTTTTTTTTTTTTTGTCGCATTTATTATTTTTTTTAAGTTTTTAAATTTATTTGGTAGTCCACAGACCTATAAATACATTTGAAAAATTTCATAAACCAGTGTCCTTTCACAAAAAAATAGTTCCTACATGGTTAAGATAATCCACAGACCTTGTGTTGGCGATTTTCATGTAACAACATATTTTTAGAGCTGTTTTTTTAGGTAACTGTTTGATCCTTTACCACTGGTCAAGAAAGTAGTTCCTAATTGAAACTGACTCACATAGAATAATCCAAACTTGCATACACAAACAATTAGAGGAAATACAAGAGATAGAGTAAAAATATGCATTTTTGATTTTGGGTCCCTTTAAAGCAATGTAACTTGATTACTTTCTGTTACTCTTCTATTGTAAAACTGTTTCCCAAACATGAAGTTTTATGTTCATGGGTAGGTTTATTAATTGTTTGTCCAGCTATTTGAATTTGTAAGAATAACCAAAGTTCAGATTTTGTGCAGTTGATATGGCCATGTTTTATCTCAGCTTGCATTAAGTGGCACAACCAGTATCCCACAGTTTATGGCTCACAGCATAATTATGCATAAATACAGAAACTCATTCCACATAACAAATAACCCACACTACAAACTGTGAAGGGAAGACATAGCAGGAGCAGCTAAGTCATTAGTCACAAGATAATGTACAGCAAGCTGGTTATTATCGACCAAATAAATCCTGACAGGCTGAATCTGAGGCTGATTGCATAACGAGGAGCACCTGGTCTTCCCGTCATATTAACCTCCTTAAAACAAACTCACAAAAACAAATTAATCCTCTCAACCAAGATACCCATTTGAAATGACTGTATTACAAGATAAAGTCACTCACGAGCATCCATCACGACAGGAGTGAAGTTCTCGATGGCAGAATGTTAGACAGACATTTTGATTTGTCCTGGCAGGAAAAGCACAGATGTAATTACACTTCTGTTCACAAGTTTGGAATCGCCTGCCACAAAAGCTTGATTCAGTACATGGCTGAGAGGACCACTTTATATTTTTGAATGGTCTTTCATGCTTTTAGGTTGTAGAAGGTCCTCTTTACAAATAGATGTCATTTTGTATGAGGAGTTTGCTAAAAAATAATGTTTTGTACATGGAGAACAAAACACGATAGTACAATTGTTCAACCAGACTGACAATTGACAGGGCAGAAGAGGACAAAGATGCCTCTCAGCTACAGAAATACCATCATTGGTGAGAGAAACTGCATGCTCGGCATTAAAATCTGTGCAGATTTAAAAGGAATGGGTTCCCTTTTCAGTGTCAAGTGCACAATAACGTCTATAACAAGCAGGAATTAACAGACATGTTGCTTTAGCCAAGATATTCCTAAAACTTCACTACAGAAATAGAAGGTCAGTAAATGTGAGCATTATTGGAACTGGATCACAGAATATCAGCTGAATGTACATGGATGACAATCACAGTGTGATCTGATTCAATCCAACTACTAACTAAAAATAGAAAGAAAATAGGGCTCCAAAGATATTTAGAGCCCAAATACAAACTCTATTGTGTTCTAGGGTCACTTGTGCTTTATTTGACTTCCAGTCAAGAAAACGAATCCAAAATCAATAATATTTGGGTGGCAAAATTGTTACAACAGTATTCTCTCTGGGACATCAACTAATCAGAAGTTTTAATCATTTAATTATTCTACTTTAGGATCCAAAAATATTTAAAATATAAATAACACATTTGATGTCTGAATTATATGGTTTTTATCTATTAAAGTAGTAACTATTTAAGAAAAGAAAAAAATATCAGTAGAACAGGTTATTCCAAACTTTGTCACTTTGGAACCAAAAACAAACACAGGCATGGGGCCAACCACATCCCCTCTTCTCCCATTTTTCAATCTTTGGATAAATAATAATTCAGAAAAATAGACTTTTATTCATGGTGGAGTGTGAAGGATAAATTGAGGAGTTGTTCTGAAGTTTAGTGGTACGGCAGTGGATACTTCTATATTGCCATAGTCCAAGTTAGTGGGGAGGCCCTGAGACACTCAATGCTTTAGCATTCTGATGCCATTTTAGTGCATGGCTTTTTAGAAAGAATTAATTAATTACAGAAAAGTTAAAAAAAACAAAAACAAAAACAAAACAAAAGAAAACAACCTTCTTAACTTAGGCCCTTGGTAACTTGGGGCCTAAGGCAACTGCTGACCTTTGCCTAATGGTAGTAAGTCCCCCACCTGACTGTCACGTATGTGTCCCAGTGAGCAATACCAGTGAACAAACATGCACACTGCCAGATATCTGGAACTGGCACACAAAAATGAGATTCAGCAAATATAACTGATTAATTAATTACACCTGTGTGTCTTTGACAAGTCAAACTGTTGTGAGAAAAACCTCATTCAGAGACTTGGGGGGTGATTTTAATATTACATGGGCTGATCTGAGGCCTCCAGACACTCATGTTGTACCTGCACAGGTGTGTTCACTTATCTTGCCTGATTAGTTGTCTTCCCACCACAGCGTAGCAATAGACAGACTATACTTGATTGACAACTCCAACACACTGTTTATTTTGTTGAACCTGTTAGTGCAGGGCAACTTATAGCCTCATTGTTTTCAGCACATTCATGACTAACCAAGTTTGGACCAGAATCAGTTCATTTCAATGCAATCACCATAATCACACCGTTGAAAGCCTTCCATGTCTGGAGCTCTGGGAGGAGCTACAGGCACACATGTGCTGTGTGGAGTCAATAGACACAGGTGAACTCAATCTGCACAGAATTTGTTAAAAACAGTAGAAGCTTTTACTTCCGTACACAACTGTCAAAATTCTCCTTCGCTCGTCCGTCTCCCAGTTCTTCTTCCCTCTCCTATGTACCTGTGTCAGAATGGATCCATATCGTGTGCTTCAGTCTTTAGTTGTTTTTCTTGTTTTCTCTCTGCTTAAGCTACAAGCGCAGCAGTTTCTCCTCCTCCTGCGATCTATGCGAGGGGATCGGCTACAGCAGGACCCTCACATAGTAACCGCAACAGTTCACTATATTTCCCTTCCACCACCAAGAACCAGGAGCCAGTGGATGAACCCATCACAGTTACGTCATCACAGAGCATGCGCGGTAACGGCGCAGCCGCACAACAAACCGATCGAGTGTTTACATGACATTTCTTTCGGTTTAAAGAAAGGTTTATCCACCTCTCTGAAACCGAATGAAATTTCATTCGGTTTGGGCATGTTCCTTCCGATTGAGGTGTTTATATGGAGTAGTTTTATTCGGTTTGGGCTTTTAAACCGAATAAAACTGGAATATTTGTGTCCATGTAAACACACCTAGTGACATGGAACTGATTCTTAACATCTTTCTCTGTGTAATTAATACAGGCCCACCACTTGATAAAGTTAAAGGGGAAGTTTATGTCAGAATCTGTAGAATTTTGTGGAATCTGCTGTTCCACTCCCCCTAATTCCAGTGCTTGATGTTATATTTGATGTCCCTTGGCACTCAGGTTACACCCAAAACACAGATGTTTGGCCCGTGCATGTGTGGTAAATTTGTGCTTCACCATTCAAATTTGATGAACACTGACATGCATTTGAAAACCGTCATGACAGTGGTGACATTTGAGGAAACTGAGAGAACATGACAGTCCAAATTTAGGGACGTGATTGTATTAGTTTTGCTGTGCCATCCAATTCCATACAACCCTGCACTGCTGAATGAGAAGCGACACTTAAAGGCACAGTTCACCACCAAATAAAAAATGCATGTTTCCCTCAACTGTAGGCCTATTTATGCATCAAGATTGTTTTGGTGTGAAATGCAGAGTTTTGGAGATATTGGCCATAGAGATATCTGCCCTCCCTGCAATATAATGGAACTAAACGCCACTCGCTTGCAGAGCTCAATGAGCCAAAAAACATATATTTGAAAAACTCAACAGCAATGTCTCGTTCCAGAAATCATGACCCAGTTACTCAGTGTAATCCTTGTTGTAAGCAGTTTCATGTAGGAACTTTTTTCTTTCTGTTGAATTACACCCAGCAATTGTATCACCATGCAGAAGGAAGCATGAATCCACTCATGGACGAGAGGCCCGTGTTCATGACAGCGCAGAATGTTAACATCAATGGCGTGCTGCTCAGCTGAGCTGTAACAGTAGCACCACTGAGCTAGTTAGCATGGTGACACAATTGGTGGGTGTAGTTCAGTATAGGGATGCAACGAATTGTTGATTGATCTGTTTTTTTTCCTCTCGATTGATCAATTAGTTGTGTGGCGTACAATTTGAGAAAATGGTGAAAAATGATGATCAGTGTTTCCCAAAACCAAAGGTGATGTCCTCAAATGTCTTATTTTGTCCACAACCCAAACATATTCAGGGTACTGTTATTAAAGAGTAAAGAAATAAAAAATATTCCCAGTGGAGAAGCTGGAATCAGAGAATTTTGACATTTCAAGCAATTTATCAGACTGATTAACTGATTATCAAAACAGGTGTAGATTAATTTTATTGCTAATAAAATGTCAGAAAATAGAGAGAAGTGCCCATTTTAATTTACAAAAGTTAAAAACCCAAAGCTTTCAGTTTACTGTTGCTAATCCTCACATTTGCAAAACTCAAATCAGGGAATGTTTGACATCTTTGCTTGAAAAAGCACTGAAATTATGCTAATTTATTTTCTGTTGATCCCAATTAAATAAAGTTTTCTACAGTTTATTAATCTCACTTTTTAGGAGCATTTGACTTTGTGTATTTTTTCATTTTTCCTTGTAAAGCATTTTGTATTCACTGGTTTTATATGAACAAACCATATTATTGTCATTATTATACTTCTTCTTTGGTTCCAGCACCAGCTGTTTCATAAGAGCACATAAATGAATTCCACTGTGCCATTTTCTTGTGTAACTGGGTATTTATTAGTTCATAAGCTTTGGTCATGTCATGTAATTCACAGCATACAGTGGGTCAGCCAACTTTAACCAGAACAGAAGTCTAATTAGCCAGAATATCTGGAGAACACCTGTGTGGGTCTGCGGGGTCTTTAATCCAGTCTGTATGTACAGTATGTGTGGGATTTTTTTCCACATCTGATGCAAATACCTCCAGATTTCTCCTGCAGTCTCTGGTCCTCCCATGATTTAAGTGTGTATTTTACAGAGTATCTCTTGGACTGTTGTGTTGAATGTCACTCATTCTTGAGAACTGGGACAAAACCATATTTTGCCCTATGGTTTCTCTTCAATTATGCTAGAAAAATATATTTTAAAACATTAAACTTTTGGCTATTAAACCTTGCAATGGTCAACCTCTAATTGATTCTTATTTTTTATTAAATGCAGATGTCAACTCCATCAGATGGAAAATCTAATGGAGTTGACGTCTTACAAAGTTGACAAAATGTTACATTTTTGCCAAGAGTCCTCTCAGTGCTGATCAAAACCATAATTCTCATCTAGCTTTGATTTAAAGGGACTACTTTTTAAATCAGGAAGTGAGACAGGGATTAATTGTGTTTAGCTGCACCTTTTTATGCCTGATAAAAATCATATTTTTGTAAAAAGTTGTTGAGGGAAATCTGGGACGCAAATTTGAAGGGCAAATTTTCATAAATCAATTTTTAAAGATGATTATAACAGCGCATTTAAATACCTGTTATCAGTATCAGTAGGTATTGTTAGTAGGTGATTTTTATGGCTTTTAGCACATTTTTTTTTTTTTTTTTTTTTTTTTAACCACATTTCTAGTTGTAATTTCTTTACAAGGACGTTTTGTGGCACCGGCCAAGGTTAGAAACTTTAGAATTTAGAAAAAAAAAACAAAAACAAAAAAAAAACATTCTTTTTTTTGGAAGGACATGATTTGTCCAAGTTCTCAGGAATGAGTCATATCCTCGTCTAATAACCACCTTCTGTAATGTGACAGTAGCTAAAATGCTGTCAGGCTGCCTCTGAGGAACACAATACCTGCTGGAATATTAATCCCATCCAGCAGGAGCTTTGGATATGAAACACTTTGTTCTGTGAAACAATGCTCTACTCGACCTTTATTAATACATTTTGCTCTTATTAATAACTGCTGATGGAGGTGAGAGATCAAGTGTTGACACTTTTGCTTTATGGGAGGGTCCCGGTTCCCCAAGCTGCCACCTTAATTTGACCTCTCAATTTACACATTACGTTGATAATGGGTTCATTCATCAGTGTGAATTGGCTAGGTTAATTTTTTTCCCTCACAGAACTAAATGGGAAGATTAGCTTAGCAAATTACAACTGATGAATGACCCATTAGCAAAATCAAGCATCTAGGGCAATGATCATGGGCTGCTGTGCATGCTCATGTCCTGGATATGTGGTCAGTCACTGAGCTGACCTTGTATCCGACACCAGCAGGAAAATAAAACAGGAACGACACTGGTAGTAAAAATGTAGTTGTAATTTACTCCACTCTGTGTTTATATGTATAAAGATAGGTTTATAATTTTAATATTTTTAATAAGAAAATAAGTTTGCTAAACAAGCCAGAGGGATTGCAAATAATTAATTTTAATTGTGCATGCAGCTGAGGCATGACCTATATATTCACACTTAAAAGCAGTATACAAACATTTTGTTTGTATGCAAGGTACATTTTTAAATTTCTTTATGTACAGTATTTGGCATCAATTGCAACTTTAATCCATAATTTATATTGTTATATCTCTGTTTTTACTATATTGTTTTTCATTATCTGTTTATACACCAACCTCCTCTCACAGCTGTTCACAGGAGGAGTAAGAACAACTTATGTCCCCAGATACATATTATAGTGTGTTATAAACAAATGTTTATATACAGCACTGCTTATAAATCCCAGATTGGGGGATGTAAAGTAAATTTTTATTTATGTGTTTAACCCAGAATTTTCTGATAATTTCCTAATACAATTTCTGATAGAGCTGTTTCTTACTAATTGAAAAGATCCTTGGAATTGCCTCCAAATAATTGCTTTATTTGTGACTTATTCATTTATTATTGCCAGTTGGTGATTTGTTAATTTTTAACAGGGGGATGACCCAACAGGAACACCCTGCTGCCCCCACACCACCAGCATTTTAATAATGCTTATTTTTCAAAACACACCATAGTTTTGACGGTATGAACTTTACTTTGAATTATGTGATTGCAACAGCACAGCGGTCAGTGAAGGTTAATTTAAGTCACATCACCTGCTCTATTCTCAAGATACACCAGGTTGCACCAAACCTCTAAAAACTGTTTGTCTCCCTTAAAATAGTTTGTCACAGCTGGTTTGATCTGGGGTTGTATTTTCAGCAACACAGATGCCACTCAATGATCACTGAATATTATAAAAATACAGACAGCAGTGTGTCTCTGTGATCCTCACACTCATCAGTGTCGACATGTTCCTACTTGCCACTCTGATCATGAAGGTGACACAACTCTAGATCAGGAATACTCAACTTGCTTTGGCTGGGGCCACTTTTGCATTACAGGAGGCCAGGGGCCAGTTAATAAACAAAAATTAATAATAATGTTATTTATCAGTTAGAATGAATAAACATTAAAAGGCCCATAATGCATCTTTACTTGATTTTTTTTTTCATTTTCAAAATAATTGAGTTATTAATGTATTAACTAAATGTGCTTGGTGCAAGGATTGATGGTTAACTGCATTTTAGTTGTAAATGCATTGGTGACATTTGAAAGTTTATTCAACATTAAACAGCTGGAACCTCTTCCATCATGCAATAAATTTTTATTTATGTGTTTAAACCCAGAATTTTCTGATAATTTCCTAATACAATTTCTGATAGAGCTGTTTCTTACTAATTGAAAAGATCCTTGGAATTGCCTCCAAATAATTGCTTTATTTGTGACTTATTCATTTATTATTGCCAGTTGGTGATTTGTTAATTTTTAACAGGGGGGATGACTCAACAGGAACACCCTGCTGCCCCCACACCACCAGCATTTTAATAATGCTTATTTTTCAAATAAAAATACAGACAGCAGTGTGTCTCTGTGATCCTCACACTCATCAGTGTCGACATGTTCCTACTTGCCACTCTGATCATGAAGGTGACACAACTCTAGATCAGGAATACTCAACTTGCTTTGGCTGGGGCCACTTTTGCATTACAGGAGGCCAGGGGCCAGTTAATAAACAAAAATTAATAATAATGTTATTTATCAGTTAGAATGAATAAACATTAAAAGGCCCATAATGCATCTTTACTTGATTTTTTTTTTCATTTTCAAAATAATTGAGTTATTAATGTATTAACTAAATGTGCTTGGTGCAAGGATTGATGGTTAACTGCATTTTAGTTGTAAATGCATTGGTGACATTTGAAAGTTTATTCAACATTAAACAGCTGGAACCTCTTCCATCATGCAATAAATTTTTATTTATGTGTTTAACCCAGAATTTTCTGATAATTTCCTAATACAATTTCTGATAGAGCTGTTTCTTAGGATTGATGGTTAACTGCATTTGAAAGTTTATTCAACATTAAACAGCTGGAACCTCTTCCATCATGCAATCACTGAAATGTTGGAATGATTCCTAAACATAAGCCATAAATATAAACTGCTCCTACCAGGGACAGAGTGAACAGAATGGCATATTTAAGCTCGTTTAGTATGAAAGACACATTTATGGGATCAGAATTATCTTAATTTCTGCATAACTTGGCTCTTTTCAGCTCACTGTCCATCGCACAAAGATCAGTCTTCTGTCTGTTACTGTGTAATTTATCCCATCATACAAAACTGGTCCACAGGCCACAAGTTGAGTATTACTGATATACAGTATAGCCTACAATATAGTGAGTATTCATAGCATATAGTTTAGAGAATATTATAGATCCAAGACAAACCTGAGAGAAGGGAGAGACTGAGAGAAAAGGCGCAAACAAAAATCCATCTGCTACTTCAGCACCAGGGACAGCGCCATGGATTCTTCAATGCGCAGCACAGTTAGACTATTGATATTTCAGAGCCATGGTTGGGGCCATTTGCACAAATTTTGCTAATTTCTACTTTCTTCTATTTCTTTTATATTACTGTCTATTTTTACTACCACTACATCTCAGAAGGAAATTCTTTTTACTTCACTACATTTATCTGCTTGCTGGAGTTACTTTTCAAATCAAGACATATTAGCTTTGAAAATACACCACAAATCCCCTTTCGGCAACGGCAGTGTCTACTTGGCACCTGTTACACAGATTTAAGATGTCTATGAACTGCATTTCTACCAAAGAGTAATGGAGAAGCATTAGAGAAAAAAATCAGTACAAAATGTAAGTAGCAAAACCGTTTTTTTTTCTGTCTTATCCCAGTAGTCATCTTACTGTCCTCAAGATTTATTGGTGAGACTTTGGAGGGGAGTCCCTGGACTAAGAAACCTTACTGTATATAAAGTAGTTAATATGTCAATCTAATACCTAAATCCTACCTAAATCTAATTATCAGTCACAGGGGCCAGGCACCTCCATTTTTGATACTTACAGTAAATTTTGCAGATAATACATATATACTTTTACCCAAGTAAACTTTTAAATGCAGAACTTTTTCTTCTAATTGAGTATTTTACACTGTTTTATTGGTACTTTAAGGATCTAAGTACTTTCTTCCACTGCTGTGATTATTGCAAAACTTTACACTGGCGCTCATTTTTGCGTGACCTCCTCTGCACTGACTAAGTGACATGGTCCTTTCTGGAAAATGCCCCCAGAAATTATTTATGAGATTATGAACTTTAAAAAGAAAATATTCACCCAGTGCTACTTCAGCAGTGATCAGTGAAAAAGATTTGACTTTTCTCAGCTCACTCTGCTCTGTTAGGATATCTTGTTTTGGACAGCGGCTTGAACAGAGCAGATGAGACGCCTACAGGGCTCTTATTTTGTAACTATGGTGACGAGACACTCATGAAATCTTCTGCATTGTCACAGCCTTGTAGTAATGACTTACTGCATCAGAGAATAATTGGTGGAAGAAAAGAAAGCACATTGTGTTTTACACCAATAGTTCATTATTTTGCATGAAAAAGTTAGTCATAACATTAAGTAGTGAGCCATCATGGTCTTTGTACTTGTTAGACTGGCCTCTGCTCTTCATAATAAACACAGTGTCACTCTGAAATTACAGACTTGCTTTCACAGTGTTTGCCTGCATGATGCATCCAATTAAAATGCCTTTATGTTGTATGCTTTATGTATTATTGGCACAGACATACGTCAGGAAAGAAGTCTTGAGAAAAAGTCTGAGCACAAAGCCAGAAATTACCTGGCTTTGAGGGGATGGTATATTAACTACACCTGCTGTGTTCACAGCATTACTGCCAGTGCCACTTTTGTTAAGAGACATTTTGGCTTGTTTTTTTCGAACTGAACGTTGCTTGGAAATATTGGCAGTCGCAGGGTTTGTTTTTCTGGGCTTGTTTTCAAAATGTGCTTGGTCTTTACAGCCTTGTTTTAGTTCACCTGCTTCATACACAGAAAACAAAATGGCCAAACAATCTGAGATAGAACACAAGCTGTCAATCATTACCACCCGCTGCCTGGCTCTGATACCTGCACAAACTGCAGGACCTGTCTGTGAACAGAGCGCTGTCTCTGTCTGTGTGTGCTTCTTTGAATTTCTCAGTTTTAACACCCACTGCAGTACTTTGCAGTGACCAATCAGTCTCAGCAAGGAGCAAAAGACCACATCACAGAAAAAGGTTTAAAAGCCTAGTTTATTGTTTCATATAAAATGTGCTAAAATCACAGGGAAATATCTGAGGCTTGTGGCAATATTGTAATTACTCAGCTCTTTAAACAGAGGGTAAACAGTCAACGTGCCTGCAGTGAACTCTGGCCTGCACTCAGAGAAACACAGAAGTGCCACCCAGACACCCCTGCCATCCATCAACCCAGTGAATCATCCCCATTGGATCGCAGCAAATGTGAAATACCCTCACCCACATAAACACACCCACACTTAAACCCACACCACACATGTTTACTTGTGTCACTTTTGGGGACATTACATGGCTTGTTCACACTACACGCTTGAGCAGCGCGTGACAGTACCGTCACCGAACTGCTGCGGCTTGCACATGCTGTGGTGTCATGTGGAAAAAATAGGCGAGCCTTGGAATCTTTAGACGAAGCGTGGCTGCAGCCGCACCTGACACACACGTGAGCAGCGCTGCACATGTGGGCTGTGTGGACGCTTTAACCTGTTAATATGGGCGCTGAAATAAAAACCAGCAGGTAAAGCCATGCACATGCACTGCTCAAGTATTTAGTGTGAACATGCCGTTCACTCACTTATTCACTACGTTCTACCCCTAGCTAGAACTAGCTTCCATCATTGCTGTTTGAATTTGCCGTTTTTCTTTTAGTGCAATGCATGATGGTTTTTTGTTGGATACTCTGAGTCCACTATATAGGGTATATTAAACCACCATCTAGGCTTAAGCCTTCTTCTTGCTAAGACCGGGTGTAAATGTTATGCCTAACAGATCTGTGTGGAAAATGAAAGCAACACAGGTGGGAAATGAATCCTATCCAGTTAGACTTAACATTGGACATAAGAATTAAATGCCATTTAATTCTTGTTTTGTTTCACAACCAAAGTTAATGATATAAAACTACAGATCAGCCATACGATTATGACACCAGTTCTCCAATCTACAGTCTCCCAGCCCTGCTCAGGAACTGTCTTTCTGTGCCCTTTAAAGGACATAATGGCTAATAGCCTAGTTAAGACTAGGCTTAAGTCTGGTTGGTGCAACCAACGTTAAGTATATTTAGAATATTTTCACAGCTTTACCTTGCTGTAAGACTGCCTTTTCTCATGAGAAACCACCGATTATATATGCCAAATATCAATGTTGCCAAAGGAACCACCCTCTATTTCCAAAATCAGTCATCTTGCACAACAGAGCAGTTGCTGGTCTCCTGTTGCGTCGAGTGGTTAGGTGCTAACCAATGTTTTAACGTGTGAACTTTGTGTTGTAAAAGGTTAGTTTGGTTTCACCAAAACCACAGAATAACACAAATGATATCTGGCTTATAGAACGACAGTTTCTTGTCAGAAAAGGGTGTCTGACACCAAGGTAAAGCGGTGGAAATACTCTAAATATAGTATACACTTGAATTGATATTGATTCCTTTTAAGTGGCTGAAATACCTTTTACTACTGACCCTGTCCACATCAGTTCATTGCATAGCAGCAGGAGTACACCGGTACTGCTTCTCCAGCAAGAGAAGGGGGTGTGCTGACCGCCATCTACTGTAGGTAATACACTGACTGGATAAGTATACAACCCAGCTTCAAATAATCTGAATTATCCCTTTAATTTCTGACCCCAAAATCAGTGTTTTTCCAACTGGGGACACAGCTCTTGTCCTCAATTGCACCAGCCGTTCACAATTAACTGGTCTTAGGTCTGAAATATAACACACATGCACGCGCACACAACTACCCACTGTAACTGTCAATTAATAATGATATAGGTCTGCCCTGTTACAGTTTTTCTCTCTCTATCTAAAGAAAGCTCTGGTGCCAAAGAATACAGAGTGCATTGATTAGTAAAAAACTGTAGACATTAACCATAATTAAACAGAAACAGTACATATCAGTGTAATAACAATATTAACATCAACAACAATTGAATTCAATTAACTTTAATTGGTAATAAAATGGTAATCAAAGTGATTTGTTAATAGATACAATTAAAATCAGATTAGGATGCAGCCATTGCATGTTTATACCTTGTTTAGCAGCTTAACTTTAACAAGAGCCCCAAAATTGATATCATAAACGATTTAAAGAATTGTTTCCATTCATTAATTTTCTTAGTCTTTATAACCCTTCTTCATCTTGGTTCAGATCAGTGTTTTACAATATAGAGTGCCACACTTCTATCAAGCTTGGCAAGTATCGGTACTCAATAATCTTTTGGAATTATTGGAAATGGAAAAGTAACTTTCATACATTTGTCATTTACAACATTGCCCACTGACACAAATGAACTGATAAGTCAATACAACAACTTTTTGATAGTGTAATAATTTTCCCTTCACCAAACTCCATTGGCAGCCTTGTCTCCTAAAAATCACATTTGCACACAACTAATCTGCTTTTGCTAATATGTTTTATTAGAAACTTAAGCATATTCTCCATACTATGTGCTGGCTTGGTGGATAAACATGTTTCATTTCCTATAGATTCTTCAGAATAAAAGTCCCCTGCCATTTTGTTATTTAAAAGCTTTTATTATGAAGCAGCAAAAGGTTTTCAGTTGACACTGGACATGAAACAGCAAAATGAAGCAGATACCTGTGACAGAGAAGAGAAACTTGTTTGAGGGGAGAGAAGGGTCATCACGTCAGTCAGACTACTTGAAGGGTTTATTGATTCATGCTAACAAAGTCACCTGTTGGCGATGAGGTAAGTAAAGGCTTATGATGTGGTGGGTGCCGGTAGTTTGTTCATAGTAGCGGACTCCATTTCTAAGCTAATGGTTAGCTACTGTAGTGTTGCACACTGTTGGTGCTGTAGGGGAGCTGAAGAGAGGCAAGGCACTTGAGAGTGTGCATGAATGTCACATCTTTTGGATTTTCCTGGAAAACTGTCCCAAGTCCTTTGCATAGGAATCAGTCCACAGCTTATAGGCAAATAAATAAGTCATTTTTAAGTTATGTTACAATCCGGTCACACATTTGCAATAATACAGACCCAATATACAAAATTCAGCCTTTCTAGATGACAGGAAAGAACAATTTTCCATGTAAAAATCTTGTGGAGTAATGGCATCCTGAGCAAAGAATAACATCACACTGCCTGTGTGTATGTTGTTATCCAAGCATTGCTGTTTATCCGGTCAGAAGTGTGTACATGTTTGTGCATGTGAGTCCCTCTCTGTCTTACCCTCGTCTGTTTTCAACATAGTGGCCTGGTGAGTAACTTTTTCATATTACAGCTAAAGAGTACACTAAAATATGTTTCTGAAAACATTTTAGGCGAGGAATAGGTGATGCAATGACAGAATCTTAAGCCATATTTAATCAATACTAGTTTAACAGTTTTATCAGTTTTGGGCATCTCCATTGGAAACCAGAGCCCAAATGGCAGCCATCTTACAACATTTCTTGGATTACAGCTTAATGTTAGAGTAAAATATGTTTTTGAAAACAATTTAGGCGGAGAAATAGGTTTTAATAGTTTTGCAAGAAGCGTGTCTTCAAAAAACACTTATTGGTGATCAACTGCAACAACTAGAGTTAATGTTGTGCACAGCACCTTAATACATGTAAATTGCTCCACATAGTACCTTTTAAAAAGACACTCCAACTATGAGTCTTTTTAGTATCACAGACTCTTCCTATATAGACTTGAATTGTAGCAGGTCAAAGATGGAGGTTTAATCCTTTGGAGAACAGAATCCATGTCACTTACAATGTACTGCAAATGAGTTTTCTCTGCGTTATCAAAATGTCCATAGAAACTTCTCAAACTACTCCCACAGCATAATTCACTTCCCGCCGGCTGTCCGTCCCGATGCTCATTCTGTTCCTTAATGCACAGCTAAATACTCGGCTTCTGTTCGTCGCTCGGGAAGCATCATTTTTAATCTTTGAGTTTGGGGAGATATTGGTATTCAGTCAAAGCCATGCTGCAAGTCGTTTTTGATTTTGTCGAGATTAAAGTCAACAAACTCGTGAATCTACACCTTTGCAGAGGCCTATTGAAGCTGTAATGTAAATAAGGCTTGGGCTGGGTTGTTGCAGGAGTATTTGTAACCCGTTGCAATGCCTGCTGGACTGAAAAACCTTATTAGTTGCCTGTTCTAAGACTCACCTAATCTAGTCTAGTTAACAATCTATTTGTCTCAGTTTATACACTTTGTTGTCTGTTGTCCTTAAACATCTCTTCTCTTTTTCCCTGTTGGAGCATTTTAACTAGAGACAAATCACAGTGGCATAGCCACCCATAGTTTATTATGAATGTCTGGCTGTTTGTGCCTTCTGTGCGTTCATCTGCTCCACAGACATCCCTCCTCAGAGTGTCTGTTCTGTAAAACTGTCTGAGTGGTGGCAGGAAAGAGGGAGTCTGGATTGATGTTGTCAGGATGTAACCAGGCCTTTATGTTAATTCATCAGCTGGCAATCAGCACCAGTTAGATGGAGGTGGAGTGGTTTAGTGACAGTGGGTGTAAAGATCACGAACAGAGATGTGTAAGAGATTATGTATCTCAAATTATTATCACACTTAACACTGATCATTATCAATCTCAAATATCAAAGAACTGACATTAGCATACCTTGACCCGTGCTGAGGAGAGTACAATTTTAAATTTACAAATTTCTCAAAGACAGACGAGGGGAAAAGGGGAAACTCGCTGAATTTGTGTATTATTAGCCTAACTGCTTGTTGGCCTCCAAAAGAGAAATGAATAAATCAACAGCAGAGTTTTGCATGTACAGCGGGGTGGTCCCCTGGATAAAATGAGATCCCAGTGATATTTTAATCGGCTTATTTATTTCAGGAAAGAATTTTGTTGGAATGTAAGATGGTCCTGAGGTGCAACAACAAAACTAAAAGCACAAAGACATTTTAGAAAACACGTTAAAGGCCTAATATGTAACATTTCTGCATTAAAATGCATAAAAATGACTTCAGCTATGTTATACATATGTTTGTGACTTGTATACTTAGATTATCTGAGATGTTTCAAACAATGTTCAAACCCAGAGAAATCCATAATTTTATTCAGCGTATCAGTGTGTTTCATTTGGTCCCCTCTCGATAGCTTTATATTCCCTTCACCCTAGTTTCACCACTTTTATCATTTGAATGAGTGAATGCAATCACCAGGTAAGTAAAAAACCAATGTACACCATGATCACATGACTTCAGTCCCGTAGCTACACTGGCTTTTTACAAACAAAGAGCTATAAACTTGAAGCTTTACAGACTGACATGTTACACATTGATTGGACAGTTATGATGATGTCATCCTGCGTTATCATGAACCACTTGGGGAAATCAAATTCTGCTGACCGACGCCGAAGTTTAAGCAGCACTTTAATGCTTCTATTGTGTACATTTATGTTCTCTGGTGTCATAGTTACCACAGGAAGGAATAACTGATTATTAGCATTATTAGACTGCAGGTTGACGTCACGTTATTAATAGACAGGATGAAACAGAGCTGTCTTGTACAACAGTATTACCCCTTTTGACCTCTTTATCTCGCATGCTGATGTGCATATGTTTTACCATGGTGACCAAATGATTTGCATAACCATATACATTGCATATTCAGATTGCTTATTTTAAACCAGCAGGATTTATTAGACCTCTGCAAATGGTCCGGTATTCAGCAGCATGTCTGGTATTCAGCTTAAGACAATTTATGTCGCTCCACTTTTCATTTCTCTCCACTGGCTCCCCGCTGCTACTCACATTAAGTTCAAGTCACTAATGCTCACCTACAGAGCGGCCGCTAGCACAACCGCCACCTACCTCAATTCCCTCATTCAGGTTTATGAGCCTTTTCCGTCAACTACAACCTGCAAATGAACTAGTCTGACTGTCACTACCAGGCATGAAATCTCAGTCCAAACTCTTCCCCTGCGTGCTCCCTCGCTGGCTGAATGAGTTAACAAATTCAATTCAGTCACCAGAATCCCTGTCTGTCTTTAAAAAAAATCGCTTGAAGTCCTACCCCCTCCTCCTTCTTTAGCTCTTTCTCCCCCCAAAAATGTCATTTGCGAGGCACTTATGTTACTTCATGCACCTGCAAGCCTGGTGGCACTTGTGTCTGGTGGAACTGAGGCACCACTTCTTAAAAAAAAAAGCTTCTTTGATCTTGTGTGGCTTAGACTGTACCTCACTTGTGCATTGTATTCAACAAAAAGCCATGAATATATTTAAATGTATTAGCAGTTTAGTTTTTGAAATCATGTTAATATCAAAATTAGTATCACAAAACACTGCGGTTGGTCTGTTTTCTTTCAGGGTTCAGGTTAAGAGTTAATTTTAACGGGTCAGATGTGAAAGCACCCGTAGAAGCTCAGCTCTCTGCAGCATCATGTTGAATGCAGGCGTGTCCTCACCATTTAACTTAAAATACACACCATCAGGAGTGAACTTCATTTGAACTTAATTAGCATTAACACTTGCAATTAGATAAGGTGGTGCCACCACTGCGCAAACTAATTTACAGGCAAGTACACTTCTGAACAAGCACTAACGCTCATTTGCATTCAAACATGTGATTAGACGAGTATTGACCGTGGCCGCCTAGTGTCCTGAATGAGTGAGTAACCACAGTTTACGACTGATAGTTTACACTGGAAATCTGCAAGACGGCAGGGAAGAAAAGCAGTTGAGTTTCAAGGTAAAAGGTAAAAGCAACTTCACTTTTCTTGTTCAAATTAACTACAGAGGTCTTTTTTCACCCACATTCCTTTACTCACCTTTGCATATTTAATCATCATTTACATGTAGTTTGAATTTACTTGTCCCCATTTTACAGGAGTCCCCATTCCCCTCACAGGTGGGAGCTAATTAGCGCTCAGCCAGGTGTAAATCGTTAATTTGCCACCACCAGGACCTGAAGAACAGGATTTAGAATCCAGTTAACTTTTGTCACAATTGAACCCTGTCTCCTAGAAATTATGTTTGATTATTACTAATTTTTCATGATTACATTGTGGTAATTCCTGCCTGGTTTCTATTCAGGACCATGCATGTTTCTTTGAGTGAATGAAACAGAGCATTTATACTGTACAACATGCTGGGTTGCAAGGAGGTGGCTGGGGTGGAAGTGCAGGACTGTGAGTCCCAGAGTTCACATCCAGACTCCTGCCACAAAAGCACTTTGGTCAAGGTCAGGAAATATTGTGAAGTTGGTTAAATATTGAAAAGAAATCTAACGTCTCAAGGGACTACTGACTTTTGAATGATTTTGTAGTTACTATGACAGGATAGTGTATTGCAAGACTACCTACAGAGTGTTTGTGCAGACATCATGGTTCAGTCAGTGATCTGGATACCTATTTTGGAGATACTGGGATGCAAACAAAGCAGAATACATGCTGAATAGTCAATTCAAACTGACTCTAGGACGTCTAAACCACCGAAAAGTTCAGGAAAACGTGTGGAAGTGGTGCAGTATTTTGAGAAAGTAAGGTTAACAGGTGGTAAGGTGTCTTGGAATGACAATCCGACAATTCTGCCCTCCATTCCCTGTCCTGACTAGTGAACTATCCCAATTTTCTGGCCAGCCCATATGCAGCCGAAGACCTGAAATGTTACAAAGCCTACAACTACATGGTGTGTGGGTGGTGGAGAGGCACAGTATCAGCTCATCAATGACATACGTACTGTTAAAGCCGAAGTAGGCGATCAACTGATCTTTATGTTTGAGACATTTGACTAAATATGTAAATAAGGCTTGTAGGATTTTGCGTCAGTTTGTCCAATGCGACTCTTTGGATCAAAATGCTGATCTGTCATAAAAATATAAGCAATTACAGTGTCTCCTTTCAACTAATTGTCAAAGTCATTTGATGAGAAATTAATGAGAGATTATTCTCACGAGCATATGTTTGGTTGACCAATATTAACCATTTTGAGCTTCAGTTGTTGCTTTCAAAGGGAACTCATGAAATTGCGACATAGGAAGTTGTGTACAAGACTAATGAACTCAAGAGGGGGGTGTTCATATGAATGCTTCTCATGAGCACAGTAAACACAACTGTATTTGAAGGCAGCAAATCATCAGAAACAGCTGCGAGTTTGGATGCATTGTTTATGTTTATTACCTCCAACGTGGCTGAGCTCCAGATCAGTGACACACTGTGAAAACACTCTACTCAAGTCAAAATTTTTGCAACTTGCCAGGTACGTTAATTGACAACAACAGAAAATATAATTTGGTTGTCGTTATGTTTCCTCAAAACATTTGCTGTGGCAAATTCATTCTTCATAAATATAATTTTTTGAGGAAAGGGGTGAATAATTTTTGGGACTAGATATTACTGTAGAAATTGTAAATTTCAGACTTGACTTCCATATTTTTTTTTACCTGGCATGACAATGGCATGATAATGTATTATTGTTTATTAATTTTTTTTATTGGTGAGACTGTTTTCATTGGGCTTCTATAGACCTTTTTCACAGCAGACACTTTGGCTTGTAATAACAGGAAAAACACAGGTGCAGTTGATAACATGAAATTTTAGATGAGCTTGTTCCAGGGTGCTGGTATTGTGCATGCTGGCTCACTGTCGTGACTCACAGGGACCCACGATGGAACTGAGCCATTGTTAATGAAATTTGTTACACCTGCTTTCCCTGCTATGAGAACTGAAAAAAGTCTTCTGTGAAAGGGGTCTATTGGATCTGAACAGTATATATACATATATGTGTGTGTGTGTGTGGTACACACCTGAGCAGCCATTATTCATTTGTTACCATAGACACGATTCAAACACTGTCGAGGTCAGTTGACCATATCTAACCCAAGGATACATTCACATGGCTGCCACAGGTGTGCTGAAGACGTTCACTCTTTTCTTTTTTACCAGTTTGAGATACAGAACTTTTACATGACAAACTTTTGCATTACAAACAATAAGTTAAGAATTTCTTTATGCTATTTGCCTTCAGTATTTGTTATGCTATAATCAGGTAGTATCTTGAAACCAAAATGTTGAGGCAGTACTTTTTTATGTTGAGTTTTGGGCTTTCAGACATTTTTTGCTTTTGCTCTTAGGAATAAACAAGAAATGCAGCATAAGGTTGGATATAAATATCTTTTTAGCAGACAATGGTATGTCAAATGTTAATGCCTGTTACTCATCAAACTACATACTTACACTGACATACCAAGGTGAGACACAAACGTAAAGACTTGACGAGACTTTAAGGCACTTAAAACTTGTACTAAATGACCTGTGACTTGCTTATACTTTTAACACAAGAATATGTTGACACCTCTGCTAATTTACTCATTTATGGAGTTAAAATTCAACAATTATTTAACATTATTAAGGCACAACTGACTTTGCATTTACCAGGTCTGACACCTTCTGGTCGATTGGTTGGTCAATATGCTCTTGTCTGACCTCTCATTGTTCTGACAATTACTGGTGTTACTTTCATAGGGAGAAGCACTGTCTAATCCATTATTTTCAGAGATGGGAGGGACATATTTAAGCCTGATGTATTTTATTTTTGAGTGAGAGGCTATTTACTGAACATTTACTCAGCTCGAAACTAATCAACACCTTGTCAGAAAAACAGCACACATCGCTACACCAGCCTGCAGCCTCAGAGGACAGAGGAGCTGGGTGGATAAAATTTATTTTCAATGACAACATGTATGTGTATTTTAACATTGCTCCACCGGCTGCTTCCTCAAGAAGGACCCATAACGGTTCAAGCTCAATGATAGATTGATACTGACTGTCTGTGACCTAACTTAGAATCTGTAAGTTTTCTTATGCTTTCTGCTGTTTTAGTGCTTATTTTATAGGTTATCCTGTTGAACTTGGTGTTAGCATGTTGCTAATGTGGCTATTCCCACAGACTGAGGTGCAAATGAATTAATATGAATAGGTTGGATGCCATTTTTTTAATGTCACTTTTTTGTGGAAGTTCATACTGCAGCGCTACATTAGCTCAGGTAGCGTTATATGGAAGATGGTTCTCCTCTGATACTTGTCACTGGTATGTGAGTTTGTGTTGCTGTTGTATATGCACTTAATGGACAGACTGGCCTCATGGTAACTGTATACGTGTGAAAAAGAAATGGTCAGATTACAGGAATTCATTCATTTCACAGTTGTTTTAATTGCTCACTACTAGGTATTGACTGAAATGCCAGCTAGTACTTCTCCAGTCAAACAATACCTCCATTCAATCCTTTTTTTCCTCAGATCTAAAAAAAATGACTACTTTTATGGTTTTCTCGCAGCCAATCACCGCAAGCATTGTTTGATTTAATGGGACATGTGACTGTCCCACTACAGCAGCAGCTACAACAAGTGTAGCAGTATATGACAGAGTTGGCAGTTGCAGTTCAGAGTGCAGAAATTCAATTAAATTAGGTTTATTTGTTTCACACACACATAAAATACAAAAAGACAGACACATAAAGGAAATATAAAAGTATCTGTGAGGTGTGGCTAGAAACCTGTAAAGGCCTACATAAAAAGGAAAATTTGTTTGTATAGAGCCCAGTCATAACAAAGTTATCTCAGTTGCCACCAACACATTTGAAATGTATGGCTACACTACATGTCTATGGTGTCTGATAAAAAAACATAATACATAAAATGCAGATCGATTATTTCAGCAATGCTTTCATTCACATGATGGGTACTGATTTGAATGTCGAGAAAGAAAGAAAGAAAAAAGAAGGGGAAAAGGGTATCAAATGAAGTACTCTGTTGGTTTTGGTATCACTTTAAGGATGTTGGTATCGGTGATGGTATCAAAATTTTAAATGATACCCAGCCCTACTGTCCAATGAGAAACAATGGAAATGCCGACAAACAGTGGATGCTAACCCTGAGCTGGACTCCTTGTAGATCTCCTGTATTTTTTCCCTGTCTAGCAATCAGTTGAGTGAAGCATAGAATTTCAGTCGACCAAAATTTTCTTTGGTTTTCTACAGCCGTAGTATTTAGTCTTTTTACTTTTTATTTTTTTTTTTTTTTGGTTATCATAATTTTTGACGTGTGTTTTTTCAGTATTTATATTTCTTTTGTAATTTTCTTTCAGTCTTTCTTAATGCTAGAACAGGACTGCATAACAATCTAAAATGCTCATACTTACGTCCTTTGTTCTTCAGTCGTGAATACAGTTTCGCACATATCTGTCACTCTGCCAGTTGTTGGTTCAAGTGACTGTAAGTGTTCACCATGTGGTCCATGAATCATGAAACAACTCCTCATATGAATTACTGTGAGGTATCGTGTAACAACCCACACTTTCTGAAGTACTTAACTAAACTGCGGGCCTGATCGCCCTCTTAGCAGGCACAGAAATAATTGAGCCTTTTGGGTGGAGGAATGCTTTTTGCTCAAAGCCGCCAAAAGTTGAACACCAGCCCTGTCTGGGAGCATTTATCATAAAAAAGAAAAACCCTCTCTCAGAGCTATGTTCAGTCACTCCAGGATTTTGGAGTCAAATCCTTCAATACATATTACCTTGCCCAGAATGAAAAATGACATGCATCTATTGGACAGGAAGAAAGTGTTGTGTGATTGGGCACAGCATGTCTCTCTCGTTCGCCATGAAGCTAGGCTATTCAAAGTGGTTATAATGACAGCTCAAACAGGGAGCCTTGTCTGGGAATAAAGATAAGGCAGAGCAAGTGTGTGTGTGTGTGTGTGTGAGCGTGTATGTGTGACTTTGTGTGTGTGTGTGTGTGTGGGGCACGAAGAGGGGTTACAGGGGAACAGGCAGGAAGGCAAAGAGGGAAAGACAGATGGACAGAGAGGAGAGAAAGAGACAGATGGAGAGAGGCGGAAGACAGACAGAGAGATATTGCATAATAGCACAGAAACAGCCCTGATTGCCCACTGCAGCATAATTTATATGGCACCCATCAGAATTTTCCTATTGCCCTCTCTCTTTTATTAAACTTTCTCTCATTGCCTGTCTGTTCTTCCTGTTTCGTTACCAAAAAAATCTAATTTATTTTCAAAAAAGAAAAGTGTCAGAATTTTCTACAAACCATGAAAGTGGAAACAAAAAATGTCAACATTACAAACCATTAAAGGAGAAATCTGTAATATATTTACTATGATAAATCACAATGTCCATGATATGTCAGCCCGGAATAGAAATTTCAACTTTGCACGTTTCCTTTATAGCTGAAACATGTGAATACTGAGACATGACATGACTATTTTTGTTTGCCCGTTTCATGTTAATTAGAGTTCAAATTAATGCTGATTGTTTGCAGAATTAAAGTGAATGACATGTCCTCCTTTGAAATTTCTTTTTCGGTCTGTAACTTGTATTTTTGTTTGCCCGTTACACATTAATTACAGTCCAAATAATGTTTTTAATTTGATAAATGAGTGAGTGGTTATGAGTTGTAAGAAATCCTCAATCTTTTAGAAGGAGTAGAGGTTTATAACTCTTTTTGTTAATAACAGGCTCTGCTTTACATTGACAGACATTAAACAGTTATAAAGAGCTGATCAACTTACAGCAGAGGACTCGCCATTTCTTATTCTTGTCTAAATACAATGTTGCATGTGTCTTGTGTTCCTTCAGTGTTCCTGCATCCTGCCTGAGCCTGCAGAGGAGGGGCCAGGGGGAAACAACTCACTTCCGCCATAGACTGTATATTAAATAGGATTTCAAACTATTAAATATACTGTTTGTGGCTCCAACTCGTTGTACTCATTTTTGGATGCACAATTATTACATATTGCTTGTAGCATCTGACACAACACATGCGTGCAGACATGTGGTGAGATGAGTCAGGACACTGTGAGCTTAAACATGTTGCATTTGCACATGGTCCATAATTATTTCAAGATCCACATTATGTGTTTGAATTATAGTGGTTGTTGTCAGTCTTGTGTGTGACAGTGGACATTAAACTGAGGCTCTGTGTCTGAGTGGACAGATATGAACAACACCACAGTGATAATCGATGGGGAGATGGTGGAGCAGTGCACAGGCAGAAAAATATCAACAGACCACAGTAGTGCTGTTGTCAGTTTGAAACTTTAAGATCAAAGATTTTTAGATTAGGTCTGTTCATTTACTTTTTTAGAAGGGTCGGATTTGAAACATAAAGTGCAAAGGGGACGGATGTCAGATGTCTAACCTGTAAATTTAGGGATGTAAATGTCTAAAACGGTGCACCTTTTTATTATTTTTTCCCCACTTTATTAGTTTTCAAAGTTGGAAAAGAAACGTGAAGTACAAAAAGAACATGAAAGAAAAAACAAAGCACCTTTTGTAATTATAAGTAGCTTGTTGTTTTTTTAATAAACACAATGTTGCACTTAACATCTTTTTTCATTTGGTTTGATTCTCCTGAATTACCTCTGCTTGAACAGCCTGAATTAAAACTTTTAAAATTCTTTGTGATTAACAATAGACACAACACCACTGAATGGACTAATTGGCATCTCTCTCATTTGACAAAATTGCGTATTTATATTTCTTTTTAACATATTTATAAATGAACAATGGGCCAAATTGAGCTCGTTAAATGGCTGGATTGGGCCCATGGGCCTACAGTTGAACAGGCCTGAGTTAAGTAGTGTAAGAACCTCGACTCGAAAGGACTCAAATGCACAACTCCAGGAAACAAAAGGATATTTATTCAAAAAAAGGTTCAAAAAGGTTTCAAAAACAGAAAACACTCTCAAGGAGGAAAAACAATGAGTGAACACAAAACGCTCTCTGGGAGGATCAAACTAGACACAAAACTAAACTACAACTTAACTTGAAGAAGTGACGACGCTTGACAATACTCACAACCGGAGACAAACAAACTGGCAACAAGACTAAGGGAGACACAGACTATTAATACATGAGGTAGGGGAACACAGGTGGAACCAATCAGGGGCGGGGTTGACAATCACAGTGGAGGGAAAATAACACAAAGGGAGGAAGTCAGGATCTGAAACGAGAGGGAAAAGGTGAGTACCAAAATAAAACAGGAAGTGCATGATGAGACTAGACATACACACACAAGACCACAAGGACTAACATGAAATGAACTCAGACATGACATTAAACGTGAAACACTAAACATGAACATGACATACATTAACACATTTGACGAGACACAACAAGTAGTGATGATTTATTAAGATTTTTGCACTCAAATTAAAGGAATAGTTTGACATTTTGCTTTCTGGTAGTGAGTTGCATGAGAATATTGATATTGATTGATCTTGTCTTTGTGCTAAGCAAAGCTAACTGGTTTCTTGCAGAAACATACCGAACAACAGATATGAAAGTGACAGAAATTAATGTTTTGTCATCAAAATTTGTATTTAATGTGATTTTTAAAAAATCTGTTCTGTACACACGACATCTATTACATGTACATGTCTGTCTGTCTTTGGGGGGTGGGGGGGTCCCTTCTCTGTGGCTCTTGCTGAAGTTTCTCCCATTTTTTTCTTCACCTTAATTGAGAGTATGAGGCAGGGTGTCGTACACTGCATGTAAAGCCCTCTGAGGCAAATTGTGATTTGTGATTTGGGGCTAAATAAAATTTGATTTGACTTGAAAGTGGTATCGATCCTCACATCTAACTCTCAGAAAGAAAGCAAATAAGCACAGCTCCCACAATGTCAAAAAGTCAAATCCACAGTATGGGCATATCAGTTGAGACATTTGTCCAGAACAATGGTGATGACCAGGATGAGAACATTTCAATAATATATGAACAATATAGCACAATAATTGATAAAGATGCTGCATGCGTTGATGAAGAAAATCAGGCACTAAATCAGTTTATTATGATAATTTTGAGCCACATTTGATTATGGTGTTTTATCACCCTCATCTGTGTTTACTTATGCGTATAGTTTACTTAGTAAAGTGGCTATGATCAATATTTTATCAGTAACAATGATCACATGACTGATTCACTCAAATAACCCGCTCACACGCCTCTGTGTTTGTCTGTTTTTGTTCACTCTCACTGCTCTTAGTCGTGATGCTGGCGGCTGTTTTTCAGCAAAATACCTCTAAAAGCCCACTGCATGCCACAGAATATCTCAAATAAAATATAGCAAAATGCCAGAGTTTGCATGGTGCCTGTTCCTTCATAAGTTTGTTTCTCTAAGACCAAAACAAAATGAAAAAGAAAGTCACTTTTGTTTGTAGATGATCTGCAGTGGATTTTATTTTTCAGTTTACAGAAGGCAGAGATAATAATTATGTCTACAACACTGCAAACCTACCACACGTCACCTCAACCAAGTGTCAGAGACCCCTGAACCTCAGAGGAGAAATACAGCACTGACAGAGAGTGGCCTTACCATTGTACTGTAAATAAATAAATAATATTTGCAATAAGAATCCTTTGAAAAATTACCAACACCAGCTCTGATCCTCGTGCTCTCTTTGTATTTTTGAACCAAGCATCTCGACTGGCTGGGACTTCATCGTTCAGTGAACAGAGTTATAGTGAAAAGCTCCTGCTGGTCTCAGGCGGGGAGAAGCTGTGCGGGGCCCGATGCTGTTTGGTCAGGGCAGAGGCTGGGGCTGGACCTATAGGTGGATATTATAATTCATGCAGCTTTGCACACTGGTCAGGGATAAGCTCACCTCAAGGTCAGGGAGCTGTGAGTGGAATACTCATTGGGAAGTCTGGGCTTATTTTCACATCTCTGCACATCCTTCTCCATCTCCTCGCAAATGAGGAAAGATTCTGCGATGTGCGGCAGAGCCAGTGTGTTAGAGCACTTGCCAAGAATGAAAAGTCTGGCAACAGAAGCCCTGTTGCGTTTTTAGTGGTACTGTTTTTTTTTTTTCCAGACTGAAAATGTGGTGAATAGCCAGAATAGACCATAATAATGAAAGTGAACCCCACTCTCACTTTATTTTACAGCACACAAGATGTTAGAAGCCCTACTTGGTATCAAATTAGACAAAAAATGTTTATTTTTTATTACACAGTTAAACAACAATAATACCCTAATTAGACCCCATACACCTAATGATACACTAATAAGATGTAACAAGCTGTATTTTCTATCAAAGTAGACAGAAACTGTACTGTAAACTGAAGTGTATTATTCCCCACTGTTAGACCCTTATTAGACTTTATCACAGAATAATTAGCAGAGATGCTCACAAGTCACATTTTTTGCCAGTCCAAGTCACATCTCAAATCTTTAGTCACAAGCCCAAATCTCTTATAGTTGTATGAGCGTTCTAGCATCTGCTGCCCGCCACCTGGTCTGCTTAGAACACTGCCCAACTATAGGGGAGAGTGGGGTAAGATGTTGTCCTCTACCTATACCACTCTGGAAATTTTAGTACCTGACTGTTAATTCCCTTGTGTGTCTAGGTCTTCAGACATGATATGGGGAGCATAATGACCATTAACAGGAATGCTAACGTTAGCTGGTGTGAACTAGAGGATGACATTTTTTGGGAATTCCTGTGGGTCACGTGATTCCCGCGGGAATCCCACGGGATGGGAGTCATTTTTTAATTAATCCCGTGATCGGGACGGGACGGGAAAAAAAGCAACGGGAGCGGGCAGGAGTGGGAACGACATTAATAGATGATCATTTTCAGCCGTGTTAAACAACCAGATGAACAGATGCGTCCATTTTTGTAGTCATCTTTCAGTGAGAGCCAACACTCTTTTGACCGCGCTAGCAACACAAAAGAACTACAACAGTGGTTTGACTTCCTGTCACCTCCGGAAGTCAAAAGCGACTCAGAGCGGCTGCGGCGACACACATAACAAAACAACATGGAGGGAGACGATGCGTCGAAAGTAGAGCTACAGCACAAAGTTAAAAATAATGATCCGTCGGTGAAGCTTAGAGATCTTGTTGGGAAGTCGGATGTACTGAAGAGTTTTATGAGAGTGGAACGTGACGGAAAAAAACCGTATTTGCAGCGTGTAAAACTTGCGCAGTGCTTGTGAAATACTCCAGCGAGTCGGGGACATTCAAACGGGAGCGGGACAGGAGTGGGAGTAATTTTGAGTGGGAGCGGGATGGGAGTGGGAGTCATTCTACGGGAGTGGGACAGGACAGGATTAATTTTTTTACTCCGGCCCGGGATTGGGACGGGACAGGATTTTTTCTCTGGGAGTGGGACGGGACAGGAGTGAAAATCCGCTCCCGTGTCATGCTCTAGTGTGAACTAACACCATCTGCCATCTCTGGTCCAGCTGTATCCTGAGATCCCGCAGTCGACCTCGCGCTGGACAGGCCCGTCGTCTTCCTTGTGCAGCTCATTCAGCAGTCTGTTCAGTTTTGTTAGACAAAGACATCAACTCAAACACAAAATTACTCCTAGGGGGAAGTAAGCATGTGTCCTCTCACGTGGTGGAGGCAGCGGTTTCCCACAAGGCCCCTGTATAAGACCTCATTCTGTCACTCTGATGTCAAACTTAACATGAAAACAAATGTACACAGCTGCCCAGAAACATGGGGTGGGTCAACTTACCCACTGGTTTGGTATTGGCACATTGCAATATAGTATTAATTTATGCCCAGCCACAGCATCATGTGTAATGACACATCACAGGGCAGTTTACTGCTCTAACTCTGGAGTTCAGTACTACATAGTTCTCAGTCTATTCACATGTTTTCAGCAACTATGTTCTAACTAGGCTTGGGAACGATAAACTGATATGACCGGATAGTCGGTTTTACAGGTGAGAGATTCGGCTGTGTCGGTAGCAGACTCCCCAATCGATAGTAATCAGCCACAAATCCTTAGATGAATCGATTGTAGAGCTATGGATCGGCTATCGCGAGACTAGGAGTCGGTTGCCTGAGGCTTTACAGTTTTCATCTCTAAAATAACACGAGAGCTGACGAAAAGAGTGTGTGAGTTAAAGACGAGCAACGAGCAGGAGCATGCTAACAGTGCTAGCACACAGTGGAAAACGTATTTTTGACAGTGCCAGAAAGCAAAAATGCTTGTGGAAATGTGGTCTTTTATCTGTTTAAAATAATGTAAGAATGTCATTTTATAGACATGACAAATTTATAGCTTAGATTAAAGTCTACATCAACAAATGTTAACTATCATATTGTTTTCACACTGTATCAAACTGTATCGTTCTTAAACTGTATCGAATTGTATCGAATCGCTCTGCCTTAAAAAATATATCGTTTTTGAATCGAATCTTAACCTGTGTACTGTCTCTAGATACATATCGAATCGGCTTCATGCCAGAGATTCCCAACCTTAGTTCTAACATGTGTAATGTGTTCAGAAAAAAAACTTTCTTCTTCTGTTGGAAGTGCGACTCAAGTCCAAGTTGCAGACTTGAGTCCCTATCTCTGTCAATTTGTCTCGGCTACTCTGCCAATTGTATCGGACCAGCCAAAGAAGACGTGTCTGAAGTAGCAGATATGTGATAACACTTAAGTTTACGGTACGTTTCTGTTGTAATGTGTCCTTACTCTCCTCGAAGATTGTCTATTAAGGGTCTAATACTGTCAATAAAGAACATTACAACATCTAGTTTCTGTCTATTTTGATACAAAGAATGGCCTGTTGTATCTTATTAGTTTACTATTAGGTGTTTGGTATCCAGTTAGGGTATAGTTGTATTTGTTTACCAACTAATAAAGAACAAATTATTTCTAGTTTTTGCCTAATTTAATACAACATGCTCCTTCTTATACTCTATTAGTGTGCTGTAAAATAAAGTGCAACCACAGCCACTTCTTCAAGTGAGAGTGTGCTGCAGTTTTATCTCCAGTGTATATCATGTTGTTATTATCCTTTAGCCTTGAAGATTTAAATGCAAATTTCATGTTATTTCAAGGATCTGCTCTCTGCACATTTCTTAAGGAAAAAAAAAAAAAAATGCGGGTAGGAGTCTCACATACAGATTTTATTCCACATGTATATTCAAAGGATATCAACATGCATACATACGTACATACTGTGAGTCCAGCATACCCATGCTTACCTATAGATGCACAGAAAAGATCAAAAGAAAATAAATCCTACATGACTGTGCACACACACAAAGTACAGGAGATCCCAGGGAACACTGACAAGTGTGCTTACCATAGCCCAAGGCAAAACAGAAAACAGAAACAAAACAGAAACAGTCTGCTCTCTAGATTTCCATGACAATAACAAATTGATGGAGTTTACTTCTCATATATTATTTATATTATTTGATAGGGTTGTAGGCGATCTACATGGGAGAGAAATTCTGGAGAGAATACAGAGCATCTTGGATGTTTGGATGAAAGAAGCTGTTCCTCCCAGGCTTGTTGGATGTATGTTTTCATCTGTCACATTTAAATGTGAATAAGAGATACTTGTTCCTCTCCTCTCTCCAGAGCTGCAGCGCTCCACCACACACACAAACACTATGACACGCCAAATCACTGATGTCAGTCAAAGTTGTAGCAAAGAAATGTGTATTTTCCACTGACTAAAAATTTGTATTCCACAGGGCTAATTCAGAAAAAAGTGAATTCTTGTGTTTGTGGAAGTGGATGTGATTACTTTTTTAAAATGTCTAAGGTGTCAAATGTTCTTCTGTGACTGATTCATTTGAATATTAAACTGAATGTGTGGTATTTGTCCAGAACGTGACATTAAAGGAACAATATGTTACAACTGTACATCCAAAAATGAGAACTGTATATCAGACCAGACCCACAACCAACCTGTCAGCAGCCAGCCACAGGACCAGCCTGCCAGCAGCCAGCCACAGGACATACATGTGTCATCACATGTCATCACATGTCATCAGTATACTGTGCCCCTTATGTGTTGTATGGGCTGGCATGAATAGGTTCAATGGGGCTGATGTGTTGCGTAGACTGGCACAAATGTGTTCAATTTCAAATTGAGTTAAAATAAATCAACATCAATAATGATGAAAAACCTTGTTTCATCTCTATTTGTTCAAGATAAACATGGCTTTTCCACCCATATCTTGATTATATTTTGATTATTAAATTTTATCAGAAAAAATGAATAGCACTTCCATTGAAAAATGTGATCTGGCAGGGGTAAATGGCAAATATTAACTATATATGCTGTTTATGTTGATTGTAATTGAGATAAAGTAAATATCTGTTAAGTATTTTTTACGTAAATTGTTATGGCTGTATAACAATTTCAGAGTAACAAAAACATGAACACCACACAAGGGTTAAATAGGTTGAAATCCTATTCAACAGGCTATAGTTAAAGCAAATTGTTGCCCCAACTCCCTCTTCCCTCTTCCCCAGACTATAGGAAGCTCAGGCAGGCTGCAGGAACACTGTAGGGGTTCAGGACAAGCACAACATTGTAATTTGCCGACAACAAGCTACAACAAGTCCCACTGTAAGTTGATAAGCTGCTTATAAATGTCAGTTGCCTGTCAATGTAAACTTAAGCCTGTTATCCTGAAAAAAATAAAAAAGCCCACTGCTCCGAAAATACACACTCTGGAGTTGGTGTTCAGTGACTGTCTCACTGCCTGCACTGACTCCATTAACATATTCCTTTTTTAACCATAATAAACATCTGCTCCTTCAAAAAGATAATTAATGACTTCTTACGACTCATAAACAGACTCATATTTGTCGAACATCTGGCATTAATTTGGACTGTAATATGAAGTTTCGCACTGGTAAAGAAATTTCAAAGGAGGACGCTGTGTCATTAGTGTTTTTGTCAAAGACGCAAGTATTTCAACTCAGAATGTTTTCTTAATTTCTGATGACATATAATGGTAATTTTATGATTTATTACTACTATTAGTAGGTTTAATTATTTATTACATGAACATGCTATTATTTTCTAAACCCTACGGATTTGAAATTGATGATTATTGCAGCAGCAAATTTTTGACATTTGAACAACAAACATTTGGAGTGCTTGTTATGTAAAGGGAAGAATCTCCCATCTACGTATTTACAAGCAACCAAGCAAAACTCTGCCAAAAAGCCACTCAAAACAAGTAAGTTTGCATGTGCACCGATTTACCTAAACTCATATTCCATATGATAACACAACACCTAATTATAAGCTACTGCAGAGAGAAATACTGAAGTAAATTTTGAATGCATTGCATTTCATTAAGCAACATTAAATGGAAACCAGACAGATAAAGTTGGAAAAGATTCCTTCCATGTTACTTTGTGAGTTTCTCTCATTGATCATGTCTGGTTTGTGTTTAATACTGTAATAACTTTTTCAGGCTGGGAAGCTTCCTCCTATTTTTGGTCTATGAAGTTTCACTTATGTATTGCTGTAGTTTATGGTGGTGGCGTCGAAATCGCAGGCAGTCATGTGTACATCTGTGAGTAGGATGTGAGATAGTGGCGAGAGCTTCTTACACTCAAGTGAGTCAGGAGTGTTTATATTCAGGCGTGAAGAAGTGCAGGTCGTGTTCTCTTTGCTTCTTAAGCCTGTATTTGAAATGTACCTCAGAGCATGAACATATATAATATAGCAGCAGCTGAATAGCCCCCTTTAACATTTCATGTACTGTACTGTGCTCCTGTCATGTATAGTACCTCAAACCCCTTCATGTGATGCACTATGCTACATGTGAATAAAGACATTTTCTGTGCTCTACATGAGCGTGATATTAAAATGTGTTGGTCCACTGTGTGCCTGATGGTTCTTTGTGTAATTATTCACAGTGGGAAAGTATTTTTAGGGATTCTTTGGTTTCAGGGAATCAAATCTTGATTACTTGCAGGGTGATCATGTAAGCATGTGCTTTTCCCTCAGTGTGTTTGTGTCTGAGTGTGCGGCAGACCGCCTGCTGTCGTTATAGCTACCTATTTTGTTTAAGGAAGTAATTTGGCCTTAATCCACTGCCTTAATATCTTGCCCCACTGATTGTTTATAATTCCCCTCCTACAGTTTCACTCTGGAGAGGTGCCTGATGTGTATCAAGCCTGAGATAGGAGAGTTTGTGTAATTCAAACTCCATTTTATCATTTTAGTGGGAAATTGTGTATGGTAAATGTGAAAATTGAGTCTTTATTTAGTAATTTGCTGTTTATGGAATGAATTTTAATGAATGTTTATTAATGCTTTATTTGTCAGATTTTTGAATATCAAATTAGATGCATTCCATTGCCTATAAGGCAGTACAAGACAACAAAAGGGGAGACAAAAAAACAAGCAGCAATGAACAGGCCGTCAAACACCTGCATGTGTTTGGACTTGTTTGAATTTTCAGGTGTTTAGAGATTAACACCCACTAGTAATATGTTATGTTACAGTATTTCAACTATAGACCACGCCAAATTTAATGTAAATCAATCATAATGATTGTCCTACAAGGCTTGCTTCCTGGTGCCGGTGGATGGCGCTGTGACTTCGACATGTAGCAGTCTTCAGCCCTTATCAAACGTGAAGTTTGGGGCAGATTTGACCGTGAACACTTAGGTCACAACAATTTCCTGTTTCGTGGTGACACATCAAAATTCGATGTCATGCAATGGACATGTGATTCAATGAAAATGTTCTTTTTTTCATTGCAAAGATTGATTGCACTGACCCAAACTGACTCAAAATGACCCGAACACATAGAAACGTGCAAAGATTGCACAGTAGGTTCAAAAATAGCAGACTTCCTGTTAATGGTATGGCTCCAGGGGACATTTTTAAAGACTCAATAGGCAGAATCTACAATTCTCCCAGTATTTGTTTTTCTCTCCAACCCCGACTACATACAGCATCTGGTGCGTGTGCAAACAAATAAACAACAAGTCAAAGAACACACAGTGTAGCTTACTAGTCGATACATCACACTTGATACTACATAGACACAGATCTTTTTAAAGAAGTATTGCTAGGACATAAAACCAGTGCACTTCACATTAACTTCAAATGTAATGTTGATGTTTACAAATCAAGACTCGATAGTCAACTAAAATGGCATAACCATCAGTGCAAAATAAAAAAATGTTTAAATCCAAAAAGCGAATTGTGCATTTGGAGAATCATGACACCCCTATTTGATACATATAGGTGAAATGTAATACAAGGCAAACTTGAGGGCCCTATCAAGGCATTTTGCCACACCCATGCCCAAGACCCATATCAGATGTAAATTTTCACCACCTCTGATGTGTGTGTTGTGTTTCATGAGTTTTTGAGAACCATTAACCCCTCAACCAAGTGTTTGAAGACTACAGAGACAACACATTTTTAGAAAATGCCAAATGAAATCCAAAATGTTGTTTGCCTGTCAGACAAACTCCTGGTAACTCCTGGGTTTTCTATATTAATCATGGCTTCACTACCCCCTTATGCATGATGATGTCAAGAATTGCCACTGACAATTGCCATTGTCCACATTTCTCATCCTGTTTGTGCACGACAATTAAAATTATTTCTACACTCAGCATGAAGTTTGTCCTGATGGAAATACAATAGGTACCTTGCACCCTTGGTGCTCAGACCTTGATTAATTATATTAATGGAAAATGAAAAAATACACAGCAATCGTATACATTCCCCTCAGAAAAGAAGAACATTTTCCAAAGATGTGATTGCTGAGCTGGGAGAGCATGAATACTGAGATCAGTGGAAAATAAAAAGTAAAAGCAGGGAAGAGAAGTTTGATAATAAAAATAAGAAAGTACCAAGTTCGCTTAGGATGATCTTTATGTATGTATGTATGTAATGTATGTATGTGCTTTATAGACTGTAAATCCTACTGTAACATCCTCTCATCTCTTCAGCTCAGTGTGAATGATGTCCTTGAGTTTTGCTACTTGTGTGTATACATATATATGTAAACAGACCTCTTTCTAGGGATTGATGGGAAGGTTGAAGTGGCCTATACTGTAAGTGCAAAAGAATAGATGATGAATCACACAGGGATTTGATCTTTGTCTATCTGCGAGTCAGCACCGGCACCACTGAGCAACTGCATTGCCCAGAGACACTGCTTTGTACATTCCGATGGAGAGAAAAACTACAATCCTCCAAACACCCGTCTCCACCAGCTCTACGCTCATGTACAGTCAGCCTACTTGTAGAAAAATAAATCACACTCCTTTTCAAGTAAAAATAATGCAAACATTAAAATTTTAATTAAGTTTTGAAATGTTTACACATTTTTAAAATGATTAATTTGAAAATATGCACATAGAGAAAGATTCAAGCCTTCAGTTACAATGGAAAATGCAAAATGAGAATGCTTTCCCAATCAATTAGGGTCAGAGCTGCAAAACTCCTGTGGGTTAGATTTTTCCAGTTTCACAGAGAAGGAGGCTTGTGTGAACATTTTGAGGTATTGCATGTGTGGAGAGTGAAGACTACAGGGGTAAGAGCAATTTCAAATGTTTTTGATTTTGTTTTGTCCTTAAAAACACAGCTTCTCATTACTTTGATTACATCAACCACTAACACACCAGATACACAACCAAAATACTGTAAGTCTGAAAACATCTGAAATAAACGGTAGAACTCTCACTGTGATCTTTGAAAAAACTGCAAGATATATCAAAGAGCTAAATTAGGAAGATAAAGTACAAAGGGCTGTGATCTGTTTAGAGCTGGAATGATGTTTCTGGCTGAAAGTATGATGATGTGCTTGAGGTGGATGAACTCATATACAAATAACATAATAATAATAATAATAACTGTAAAAGATGAGTGACGGAAAGTATTTGGTTTCTTGAAAACAGAAGTGGACAACCATTGTGTGACAAAATGTTTTTGGTGAATTTAATCACAAAATAAACATGCATAAAAAAACTCTTAGAAGCAAAATATTAAAGAGTATGAAAGAACAAGATCTTAGTTGAAACTAAATAATGACATTAACACAAAACCAACAAACACACCGCACACCGCACTACACATGAATGATCTGCTTCTAATTTAATGTTTAAAGATTTACCTTCAGCAGTGACAACATGGTCTTATAATACTCTGATACATACTACTTGATATAAAACAGGAAATGGGACACCTGAAACCCTGTTTTTGTATAACTTCTATCTCTTCTGACTCCATATGACATGAGTCACTCTATTATTTGCACATGAATGACTGTCCAGATGGCCAACTCGCAGTAGTACTGTGGCTTAGTAAGATCTATGTTGGTCCACTGTGCACTTGGAGTAAAAATATTGTGTCATCCAAGTCTTATTTTTAGGACAATAGCTGTCATAGTAGTGAAATATTAAGTGAATACAACTTGACCTCCGTTGACTGACGACTTTGTTATGAGAGCTGAGAGAGAAATTAAACAGAATCAGTAGTCAAGCTGCATCAACTCACACACAGAGAATAATTAGATGAGATGAGAACATCAGCTTGACCAAATATTTTCATATATATTTTCAAAATGAACATAAAATGTGCCTATGTGATTGCATATCCACTTTACAGTAGTTACATTTACTGATTCTCCATGCTTTAAATATTAGTATACTATATACAATACTAAATATAAGCTCAAGCACAGTAATGAAATAGTTACACTACATTACATTACATTTATCAAAGTGTTGCTTTTATCCAAAGCAACTTGCAATAAATGCATTCAACCATATGGTTAGAGCCAATAATTGTGCCGTCTGAACAGATGACTTTTCAGTCTGCAATGGAAGATGTGTAGAGTTTTGCTGTTCTGATAAAGTTGGGATGTTTGTTCCACCATCGTAGAGCCAAGGCAGCAAACAGTCATGATTTTGCATCCCTGATCTAGGATTTATGTTTGTATATTACTAAATTGTATTCAGAATTACGTTGTGGTGACAACGTAGCAACGTGGCAACGTTTCTTTGAACAAATACATTCATGTGACATGCTTGATTGATAAGGAAGTGGTTAGGGTGGAGGGTGGGCATACAAAGTACAGGACTTCAACACCACAGTCTGAGGTTTGTGTCTGCACTCCTGTGACAAAACCGCTCAAAAAGAAATAAGGATTTGTCAGTTGCTATTTGTAAATGCACCAGAAAGGTAGCAGATTGTTAAGTCTCATCGCCAGGACATCAAATATAGATGTTTTGGGTTGGTAAAGTGTCCCGAGTACAGCAAATAAGGAAAAAATAAGAAGGTATGGGTGGAGGGTGAGGTCTCAGCAGATGCAGGCCCTATAACACACTTTTGGTGGGTCATGCGTGATGGTTGAGAGGAATTATTTTTGTATGAGTTTTTAGGAATATCCGGCATATTTTGCCTTCAATAACTGATAAAAATGGATTGATAAATTGTGGCATGCAGGATGTGAACTTTTTTGGCTTCTGAAATGTGGCATGCCAGAAAATTTTGAAAAACACTGGGTTAAAGTTAAGAGAAAGGTTGTCATTTCATTAAATTTTAATAAATAAAGCTCATATCTCAAGTCACTGCTGACTTTTGAATAATGCTGTAGTCACTATGATCGGCTTGTGTATTGCAAGATAGCCCATCTTGGTGGGGAAAACATGAAATTGTCAGTGAACGATTTACTCATACAATCAACATTTTTGTGACATGCCAGTTACGTTACCTGTTAGGTTAATAGTGATGTATTTCAGTTTACATTATGCCCTGATTGGCCATGGCAGAGTGTAGTGGACAGGCTGGGGTGTCTGGTTTGACCATATCCTGGATGTGGGATGGAAATGAGCTACTAGCAACTTGGTAGTCAAGTACAGTGTCCTGAATCCGATTCAAGCAGCCAAAGGTGTAGACTGTGCAGGGTGTGAAAAAGTGGTGTAGTGCAGGAGAACTTGGGGAGGTTGAAGACCAGCTAAGCTACTGGATGTACAGACATGCAGGCGCACCAGCCAGCAGCAAGTTGCAGTAGTCTAGACAAGAGATGACAAGATCCTTGACCAGAACCTGTGCCGCCTCCTGGGTGAGGAACGGACATATTCTCATGTTGTGGTGGAGACTGAATCTGCTGGAGTGGATTGTCACAGTGATGGCAACAAAGGAGAGCTGGTCATCCAGTGTCACAGCCAGGTTCCTTATTCTACAATTCCCCACGGAGGTCTCAGTGATAATGGAAAGGTCACAGACAGGAGATGCCTCTCCTGGAAGGGAGAGCAGCACGATCTTGTCGAGGTTGAGCTGAAGGTGGTGCACAGACATCCATGGAGAGATTTTAGTCAGAGATTTGTACTGCCACCTGCATTTCTGACCGGGGAAAATAAAGAATGAGTTGAACTTCATTCAGAGTATCTTTCAGTTAGACATACAGTATTTATAGGCATAGTGAGGAAAATAACATCTAAATCAGCAATTAAGAAAAATATATACTATATACTTTGGAACTTTACATCAACCACTATCCACACTCCACACTATACCTTGACATCCATATATCTGTTAAAGTCTCTGGTGTTGTGTAGCAACTGGTGTAATGATAATTAAGATTGCTGTGAGAGCCACCAACAGGTGAAGGAGTAATAAAGTAATGAATTGAAACAACAATGTCATTAATTTACCGCTTTCACTACAGAGTTTGCCAAAGGGTTTAATTCATTAATGTATGATTTAACCTTCTTGATAGTATTTGAGAGCTTAGCAATAGTGCTTTCCCTGGCACAATTTGCACAGAATATTGACAGGTCCAAAGTAAGAGACCCCTGGAGCCACTGATTAATAGGAAGCAACTGAAGGGGCTTTCATCATAATTATAATTCTTTTTTTCTAATATTCAATAACCAAATTTTCTCCTAGGCCATAACAATCTTAGGCAATTAATAATTTAACTGCTAACACTTAAAAGATGCATGGGTCCTCGAGATCTGGGACGGGGCTACCTGGTACCAGCAGATCTTCATGGAAGAACTCTCCTACATCATGTTCCTTAAGTACACATTTTCTCACTGCTCATGCAACACTCATGTCATATTGTTCCGACTGTAATTAGGAGAAACTGAGTTGGGAAAATGGCTTGTGTCAGTCTCTCTACTTCCAAGTTGAAGATATCAGGAAATTTCTGAGAGATATTATATCTTCCATTTGGTGAAAAAAACTACAGTGTGTCAAAGTGTCAACAAACCTGTGGCAAAATTGTTGCAAAGCCACAAATGCTGGCTTTTTTAGAGGGTCACAGCTGCTGGGAACAGTGTTTCAGAAATGGAGAACCTTTTCAATGTTTTTGACCACATTTTTTTGTACTTTTTTTTTAGATGCGAGCTGGACCTGCAAAACCACAAAGCACAGCACAGAAAAGAGCCTTGTGTGAGTCGTGAGCGAGATGCTTTGATAATGTGTCCAGTGGACACTGGCACACTATCTCTGGCAGTCACAGTGGAGCTGGAACTCATCACAGCTGCATTGGGGGTAAAAGCTGTTATTTCACTAACAAAGACCACGCCATTTGTACAGTATAAAGTAGTAGCAGTTTATCCAAATTAGTGAGAGGACTCGGGAAGAACAGGATGAGGGTCATGTATGGTAGGACTGAGATTTTTTTTTCTCAACCAGTGAAAAAGCAACATATTCCCACAGGCTGGTGGTTTTCTATGACTGCTGCTGCAATAAAATATAAAGAATAACTGGTCTTTTCTATTTAATTTCATTGAAGGACACCATTATAAGTGTAGTGTAGCTCCATTACAGAACAGAGCTGTGCACAGTGTGTGTGGTTGAGACAGTGAGAAAGAATGAGCAATAGACTGAGAGTGATGGTGCTACAAGCAGAGCAGAGGAATATGTCAGCATTAAGTTGTCAGTCTGGCAGTAAACGTACAGCATACATTAGTGTGTCAGTTAATAAATTCTACAGCTTCTCAAGACCAAGAAAAGTGTGTCTGTCATCATATTATCGGTTATTTCCCAACTGCTGGCAAAGTAAAGAGGGTTAGCCCTAAAGTAAGCTGAGCAGGAAAGGCTAACAGTATGTCGACTCCGGTCAGATCATATCCCTTTCGGAAGCTTTGAAAAGTTTCCAAAATAAGCCCATAGTAATGAATCCAACTGAATGAATGTCTTCAGTGATATTTTATCGATTTTTCTTTTGTTGAAACAGTTGCTGTCGGAAATCCCATGATGCCTTAGGTCAAGTCTTTCAACCAATCAGAAGCAACACATTGCACATTTGAATAACATGAGATTGACATGAGATTGACAAAGAATGCCAGTATTGTGGTCATGCAATTATCATCTCATCTTTAGTGTATGGAGGGATGATTGGGGTTGAGGAGAGGAATAGACTGGAGTGGCTAGGAACCTAGGATCAGTACTCATGGTGGTGGCACAGTCTTCAGCATCCCCCTATAAAAGAAGAAAGGACGGAAGTAGTAAGCCTGACATGTATGTCTTTGATGGTGTGGACAACTTGGCTGAGAACAATGCAAACCAAGGGAGAATGTGCAAACTCTCAGTGAAAGGGACCCATGACAGCCATGGTTGGAACTTGAAACCTTTCTGTGAGGCCGCCATGCTGGAAAAAAGGGACAGGAGAAGAATGAGGTTTGGGTGGTAAGGTCATGAGAATTTAGACAAACAGGAGACACACTTAAATAGGTATGCACAGGTGATTCAATTAGAGTGGCACAGGTGGTTGAAACAGCAAGACACAATTGGGTTTGTGTGTGAGACAGAGCGATGTGGTCTTGTTCCTGAACTTTATGCTGTCATCTACTTGTGAACTTGGTGTAAACGCTGCAATCCATTGTATTTGGAACTCTGACCTCCAACGCAGAAAAGTGCAATTGAACGAATGGCCATTCAAGTTGGAATTCCAAGTTGGAAACTCAGCCAAGGTCCATCTAGCCTGAGTTCACATAAACACACCTGATGTCACAGCTATATGACAGCTTATACAGTTAACAGCAGAGTTACCTTTTCCTGCTGTAATAACTTTGTGATTGCCGTTCCCATTTCCATTCAGATGATTTGTGCTTGATAGAAGTCTCTGTGAGCATGTGGTACTCGCCTACTCCTCCTGTCTCTTTTTAAGGGTGCTAATCAGCTGCTGTAGTGATGCTTGTGAAGTTGTAAGACTTACAAACATCAGCTTGCTGTGGGCGTCCATGTTTTCCGGAGCAGATGCGCAGGGATGCATTTGGTTCCAACTTGGAACTATGGAGTTTCGACTTGCAATGGATTGCGGCATCGCCACGACCTCATGAAGAAGCAGTTGTTTGACATCACACAGCACCCATGACAGCCTAAAATAATCTGTACAATCGTATAGTAAAACCTGTCCTGCATCTAAATTGATGTTAAAATGTCGCTGTAAAATAATGTGTAAAATGGCCTCATGCATCGTTTTCCCTCCTTTATGCAAGGGGCTGCACAGCTGAGGGTTCAATTGTGTGTCCACTTGCTAAAGAAACTCATCAGTTTGTCAGGGTCAGCCATGTTTTTTCTTTGCTTTTGGCCTTGTGCACCTGCGGTGCTTGGAGGTCAGAAGTTAGGAATTTCAATTGGAAAATTTCGACCTCCGACTTTGACTGGAACGAAGCGTTAGTTGTAATATAACTTCCTTTCTGGAAGTCAGCTTAGAACAAACTGTACAGCTGTGTTTCACTCATCTACACTTGTTGCCTTTTTGTCAGGAATTGATTCTTGCTCTGGCCCTGGATGGATTGTTAATCCTTGAGTTGTTTTTCCAGCTGGGAAAACAGCCACAGTGAGCAGACCTATTTGAACCTAGTGCTGAAAATAAAATCAGATCCTATGCTCATACCATAGATAAGAGATGACGTTTAACCCTGCTCAACTGTTTACTTTCTGCAAATTGTTATTGAGTGTGCAATCAGACTCTTCAGTTATATAATTTTTCATTTTGCCACTATGCATCGCCATTGCATGAGCAAAAAATTGGATCCAGAAAAGAATTTTGATTTTGCTTTTTGTAAGCAGCACTGTTATTTTTATTCCTTCCACTACAACCATGCCTCTGTCGTCTGATTACACACCATGTCGACTCTCCTCAACCTCTAAATTCACTAAGGATAATATCCCTGGCCTCTTATTCTTTCATCATTCAGTTTTGATTTATACAGTGCAGGATGTACCATAAATACATGTCAAATAGTGAATGGATGACAAATTCCACTGCAAAGTGAAATGTCGGATTGTACAGACAGACAACACTTAGATGTAAATTCGTATGGGCTGCAATAAATTATGTGTCTTTGTGTGGACCGTGTACAGGGTATGTGCAGAGTTGATATGGTTCAGACCTGCTCTTCAACATGCGGCAGATCCCCTGACTCAAGTAAAAATTTCCCCCTGATGACCACTAGAGGACAGAATGTCTCCTGCAGAGGTTTGCTCTGTTGAACTAGAGCTCATCAAGTCTCCTCTCTGCCTCATGGTCTCTCTCGTGTGACCCTCTCACAGTAAGGACATTCCCAAAAGCCCAGAGGACTAGCTGTTTCAAAACAAATTCACATTAGATATGGATTACAAATCCATACAGGCTGAGAGTGGGTTAAAAAACATTTAATTGCAGCGGTGGTATCATTTTACAAATGTAAAGATTCCTATTGTCTGAATCCAGAAGAAACAAAGATATAAAATAAAGTAAAATATAAAATATTTGTATTTCTAAATGTGTGGCACCGTTTATTTTTATACAAGGCTTGTGTTTAAATTCAATTCAAGCACACGCACAGAAAAACACAAAGAGAAAGAAATGATCCTTTTTCTCAGAATTTTCTCTCAGTCCTAATGATGACTTCATATCTAGCACTAATAGAGAGAGAAAGACTCTATTCCATCTGTAGGCTCTGCACTGACTCTGACTGCATGCTAGATTATTTTAATGGGGAGCTCTCCCCTCATTATGGGGCTTTAGGTATGGCTGCAGGAAAATGATGCACATTGCATATATGTTGGGCAAAGAAATGGTATTGCATATGAATAAGACTCTGATTTTTCTCTTACGTTGATGCATCTGAATACACATGCACACTGCTCTGTCACATTATACAATATCTGAGTTAATATGAGTCAGTAACTGATTTCAGCCTAAATCAGTGACCTATGTTCAAGGAGTTCCCATTAAAGGACAAAATGTGTTGTTTGTCCATGCCTCTTGAACATGTACTACCTGTGTTTCCATCAGCATATTTTTTGTGCATTTTGAAGTATTCCATTAAAAAAGATTGATGGAAATGTCAACATTAAAACAAGTCCTAAACTTTGTTGTTTTTTTTTTTTTTTTGCCTTTTCTGAGAAATAGTTAATGTGCTTAATGGGAGATGGAAATACCTCCTCTGAATAAGTCCTATTGTAGAGAATAATAAATGAACATGACTTATCTGATGTTTTCTGTTCCAAGAGAAGAAAAAAAAAGCTGTTTCCGCTGTTGGCGTCGACTGCTCAATGAATAATTACACCTTGCCCATTTGAAATAATGTATGTAGACCCCTCTCCGTTTTCTCTCATAGATGGCCAAGGTGACTTCTTCTTCCTCCTCTTCTTCTCCTCCTCCTCCACTTATTGACAGCTGGCAACTGATTTTGTTTCTAGTTCACAACCTCTTTACTCTAAGGTAGTCGATGTGAATGCATCACAGATAGAAGTAACTTTTCTTAATGGTGATATTAACGGTCTTCAAATTTTAGTAGTTAGACGCTGGTTGTGACACTAGCCAGAAATAAAAAAAGGAGAAAGAGAAAAAACAGACCACCTCCTGCACATTTAAGTGATGAAGAACTGTGTAATTGATTAAAAAAATTATTAATTCATATTTTTCTAAGTATTCAAGTATTCAGTTATTCAAGATTTTCTGGAAAAAAGTAATTTCTGTCAATATTCTTGATCTACTTCAGGTGAACATCATCGTCCTCTGCACGTCCAGTAAATTTATGTAGAGAAGCTTTGCATTCCATTGATGTTGAAGTTTGTCACTGCTGTCTGAGCAGCTAAACTTCACAGGTTCTTTCCTACTTCCTCGACATTGTTGTCAAAAGTAACGCTACACAAGAAGTACATGCAGAAGCAGAAACTTGAACACTTCTTATGAGAGCTCACATTCAAGCATGAGCATACTGTGGGGAGACGGCACTGCAGCTATGGTGGCTTGTTTCCTCCCGTTACTCCCTTGTACTCATCTATAGTGACTTATATTGGGAAGCTTTTGAGCCAGTGACAAATGTTTGGTTAGACTGAGGCATAAACATGACTTGGTTTGGTGCAGAGAAAGACCATGGTTTGGGTTAAAATTGTAATTATTTGAATGAGGTTTTGAGATATGTAGTTTGGATTGAAATGACTGCTACTGCTTAATCTAAGTGGTTAAGATCTGAGAAAGATTGTGGTTAAAGATAGACACTGACATTGTGATGAATGGGAAATGAGCAACAGCCTCCTGTGTCCAATGTTATGTTGAAACTATGCATCCACCCCAACCTCCTCCCAGACTTTGCTGCTCTAATGTCGCCTTTTTCTCCTGATGGGCAAGAGTCATATTTTGAATGACAGTGAGGCCAGTTGCCCTATATTTCTATTTTTCCTGACAGGGCCTCATGTGAATAATGACTGTTGTCTGTCAGGAGCCAAAGCAGAAGTAGCATGATGCCATAATAATTTATAGACAGCGGGGATGGACAAAGTTGAGACTGCTTTACTAATTGCCAGTTTTGGTTTCTTTTAACAGAGATCATGATTTTGTGGGTTTTGTTGCCTAAAAATAACCAAACTTCAACTATAATGGAGCCACATCATCGTCATTTCTAATGGCTATGAAAGGCACTGACAATTTCAGCCTATTTTGTTGGGAGACGTGTTGTGCAAGACAAACCAGAATCAGATGACAATGGAGTTAAGTTTTAATTAACATGTGGCTGATTTATATCAGCAGCTGAGAGTGTGTTTATGCGCGTGAAGGTGCAGTTTTATACTGTTTTTTGCATTAAAATGTGCTGTAATTTCAGGTCACCTGTTAAAAAGAACATGGTTTTATTTGGTGGAGACATGCACAGACATTGCTAAATATACTTTGTATAGTGCATCATTTCCTACAGAGATTAGGTGATATCTGTGCCTTGCAGTTCAAGTCCTCCTCACCTGTCCACCACACAAATCTGTGTGTTCTTCTGCTCTACAAGCCTGCTGCTAAACCCTTCATCAGACTTTATGTTCTCTTGCCACACCTGTTGCCTGTTGTCTCATTATCCACGGTGTATTTAAACCCTGTCTTAGCCTTCACTGTGGCTGTTTTGGAGCCTCTGTTGCCTTGAGTTCCTGACAGTAATTTCCTAGTAAAGCATTTTGCCTGCATGTTTCCTCCTCAGTCTGTTGCTAGGTGTCTACATTTGGGTCTTGTTACTCCAGCTGTGACATGAATTCACTTCATTGTACTGAATGATTTTATTAATTAGGCTGATGTTGTTGAATAACAAAATATTTGATTCAATGAGTCTCCTGACAAGCAGTAATAGATTTATTACGTTATACTGAAGGTAACATAATTATCAATGGATTACCTGTTGCCATTCAGGGCTTTATTACTCAGAAGCAACTGACAAGGAGAGTAAAAAATAATGTGACAAAAAATAAATGCATTTATGTTCATATTAATATTGCATTTTATAGCATATTTAAGTTGCCAGTGGTAAACAGCAGCAGTTATGCCCAAAATGTACAGGTGGGCAGCTACAAGCATTTATATTGACTGAGTCTCCTTGTAAATAGATGAATTAAAGAATATTAGCCAGGGCATTTGTAATATTAATGTCCAATCAACATTTTCTTTGACATTATGCACGCTTGAGGGAGAAAATTCTGTGCTGCCTTGAACAATGTGGAACTGAAAATGATCACATCATTCATGAGCTTTTCACTTCTGTATAAAATCTTTCTGAAGGACTACAGGCATTAAGGGATGAGAATAGACGAATAGTGAGCTCTGTTTTTAACCCCTTGAACTCCACAATAGAAAGTGCCTCCATTGGCATTTTTGCTTTTTGTGATGTCATTTTTGGAGGATCTTCAAATGCTTCATGTCCCTAAAATCTGTGTTATTCACGTATTGAATGTGTCATAAGTACAACAATCTGTTTTTTCATAAATTTTTATAGAATAAAGATTCCTAAATGTAGACCAAAATATTTCTTAACACCATAAGTTATTTGAACTATGTTAAAGTTTTAGTTTTCATATTTTTTATTGTTTTGATAGCTTCATCTCCAATAGAAATATTTCCGTCAGTGCCTACATTGATATTTTTGCTTATTGGGATGCCATTTTCTTGATGACCTTAACATTCTTCACATCCCTAAAATATATACAGCCTAAACTCAAAAAAATGGACAATCCTATTTCTCTTATTTTCTCTTGACATGAGCCATTGACCTCCATTACTGCTCCTCTGCTGGTGCCACCTTGTGTTGACACCATATAGAACATTTAGTGTCGCCAGAGTGCTGCTCTGCCAATTTTTTCTCCAAGTGAAGAAACAGAATATTTGCAGCACTTGAGTACTGAATGATCACTAAGGCGAATGGACCCGATCAGACAAAGTGCAGTTATTGCAGTGAGAGGTGTCTTTTTCCAGCTGTTTCCTATATTGATGAGAAAAGTGTGATGCAGACTCGCAGTCCCCAGAGAGAGAGACAGAGTGGAATGTCTACTGCATAACACTCTCAGCATGAAGATACTATTCATAAAGTCAGTCTAACATTTTATTGGGGGGGTCAATTATAGTTGACAAATGTATGTAAGCTTGCCACCGTAGGAACAGTTGTTACATGACCTGCAACGAGCCTCAAGCATATGTGTTAGTGGAGTGTGGGTGGGCTCTGAGTTCATTAGAATCTGCATGTATGCATCAAGCAGTCACCCAATAGTATATATTATATCTGATTTAACGATCTGCACCTCTACCTGTGCATATGTATGTGTAATCTGTGTATGTATCTCTCTCTCTCTCTCTCTCTCTCTCTCTCTATAATATATATACATATATATATATATATATATATATATATATATATATCAACACATATATATATAACACACACACACATATATAGGTATATGATGTTTTGTTTGTGACTGACGCTGTTTTCACATGATGCCATTCATAGTTTCTGGACCACTGTGCAGCTGTGATGTACATTATGTTCAGTTGATTCATTTATAGTGTGTGTGGACACATTTACAAGTTTCTTTCTGTCTCCCTCTGCATACATCTCACTCTATCTCTCTGTATCACTCTCTGTAAATTGTGTAGAGCTTGTCAGAGGGGAAGCAGGGATTAGGGAGGCTTTAGCATCAAATCTGACAAAGGTAATACCAGTAATTAGCATTCACTAGACAAGAGTGAAAAGATGGACACGATCAAAGACTGTTCCACAGAATTGTATGCAGGTGAATGTACTTGAGAGTCAACAAAGCAAATTTTCTTTTGTAATTTCTCTGCTGTATGAAATTGTTTAAAGTGCTCATGTGCTGTCAAGTGTTCAGTTTGTCTACAAACCAAGTCGTCATGTAAAATGTCACAAATGAGGTGAGGAGAAGGCAGCCTTTTTGGTTATATCTGGTGTTTTTTTCTTCATGATGTGAAACAATTTAAGAAGTGTTATAATTCATACTTAACCCAATTTATGCAACAAAGGTGTGGACTTTGACTGATATTTTCATTATTAGGAACATTACAGGCGATGGCTAATTTAGAGAGATTATAAAATCCTTGCAAAGCAGGAGAGTAATCAAAATGAATTTCATATTTAACCAAATGAGGTAAGCCATTAGTCTTCATTATTGTCTCATTTTGTTACATTAACTGAAAACAATTGCAGGAATGGATAGAACTCGATTTTAGCAGGCTCGTCTGGCATCGTATGCATTCTCATACTTGCCAAACTCACCCATGCCAGTTAGATAGAAATAAAAATAGTCTCTTGAGCTTGATAAAAGAAGTACAATTTGTTTTGAAAGGTACAATAATAAAAATAGAATAAAAAAGCATGTCTAAAGGGAAGGAATTAGCAAGGTGCAGAACGTGAGCTGCATTCCAAGTTCTCCATATTATTTTTTGCATCACATGAAATCTAGTGTGTGTTTCAAAGCATTAGTGGCACAATTACATCCAGCTAAATGTACAGCCAAAACCCTCATTTGTTAATTCTGTGTTTAGAGGTGTGATTCAACAGCGCCACTTTGATTTTCAAGGCCACGTTTCCAGGGCCATTTATGTTGATTTGTCGCACAAGTGCTGCAATTAAGGGACGCCCTTCATTGGCAGGTTGACTTACATCCACTTAACTGCAGTATCTGCTCTTCTGTCGCCCCTCTGTTGCTTTAGATTTGTCAAAGCGAGGCCATCAGTGCCAGCTAGACGGAAAGGGATGAGGGAACAAGACCTGTGAATTAAGGGCGTAATCATCAATATCCAGGAGCACCGCCTCACCCTGAACTGCACGGCAATAGTGTCTTCTCTCTGTTGAATTTTATTTGTACAACAACCCATTGTTCCTCGGGTGGACAACCTCATGTCTTTCTGACCAAGAGTGACATAAAATAGTACCTCTCTGTGGATATTTCATGCCATGGTTGGTATGACAATAAACATTTCCCAACTGGAGCTAAGATGCCAGGGGAGCTGGTTCACCTGGGGGAAGTGAACAAAATAAACCTGGTTAGTCTACTGCACCTATGTTCTCTACCACCCTTCCTTCTTCCCCTTTGTTGTCTGCTCTTCTGTTGCCCGTTTTCACAAAGTCTGAGTGAGTTTGAGTAAGCATAATAACAGCTGTCAGTCTCTAGTGCAATCTTGCACAAGAAGCTGTGCTGCTGTCAGAGAAGTGCTGACTAAGATTACAGCATAGGAATAAATGACAAAATAATAGATTTGTTCAAGATTTTCACTTTCCCCTTGATGATCTGAATATGTCGCTAGATATGTTACTAGTCACTTAATTCATATATTAAATATTTTGGCAGTAAAGAGAGACCAATGGCTACAGGTATGCAGTGGACCAAACCAAGGAGAATGCAATCTTTAAAAACACATTTTTTTGCATGTATAATTAGCACATGTGACAGATAATGTTTTTTTTTTTTTTTTTTTTTGATCAAAATAATTATTAGGGACAATTCAGCAATCCCTGCACATTTGGTAGGGGCACATTCCTACTGCTCCTACCCAATTTTACACCCTTGCCTCTCTGGTTATACACTGACACTGACATGGGGGACTTGAGCCACATGACTTGACCTAAGTCAGACTTAAGTCAAAAATTTGAGGCTTGCTTGACTAACATCAATAAAAGTCTTGGTCTAACTTTGACTTGGTGTTCATGTCTTGGGACTTAGACTTGAGGGAGGTGACTTGAAAGGACTTGACTTTTTTCAAATTAAACATCTGCATTTTATAAGGCAGCTATCATCTTGTTATTGATTGCCACAAAATTTCAAATATCAGTGAGATTTATAAGGAGTAATCAGGCTGCAACATCTTTTTTTAATGTTGAAAATAAGATTCAACTTTTCATGACCACAGTCTTTGAACTGATTTCAATGTGGATACTGAGTGAGATCATCAAATATTTCTGACTTGAGACTTCTTTGACCCGAGCAATGACTTGACTTGACTTGCTTGAACAGGGACTGGACTTTGTTGACTGGACACTTTGGGACTTGCTTTAGACTTGTTGGTTAAGACTTGAGACTTGCTTGTGACTTGCCCATTGGTGACTTACTCCCACCTCTGCATTGACAAACACAGCTCTTCCTTGTGTTCAGAGGGAAGGTTAATAATCTTTTTCATTTAAAGCCTGGATTTAATTTTAGACGAAATCGGTCTTTCTAACCCACAGAGTTATCATGTTATCTGTTACCACAAGCATGAAAAGGATGAAAAACAAAGGGAGAGGAGCGAGGGGAGACAGTAAAACATCAAACTTCTCAAAATAGCCAAATACACACTGAGAAAATAATTAAACCTGCTGCTTAATTATAGACCTGATATTATTTCAGCTTACATAAACAATGTTAAATAAATAAATCTGAGATCACAGTGAGTCCTCGTGACTAGGTGGTGTCTGTGTAAATACCTCTCTACTGCTGTTTAACATTTCCCTTACTAATGCAACACTGGAAGCCTCGTCAGCCCCCGTTGGGCAGTCTGCTGAGGTCAGCATCCACAACACGACAGGTCCTGCTGCCCATCTCCTTTTGGGGCACGGCATTACCATATAAACTTTGTTAATGACCTTGTCATTTACACAACTTAATTACCAGAGTTGTGTCCCCTGAACATCTTCCCATATGAATTATACATCAGGAAGGCGGCTTCAGATGAGGCGCTGAAGGGATTCGGTAAAGGTATGCTGGCTCAAGGCTTCAATGTGAAGAAGCCTCATGTGTCTATGCAAATAAACAAACAGCCAACAATTTTTTGGAGGGTGTGAAGCAAATATTTATTTTAAATAAAAAAGCAGCTTGATTTAAAACAAAGAGGAAATCTTACATACTTAAAGGTGTAGAAAGCAATTCTTGAGAAAGACAGTTTACTGAGTCTCATTCTCAGATTGCCAAATTCTTACGTTTGGGAAAGAGACTCAACAGTCAACTATCTTATCGACCTGTGATTGGCAAAAATCTACCGTCACAGGCTAGATTTTCTAAAGCCTGAAGGCAGAGCCAAGATGAGATCTAGTTTTCTTTTCTTTCTGAATTACATTATGCTAAAATGTCATTATGGGATGGCCTACTCCAGCTTCAATTTACTCTTAATGAGGAAAACATCCAAAAGTAATTTTTGACTTTTCTTAAAGGGGCAAGACTTAAAAGGTAGAATTGTCTGAGCTGCTCACAAATGCATGAGAAAGACAGCAGATTGTTGAGTCTCATTGTCGGGACGTCAAATACTGACATTTCGCATTGGTAAAGCACCCTGAACACTGTAAAATAATGAGAAAATGAGGAAATATGGATGGCAGGATCTCTGCAGATACAGCCTCCACCAGACACTTCTAGTGGGTCATAAATGATAATTGAGTGAGATTATGTTTATGAGTCCACACATTGTTTCTTTAAGGAAAATGTTGCATATCATGCCTTTAATCACTCTTGAAAAAAGTTAAACTCAACATTTTGTGGCATAGGTGGGTATGATAAAAAGTTGCTGTAGTTGCATTGAGTATTTTCTTGGCTGATTGGTCAACCTAATTTTGATTACTTAAGTATTTGTGGTATTGAATGCTTATCTTGTGGGGTGTAGGCATGGAAACCTGGATGTGGCGCGTTGAGTCAAGGTGTGAGTATGCTTCATGAAGTGTGACTTTGGAAGTGGGCAGGCTGCATCTGGCAAGTTTTACAACTTGAAACTGACTTGCCACCCACCTAACTCAACACAGGTTTGCAAAGGTGAGAAAACATGAAGGGTTTGAGCTTTTCTCTAAAGCTTGTTTTTTTAAATCTTCACAAGACTACTTCCATCACTTGTGTGGACAACTTAATGCAACACTATTACCCCTTTTCCATACACATGTGCTGGCTTGACTCGCTGTGTCAGATCAGCACAGCAAGAATTTATATCTCCATTACAACAGGGCTAACTGCTTGAAGGTTTGTATTTAACTGATGTTTGTCTTTACTTGAGTCGAGGTAAAACAGGGGAAAAACACATTGGATTTCCATTAAATTCATCACAATAAAAGACCCCTGTTATTTTTTATTTTTCTATTTTAAAGTGACAGGAGAGAAACTAAACTGTCTCTCTCTGCTCTCCTGTGCAGACATGAGTTGAGTCTCACAACACATGCTTGTTTGAGGCGGGGAAGGGGCTCGTCATTAGTTAGTCGCTGCCTGTAAGATGACATTGTAACCTGCTTGAGGTGGGTCAGGCGTGCTTTGGCCCTACTCCAGAGATGGTCCATCTTCGGCACAAATCAGCACAGCTTGGCACATTATTATAACTGGAAACAACAATGGAAAAGCTGTATGAAAATGCCTTTGAGTTGCCATCTCACCTGATGGCAGACTTTTACCCCTGCTTTTAAGTGTGACCATTCAGAGAATTACGTTTTTTGACATATTCTGTGATCTAATTCCTTTAATACATGCCTTCAGTCTTACTGCCAAATGAGCCCATTGGCCAAACATGGTAAAACAAACAACAAGCTGGTGACCATATTTAACACTAACACAGCCATTATAAAAGAGACATCTGTAAAACTTTTGACAGGGCAGCAAGCAAGGTCAGTAATTACTCTCCATACATTTTAAGACAGGGTAAGGAAAAAGCAACAGTAATGCGCCTGTGCACTGTGCAAGATAACACAAAATCATACCAGGAAGGGCAAAACCTTGTCTTTACTGCCTTTACTGAAGGAAAGTACAATTTTTTTTTGTATTTTGTGCAATCTAAAAATGACTATCTCTTCATCATTTTTCTTGAAGTCTTTTATTTCCTTTTAGCAGCTGCTCTGCAATATGCCAAAACATTGCAACACACAATGATAAACACAGCAATATGGACTAAAATTGCCTGTGTTTTGCCCCTAAAGAGTGAGAGTGTGTGAGATAAAGAAGAAAATAACATCAAATGAGAAATAATTTAGATTTTCTTGATAGAAAAAATAAGGTTCAAACATTGATGGTATTTTGCTATCTGAAAACTTTTTTAGGCAGAACAAATTTGACCACTACATGAAAGCCATCATTGCTGAGAGGATGTTCTCTGCTGTGATGTTGAGCTCTGCTGTGATTCTGACAGACAGTAAATGTGTACAGTATATTATGTGTTGGCATCAAAAACAAGAACCTCGGCTGTCACATTCAGTCTAATAACAGTCAGATAAAGCAGTTCAGCATAGGTCATGTAAGGTCTGACGTATGTGTTTGAATGTTGAACTGACCTGATCTGATGGTTTAAAGTAATGAGTTTAAAAAGAGTTGCTGCCAAAATGTTTTTTTAATGAGCTATAACTTAACAGTAAACCCTGGGAAGAATTAAAAGGTTTTGTGTTTTATTCAGTAATCACAAGGGCTGCTAATATGCTGCAGAGATGCCCACTGTTATCCTTTATTACACGCACACACACATACGCGCACTTTAACTCTTCTGCTATTAGATTTGTCTTTTCCTGCGGGGATATTGAACATTTTTCTCCCATCACTTTGCACGACTCAAAAACTCCCACTCAACACCTCTGAACGTGGCCATTGTTGGTTTTCTGCCCCCTGTCTGTGTCCACATTGCCTGTATGTCGTCAGTTTAAAGCTGTTGTTGTGCAGCACTGCTCCTGCCTTTGGCCACCTGGAGCTAACTGCGCTTTTCACTGTAACTGTACTTAAATTATTACATAACTTGAAGTTTACTTTGAGTTACGCTGCAAGAAAAGACTTCCTCCATATGCCGGTCAGTTCTTTGGCCCTACACTCAACACTTGGGAATGAAACACAATTGTATTTCTAGCAGAAACCCACAATGTCAAGCTTCACGCAGCAGCTGAGCAATCAGTAAACAATCGTATGCCTCCTCGTGCATTACATATACTCACAATATGTTCAGTATAGCCTCAAGTTCATAACAGAACGTGGTAATGACATTCATGTTACAGCAGAGACTGGCTGAATTTGATATGGATTTCCCTGCTGTCTGGTTTTCACAGCTAAAAACAGAATCTGTTGACCTACTATTGTACACTGGGTCATGATGTTGACTGTGATGGCTTTTCACATGAAAGACAATGCAAATGCAAATAATGTGTTATGTTGTTGTTGCAGATTTCCCTTTGTGTGGGGAAAAGAAAGAGTGCCAAAAAAGTCTCTCTTGTCTGCAGCAGCAGTCAGGAGCCAATGTTCTGTTAGAATAGTACTGTTGCAGATGTTATTCTGCAGAAAACACATCATTCCAACAATGTGAATAACAATGTGTGGACTAGTGTGATGATAACTATGTTATAGGCTCAGGAACATAATTAATGAAGATAGGAGACTGTCCACCCAAAAAGATCATCAGCATCAGTTTGTTTGATGCCTGCCAGAAGACTTTGAAAAGACTTCTAAAAGACTAAAGTCTGACACCCTCTCACAACTAAAAACAGTTTGTTAGAAGTTTGTTAGAGTTTTAAGTCATAGACTTTTTGCAAACACTGGAGATCTTGGTCTTGTCCTCACTGTTGTAATTTTTGGTAAGATTTCTGTATGTTTATTCCCTAATATATTGATTCTGAATTGTCACTTTCTTATGATAATGTATTGTTTGGCTTTTTTGCCCCCATATTTCCTCCAAAACAAACCAATGCTGTGTCATCAATTTGATCCTTTTAATTGCAAAATGTCATATGGCAGCACATGTCATTTACTCAGTAACATCTTTAACTAACCTGTCATTAAGCATTTGCCACAGATGTCACGCACTGATTGACCTGGCTCCTTGACAGTGCTTGTTTAAACCGCGTGACAGGAAAGTGACGTATATGTTTCATAACACTGAGCAGAATAGACAAAACCTTCAAAAAAATATTGTGTTTATGTGTGAATTCTTTCAGAAGTGAAGTCACTCTATTAAATGTATATTTTCCATTGCATAATTTATTTTGGGACAACTTCATGTTTTTCAGAAGTTGGAGTAGACTCCTTCCCCCCTGGGATCTGTGCCCAAGTATGTCGTTCTAGAGGACAATGCGTTTTGTCATTTAATTTGAAAGACTTGTTGGAAGATATATTTACTGTAGGCGCCTCTTTACATAGATTAACAATGGATGAATGAATAAATAAATAGACACATAAGCAAACAAACAAACAAACTGCATGTGAAAACATTGCTTGCTTCGTCTCTCATTTTGCATATCAGTGTTATCTGTGGTAAACTAATCATAATTCCACGGATGTAAAACCCTTTAAACATGTCTGACAGAATATGACAGTGCTCCTGTGGGGTTGAATGAAAGGTTGACTATTCACCAGACGCTGAGACCTTACTGGTGAAAAGGTCATTCCACTCTAAATAGTCAATGTTGCAGGAGCCATTCCCATGATAGAACCACTGATAACTCTCTAAAATGAAATCTATCTGTGCCTGTGATGCATTGCTGTTTCACACGCCATTGGCGTTAATTCATTACAGAAGAAGCAAGCAGAGATTACAGCTTTGTATTCCTTGACAATGTCACGCAGGCCTGCGCCATCCAGATAATTATGAGTCGAGAGCTGCGGCCTCAGAATGAGAAAGCTCTCTGAGCTCATCTCATTCTTCTGAATGGGCCTCTGTCAGATACTGACAATGAGTGACCTTGTGCTTGGAAAATCACACTGAATTAACCATGGAGCAGATATCACTTATACACCCTGGCCGCATTCCTCTTGAGGGGCCTAGAGTCATCTTTCAAAAATGAATCAACTGAACTGCCTAAATTACGTCCCCCTCCTGCCACACAACAGAGACATGCTAATTTTTTTACACTCTATCCTTTGGCTGTGTCTCTTAGAAGCTAAAATGGATGCGATTGTCATCATTGTGGATAATTGATTCTTAAACTGCGGCACTTATTAGTTAGACATTAGACAATAGTTTTTGTTCTGGATTCTGATAACTGAAATTTGATATGGCTTTACAAGACGGGCCTTATTCCTGCTGCCATCTACAGATTCATTACATATGCAGCACATTTCTGATGTTTTTGTTTGTACTTTAAGTGCTGTCAACTGTGAATCGGGGAAAAACAACAATACTAGAAAACAACAGTAGCTTACTGTCGCTGAATATCAATAAGTTGGAGAGATAAATCCCTGCCAGCAGAGTTCTCATAACTTTAACCTTCCTGTCAAACATCAGCGCGGGTGTAATCAGCACTTATCTTCTGAGATTTAGCTACTCTCCAAAATGATTTCATTTGTCTGCAAACCGGCTCTGAAATCATATTAAGTAAAAAGACAAGCTAACTGACTACTACTACTAAATGTTATTCTTATTGTGTTTTTTGATTTAATAGGCACATGTAAAATGCTCAGTCTTGGCAGCAAATACAGTGAATCATCAAACAAGGCAATATATATATAAAGTAATGTAACAGAAATTACAAAGTACAGAGAGTTGTGATCACATGGCTACACCACTTTCTTATTCTAGTTGCTCTGCCCCCTGATAACTGTTTGTATAATCAATACATTTGCAACCTACCTTTACATATATTGTGTGTAATTTCTTGTGGATGTGGTTGCCTGCAGTTTAAAGGTTACCAGAACTAAAAAAAGTAAAGAAAAATCACAATAAATGCAGATAATTTTATCTGCTGAGGTTTTCAGGTTTCCCCCACTGAACCCTGAGCTGAGCACAAAGAGGGACATTGTACTTGTGATGTTAAAAGCAGAGGTGGGAGCTTGTGTGCATTGCGGAACCTGTTGATTTTTATTGTGGGGTTCATATTAACAGGTTAGCGCAGCCACTCAACCCGCAAAAATACACAGTGAGAATGATGTGTTGATAGTCATATCAACATCATATTAACAACACACTACAGTTACATTGTCTGTATCTGTAGAATATGTCACAGACACACAAAAATCAGGTGAGAGGCAGTATTTTTTCTGCTCTTTCTCTGTTTTCTTCTTCTCCTTCCCTCCTGCTGAACAAGGGGGAAAAATCATACCACTTTCTGGTTACAGCTCTCTTCTTCTCTTTAGAACTCTTCTGCAAACTCAATATAGAAAGACAGGGCTGGCAGCCGCAGCATCGCAGCAAAGCCGCTGTCAGTGTGGCCTGTGTGGTCTGTGTGACACAGGCGTGCTAGCTGCAGCAGTAAAACAAGGTAGTTGTCTCGCACAGGTACACACAGCCATTTGGCCCAAGTGCAAGTCAAAAGCAAGAAGAGAATCAGATTCTCATCCCAGCCGCAAGTCAAGCCAAGTTTCTGCTATGAGTCAAAACATTGCTCAGGTCAAATAAGTCACAGGGCAAATCATGTGAAATTCTGATGATCTACCCCAGTTTCCACATTTAAATCAGTTAAGAAACAGTAATCCAACTTGAGCCTGACATAGCCTAAACTTAACCTTAGTTTTCTAGCTAACGTTGACCAGACTGCTAAAAAGACACATTCACCTAACTTTCTTTGTGGGTTTTGTCGTGAAGGATGAATTTGATGTTGTAGTGGTCATATCACTGATTAGTGAGCTGCAGACCTCGCACACCACTGTTCTCTTCTTGCTACTGTCATCATCCTCCTTGAATCAGTCAAAAATGCAAATATATTAATATTTTCTGACACAGGTCAAGTCGTGAGCCTCCCACTTTTGCAAAAGTATCAAAAATAACACTTGAAAAATTCAACAATGACGTGCCTTTGTAGAAATAATGTCCTCTGGAATAAACCGCAGACCTCTCTTGTTTATATTGTTATCATTAGGAACTGTTTCCTACCAAAGGCAAAAAGCAGAGGCAGACACCACTAGGGATATTTTGTATAATTTATTTGGGTGAACTGACATGAATCCTGAAACACCGGACTGTTACTTTTGTTCTCTATAGCTGTCTGTCACCTTTCTGATCCACTTTGCTCTAACCGGCTGCACACACACTCTTTCAGGCTCAGACACAAGAGGGAAAAATACAAAACAAAAACCTCATTGTTTCTTCCGCTCCTTGTTGTGCAATTAACGCTGCCTGCCTTCCGCTCGGTGGCCGTGCACTCTCACATTGTACGTCTGGCTGATTGAAGCTGTTGACTGAAACCTGCATGCCCTCACAGTCTTTCATGAAAGAGCAAGTACAAGAACAAATTGAGAAGTTATTACTGCTCAATTGAACTCTCTCTCTCTCTCTTGAAGTGCTGTGGTCATTCGTTAGTTCATTTGTTTATTTGTTTGTTCAGTGTGTGTGATATTTCTGAAGGTCTCAGTTAGTGAAGAAACTACCCTGCACACTGGCAGATATATTTGAATAACATTACTTACTTCTAATTTTGTTTGTATGGTGGACGGTTATATTGACTTGATTGTAGAGGTTTTATGTGAATTATTATAGGTTTTGGTAGGTGTGGACACCTGATTGTTTAACGCACACAATTTCCCACACAGAGGGGTATTCAATCAAGGCTGATAATGAAATCTACACTTAAGTGAAAAAGCCAAGCTTGAGTTAACCTCAACTTCCACTCCACTTGTTGGCTTTTGAAGTCAGTAAAAGTTGACAGTAAAAGACATGACTTTTTAAAATAATACATTCTTTGGAAAGTAAACACGCTTGGTCACAGAGAAAAAAGTCTGAACTTGTGTTTCTACAGTAAAGAGAGCGCAGTTGGGAATTCTTTGACACACAACTAAACTGAGCTTGACATTTAACCTGCCACGGAGCTGGCTAGGTCAGTGGTATCAGTTACCATGGTTACTGAGCAGGGACTCCTAGAAGCCACAGTCATGGAACAGCTCTTTCACTTAAATTAGCGAGACTTATCAAAATAAGCCAGGCTTTTCCTCTATCCACCTTGATGGAATACCCCTCAGGTGTAGGTTAAGTTTAAAATAGTTTTTGTGTAACTTTCAATTGTTTATTTTCTCATTTTTAAAAAAATTAAGAAACAAATCAGAAAGTGGCAAGTGTGGATAGAAAGGCTCACGGATCTGTAACCAGAGATTCATGACAACCACATACTGTACAGCAGAGGTGGGACCAAGTCATTGTTTTGCAAGTCACAAGTAAGTCTCAAGTCTTTGCACTCAAGTCCCAAGTCAAGACTGACTAGTCTGAAGTCAACTTCCAAGTCTTAAACTTTGAGTTTCGAGTCACAAAGAGTCATAATGTGCTCTTCACCAGATGTAATGTCATTTTAATTTTGACTTAAAATTCTTTGTGCAACTTCAATTATCAAAAGTGGCTCCAATTGTAATTTTGCCCCCACACGTTTTGCATACTGTGATACATTTTTGTTGACTGCTGCATAGTTTTTGTACACAAATTGCAACATTTTGTTGGCAAAGGCTCACAGCATGGGAGTAAAACTTGGTGGTCACAGAGTAACTTTTGTGCATGGTCAAGTCGAACCCTAAAGTGGATCTGGGGAATTTAGTGTCGACTTGCCGAGAATTAATAGTGTTAAGTTGAGTTGATCTAGGAAATGAAAGGAAGGGAAATGACTTGTGGCACACTTTTTAGATAACACATATATACATATATATATATATATATATATATATTATATTTTATATATATATATATATATATATATATATATATTATGTATATATTTATCTTTGGGCTTGGGGAAAGGTATCAAATATTTCATGTCAAATGGCTCAAGTCCAAGTAGAGTCACAAGTCTATTGATTTTGTCTTAAATTTGTGAGTTGAGTCGAGTCCGAGTTAGTTGACTCGAGATCACGCCATACCTCCTCATTCATTCTTTCTTATGTAGATGACTGTAATGTAGCAGCAGGTGTTTGTGTTTCACACTGATGGAGCAAAATTATAGCACCTTTATAGCACTGCCAGTTTTACTCAGACACAAATTTATCAACTTTAAACATGTCATCTTCTTTCTCTGTTTTGATGAGATCTTGGTGAGACACATGGCCAATATGAACTGAAACATTATAAACTTCACAAGGAAGAATTTAAGAGCTGTTATACTGCATTAGACTAAACAGGTGTGCCCAATAAACTGTGAGTCAGTTTAATTTAGTCAGTAATTCTCAGTGCAGTCACTTCAGTCTAGACTTAACTGACTAAACAGTAGCCAGAGCTCAGAATTAAAAGAAAATGAGCCACATGTGCATCTCTTCTGAACCCCCTGTCGTTGTGGAGTGCTTTTTCATCTTGGAAAGCCAATACAGATGTTCATTCAAGTTCTGGCTCAGAAACAGTCTCTTTGTAGCCGGATTGCCTTACTCTCTGCAATTAATGTTTTTCTTTTTCTGGGATTTTCTGTTGAAGTTTATTTTTGGTGCTGTTCTTAATTGAGCTATGGTGCTTGTTGTTTATGAAAAATACCTGGTTTCTTTTTGAAATAAAACAGACAAACAAACCTGGCCTTGCTGTCTCTGTAAATATAGGCATGTAAACTTGGTAATGTTATGCTGTTTTATTCCTCCTGTACACCACAATTTATTCAGTGAATAAATCATTCACTTCATCCTGCCTTCATCAGGGGGGTCAGAAATTGTAATGTTAGAATTCTAACATGCTAAATATCGGGATGTAATCATTATCATGCCCGTTAGTGTGCTAATGTTGACATTAAGATCAAAGCACACCAGAGTGTAAGTGCTGTTGAAAGTGACACAGTAAGGGCTGGATAATACTCTCCAGTGGTCTTGTTCATGGACAGCCACCCAGTTCTCATCCCAACTCGTCACCACCCCTTGGCGTCTCATACCGATGTACAAGGTATCCTTTAATGCCAGGAAACCTTTTTTAACACGTGGTTAATGTTGTGCGAAACAGCCGGTCTTTGGGTAGGTTTAGGCACAAAAGTACTTGGGATTTAGGGTGAGACCATGTTCGGAGTTATATAATGTACATCACGTGACGTCACTGAAGTGACTCACAAGACAGAAGTCCCATGATGAAAGTTACGTGACACCTTTACGTGAACCCCTGTCTCCCAAATGAAAGACCTCTGTTTGTTTAAGCCATCCATCCACCCCACCTCCTCCAGGTGAGGACTTCTCCCTCTTTTATATACTATATATAAAGCCTGGTGCTTGTCATGAAGCCACAGAGGGGTTTACATTTAGATCAGCTGAGAGCCCGCTGTCTCTCTTTCAGCTGCTCTGTATGAGTCGCTGAGAGGTGGTGACAAAATGTCAGTATTTGTTGGAAAAGAGAACAGGCTGGGACCATTGACATATGTAGAAATAGACAATGTGACCGCTCCCGAAAAGTAAGGCCAAAGCATCTCAATTACCGCCTGGTGGATGGCTGCAGTATAGGTCATACGTTTTACGTTATGATTGACAGCTGAGCTCTGCTTGCAGCGGAGTCATCGGCTGTATGGGCAGGAACTCTAAAGCATGTCTCCAACACTGGTCACTATACTGCACAGACTCTTGCTCCAAATGATATCCGCGGTATTTTGGTTTCAGTTTTGTACAGTGAGAGAAACTGGAGAAGCGTTGTGCACCTTTATTTATGCCAGTGGTTCCATTTGTGTCCTTTGATTGATGTTATGATGCCCGTGGTGGAAAAAGGAAGCAAAACAGAACCAGTTGTTGATGGTGAATTAAATTATTTATAAACAAAGAGTTTGGGGGAAAAGGTGACTGGTGGGTGCTGTCCAAAACAAAGAAATTAAATATAACCAGAAATTAGAGTAAACAATTGCTTTCTAAAGGAAATCAAAAATGAAAACAAAAGCTCACTATTTGCTTTATTTGTTAAAACCAAAAACAATAAGAACACCACTGTTGCCTTTATTGTGTCTAGACAAAGCAATTGCTGTGTGAGAGCAGACTTTGTCAGTGTTTCAAACTACTGCCTGGCCCAGTCCCAGGTACAAGTGCCTCAATAGTACTTATCCTGAGTTGACACAATTATTAACATACGCAAAACATTCATGAGAGACACGTCTGGCAAGCTCAGCCTCAGCTGCCCTGACTGACAGGTTGGCCGAGTTTTTGTAGTTGCAGTCCTCAGATTATATCCCAGGGACTGGGTGCCCTCACCAATCAGGAGGCAGAAGGCAGGCAGCGAGAGAAGGCCAAACCTCACCAGCTGCAGCCAGTCGTGCATCGAGGACCGCACATCCAATTAGCATACAAAAGAAAATACTTCAAGCAAGGGTTAGACACTGGACAGGCCAGTCGTGTCAGATGCCATCTAATGGTCACATGTATGCGTGGGCACAACAAATGGGGGACATGCGGATGTTCACACAGAGCCTACACGTACAACCTCTTATGGCAAAGTTTGACCCTTGCTGACACACATACACTTATGGACACAGAAAGTATAATACCACATTGTGACTTTAGCTGACAAATTATAGCCATTTCGATGATAACATCGTCTTACCTCAGATGTCACCCCCACTCCGATGTTTAAATTTTTTGCTGCACTTGTGGTAAGAATCTGCAAAGTAATCTCTCAGTTTATTTCTGTCCAGTCAAAAATTCTGTTCTCAATGTGTAACAAACATTGCAGTCTCTTAGGGCTGTCACTCTGTTTAGCATTATTCCTTTTATACACTTAAAATGCAGGTATTTTTAGTTTCTCTGTTAAATGCACTCCATTCTCGTGAACTAGATAATTATTCATTTGTCTGCTTTGTTGGTTTCAAGGTAATGATCCGAGTGTCTTTCCTAAAAGCTGAAAAGCAGATAGCAGCTGTGTGCCCACTTGAGACCAAATCATCTCATCAGGTATCATGCATTGAGATTCAACAGGTAAGCAGCAGCCTCACAACGCTCACTTCCCGTCATCTCTGCAGCTCTGGCCCATCCACCCCCAGCTCTTCTGTCTGGCATGGTAATACATATCACTGCCAGGAGCGCACTCCTACACTTGAGATGAAAACATCTCATCAGATATCATGTATGGTAATCCAGATCCAGTAGTTAAGCATCCTCACACACATTCAGGAGACAAGAAGCAGCTTTACAGCACAGGATTTAGATAAAAGCAGCACTCGCACACGCTGTGCTCTGTGATCAGATTGTACCTGCTTTCAACAGGCAAAAATTCATCCAATTCTGTCACTGCACCAACGCCGCCCCCACACCTCTCCGCTCACTCTCTTGTTCCCGAGAGACAGAAGTCAGGTAACCAGTCGGCATTAGCTCTATTACAGCCTTTTTTAATTCAAATTGGATTTACAGAATTGCTAAAATTGACAAGATGCAATGAAGCCTGAGCTTATGGCGGCTTAGACCGGTGTTTCTCAGCTCTTTGATGGCTCTTGTGTCATTATGTTTCACACTCACACACACCACACACTCTCTCTCTCTCTCTCTTTTCTCCTTCTCACACACACCCCACACACACACACTGAGCTGTCTGCTGGTTTCTGCTTTTGCAGCTTAAGAAGTCAACTGACATCATGAACATTAAAACAACTATCTGTTATGTAAAGATATAATGGAATAAAATAGAAAATTAAGTCACACTCCTGGATGTCTTGTAATCCAGGTTTTTCTGTTCTTTGTTTTAGTAGCCAGCGTGGACATGCATGCATGTGAGTCTTTCCCTGTGAAACTGTTGGCTTTGAAGAGAGTGATTTACCAGCTGTTTCTTTTTACATCTAACACTGTGAATAAGGGAATTAGTTCAACCAAACCAGAGCTGGTGATTGTTGGAACAGTAGAAAGACTAACAAAGACACTTTCGGTTAGTTTTATGGTGTTTCTGTTGAGTTTGAATGAAGTGTGTTTTGCAATGATCTGTGCGGTAAAATTGCCGTATCTGTCATCCGCGTGAGGCGGCTTCGAAGACAGTGTTGTAAAGTCTGTTTGTGGTTGAACACAACATCTTACTCTTTCAAAAAAAAAAGAAAAAAAAAGGTCTGTCTCTATATGGATCCTATCCATAATGCTGTCAGGCACTTAGAATAACAATCAGAGCCTGTCAGTGACAAAAACAAGCACTTTTAGAGTACTGTACGTACTTCAGCATATGCAGTTACCGCCAAGGAATATGTTAAAGCCATTGCAAATCACTTCACTGTCGGCTGTTGCGTAGAGCCAGAAAATTTTCACATCTAAAGACTTACACACCAACAGGGATGTGAATAAACAGCACGAAATTGCAATTGAGTTTCGATGTGCCTGACTATTCACATCAAGTGCAATGCATCAGCAATGATGACTTGGTGCTCCTTTTACTTAATAAAAAGAAGAGAAAAAAAACAACATACCTTGGCACACCTAATATTGAGAAAGAGAGGAGAACCACAGCTGCTTCATGGCGTATTTCAGGAATTGAAACCACTCATCTGCATCTTCAAACCTGGTCCTGAGAGCCGATAGACACGGAGCAGCAGCTGGCTGTAGGTAAGATATGTACTGTATGATTTGTAAACAGCTCTAGCTGTGTGCAGGGTGCATTTGGTTCATTCATACGACAGGAGGGGGTCCACCTTGAAAGACTGTTGAAGCCTTAATCTGCACCGTTATCATACTGAAGCTCATTTACTATTCCTCTGCACACATTGTCTTTGAAATCATTGTGTCTGTAGTTGTGTTTCCCCCCTTTATCTTATAAAATGGACTTCTATGAGACAAGTGATCCACCATATTTTGAAAGTGATGTCAACAATATTCACTTTGATTGGTCAGAGGTGTACATGTTGGAACCGACTTTGGTGAAAGAAATCAAAAATTAAAACTTTCATTGTTGGTGTGAAAGCTTGCGCTGACTGAATACGTGTTTGAAAAGTATTAATGCGCAAATTAATTGGGTAAACAAAACAAAACAAACAAACAGAAAATGGTCAGATGCACCTGCAGACTGCTAAACTACAAAACAAATCAATTAAAAGATAAATGAATGAATAGCATACACTCACCTCTGTAAACAGAAGCAAATTCTATTTATCTGCCTGTGTGTTCATTAAAATAATCAGAGCGGCATCCTCCGTTAATTGTTTTATAACATGTATAGTCTACATATGTGTAAATTTAAACGACAAATCTTAAATAGGCCAGATGTGTATCCTTTTATTATACCATCAATATGCTCAATGAGCCAAATGCGAATGTGTTTTATTTGACTATTCACACCTGGGCATGGCAGCACAGGTGTGAGTCACAACATCTGCTCTGGAATACGTCAAGACAAGGCTGCTATCCTCCTGACAACCCCTTCACTTCCTCAGTTTTTGTTTTAGCAGCTGAGGTGAAATCAAGTAGTGCATTCTTGTCAAATCACTGCTGCTAAACAGTTACACGTAATAACGTAATAAAAATGTAAAATGTTTTTTCAAGACATTAGCAAAAAACTGTTAGGGAAAAATTGGGATGAGGCTGATAAAAAAAAAGTGAATGCAGCAATCCAGTGTTTTTGTACTCTGCGCTGTATTTTTACAGGCGTGTGGGTTCCTGTCAGAGCAGCATATATTATCTCTAGTGCATTAATATTCAACATCAATAAGTGAACACACAAGTCTTCTAGCTTGTTATCAAAGTCAATTATTAGGTTCAGGATGTCAGTATGCTTTCTGTAAACTAAGACGTTGAAGATGTTCAATGCAATTGAGCACTGAGGGGATTTCATAAAGCCAAGGCCAAGCAAAGAGTTCTTGTCTGAATGAAAAATGGGATTGCTTTGTGTTTGTCCCTAGGCTTGTGTACCAATAACTTCAAAACATGAGAGATATGGTAAATATAGCTGCTCCCCCACACTGCCTTTTTTGAGTAACCAAAGAGGGAAAACCACAATAAAACACAGGAGCAAACATGCCGTGAGATGTTTTATTCATTCATTAAAGCCATCAGCGACGTAGTATTGAGACCACATCAAAGATGGATACAAATATACAATATATGAAACAGAATTTAAACAAGTTGCATTTGCTGGTGGCCTGGTAGACTGCGTGCATGTTGTATCTGTCCATCAAGTTATTCTAGTGAAGTCTGTGCTGTGAATGACATATTTTTCTTTCTATCTTTCTCTTAAAACCGTCAGTCACCCCCGGCAAAACTGCAGGCGTGAGCCCCGGTAGTCGTGAACAGAGTGTTGTTGGAATCACACCCTACTGCGGCTGCAAACATTACACCGGGTTTCTCACCCCCAGTTTTGCAACTGCATGCTGCTTTTGCTTTGATGTTTTACATTAACAGCACTTGTTTCCTGAATAAGAAATGTGTTATGGTTGCATATGAATACAAATAAAGCATTGCACGTACTGTACATCCCTTAGGTTTAATAATCACTGTGTTGTTTCTCTAGAAGGTGATTAAAATAAAAGCGTAGTGTTTGCTGTCATGCAGTTTAGGTGAATGTGGCAAACAAAAACCATCTTAAAATTCCTGAAAAATGAGACTTTGACAGTGTGTCTGTCTTATTGATTGTTCAGCACACTGTGCCGTTGAGAGGGCAACCCTTCATTGATCTATTCAGATCAGTGTAATATTTAAACTTCAAGGCACACTACTGTTTAAAAGTTTGGAATCGCCTGCCACAAAAGCCTGATTCGGAACGTGGCTGAGAAGACCACTTTATAGGCTGTTTGAATGGTCTTTCATGCTTTTAGGCTGTCTCTGTACAAATAGATATTATTTTGTGTGAGGGGTTTGCAAAAAAATAATATTTAGTTTATGAAGAACAAAACCCAATGGTACAAAGATTCAACCAGACTGACAATTGAAAGGGCAGAAAGAGACAAAGATACCTCTAAGCAACAGTTAAATAAGAGAGCAAAAAAATCACCAGTCATTGGTAAAAGAAATTGGGAGCTCAGCATTCACTGTTTCAGTGTCAAGTGCACAATAATGTGTATAACAAGCTGGAATTAAAATGTACTTTGCTTTAAACTTCTTAAAATGTCTGTACTATTCTTAAAACTTCAGAAGGTCAGTCTTGGGTTAGAGCTATGGAATTGGATCATAGAATACCAGCTGAACATAACTATGGACTGACAAATGACAGTTTGAACCTGTTCAATCTAACCACTGAATAGACCGCAGAGAGCCAATACAAAAATAGATTCTCAAAATACAGTACTTACATTGCACCATTGTGGTTCAATAATGATCGAGGATCACTTATGCTTTTTTGGACTGGAAAACAAATTAAAATCCAAAGGGAATTTGGGGAAATGGTTTAATTCGCCATAAAATGGCCATTATTGAAGGAAAGAAGAAAACATCAGTATGACAGTTAATTCCAAACATTTGCACAGTTGTGTAGCTGTTTAATTTAGCTTCATATACAGTAAAAGTGATAAAAGATACCCTCTTCGGTTTTTGTTGTTTTCTTATTTGTTGATTTAAAGCTGTATAACTGGAAGTAGAAACACTGATGCAGAAGAGAAACTAAACTTCAAACCACAGAGATTCAGTCAGAAGCTACACGAGTGAGACAGGGAGACATCCCCACAACCTGCTTGGAAGACAAGGCTGCTTTGGCCCCACGCTGGAGATGTTCCATGTTGGGCGAGACTTGGCAAAGCTCTGGGTGATAAAAGTGGTAATGGAAATGCAAAACAATGTGGCACAATTTGACTTGGCATGGCCTAAAGTGACAATGGAAAAGCCCCAACTGACCTGGCATCCCCTAGTGGTTCAGCATGTCTATTACATACTTTGGCATGAGACTGGGCTGGGTGGCAGCAGTGTGCAAAGAAATGTAGCAACATGCCAACAAAGGCAGAGAAAGAACTCCTGCAACCTAGTAAACATGGACGTAAACAATGCATTATTTAAAATGTTTTAAAAAAACTCCTTTGCAAGTGTTTTATCAAGAATAAATTACATTCAACATGTTTGTCAGGCCTCAGAGTACACATGATACTGTTTGTTGAGAAACATTAAATGTAAACATAACTTTGTTTGTTTCCAAGAAAGCTCCACAGGGTACCTCGAGTTTAATGCTTTGACTGCTTCATGCAGGTAACAGAGGGCCAAACATCAAACCTGATAAAGCACATTACATATGCTGTAACAATGAGGCAGTGAGCAGTAGCCCCTCCACTTTATGCTTAAGGATTAGTAAAGAATTCATTATTCAAGCCTGATGAGCAGCCCTGTGGTACTTTACTGAAGAGCATGCCACGCATACAAGGGTTGATACAATTGCATCGTGTAAGATGTTGCATGTGTACACATGCAAAAGGTTCACTGAATAACAATGGCATGGTATTATGGATGCTCGTCTCCTAACATCAATAAAAGGAAAATCAGAAAAGGGAATTGGTGCCATATTGATGCACATCTAGTATAAAGCCAAGTGGACCAGCCTAGTATAATATAAGTTATATGGCATTGCTCTTAGAAGTGATTACTATATAATGTACAGTACATTTATTATGCACACAGTATGCATACAGTAATATTATATAGCCTCATGTAAAAGAGCAGTTGGTGTTTGTGTGGGTGTTTCAAAGCACCTCTGCTCTTCATCTGTATCATTGACATTAACATTATGCTTTATGCACTTTTTGGCTTTTAGTGTGAGGTAGAGGAAGAGAGCTTTAGGGTACGTAGGTTAATTTAGTTTCCTTACAAAATGTGAGCGCCTTAGTCTTTAACATTTAATCCAAAGGGAGGTATTTTTCAAGAAGCCAAAAGGGTGTGTGAAGGGTAATAAATCCCCAGCTCGACTCTCCAGAGCCTTGCCGAGGTTTCAACACATGCTAAAAACCCAGGCCCTGGGCTATATTGTGAGAGAAATAGTGGGTATACTGCTCACCTGAATAATGCACAAGGTTAAAAGGTCATGATGGAATTTCCATTTCTATAAAATTTAAGAGAGAGGCAAGGTGGGAAAGGGGTCCAATGCAATTACTTTCATTCGTAACACTATGGAGCCATGCTAATTACTTGATGTATTAATAAATGCCCTTGCTGCTGTAACTCTGGACCTCCACTGCATTTCCGTCTTTAAAATTCAACCTATTAAAAATTTGATGAATTACTTGAGTTGTTTTTCCACCTGGAAAAACCACCTCAATGGGAATTGTGATATTTCAAACTTGAAAGTTAAACCGATAACACCTTTTTCAGCCCAGTAGCAATGAGATACTTATATTTCATGAATTTACAAACACACCTCGTCTCCTGGAAAGGCAGTAGTCTCCAGACTCTAGAAAGACAGCAGGGGTCATGGGCAAAAGTTTTGACTTCTTTTAAAGGGATAGTTTGGATTATTTGAAGTTGGTGTTGTATGGAGTACTTATCAATAATCAGTGTATTTGCTACGGTAGATGCTGGTCAGCATGTTCCCTGTTTAGGGGAGCAGAAGGGACTACCAACATGGAAGCTAAGCAATGAACTGCTGTGGACATGGTCAGCAACAAATGATATTTTAGCAACTTACAAAAAGTCCACCCAAAACAACTGTGTATAAATGTAAGTGTTTGCTATGTTCAGAATATTGTCACTGCTTTACTTTGCTGTCAGACAGCCTTTTCTGATGGGAAACCGCTGTTACGTAAGCCAAACATCGCCCTCTCCAAACCAACCAAACTCCAAAGGCAGACTTTACCTCACAGAAGACGTGAGTTGGTGGTCAACTGCTGCCTCAATCTGTTAGTTTGTTTGTGTTATTGTGCGACTTTGGTGGTCTAAAAGGATAGTTTGCATTTGCCAAAGTCACATAATAACGCAAACAAACTAACTGATCGATACTGACTTATTTTTTTAGGTGGACCTTTTTAGGTGGTTAAAATACCTTTTGTTGCTGACCCTGTCCACAACAGTTCATTACTTAGCTTCAGTGCTGGTACTTCTCTCTCCTTCTCCAAATTGAGGCCGTGTCGGCCGACATCTACTGTATGCAATGCACTGACTTTCAAGCACCTCAAACAACCTCACTTCAAATAATCAAAATATCCTTTGACCTTCCTTCTTTGAAGATAAGCATTTATAAGAAATGTTCACACAAACACACACATTTGAATGTGTTTCTATGGCTGAATATTTAAATTGGAAAATAAATAGATAAAATTTCAGCAGCTTTCCATTATGAATAATTTATGACAAAGGTTTCTAGTCAGATTTTGTGCATAACAACCCATGCAATCCCAATATAAATTGCAGAAGGATGTAGCACAGAGCAGTATATAAACACCCATTATGCATAGTGTTACACAGCGTTATCAAGACAGTGCTTCAGGTGAATAATATCTCTCTAGTGCTTCAGGTGCATATTAACTTAAATAATCTAATACTATCCTCCACCTCCGTGCCTGAGTCTCTGTAGGCCATTCAAAGAGTGGGGCAGCCAAGGACACAGAAAACATGGCACAGGGGAGACGTTTCACATTTTCTTTCAAGCTTTGAATCATAGCAGGTTGTGTGACAAGAGCAATATGAATGTCCTGGTAGACAGACGTTTCCACAAGACTTGAGATTCTCTTGAGAGTCCTTCTTTGTTGTTTATTATGTAAGATGCAATGCTAGGAAAGGTGTTCTTTGTATGGGATCAGCAATTTTAATGACACCTTTGCTGTGGATTAATTGCTTTGACTTGCTGTATAAAGTCTGATGCACAGATGAGCACACATTCACTTAATACAGAGATTCAAAGTTCAAGGAGATGCTGCCGATAAAAGGTATTAATTATTCAAATGATCAAATTTTTCTCCAACATGTTTTCTCACTAAGCCTTCACTGCTTTGTCATGTGTTCTCAGTGCACGGAGATGCAAATCATACTTTTTATGAAGTTTGTTATGTTATTAGGGCACACGCACTGACCTTGATGTTTCCTTGGAACATTTAACCAACCCCAAGGTGGCTATTATTGTGATGAATATTCGGCACTGCTGACAGCACCATGGCTTATTTATTTACCCAGCGAGAGGTAGCTCGCTACCTCGCCATGACCTCACGCTGAGTCTTCCTTCCTCATTTGTCAACTCGCACCTCCTCTGGTGGCCATGCAGCTCCAACAAAGTGAGGGGCGGAAGCTCAACATGCAACCGAGCAAGGTGGTTGAAATTTAAACAAACAAACAAACAAACAAACAGAGGGAGAAAGCTGATATAGCAAATTAGTCCTACACATCTTAATCTTGTACAGTTTTTTATGCTTGACAGCCTGCGGTGCTTACCACATTGGAGTGAACTTGGTGTGAACAATGAAGTTGTAATGTAATACTGTATGTTGTTCATGTTCATGCTAAACAATTTATTTGTGTAGTCCATTAACTCAGGCTTAAAAAGGTTGCTATTTAAAAGGCATGAATTGATTCCTCAGCCAATAAACTAAGTATCTAAAGGCTGCTTCTCATATAACTGAGTATCACCTGACAGTAAAGATATGCTATGCTATGCATTTTCCTAAAAACCAATGCATAGACTCATACAAAAATAATTTGTCTCAATCATCATTTATGACCCACTTGACGTGTGTGGTGGTCTGTATCTGCAGGAACCCTGCCATCTGCCTATATTTTCTTATTATTTTTTTCGTTTTTATTGTATTCGGGATTTTTCAGGGCATCAGGCCTGGTTTCAGAACAAAATGACTGTGGTTGCATCTGAAATTAGTGGGGGTGCTTCATGAGTCAGAGTGGCACCAGTGATGTTTTGATAAATCTGCAGCCTCTAAAAAGTGTTACACCAGAGTGCAGTGTCATTATGCACGGTCGCTCACTGTGTTTACTTTCATTAAATCACCTGAAAACAACACCAGGTTACTAAAGCATAACCATATAGATCTACACAGCCTGGTCTGCTATTACTCCATATTCTGCTTTTTTATGAAGGAGACATCAGATCACCGGGGCTCATCATAACAACTTTCCCAACTTTGTTTTTAGCAAAAGAAGCTTATGTTTTATCATTGAAACACACTGCATTGCAAATGCTAGCGTGTGACATTAATTACTGATCTATGTGACCATGTGAAACACTTTAGAAGTATCGCCAAAACAGCTTTGAACCAATGTAATCATCACCAAATCATTTCTTTTTTATTCCTATCATTATTTTAACTACCTGATGAAATTCATACTCATACACTGAAGATTTGTCATGATGTGTTCATGTCGTAATGCTCCGAACCAAAGATTTGCTTGCCTCGTTATCATGTTTAACTGTTTTCAGAGCTACGAGAACAGTGATGTGACAGACAGTATTTCTAATCAACACACCTGCTATATTCACCTTCACTCAGCCTTTTTTACATATTGTACTCCTGCACATCCATGAAACAAAACTGAGGGTGCACATGGAGTCCATGCCCACAGAACATGCTTCAAATGGACGTGCACACAGACACCACGGACGCATGACCTATCACCTTGCAAAATATTTAACTGAATGCAGTACATGCTTTTGCACCCTCGTAGAATCAGGCCTGCTGGGCATCAACCCTTTGGGCAGTGGTGTGTAGCACTCATGAAATCAGAAAATAACGTTTTATTTTTCAGATACACGGCTTTGCTCTCGCTAACACTGCGCTCTCTTTTCATTCATTCTCTAGCTTACTCAAAACTCTCTGTTTCCCTCTCGGTCATTGAGCAGAATGAAAAATGCATATTGTACCTTTAATGACACATTACAGTATCTTAATAGGAAAAGAAATGTTAAAATTTAACTATCATAATTAATTGTGATCCTGTGATTTAAATAATGCACTCGCTAGTTAATACAAAAAAATGACAGTGTCAAGTATGGCAACTTGACACCTGAATTTCAAGCAAAATGACATCTTCAAAGTAAATACAGTATGCCAGCAATCTAGCTTATTTGCTATCACACACAGAATCCCCAGTTTTAATGAAGTACAGGCACGCTTTGTCAAAAGATCAAAACATGTGGCACATCTTCAGAGAACATAATGCTGATGGCTCACTGAAACATTTTTTTTCCGGCAAACATCAGTTCATTCTGTCATCCGAAGATGTGCTACATTTTTTGATCCTTTGATAAAGTCAGCCATTACTTCATTAAGCAGAGAAGCTCCTTGTTGTTTCTTTTTTTTTTTTTTTTTTCGCTTGTTTTTATTCAGGCTTTGAAGCTCTTTGCTTTTCCACATTTTATTTATATTGAAAGAATTATTAAAGGAAAAGATAATGCTGAGGGAAAAAAGTCACTATACCAGTCACCATAAAGATGTGATACCCTACAGGGTAACATAATGTAGCAACAGTCAACAACTATAACTCCTCCTGTGGTCACCCACCCCTGCTGCTGTATAAACAGATAATGAATCACAAATTCTTGACTAATTCAATACTTTAAGAGACACTTCAAATGTTCTCATATCTGCTTACAAGAAATAGTGTTTTATATATGCTTTAAACCATTAACAAAAAGTGGATATAGTGTTAATATAATTCTTAATTACTGCAAAAATATCTTGAGATCACCCTTCCTGGGTTTTATTATTTTTTCAGTATAATGAGGAAAAGTATAATGTAATAACGTATCCAGCAAGTCGTGTTGATACTGATCATATCTGCAAAGGAGGTCAGTAACAACATATGTTATTTGTTTACTTACAGTATCCACTCTTGCAATACGATATACGCTTATAGCAGCTGAAGCATTATTAAACTTTACGTCATGTTTAGACACTCAAAGCACTTGTTTGAGGTTAGGAAAAGATCATGGTCTTGTTAAATATTAAAAAAATCAGCAGTTGCTTGAAGTGTGAGGCAGGAAATGTTTACTTTTTTAATATTTAATCAAAATGACAACCCCCCCCCCCCTTACCTTGACCAAAGTACTTTTGTTGTTTAAAGCTACAGACAGAGTGGATTCAGAATGCAAACCCAAGTCCTGAGTCCTGCACTTTCTAAGCCACCTGCCATCCACCAAGACCAACAACCCCAATTCCTGCAACACCAAAAGAAGTGGAACAGAGGCATATTTACAACTGTGTTACATCACCTTTGCCTTCAACAACACTCAGTAAGTATTTTGAAAGTGAAGTTCTTTCCAATACTTTATATACAGCTTTAGTTGCTCAGCAGTCAGGCGTCTCTGTTGTATTTTTTGCTTCATAATGCACCACACATTTTCAATGAGAGACAGCGCTGGATCGCAGACAGACCAGTCTAGTACCCAAACTCCTGTACTACGAAGCCACGCTGTTGTAACATGCACAGATTGTGTCTTGGCATTGTCTTGCTGACAACTCAGCAAGACAGCAGAAGCATCTGTAGCTCCAAAACCCGTATGTTCCTTTCAGCATCAAGGGGCCCTTCACAGATATGGTAGTTACCCATGATGCCATGGGCACTAACACTGTCCCATATCATTATAGATTCTGAATTTTGAACTTTGTGCTGGTAACAATCTGGATGGTCCATCTCCTCTTTAGCCCAGAGTACACAATGTTCATGATTTCCAAAAACAATCTGAAATGTGGACTCATCAGATCACAGCAAACTTTTCCACTTTCCATCAGTCCATCTCAGATTGGGCCCAGAAAAGTTGGCACCATTTCTGGATGTTGTTGATCTATGGCTTTCAAGCCCATGCAGTATCCTTTATACAATCATGTGGGTTTTAGATGCAGTGCTGCCTAGGGGTCAAGGTCACAGGCATTCAGTGTTAGTTTTCAGCCTTGTCCCTTACATGCAGAAATTTTTCTGGATTCTTATACCCAATCAATGTACCATTTAACTAGCTATATATTGTTTATATCGAATATTCTAACTGGGGTTTCTTTTGACCATTTCACAACTTTTCTGGTCTTTTGTTGCCCCTGCTCCAAAGTTTGTGTTTGTGTTGCAGGTATCAAGTTCAGAATGGGTGCGTAAACTTTGAAGTTTATCATTTTGAACATTACATATCTTGTCTTTATACTGTATTTGATTGAATGTATGTTGAAAAGAATTTGCAGATCATTGCATTCTGTTTTTATTAACATTTTATGCAACGTCCCAACTTTTTTGGAATGGGTGTTGTATGATTGAGCTGTTTAACCATCAAACTCAGAATCACTTGCATTGCCATTAAAGGCATAATATGCAACATTTTCCTAAGAAAAAAAAAAATGTATAGAACCATATAAACATAATTCTTCAAAATCATCACTTATGACCCATTTTGCTTTATTCGGGACACTTCTGGACTTCATCCTGTTTAGCAGCAGTGTTTAGCCCCTAGCCAAAACAGAGCATAGGTTTTGAGGTTGGAACCAATGACAGTAAATAAAGACGGACAACACATCTCCACTTCCTCTAACTGTACAAAACAGAAGCCAAAATATCCAAGATATAAGTGCTGCCATCTTGAGCTGGTGATGTTATTTAGAGTCGGAGTCTGCACAGTAGTGACCAGTGTTGGAAATGCACCCACACAGCCAGATGGCTCAGTCCTCAGCTGTCAATCATGGCGTGATACCCCACTTTTATATCATCAAATAATTAATTAAATCCAAACTGATCAGAAAAGCGGTGCTAACGCTTCGGCTTCACTTCTGGGGAGCTGCGGTCCTGTACATTTCTAATATATGTCGGTGGTCCAAACTCTATAAAGTAGCGAACAACAGCTACAACGCTTTCTCTGCTGAGAGCTGCAGAAAGCGATTTACACACATCCACTCAATATGTACTCACCCCTATGCTGATGTGAGGATGGGTGAAGATCTTGAGTTCACAAAACAATCCTGGAGTCTCAGCAGAAAACAGGGTTGCAGCCAATGGCAGTGAATGGCGACCACAGATAAAATGTAAAAAAAAGAACACAAAACAAACACAAAATGTCTCCATCCTGCTCGTGTGGTGTAATCCAAGTGTCCGTGAGCCACGACATTAAAATTTAACCACAAAAGACGCAATTTACACCATGTTTTTAGCCGAAATGTCAACTGTAGCCTCCCAGGTAGCATGTAAACATGGCGTCGATGCATCGCGAGACTTTGTCGATGTATCGCGAGACTTTGTATATCTCGCGATATTTTTACACGTGCATCCATTAAGAGATATACGAAGTCTCGCAATACATCGATTGTACATCCTGCAATACATCCTGCAATACAGGATTGTTTTGTGAACTGAAGATCTTCACCCATCCTCACATCGTCATAGGGGTGAGTACATATTGAGCGGATTATTATCTAGGGGTGGAATATCGCTTTAAGCCCTTGGTCCAAAGCGTTTTTTTTCTCGGCTGAAAACACCAGGCATATTTCTGACACCCAACTGCGAGCACATGAGAGTGCTTTGGAGGTGCTGTGTTATTACAGCTGAGACAACTATTAATTTACATCTTTAACTGCTCTCAATTTGTGATTAATGTTGTGCATTGTGTATATTTTTTGTGTGCTCTTTTCTATGATCATTTTAACTGATGTAAAGATGTAAAAGTGCTCTATAGAATAAATGTATTATTGTTAATATTATTCACACAGTCTATGATTTTTTTTTTTTGTCAGCTGTGCTTCCTGCATCTGTCAGCTACAGCTGTGTTTCTTTCAGCCTTGATTACGATGGTAATGATAGACTTCAAATTTGTCTAATATTATAGTTTGCACTTCATTTGTGAAATATGCCATTTTGCTGCCAGTAGATTTGTCTGTGTTTCTACTGGTCAGATGCTGCAAACACTGCCCTGTTTATATTAACACTAAATTGGGAAATGGGTTGATTTTCCAAGTTGATAACCAATGTTGTGCGGCCGCTTATTCTTGCCTTTGTTAGGTTTAGCCAAGTCAGATCACCAAAAGATACCCTGGGCATGTTTAACCTGCTTCGTAGTGCAGGCCCCAGATTTTTAAATGGAGATGTTTTTTGTTTGTTTTGTTTTAAATCAAACGGTTGGTATCAAATGTTCTAAGTATCAAATAATATAGGTGCTTTGTACAGCATATGCAGTACACCTGAAAAGAAGAGGCTGCATCTTTGAAGACATCTAGCCTGCTGTGGCCTCTTCATGATTCAGAAAAACACATGTATAGCGCCAGCACAGCCTAGTAAACATGTTTTTTCAAATGGATAAAATAAGCCATCACATCATGACAGACATCTGACCACTTTAGCCTTTAAACTATCTCTTCACACTGTGCCTTTCAGAGGAAAGAAATATTGTGTCTTTATGCTCTGAGACATGCAGTGCTGCACATATTGAACTTCCTCAATGTGAGTTCAGACATGCACTTCATCTCAGATATATTTGTTGTGCCTTATTCAGCTCATTTTGGTCGCTGACCTCTCAAATTTGTGTCGCATTTTCATCACACACAAAAGAAACCTTCAGCCCTATTCTGCACATCGAAGTTCAACCCTAAATCTTAATGCTGCTCGGAAATGTTGAAGTTGGAGTGTGCATCCACATGAAAGAGAGAAAGATCTGAAGGATGCCATAAGCTGGGCTCTAGGGCCTGAGCAGAGAGACCCTGAAGACATGCTGGGAATATTAGAGAATGATTGATACTCACAGCTGGGGAACAGAAGAGAGCAAAGGAATGTTGAGGAGTTTTTATCTTGCTCAGTTCCTTTGAAATATGGTTTACAATCCTCTGCTGATCCCCCTTTCCACTAAGAACCTATAGATTATAACACAGGACTGCAAAATGTCTCCCCTATTTCTCATGAAAAGCCACATGACATGCACACATCTGTCTGCTCTGAACCCCAACTCAGCAGACATGCCGTCTCTTTCATATTCTGTCTCTGTATGTGTGTCTAACTAATTAAATCAGTATCTCAACCATGTACAGCTTTAACTTTAGAATAAAGATTAGAAAGACATTCCAACGCAACTGTTACTTTCCTTTGGACTGTTTCCTGGTAAAAGAATCCTTAGAAAGTACACCTGCGTGCAAATCTGTCATGACTACTGTGAAGGACAGAGTCGGGGTTTATTTACCCATTGCCCAAAAAAATCAGTTTACAAACATTAAACAGAACAAGGTCTGGACCCACAAAAGATGTCAGCTTAACAGAACTAAACTCAAACCAAATGAGCAAGTGAATAGACTCAACTTACCTGACAAATGTTACACAAAGGGGTACCATTGTAATGGCCAATCAGCCCATTCTAGAAACAAAGTGGTAAGCCAGTGACAAGCACTCCACAGGCTCCACAGGACAATTTGTCTGTCAGCTTACATAATTTAAACCATTAACCAAAATAAAAGTACCAAAAAACAAAAGCAAAAAGAAAAAAAAACCCAAAACCCTTTCTTCAATTAACCGCTGCTTCAGGAGATGCATCTTTTGCTCAGCCTTGACAGCATTAACCAGCACCCAACACTTTCACAAAGCTCAATTTAAGGGAACTCAAGACTACAAACTTTTAAGCAGAGAAACATTAGCATTCATTTGGAAGCATGTTTATGTCCATCTGGAAACTTTACCTCCAATATCGACTCTTCTTCCAGCTCTGGTTTACTCTTTACCAACTCCAGAGGAAAATAGTTTGCACCTTACTGCTAAATGTTCCACTGTGTGCACCTGATAATCCCTCAGGGATCCGATTAGAAAGAGCACTTTTGACAGGTTGCAAAATGCGAGGCGCACTGCATCTTTTGTTGAAGCTGTTCAAGCAGTGTTTTGCTTTTTTGCTTTTTATTGTGGCTATGCAACCATTAATCAGCTGTCCTTAGCCCAACTGTGATTTTGCTGTGAAGTAAAGAAGCACCTAGTTAACTTCCTACTTAGTAGATAGATAGTTAGCTTCCTAACATCTGCATAAAAAATGGACAGGTGGACAGCACTTGCTCTGGCTCTGATTGAGAGTGAGATGCAGTTATCAAACACTACACTGGATGCAAGGAAAGGGAGAGCCTTGTGAAAGAGGAGAAATCAAGGGGCAGCCTGCCCAGGAAGATGTTGAAAGTGAGTTAACATTATCTTAACACAAACCATGAATTGTTAACTATGAGTGCAGTTTAAATTAATAAAATAAATTACTAGAAATCTCAACTACCACACTAATTTGTCTCCAGGCGTCTGTTCTCTATTCAAATCATGATAGTCATATAGTACTACCATGCACCACACAGCACCAGCCACCATTAATTAGTCCTTGATGAACTTGAGGAATTCAGAGTGATCCTGCAAAAACATGAGACACTCTGAGGGTCTAAAATATGTGGCAGCCAGGGTGTATAATCAGCACTCCAAACACTTAATGCCTATAGAATACGAGTGAAAAAGATGCCTCCTACTGTAAAAACTAGGCTAAATCTGTCCGGCTGCTGTTTGATGATAGGATGCTAACATACGGTGAGCTTTTGAGATTTGTCATTGAAAACAGCTGCTTGATGCCTCCCGAAAAAGATGCTGATGTGAGAAGTGACAGTGAATCAAAATCAAAACAATAACTTTGCAGGCTGTAAAACCAAAACAGCAAGCTAAAAGATGCTGAAAGCATCTGTGGAGCTGAGAGGAAATACAAAGTCGGGTGATAATTCTCTGTGGGTTCATCAAGTGACCCCTTTGACCTCATCTTTTGATGTAATAGTGTGACTATGTCACAACAGCAATAACAATACTTAAGTTGAAAAATAGATCAGGTTAAAAAATGCTTTACAATAAATCAATAAAACATCCGTTACTGATGAACATGGTAAAGTGTTAATAACAGATTTGTGGCAGACCTGGCAGCTTGTTTGACTGACCTTTGTACCCTTGAGCTGATCTCCACTCGCTGAGGTACTCATTCATGATCAATAAGCAATCAGGGAACTTGTCTCTGCATGCTTTGGCCATCGAAAGTGTTTACGAAGCAAGCAATCACTTTTGCAAATCACTGTTTTATTTGCTGTCATATAACCTTACCTTCACCCATATCAGGCTATCAGGCTGCTGCCGTAATATCCATTTGCTAATGCAGTAATTGACCTTACAGCACATTATGCATTTTCATTGGGCTGAGGGAGGCTCATTGTGTTCATTATTTTGTTTTAACACATGCTGCACGTGTAATTCACCACACAGAGGTGATTTTTGTAGACAGACAGAGAGTTTGGAGCATTTTAACAGTGCCCACGCTTAAAAACAGGTTTTATATATATATATATATATGTTTATTTATATATGTGTGTGTATAGGTGTGTGTGTGTGTGTTGTGTGTGTGTGTGTGTGTGTGTGTGTGGTGTGTGTGTGTGTGTGTGTGTGCGCATAATAAAATATTTGGCATTCTCATAAGAATTGAGCAGCAGATGACATTCTGCACTCTAATCTTGTTGCTGCAGTGTGGGATTCATAGTTTTCTAAATCAAAAAGCGTCTGAGCTGAAACCAGGCTCAAAATGTCATGTTCCTGCAATGGAGACCTAATAAAGAGATTCAGTGTTCTGTTGGGCTTTTCTATACTTTTATGAGTACCCAAAACTTCTATGTGGTATTGTATTCCCTGATATTCCATTTTGATTACTGTGTGGTTTAAACATCAATATCAAATTAAAAATAAGTGGAGCGTCCAGTGATATGGCTTTGGACTTTGAAGGTTAAAGTTGTAATATCTAACATTTCTGCATTAAAATGTCTCAGAACAGTAGTTGTATGTTATATATTCTGTTGAGTTGTGCGCTTACATTACCAAATATTTCCAACAATGGTAAAACCCAGACTTATCCAAATTTTATTCAAGCTAACAGCGTGTTTCCTGCTAGACAAGAGTTGCTATAACTTCCAGGAAAAGACAGGATATGTCAGATCAGTCAGAGAGTGAGGAAGAAGGCTTGTGAATGTGACTAAACATAACTTGAAAAAAAAAACCTTAACATATTGCTTTCTCTGTGAACATGATTTTTGCCTGAGTCATGGCAGATTTGAGCAATTAGCAATGGTTGTTGTTTAACAATGAAAACAACAAGAGATACTCTGAGCAGCAGAATTGAAATATTGTGAGCCAATATGGACAAATGCCATGTACCATCCAGCCTGTTCTCACTCCCAGCAAGTCAAATACAGCAGCTTGGTCAGTGCCCCAGTGCTTCAAACTATTACACTGTGGATACCACTTCATTTCTAGAGACTTGCGTTGTTTTCATTTACCGTTGAAATCAGGTGATGCAGTATAATGAGTGGGAAAGTCCACATATGGAGGAGGTTGGAGTGGATTAATGGGTCAAACACATACAGGACGTTCACCGGGGAAACCAGGGTTCATTTCACATGGATAGCAATAGTCCACTACTCAAGAAACTAACTCTTGTTGCTTGCCTTCTTAACTTACTCATTTTGACCAAAACTATGATCTTTCCTAACCTAACCATGTACTTTTGTGCTGAAATCTTACCAAAATGGGACTGTTTTTCATCATTAATCATGTGTTTATTAGGGGGCCAAGCCCGCGGGGGCTGGGGAACGCGACTGCAAAGCAGACGCGTTTCCCAGCACCAGCGGTGCTGGGAACCCTATTGTTTTTGTTCAGATTTTTATTTTTTTTTTTATTATTCTTCCGTTGATAAAAGTCCTGCTGCAGCCTAAACCATACAAGGGAGGGCGGTGCAGTTTGGAGGGATGGTCCAGACCCCTGCACGTACCTCAGACGCAAAAATTCACATATGTCCGCCACTAGGTGGCGCTATAACCAAGGAAAACACCTTTTGGCCTATAATTCCCACACCGTATGTCACACATGCAAAAACCTCATATCCTCACATTCCCTGAATAGGGATGCATCACCTGGGCCAGGCCACACCCATTTCCGCCTAGAATTTTTTTTCGCAAAATTGCGAAAACTGGAAAACCTACTTTTTCGAACTCCTCCTTGGGGTTTTGTCCGATCAGTGTGAAATTTGGCAGGTACAGTCTTCAGATGGACGTGATCTAAAGTTATCAAAAGAATTTTGCTCGGTCAAAAAATGCGCAAATTATTAACGAATACATTTTTCTAGTTAGCTATAAAAACACGAAGAGCTGCATATCTCAGTCAAAATAAATGCTAATGACACCAAATCTGAGATCCTTGATTGGCAAGTCACTGTGGGGTTAGGAGCAAAATTTGGCTGATTTTGTCCACTAGGGGGCGCTGCAAATATGGGACATTTATATCTCTTAAACGGCAACACCGATTTCTACCAAATTTGGTGGGCATGATGCTGGGTCACTCCTGAGGCCATATCTTGATGGTCATCACGACTGGTCAAAGTGGGCGTCGCTTATTACGAGATAAACAACAAACATTTATTTTAGCTCAAGTATTATGCTGAGGGCTGTGAAATTTACAGGGTATATATAGAATGGTACACAGACCAACCATACCAAAAATTATGGGTTTACTCCACTAGGTGGCGCTGTAACGGATGCAAACGCGTTTTGGCATGTAACTTCCACATTTTTGATCACATTTTCATAAACTTTATATCCACGTGTTCCCTACATAGAGCCGCATCTTTTGACATAGGCCACGCCCACTTCCACAACACATTTCTCTTTCTAATACGCTACACGTCAAAAACCTACTTTTTCGAACTCCTCCTAGGGTTTACGCTCCAGCTGCACGAAACTTTGTACATACAGTCTCCAGATGGCCCTGATCAAAAGTTATCAAAAGAATTTTGCTACTCCAAAAAATGCGGGTACTTATAAATAAACAATTTTTTGTGCTAGCTAAAAAACACATATTGTTGCATATTTTTGTCAAAGTAAAAGGTATCAACATGAAACTTGAGTCACTTCTTTCCGTGGTCACCCAGAGGTTCTGTACCAAATTTGGTGCAAATTGGGCAACAGGGGGCGCTATAAACACGGTAATATCAAGCGACACAAAAGTAGCTTGGATCCGCACGAAATTCGGGGAGCGTGATCTGGAGTCCCTCCCGAGCCCGGCCGTAAAGTTTAGTCATGTTTGATCAAAGTGGGCGTGACTTGTCACAAGAAACATATTCTGCCTTTGACACTTGCAGTGCTCTTCCCATTACAGTAAGAGGAAGGGAGAGACAGGGCAGCCTTGTTTGACCTCACATTTAACGGCAAACCTCGGCGACGTGCCTTCCGGTGACGAAACAGAGCCGTTTGTGTTGCGTGGGCTCCGCGACGCCCGGGGGCCGAGTCGCGCGGGAGGCTTGGCCCCCTTTCATAACTGCTTGCAGTTCTAGTTATTATTATTATTATTATTATTATTATTATTATTATTATTATTATTATTTTGATGAAGGTCACCTGACTATTGTTACTATGACAATGAAGGTCACCATTTAATTCTGTCCTGCACATCCAAAACTCATAAAATTAAAAAAAATTCTGAGCAAGCTTTATTTTGAAAGTCTACCTGGACGTTGCATATTTTTTATGGCTAATTTGACCAGGGAGCCCTATATTTGATGTTGTATATTGTAATTGTACATATCGGTTACTTTATTCATGGTCTTCTTCCTTATCTAACGTCTTTATTTATGTTTGTTGTTTTTCTTTTTAAAATATTTTTCTCCATTTTTATTCCTTGTGTTTCATTGTTTAACGACATTTAGAGAGGAAGGCAAAGGAAGACTGTCACTGTACATGGAATCTTGTTTTTAACTGTGCATGTGAGCTTTTTGACTTGACTTGACTTCGGAGCCCTGCACCTGCAAACACCAGAGGGGTGCCTACATAGTTTTATTGCGCCTCTGACCGAGTTGCTGTATTTGATGAGTTGGGAGGGGGAATGTGTTGGGACCATCTAGTGTGGAGTAGCCTTGGAAAAAATCATCTCTTATTAGTTATTATAAGATTATGAGAAACCATGTTTTAAGGGTTGATATTAGAAAGTAACAGAATATAAACGATGTTTATTTATATTTACTGGATCTTGTTTTAGAAGACATCTAAGCAAACTACTTTTGCAGGGACATGAAAGGGTGCGCAGAAGTAGTTCAATAGCAACCCAGCCAACTCATGGACCCAACCTATTTAAATATTAACTAGACAAAGCACAGACAGCTCCTTATTGAGTCTGCCAATTGATTCTTCTTTATAAGTCTAAACCCCAAGCCAACAGAGACCATTACTTCCTGCTTTAAAAACCATTTGAAAGATGGAGGTCCATATGGACTGTACATGGAGGGACTTTGCTTTCACCTGCATCATGTAAAACATTTTTTATGAATTCTGTAAATTCCTTAGGATTAAGGCATAAAATAATAATGGGGGTGTATGAACAAATAAACAAAAGAAATAAATGCTAGTGTGTGTGCTGGACCAGGGAGACGGCATATTGTGTGGAAGAAGCATATAGACAAACATTACTACATTGATCACCATATTAACATCTGTAAAAGCTGCTTTTAGTAGAGATGACCACTCACATTGAGGGTACATCTGCCAGCAAGATTAACAGTAAAATCTGACATTAAAAAGGCATCCTTCAATTACATTTTCTAAATACTTTGAGTTCAGAGATCACAATCTGTGTTCTCTGACAAAGACAGATGGAAAGCTCTTTGTTTTTCAAGCTTGTGAACATCTTACTTTTTACTGTTAAGGCATTAAAAATAAATTCGGTTGATGTAACGTTGTTTGTAGAACATTCAAAGATTTTTTGAGGTTCTCCACTGAACTTATTCTGTTTAATGTTTTTGAGGTTGAAGTTTCCTCTACATTTTGATGACCTAAATATTCTGTTTATTCATGTGTATACAGCAACTGATATGAATGGTGGTTTGCTTATCCTGTGTGTAACTTAACCAGTCTGATCCAATATCTGGAATAGATCATAGAATTATTTTATTTTGATTTATAAAGTGCAGAAAGGGATTCTGTAGGTTTTTCAGAGTGAAATTGTCAAACGGCCAATCACAGCTGTTTCAAACACTTGATGACGAGACAATATTGCCAAACCTCTTCAAAAGCTGTCATTATTAAATAACAAACTGATTGATTGACCAGCGACCTGTCCAGCCTGTACCCTGCCTCTCAGCCAGTGCCAGCTGTGATTGGCTCCTGCCCTCCTCTGCGACCCTCAAGGATGAGCGTGTAGAGCTAATGGATGGATGGATGAATAGTTCAGATTTTTGCTATATATTTTCTCGATTGGTATGACCCCCTTCTCATTTTTTGATAACAGTTCAGTGTGACTTGCTCCATTTATCAGAAACTCTTTACCAAGCTGCAGAAACTCAATAAATTATTCTGTCAGATTGCAGCATTTGAATTGCAGCTCTTTCTTCTTCCCCCTTCAGATTTCTACCCTTGCTGCCGAGCATTCAGTCTCTCTACTTGTGCTCCCACCCCCTCGCACTTAACCCTCACATTCACTCATTTTCCTGCTCCGCACAAACTCCTATTTCTCATGGTAGGCAGCAGGTAATATCCAAGGGCACTTTAACATAGTTTGATAGTTTGTGTGGCCAATAGAGAAGGTAGGAGAGTTCCAAAATAGCATAAAAAAACCTTAGTAATCCAAGGCAGCAGCAGTCAGGATGCGTAATGCCATTTCAAATCGAGCCGGTGTGGCAACTTATTGGCAAACACATTACTTTAAGTTTCTTTTTCTCAATCAATTCACTGGAAAGCTAAAAACCAATCTGGAGCACGGCAGCTCCCACGAGGCCTGATTGATGAGTCTGAGCGGGAATGTGCATATCCAAGCAAGGTTTGGTTTATGTGTCCTCAAATTCCATTGGGTGGAAAATGTGGATTGAGTGAGGCCGTCATGGATTTGGCATCACTAACTTTGGGGCAGATTGCGGAGACTGGATTGATGCTCAGTGGAGGGGATGTGACAGTTCATCTGAAGGAAGAATGGGAGTGAGAGGGGAAAACAAACAGGCAGATCTATATAGAGATTGACAGCGCCACGAGGCTGACAGCGTGCGAGAGTACACAGAAAAGTAGAAATGGAAAATAAAGTAACCCAGACAGAGTAATTGGAAACTGGCACAGCTGCTAAATTAGTAATTAATTTCACTAATAAACATTTCCTGATGTACTCAATAGCTGTCAGCTAAAACAGATACTTCCTGCTGCACTGGAACCTCTGCTTGTTCTCCATCATTCTTCACCATTCTGCAGCAGTGCCGCTTGTGTCAGTCATTTCCAATCAAACAAGCTCCTAATGAGGTCAAAGCTCAGTTACAGTGCTTTATTTTGTGAATGAGCCTGATGAAGGTGTTCATAAGAAAGACCACGAGAATAAATCATTCATTCAGAAATCAATCCTGCAATTAAACCTTCAAGGGTGAAAACTTTCAAGGGTTTTTTTTATTGCTCAAGTTTCCTGCTTGCTGGAGCTCTAAAAGCCTGTACACACAGAAAAAGAAAGGTGCAGGAGCCAAAAATGGCTCTTTGGAGTGATGCCACAGAAGAACCATTTTAAGTTCTTTGTCGATTTTGGCTGGTTGAGTGAAAAACCTCTAACCTGCGATTCTTCTGAATTTTTTCTAAATAAATCAACATTTTAAATGTTAAGTTAATGTAAGACAAGTTCATTAACTTAACATTCCTTTTTAGGTAACAGTCAACTTTATTGTGACATATAATAATGTTACAGAGTACAATTATATAGTCAGATTCAGTCTCTGCATTCAACTCGTCCTAGTATTAGGAGCAGTGGGCAGCCACTGTGCAGTGCTGAGAACCAACCAACTGCAGTTCTAAGCTAGCACCTTGGTCAGGGGTACTGTCTGGAAAATTGACCTTTTTGATGGTGGGGAAAGTGGAGCACCTGGAGGACATCCAAGCAAGGGGAGAGCATGCAAACACAGAGAGGCAGGGCAAACCGGGTCCTGAACCTGAACACCTGGAGTCCAATGGCCAAAACAAACACAAAGTCAGTCATAATGATTGAAAACACAGAGCCCTAAAACCTTAAAATAACTTGTGGATCCATACTAAAAATCAAGAAACACTGAAGGCATTTGAATTTGCTTTACAGCAGCCAAGTTTCTGCAGGGCTCCAAATGAAAGACTTTAAGACCTTTGAAATGCCACATACCCACCACTCCAATAAAATGAAGAACCTTTAGTACTTTATAGAACCACATAAAGAACACAAAGAAATATTCTCTAAGTAAAGAAGTTCTTCAACTAGTGTAGTTCTGTAGAATCAGAGAGCCATTTCTAGGTAGAACTTTTTATAAAGGTTCCAACCTCTCTACTTAGCACAAAACATAAAGGGTTCCACCTTAGAAGTGTTTTATCTAAAACACACTCAGGGGGTTGCTACCGATAACACTTTTGTATGCCAAGGGTTTTATCTAGAACACCCTCTGGGGGTTCTACCAAGAACCTTTTTTATATTCCAAGGTTTTTTTTTCTAGAATCCACCCAGCAGCTTCTCCTGAGAACCATTATATGTCATGAATTGAAGAAAGATTTCAACTATCCTTGATATCCTCCATATTATAGTACAAAGAACTCTTAATGTAAGACAACCCTTGAAGAACCAAAAAATCCTAAGAGGGTTCTTACTGGAACCTGTAGTCTTAGATGGAAACCTTAACAAACCCTTTCTTCATAAAAAAGGTTCTTCAGAAGCATTTTGGAACCCTTATTTCTAAGAGTGCAAGAGTCAGGTTACAAATAACATGAATGCATCAGTGAATTATTTGTGTTTTAGGCCTGAACAGTTGTTAATGGACAGAACATTACAGTGGTGCAGGCTTGAATCAGTTGTAACAGCAGTAATGAGAATCACAGGTTTGTAGTGATTGTTTATTGAGTATATATTGGGTCTGTGAAGAATATCTCTTCTCTTGGCGGTGAGCCATGTTTGTGTTGGAGCCTCGCTGCTCTAGAAACCTTGCAGATTACCTGTGTTAACTGGGACCAGTGCCTGTGTTTGTACATCAGTATCTGGCCTTACAGCTGGCCCATCTCTTAGTATTGTGCCGGCGGTGCCAGTGGTGCTGCTACAGCACTCACTGTAGCCAGTGAAACCCTGCCAAGTATCATGGGTGGCTGGCAGACAGGCAGATGTGGGCACAGAGAAAAAGGAACATGTCTGCTAGTGCTAACTACTGTATCTATCCAAGCGGTGTAGGTATAATAGAGGAGCAGAGTAAGGTTTGCTGAGCCACTTACACAAGACAAATGGAGCTGGACAGGAACATGATTTTATGTGCTAACAATTTTGAACCTGTAGAAAAGGGGAAAAAAGAGTTTCAGGTCCAATGGAACTTAGACAGGTAGCTTAATTGAGATGTTAAATGTTAAACTCACGTTGAATTCCTCCACATCTTATTCCTGCGGAATCCAGGCAAACATACCAGCTGTTTTTAAAGTTAATGTTATGCAAAATCTTGAATAATAAAACTGTAATTCAAATGAGACTCTGAGAAAGCAAATTTCTGGCTATGTTAGCTTAGCATAAACACTGGAAACATGGGAGAACAGCGACCATTGCTATGCCCAAAGATCAGAAAATATGCCTCCCAGCATCTGAAAAACTCATTTATTTACAGTACGTGTTTGTTGTGTTTGTTTAATCTGTACAAAAAACAAAGAGAAGGCAGCATGGTGGGTCAGTAGTTAGCACTGTTGCCTCACAGCAAGAAGGTCCTGAGGCACAGCTTTTTTCTCTGTGGTGTTTGCATGTTCTCCCCGTGTATCCCCTGGATTCTCCAGTTTCCCTTACCATTAAAAAAACATGTTGGTTAGGTTAATTCTCCTCTCAGTGCTCTTGACTAAGGCCCTGGCTTAGAACTGGAGTTGGCCCCCAGGCACTGCTCAGTGGATGCCCAATGCTCCCAACACTTATGATGGGTTAAATGCGGAGTACAGGATCACTGAAGGATAACAGTCTTATTCATATTAGGAGATATATAGTATGATAAGAGAACAAACAAGACTAAGAATTGTTCTGACAGTGCTTTTACCAGACAAAAGCAAACATTTGGTCATGAATAGCAGTTATGTCATGACTAGCAGATATTTTAATTTGATTATTGTTTTGATTTATTGATTAATCTAATGATTATTTCTTTAAGTATTCAATTAATAAAACAATTTACCTAAAATAAATATCAAAAACATGTCCCATTAATATTTCAATATTTTATTTAATCATAAACCTGAAAAACAGACACGTAAAGCACATTAGAATAATGATAATCATGGCATATTTTAAATTTAGTTTAATTTCCACACTACTTGACAGACTCCACGTCAGATACCTGATCAGAAAAATACTGGACCTCAAATCCAAAGGGATTGCTCTGATGCATATTAATTTAATCACTGTGTCAATTCTTTCCATGAACTGGACATTCGGTATTTTTACTGAACTACTTGACTTCAAATTTAAACTGCCTATTACATGGATTTATTTCATCACTGGAGTCATATGCAGGCAAAATGATCACTGGCAATGTATTTTTGAATCAGCGTGAAGCAAAGAAAATAATTTAAATGATTTACAGACTATTAGTAACATTAGTTTTAACCATTTCTGACTCATACATGGCTGATAAGTGAACAGAAAGTATAAAATGGCCAAATAACACAGTTAGATGACACATGGTGTGCAGACATCACTTTAAATAGTAGAGTGATGAAGAAACATCTAGAAAATCTATCCAGAGTGATGACTAACATGTTCCACATGTTGATAATCCTGATATATGGTCCTTGGGTGTTGACAGAAAGTAAACAGGACAGTGTTGCTATCTCACTACTGTTGCTGCTGCAGGAGGACAGAGCACTGGGTGGTCGGTGCTTCACTTGCAGTGCTCGTGCAGAGCAGTTGTACTGCTGTAATGAGCCGTTTCCAGTTTGCCAAGCTAACAGAGATGCATACTGCTGTGTCTCTTTCTAAAATAGTCCCACACTTTAGATGATCGCAGCGGGGCTTCCTCTCTTCAGCTTGTCCTCCAGGTGAATCCATCTCTGACCAGACAGCGCAGTTCATAGTGATGCATCAATGCACGTTATGTAAATCTACATATGTTCGGAACTGATGACGTTGCTTATGTCAACGAATCACTCCAGCCCTAGTATGAAGGTGTTTCTCCAAAGTATTATTTCACTGGTAGGTGAAATCTGGTCTATACAAAGATGTAATTTCAACAAATTTGATGTTTCCTATTAAATGTCATAAATATTAACTATACATGCTGTGTGCTGCCAACAAGAAGCTTCCAGGACACTGTAATGGGAGAAGTTCTTAATGTAAAATAAAGAAATTCCAGTTCTTGCTGTAGCTTAATGTGTATGAGCAAGCACTTATGGTTCCGTCGTAGTATAAAGAGTGACAAAGACATTTGAACAGGAAAATGTAATTGGAGAAAGCACAGGGACATTTTCATTCTTTACATGTACACATATATATATATATATATATATTATATATATATATATATATATATATATATATATATATATATATATATACATGTAAAGAATGAAAATGTCCCTATTGCAAATCCTTGTAAAGTATCAACATTATGAAATAGTTTGTGAAAAAAGTTTGAATGTCTTTTCACTGGTGACCATTGTCTTTTTTTTTTTTTTTTTAATGTCTTTGCAATGGAAAAATTCTCACTGAGCTCAGACATGAGAGTGGTATCAATCTTCTTGTCTACCTCTTGTCAAGAAAAGTGAAATAAGCTTATTTCCCAAAAAAATGAGATGAAGAGGCTTTGGGGGAAAAAACATTGAGACACTTATCCTTCTAAGAACTGATAGGAGAGTCACATTGCAAATTTACACCAGTGTGGTATCAAACTCTACAAGTACAAGTGGTGCTGCTCACCAGTACTGTATTTCATTATTTTAAAGTATTTAGAATATTATCCAGCCGTAACTATAAAATTTCCCATGATTTCACAGGTGTTATTTACCCGTTTTCTGGTATTTTTTGTAGTGTACAGTGGTGCCATCTTTCGTATTTTCCTTTATAGAACAGTACATACTGTGACAATAACTTCAGTCCAATAAATAATTTAAATAAGTGAAAAAAATACAATTGTGTGCAGGTGAGCTGGAGGTGGAGAGAGAAGGGGAAGATGACTGCACTAATCAGTAGGCTGCCCTGAGGGATCAGTCTGCAGAGGCAAGGACTTCTGAATGAGAGAGAGAGCCAGAGAAAAAGAGGGCAGGGGGGGAGGAGAAAGAGAGAAAGTAAAACCTAATACAATATATTAAAAAGAGACCTGAAAAAATGCCTGCGTGAAAACATAAATAATGAAATGATAGTGCAAGCGAGGGACAGGGACAGGTACAGAGACAGGAGGAGATAGGAAAATAGAAAGACAAAGAAGAAGTGTGGAGGCACAATTCATGTATTGCATCTTAAGTGAGAAGTGAGTGCATGAGGACTGAATAATGAAACAAAGATTAGGTATTAGGTATGCCAGGTAGGTCTTTGTTGGAGAGCTCTTGGAAATATTTAAAAAGGTTAGTGTATGAATAAACATAGCTTATCAAGGTCCTTTTACGCAGGGAAAAGAAAGAGATCCTAATGAATAATAAAGAGCTGATGTGACAGGAGAAGCCAGCCTTGTGCTCCACATACCCCCCACCCTCCTCCCCTGTAACACAGTAATGGAATGTTTCCTACAGGACTTTTTACCACAAAGGACAAAGGCATAATCATTAAAATGGGGGAGCAGGGAGGAGTCAATATTGCAAAGAGCTGTTGTTATTCATTGTGCAGGCTACAGATGGACTGTATATTAGGAGCATGGTGTTCCCATTAGAGATTCCACTGACACATGTTCACACAGCCCCATTCAACTGCTCCCAAGGTCTCTGTTACAGTTCTGTCACACACATGTAGGACACTGAAACAGTGAGAGGAACAGAGACAGGGAAATAAAGGGGTCTCTGTTTGACAATGGGAAGTGGTTCTTGGATAATTTTTTTATGAGCCTTAGTTCGTATAATGAAATAGATTGTGACATGCATGTTAATTGTTCACTGTTGCACTGTACTGTACAACAAAAGTAGTTTCCTTAGTGGCAATCAGCCTACATTCTGTGGTATAATGATATAGTGATGCTGTTTAAAAGGATAGTTCAGGTTATTTGATATGGGGTTCTATGAGGTACTTCAGCGTATTACCTACAGAAGCTATGCAATGTACTGCTGTGGACAGAGTCAGCAGCAAAATGCTATTTAGCTATCTAAAAAAGGTTCACCTAAAAAACATCTGTATCAGTTTAATTGTATACTATATTTTCACTGCTTTACCCTGCCATGACACCACCTCTTCTAATGGGAAAAAGTTGTATAAGCCGCATATCGCTTTCTCCAAGCCAACCAAACTCAATGGGGAAAATCAGTAATTTTACAAAACATAGGATCTACTATACTATCATACTGATCTACCCCTAACCTGATCTGTTTGTTGGGTATGGATAGTGATAGTGAAGAGGGAAAAATACCTTTTGTTTCTGATCCTGTCCGCAGCAGTACCTTGCTCAGCTTCCATACTGGTACTCTGCTTTGCCAGATTGGGACGTGGCCGCCATCTATTTTATGTAATACACTGACTAGCAATAAGAACCTCATACACACCCACATTAAATAATGTGGACTGTCCCTTTAGCATAAATACAGCAACTTCACAATTGTTAGTTGCTGTTATTGCAGGTTTAAATTCAGTTTTGAATTTTAGCAGTTTAAATGGTTTTGGTACCTTTGCTTACACTTACTAGTGTCCTTGCTTTATGCCAAGATTGCTTCTTTAGTTTTTCCTCAGTATTTTCTTCCATGTTTTAAGAAACAAAATAAATTATGTCTGAAAAAAATAAAATGGCTTTTATAACGCAGTATAAAAATGTAGTCTGATTGGATCCAATTAAAAGGCAAAAGTGGAGCGTAACTAAAGCAAAAAGAGGCTGACAACATGGTCAAAATACGGTCAAAATAAGCTAAAAATGCAGCAGTGGCAACTTAACAAAAGAGAAGAAACAGAAATTCAAAACACTGCACTGTTAACATACAGCATGTGTTGTATAATATTTCTGGTAACACTGAAATTAGATCAGAAGTTCCAAAATTTGACAGAGACAAACAAAAATTCTGTTGTACCGCTGAACCATCTGGTTATACACAAATCTTACAAAAAATTCTCATGTTAGACACAGTTTCTAATTTCAAGCATAAGCTTTCATGGTGTCTCTGGATATTTTCTCTCCCATCTGCATCAGGAACAGCAGTGCTCCTCTTTTTCGGTTAAGGAAATGTTCAAAAAATAAGACCTTTATTTCCTGTCCCCTCCTGAACTCTTAGAGACTCGCAGCGAGGGTAAAAGTACTCGTCCTGCTGTCTGAAATGGGTGTAAACAGCAAGACTGAGAATATGTCTTCAGGAGTTTTTCTATTTCATCTCATACTTTTTACTTTTTTATCTGTTATTTTTCCACCTGGTTACATTTGGATACGGGATTTGTACTTTTAACACATTCAAAAAATGCTAAATGTACCATCAAAGCCGGCCAGTTGACATTTTGTGGCCTGCCTCTTGAAAGGCGGCAAAGTGCCACTGCTAAAGCCATCTGAAGCAATAGAGGATGCCAAGTTTAAAGTCATCTTTCGGCTCTGTGCGGTCTATGAATCACTCGCGGCCTGGAGGGCGATCTTTCTCTATGTGTAGCTGTTTATCCATCACAACACCAGAGTGCCAGAGGTGCCCTTGACGGTCTTCAATTGGCGTACAGTATTTTCTCAGCCTCTCACCTGGTTGGAGTGTTAATGTTGCAACACAGAGAGGGTACAGATGAGGATGTAGTGGTGAAACTGTGATGATTAAAACACACACTAATTAGATGAAACAAGCTATGCTTTGTATCAAATTAAACAAACTATAAATATGTTCTTTATTAGACAGTATTAAACCATTTATTAGACTTTATTAAAGGGTAATTAGAGACACATTACAATGGAATTGTACTGTAAACTAAAGTGAAATCACATATTGTTTTTTTTTCCTTTTAAAACTAATATGTGAACCAGATATAACAAGAAAAGGCTAAAATTATATAGGTCGAGGAATGTTATGCCCCATATATTTATCCACATATGCCAGTGCCAAAGACAAATTTCAACAATAGAGCAATCTGAATCTGAATATTATGTCTATGGGTGACTGCACAGACTTGTAATAATAAAAACAAATAAATGTGGGCAGATATTGTGATTTGATCAAAGAAGTAGGCATTGATATTGGTTACTCTGCATGGGACCAGCTAAAGCAAGTAAGCAAGGTGTAATAAAGGATATAATAAAGGATATAATCCTGTCTAATGAAGAACACATTTTTTCTATTTTTTGTTTAATTTAATACAAACCATGGCTTGTTACATCTTGTCAGCGTGCCAATAGGTACATGGTGTCTAATTAGTGTAAAGCTGTGTTTGTTTACTGACTAACAAACAATATATGACTAATTTTTGTCTAATTTAATACAATCTACAGCTTGTTATGTCTTATTAGCGTACTGTAAAATAAAGTGTGACCAAGCAATAACCTCTGAAATGTGGGTGGAGAATATGATGAATGTGTCTTTAGAATTATGATAGACAAAAACAGCAAGCCTCTAGTAGAAAGTAATGTAAATTATGGTTCTGATGAATGAGACTATAGTTGAATCTGTATTGGAAGACTTGCTGAGGTAAAGTGTGAGGCTGGTGACTGAGCATCTCTCCCAGTCTCTCAGTGTTGTCGTGTGCCTTTCTGTCACGAATCTCATTCCCTCCTGCACCCACTTGGATTTCATGCAAATTTTTGTTATTCCACGTCATGAAAGGTGCGTTCTCTAAGCGACTGGGTCAGGCTGGGGGAATCACATTAACTGACTCAGATCTGCCACAGTAGCTTATATAACTCTCACTGTCACCGTTTATCAATTTGCAACGCTCCAAATTTTATTGGTGCTAGAATTTTTTTTTTCAGACTGTGTCACTGCTTGTGCTCACTTTTCAGTATTCATTCCACTTTTTGCATATTTACATATTCAAACATTTGTTTATTTATCATTAAGGTAGCAAATAATCAGGACAGCTGTGTTGAGGGATAGCAGATTAAAGCGTAAGGTTAAGACTTTGCTACCAGGAAGCACCACTTGAGCACCCTTCCATGTCGGATTATCAGCACACGTTGGCCATGTTCCCTTTTCTACCCGTTAAAAGGGTTGCACTGCAACATCTGCTCCATAGGGATAATTAGATACTGACTACATCAAAAATCATATAGCATGCAGAAACAAATTTCTTAAGAAAAGAAAAAGAAGCAATAGAGAATTCACCTCATGCATTGTCCTTCCCGTGCAAAATTGGATGATTGTACTGCACATGTTTTAAACATTAGACAAGAAAAGCACATGGCTATGCCTAAGGTGGTTCACAACCCAGTGAAAAGATCATTAAGATGAGCACTTTGAATCAGTGGGTCAAAGGATAGGTTTGGACTTTTCAAGTCTATGTTAACGCAATACTCACCATACATGGGGGAAGTTAGCTTTCAGGGGGTTTTTTTGCCAGAAAGCCCTTTCTGACAAAAATCTTTCTGTCAGAAAGCCCAGAAAACCTTTCTGCCAGAAAGTTCTTTCTGAAAGCTTTAGGAGGTCAGGTGACATAGCAAGAAGAGCAGCAAAGTCCTCACCAGGAGCAAGTTGTGATGGATGAATGGGTACAGGACTTCCACCCAAGACACTGGGCTCTGATACCATTCCTAACATTCAGATCTTTTAGAAATCATTGTCATTTTCTTGTTTTCTATCTCAGTTTGGTTAGATTTAGACAACAAAAGCACTTTGTTTGGTTTAAGAAAAGATAATGGGTTAAAATAGGCTGTTTACCACTGATTGTTAGAAAGGCTTTCGAGCAGAAAGATTTCTGCCAAAAGGACTTTCTGACTGACTTCTGCCCTGTGAGTAAGCATCCCTTTTTGATATACTGTCTGAGAAGAAACCTCTTTATAGTCAAATGCACTACACAAAAGCCACAGACCTCATCCTGTGCAAAAATACACTCTAAAGTTCAACCAAAGCTAATGTGAGATAGTCAGATCAGGTGGGTGTCTCCCAAAGCTACATTCTTTTTAGAGAGAAGTTGTCTTTTTATGTTTCCCCAGACTGTATGTCCTTGTTGAGTGGTGGTAAAGAGTTACGTCCTCGCTGCATTGTTTAGACCATTATTGCTATGAACCTACAGTACATGACCCACTCAAATAGACTGCTGAGGCCTCATATTAGCATTGCTGAACATTAAAATCTGATGTTGCCTGTGGATTTTGTTCCCCTTTTCTTAAAGTGTGGCTGCTCTAAGAAGGAATCACTTCACCACCAGGATGGTGCACAGAAGTGATGAGCATGCACACATAAATCATTCACCCGCCACCCACCAGAGCATTTTATTTTCTACAATTTCACCACCTGCAACTGCACCTCTACTTGTCCCTGTAGGCTATATTATCTTTTTATTTATGCAGAGCACCACAGGCTTTCTGGCTGATACGTTCCTGTGTGTTGTGTTTCCTTTAATGATTAGAGAGGCTGCTTTTAGTAATTTTAAACATTTCCATGGATGCATTGATGTCGTTACAGGACTTATCATTAATATTTAACCAGAAAAACTATACTTGTAGTTTCCAGCTGATTTCCTTTTTCTTTATTGTGTGTTGTATTGATGTATGAGTGTTTTCTTTAACAATTTACTTTAATGATTAGAGAGGCTGCTTTCAGTTTTGTTTCCATGTGTACAGTAATGTCACTGCAGCACATATATTTCATATCATATTTAAGCAGCAAGTTAAGCTGCTGTGCCTTGTGTGTAAATGCTCACAGTGTCTCTCTTAATGGGGAGACACTTCACCCTATTTCCCACCTGCAGCCCATCTGGTATTAATCAGTATGTTAGTTTTTGCAACATGGTCCACCGCAGTGCCATGGTTGTACCTGCAGTCCATGCATTATTAGTGTACAGTGACCAATAACTCATACATATGGCAGTATTTTGAGTATTGCATTAAAATAATATCACAGTCAAAGATTGTTGTTTGTCGTTTTGTTTGGTTGCCAATTGACAAGAACATACAGTAATAAGAGGAGCCTGGCGTGGCCCAACAAAGTGTGAGCAGCACTGTGGAGTAAAAGGGGACAGTGAGTCTGGGCATGAAATCCTTTTCTGTTGAAAACAACCAAGTCATTTATTTAGCTGATGTTGTGGCCTGTTAGCAGCAGGTAGAGCCAGAAGGCTTAGTGGAAATTATTTTACCAGTACTAACTGTGTCGTGACCAAAAAACAAAACAAAACAGGCATCTGGTGTTATTCTTACTGTCTACAGTACAGCGCTGGAGGCTTAACACTCATCCCTGACACTGATGTGAACTTCATTAATACTATTTGAGGTAAGATAAAAAGCTGCATATAAAAGTGTCACATTACCTTGGAAAAACAGTGACAAAAACATTTTTAGTCTGAAGCTGCTTATTTAATCACAAAAATATTAGTTAGATACATCATATTATAATAAGAGTCAGTTTTATTGTTAGAGGTATAGGTATTAATGATAACATTCAGTATGTTCAGGAGAGTATTTTGTAGTGTTTCTCACAGTTAGTGAACACAGAAACCACAGAGTGATTTGTTTAGCAGTCTGAGTCAGAGCGTCACTGTGGGGAAGTCAGTGAAGTGTACTGGAGCTGGGTTTTGGTACAGTAGGCGTGCCGGTAATAGTGTCTTTTTAATTGCGCTCCTGTGTGTGAGCAGGTGAGGGGGAGGCTAGTGTGTGTTCCAGTGTGTGTGAGTGCATTATACTTTGATGAAGTGTGGGTGTGTGGGCACATGTTTATGTGTTTTCGAGTTGTCAATGCAGATTTACAGAAAGTAGTGATGTGATATGTGGAAAGCCCATTTTTATGCTGAGCGCAAAATGAAATGTGTTTGATGTCGCACACAGTTTATGTCCTGTGCCAAGATGAGAATGCTCTTCTGTGGGAAGAGGATGAATACCATTTCATGGGTGACCTTGCAGGGAATTCTCAAAAGATGCTACTGTGGTGTGATTTTAGGACTTAGTAAACATCTTTAACTGTGTTCAGGGTGTTTTACGGCCCCAAGTCATTCCTCACTCTCCTTATTTACAATCAAAACTCACTAAATTAATTCTTGAAGACTGAGAGCGCCAGTTTGCCTCGAGCAGAATTTGCAATGGAACAGAAAATGCATTACACACAAAAACAGGCTTGCACACAGACATTTCAATCCCTCACTCAAAATAAAGTTTAATACCCAACAGACATATTCATGAGTGTACACTATAAATCAAATGAAACCCTGCTTTACAAAAGAGTTGACCAAAACAAAAAAACAAATCTACACCTCTTAATTACTTATAAAACACGGGCTTCACATGTTGTATTAACAGACATTATTTAAGTATTTTACAGGAATCTTTTGCATTTGTAAGTGTAAATAACTGCATTTACAGAAATTTCTGGATTGTGCAAACACTGGTCATGCCGTGTATGGGGTATCCTTCAGTTAAAGGCACACTGTGGAATATTTTACCACTAGTAGTGTGATGGGGCAATGTTTTTAAAGGATATTTTGTTTGTAGCTTATGGAGGACACACATGCATGTGCACGAGTATGACAAAGATGTGGTATACGTTCTTGCTATTCCACTGATTAGCAGTTAGTGGTGCTAACACACCAGGAATAATAGCAAAGTGGCAGCTTTTGCAAGCAAGCAAATGCTACAAAGCTCCAAGATATCAAATGAATTGGCTTTTAAAATATTTCTTACACCTCAAGGATACACACAGAGTGATTTGGCAATAAACATTGTATCTAAATATAACATGGTTGATTTACAAGAAAAGTCCACAAAGTAGCCTACCTTTAAGGTCTCATTTGGGCTAAGACATTACAGTTTCCATCACGTCAAAATTGATATTTAAGTGGTTTTTTTTAAATCACATATGTACTGTGCTAGATGTCATCTTTAAGTCACTATCTGACACAAACATGGCACAAAGTGTTCAACTCTCAGTGAATTAATTACAGAGTTCCATGTTGACCATATAGCTTTATCTTATTTGTTGCTAGCTAACCATGACTCTTAGCTGCCGTTAGCAGGCAACAGGATTGGGCTCAGCAGGCTCCCAGTGAACACAGCTGTAAACACCCTAACAACGTCTTCAGCAAGTCCCTGGAAACATGTCATATGGACATATGAACTTTAAGATGCACTTTTGTTGTCTTCGATAAACTTGGAGGGATATAATTTTTTTTTTACTTTGGTGTCCCATATAGAGACAACAAACCAACCAACCAAAAAATTAGTCCTTCATTAGTCCCACAACTGGGAAAATTTCAGCTTGTGGAAAGTGGATGGCAAATAGAATATGCCTAAATAAATAAATACAAACCAACAGCAATAGTAAATAAGCAATATAATAAGAAGAGATAAAATTTAGGAACAATATAAACATGAGAAAATATAAATGGCCTGTGTGCAGTATGAAATGCTATTTTATTTTGAATACAGGGTATGGTGACATCCATGATTCACATTTCTTCTGAAAAGCATTGTTTATGTTATCTCAGGAAAAGATTAAATCGAAAGCAACTGGACTTGTTTAAAAGTCTTATTGAAACGTTTCGCTTCTCATCCAAGAAGCTTCATCAGTTCATGCCTGCCAGACTAGTCAGAGCTAGTCTAACTAAATGGTGGGAACCCCAGGTATTTAACCTCTGTGGATGTGTTCAAATTCATGAGTGCTCCAATCAGATTGACAACAGTCGTTTGGAGTCGTTGATCACTGGGTGTGACCCGAAACCAGGTATGAGTGTCAGTCGTTAGAGACAAAGGACTGTGGACCACAGTCGTTAGAGTTACATGAATGTAATACCTGGGGTTCCCACCATTTAGTTAGACTAGCTCTGACTAGTCTGGCAGGCATGAACTGATGAAGCTTCTTGGATGAGAAGCGAAACGTCTTCAATAAGACTTTTAAACAAGTCCAGTTGCTTTCGATTTAATCTTTTCCTGAGATTACAATGACCTGGACGAATGAGAACATTCACGGACACTCAAGGTTGTGTCCAGCGTGAGCGTGTGCATGCAAAAACTGACATCACTGCACGTCTCGAATCAAGTGCTACCTCAAGACGAGGTAACTTGGGACTGTTCACTCCTTTTCATTTTGAAAAGGCAACAGCCAATGAGGAAACTCCAACACTCGACTAACCAGTGGTGTAACTTCATCACTCAGTCAGTCAGTCAGTCAGTCAGTCAGTCACAGTATTTCTCATTTATATTGCTGGCCTCAAGCTTTGCTGCAGTCCAGCCAATGAGATGTATTTGACGCTGGCACCTTTTAACCTGTTTGACTGAGCAATAATAATAAGTTACATTGAATATGTAACACCAAGTGCCTGGTATTACTTGCAGGTAGTAATGTTCCCTAGCCGTAAAGGAAGTGAATTAAGACCACAGGAGTTGACTTCATGTAATGGCCTTTTCAAGTCAAACACAGCAGGAGAGCAACAGCAACGTCTCACTCTGTCCAAATTTATTTCCCAACTATAGCAGGCTGCATGGGTTACTATTGCAGAGAATATGCCCCACACTTTTTTTTTTTTCGACCTTTCAAATACATGGATGGTGTATAATGTCTTGAAAGTCATTTGGCAACCTAATGGAAATGCTTGTATACACTTTAAGATATGAGTATGTGTTTTAGTTATGTGTTTAGTCAGTAGGTAGTTCCTGGTATAAAATCGTATTGTAAATGGATATTCCTTCCAAATATCTTTTTAGATGTTTTAATGTTGTGCTGTTTTAGAAAACCTTCAACTATTCTTCATTTTTTCATCCTTTGTTTTCTTACCCATTGAGCTCAGAAGAGAAGCAGTGATGGTTTCTTGGGTTATTCAGAGAAATACAGAGATAAAAAAGAAGAGAGCGAGGGAAACAGCATTACTTGATCTTACGCTTTTTGTTTGCTCTGGGAATTCTGCAGCCTTATTATTGTGTTTACTAATTTAACATTAGTGAGGTCAATTGTTTCGCTTTGTTCCAGTCCCAGTAGGCCTGCTCCTCTTCTTTTCTGTTACATTGGCTTTGCAAAAAGACCAATTAACTTGTGGACATTTCAGTACATTCTTTATATTCTTCTCATCCAATTATGGTCAGAACTAGTTTAAATCAGAAGACATTTGTTAGATTTTTTTTTCTAGTCTATAGAAATGACTTTCTCCAGACAAATTAAAGACAACTAGAATTCAATTCAAATAGAAAAAAACACCATTTCTGTAAATTCCTTAGGCAGGGCAGGGAAAACACTTGAACGGAAGGAAATGTATTGATTTGATCTAAGAACATACACTAATCAGTATTCATGTTTGAGAAGCCCTGGATTATTCACACAATATTGTCATGTGTATTAACATGATACCCATATCTATATATCTATCTAGTCTTAAGATTATTTCTGATGGTGTAGTTATATTTGATACATAGCATTGCATACTTACTTTGCTTAAGCATGTTCTGAGAAGAAAATGTATCATTTGCAGACCTGTGATCTACAAATCTCAAATTAACTTAAAATTGACAGCGCCTGCCTTACAATCAGTTATTTCCCCTGATATAATGCATCACAATTAAGGGTTTAGTCAGGTATAGCCATGGACCAAAAGAGAAAAGCAAACATTTTGGAAGATAAGATTGCAGCGATGGTAAAGGAGATCCAAGCCAGCTTGTATTAACAGCAACATATATTATTCAGTGGACTGTAGGTTGACAAACAAGGACAAACACGCCGCTTGGGAGTGTGTTGGTATTACTTCCTCACACACTTAAATTGAGAATTCCTATCACATTGCTCATTAAGCTAATGCAAAGTTCATTAGACAAGTCTAGACTTTGCTTAAAGATAAAATCATTTCCACATTTAAGTAGGGTTCTATAAATAACTACTTATATGTGACCCTGGTTAGGGTTAGGGTAATTTGTAGTTTGCAAGCTTGGAGGGTGTTGGTGTTTTGTGAAGGGAGAGGAGGACGCTGCACCACTAGCAGGCTTATACCCACAGTCTACATTATTTGAGTCAGATGGTACTTAGCTTCCATGTCATCCCTTAATCATAGAACATCCAAAGACAGTATTTTCCCTCTTCTACAATGGACACTTAACAACAAAATGGCATACAATTAAATTAAAAAAAAAAAAATCTGTTGTTCATTTAGTCATATTACTCATTTAGATTTCACTTTCCTGTTTTAATTATTGTTTCACAAAATATAGATGTTTTTCATAATTAAGGGTGCATTGCTAGGCATCTAAACAGAAAGGGGTTCATAAAGCTGAATGAAGAATTTTAAAATCCTGAAGATTTCTGCGAGTGGGAGAGAAAAGGAAATGTACTGATTGCTCTCAATATCAAGAATAGAGAATAAAGCTGCATTCTGCTACAATGACGTTATTAAACTCTTTGGAGATAACATTACATAGCTCTGTCTCGCTCTCTCTCACACACATACACTCAATCTCTGTCTCTTTTTACCTCTCACTCTTATCAGTGACATCATCCACATTTTTCTGTTCAGTTTTGGTCGCACGTTGTCTCTCCTTCCCCTCTGCAGCCGTCCCTCAGACCTGCACGCAGCGGCGCCCTGGCTAATGTGATTTCCTCTCTTTCCTTCTCATGCCGTTAGGTGATTTAGACGTCCAGATGCATGTCCAGATGCACGTCCAGATGCATGCAAACATCAGACACATTTGAAATAAAATTTGCGTGATTCTGACTGAGGAGCTAATTTGCCAATTTTTTTCACTTTGGTTAGACAATTAACACTAGCTCAAAGCTGTGCGTGTTACTTTTCCCATCCTTACCTACAGTTTAATACTGCTGCTTAATTTAGAATGGCAATAAACCCTGCACTCTCCAGTTATGCTGTCTGTTTATACCTTCCAGCCAATCAGAATTCTCCGTGCCCATAGCCATTATCTCACACATAACATTCATGTTTCACTTCAGATCTTTCCTGGTAACAACTTTAACAGTGCTGTTGACTGATCTCGTCACTTCACATGCTGCCACTTAGCACTGAAGTTCTCAACAAGCAAACATTTAGCACTTTGACAGTTTCTGAAAGCATATTGGAAGCTACCTTTCTTGCCACATACATTCATCCTGCATTTGATTTTTTTGCTGTGAAGACATATGTGCTAATTGGTATTGTTAAAATGTAAGAGGGGACAGAGGGAGCCGGTAGAGTTTTTATTTTGCTGTGATTTGACAGTGAATGTAAAAAGAAGAAAGGGTGTGTTTGTAACCACCTGCATAAATACGGAAAGCAAGGGGAATACAATACAAAAATGCATATTACATGTTTTAGGTGTTTCCCTCTTCCAACACACCTGATTCAAATGATGAGCATGTGTTCCAGCCTCTGCTGAAGCCTGACGATGACCTATTCATTTGAATCAGGTGAGCTGAAGGAAACATCTAAAAATGCACTGTAGTCTTGTTTTTAGAGTTTTGAAGTTGGCCTGGCAATACCACATAAATTAAGAAAAAAATCCTCTCCCCTTTATTGCTGACACACATATTACTTATGACAGTAATACAGTACATTCATCAGATCGGAAAAGGAGGTGCAGGAATTTGATTAAGTGCAGCAGACCTTGAGACGATCTCTGCCTCAGAACAAGGAGATCAAGGCAACCAGAACAGCTGAACCAAACGTCAGTGCAAGCAATGTGGTTGACCCAGGAAAAAAGGGAAGTGAGCCGGGCTGAGAGCTAAGCTAACACAGCTTAGACCTAATGCTGTTGCTCTGCCATGTCTCCTCCTGGCCAAAGTCCGTTCGCAGTTCAATAAAATGGATGAGATAAGACTCAACTAAGGCTGGGCCCACACTACAAGAGTTTTAAAATCCTAACTGATTTTAAAATCTGGCTGCACCACATCAAGAGAAACTAGGGCAGCTGTGGTTAAGTGGTAGCGCAAGGTCATCCACTAATCGGAACATTAGCAGTTTGATCCCTGGCTCCCTTGAGTCTGCATGCTGAAGTATCCTTGGGCAAGATACTGAACCTCAAATTGCCCCTGAGGTATAGCCATTGGTGTGTAAGTTTGTGTGAATGGTTAGTTTCCAAAGTGCAGAGCCATGGCAGCCTCTGCAATTACTATGAGAAAGGATGAATGTGTTGTAAAGCGCTTTGAGTGGTCGGAAGACTAGAAGTGTCATATAAATGCAGTCCATTTACCATAACAATTACTTTACACATTCTAATTTCTCAGTTTTGAAAATAATGGCATGTCACACACTACAGGATATTATCAAGATTATCGTGCCAGAGGGAGCATGGTCTCACGTGATTTCATGAAGAACGTGATGTCATGTGACAGACATAGTGGAGCAACTCGCTGCAGTAACGCTTTGCAGTGAGAAAAAACAAAAGCAGAAGTTAAGCCTAGATGAGAAAATATTTGGGGAAATTAGCTGTCTATTTCTTCAGTGAGAATTCAATTGTTTTGATACCTGTCATGACATCATCCAGATCTTAAGTTGTAATTATCAAACATGTTTGACATTTGCGATTCAAAATCATGGAGAGTCCAGTCAGTAACATTAAGATTATGTCTGCAAACGCCTCACACTACAGGATCATTTGGACAGATTATCTGGTCAGACCAGCCTTGAATTGAGAATCCCCCTGAGAGAGGTGAATCGGACCGAAAATCTGCCCAGTTGACTCAGCAGCAGGAAACCTAAGACTGCTGTGCCCTCATTTTAACAGAGACGTGGCTCACAAATGAACATAGGCGGAGTGTATTCAGGGCTGATAGAACACAAGACTCCGGTAAGATGAGAAGCAGCAGTCTCTGTGTCTATATCAGTGATGCTTGGTGCACAAATGCAGTGAGAGGGTATGGAAAATGTTCAACGGATGTGGAATTGTTATTGTTAAGATGTCAACCAGAAAAATGGCCATAACATCAGCATCAGTGATATCAGGGAGGTGAGGTGCCTGTGTGCATGTCCTCATATCCTTGTATAATCTATTAGTTTGCCAAATTATACATAAAATGTGCACTTAATATAATTTAAAATATTGCCATGTAAAACTGCTGCTGTAAGCTAACCAGAATCTCCAGCCACTATGGGGCACAGGTTGTCTTGTTAATGAAATGCAAACCAGAGATGAATAAAATACTCTTCTCATAGTCTTTACAACACACATCTCACACACCCCTGCATTGGTGTCATATACCATTAAAACTGTCCAGCATCAGTGCAATTTCAACACTGGTTGGTCCTTATTCGATGCTCTTCAATCACTGCTTCCCCTTCTCTGGCTTTTTATTAAATATTCACTGAATGTACAACTTCACTCTGCACTCATACATTTTATTTTGAGACTGTCTCTGAAGAAAACCTGAAAACAAGTTTGTAGTTGGGAGTTGCCAAGATGCCTGAGCTTACTGTCTCCACTAACTGTGTAAAGTCGTTAGATATAGAGCTGTTAAATAAAATACATCAATAGTTTTCTTTGCCTCAGGTTTAACTTGGCGATCAAATGAAAAATAGAAGAAAACTGAGTGCACATCAGAACCACACAAAGAAAAAAGCAATGGTCATTAGCAAACATTGCCATCCTATCCGTTAGAACATGTGAAATTACATTTAAAGAGGAAATAATTGGGAATGAGAGTAGAGACAATAATATATCTTATTTTCAGTAACATCAACACAGGTTAAATGACTCTTTTAGTGCCAGCAGGTGCATCAGGAGCGAGGTGTGGGAAATGTGACCATATGGCGATGATAGGTCACCGTAGACAAAGGTCCAGAGAGAGTGCCTGAACAAACCTGTGCTGGCAGGTAAAATTAAAAACACCCTGTCAAAACGCAAACAAAATTAACTGCCTGCTTTAATCCCAAGGGATGCTGCCTTGCAGGTGCATATCTGTCTGCGTTTTGGCCTCTGGCCCTGGTCTGGCAGAGGAGCGAAGCATAAGGTAAATGAAGTGGAGAACATGGTCGAGCCTGGTGGGTGGCAGGCACAGGGCAGAGGGGTGCCAGCCTGCCAGTCCCCTCCTTGGACAGAGAGGGTTAGGGGGCAATGGAGACAGCGTCTGAGCTGGATGAAACAGTCCTAGACATCAAACAGCGTGAGGTCTTACAAGGCTCATTAGGAAAGAGGCTGCAAGTCTTTTAGCCCCTTCTTTATTGTGTTAAATAGGCGCACACATTTTTGTTCCCATGGTGAGCTATACGGCTCATTTTCAGGATGTGAGATGTTAGAAACATAAAAAGGAGTGAGGACAAAAAAAGCAACACAATTTAATACAATAGCCCTGTTGTAAGTGCTACCTTTGTATAGCTCAAAACGTTGGACTTGTGTTTAGAAGAGGTGGAATGGAACCAAATATATTTACTCAATTATACAATTGCTTCTGTGTGTGTGTGTGCGCACGTGATCAACAGACCTGCATCTTGTCTGCAGTTAATCTTGAATACTACTGGACCTATCAGCCTTTTTTGTGCACATTCATGACCGTATGCTAAAAGACCTCTGTGAATTTTGAAAAACCTTAAAAACTTTCATGTCATCCCATTCTTGTGAATGTGATATAGTAGTAGTTTCTTCAGACTTGACACAAATTAAAGGATGAACTGATTAGATTTTGGTGGTCAAAGGTCAAAGTCACATGACCTCACTAAACACATTTTTTCCCATAACTCAATAATTAATTCACCAATTATGACAAAATTACACATGTCTGATAAGATAAGATGATGGAAGCGATGACATTCATCCAAAAGGTCAAAGGACGGCTCCACTGTGACATCATAATATTCAGCTCCCTATAAGCCCTCTGTACTCTGTAAAAATAGTCTCTAAGTGAAGACAGCAAGTTTCTCACAAAAATATTCACTGGAATCACACATGTATAGTGAGAACTCCCATTTTTACCAGAAAATACTCTTAATATCTTTTATTAAATTCCCTTAAAGCTATAAGTCAGTATAGTGGTAAGTTTCATATTAAATTCCATCTTCATTCTTCATTACATACATTAATGTATGAATAATACTAGTCTAATGATATAATGTATATTAATATAACAATCATGAGGGCCATTTTGCTGAAATAAGTGCTCTTACTTTTAATACTTTCTGTACATTTCCCTGATTATATTGACATGCTTTTACTTAAGTAACATTTTCAACGCAGGACTTTTACTTGTAATGGAGTTTTTTTTTACAGTGTGGTATGCTGTAGTACTTTTACATTGAAGCATCTGAATACTTCTGAATCCTCCACCACTGCTGTTTGACCTGAAGCAGTGTTGATTCACCTCTATTGTATTTATTATGGCTAACATTTTGGTTGCATTATAACTGTAAGGTGTACCAAATATTACTCTTATTACTATACGCTTGCACAACTAGAATAATGGCAAAAAATAGCCACTAATTTGGAATTACTGTCTGGAACAAAATTTCTATGTCTCCACGTCTGTCACAAAATGTGATAAGACACGATTTGCTGCATAACAAAACAGCAGTAATTTGAATATTCTAATAATGTGCTGAGGTAGACCGGATAATGAGAACACCTCTCCTACAAAGGTGTGTCATATTAGGTTGAATGGCAATTATCAGCATTTGTCAGCTGTGAAAGAACACAGTATCAGATTATCTGTGCCACCAAAACAGGAGAAACTGTCAAAAAACCTTGCAAAATCATTTAATATATCAGAGAGAACTCAAGGTTTCACCACCAAATGTCAAATAAAGACACCCTGCTTTTAGAGGAAGAAACTGAAACTAGTCAACATGGATATGATGGGCACATAAAAAGAATTGACAAATCCATTCAAGCTAATATGACCCACATTTGTAGCTGCGATGACGCAAGTACTTCAAAGTTGAAGTTCTTTTTCATGAATAGTTTACAATATTTTGTTGTTATTCTGTCTTCTCTGTAAGTCAAAGTGTCTCTGATTCTTTAGACAAGAGACAAATGGGAATTATCACACTTTCACATCAAGGAGTGATTTCTCTTCTTTTTCTTTTCTTTAAAAAAATCTTGACAGCTTACAACTTTAGTCTGACTTGATTTGATAAATTAAAACAATGGCAGTCAGTACGTGATGTATTGTCACAGAAGACTGCCTATGTTTTCTATGCCAAAATAGAATGTTTTTTTTTTATATTTGTGTACCTGGTATTAATAATAGCAAGTGTTCTGACAAATGCACCAACTCAGTTTTGATTAATAGACAGTTTGTCTGTAAAGTAACACATGTAACATTTGTGTACAAGTCTTGGATCAGGCCGATGAACTAGGCTAGACTGAAGGTGCAGTAAGCAGTTCTGGAGAAAGATAGTTGATTTCTCATTCCAAAGTTTTCAAATTACTGACACTTTGGATTGGTGGTTTGAAGATGGTTGTTTGCTGAGTCTCATAGGTGGTTTTGTGATTGGCCAAAGTCTCCCATCGTGAGCTAGATTTTCTAAAGCTTGATGACAGAGCCACAAGCAGGGGCAGTTTTCTCTGAGACCACTTGAATTACATTATGCTTAAAGGAGCAATACCTAACAATTGGCATCCAAAAATTACTACTTGAGCCTAAATAGCGAGTTGGAGCCACCAGTGTTTCCCAACCCTGATCAGGTTGTTATCAGGCTTCTGCAGAGGCTTGATGACGAGCTGATCATTTGAATCAGGTGTGTTGGAGCAGGGAAACATCTAAAACATGCAGGGCAGGGGTCCCTGAGGACCAGGGTTGGGAAACACTGCCATAGACGGTAAATTGAATAGGTTCCCCATTTAATAAAATATCTGTGGTTGAATTGAGTTGTCCCCCCGCCTCCTCCCCCAGACTCCAGGACTCTCAGGCAGGCTGCAGGAACACTGCAGGATTATATTTTACAATTTATACTTTACAGTTTTATTGCACAGAATCTTTTATCCAAAGCCAAGTTCATCTGAGAGCTGATACAGCAAGCAACAGCAAGTTCTATGTTGCAAGTTGACCAGCTGTTTATAAAACTGTCAGTTGTCTGTCAATGTAAAGTTAATCCCATTATCCTAAAAACAAAAGCCCACTGCTCTGAAAACACACACTGTGGAGTTCAGTGACGGTCTGTATTACTGCCTGCCAGACTCCATCAACATATTGCTCAATTTAAACTTTATACACATTTACTCTTTTTAAAGGATTATTAATGATTAGTCACAGCTCATAAATAGATACTTAATCACTCTGCAAACATTCAGCATTATTTTGAACCCTAATTAATGTAAAACAGGCAAACAATAACACAATTTATATGTACCGGAATAGGAATTTCAAAGAGGGACACTGTGGCTCTGTCGTTGTTGTCATAGAAACAAGTATTTCAACATGCCATGTTTCCTTACTTTATGATGACATATCATGGTCATTTTCTGATTTACTACAGTAAATATATAACAGATTTTTCCTTTAAAAGCAATAAAGGAACTTTTACCTAATGTTGTTGAAAATAAACTGCCTACCCCAGCTTTAAGACCTGCAGTTTATGGTGAGTAATAGTTAGTATGGATCATGATTATGTAATTTAATGCAGACACTCAACAGTTGAGCCAGGATAGCCTAATATTGCTGTTTTACATAACTTTAGACTACAGCAAATACATAAAGAAGGTCTGTCCAAAGACATTTAATGGTTTATGACTCCAGAAAGAATAGCACAATTCCCCAATACTAAGTCTGGAACTATCTCTTTAACCATTAATATTTAACCACATTTTGGCAATGTCATCTCCTTTTGATAGCTAATGCAATAACTAATATAATATTTTTTCACTTCCATTCACTGAGCCTCTCCTGAAACTGAAGCACACTTCCCTGCTTGCCATCTAGCTGCAAAATAGTGTGTGTGAATTTAGCTTTTGTACACTGTTTCTTTGAGTTAAGTCTGTGAAAACATAAGGACGCAGATAAGTGTCATTTTAAAGACTGGGGTAAAGGCAAAGTGGATTGCTTTTCCTGTCTTACGTGACTTTTGCATAACTACTGTATTAAAAAGGCTCCCTGCCCAAACTTCCATTAGCACCATCTTCCCTGTGGAGAATATCATAAGTGTGAGAAAATGGCTTCTCATTTTTAGACATATTGGCATTTTCAAACTGCTGATTGCTGATTGCTGTCACACAGAGATTGTTTTATAATAATAATCCTTCTGTATCACAGTTCTGTGGACATTTAAAGCAGAGTTCTGAAATTGAATATACATTGTGCAGCGGCTGTGGTAGAAAGATAGGGGTGTACTGTATTCTCTGAAAACCTTATTGTTCACTAGCAAATAGAAAATAACTATTGTATTAAGCAATAAAAATTATCACACTCCTATTATTGTGGGTGTAAACAGGCTGGCACATTAAATATCAGACAGGGTGCTGCTTTCTATTAAACCAATCAATTATACTGATCAGCCTTACAAAGACATTTCATCATGTTGAAGGCTCATATGAATGTGCTACTATCAGTCAGGAAATCAGAGATCCACCACTTCCAAATAGCTGTGGGGAATATCTGAAAAAATGGCACCAAATGCCAAAAAATGAGTGTTTAGCAGAGCTGTCAACAAGGGAAATTTAATTTAGTTTTTAAGGACGGCACTGTCGTCTGCTGGTCTGATGGACGGTCCATCTTTTTGGTCCAGTGAGAAATATTTCAACAACTATTGGATAACACCATTAGCAATATATTTATGTTAAGGGTTAATTCTCAGATGCTTAACTAAGATAGTGAAAATGGTATATACACAAAAAATAGATACGTCAGTTTCAAACAATATAACCATCACTGCCCACATCCCATGCCTCTTTAATACTGACATGGATTTTAAGTGATTTATCCACTAGATGACACCGCCCAGAGTCAAAGGTTACCCCCAACAAGTCAAAAGGAGGTTAATGTACCTCTTAAGAAAGAGACAAAAGCAGAGGTAGCGTTGTAGGTGGTGGCGGTCTGTGAATCCATTAAATGCATTGTGACATGTGGATGGAGAATTCTATTTACTAATTGATGACAAACATCATTTCCAGTACTTTCAGATTGTTAAAACTCATTTGTTGTGTTCTGTGGTCATGTCGGGGGGTTAGTAGGTGGGGAAAGGCCCTTCTCAGTAATGTTCCTGCTTTCATTCACAACACAGCATATTTGCTGTAATGTTTCAAGGTCTTGAGGTGGGAAATTGCCAGTGCAGATTTCCCAGAATACTGATTCTGGCTCTCATTCATGACGCCTACCAGGGAAAATACTGGAACATTTCTGGAAAAGGCTGCGTTTGAATGACGCTTAAGGTTCTGCATAAATGGGCCTTCTGCTTGTTGCATATCTGTATTATAATGTACTAGAAACACAATGCAAAGATGTCGCCCATTCAGTCCAATGACAATTGCTTACCTGAGTTTTCAAGCTTCCAGGTTTAATTCCCGGATATATGGAGCACTGAACATGCACAGTGGTGTTTCCCCCTTGCCCTCACCTACCAGTTCACACACAGACTTTACAATGTGATGATGTTGCAGATTTTTAAATTGCTTTTCTCGGCTCAATGAAAGTTTTACAACTACTGTATAAAACCTCCATTGATCAGAAATTCATGATAGAAAGAGTCATACTTACCAAACTGAGCTACAGTTTGAGGTGTCCTGTCAACAGTTTTACAGATGTCTCCTTTAAAAAGGTGGCCAATAGACAAAATTCTTTTTGGTCCATAGGAGAATTTTTCCTGCAATAACAGCGGCCACACAGAAAAATTTGAAGCAAGGCTGAATGGCAATGCACTATTTAGGTTCATATATTACATCTATGGTCTGTTTTCAAACAATCTCTCAATATTCTACATTAAATCTCACATTGAGCAGATTTATAAACACATTTTCATATATTTTTCATATATTTAATGACTGACAAGAAATGAATGAGTAAATCCAAAAACAAACAAGAATGTAAACAAACCAATTTTCATTGTCCTTAGATTCAGTCAATGTTCAATGGAGCTGAATCAGATAGATACATACATAGATACATAGATAGATAAATAGATGTGTTAATTTGTTTTTGTGAAAGGCATGAAAGAGCTAATGTGTTTTTCCACACTTAATTATTTCATCAGCGGAGTATAATCATATTTGGAGTAATGCCCTGGGGACATTATAAATTTGGTCCTGGTATACTGGGGAAGAACTAATGCTAGTTAACATATCAACATTTTGCGGTGTATTAAATTAATTTGCTATTTAATAGAAAATCAAAATACTGGCTGTTTCCTCTTGGGTATAATTTCCCATTTGTGAATATTAAATGGAAATTTAGAACAAAGATATAGGAGATCAGTAAAGGTCAAGTATCTGCTAACAAGCCCTCTCTGCATGTAAACAAATACCTTGTATCTTTTAAAATGCCTCTTTTTAAACTGGCAAATGGACTGGAGAAAAAGTGTGAAAACAATTAAATCATTCTTCATTTTACAATGCCACATGTGGTGCTTCCCTCACTTGACATACAGTATGTGGGGGAGATCAGGAGTGTTGTAACCCTGGGTTAGTTGTAACACTGTCAGAATGTCCAATCAGAAAGGTGCTGCAGTGATGTCATCAATATCGTACATTTACTTTTTGAGCTTATGACGTGTTTCTGTCTCTGTGTATATTGTAGTAGAATATAAATACATACTTATATTGTATTTTATCTTATATTTTATTTTATTCTATTTTATTCTATTTTATTCTAGCTTTATGTATTTTTTCTATTCTTGAATTAGAGGATTTATAACGAGCAATTTCCCCTGCATGGGTCATTTCTGGTTCTGATTCTGAAAGTTTTTTTTTTTTTTTTTTTTTTCAGCAGGATTATGTTTTGTCTGGTGTTGATTGTATTGTAGATACAATAGTTTGACTTACATAACCCAAAAAAGCAGTTTCTCGATTTTAATTTGATGCTTTGCCCTCAAGCCCACATGCTAAAACAGTTTGCTGTATGGCTACTTGGGGTGGGGGTAGTTGTAACAGTTCATTAAAATTATGAGAAATTCAGCAATTATATGCATGAAACACTTTGCAAATTCAAGACAAAAGAAGTGTAGCTCACTTCTTTAAGATTGGCATTAGTTCCACCTGGGTCTGATTAGTTCATTGTCTCTTTAGTCATTGTGTTTCTCTGTTTCTGTGTGAGTTTATTGTCATCCTTTGGTGTTGCCCCTGCGTTTCAGCTCTTTGTTGCATTTGCTCAACTTTAGATTTGTTTTTTGGACTTTTTAATCATTTTCCTTTGTTAGATTTGTTTGTTTTCTGGACTGTAGTTTTGACCCACCTGCCCTGCAAGTAAGCTTTTGTTTATTGTTTCTTTATTAAATCACATTTTGAACTCTTTCTGCTTTGCCCAATCTGTATTTTTGGGTCCACCATCTCATAAGTTTTGACACACACTGTGGCAGTATCAAACCACTGAGTTAATGATGCTCAAACAAAAACTGTTCCTACCATCCCCGGTCTCCCCTCCTAAAATAAGGATGCCTTTTGAATTACCGATAATTTAGATCATAAACTGATATGCTTCTAACAAAATTTTGCTGGCGTTTACTCAAATTTAGCTTCCTTAACTGATCATTAAATCCCAATCCCCCCGTGCTACTGACAAACTAAACACAAAACAACAATAGTTGACTTCAATGTGTCTGTTTTACACAGCCACCCCCTGCTGCTAAGCCTCCTAATGGGTGTGCCATCGTGAAAATAAAGTGTCATTTCCCCCTTTCCAGTGAATTATTGGCCGTTAATTTCCATTTGAAATCTACAGTCTAATTAACAGGTTTGAAACTACATCAACAGTGGTGATAACCACTGTTTTATTAATAGAACATGCCTTTTGCAGAGTCTGCACACAAAGCCAAGGCAAAGATGGATGTCTTGGCTTTAATTAACCAGAATTATTTACTGACTAGGGCTGGCTTATGGGAGCATCACTCATGTAATGGATATATTAGCAAAAGACTGAAGGGATTAGCTTCTGTGGAATTAACAGACTGTGGGCAGTTCATCATGTAGTGATGGTACTATACAATATTTATACTATATTTATAAACCAATAGTGAATGTTGTATGTGCATATACATGTGAATGTGATCACATGTGCTTATCTGTTATGTTTCTCCAGCAGAAAACACTTTGCATCCTTGACAGGATGGATAACAGAATGATGCCATCTGTTGTTCATTATGAAGCCCATGCCAAGTGTGTTTTCCTAAATCCGAAATCTATTTTATATACTATGCTGTTCACTGGACTGCACATCCAATGGGACTAAACTGCTGTTACATTCATGTGCCTTTCAAAAGTTTCTCACTATGTTTTCATTATTGTTATAACTCAAACTTTATGATCACAGAGAAGGAATCTGAGTCTGCATACAGTCGAGGGCTTGCCCTTTCAGCTGGCGATCAGCCGAGTCAAAAGCTATATAATAAGTTCCAGTGATGTCCTCTGATCTGCCGCTCCTGCAGGGCTTCTCCTCTTTTGAATGAGCCTCATAGTATTTCAGCTGTTTGGCCTTCAATCCCAGCCCAACATCATGTATGTATAAACGTCCTGCTGTGTACAGTATGGGCTGCTCCATATTGTATGTGTTTCCATGAAAGACTACTCATCATGGGGATATAGAGTACGATATGTACATGAATATTTTCAGTGCATTGTTCTTCATATGGAACGTACTTCCCCTGCATAACAGCGACTTTCAGAAATAACTTTTTACTTTGAAAATGATTTCCCTGCTTAAGATGCTTTTTCAGTACAGAATCACATCTTTTGAAAATCCTTTCATCAAAGCTTGCAGTCTTTGTGTGAAAGTAACATTATGTACTGAGGCAAAGTTATTGATTTCTCTGATTCAGGGAGCAGACAGCACCTTTACCTTTACTTTCAAATGCTCCATGACAGTGAAGACACATGCTTTACCATATCTACAACCATTCAGTGCTGCCTATTTGTTGGTACAGTACGTCCTGACACCAAAAATTGCTTTGTGCTGCTGGACTGCTGGAATGCTCATCTTCACTGGCTCAAGGTTAGTCACCAAATACCAACCTGTTCTTTGCTATTTTTTTTTTTTTTTTTTTGCTTTTTATCTGAACCAGCACTAGCTGGTCTCACTCATACTTTCCCATGAGCAGCATTATCAACCAGTGGGTATCATTTAAAAATACTGATATCAGTGCAAATACCAGTCCCCTTAAAATAATACTTCATTTAATACCTTTGTTTTTATTTTTTCTACTTAATTTGATACTGATCATGTGAATGGAAGCATTCGTGAAATAATCCTTCCTCATTTTTAGGAATTTATAGTTATCAGATGCATTAGGCGTGTGAGCAAAACCGTACAAAGTAATTTTCTTTTTTTCTTTTCAGGATCTGAGTTTAATGAATGCAGGTATTGTATGACTGGTAGGGGTGTGCGATACTGCAAAATTCAGGTATCGATCCGATACCAAGTAAATACAGGGCCAGTATTGCTGATACCGATACTTTTTACCTAGAAAAGCAGCTTATCTACTTTCGTGTAGGGGAGAGCAATGCATCATAATTTATGAAGTGCATGCATCATCAATATGCAAATTTGAATGAAAATTGAAAATCTGAATTTTCATGATCATTGAATGATTTTCTGATTTTTCCTTTAATTAGCTGTTCATGATTATTATCATAATAAAAGACTTTAGGCAAATAAAAAAATACTTTTTATTAACTAACTCAATATTTGCAATTTTATCAACAAACTCAATTTGCAAACATTATTATTATTATAAAATTATTACCAGAGAGCTGAGAACTGAGAAATGTTTTAAATTAAAATTTTACTTTTTCAGTTAAGAGTTTTGTTCAGTTTTTGTTCATAATATAACAATATAAATATAACAATATAACAATGTCAACAATATAACAATATAACAAAAATTTTCCTTTCATTACACACAATTGTTTGTGAAAAATAAAGTCAATATGTAACTGCACACCGGCAACAACTCACAGCATAGCAGGGGAGGAGGGGGTGGGGCAAAGTGAGCATGAGCAAAGCGAGAGGAGTGGTGTTTGCACAACCCACTATGATTTAATGGGAACTGTATACTGAACGTAGAGAAGAGAAACTGAAACTTAAGTATTGATCTCATCACGCAAGTATTGATCAATATCGATACCAACATTGGTATCAATACTATCGCTATTTTAGATCGATCCGCCCACCACTGATGACTGGAGAAGTTTTGTTGCTACTTGATACTCATTTCGGTTATTTTGTTCAATACCTCAAAGGAGAAATCTGTAATATATTCTCTGTAATAAAATAAATCATTAAACCTGATATGTCAGAGATCAATGAAACATGTTAAGTTGAAATGCTCACTTCTCTAACAACAAATCCTCCAGCCGTGGTGTCCTCCTGTGAAATTTCTGTTCCAGGCCGAAATAGCGTATGGTTTTTGTTTGCCTGTTTCAAAGTAATACCAAATGTTTGCTGAATGAGTAAGTGTCTGTTTGAGCTGTAAGACATCATTAGTAATCTATTGGAAGGAATAGATGTTTATAACTGTTAAACTGAGTAATATGTTAATGGAGTTTGGCAGACAGTGAAACAGGCAGCCACTGAACTTTTGTTTTCAGGATAACAGGCTTCACTTTGCATTGACAGACAACTGACAGTTATAAACAGCTGATCAACTTACAGTGTAAGACTCGTTCTCACTTGTTTTGTCAATTTACAATGTTGTACTAGTCTTGCACTCCTGCAGTGCTCCTGCAGCCTGCCTAAGATTCCTCCTGTCTAGAGAAAGGGACGGGAGGAAACAAAAGTTTAAATTTAAATGCATGTTATTTTTCAGAATCTATATATGGATGTGTTTTGTGACAATCATCTCTACAAATTACTGTCAAGTAGATTTTGTATGTGAAAAAAAGAAAAGATATATATGTATTAAAACTGACGTAAAGAACAAGAAAACAAAAACATGACAATAAGAGGGTGGACGTTTAGCTCACTTGGTAGAGCGTCCGACCCATGTATGGAGGCTGTCAGTCCTCTGCAGCGGCCGCTGGTTCGACTCACGCCTTCGGCCCTTTGCTGCGTGTCATCCACTCTCTCTCTGCCCCGTTTCCTGACTACTCTCTGGCTGTCCTGTCCAATAAAGGCAAAAATGCCAAAAAAATAACTTAAAAAAAAAAACAAAAAAACATGACAATAAGAATAAATGAAAATAGAGGAAGGAGAATGCAGAGACATTATATGATGCTGTTTAGTCAATATAAATAAATTAAAGGAATGAAATAAGGCAATGTCACATAATGTCAATGTAAAAGTACGAACAAAGAATAACGATTAAAATGTATATATAATGTGATATATAGGTCATGTAATTTTACATAACATCCAGAATTATTTTTGGATGGCAGCCCTTCATCTAGATTAATTTTTGACAACTTTGCTTTAAAAGTATGGTGTACCGATACCCAGCCCTAAAATATTTGGTTGTATGCTTGTGCAGCCCTTTAAGTAACCTAAAGCACATGGATACAAACAGATTCTTTACTTAAAGTGGAGGTAATTTTTAGGGACATTAGCCTTGGTTTGACTCTAACTTAATCTGTCTCTAGTTTTGTGGCGATAAAAATTCAATACCCCCTGAAGAAATGCATGAACGCAGTGCTACATACAGATTTGTCTTGCATAAATGCATGCATTTACACACTCACCAGCCACACACACCCCTGAACGCCTGAAGTAATGTCTTTCTAAATAACCTGTTCTTGAATGTCGTGATAAATAAGAGTCACATTTGGATTCAGGATTGAATTCCAATAAATAGTTTTGTTCATCTGAAACAAAAGCAATCTATAATGTCGACAATTCGTGTGAATGCAATCAAGGGTCTGGCATACAGCAGTGAAAGCTGTGGAGCAGTCGTCTCAGCTTTATGCTTACTTAGATCAACCTCTGCCTCCAGTGCTGGTGGCCCTCAGTTATGTGGTCTGGTGTGGTCATATTTTAACTTGTGGTAAATGTCAGATTTGTTGCTATGATTCATGTGAAATGCGAACGGCTAGAAATGGTAAACAGAAAATGGCAAAATCAGCAGGAGATTGGTCTGTGTTTGCAGTTGTGCCGCTGGTCACCACTGGGTCCTGCTTGGCGTTTATTTAACATGACACATTTCAACAGCACCTGGGGAGCAAGGTCATGGCTGCACACACAACACAAACACACATACATGTATGCAGGCACACACACCTGCATTCTTCGAATCATTAATTTAATATTGGACATCCCTGCTGCTTTCTGAAAGAAAGCCACTTCTTTGCAAATCTGAAGGGCGACATGTTTTTAATTATTGACATTCAGGTGAGGATTAGCATTTGATGCTGTCTGACCCCGCAGACATGAGTGGCAGTGGGGCGGGTGGGGAGGAGCACAAGAGGCTAGGGGCTGGCGATTTTCAGGGACAAAGAGCCTACTGAGGAGGCAGAGGAATGGGGCTGGGGAGGTGGAGGTGCAGTGATTCACATGCAGTGCAGGAGGCCTCTCTGTATCACCCCACCCCTCCCCCAAATCCCAGGAGGGCAGGGGGGAATTGATGAAACGAGCAGGAAGGCCTAATTAAAGGCTCTCAGCTCAAACGCATTGATGTATTACATCTATTATGCCACAGTTCGATAGGTCTGCCAGGCCGGGGCTGCCGCGGCTACTGAGTCCCGCCAAACAAACTGAATAAATAATAGCAGCTGAGAGGGAGGAGAGAGAGAGAGAGAACAGAGAGAATGAGAGAGGGGGAGATAATTCCAACAGGCGTAGTTGTGATGAAGCCTGCTATAGCCATAGGCATGTCAAACTGCCTCCAAGATTTATATTATATATGTAAAGCTCCATTTACAATCTATATAGCAGGAGTTGCAAGCAGGGAATGAAAGGAATAAAAAAATATCGTGAGCCAAAGTCAATAAGTGCTGATTTAGAGATTGCCTTATTGACAAAAATTCAGCATGTTTGATTTATTATGAATAGCTATTGCTTATAAATAATGTTGAAAAAAATCAAATAAAATGCCATTGGTAATTAGAGCTAATTAATGGACAAAAAACAAAAATAAAAATGAAAATTCACCAACTACAAGGGCACTCGCCAAAGCAATAGACCAGTCCAGTTTCCAGAACTATTAATCCTGCAACATTTTCCTACTGGTCAGGTTTGCTTTTACAAAGACAAAACTCAAATGATCCAGGATTTGTATCAAAAAATTGCAAAGTCATCTTTTGGAAATGGTCAATCATTAGTCAGACAGTTGGCGGGTAAAAAGACAGCAAATGGCCCAGTATCTGCTGGGACATCGTATTGTACCATCAGGTTCTGTTTATTTTGGTGATGATCTGGAGTGCATATTAGCAGACTTTAGAACATCACTCATAAGACAGCAGATATTAAAAAATTCAATAATACAAGTATTTCTCATTACACATACCACTGTAGACTTTTGTCATTGGTTCAAAGGGTGTTCACACCAGAAATGAAACACTCCAGAGTTCACTTAACTCCTTTGAGGCAGGCCAGAGAGCATTTGTCTGGTCCGGACCAGAGTTCGAGTCAGGTGTTCGCACCAACACAAAGGAACCACCATGCTCCAGGGTTTCGGGTCAACCAGACTAAACAAGGCTGGTATGAACCCAAAACACTGCTGACTCAAAAAACAGACAATATGCTTGGATGTTTCATCAACAACAAAGTTAGCAAGTATTATGCTAGCTCAAAATAACCTTCAAATAGGCTTATTTTGGTTTCATCGACTTGGAAAAAAGTGTAAGGATAGTTTGGACATTGCTTATTTATTACCTACCTGCTACAGTTGTGATTGAGATGGCTGCTATGTTGTGTGTTGCAATTGACCTTTCTCACATGTTAATGAAAGTAAAAAATAATTTGTGTCTGCCCTGTGACTTGGATTTGCTCCAAATTTTAATGCATTCTTCCTTGGCCCATGCAACCCTCCTCCCCCGAGTTTCATGAAAATTGGGCCAGTTTTTCCATAATTCTGCTGAAAAACAAATCGACAAATAAACAGAACCTTGGTCAAGGTAAAGATGTTTAAAATTCAATACAGTGTGATGCAAAATATGAAGAAAATTAAGGCAGTGCAGCCTTGACTGTTTGGCTTATACCAATTTTCAAGCCCATGTTTGGCTTTGAGATCAAAGGTCAAATCCACCAACAACTCAACTGCTTATGGATATGAGTTAATTTGTCACTAATGGTAGATGGGAGGAGTGGAGGAGTTAATGGGGTTGATTTGTGTTTGTTTGGGATGACTGAATGCACGTTTATTTGGCATGTAGGGGTTGTGCAGGAGAAGAATGTGCATATAGGAGAGAGGTGGGGAGGAGCAGGGACGAGGAGACTAGAAAACAGTGCATGAAATTATGCACACACTTAATGCAGTTGTGTAGGGAGGGATGGAAATGAAATTGGTATGGGGTTCATAAAAAGATAAAAAGCCTCATGCTTTTACATTCCACTCTTCACCAAACTCAATATTGTTATTGGCTAATTTACCAGATGAATACAGCTCTTAATGCATTCAATCTCTGCAAAGGCAGATTTTTTTTTTCACTATGCTATTGTGTGTTCTGTTGTTCGCAATTTAATATCTCAACATGTCACTCATGAACCAAACACATTCACATTTTTCTAACTAGATGGAGCACGATTTTAACTTTGCACTTTAACTTTATTTTCCCCCAAGGAAAATTTGTCTGGCATCCAGGTGAAACACGGAAGATACAAAGACTTGAATATGAGACACATTAAACATGATAAAACTACACATATGCTCAAACCTACCATATGAGTTCACATAAAATACAGTGTACATAAAAGTGACACCATTATAAAACCTGGAGTACATCCAGCCATCACCATCCAACTCAGTCTTTCCCTTCTTACTGTGTGCACCATTAACAATTTCCACATTATAAACCATTTTTACACCAAAATTAACCCTTATATACAGGTTTTTGAAACGGACCTTTACCTGCTAAAATTAGGTGATTAACCCTTTTCCCATTGTCAGTAGAAGAATTTGTTTTTCCGTTTTTATTCTGATGTGTGCTGGAAAGCAGTGTGAAAGGTCTTTTTTTTAAAAGTCTCTGTGCGTTCAGCTCTCAGTGTTTTTGTAGTTTCTAACAGAATCTCTGTGGTGTGAAATTTAGTTTCTCTCCTGTGCGCTGTTTCAAACATTTCCTGATTTTCCACTTTATGATAAAAGCTTTTGGATAACAAAATAATGGAGGACTTTTACTGTGAAGATCAGACCTGGAGCCAGAAATACTCATGACTGCTGATTATACACATTCCAACTAAAGACAATAGCCAGATTTTAGTGGGTTTATATAATGCTTGATAAAAAAAAAAAACTTGATACCACCCACAAACAAATGTGCAAACTGATCTGCTAATGGTGCGCGCTTAGGATTTCATCTTTCAAACACACAAGACAACACACTGTAATTTAGTATGTTTGATGAATAGCAATATGTGGCGTTTGACCCTAGTGTACAAAATACTGGGAGGAAAAAATGCAAATAGGTTGATTAAGCACACGTGCTGCGATTTGCCAAGCCTGAAAATTATTTGCGGTGACTGTGACTGCGTCTGTTTTTAATACATTTGAAAGGAAGGTGTTTATCGGCCCAGCGGTGCACACAGATGGCTGCTATTATTGTGGCGAGGAGGAAACACTCTGATTTAAAGTCATTCCTGATTAACTATTTAAGGCATGCATTTATTTTTATTTTCATTCAATAACCCTTAATGCAGAAAAACACCATAATTAAACATAAATCTATTGCAGTCTATTTGCAGCCAAATGAAACTGAAATGACCAAACTATTAAGTGACCTTTATTATGTCTTCCTATTTCCTTCTTTTCACAAACATTTTGAACTTAGATTTTTTGACAGGTTGCGTGTCTCTCCCGCAGCACGCTCCTCTCTCCCCAGAGCACCTGTTTCTCCTTAGTGTGCACCTGTCCTCCCCCTTCACTGCCCAACTGCTCTGCTGTGGGACCGCTTGGATTTAGAGACCTGACCACTGCCTGTACCCCGACTTCAGTCCCTCAAGGCAGGGCATTTATCGCTATTGTCAGATCAGATACACCACTGACCAGCTGCCTGGTGTGCATGACAACAGCCTGAGTATCCCACTTGAGTGCTCGGGCCACAAAGGACACAGCTCGCACCTCTGGTGCAATGGATTTATTATTATACCTAATTAATTAATTAATTAATTATTCATTTTTAAATAAGTTTTATTACATTTTGTCTTTTGTTCTTCATCTTATAACTTGCCATCAGGCCCTTAGATAGTTTTTAGTCCAATCAGATTTGGCTGTCCAATATGAATATTCAATAATTTGTTCTTTTCTTTTCAGTTCAGCGCCACACTAAACTTCTCTATCAGCCTACACGAGTTTGTTTTACCAGTAAGAGACAAGATTTAATGCCTTTTGTCACCGTGCATGTTCCATGCTTGTTTAAATTCATGTTACGAAGATGAGTTTAAAATTGCAGTTTTTCAAAGGGAGTCTGGTAAGTTTGGCGAGAGCAATAAAACAGATGTTTCTGATTAAACAAACGGTATCTCACTCTTTAGAAAAGGTCCGTCCCTGTAGAGATCGTGGCAGTGACAAAAACAAGCTCAAGCCCTTCACGTGCCTGGTGAAGTGGCTGCAGTGCGACAGCTGCGCTCTGTTTCTATTACTCTTTCTGCCATTCTTTCTGATTTTCACAGGCCAATGCACGCAATTATGCAGCTAAGTGCACTAGCTAATATAACATATATTTATGATTATCCTTAATTCCTTATCTGTGTGTTTTTGTAGGCTTTTATCTGTTTCATCCTGTAACTGTAATGCACTCTGACTGACAAAGGGCAAAAACAACAAATACTTGACTGGAAGAATCTCAGTCGACTGAGGGGTCTCTGACTAATGATTCAAATATTTGACTCTCAGGGGCAGCCCTAGTATTCAAAGCTGAAAATTAGGAACATTCTCAAAAAGAAACAATTAATTATCGGCTTTATATTATTAAACCAAAATCTCCCAAATGGTCTGTGGACAAGTTTCCATCCAGTAGAGTACATGAGGATATGTGGCGTGGTGAGCCCTTAATGCTCAGATGAAGACAGTAAGCCCTGGAAACATGGAGGACATGAGGTGGATTCTGTCAGTGTAAATCCAGCAGCCAACTACATAAAGAAAGGGATATAAAAAGCAGGACAGCGACAAATTCAGAAGCAGTGCTTTCTGGTTCTGGCAAAGTGACGAAAGAATTCTGTGTGCGTTTGTCTCATCCTTTCTGTATGTGTGTATCTGTGTGTGTGTTGTTGTGACGGTGTGTAAATATATGTCTTTGCTTGCAGAGCACACGGAGGAGCAGATTTGTGAGACAAGCTCGAGCAGTTGCCTTCACAGCAGTGGTGAGATTGGAAGCGAGTGGTTTCTGAGCCAGTGTGACTGATGGCGTCTGTTAGCAGCGACGGCCACAGAGAGGACGTCTTGTACTGGCGGCAGGGGGAAGCTGAAGCTTCCGGAAACAATGCCGTCCTCAGAGAGTCTGCAGAAATGACAGGACAAGCAGGGCCAGTGTTTCCATTCACAGTCCTCTCAACCTTATGACACTTTTCTCGCTTCCACCTCTCACTTATTATGATGCCTCGTAACACTCCTCGCCTTCCATGTCTGCCTTCTTCCCTCACCTCCTTAACATACTATATCCCCAGCACCAGACCTGAGCTGACTCTGTCACAAATAGGCAACTGTCTTCACAGGGCAGTCCTGCCTACATCTTTCTGTTTTCCTCCTTTCCAGACAGGCTTTATAATACCTTTCCCAAGTTCACATACATACACTGACACAAGCCACCTTCTTTCAACCAGCAACCAAGCAACAGTGTAAGTTATAATTTTGAATTCTCTTTCTGTGATCTTTCTTGATCATAGAAACTATATCAGGTCAGATTCTAAACCGTTGTTCTTCTTGCTAATTAGCTGACAGGGACCAATTATTTGACTTTTTTTTTTTGTAACTATAGCAACAATTATACTGTAAGTATACATCTTCATGATCTATTCATTATCTTTACAGTATTTAATTTATGCAGGTATTAGCTGATCAATGTCAAAGGACCTTTGTGTAGGATTTTTTGTTGCAGCGAGTGTTGAGCTTGGAAATCGCACACACCTCACTTACCCTCCTGTTCATAGCATGTAGAAACATCTACAAAACTAGAAAAACAAGAAAGGCTGTATTTAGAGCGATTGTTTTGTTCATCTGTTCTGGGCTACTGGAGAAACATGGCGGTGCAACATAGTGGCCTCTATGGAAGAGATATACCCAGCTCATTGTACGATCACAAAAACACAATTACTTTTTTTAGTTGAATAAGATTTGGCTGTCCAATACAAATACTGGAAGAATCACTTTTTTTAAGTTCAGTGCACCACACAAAATTCCTACATCATTCTACGTGAGTTTTTTTTTTCCAGGTGTTTTAATGTCTTGAAAACATTGGATTTTCACACAGTCACAGGAAGTTTGAATAAGTAGTAAAAAATTATTTGTATAGCATCTTTTAAACCAATGTTACAAAATGCTGCATGGTAAACACATATGGAAAGTATTAGCATATTATGTAACAAAATGCCAAAATACATGAATATACAGTACATGCACATAAATATAGATACACATATATACGTGTACATGACCTCATAAAGTATGCATCCTGCTATAGTTCTATTATGCAGTCAGTGCACTGCAGAGCATCTCTCACTATCCAGCGTCACCTCCATACACGTTGCGCGCTCCTTCATGCCATGAGTTAAGGTTTTATTTCGACCAAACCAAAGTCGGTGGTTGTTGGAACAGTCGAAAGACGAGCCGATATGTTTTTGGTGAGGTGTAGTTTGCTCCTGTTGAGTTTGAAGCTGACAATGGTGATGTTAAAATTACGGTTTTGCAAAGGGAGTTTGGTTATTTTGGTGAGAGCAACAAATCAGCTATTTCTCGTTAAATAAAACATATCCTACTCTTTAAAAAAAAAGGTCTGTCTCTGTAGTGACCCTTTCCATAATGTTATCAGACACTAATAATACTTATTTGAGCCTGTCAATGGCAAAAACAAGCGCAAGTAAGCATCACCTGTCCTGTGAGCCCCATGGAGCACTCTGGTGAAGTTGCTTATGGTGTGTCACCTCCGCTCCGTTTCTATCACAGTTTTTATTTTTAGTGGTGATTTTGAAGTTTGTGAAGTTTAACTTACTTACTTACTAACCTCGTTTCACTTCGCACGCCAATTAATGGTGCATGGATATTTTTAAAATAGGTGCACAAGTTAATATTAAAATATACCTATAGTTCCCCTTATTTATAATTCTTCACTGAAATGTTATCCCTATGCTTTTCTTTATACGCTTCTGTCTGTTTTATCCTGTTATTGTAACACACATGGACAAAAAAGCAAACAGACAAACAAATGCTCGACTTAAAGAAACTCAGTTGACTGACTGATGATTTGGATCTTCAACTTTCAGGGGGCAGCCCTAGAGAACATATGGAAATATTATATTCCATTTCTGCCACTTTCTGTCAATCCAAAGTAAATCCTACACACTGGACCTTTAAGACAGGCTACAACAACAAGCTGTCAGCCCTCTCCCCTAGAAATGATATTTATATTTGTTTTGAAAACATGATTGATACTGAAAACATTTTTTGAATGTATGTAATTTTAGCATGGAGGTGTTCTGGGTCTATTGTGGGTGTATAAATCACAAGACTTTCATAAGATACTTGATTACATCAAATCATTCAAATTTTTAAAAGACTTTAAAGTAAGTTTTGAAAGTGCAAACTTAACTTTTAAAAACAGGATTTAAAAGATTTGAAAATAAGATCTGAATGTCTGAAATGATTGTGCCCTCTTGCAGGGTCTGCAGATTAATGTTTTCCATGTTGCAAATCATGTTTTCATAGTTTTGAAACTTGCTTTGCAGACATTCAGTACAGTCCTTTCAGAGATTCAAATCACTTTTTTCAGAGATTCAGCAGTCTATTTTCAAGCAGTCTCTTTTTAGACATTCAGATCTGTGCTGTCAGCTTTGCATTCTGGGATTTCTGGCAGGGTTTTAACATGGGAAAATGGTCTGAAACCAAATAGGATGTAAGCCGCTCATCAATCTCAACACAGTTCCACTGGTCACACTAGACGTCCATTAAAACGACTTGATAAAAAGCATATATCCAGTGTTTTGAACTGTGTTGCTGTCAGAAGTAGCCAGCGTAGCTTAAATTCTGTAGCTAGCAGCGAGATATGTATCACAGCCGTGCATCAGCGAAAAGGACCTGCTGGTAAGCTTTACAGGCCAAAAAGGTATGCGTAGTAAAGGTTCAGTAAATCAGATTTACATTAATTCATTACTACATTATTAAGACATTTGTTTCATGTATTATATAAAATTTTGTCCTACTGCAGTTTCCAGAGGTCAAGAGCAAAGAGCTTGAGAAACACCAGCAATGAGTGCCGTGGCTGCTGGGCTTTCAACACATGGCTGCTTTTTGTGTCCCCGACTTAAGAAAAAGTATAACCACATGTGACATGAAAATGTGGTTTGCTTCTGAAACCGCAGGAAACGTATATGTCTGTTGGCTTTGATAGTCATACATATTCCTCAAATAATTATAAAACACATATGGAGATTCATGCATTCCATGTTGTCACCGAGAACAACATTTAAAATGTAAAAAAAAAGAACACAGGTAGCATGTAAACACGGCGTCGAGGTATCGAGAGACTTCGTATATCTCTTAATGGATGCACGTGTGAAAATATCCTGAGATCGACGCCATGTTTACATCAGGGCTCTCAAGTCTCACACATTGAGCGTGACAGTCACGCTTTTCGTCTTTTGTCATGCACTCCCGCCACACATTGTATTTCTCACGCTGAAAAAAAATACCGGTAAATTTCTCTGGTGCGCCGTTGCTATGGAACCGGGAGGAATCAAGCACGTCTGCTATGGAGTCGAGCCTGTCACTTACCTGTCAATCAAAAAAGGAAAGGGGCGGGCTAAGATAACGCAACAACCAATGAAAAAAAGCATTGTTATCACGTGATTAGCCGAACTGTTTTAAGTGGGAGCCAACAACACAAATGATGAAGGACTCCAAAAAGGCAACAAACACTTACAACAAACAACACCAGTCATAATCTCTCTCTCTCTCTCTCCCTCTCTCACACACACATACACGTATTCTGTACACGGAAATTGAATAAGCTTGTATTGGTTGAACTGTCATGCCTTGTCATCTTGTAACATTACATAACATTATATAATAATATTATACAACATATACATTATTAATATCGGTGTAATATCGCTTTAAAGCCCTGTCAAAAATCCCTGAATGACAGTATTGTATCTCTGAAAAAAGTGAGCCAAGCATGGACTGTGTTGAATGTCTGCAAAGCAAGTTTCAAAACTTTGAAGACACAGATTTGCCATTGAAAACACACTCAATGCAAAAGTGAAGCTTTTAAGTTTTAAAACCATTTTTTAAAATATTATTTTACTTTCAACCTTTCAAATCTTCTGTTTAATTTTTAGATATGTGATGGTGAGTGAAGCTAAGATAGAAATGTATTAACCCTGTGGGAAATCCTTGTGCCAGAGATTGCACCAGTGTTAAAAAACAAGAATAAAAACAATAGAGTAATACAAAATCTAAAGTGTATAAGGGTTAAATGAAAAAACAGTGCCTAATAGAATTATAATAGAAGCAAGATAACTTAATATATTGATACCAAAGACAGGGGGTTCACATCCTGAGTGTGGAAAAGTTTCTGGCACAAATGGTCAAGGCTAGAGAAAGGTTATGAATTTGGTTAAATGTTAAAGACACATCATGTTTTGGGCTTCAAGAAACATTTGACTTTCAACATTTAACCAAGATGACATTTCTCTAACCTTAACCAAGCACTTTGACTGAATACAAACAAATATTAAAGAATACAAAAGAAAATTGTGCTGTGAATCAACAGAAGTAGCCATTGAAAATGTTTCTGTTTTCTGTTTTTATTCTGTTCGTATAGCCCAAAATAAACTGAGACATGCAAAGAAAGTAGAGCCATTGCCGAATTGTTGAGAAAAAGATGTATTACATTGTAAAACTAATGTAATTTTTCCCCTTTTAAACTTCATTGCCGTCAGCAATACAGGCAACTCTTGTCAGTCTTTCTTCAACTTGTGTAATATCCCTCACTTGAGGTGTGCATCACAACGTTTACCTGTCAAAACATGTCTGAGGGATCCTGATGAAGCGGAAGAGTGGCAGTTATGGAAAACATCAAACTATTTCCCATTGGGAAGGCGGTACAGCTGGTGTCATAATATAACACATGGCACATCCCCGCCTGCTAAAGATTTGCTTCAGTGGAGTATCTGACATCTCCACAACTATTTTCTTAATTGACATAGTTAAGTATGCACCCCTCATCTCTGAATTGTAAATACCTGCCGTAATGTAGTGTAAAATTATTATTCCGGCATCAAGAAACAGCCATAATTTGCAGCTGTCAGTTCTGCTGCATATTAATTTCTCAAATGTAGTGTTGTTTAGGAGCAGTTAAATGGAAAGTGTTGCGCTGTTTTCCTACTATAAACTGCTCATTACCTCACAGGCAAGTTGTCAGGATCCAGTGTCAGTGCCTAACTTTTAATTGTTAAATTACCTGTCAGAATTATTTATTATTATTCTATTTACACTGAGGTTATCTTGGATGTGTTATAAATCTTTTCACAAGGGCTTTTTAAATTCTTAAACACAAGCACCTGGATATATTCTCTGCACATTTAAACCGCTATAGTGTCAAGTCTTAAAATACTATGTGGACTTTATTCAATGTCAGTTTATTGATAGTATGTTAACCTTCAAAACTGCAGCCTTCTGTTACAGAGGACAGGTCTGGGAAGGGAATGATGGAGAGGGAAGGACTATTAAAAATAGGTTAAGCTTGTCTCTGCACTATTTCTAACAGGCTCAGTTTGTTCCCTCCGGGGTCTCAGTGATTTGGAGTGTGACCCTGACCCTTTGCTTCTACACAAAGACAGACACACACACAGACACATGCACACACAGACACAGTTCTTCGCCCTGAAGATTGCTGTGCACTTCACTGGAACTAAATCACAGTGAATGTACTTGTCGGTTCCACTGGCCCTTAACGAGATCTGTGTAGCTGCTCTCGTCGCACTGTAAAGCGCCAGGCTGAACATGATTTAGTCTCGCAGAAGTATTAAAGACATTCAAAGGAAGGACAGGTGTCACCTCCCTGATCATAATGGTGTGACTTCGCTTTGCAGGCTCTCCTCACACACACGAAACAAACTGAGTTAAATGCCTGTTTGAAATGTGCACATCAATTAAGGATCATTAGCGTCTCTATATAGTCATAATATAGGGGAGAACAGGGACAGTAGCAACACGTTTTGTTCAAGCATCACTAGGGGAGAGTCACCTTAAAAAATAACATTTTACAATTGTAACATGTGTGTTTTCTCTTGCTACGTAGACATCTCTGAGACATATCAACAGGATTTTGTCCACTCTGGAGGGAATGGTGCCTGGAAAACTGTTTTAGCACAAATTAAGTAAAAAAAAAAAAGCTCCAGGGGTATTTTTCAAACATGAAGTTGTACTTGTATGTTGTGGAGATAAAATCCACATTGTTGTTTACGTGAATCTTTCACATGTTATGCATGCTAGGCCTGGTCTGTAAGGATCACCAAACCATGGGTGCAACCTGTAGCTCTGCTCTGTATTGGCCAGTAGGCTACTCTGTGTTTAGTCAGATCTCATTCAATTATATTTTATATCAGATTTGGCAAGTATAGTATTTGTTACAATTTCCATCAATCAATGGTAGGTGTAATAAATATACTTCCCAACAGGGAAAAACAAATGTGCTAACTGGTATAAGTTTTAATAAAATGTGTAAATGTTCTATACAGTATCTGATCACATCCTTGCTATGAAATAAATGCAAAAAACAGTTGCTTGACTAAAGTATTGTTGATTTGCCATGAAAACTATTTGTTTAATGCTGTTTTTTAATCATATTACAAATGTAGGTCATGCTGTTACAGTTAAGACTCACATAAGCGTCAGTTGTAACATCAGGCAGAATCCACTTTCAGTTTAATTCCTCATGACTTGTCTTCTCAATTGAAAAACTTCAAGTGATTTATGAGTAGGGTTGGGTACTTTGGTGGTAACCAAATGTACCTGGTTAACATTACAGTAACACTCACTCACTATATGGCTCTGGCAGCAGGTAGCCTTTGGCTAGCTAGCTACTGTAAACATGGTTAAAATGCTGAGCTAAACAGTCTAAAGTGCATCTGTATTTTCTGAGGATGGAGGAGTGATGACCTGTGAGACATGGCTTCACCATCTTAGGAAAAAACATATTGTGCACAGGACACACTTGTAGGAAGATGACCCCGGAGATATGAAACACTAGATGAGACGTGTCATAATGACTTGCCATTTATATCTATGACAGGGAGAACACTGGTGATGATGATATGTGTGTGTGGACTGTATTCCTGAATGTGCATGTTTCATATAAGGGCTCAGTCACTATCACAGAAATTTGACCTTTACCCAAACTTCTTTTTGCTTTGAGTTTGCACAGTGTACCATGCACACAATGCAGAAATTCTCATTATTTTAATGAACTCTTACAACTGTTTTAGCATGTGGGCTTGAAGGTAGCACTAATGCAAAGCATTATTAAACTGAAAAAAAAGATTCTTTCGGTTATAGATGTCCAACCATTGTATCTACAATATGATGAATGCCAGGAAACAAAATGTTGCTTTCTTACCTGAAAATCAGTTTTCTCCAAAAGCTCAAAAAGGAAACAATGTTACAACTAACCTGGTGTTACATTTCTCCCTGGTCTCCCCTATTTATGCATGAATGAATAACAAATGTAAGGATAATACCGTGATAACCTTAACTCAAAGCCCCCAAATTATATATTTGTCTTGTCTTCACATTTCGACAGGCAATAATGAAAAACAAAAGTTTAGAATTTAGATCTGTGACATTTATTTGACCCCTCTGGCTACCGTCTATACAAAATCTAATAGGAATAACACATTAGGTATTAATCCAACCATAGTTTCATCAGTTACAACAAGAGGGGCATTAAAGATGAAAAGTAGTGTACTTTTCTGGAGAACACAGACATGCACCATTACCAATCACATCTAAGTGAATCTTGGCAGAAGGGAACTCTCAGTGCCATCAGACCTCATTCACCATGGGCAATGTATCAGCTTCACTTAATGTAAAAAAGTAACATTTTGAGAAAATGTCCCTTTTTAAAGATGGTCCACTGCACTTTCAGGTGTAAGATCTAAGCACGGGATATCTTAGTTCCTCTTTCACACATACTTAACTTTTTGACCCCTAAATAAATAAATATTCAAATGCAGACGGAGCATTTTTATCTCTTCTGACACAAATAGGATGCTGATGAAGTGAAGAATTTGTTTGCGTTATGAGAACAAGCTAACACTTAGCTAACTCTGTTATTCTTTGGTGCTTTCTTCAGTCTTTCTAGAGAGCAAGAGGTCATTTATCCAACCCCAATGTTTAAAGTGGGAAATAACAGTTTAGAGGACTATTAATGTAAAGTGTTTTCCTTTTTTCAACCTTTTTTCCAGTGTAGGTCAGTCTTATTTTTCACAGCAATGAGTGCCTTGAGAGTTAAAAGACTCTCAAAGCCACACTTACAACATATAAAACATATTCAACTAAATGTCAGAACAAGGCTAACATTAAAATTAGCAGTTATTCTAACACCACAATTTGTGTGAATTTGCAGACAAGACATTTTTCTTTTGAACCAACGGAACAAAACCTGCACTACTGATATTTCTCTTCATATAAATAGAAATTTTAACAATGAAAATGTTCAAATTTCTACAGGTCAGGACATAAACATTGGCTCTAGGCTTTTATTTGGTTTTGTTTTGCTTTATTTGTGCAGTATATGAAGAAATATCTGGTTTTTTTTTTCAACATTATGCATCATCTCATAGGGGGAAAAAAATAAGTGTTTGATGAAATTTTACTGTTGATATTGTTTCTGATTTCCAGCTGTACCATATGTCACCACATGCATAATACCACTGAAAAACCCTTGGGAAGATACTGTCGTGGCGAGGTCCTTTTTTATTTTGTTTTGACAGATTTAATTCTTACAGAGAACAAAACATTGCCTGGTTTTATTTTCATAGAAACATGTGTCATGGTTGCACAAATGAGGGACAGGTGGAATTCCCATTTCAGTATAATTAATTTCACTGCAATGACACTGCGTACTCTGGTGCTTATCATTACTGTGTGCTTGAAACATTTTTCTGTAATACAGTTTTAACAAAAATGAAAAATTATCAGCTTGGCAGAAGTACTATTCATCAGAGAATTATTGTTTTGCATCACATGTACAGCCACATTAAAACCACCTATCTTGTAATGTTGTGTAGGTCCCTTAGGCTGCCAAACAGCTCTGACCCATCAAAGTGTGGCCTCCACAAGACCTCTGAAGGTGTTTTAAGATATCTGGCACCAAGACATTAGCAGACCAGATCCTTTAACCAGGTGGGTATCCATAGATTGGACTTGTTGTTCCAGCACATCCTACAGATGCCCGATAGGATTGAAATCTGGGCCCCTTTTCCCGGTGCCTCCTCAGTGCTACGTGCCTCATAAGTTGTACCTTAAGGTCTCCCTTCAGCTAATGGGCAGTTTCCCAGAGTCTCATTAGCTAAGGTATATCTTCTGAAGTGGATACCTTCAATAAGGCAGTCTGCATCACTTGTAAGCTATCCCTTAGCAATGCGCTCCATTCATCTTTACACAGTGTTAGCCTTATTATGCCCACATTATCCTTTTCAAATTGACAGTTGCAATATATTGTACATTTAGCCTAGCCTATTTGCACAAATTATGTCATTACTTAAAAATTAACTTCATGAAAATTAACCATGAAAACGATGTTTCTGTGCACACGTACACACTATGAGAATGCTGTTGTTTCACCTGTCTATTCTTATTATGATGGAAGCCTAATGAGTCTAATGAAATATATATTAATCCAATTTGTGACATATATATAACTACTAATTGCACTCAGCCGAATTAACTAAAGGTGTCACTCTCTGTGTTGCCATTTGGTTCATGTAAATCATTTTATAAGGACCAGCTTCAGTTCTCTTGATGTCCTCTCAGACAGGGCCGTCCTGTCTCAATACTGGCAGCCACCCTGAACCTGCCCGAAATTACGTGCCTGCACATTTCAAGAGCTACCAGATGCAACTTTGCCCTCAGCCCAGAGGTAGACCTTCTGGCAACATTTTTATGCAGTTTTCTGGAGGTACTGGAAGACAGATTCGTTGCTACCGGTGCTTATTCTGTGATGACTTTGTTTGTATGAGAACAAAATCATTCACTCATAGCTGTATAATTTATGCTGGCCTTTCAAGAAGTCCCAGACTTTGGCTTATATGGGCCAATTCATACTCTGTTTTAAATTTTGTGGGCTATAGGCTACGTATTTATCAGAACTATTATAAGGTCTTGTCTTAACTCTTAAGGAGATTAGCAGATGATCTTTAGTAGCATGGCTTTCATTTCTGTAATATTAGATTGAGATAAAATTATGGCAACACTTGGCATACATTTTCCATTTCCTTGAAGTATTTGTGTTTCTATTTATTGTTGTTGTTGATGATGATGTTTTCAGCGCATCAACTTGAAGAACCGACTGTTCACTTGCTGCCTAATATAGCCCACCCCTTGACAGGTGCCATTGTAATGATCTATGTCATTGCCAGCCCCAATATTATTTATTCCTCATTGGTTTTAATGTTGTAGCTGATCAGTATATATTAGAGGTCTACTCCAATTGGATTGATTTTGGTAAATCAATCAATCCTGACTTGCATAACTTAGCTCACAAAGAAAGGAGATTAATCCAAAAGGAACTCGAATTCAATCGTAATTAAAAAAATGCAGACTCCTTGGCTCTATTCAGGTATTAGACATACTGACACAGACCAGAGACTGGCTGTATTAGAAAAGGAGTCTTATCTGGACCCATCACGACTCAGGTCTCAATTACAAGTAATTAAATGTGCCCTTGAAGACTGCTAATCTATATTGCACAACTGTTTGCACTACTGTCCACCTCCTGAAGATATTAATAGCATCCGTCTTGGCGTTTCCTCATCTTTCCTCACCACAGTCGTCTGACAAGTCACTCAGCAATCTTCCTTGTCTGCCTGGTTTTATAGTGACATATTACCCACATAAACTAAAACACTTACATAGACATGTATGACATTCATAGGGGATGTATACATAAAAAAAGTGCAAACTCTGAATTATGCCCTTAATAGTCCTTCACAGGCAACCCTTTGATTTACGGAACATATTAGCGCCGCTATAACATTATCAGTGAGGTTAGAGTATTTATTTCATCTATCAAAGCACAACGAAAATCTGATGAGACCAAAAATTAGTACTGTAAATTAGTTACACACCAGTAAATTAGCTGCATACTGACCTTTTCATGGGCTGGTGCACAGAAACCTCCAGATGCAACTGAAATACATCCTCCCTCAGACAGCAGCCTTTAACATGGATCTGTGCATGTGGAGGATTTCCAGGATCAGGTGTAATTAGCTTCAACTGGGGTAACAGCCTGCTGTGTACAGTCGATGGGACGTACGGCAGTGATGCTTTATGGAACACAACAGACTCCAGAGGTTGCTGAAATCCCCATCACTGTTCATCTGAAACAAGGAAATAAACAAGAAAGACACAAGGATGCTGTTTTATATTTTTGTCACGTCCTTTTCCCAAATGCTTACAGAAGATGGAAATCACATTTGTGAGCTGAACAATGAACATCAGTCATGATCAATAACAATCAATTCATGCAATAGAAGCGGGACCTAAAAAGGAAAGCTTGACATTTTAATTTTAAATGTTTTTTTCTGCTATATAAGGGATTTGTAACTCTAGAAAAAAATGTTTTCACTCTTATCCTTCAGCCAGCTGCATGACTTGAATTGTTAATATGTCCTGTGCTAAAGGTCTTCACGGCTCCACCCAAAACCCTGGGACCCGAGACCCCATCCAGGACCTGAACCGGTTTGGATCCACATTTTATATGGTCAGTTGGAGATATATGTATATATATATATACACATACACATATATATACACACACATATATATGTATGTATATATATATATATATATATATATATATATATATATATATATGGTATCTTCATTATGCAAGATACAAAAAACTGCACAGCTGATTTTAAAGAAGTTGCATTTGTTATCTGTGACCATAACAACAGGTGGTCTTTGAAGCTGAAACAACGAGTGGATTAGCCATGCTGTTTCAATCAGCAAGAGAAAATAACAGAAAACCTGGATGAATTATACCCTAATGAGGATAGATTTTAGCATGGAGGAAAAGGCTGCTAATGTTACACGGAGTTTATTTTGACAACTTGTAAATTGACATTAACTTGTTAATAGCAATGAGCTATGATTGGGGCCTTTTCCCCTACCTGGGTAGGATTCGACATTTGTCAGTTCTGTATGGGTCCAGGTCCCAGCTTTCAGATAATAGATGGGTCAACTTCAGGTTTGGGTCCAACATTTCCTGGCTCTGCATGGGTCTGGGTTCCAGCTTTCAAATAATAGACAGCACTACTTCAGTTCTGGATAGTACATTTACAGATCTTTTTTGGTTCCAGCACAAATTTTTAGACCCTATGAAAAACCTCTATCCTACAATGCTAGCATGTAACAAACAAGCAAGCTAGCTTCCAGCTTGTGGTGTCCGCTAGTTGGAATAAGAAATGCTAATAATAAATGAAGAATGTTCTTTATACCATTCCTACAATAACAGTTTAATAACAAGGGTAGGATGAGAAGAAGCATATGCTATACGCACTCCTGGATAAGAGAAATTTTGTATCATATTGGACACCACTGAGGCATTCCCTATCATGTCCATTCACCTCCAGCAAAAATACTATGTAATTCTGGCCAACAACGTGCTGAAATGTGATTGCAATCAGATTCAAAAAATCTGGAAGATATTTGGTTGTTGCAAGAGCTTCCAACTGTTTTAATAGCAGACTTGTCCAAATATTACAGAGAAAAAAAAGTTGTGTTGCATAAACACATATTTGTGTTTTTGTGCCAGGGTGATCAAAATGGCAGAGGCACTGTTACAAATCAATTAAGACTGAGTGAAATTTCATCAGCAGAAAAGACAGAGAACAGCTCAGTAGACTGAAAGAAGGAGACAGATGGAAAACAAACAGGCTCTCCGTCAGTGTAGCTCTGCGAAGTGTAACGTACTCTTCGTGTGTGTGTGTCTGTGTCGGCATGTGTGTCCAGCACATGGGCACGATCCCTGCATCATAATGCAATTTGCTGCCAATCTTGAACACCCACTGATAGTCTGCTGAATTTGCTGAGGAAACTGTGGAGCGATTGCTGATAATATGTGGACTACTTGTGGTTTGGATATAATTTAGGGATTATCCCATTTCTGTGTTTGTTGCATTGATCCTGATTAAAGAAACCTGCTGGTATGGGAAACTGAATATGCTAGTGGCCAGAACATGCATGATCAATGTCTACCATCCATAAAAGCACATATTCCATATGAGTGATGTCATGGATAAAAAAAAACAGCCAATATGATGATAAATAAATAACTCTCAGCTACATGCTGATATGCATCTGATGAGGAGGATAAATTCATTATCACTTACTTCTCATCTTCCTTTACTGGTAATAAGATCCAGCAGGCAGTGTGTCCAAAACAACAAACGAGGATTCATGCTTAGTTGTTAAAACACAAAAATGACAGACTTGAGGTGATTTATGTAAACTAAATCCAGTAGCCTACTTTGATTTACAATACACAATATCTAAGTGATTTGCAACTATAATGTACAGTGCATTACTATAATTGCACAGTTTATAAATGCGTATTATTAGATGTCTCACTCTGTGTGAAGCAGTGGGATACCATATAATCATGTACACTGAGATTTTAAAACCAAGGTTACTATACTGCAGGGATTTTCAAAGTCTGAGACCTTGAGCTTCCACTAAGATATCCAGGAACTGAGCAAAACTACGCAAATAAACAAAGAGGGTGCATGTTTTTCAAGATTTGTCTATGGGATCATGATTCTATTATCTGATCCCATAGACAATCAACAATTGAGGGAAGATAGCCAAATATTGTTGTTTGACATGACTTCAGACTACACCAAACACATGACAAAGGCCTGTCTTAATGTATTTATTATGGGTCCAAGCAGGGTCACTTGCTGTGGCCCCTATTGATTTTTGCAAACACACCATAGACCATCAGGGCAATCATCCTGAAAGTTAGTCTGCATCATCTGCAGACTTTGCTGATCTAAAGTTATAAAAGGAATTTTGATTCGTCACCCCATTTAGATTTTACAAGCGAATCAATTTTTATCAAAATATCTCATTTTCAAAAACTCATGAACACAATCAGACATCAACGGGAAAAATTAAGACATATGTGTCAAGGGTGTTCACTAAGGTAATGTATTAAAGTGCATTGCGTTTCACCTCTAGGGGGCGCCACAAATGTGACAAGTTTATATCTTATAATTGGCTACATGGATTTGTATGAAAACTGTTTTACATGATCTTGGGTCATGACTCAGTCGAGCCATGAATTTTGGTAATAACTACGTAAAGTGGGTGTGACATATTACAATAAATCTAAATTTCTAGACATTTCACAATCCAAACCTCAAAAAAAAGTCAGCTGTACATCCTACAGAGCTGAAATTTCTTCAGCACATCTGTTGAATTGTGTCAAAAGTTTGCCTCACTGCAACCTGTGGTCAATTCAAAAGTCGATCACTTTATATTTTTCAAAATATTAAAAATCAGTTAACTTCTATATCTCCACAAATCTTCATTCAAATGTGACCCAAATCAACACAGACCTTCTCTAGATAGTTGAGTCTGCAGTGATATTTAATATCTTGCTATACTTTGTACTGTATGCACATTTTCTTTTTTGCTCAACGTTTGATTAAACATCATTAAAATATTTGACCAAACACCTGAAACCAGCAGAATAATGTGTGATTTTATTCAGAAGTTTTTCACTAACATTTTGACTTTTGTTCTAAGTTTAAACGGATAGAAGTGTCCTAGTTTTGCATATCTGATGTGATTGCCTCAACTTGCAAGAAGGTGTTTAGAATCCATGTCTGCAGTCTGCGAGCCCCCTTCTCTGAGGATCCAAAGGTCAAGGGTTCAAATCCCCAAATGACCAAGTCCCACTTGCCAACAATGTGACAGCCTCTGCATAACTGTGTGTTGTGTTGTCAAAGCTTGTTTCTTACAAGCATACAAAATACTCACAACTTGCTTGGACCCCATTCATTGCTGCTTTTGGCTATATTTGTTTACTTATTACTGTATTTTTTATGACTCTGGGAAAGTCAGAAACGGTAAACAGGTTTGGTTTCACAAAACTACTGTATCTCTAACTAATGTATTTATATTTTTCACTTACATTCACTGAGATTTCCCTGACACTGTTTAGAGCCCCCCTGTGGAGGCCCGCCTCCCACATTGGAAGCCTTTGCTATACTGAATATTCACATCCGACATATGATCAATAAGATACAAGTGTGCATGTAAACATGTGTATATAACATTTAAAATATGACCCGAAACCTTCCAACCTTTCACTACTATGAAGTATAATTCACCAAATATATTTCATTGAAATGCAATTGATAGAAGAAGATCTGTCTGTTGTTCTCCATTTTCACCTGGCAAGCCACTGGCAGCAAGTGAGATTTCCCATTAACCAAATTTGCAAATGGAATTTGTGATGTCACCATATTTAAAAGGGGCAGGTGAAACCGTGACTAGCGTAGGAAGCCCCCCTAATGAAGTCCAGACACTGGTGGTGGTGAAGAGATGAAGAGAATGGCTGAAGATCTGGATGTGATGAGGAGTGGTCAACTGATGAGCTCAACCTGGGTACTAGATGAGATGAACTGGAGGGGAATGAACTGAAAGAATAAATGCCTATAGGTCAGCTGATTTAGGGACAGCCACACATGCGCAAATGCAGGGGACTGACCATTGCCTGCTGAGGCGAATGCCATATGCATCTCTGCTATTGGTTAAGGCTGCAACTGTGCTAATAACAGGGCACCAAAGCTGAACTGTCCGTAATCTGCATTTATTTCATCTGTATGTCTGCACATTTTCTGAAAGCTAATAGATACAGGTGAAACGGAGCAGTACCACTGGAAGTTGTGGGGTCAGTGTAGCAGTATAGCCCATAGTTCAAATGAGACACGACCACAGGACATGATCAAGAAGTTTTAAAAGTCCAAAAGTATTGGAAATGATGTTTGTTGTGAAGTATTTGGTGAAAAGAATTCTCCATCCACATGTTGCTATGTATTTAATGGCCATACTGCCATCAACAACACTGCTTCCACTATTTCCTCTTTTTCAAGAGATGCATTATTACAACCTCCTCCAGCATCACCATGTTTGCTGTTGTCAGAAACCTTTAACTCTTCTTCTTCTTTGGGCTAACGTTTGACTCTGAGCAGTGCGCTGTAGTGGATGTTTCGCCAACCACTGGCATCCATGCCAACATAAAGTACGCATGTACTGTATGTGGGCAGTGATGGTGACATTGTTTGAAATGGACATATTCCGTACATAAAGGGAGCATAAATGAGTCTAAAGAAGAAACAGAAGAAAGAATGAATGAGCATAAATATGAGCTTCATTTATGGACCGGTCATACCAGCTTATGCCAAAACGAGAAGCCATCTTTTAAGGCAGAATATGGTCAACTGTAAACAGGGAAATTACAGGTAACAAAATGCACTGACTGACTTTTTATGCTTCGTGTTGTCATCCATAAACTTTCATTTGTGAATAGCTTGGAACTTTTTACTTCTTCTGGTGCACACAACAAATCAAAATGGACAGATAAAAATCTTTTTTTACAGCATGAGGCACTATGCCATAAAAATGCTTATTGTTCACAGTTGCATTCACCACATGATTTGTTTCTTTTGAATCCAATATTTGCTCGCTTAAATGTGAACCAAACTGTTTCAAACAATCCCGAGAATGATGAAGAATGAAACAGAAAAGAAATGGGAGGAAAATGGTTTAGCATGCATTTCCTGAGCTTAACAAGCTTCCTTGAAACAACCTTCAAGCAAAAGTTATGCTCACTCTACTTCAGTTATGGATGGCTGGTTGCTGACTTCCATAAACCATATTTGTATATTTGATCCAGGGTATATTGTCATGTTCTTGGCCAGCAGTATTTATAGCTGGCATTCTCTGCTGTTAGGGAAAGGTTGCTGAGATAGACAATGCGTTGGAGGGTTCAGACAAGCCTTACGTAGGGAAAGAGTCAAGATATTGACCCCTATTACAAAGCTCTGGAGAAGTACTGTACTGTATATGTGCTGTACGCACAGGCACACACACCAACAGCCACAGTAAGTGGTATATCTGCTCCTTAATCCAAATTTAGGTGTTCTATTTAGTCTTTGCTGAGGCTTGTCTATCGACGGACACTCTCGGTTTATCCTTTATCGTAAATTTTTTAAGCAAGTATCCAAGTTCTCATTAAACCGTTTTAACTGTCTCCTCAATACGACATCCTCACAACCTCTTTCCAATAATGGCTGTTCTGGGATGTACATTACAGCTACAGTCTGCCTATCTGTTGTGTAAGGGCTCTCTGAGGTATTGAAATGTGTGTCTGAGCCTTGTCCAGGGGCTGCTGATGAAAATGCATGAGGGTGGTTTTGCCCTTCACTTATCAAACTTAGTACATTAGACTGTGTGCTGAATCACAGGGGTGCTAACTCAAGTGTTTATCAACTTTGGATTTAGTGCACCCACAGGAAGACCTAGTTGGGCTCTGTCCTCACTAAAACCTCCAATTCTGGTTAAGAGAGTGCTGTGGCAATTTGCATTTGGTTAGTGAGGCTCTATTGTTATGCAGATCCTTCTAAATCAACAACTGCAAAACTGCAATTTGCATGTATTAAAATTCCCCAGGAGTTGGTGGAGACCAAAAATAGAGCTAAAAGAGGAGTGAATACTGGATTTGTTAGGTGGCCAGCAACACAACTCCAAAGGATTGCTATGAAGTTGTGAATGAATGATGATGAATGAAATGAACAACACATCCTCATACCTAATCGATAGAATAGGTCGACTGTCAATTACACTCAAAACAACACACGTTACCGGTAGAGAGTAGCAGTGAAAGGCTTACCAGACCTTAACTCCATAATGTAAGTCATGTGACATAACTCATGTGACATTATACACATGGTTTACATTGTAAAACAGTTGCAGTTTTATGAGGTTTAGGCACAAAAACTACTTGGCTAGGTTTAGGCAAGAAGACTGCTTAGCGTCAGGAAAAAATTGGGGTTTGGGTTAAATCAACAGTGTTTCGTGTATATGTTTTCACTTGACGCAACAGATGTCACATCCATAATGAAATTTTAAATATCCTTATGTTTATCTTTAATTTCACACAGAACTCAAACCCCAGTTTTCAGTCACTCAGAACCTTAAATAACTCTATGTTTACTTTTCGTTTCACTCAGGACTTGAGCCCCTGTTTCCTGGATGAAAGTCCTGTGCTTGTTTGAGCCGGTCCTGTGGTCTTTCATCCTCCTTATGCTTCTCCTGTCACACTTACTATGTCCACTAGGGGTGCTGCCTCACAATTAAAAGACATATCAATCAGAATAACACGCGTTTCACTTTTGACCAACATGCACACTTTTCTGGTGAAGACATGCTGGAAATTAATGTTTGTCCATATCTGATGAATGTGTGAATTAGCAACTGCATGCTATCATGTTCCTATTTCAACTTTATAAGGTGATAATATGTTATCAGTTGTGTTTACAGCTTGTTTCTGCTGCCAAAAATTAGTTGTAGGATTAAATCAATGTCTATTATTTAGTTAATTGAGGAGAGATATGATCTGGTGGAGGAAAACTTGTGTTCACAAAGATTATTGATTTCCCTGTTAATTCTAGTTTTGAATTTGCAGCAATACCTGCATGCTCTCTATAATGATTTTTTTAACCTACAGAACTGTTAAAGAAATTAAGTAAAATATATTTTATTTGTATGTCAGCAGCTGTTAAGACATCCTTTCCCCCCCTGCCCCCATTTCTCCTCATGCCTCTATAGGTCTTTAAAGGGACGACATCTTTCTAATACATCATACCATCACGATAATGATCTCCAATTAGCTCAAGTCCATTCAGGGAATTAAATGGTAAAAGAGGACAAAGATCAGCCCGTCCTTATGAGTGTGAAGCTGTCAAACCACGGTACTAAGCACTCTGATGTCTTTGAAGTGAGTTCAAAAGGCAAGGACTGCGATTCAAAACTTTCCAGTCGACTCCTAATGAGTACGGCACCCCCCTCTTATGTGAGTATGACCTTTGGAGGCAAAAATGTCTTTTCATTTTGCAGGTCCAATAATGGTACCAGTCGGGACAAGATGTTCTTCTTGTATAATCAAATAGTTCTTACAAATCTTGGGTGTCTGGAATCACAGTTTTTTGTTGATTTGCTGGAAAACATGAGAACATGAAATGGCACACTCTATCATTCATAACACTCAATAATTTAATTAGAAACACATTTAATCAAAACTACTTTCAGGTTTATAATCATGTAAGTGTTATTAATTGTAAGCTTATGTTTTTACTAAATATTAATGATGTGAAGCTAATCTTTTGTTGCATCACATTCTGTGGACAAACTGGGAATAGAAACAATTCAATTTAATTTCAGACTAGATAAATATGTTGTTTACTGTAGCAATGTACTGTACTAGAGTTGAATAGCTTGTTATTTATGCAGTCTCCTGGGGAAATATACAGCAGCCCAAGAAAACAAAGAGATGAAGAGCTTTTCAGAAATGTCACTTGACTGGAATTAATTTCCCCTGCTGCAGGAATTCAAAGAGCAGGATCACAAACACACTGATTATCATCAACAATTTAAATAATCACATTTAAACACAACAATGATAAAGATAAGTGGCAAATACTTTCCAGAGGTTGGAGATATAGGATGGGTAGATAATATGGTTTTTAAAAACAAGTCACCTATTTTTGATCACGAGGACGCCCTATCATCCTGATAGTAATGCTGCTTCAAATGTAAACAAACACGGCAAGACATGTTCTGATTTTTTTAAAGTGGCTATAATCAATATATATATATATATATATATATATATATACATATATATATATATATATATATATATATATATATATACATATATATTTTTTTTGAATAATAGTGGATCAAATTACTTTTTGTTATGTAAAACAGGTCGCCCGTAGTGACAAACCCACAGAGAAATATCACCCAGCTCTGTAGTTCCACTCAACTGTACAAAGCTTTATAAAGTTTTTGAACTTGTTGTTTTGATTTCCAGACCACAACTTCACTGTTTTGGTTCAGTGTCACTGCTGTCATGCTGGTGATATTGAACTCTAAAAACCCACTGTGCCCTACCTGCGCAGCACCAAACAGCAGACAGACTCAGTTATTGATTATTTGGTGAACAGAGGGGAGCATTTGGCCAGTGATATTTCCCTCAGGAGTTGGTGGAGAACAAAGACAGAGCTAAAAGTGGAGTGAATATTACATTTATTAAGTGGCCAGCAACACAAGGTCAAATGAATGCTAATATTCATCCAAATCTGATGAAAGTGACGTTTGCTTCTGCATAAGTTGCTGAGATGCGGTGACAAAACATTGGCATCTGACAATTTGGGAATGAGACCAGTCTTAGTCAACTTCATTTAACTTAGCTAGTGTCTGCTGTGTAGAAGATAAGCAAATGGACACATGCTGAGTGTTACTTTGGAGCTTAAACATGACCCTCATGATTAAAGGACCAGTGTGTAGGATTTACTGTCATCTAGCGGTGAAATTGTACATGGCGACTAAGTGAATACCGCTTGCCACACCCTCCCTTTCCAAACGTGAAGGAGCGGCCATATCTATAGCCAGTGTTGTCAATTCTGGGCTACTGTAGAAACACGGTGGTTCATCATGGCGGCCTCCATGGAAGAGGACTCACGCCTTTTGTAGATATAATTGGCTCATTCCAAGGTACCAAAAACACAGTGATTCTTAGTTTCAGGTGATTATACATTAATGAAAACACTTATTATATTACAACATTACATTCCTGACGTAGTCTGCCAATAGATCCATGTAAATCTTACACACTGGATTTACTTATTTGTGGTATAGCCAGCCTTACTCAGCTTACAAGTTGCCACAAGTATAAGAAATTATGCTATTAGTTTAAAAGGAAGGTTATTAACAAGTAATAATAACATAATAACTTTCCCTGTATACCCCTACCCACTCACACACACAGGCATCCCTCCAGTGGGACTGAATGAAAAGAAGCCATAAAAATGCATTAATCTAATCTGTGTTGTGCTGTATATAAGCAGAATTGATGAGAGGGGACAAAGGGATTGCTGAAGACTGGGAAAACCCATGCAGAACATCACAACCACTTAATGAAGTCCTTGGCTGCTAAACAATTAATATGAGCCTACACTTTATTAAATATGCAATAAAGACTATTATGGCTAAGTGTGGAAATAACAGCCATTCTAGTAAGCATTAAAATGTCTAGCTCCATTTGAGGCTCATTTATGGAACCTCTCCCATTAAGGATACATTAATACTGCAGGCACAGTTGAAGGGCATTGGAAAGTACTCTTCTAAATATTAAAGATGGCTGTCACTGGAAAAATATGTTGTCAGCAGGCTGAAGAATTAGGGCTATGTAAATTTCATCACATCCCCGCACTTAATGACAAAGCAGAGATCAAAATGTCATGAAGGACAAAAAAGCTCTCCATATCTGATTTAAACAAAGTCAGACACAAGATGATTATTTAATGACCGCCTGCGTCCCAAGAAACACATGGACACACACGCAGAGGACTAACCTCACACACTGTAGTTGTATTTGGCTTTTAACATCGAGGAAGGAGAGCATGTGTGTAACCAAACCTGGCACACCTGTACATTTAGCTTGATATCTTCTTAGAGAACACATCAGTAACACTTTACAATGAGGTACACAAACGTGTGAGTATAATACTTTGTTCCTCGCTTGTTTTTGAACTACTAACATTTTTGTCTGAACCATCAGTGGTGGATTAAGGTGGTCATGGGCCCCTAGGCTACTCTTTGTGTTCGGCCCTGATCATCTTGCCTTACCAGAAAACAAGTAATTTAGTGCCATGTATAAAAGTGAGCTGGGAATGATCTGTATACATACTATCATTGAGGCAGCCCTTAGTATAAACAGCATTACTGCAGTAAATGGCATCCACAGTGCATCTATGAACAGCTTTTACCTTTATATTTGAAAACCGAAAAGAACCAGGCCACATGATGTGGCCAGCAGCTGATTGGGCAGATATGAACCACATTTACTCAGTCAGCTGTTTATTGTTATTATTATTGTTTAATGTTTTTATGGGCCAGCAGGCTGGCATTTTTTCTATGAGTAAATTTAAATAATTAAAAGATAATCTGGCCAATACAGGCCCTTGCATACATGTGGCCTCTAGGTTGCAGCCCATGCCAGCCTGAGCATTAATCTTCCACAGTGCACCTTATTGTAAAGTGTTACCAACACATCCTGACTTTTTAGCCATTTCTTTAGCTACATTCACACTAATTGTGGAAACTGGGAGGCCTATTCCCACGACTTAATTGAATGCATGGTTACAAACTAAGAATTCACATTTATTGATTTAGATAAACCTTTTAATTTGTAATCATTAGTTTGGTGAGTTGTGTCGACAGTGACGCACAGGATAATAATGTTAGTAATTACATCAACCTAATATTTTGGTTACTGATTTAAAACAAAGTTAAAGTTGCAGTAACTTAATAAAATTGGCTTGGCACATTTTTTTATTTATAATTTTTGGGGCAATTTAAATGAGTGTTTTTTCAGTATGTAAATGTTGTGTTCAAATACACTCAAAAAAAGGAAATGTCACTACTGTTGGCTATAAAGCATAGTATTATGTTTTAATTACTCAAAAACCACAAGTTTTTTATTTCAACTTAAGTTGGTTGTGTTGGTTGAAAGCAAAAATATGCAATGTCAGGTTTACTTGGTTGTGTTAGTTACCCCTACTCAACTCTGTCATGTAATAATTATGTAAAACCGAAAGCAATTCATTAATAGACTTGTTTGTCCCTTAAAGGACACCACACATCCCCTCTAATCTCATTCACAATCACGCCAGTTTATATTACCTCCACCACTATTAGGTGCGTTCGAGATGAGCCAGGCCTGCGCAGAATCGATCACCGCGATCGCTGCACAATGCATGCCGGTTAGATTTGTGTCCAACTTGATCTCGACTTGCTCTGACGTCATGCACACTTGGGCAACAATAACCTCAGGAGATCGAGGAGGCCGCAGTTTTCAGAGTCAGGCGCTGCAGTTTTTTTTTTTTTTTTAAGTGCTTTATTTAGGCATAATAGGCATAACAGCATCGTCCAACATAAGAAAAGCAGTAATATACATTGGTAAATATTACAGGAAAAAAACAGGGGAACCAAGGGTTAAGACATATTGGAATAAAGGGAGAAGAAGGAGGAGAAGAAGAAAAAAAAGAAAAAAGAAAAAGAAAGAAACAACCAAACAAAAAAAACACAAACAACCAAACAAGAAAAAGAGACATTGCCAGAAATGTACCTAAATAGCGTCCGTTATAATTGTTCTTAGAGTGGGGCTATATTGAGCCTCTCAAAGATACAGTTTGTTTTCATGGCTTTTTTATTTTTACTGTCTTTTATTGACGTTGCATATCGGTAGATTTCTTGGCGAATTGTTCCAGACTGCAGCGCTGCAGTTGCTCTCCACCAACTGGGAGCGCCTGACTGTCACCTGATCGATGAGCTGACAGCTCTGATTGGCTCTTAATTTTGACAACAAACACCACATGTTGTATAAAATACTAATTATTTGTGTAATCGTAATATTTAACGCTTGATATATTAGTCTTATATTGTACGATGAAGTTTTAATCTGTCAACAAGCAGATATTTGTGTCCCGATAATAATAATAAAGTTATATATGACAAACGAACAGTTTGTCATATATAAACACACTTTATATGAACGTGGTCTGTAAACTACAGATACACTACAGGTGATCTAACGGATGTCAGTGTCTCTTCCTGTATGTTCTTTAATGCGGAAACTGTCCGACTTGAATGCACTTTTTGTCTCCACCTCTGCTGGCGGCGCCTGATCTCGTCTAGTCTCCAGGAGGCGCAGTTCATCTCCAACGCACCTACTGACACTTGGGTAGTGACAATATATTTCGTTGCACATGGAGAAACATGACCTGGATAAATCCGCAGCCATCCTCGAAATAGAGGTAAGTTAACATCTTTTTACTGTCATTACTTCATAAATCAACTTGTAGAGTTGTTCCAATTCCGATACCGGTATCGACTGGAATTAGAGTCCGGGCACCGATACACCACGTGTATCTGTAGCTTGCTCCGTAGCTTGTAAAGACTGTGGGACAACAGTATCAACCAGAGTCCATCTACTAAAACACTACATACTCATGGCTTTTGAAGGCATCCATGGCATTCTTTGCCCGTGTGTATTCAAAACTTGGAATGCCCTTCATAGTCATTTAAGCAGGTCACATACTAATCAAAGTGTTGAAAAATGTGTTACTAAGACAGAGAGAGTCTTGAGAAGGAGCGAGTGGAACTGATATCTGAGGTCAAGAAAAGGAACAACCATCAGGTGATAAAAGAGAAAATGGAGAAAACCTTTGCTCATCGGTGGTATGAAGTGGTTCAAGTGGTTCATCGCAGAATTCAAAAGTAGATGGCTGGCTCTTTTTATGGAAGATGAGGCAAGTTTTGAATTTGCAGGTCATAAGTAAATTGTCTTTGCTTCATGTCACAACTTTAATATTTCTGCTAATTGGTCAAAAATATTTTGACATTTGATTTTGTACTTATTGCCTAGATCTGACTAAACTTTAAAGCTAGATTCTGCATAAAGTACCTAAATCTGTTTCATATTATATATTTGTAAATTTTAAGTTGTGTGTTAACCTTCTTCTGTACTTTATGTTTTTGTCTTGTTGAAACATGTACCTAGGAAAGTGCAGAGTTCACGCGGATAACCACCATCCCGCTCATCCCAAAGTTTATGTCGCAGCTGGACCACTACTCTGACAAGTTGGCTACAGTGCTGTGTAAGAAAGGAGGAGCAGCAGGACGCAAAATCAAAACCATTATGGCTGTTACTGACCAGGTTTGTGTAATTACTTGCATAATAATAGATACCTCAGTTGCTGTGGATACTTTGCATAATAAATCTCCCCCCACCCCCACTTATACTAACACAGTTCACATAACACTAGTAGCCAACTGTTGCCTTTCACTCTTATGTGCTCTGCCCTCGTTGCTTATTGGCAAGAGCACCTTTAGCTAACTGTGATTTTATGAATGTCTGAGTGACCTCTGCATGAAGACTGGCTGGCCAACCAATATATGTGTCAGGGATTACTCTCTGGAAAATTTTCTTCTTTCTTCATCTTCTAAATGTCAGTGACTTGTATAACTCCCCCCAGGCGCGACGAACACAAGTAGATTTCTTGAACTGGTTTAATGAAGCCTCCAAATCTTCATCAACACCATGAAAACTGTACAGAACAATGCAGTTGACACAGTTAACTAAATTAGCTATCATCAAACCACACAATATACATTGTAGCTAGCCTACAACAGAATGAAACAATATACAATGTATATACAAATAATAAAATACCTCGTTGGCTGCATGCCACAATGAGGGAATTATCCATGAACTAAAAGGTGATTGTCCTTGATGCCATTCTTGGTTTTTGCTCGACGAACTTAAGCTTATAATGTTCGTGAGTGATCTGAAAAACCTCCATTGATTTCATGACAGACGGACGTTGGTGTTTGTTTCCATGGTAACCCAAGATGGACGTTGGTGAAACAACGTCTCTTCAAAATAGCGCAAGAACAATTAGTGATGTATTGCTTTTATAAAACGGTTACCAATAATGGCAATATGAAAGAGGAATACACAATAGTTTTCATGTAGTTTTTAATTAAACAGAAATACATATTATCTAATAAAATAGCCCCGCTGTGGAAAAAATAGTCCCACCTCTCCGTACATTAGCTCTGCACGTCGTCTATTCCTCGCCTTTTTTTCGGGAGAAAGTCACTGCTCAATCAACTCTACCATTGTTCACCCTATCTGGAGGTGAAAGTTAACCTTAAACATGTGAATTCAACTAATTTAGTCTATTTGTTAACGCTGTCAAAACACCGCAGCAACTTTTTGCTACCTACTGTAACAGTTTGTTGTCATGGATACATTGTTGCTTCTCTGACAATCAGCCCCGTAACGTAAACATGCGAGGCCCCCCCGCAGTTAACTATGAATGAGTGGTCCGGAAGAATCCACCCAAAACCTCAATGAATGAGAGTTTTTTTTAATAGTTTTAGCTTTGAGTGATCACTGACTTTATTAAGCCGACTATATGTGACATCGCGGCAGGCACCTGGAGACGCAGCAGCGTCATCTGAATATCATGACTTTAAAAAGCACCAAATTATTTGCCTTAACGAATTTCGTTAGTAAATAATGCAAAGAATTGTAAAATATCATTTCCATGAGGCTGTTCAATCAGACAGTGACAGATCACCCTATAGAGCCTAAGTGTCATAGTCGCTGTCAAGGTGCTGATCCTGTGACTGTCATTATATGGGAGCTGTCCGTGGTCCGCTATTTGACTCCTAATTACTCATTGACGCACAGTGCAGGATTTTATAATCTAATCTAATAATAATACGGCCACATGTTTAAACATGTTTAACATGTTTAAATGTTGTTAACGCCGTCAAAAAATAAACATCAAAACCGGCTACTTTTTGCTGCGTACTGTAACAGTCTGTTGTTGTCATGGAAACATTGTTGCTTCCCTGAAGCGGAGTGATATGCTGTGATAAGGCTTTTTAGAATAGTAGCTGTGGTATACGCTCATTATATCACAGTTAACAGCCAATCAGATTGCCGGATTTCACCTTTCCGTTTTATAAGCTTGTAGATATAATAATGAGAATAATCATAAATAAATCAAACCATGTGTCACTCAATAAAATAACATGAAGATACAATTTCCAGTTTCCAATTATTAATATGAAATGTAAATAACTATATATATATATATATACATATAAACTGTATATCAACTAGATATCAATGAATTATATCAATAAACTGTATGCACCATTATGGACACATTTACAACTTGTTTATACAGTATATTTCCTGTTGTGTTTTGCAGAATGACTCCATCAAAACAAGGAGAGCTTGCAGCCTCCAAGCACTAGCTTTGTATCTCAATGAAGACCCTGAGGAGCTAGTGAAGGAATACAGAGTAAGTGTTATCAATTGTTTTAAATTGATATTTTCATTCAACATTGAATAGAGTGCTAATTACGCTGTCATCAATGTTTTTATTTGTTTTTTATTCAATTGTTCAGTTATTAAGGTCAGTATTAAAATGGTGCAAGTTTCATGTGAATTATGTGCTTTCAGTGGGAGAGTTTTTATTAAATTATCTTGTCCTTTTTTGTCTGTTTTTAGAGTGAGAACCCTGATGACACCCAGAGAGATCTGGATCAGACAGTCATCGGCATCTATGTGATACAACATCCAGGTGCAAGTGTTGATCAACTTCCAGAAGATGTGGGCATCATAGTTGAAGGTGTGCAGGTGCTCTCTGGACTCAAAGATGTCGCCACCGCTTGTGCCTTACTGTTCGGTATCATCTACGACCTGAACCTGAGCTATCCAACTGACCTCAGGTACACGTTTGAATTTATTCAAAAGATCCTGATGGAACTTGATACACACAGGCTTTCAGCCAAAATCCAGGTACTCAAAAACAAACTGCTGGAATGAATGCATGAAGCTGTTACAGTTTTGTGACCTGGAGGCTGTTCAGTGTACTGAAATGTTTTTGTTATTTGACTACTTGAACTGCAGTTTTGACTGTCTGTTAACATTTTTTTGTAATTTCTTAGTTACTGTTGTGCCTGAAAGGTAGAAGTTCCAAATGAGACTCTAAAGCAGTGGTTTCAAACTGTTGACCAAGGACCAAATGCTCTGTTAAAATATTGGTGGTTTGGCTCACAGACATAAGACTGTTCATTTTGTCATGATTTTTCAGTGACATGATTGTGTCAAATTTCTAATGACAATACATTAAAATAATCGAACATGTAATGTTCATACATGTGCAAGTACAAGCATTTTTATGCTGTGTTTTTGTATAACACACTGCTTTGAGTGGTTAATAAAAGTGCTGTTTTGAGAAAAGTTGTGACCACCCCCTCCTTTAACAGCTTTTTTAGTTTTTGTCATTTTAATTGGATAAACTAAACTCAATTAAGACTAACTTAACCACATCAAGTTACCGTGACTCAATAATCCTGTATTGCTTTAATGTATATCCAGTTCATTTGCTGAACTTAACTATATCACATAAATTTAATTTAGGCTTCATACATAAAAAGAAAGTAACCCAATTAAGTTGATGTCACTTAAGTCACTGTTGTACAATATACTTAAATGTATTGAGTAAATGGTATGAAAACTGGTTTATTAACATCTACTTAACACAGTTACGTGCAACCACTTGAAACAACATTTTTAAGTAAATACAACATATCTTTTTTTTGAGTGTACACAACGGCAGTTTAAAATATTAAAAAGCTACATGAACGAAAACATGAAAAAGTTAAAACTTCTGAAGAAAATCGGGAGCAACATAATTTTAAGAGCAATCGTCTTGAAAAGTTACATTTATGCTACCTTTGTGGGACAGGAAAAGCTAATTGTCCTACCTTAGAGTAATTTGTTGGTTGAAGATAATTTCATTAGACATCATAAATCAAAAATATTGATGCAAACTGTTGCCTTATTTATTTATTTATTTAGTGGAACCAAAACATTTGTTTTTAGAGCGAACCTTCTATTGGGTACTTGGGTGTAATTATAAAATATCATTATAGACACAGAAGTAGTTTGTTTCATCAAAAGCTACGACCTCATTAATGCAACTTCTACATTTTTACTTTATTCACTAATTTTACAGTCAGCATGAACAAGCAGCACATTCATTGAAGCTGTGGTATTCAAACAAGTGGAAGCAGGCACCGTGCTCGTTACTGGGTTGCCATGTGGGAGTATAATGCATGAATTATGCAGTATTGTTATCATTAGGTTATGGTCAGGTCAGATTCAAAAAAAGATCAAAAGTGAAACACTTTTGCGATCCTCTTTCAAACGAAATGATCAAGTTGCCATAAGCAATGAAACGTATGCGAGTGCCTCTGTGCTAAGTCAACTAGACCAACATGCTTTGTTCAGCCATCCACCCACACTGCTCCCTGCTTTAATATGAAACATAAATATACAGTGGCTTGGTTTAAGCTGTTTCACAAACATTCAAATCTGGCTATAGTTTTTCTCAAGAGCACCATCTAAAGCAGACGATGAGTGTCATTAAAACATTATCAAAATTATCTTACACATTTTGCATACCGTTAGATCAACGGTATGATGTGGTGCACAGAGTTCCAGGATTAGAAGTGTGACATGTCTGTCAATGAACACATTACTTTCTGTTGAATACACTGTAAAATAAACCAGTTGTTTTCATTTTAAAAAGTTAGGGTCTGGCCTGCCTTAAAAATGACATTTTAAGTGTAGGAGGGTAGGGATGCATTTCAGTGGTAACCTTCATCATGGTTTGCACTGTTTCCATTATGGTTAAAACAAACTGCCTTATCTTAGTGCGTACGTTTTTTTTCCAAACTATAAAAAAAGAAGGGAAGTTTGCAAAAAGGTTAACCATATTTCTTTAGAAACTTAATTCAATTAGTTGATTGACCTCTGTACAGTACAATCATTCAGTTCAGTCTTCATATTTGACAGCTGAGTTCTGAGGTGTTATGAAAATAGAAATTATAAGTTTAATTGACCTAAATAAATAAAATGTGTCAAAAAGAAAAGACTTGTTGTTTCCGCTATATGTTTTTTTTTTCAGTATACATGGTGATGAACTGTATAGAATAAAGCATATATTTAACAGTAAATCTTTACTATCTGATGTTCAAGTATAATTGTGAATGTAAGATCAAAATGCTTGCTGCTCTCATGCTGCATCTTCTTTAATCAAGTAATGGCTGTGCCTACATCTCTTCTGTAAATACTAATATAAATACAATTATGACTGTTGATTTTTGGGTGTCCTATAAATGAAAAAGTTCAGTTCCAAGTTAGGTTCATTTTTGGATTGCTCTGCATGTAGACATCAAAAAGATGTGGACATCAAACGTTTTTAATTTGCGGGTGCCAACTCTTTTCAAGCTCACCAATGCTCTTTTCCTTTGGTCTGACATTATCGTTAAAATGTAACATGAGCGGTAATCATCATTATCAGAACTTCATGTTCACCACAGCCCTACTTGTGGAAATATATCACAGGGACTGCCACAAGTAATGACTGCAAAGTGTAATTGAATTTGATCATATTCATCTTCATCACATTAGATTTCGCCCAGAGAAAAAGGAAATGTGGAACCCATCTTTCAATGTCCAACTAAAATTTCCCAAAAAGAGGGCACAGAGCTTCACCTCACTGACATTTGATAAGTTTAAACGGACTTAAAAACCTCAGTGGCAATCGCCTGTCTGTGTTTAAGAAAGAGCATCACACTTGGTTCTATTTAATTTTGCAACCTGAAAATCAGCAGATGAAATTAATAATGGATAACAGTGATGTGATTTCACTGGTTTAAATCAAAGGTCAAAATGCTCAAAGCATTAGCTATGGTTTGCTGAGGTGTCTTCTTGGATTAGAGCATGAGTGTGAGGTTAATTCCTTTAACAGAGTGTAAAATGTAGCCCCAGTGTCTTGTGTTTGAATACATGGTGTGACTTTTGTAGCTTGTCCTTATCAAACCGTTACGCACTGTTCACTTTGTTAGGAAAAGGGAAAGGTGAGGGAAGTTAAAAATGCCTTAAATACAGTAAAAAGCGTAAGCTCATGGGTTCTTGGCCAGTGATCTTTACAAAGGTTATAGGGCTAATCTTTAATTAGACACCACTAGTTACCACTGCACCATTGGATTCCCTGAAATAAGGCAGTCAGCAGAGAAAGACTATCCTGACGCACCAGATGGTTTGTACACAGAACCATCCGAGAAGTTGTCCTTGGAAACTGTTTGGAAGAGGGCTGGCACTTTCAAAAAGTACTTGGAAGGTGATTGGATAAACAGTCTTTCTATTACCATCTTTCAGAGGCTAATTAACAAATCAGACCGCAAACCATATGATCTTAATCAAACTCTCGCTGTAGCCAGTCCGGAGAAGAGCAAAAACATCTTTTCCATTGATAAAAGCTATCAGTGCCATTCTTTGCTTGTCTTTCTATGAGGAAACGCTCTCCAGTTCTGATATAACTGATGCTGTACCAAAATCTATGCTAACCTCTTTAGGAGCTGCCAAAACCAACAGTAGCTTCTTGCTGGCATCACACCCAAACCATGCCCGTAGCTGCCAGTAGTTGCCAGTATGCTGATTGGTCTTAACCACTGGAGTTCTGCCACAAGAGGATAACTAAAAGACAAGCAAGATGGAGTCTTGCATGATCTTGGAAATCCCCAGTTTGTTTCACAGAGGGAAAACATGTGCAGTCTATTGGACAGAATTTTAAAAAGAATTTGATTCTAATTTGTCATCAAAGGTAGTCTCACTGTGCATCTCAATAAGTGTATTATCTTTATTAAACATAAGTTCTCATTTTCACACCTCAGAGTTTAATGTGTTTGATTTTTCTGTTAAATACTATGAATCTTTTTGTAGTGTTGTAAAATTTACTTGGGCATTCATGTGGCCATGTAAGAAACACCACTGGGGATGGAAACCATATTAAGACCCATCTGACGTTTGATACGATACAGTGGTGTGCAGGGTTTAGTGGCATCCAGCGCTGAACACCTCGCCTCACCCTCCCCTTCCAAGCGTGTAGGAGAACCTACAGTGTCGGTGAAAAATGCAAAAGGCCATCTCTAGAGCCAGTGTTTGTTTTGTCCATTCTAGATGACTGTAGAAACAGGGTGGAACAACATGGCGGCCCCCATGTACGCGGACCTGCACCCTCTGTGAATATAAACAACTCATTGTAAGGTAACAAAAACACAGTAACTCTTATTTTCAGGTGATTATATGCTACACATGAAAATATACTATATAAACTAATATTCCATTCCAGTTATATTCTCTCCAGATATAGAGCCTCCTAAATCTGACACACTGTACTTTTAAATTAAAATTAATGCAAAATGCTAAATATTGGTAAGAATGCACCCTGTCTAATTTATGTAAAAAATAACAATATAAGTGCCTGAAATTATATGACAAAAATTAAACTCATTAATAGATGGCTAAATCACATGCAAACTCAGCAAATGTTTTGGTTGTTACTAAAAAATAATGTGGTGAAAGAAGGTCTTTAACCAGGCCTGAACTGGAATTACTTTAAAGTGTACTAAAACCTGCTTTATGAGTCACAGTGGGAGAGTGAAGGGCAATAGAAATGAGCCTCTGAGAGCCTGAAAATATCCCTGGTCAAGGAAGAACAAAGAAATTAGGTTAAACACCTAACGGCTGTAAGGGTATGTAAATTTGAAGTAATCAGTGGGAGATAAAGTGGATTATCAACTTAGTAGCGTGCCCCTGTCAGATCATACAAAATATCACCAGAGGCACTGTTAACTCAGAATCCAAGAGGCCTCCATCAAAACTGAGTTTCCATCATTTCTGCATGTGCCAAAAAACAGATCATTGTGTTAATAACTGAAGAGTTTCCTGAAGGTCATCAGGCTCTTGCTTCTTGTTCTAACAAAGAAGATCCTCAAGCAAGATAAAGAAGTGAAGTCCAAGTGTTGTCCAAGACATTTCCCCGTTGTATTCTCTGAATTTTGCAAAAGGCAACCATTGCAGTGGTGGCGGCTTCTAAGCTTTTTGTCTGCCAATGTTTTGTCATGGCCCCTCAGCGTCTCAAACTCAAGCACAAGGTACCCTTTAGTGGCTGTATCAGATGTGGCCAGAAAGACTTTTCAACATGTGGTTATTGCTGTGAAACGGTCACAATTTGAGTAGGTTTAAGCACAAAAACTACATGGATAGGTTTAGGTTAAGACAATCTTTGGATTTACAGTAAGTATGTCACGTTATGTACATTACGTGACATCATTGAAGCGGCTTACAAGACGAAAGTCACATAACACATGTAGTGTTATGTACCTTACAACTCTTGTTGGGTTTTTTGGGATTTTATAGTAGTATAGATAATATATTCATTTAGTCTGGGAAGTGGGCAGTGGCAATAATTGGGGGCAAGGGATGGATAGGTAGGAGGTATGGATGCAGGAAGTAGCCATGCTGAGTGGGCTGCAACACCCCACATTCTAAAAACTAAAAACTGATTTAATAAAACAGTGATGCAAACTTGCAGCACAGAGAGGGTGCTCATGTGTGCGACATGATATAAAAACTTTTTTGATCCTAAAACCTAATGTTGCTCCACAAATCTGTGGTTTATCAGTGAAGTGTATGAACTGAGCTGTAAACTGGAGTCTCTTTTAACAGTGAGACACAGATTTGCATTATATACTCTCGTCTCCTTTCTGAAAACTAGCCTCACCACTTTAGTATAGACTATGATAAACTGGTCATGTGTCCAGGTGCTGTCCCTCCCTCTTCCTCTGCATGCAGCTCTCATGCATTAGTTCTGTATTATTGACTGTGTAGTTGCTGTGGCTATTTTGACAGACAGTATGGTGGTGATCATATATGCTCTGCTGTAGTGCAAAATCTTACAAAATTGTTATAATTTGTGCTTAATAACAACTACATTTAAGCCATTCTGGACATTAAAATTAAAACAATACACACCATTTATTATTATATCATTAAATAGGCAGATCTTCTCTCAGCACCCTCAACTGTCACTGATTTCCAGCAACTGGTATGAGGAGGTTCAATTGAAAAAGAATAACTTGGAGCAACTCTTTTGAATAAAAGGAAGAAATTAACATGAACTACTTTATTTTTTGGGACTGTGGACTCAAAATTCAAAATTGTGAACTATGAACTTGAACTTGTTCATTTTAACCTGTGTGAACTGCACTTTGAGCTAGCTCTTATGAAGTGTGAACTTGCATAACGCTGTCTGCAAGACCATCTTCGCTTTTGCTGCCCTCAGGAAAGGCCTTAAATTGAAGACAGTTTTCTCCTCTCTTCTTTGTCTACTGTAGATTGTCCATGGACATGCAGAGCATTTCCAGGGGGCTGTGGGAGTTTGAACTTCGGCTGGCAAGGCAAGCCTCTGTAATTCTGATGAGTTAAGAGAAAACACAATGTTCCTCAGTGGTTTATATCAACCTCTTAAATTCTGATAAGATACTTCTGTAGTCAGTGTCAGTTTACTTTTGCTTTTCTTTCGACAGCAAAACTATTGCTTCCATGGTTTGTATGATCAAACCTTTTCACCTCAGTCGACCGACTGCTCTGTGGGTGAATTTCCTTTATCAAATGTATGTTAATGTAACAAGAGCTTATTCCAATACTAGCTGCTTAATTCAAATAAGATGGTAAAATACGCATTGGCACCTCACTCCTACTTTACAGTAGGCATCCATCTGGCCTCTTGTAACCCTCAGAAAATACATTTAACCAAATGAGCGTTCAAGAACAAGGTATAAGCATCTCATTAAGCCTGTGGATTGTATGTATGAATGTTACAGTAGAGTACCTTCTGTGCTCAATTACTGAAAATACAGAAAATGAAATGCACTCTAGTGTGCTTGGTTAGCAGTTAAACATGAAAAGCATGACTGGCTTGCGTGGAATACCCAAATCATGTTTTCACTTGAAGCTGATACAGGTGCTCGTATCAGACGTTTCTCCATCAGACCACTGAAAGCATGGTCAGTCCTGCAGGTGTCTGAGAAGTATGAATGAACCAAACACATAATCGCTGGCCATATGTGTGGCCAGGCAATGTTAATTAGACAAACAGCTATATGCATGTGCGTATGTGTGTAAAGAGAGAGGACTGTTATTATTATAAGCAGTGCATATAGATAGATATATTAGATATGTAAGCACTGGCATGTGTCATATCATATGAAAGGAGGGTACTAAAAAATATCTTGAATTTTCTACCTTAATATTTTATAATCTACTCCAAGTACAGATGAAAATGTGGCATCCAACATCTATATGAACAAAAGTAACCCCACAAATAAAAACATAAGCCTACATATGCATATTGTGGTGTTGTAAATACCAGATTACATTTCTGTATTCTTAAGTGGTAATGTCTTCTTCTTATTATTATTATGGTTTTCATTATTATATATGTTTCTGAAGTTGGCAAGTGGTTAACCTTACCAAGGGTGGAGGGTATCATGTCCCAGGACATGTTTTCTCTGTGTCTGTCTGTTCTGTTGGGTTGCAGGTGAACCAGGTGTGCAGTCATGGCTAACGCAGCTCTAATTGTTGATACGTGGCACCTGCTCTGAGCACCTGAGTTTAAAAGCCCCTCCTCAGACCCTCCAGTGGAGTGCAGGAGCAGTGTGTCCCTTTGCCACTTTATTTGAGTTTTGTTTTCTTTTGTCTAATTCATAAGCTCAAAAATTGGTTTAATCAAATTAATTCCTTCCAGTATGATCCTTCACTTGGGCCAAGCTTGTAATAATGTGCCAGTAACACTTGGAGGACATTAACAATGTAGTTGCTCTCAAAAATTGCATGTACATCAGCTTTGGACATTCTTAATTATTATTATTGTGCAGTATTCTTACTAATTTTGCATTTCAGCAGAATACTAAGTGGAAATACAAGCAAACCTGATGAAAAAGTAATTCATGTAAAAATCTTACTATCATACAGGTGAAACTGATGCATTGCTGCTGTATACAAGCCATCCAAACCACTGTATGAGGTTGATTATGTCCACAAGTATTGCTTTTTGTAGAATTTGTTTACTAATAAACTCTCAGATCACATGAAACTATGATTTTAGTAACAGCAAAAAGAAAAAAAAGAATTAGTCAGAATACACACACAACCTCTCTATTCCACCTGAAAAGCCAGCCAGTATCACAACTACACGGAGGACAGATGAGGTGGGGAGAGGACTGCAATGCCATGATCATCTCCTCTCTCCAGGGACAAGGGTTTGAGATCGAAAGAGAAATGACATCCCTGAGAAGGATGCTAAGTACCTGTCTAAACTCTAAGCGGCCCTGGTAGCTGCTGCATCTGTGGCAATGACCATGCAAGGTGGAGCATGGAAAAGAGAGGAGGGGTGAAGGGTTTCTGTAATGACTGACAGTTTAAAGATGTATTTAAGTGAATTTTATATGAAAAAAATTGTTCTGCCAACCACATTTGCCTCAGAGTATACATCAAAATATTTATTTATTTTTTTTTTTAGCAATGTTCTTTATATAACTGAAGTGTGATTCTGCCTCCTTGCTGTATGTTTCTCACTTTTTAAAAATTGAAGGGGGGCATTTTATGCCTTACTGTGATTGTGGAGACATGACAGGAAAGGAGGTAAAGAGATGCATTAAAAATTGCCAGCTGGATTTAAATTGTGGTTGATGTTTATCATCTTAATCCCTAAACCATGGGGACCCATATGTTTCTTTTTGTCTTAATCTACCTACTTAATCTTTAATATCAGGAATGATACGCTTACACTCCTCTGCAGGAAGAATGAATCTCTAATTATGCATTCACTACTCTTTGTGCATCATGAAACATTGTTAGACACAATCATCACAATCATTTGAACACACAATTATATTTAATTTCCCACTAGTGGAATTTGTATAAAAAACACAAAGTTAAAATAACATTTTTGAAAATCCAGTAATGAAAAGCAGCAGATAAAAAATAGTGGCTTGTATCAGAAGTGGACTTTTGAATCACATGAAAGTCTAATTGTTGCACACATCAATGTTTTCGTGGAGGATGCAGTGGTGCTTGATGCCTCCACCTGTGCACTGCTTTTGATTTTACAGATGTTTAATACAGGAGAAGAGCTGCAGAACCAAAAGTGGTGCACAGTGTAGTCGTGTAGAGCCATCACAATACCAGAATTTTAAAAATTATACTCTATACCTCTTTTGATACCACAGCAAAAGGAAAATATTTTTCTTTCTTATTTTAATTGACAACCTGCTAGTGCAGAAGTCACTGAATACTTTCTGGTTTTGCTATGCTGCATGCCAAATTTCAGGTTTAAGACTGACCTGAGGCCTTGATTGAGCACTTTTTGAGCTCTTGAATGCTTTTTTTCATAGCTCTGGTACTTTAGATGCTATAATTAACAGATTCCATCATTCAGACACGTGGCATCAAAAGTAATGATATGTTCATAGTTTTGACAACTTTAATGCCTTGACGTTCTGCAAGATATGCACCTAAAGTCCATATAAACTGACCTTAACGGCAAAAAAAACATTTTCAAATACAATCAATGCAATAGGCACACTGTCAAAACAAAAAAAAAAAAGTAGTACAGATGTGTGTTTCTGAGGGCAAAACACAATTTTAGGAGGGACTGATAAGGAAACAGCAAGTTCATGAAACTATTACATAGGCTACTGCATGATTTATTACAAATTTTTCCCACTTAAGCTTCGTGTTGCAGCTTATTCAGCAAAGCTGATGTTTAAAAGTTGTTGATTCTGTTTTTCATTGTGCCCCTGGTTGGCTACAGTCACAGCTGTTCTGCATCTCCTTGATTACTACCCAGCTGCTGCTCATTGCTCCAGAGTGTTTAAAGCAGTGACTTCAAGCACCTCTTTTCAGTTTGTCCATTTGTCTTTTTGTGCTGACAAGGGAGTGATACATTGAACTTCTAACTTAGCTGGAAGTTGTTTTGCTGCTTGTTTCTGTGTGGTTTGCCTCTTCTTCAGTTCTCCTGTTTATGTTACTGTCCTACCGCAGTCCACCAGACTCCAGCTTGCTCTCCTCCTGTGGCTCACCACCAGCTGGTGATCACTAGACTCAAAGTTTGCACTCTTTAGCTGCCCAGGCTTTCCCAGCAGTGTGCCCTCTCCTCCTAGTCTTCAGCCTGCCCCCCTGCTGCCTACCATCCTTCTCTTGCTTAGATCCAGTCACTAATTTCCTTAAAAGTGACTCTGAAGTCCAATGCAGAGTCTAGCTTCTGATTTCGAAGTGATATGAAAACACAAAAAATGTTTCAGCTTTCTCCTAGAAATTCAGGATTTACAGTGACAGGTGTGGATATTTTACACCCCATTACTGCATAATATACAATATATTTTGCATAAACGTCACATGCAGAGGTGTAAATTGGGTAGGGACACTAGGGACACGTCCCTACCAATATCCAGCCACTAATGTGTAGTCAGTATCAATACAACCGCTGTCTATAGTGTTTAGTCAATGATTATGGCACACAAAGGGTCTCTGCTAGAAGTCCCGCCTCTAACCAAAATATCGCTCTCTGATTGGCTCCGCCGGCTTCTCGCTAACGTACATGTGATTGGCCGTCCCCACTGTCACTCCATCTGCTTGTAAAAGCTACTTGTAACCCCTCAGCGTTTCTCAATCCTGGTCCTCAGGCCCCCCTGCCTTGCATGTTTTAGATGTTTCCCTGCTACAACACACCTGATTCAAATGATCAGGTCATTATCAGGCTTCTGTGGAGGCTTGATGATGAGCTGATCATTTGAATCAGGTGTGTTGGAGCAGGGAAACACCTAAAACATGCAGGGCAGGGGGGCCTGAGGACCAGGATTGAGAAGCACTGCCTTAGTTGGACAGGACAGGACTTATCTGCAACCGTGAGTGTAAGTAGGGAGGGCAACCCAAAAATTTATTTCCGGAAATCAACATGAATATTATGATTATAATATCAGTCTAACCTTAAATTAATGTGTTCTGAACAGTAATTGCCCTTACGTGGGATTTTAATGTGATAAACTGACTGTTTTCGTGGCTTTTAAACGCACATTTTACCAACATTCTCTCAATATTAAGAGTGTCATAACAATGGCTCTTACTGATTGGGTTTACGCGGTCGTTTATGGCAGTTAGTGGCAGTTTGAACTCTTAGAATTCTAAAGGATAGGCAGGTGGAGCACTTTTGTGTCCCTACCAATGTCAAAATCAAACCTATTCCCTTGGTCACATGTCTGGGTGTTTTTAGATGATTATTCCTCCCATGGTCTGTGCAACCTCCTTCCCTCTGAAGGGACACTTTAGAGAATCTGCCAATTTATTAGCTGCTACTACAAACATTTTTTACCCACCCTCATTCATATAAATGGGGAATACAAAATATTAAACACCTCCAGGATAAAGCAACTGCATCACAAACTATAACAATAATGCAAAATCAAAAACAGTTTACACAGAAACTGAAAATTACAACCATTATCACCTTGCTGTACCTTTAGCAAGGTGTGCCTAATAAACTGGCAACTTAGCAGCTGAGTGTATATCAGTCATAATGGTTTATCGTAATGCAATAAGCCACCAAGGTCAAATGTTACTATCTTTTTTAATTAATGATAATTAATGTAATTGTTTAATGTAGTTTCCCAGGATGAACCCACTCCTAGAACGGGAGGAGGTTCTGATTAATAAAGTTTAAAGGACCAGTTTGCGGCATCTAGAGGTAAGCTTGCATATTGCCTGACCTCGCCTTGCTCTTTCAAGTGTGTAGGAGAACAAATATGGTGGCGTTGATACTCGCAAAAAAAAGGAAAGGTCATAGGCCTATCTAGAGCCACTGTTTGGTTTGTTTGTGGGCTACAGTGGAAATACGGCAGTTTCCGTGGAAGAGGACCTGCGCCCTGTGCATTTATAAATGGCTCAATTTAAGTTTTGTGTCCTGTTTGAGACCAAAAGTAAACATTAACAGTAAGTGCATCATGTGACCTACATAAGGTACTAATTTGAACCCAAAACACAATCTTTACCTTTTAATTTATACTGTAAAAACAATTTGATTTAAGTTAAAGTTAGTGTCTGGGCTGCCTTAGTTTTGTAATGATTCAAAACAAACTTTTCTAGTGGAATAAACTTTATTAAAGTTTATATTCTTGTATGTTGTTTTTTGGAGTGTAATGCTGCCTAAACCAAACTGCAACCATTTTTACATTGATCACATCTTTTTGTGATGATGACTGTGACTATGGCTCTGCTTTCCACAGAAGTGGACTTTGGTTTACAGAATGCACTACATGCAACTTTGCAAGTGTGAAGTCGTGTTATTTGTATGCAGACTGAAGAGAGCAGGTTTATAAGTCATGCAGTACTTTTAAAACCCTTCCAAAGTGTACGTTGTTGTAAGCTTATGAGTTCTTTTCAGGAAGACAGACAGTGTAAATCTGAGTTTGAGTGTTTTTCCTCAGTTTATTTCATCTTTCATCATGAAAAAAATACATTGGAAGTTTACAAAATTTAATTGATGCCTTTAGTTGAATCATTTGTGATTTGTTCAGTAGTTTCAGTTAGAAACCAGTTTACAAACGTGGGGAACATACCATCACCACAGTTTTACCTTTGCAACTGTCACATAATAGTGTAATCTGTCCAGAGGTGGAGAAAGTAATATGACCACATATCTCAGGAGGTTTCAAAATACTGTTCCTCTGAAATCCCAGAATTGGACTGATTTCATGGCGCGTCACCCCAGATATGCCAATGGAGCGTGAAATTGAGTCACTCAATGTGAAAAACGAAGGAAAAAAAAAATCTTTTCTCTTCCCATTTCTCTGCAGAGAAGAGCAGAGACTTTTTTCCCAGTATGCTGGCACTGCTTTGGTCTTTAATTTCCAAAGCAACCAAGTGAAAAAAAACCTGTACATTCGAGACAAAAACAGCCATTTCACACATAAGAAAGTGGATGACATTTTGCAGCTAATCACCGAGTACATGGGAGTGACAATGTCGTTATTCATGAAGCATGAGGAGAAAACATGTCTCAGTTGATGGATAAATTTGATAATGTGAGCAAGATTGTGGCAACAGGTGTGATCAAAACTGCATTTTTTCACTGAATATGTTCTAATGAACCAAGCGTCATAATTTCCCTCCAAGTATCACAGCCAGGTGTAGCAGAGCGTGTATGATAGCAGTGGATTTTACTCTCTGTGCTGTTCTGTTACCTCCCACTGTTACACCCCCTTCAACTTTTTGTGCCCAGTACATGAGGGAATGAATCCCAGGAGTCCCATTCCCCGTTCTCTCTCTTTCTGTGTGTGCCTGTATGTGTGTTACAGTCCCAGAAACCATGTTGCAGCACCAAAAAAGCTTTGATATCCACCTAATTTTCATCTCTTAACATGGGCACAGTGTTAAGAGTTATTTTGTGAGACGCTTCCATTTTATTTAATCCACAACCTGTCAAAGTTTAAAAGTGGAGTAATTTTGCTACTCTATGGAAAAATATCAAATACAGATTTGAGCAGAGGTGCACTTAACTTTCGTTTTTGCTTGGTTTAAACCTCGACATTGCAGCTACTTGAAAAAAGTAGAAGAGTGCACTCAGAGTGCAGCTCTCCCCCTGACAACCCAAAACGAATTTTGGGTGCAACCCCTTTGTAATCATACATATTTTTTTGTTAGTATCTGTAACAGATTACATGTATTTTGTAATTTAATTACACGTCTCTAGGTACATGTGAGTAGTTACTCACCAGCCCTACTAGTATCCTGTTTGAGATTTGTGTGAAATGTTGTCATAATTAGTGTATGAATTATTATGTTACGGCCAAAAACATTTTTAGGAGGTCACTGTGACCTTTGACCACCAAAATCTAATCAGTCATCCTTGAGTCCAAGTGGACATTTGTACAAAGTTGAAGAAACTCCCTCCAACTGTTCCTAAGACACTGCATTCACAAGAGTAGGATGGACATGATGTTACAGTGATGTTGACCTTTGACCTCTAATATTTTCAGTTCATCCTTAAGTCCAAGTAGACATTTGTGCCAAATTCAAAGAAACTCCCTCAAGGCATTCTTGAAAATCGTCTTCACATTAATGGGGATGGACATGAGGTCATCTAATCGGTTCATCCTTGAGTCCAAGTGGATGATTGTGCCAAGGCATTCTTGAGATATTGCATTCATGAGAATGGGATAACCTGAAAACATAATGCCTTTGGCCACAGCTGTTGCTGGTGTGGAGGCATGAAAATGGATCCTCAAGGTTTTTTCAAAAACTGTGACTCATAGCAGTCAGCATACACACACAGAGGCAATCCTGTGATTAAAAATAGTACCAGGAGATAAAAAATACTTGCTTTGCTTGTTCTTGCCTTGCATTACTTATCACTTTTACGCACTTAGAGATACAAGTGACTCATTTGATTTGAATCACAGTTAAATTTGTGTAAAAATTCTAATTAAAGTATTCTTCAATATGATGTATCCAGTGCAACAACTCCGTGTGTAATCTCTGCTCCTCCATAGGTTAACTCTTGTTTACACATGGAGGTGGACTTTCAACTGGCAATGATGACCTCTGCCAACCAGCGCCACCTCTTTCACTGTCATCTGTCAAACTGATGAGCTGTAGAAGAAAAAACACAAATTGGCTTTCATCCTACCTATAAAAGCATCATAATGAGTTTTCTTGGAACTCTCTATTATCACAGCGGTTTTAATGATGTACACGGTAAATATGAATTAAAAAAAGAGGTGTTGTCTAGTATGAGCTGGGTTAATTACATGCATGATGATGTAAATTGTTTCTGAAATAAGTGGAGAAGTAAATTAAGTTATTTGTATCTAATTTAAAACAAAAGCATGCAGCAGAGTTGTTGAGATGATAGCAGTTCAAAGACTATGGAGGAGGGAAAAAAAGCTGGCTCTAAGGACAATCTCTTCTAACCATCTATTGTCCCTCAGCCTCAGAGAAAACAGATGGCGTTAGTACTCTTGAAACTGATAAAAAACACAATAAAAAAGCAGAAGGACAAACGCATTACTGAACATATAACGCAATGGAGCACTCATCATTTGATTTTGTGAACATATTTTGGTACACTTTAAAGGAAGATGTGACAAAGTCAGATCTTTTATTTTTTTAGGGCATGAGACAATGACTTAATTAACAAAATAAACAAGGCAGCAAGTGCAGATCAGGGTGGTAAGGATGGTAAGTGACTCGACAAAGACAAGGAGGCAAAAGAAACTGAGAAATGCTTTCTCTGGTGCAGTGGTTTGAAGAGCACAGTGTCCTGGCCTGAACCCTGGCCCTGAATTATGAGATTAATTTGTTTGGCACAGCGTACTTTGGGCCATGGGTACCATATTGTACTAAACAAACAACCCTATCATCAGGCAAAATGGTGGATGATTATGCAAAACCTTGTATTTCATACACCAACAGCATTTTGAGTGCTCCTTCCCATGGTTGAATGAGGTTAGACATGTTTTCTTTTCTGACAAGGCACTCAAACTCCAGCTCTTTAGAACATACTGCATCTAGCGCTGTAATCTTTATATCCTTATTTTTCACTTTACTACATAAATGACATGCTCTATATTAATATGAACATGATACTGGCTGCAATGGGATGACAGGTCCCATTTAAAAAGCATTTTGTTAGGTTTACCTCACCTATACTCCCTCTTACAACTATAATGTGTCCACTATGCTCCACAGAAATCACTGATAGTGATATTCTCCAACTCATTTTGGCTGGCTGCTGGTACTGATACATGAACATTTTTTTCCCACCTAACTGAACCTTTGCAAAGCCTTGCAAAGTTATCGTTGTATAATTGGGAGTGATTGTTGATACGCAAAGTCTTTGATTCCAAAGACAAGTAGTTTGACTCACCAGATGCATACTGCTGGTTTAAGTCCTGTCATTGGTCACTTGCTATAAGCGGCACTGCAGCATCTATGTCTATGTTTTCAAAGTCCCCAGGAATCAACAAAAAACCTCAGAGATGAAACCTACATGCTGAGAATGGCAAATCAGTGCCTGGGACGCTAATGTTATGAACATAAACAAGCTAACATCAGTGATGATGATGATGTCATGTGTTGTAGTCATTTTAATGTCAGAGCTCACCTCCCGACGTGCAAATGTTCCACCAAAACAAGGTCCCTCTTGACGCTATTTTGAAGCCGCATCATCGCTGCATCCTGGGCTTAGCACCACCCAAGATGTTTGTGATTGTTTTAAAGAAATGCACACAAGGCAGGGCGTTTTTTTTTTCATCCTATAGCAGAATGTGTATGTGTGGACATTTCTTCACTGCTGATCACTGTGGAGAGAGGTCTGGCCCCCCCACCCCCACCACACCCCACCCCCGAGATGTAAGCTGTGAATCTGGTAAATGCAGTGTTAGTTAGCTGGACATGCTAACATTCGCAGCTTACATTAGATCAGATAAAGGAGTTTAATCCATTTCCCACACGTGTGCTTCTGTGTTTTATGTTTTTGAAAGACACAAAAAAAGACACCAGCGTCCAAACTCACGAGACACCAAGTATTGCTCTTCTTAGAGCCCCATGCACATTGCATCAACATGTAGGGAAAAGCAAAGCATTTTCTTCTTCTTTGGGTTTGCAGAATATGGTGTATTGCTGCCCTCAAAACAGAAGTTTGACAGGCCTGGGCTCCCCAGTCATAGTTGTTACTCTATGACTGGACAGTTGCTGTTCACAGGAGGGGCTCAGCGAAGGGTCAATTGCAGAAAACATCGAGACTCTCCTGTAGTGGAATTAACATTACTATGCCTACTGTTCATGGCCCGCTGAAATAAAATACGGTACACATTCACTGAGCAGAATAAGAAACCTACTGCTGAGATGTTTGTTTTTTGCTGGTAATGGTTTCTTTGTTTTTCACATTCTTCATAATAATCTGGCTTTTGTGGGCGATTAAATTTGTAGTATTGTAAGAAAGTGATTTGGCTCCTCTTCACATGACTGATGCTAATTGCAATGGCAACTTTGCTGTCAGTTTCAGACACTCCACACTGCAGACATACTCATGTAACGTTTGCATAATTACAGCTTCATCTTACTGGCTTATCATATCAGAAAAAAAAGTCCATTTTGGACCGATAACGATAGTTAATTTGACAGCCTTTATCATCCGATACTGATGACATGCTGATATTATCAGATATTGGTAATGATTTAACTTTACTCAAGTAAAAGTGGGAAAAGTACAGGCTCTGAAATGTACTCAAAGTATAAAAGTAAAAAGTCACACTCTGAAGGACATCTCGACCAGCTGTTTCTGTGCAAAGCTAACTGAAGCTCACCTTTTCTCCATGGTAGAGTCCACATCTTGTCTTTTTTGTGTTGTGATGTCTTCTATGTCGCTTTTTTGTCTGTTACATCTATCATCCGGGATATGCACTGATGGATACATCAAGGAATTGTCTTTTCTACGTGTTACTGTCCTATCGGGCTGAAATTGGTTTTGATGTTGGGAAGCAAAGACGCAAAATAAAACAAATCAATAATTACCCTCAAATTCATAAAGTAACAACCCTGTGTGGAAAATGTAGTAGAAAGTACAGCTATTTATATTGAAATGTAGGGAGCAAAAGTAAAAAGTTGTCCAAAAAATACTTGAACACAGATACCTGAAAATTCTACTAAAATACAGTAAGAAAGTATTTGGACTTACTTCTGATCCCTAATGTAGAGTATACAATTTGAGTGAAAGTGTGCTTTAGTATAAACCGCAGAAAATCCTAGTCTAGGACAGTCCCACAGATATCAATGTAATTTCTCAATTTATCATCCAGACTGCCGTGATCAATCATGTCATGAGCTGCACTTAGGTCAAGCAGAAATGATGCAGAGCGCTCAAAAACAATCTGCATTCATCAGGCCCAACCTTGACATGGCCATTTCTGTTCTGTCACTGTTAAGAAAATGTGAATTTTCCCCTCTTCTTCCTGTCTACCACTTTTGAATAACCTACCACAATATTAGAGAATTAACACGGTCTGAACAATGTCACTTAGAGAACTGAACATTGAGTAATGAAAGAGGTGTACACTTGATCATGAAAGTGAGTACAGCAAGGGGCACCATAGCTGATACACTGCTGAGGAAAGTTACACAAACGTAGTGAAACGGGTGACACATCTCATTTAACATAATGGTAAATCCTCAAGAAGTGTAGCAAAGGGTTATCTATGCATCGCAACCATGCAGATACATTGTGTATCTAAAAGTGTCAAAATTAAACCAACAAGGCAATAGCAAGTGAATAAAAGTGTTGGTAAAGTACTGCAGCATATGTGTTCTGTAGTTCCGTACTTATTATATACCATGATAGCAGAAAAATTTATAAATTCTTGCATAGTTTCTGTGTTCTCCAATACGATTTTGTTGAGATCTAACAGTCTGAGGCAAAATACTGCCTGAATCCTGTGACGGCAATTGGTTCCTAATGGGCAGATCGTACCATTTGTCATCAGAAGCTGAAGATCAGTGTACCATTCTGCATTCACTCTGAGAAGCAGCTTGCACATCGAGTCATTTTTGTCATCAGGAAGCACCCCTGGTAGAGCATTGTCGCTGCTCGCCATCTCTCACCTGACAAAGCTCGGCAGTGTGCACAATACAATTTGTGTGCTTGGCACATCAAAAGAGCCGTGAGGATTAACTGTGGCAACCAAGCGGGGCAGTACGGCAGCCTTGATCACTGTGCCGTCAGATAAAAGTGATCCTTGACTGTCATTTTAACAGCTAAAGAAGAGTGCACGAGGAGCGCCGTTGCTACTGCCCTTTTATACTGATAGGCCCCATCAGGTTGAATATGCTCATCCTGGCTGACTGAGCACACGTAAGCAGATCTTAGTCTGCAGAGACACTGACATGAGTGCACTTGTACACTTATAGCTTTCAATTACAGGAAAAATCATTTAAAAAAAAAAAAAAGAACAGTTTTTCCTTTCTGATACCTGAACTAAATGGTTGATACTGAGTTCTGATTCCAGTGTGTTTAAAACAAAAGGAATTACTGTCCAGTGGATGTATGCCTCCACCAACCTGTCAAGTTGCCGTTTATATCCATATTTATCCAGAGTCATATAATGTTATTAAGGAATAAGAGTGATTTTTTTTTTTTTGGCAAAATGGAAGTCATCAGTATATTGACATGTATGATTCTTTGAATAATTGAGAAACATGCTGTCTTCACTTACAGATTGTTTTTACAGAGGAGTACAGAGGACTGAGAGAGCTGAACTGAATTATGTCTCAGCGAAGTTAACCTTTGACCTTTTGGATGCAAAACTTCATCATTTTGTACTATTAGACATTTGTGTGATATTTTGCCATAACCAGACAAATTCTTGAGTTGTGGCCAAAAACATGTTTTGTGAGGTCACAGTGGCCTTGACCTTTGTTCTCTAACATCTAATCTGTTCATACTTGAGTTCAAGTGGATGTTTGTACCAAATTTGAAGAAATTCCTTCTGGGCGTTCTTGAGATATCGCATTCACAGCAATGGGATGTGTGTGGGTGTGTGGGTGTGGGTGTAATATAAATCTGCTGGGTCAAAAATATACATGCAGTAATGCTAATATTTGGTTTTCACCTCAATTAGGCACTTTTTTATGGCAATCCACAAGCTTCTGGTTGTATCTTTGGCCACTCCTCTTGACAGAATTGGTGCAGTTCAACTAAATTTGCTGGCTTTCTGAGACGGACTTGTTTCTTCAGTCCGTCCACACAGTCCACAGGTCCTTGATGTCAGGACTCTGGGAAGGCCAGTGTAAAACCTTAATTCTAGTCAGACATTTAGCAAATATCAGCATTGCTGTATGTATATATTGACCCAGCAGATTTTGTTATTTCCAGAAGATCTATAGTATATTTATGAATGAACCAAAATGCAGGATAGTTTTTTTTTGTGACAAAGACACGTTTCAATCATTCCATCATAGAAAATTAAGAGTTATAAAAATCATTGGAAACCATGCAATTTTAGTGCCATGATATACATGCTCTTTACAAGTGTATGTAAACTTCTGACCATAACTGTATATACGAGGTGCTCAGAGTATTGATGATCAGTCAGTCAATAACTTAGTCAGGTTTGCAGTGTCAGCCTTAGATATGCCAAAACACGGCAACTCCTGGAGAAGCTCAGACTAGGAAATACACAATCCACTGGATTATTCCTCCTCCTGACACAGACTCCAGACACTTTCAACTTACCACAAGCTGGCTACAATAATAAGACTTTGCAAAGCGACCTGATGCCGAGTTTCTGTCTTCGTCTGATAGCATAAAATTTGGTGTATGGTCCATTTCAGGGCTAACACATTACATGGTACTGGATCAGTGCACAGACTCCAGATGATACCCGATTCAGTTGATGATGATGATGATGATGATGATGAGGCTGATGATCCAATCAGATCGGTTGTATGGGAGGCAACCTTGCACATAGCCTCAACTTTATCAATGTCATTATATTGTCCATCTGTTTTCATAGTTAGTAGAGGTTGTCATCAGTCAACATCTAAATGCTTGATTGCTAGAATAAAATAAAAATGCCAAAATCACAAGTAATTTTTTGCTTCCTCACAATGATATCTCATCGCCTGTGAGTAGCAAAGCTCCCGAACATCGAAGGAGTGTGCTAGCACCACATTACGTCTGCCACTCTGTAACACATCCCATCTCTCCGCTCACCGCGGTGACCCTCGGAAAAGACACACACAGATGGTCACACAGACAACTTGGCACCTTCTGGCTGAGAAGAAAAAAATTTAAAATTGGAAAAGATGAACATTTCATTACTGTGTCATTTGGCAAACGGATGATGATTAAAAAGATAAATGTCCCTGTGACTGGTTTGTTTTATGGACCATGGATAGTTTAGTTCAGGGGTGCTGATTATTGGCAAAACAACATACACATTTCTTTATTAGCAGCTGCTAGGGCTAAGACGATTACCTATGACTCATTGAACAAAGGCAAGCATGGCTCATTGATAATTGTAATTCTTTAATAACATAATGTATTGTTAAGTTCACTTGAAGTTAGGGCGACCAAACTGTTGCCCATTAGCAGGGACGTTGGAACCATTGTGTGGGAGGGGGTGCTATCCATGGCAAAGTTCAACCACATACAGAGAATAATGTACTATTAACTAATACATACATATACCTACATCTCAGTCATTTACAGTACAGGAACACTCAAAGCCAACAGCACAATAAATTCACCTGTACCTCACCAAAACAGGATTTACAGTGTAGGTACACTCTATTAAAGCCAATAGCTCATTATTAACCAGCAAGCAACCTGTGGTGTCACATATGCAAACACAGGAAGCCTAAATTAATTACAATAGGTTTACTCATGCAATGCATTTTTCCCTGGCTCTGCTTTGTGAAAAATCAGTCCAATGTGGTCAGTGCGCTCACAATTACCATGAGAGAAAGCTGCTGAGAGGTGTTTTTCAGCTTAGTCTTCAGCTCATTTTTAATAAAGTTATCATCTGATCCTTTATCCATTTCATTTGTGTTTTCAACTCGAACTCCGCTCTTTCTGTCTTGATTTCATTTGATTATTTCCTGCTTGACCTCTGACATGGATGGATAAGTCCACTTGAATGAGTCAGGGGAGGTGACAAACCATGCCCCTGCACCTGCCTTACTATATAGGTAGTCTACCTATAATAGACTTTGAAAACTGAGAAAGTGGATGCTGTGATGCAAGCTTATACCCACAGCATACATCCGTTGAGTCATAGCAGGGCTTAACATTGAGGAGTGCCAACGCCATGCCGGCCTTGTAAATCTGGCAACTAATCTGCCCGACCGTGCAAGTGGTAAAGAAGAATCAAACTATTAAAGTATTTTGATAATCCATCCACTGTTAAAGTAATATTTCATGCAATATTATCAAATAATGCTGTTTCCAGCTTCTCAAATATGAGATTTCATGCTTTTATTTGTTGTATCAAACTGAATATCTTTGAGTTTTGGACCGATCAAACGAGACATTTAAAGACATCACCTTGGACTTTGAAAAACATGTTTCACTATCTTCTGACATTTTCTAGTTGTAACCCAAGATCAACATGAAAATGTAATTTAAGCCTTTGTTGTTATTTGCTGCTAATAAATACAACATTTGGTAAAGGGGCAAGTAAAAGCTAACTGCAAGCAAGTACTGACCCACTTGCCTGAGTGTGCAAGTGAAAAAAAAAAGGAGGTTCGAGGGGTTATTGCACCCCCTGCACCCTTGTTTTCAACATCTTTGCCCGTTGGCTTTAAAGGTTAATGCTACCGTTGTGTTTGATGAGAGGCATTCCAAATTGTTGTGAACATATGTGAAAATATGCCCTTACACAAAGCAAATGTCATTACCATGCTGTCAGAAAATAATGCATTTACAGCACACGTACAGTACACATGCTTGTGCGCCTAACATTCACATTTTGGTTTCCTTTGACAGACAGATGGTGTTAATGGGACATTTAGGCTTACGTAAGTGGAGACATAAAAAGCACTTGACCATGAACCTTCATCTTTTGCCAGTGTATTAACTTGACTTTAAACATTATACACAGTCTGTCACTGTTTCATAATAACTATACTGTATAGAAATTGAGATCCAGTGACAAGGTTGAACATAATGAGTTTCGCCTTCTGGATTTATTATAGCTGACATGAGTTTCTTCGCTGGGTGGACACACTTTAGTGACCTCCAGTTATAAATCCACTTTAAACCACTTTAAAACTCTGAAAGTACTGCACATACATTTTCAACAGGACCATTCGGCCTCATTCTCAGACATTCACAAATAATTGGACACAAAAAAATGAGACATGAAAGATCCTCTGTACACAGACAAGGGGTTTGTCTGGGTCTGTCTTCCTTCTGTTCTCAATCCTCTTGACCTCAGGCCTTGATGAATAGCTGCCCTGCACATGTTTGCGGTGGAGATTTCTTTTAACCCCTGTGAGAACATATTCATTATGCATTGATTACAAGAATCTGTAGTAATGAAGTAATTTCTCTGCATCCCTTTAAAAGATTATATTGATTTTTATAAAAATGAATGAGAGTCCTATTTAGTTTATGATGGCATCTGTTCTTGTAAGGTGTTTATTGATTTACAAGGCTTGCAGTTGTGCAGCTATTCAAATGACAAGTATTTGTTAGGAACAATGGAGACTAAATGAAGGCAACACAGAGTAAAGAAAGTATCGTTCCATCACCGTTGTCTCTTGGGAAAAGACTATTGGACTGGTTCCTTCGACATCTTATCGAAGGTTCTTCATCAGTTCCTTGCTAGAAGGGAGACCAAGGCATTTAATGAACTAAACAACTGATTCACACAACAGTTTCTAAGTTTTTCAATACGTAATTGAAAGTTGCTTGCTAGAACGATGTGTGTGTATATGTATGTATATACAAACAAGAGCTTTGTGATTCTATCCTGCTGACCTTTATTTCACTAAAATTCAACTTTTGAATTCTTTTATCCCCCATTATTGTTAACAATTGTTAGAAAATTTTGGGGTGCAGGGGCTCAAACTTTTGTTGGTTTTCAAAATGAGGCATGCCAGAAAACGTTTGGGAACCACTGGTCTAAATCATACCTTTAGTAAATAAATAAATAAAGGGCCAGTTCACCTAAATATCAGCAGGGTGAGAAGAAGCTTTTTTTCAGTTTTAGTGAACAGACCCTATAATGCCTGGTTCCAAAACTGTGAAATGTATTCGATAAAGAGCTGAAACCTAACAACACCGAATCACATGAGACAGCTTTCTCAAAAATATCCCAGATGATTGAACTTGATAAGTAAATGAACTGCATACACTGTCCTGTTTGACAGCTTTTGATAATCTGCTCTGAATCTTAATTTTGTTGTCTTAAATTACAGTTGCATAAAAAGTGTCTGCAGATATTTTACCTTCTACACAAAATTAAGATAACACTTTATAACAACATCATTAATAAATGGTAAACTGACTGTTAATTGACCTTTAGTTATTAGTTATTTTACTGTTTTAAAAAAATCTAATCTTTACATGTGCTTTATGAGCCATTTATTAAACAGTTCCAAGGTTAAGAAACAAAAATATCATTTTTTTATAATGGCCAGTAATCAACTAGATAATGTTGACAGACATCATATTCTCATTCCAACTCATCAAATATACAATGTTTGGCTAGACTTCAAAAAAAAAAAAAAAAAAAAGTGGGTAGGTACAGGAAAAGATCATGCTTTGGGTTAAAAAAAAAAAGTACAGTACTGCCAAGTTCAAGTACATAATGTAACGTAACGACTTGAGGTATTGCAACTTTATAATAGCCATCCAGATAATGTTGATTGATGGTTTACAAACTAATTATTAATCATTAACAAAGAATTACAAATATCTGAGTTATCTATCCAGGTAATAATCCAGGTTATAATCAACTATAATGATGATTAATAAACATTAAACATTAAAAGTGTTACTAAAATTAACACAGTGGCAATTCAGCTATCCTGGACATGAAATACTGGATGACTTTTCTTTTCAGCTGTCAGTAAATGCCAGTTATAAATCTGCCCTAAAAATAACATTATTATACTTTTTTGTGTGTTAGTTAATCTTTGGATTAAAAAAAAGTAAAGTATGAATATCCCTGCACTGACTCTGGATAAATGATTGATAGCAGATTTCTACAACACCAAGGACGACACATTTTTTATCAAGCCTACACATCTTTTATTCCTTAATTACAGCTTTTGTGTTGAGGAAAGAGAGACATCACTGCATACATAATACTAAAAGAGTACCAGCAAACCAATGCGTGGCAACTCCATATTATCTCCAATGTATCTAACAATTCATTGTGAGTGGCTCTAATCAGTGATTAGCCTTTAGGTAAAAACCCCTGATTTTTCGAGAGCCTTATCAGATGAGGAGAGCTCTTATCTGCGTGACTCTATTGATCGCTCTGTGCTCTAACGGAGGTGTATGTGGAATGGCACTCAGGAGCCGGAAGGAGGTGCTTGTATCTACAGTTCCCCATACCAATGTGTCATCTGTGAAGCACTGATGGTTATCAGTTTTCTATTTCATACTTTTGTTACACCCCCTCCTCTCTTTGGGCCTACAGGTAAGAATATCCACTGACTTCAAAAGTATACCTTGAATATATAAAAAGAGATAAAGAAGACGAAGAAAAATCCAGCAATATAAGTTTGCGCATTTGAGATGCTTGGCAGAATGATTCAACTTTGTGACTTCTATCGTCATGCTTAATAAAGAAAATGTCCATCTCTTTCTGAATTGCAGATGACACATTCATTCTGTGAGTCTTAATCTTGTAAGCGTATTACAGAGTATATGCCTGAAGCAATTATGCGTGATGAGAAAAGGATGTCTGTGTTGTGTCTTGTTACATTACGAATGTAATACTTCACACAAATCATCTACATGTGACCTTACTGCGACCTATGTATCTCTTTAGTGTTGACATCCAAGATTTACTGTCACCTTGTGCCACAGCACGTTCCTGAACTTATTAAATCCTCCACTTTACTGACAGGAGTTTAGAAAAGTTCATTTTGTAGGTGTTACAGAAGACAGGTGTTTGCTGGGAGACAGAAAGAAGCATGCAAAGTAAAACATTAGGGATGAGTTTGTTAATGATAACTTTGCTGCTGCAGGCATATGCAGAAAAGAATCCAGGATTATAATAGAAACTCTTGGGACTTACATTTCTGGCAATCACACTCTGTATTCTGAAAATACAGTACATCACATAGTACATCATACATCCCCAAAGGGAGCAGGGTGTGTTTTTTGAGCTGAGGGGCTAACTCAAAAAGATGTGTTTTTTATGCCAGAGAAAATAAGATTTTAAACTTCTTCTATTGCAGTGTGTGAAGTCTTTTTCATGTGTGCAATATTCATGTCGTCTACCTCAATAATCTTTCATCCAGTAAATACGAGAATCAGTTTAAATGATCAGTCACATCAACTTTTCCAACTTTAAATCAGAGGTTCCCGAACTTTTTCAGCCTGAAACCTGAAAGAGAAGTCTGGTATCTCCCCAGGACCCAAAGTTAAAAAATACACCATGAATTGTCATAACATCTACATGCATAATGACACAGAATATTATTACTGAAAATCACCACTCTCACTTGTCACCACCACATCACCAACTGAAACACACACACAAACACATTCATGGTAAGACAGCAGCAAATTACAAAAAAATGATGCGCTTATTCTACATACACTAAAGAACAATAACAGTACGATGATTGCCAATATCACAAAGTCAACCATTATTTCAATTCAATTCAAGGGTCTGTGATGGACATCAACAACAATCAGTTACATTTGTCAACTCACAAAAAGCAACTAAATTATGATACAACAATTTTATGACAGAACTCTTTCACAGACATTTATGACACAATGCAATGGGATTTTCAAAATAAAGGTGTGTCTTAAAGATGATGATATAGATTGATATTTTCACTTTGAATTGATATTATTGCATCACTCGATTTATATCGATCAGGATCAATTTATCATTACACCACTATCAGAAGGTACCCTATAGTTGCAGCATCTGACGTGGTCAGAAAGGTATTTTTAACACGTGATTAACGCTGTGAAAGGGTCACAGTTTAGTTAGGTTCATGCACAAAAACTACTTGGTTAGGTTTAGGATAAAGCCATGTTTGGGGTTACAATCACTATGAAAGTCATGTGACGAAAATCAAGTGTCACTGAAGTGACAACACACATAAGTCAAGTGACCTACATAACTCATGCATCACCTCATGCTTGTGAAACCCAACATTATGTACCTAACAACTTTTATTAACGTTTTGGTTTCACACGGGACACGAACTCTGGTTTCCAGGGTGAAACTCCAGTGTTTGTTTGAGGGAACTGACCGTGTCGCTATGAGTTTCCAAGAGCAATGACATTTTGTCAGTTACTGATAAGCTGAGAGTGAGACTCGGGCTGCCCAAGCTGCACCTCCATGTCAATCACTTAAACAATGCCAATCACATCTACTGTAGAAAAAAAGCACCAGTGCATGTCAGTCAGCCCGGCGATATCCAATATCACTGCCCTAAAATATGAAATTATGATATAAAATTGAAGCAAGTGAGAGGGGAGAAACATTAGCTAAAGATGCATAACCTTACCTTTTACAATACTGATGTTAAATTAAATTGCCTTGTTGTTTCTGCATACTTAACATGATAGAAACAGAGTTTACAAGTTAATGAGTGAAGTTCAACCAATCATGGCTCATTGTTGCTCCCAAAGCTTTCTCATTTGTTAACATTTCTTGGTGCAAATTATTTTTCGGAACATTTTTTAACGATTTAAGCTTTTAAAAAATGCTGAGGACATGTCCCAAGCCAGCGAGTCAGGGACGTAACTACAATCACATCTAGCATGATAACGTAAGCAATTGCAGCTAACACTGACAAGTAATGTTTGTCAGCAACACATTAGTCACCAACTAACAGACATGGAACTAATAATTTAATCGGTATAAACTGCCCAAACTGACCAAACAGAGCAGCATAGCAGAAAACAATGTTCTTCTATTTTGATTTGGAAAATAAATTCACATATCATGGCACTATAATGCATTTTATTCTGCTAACTGGTGACCCAATTAAAAGAAACCCAATGAAGACCCATTTTGTGTTTTTGGGAAACACTGATTTAAACCAATATGAATTTATCCAGATATGTGAAGATTTTCTAAAATGAGCTCACTTCATGAGAATTAGTCAAATTGCTTAGTAAATCCTAGTTAACTATTTCTGCTTCATTGACTCAATCACGAAGGAAATTTATTACGCCTGAAAAGAGAAATATCCCAATGTTCACAAAGGCTTCTGCATTCTTTTGCCAAAATATTGTCAAGATACCTGATATTGACCAAGCGCTCTCCTTTAACTCCCACAATCCAGCAGAGGTTCACGCAACCTCTTCAGGGATTCAGAGTGGATCAGTCCCTGTCACAGTTGTATAATATAGGCCAGGATTAGAGAGTTAAAATAATGAGCAGGAAAAGCAGATAAGGGTGGGAAGGAAACTTTTCCGCTCAATTTAAGAGAGAGACACTTTTGAGGAAAAACTTTAAGAAGACAATTATAGCATGACGTTTCTCAATTGTTTATCAGAATGACTCGAGATTTTGAACGCAGTGGAGCAGATCAAAACAATTATTTTCCCAGTCATGCCACACTTGACATGACAATGCAGAAAGCCATAATCATTTCAGTCCTTAGCCACCATAATTAATAATAGTCCCTCTAAAACACACGCTTAGGAGTGCTCTGCCCCACAGGGGACAGGCATATGTAATTATTCTTCTTAATTAGTGGTCTGAAAGTGTATCTGATTAAGTTGTAATTCAATTTGGACTGCAAGTCTGCAGTAGTTTGAGCGTATCAGGCCATTGACTGAATATAACAATTCCTGCTGTGCACCAAAGGATTAAACACTCAGACCATTAGGTCTTACCTGTGAGATACAAACTAGGTGATGAGACTGAGGACCATGTTTGTCACACCACAGCAGGTCAGCTAAATTGCATTTGACTGTTTCTCAGATATACAGGATCAGGAATTAGCTTGTTCTGTGTCACCACTCAAAGGTTGATTCAGACCTGCAGTGGCCACCTACAGTCACACAATATGTTGCACTTTGATTATTTGATCATCTATTAACTGAAATACCCTGTGATTTGAATTAAACCAAGGGGTACTTAATCAGTTTGAAAGTTTAATATTTATCACATTCAGCAACTCCATGTGATTATAATTTCAAGGGCTAAATATAATAATGAGAGGCCACTAATATAAATTTTATTTTTAATGTCCCTTTTATGCTGGTATTTTTTTTTTAAATCTTAAATAAAACAATTATGTTTTTAATATGATTGTAAAGATGGAAGTGAATGACAGACAGTAACAGACCAGTGCCCCCTTTATATTGATGGATCTGTTGGCCATTGGATCATATGTTTGATTTCTCCAAATTTAAGTTGAAACTGAACCGTTATAGCAACAAGTCCTCCAAATTAAATGACAAAATGTTTGTAACTCTTGAAACACCTTTGATCTGATGCAGGAAAAAATAAATAAATACATAAATAAATTAAAAAAAAAAAAAAAAAAAAAAAAAAAAAATATATATATATATATATATATATATATATAGGTCTGTTCTTTCCAAACCGTTAAAAATAAAGCTCAGCGTAAGTTCAATCAGGAAGACTGTCTCTCTCTCTTACTCTCTTTCCTGCTTATTCTCCATCAGCCAATCATGTTGTTGCTGACAAACTTTAAAATCTGTTCTCCTCTCTGCTGCTGTCAGCTGTCATCTCAGTGCAGAATTGTTGTGACCCTCCTCCACCCCATTCACCTCCAGTTCTTCATATCCAGTGTCCAGGTTGAGCTCATCAGAAGTCCACTCCTCACCACCGTCTGATCTTCAGCCATCCCTTCACCACCACCAGTGTCTAGACTCCACTGGGGGATTCCTACAAATTGCCAAAGACTTTCCACATTTTTCATCCAGATTGTGCACTTGTCAATTAAATGTATTTCTTACAGTCAATATGAAGTCTCTCCTGATTGAAATAGGTTTAGGTGCAATTATGTTTTATTACCATATAGGTTTAGGAAACTAGTGTAGGTCCAAATTACAAACAATATTCAAATTATAAACAATGTTGACATCTGGTTGGACTTGGGAAGCAAACATCAGTCTCCCATATTTGAAGGACCAGTGTGTAGGATTTAGTGGCATAACAGGTTTACAGATTGCAAACATCTCGCCTCAGTCTCCTCTCCCAAGCATTTCAGAGGGATGCAGGACCCTTAGGGGGTCCTCAGAATTACTGCAATGGGGCCACCAAATAATTATTTTAGTATATATATGTGAATATATGATAATAATACATATGTGTGTATATATATATATATATATATATATATATATATATATACATATTTTTTTTTCCCAATAAGTAATATGTCTGAAAATACACAATGATGCAAATCCAACACAAAATAAATGAGCCTATTCATAAAAAAAACATGTGAGTTAGCTAACCTACTAAATCACTACATGGCACCCATACATAAAGGCAGACTAGTTAGCTATGTATTATCATTATATTATTATATTCACTTTTGTGAGCCACAATGGATAATTTTGTAACTTCATGAGCAAAAGACTCTGACAGACCCTCCACTTCAGAAACCACCGGCACAAGCACAACATGCTACAACTGCTGCTGACTTAGCAGCTACAGGTAAGCACAAATGAGGGACGAGCTGGAAATATTTAAAACAATATATGCAGTTGCGGGTCCCTGCTCAGTCTCTCTCAACTAAGGGTTCCATGGCCTGAAGAACGTTGAAGACCCCTGAGAACCTGCAATGGCCGCAAAACTTGGGAAAAACACAAAAGGCTGTTATTTAGAGTCAGTGTTTGGTTTGTCTGCTTTTCTATTGTAGCAAAATGACAGCGCAGCATGGTGGTGTTTGTGAAAGAGGACCTACACCCTCTATAGAAATAAAGGGCTAATTCTAAGGTAACAAAAACAACAATTTTTATTTTCACGTGATTCTACAATAAACATGTACTTATAGTTTATTTCTGACATATTCTGCCAGCAAACTCCTGTAAATCTTAAACACTGGTCAAACACTAAGTCTCTAAGTCTTTGTCGCTCAATAATAATGCCACTTGACTGTCTCAGTTGCTCATATCATAATTATTATGGTCACTAGAGGGCTTTGTAACTTGAATTTGAAGACTTTACATTTTGAGGACCTTTCTGAAACTACGGATTTAGTGTGTTTTTTTCTTGAGGACAGTCTTGTCAGTATAACAGAAATGGATGGCATCATAAACAAAATATTTTGGCTTTATTGAGGCAAAAAGGTAACCCATTATCTACAGAATGTATCATTATCTGGGGGTTTACTCTCAGCATCACATACTTGATACTATATGATCACAAAAACAATAATGCAGTTGCGTCATTAAGGCTACCTGGATATAGCAAGGACAAGGTGGATCTGTGCCATTTTACCAAGCAAAGATGTTCACTGTGCTGGACCTGGGGTAGTTATTGCATTAAAAAAAGCTTTCTGCTAAAAACAGCAGAGCAAACTGTTCATGCGGCATTACCCAAAAAATAATACACAGTTTCTTTTTATTGGTTTAGAATGGGAGTTATCCATGTTAGATGACATAATAAACTTTCTAGAACTAGAATACATTAAAAAGTTTAGTGTGGCAGTATAACAGCTCACCCTATCACAACTGTCCAATTGAACCTGTCATTTCATGTGACTTATTTTTGCATGCCCTGGTAATGACAATGTGAACCTGAAATGGAGTGTATGCATAATTCAATCAAAAGACAATAAAAACTAGAAATGACATGAACCACGAATTCACTGAAGAAGCACAGAGTGAAGCAAAGCATGTGAGCGAAGTGGAGCAGCTCATTATGGCTCCATGCTCAACTGAGATTGAGTCCCGCTCCGCTCATATCAGTCACTCCAAAAAAGAAAAATCTGCATTGTAATTCAGCTTTAGTTTAAACCATAGCCTGTAGCCCAAAGCGCACTAAAAACTTCAATATAGGCCTGTCAATTGAAGCTTATATGGTGCACTGCAGGCTTCAGATTTAAAATTCCAACATCACAGAACCAGCAGATTTTTAGGAAAAGGTTGCTATTCATATTCATATTACTATTACTATTATTACTGTTAATAATAGTTAATTTCTTTAATAAAATATTGTACTCTGAGGGGAAAAATCCTCACCTTTTTTCAGCTCAGTCTGTGTAATGACTAAATGGAGCACGATATTCATGTTTTTGTATTAAGGCAGCAGGATAATTTACAGCAGTTTGCACTCAGTTTACATCAGTGAGGATGTTTTGGACCACAGCAGACAGCAAATTGAAAACTGACACACACCAAGGAGATGAAGAGGCAGAGGCAGCGTCTGGACACTTCATCCTGGTTTATATTAATACAGAGCAGTGACAGATGTTTCATATAGGAGACGAGCATCTGTCTGACAGATAGACAGACAGATGTTTTAGTCTGCAGTGTATAAACCACAGAACTGTACAGTAACATCAGGATTTATAATTAAAAAAAGTTTTGTCAGTCAGCGCTTCACACACATGCTCCCCTCCCTCCTTCCTCTCTGCTGCCTCTCTTTCCTCCTTCGTAGTTATGATTAATCAGTGTGGAGTAATTAAGTGTTTAAAAGTACACAAATTGGACTTGGAGTAAAAGTCATGCACCACAGAACTGTACAATAACATTATGATTCTTTTCCTTGACAATCATTGTCATCTGTTAGTTTTACAGGAATAGTACCCCTGTATGAACTCCATTATCAAGCTTGCAATAGCCAAGTTTGGACTGAATATAGTGTGGGCGTCTGTGCAATGAGCAATGGGTATGCGTCAGACTCATGGTGTGAGCTGTACCTGAGCAAAACTGGAGCAGTACGGAGCGGGAGAAGGCAATGCTTCAATCCTTTTAAAAAAGCCGCTCTGCGCTCCATTCAACCCTCCCCCGCTTGTCCTCCCTGCTCACTCCCGCACTGCTCCACTCACATGTTCTGGAGTGAAGCCTCATGTAGATTTTTCGCTCGACCTGTCATCTAGAGCTACGTTCACAGGCAGGGCAGTAGCATAAAACAGCGTGACTCAGGAGAGCCTCCTCGACCACAGACAGGAAACTGACACTGGTGGCGGTGGCAGAGAGCAGGGTCAAGCATCAACAAAGAGCAATGGTTGCTACAACATGTCAGATGGGGCATTTAAATACACAAGACAGCTAGGAAGAAGGTCCACCCCACAGAGAATCATAATCAAAGCACAGGGATAAGAGGGTAGAGTCATGTGGGCTGATCACCATTACAAAGCTGTGCATCCAAAAGGCAGATGCTAGAGCACAGGTTTCTTTCTAATCTTCTCACTGTGTACACTACCAGAGCACAATTGCTAATGTAAACCACAATCATCATGAAATCATGCACACATGAAAGAGCTTAATGTCTACACCCTGCCAGCCCCCACAGTTAACCACAGATTGAAATATACAGCCCCATAAATAAACCACAGAGGGCAGATGATGTTGAATTAGTGTGGGAGTGGATTACACATTGGGTCAGCATTTTGCGGTTGTTCTAGGAGACTTGCCGCCCAATGTGAGACAAAAGTTACATGATATTAGTTGGAGAGCTGAGCAGAATGCTACGCAGACAAATTAGGTAGACAACAGCTCCTCCAACATGGTGATCACCTCCACTCTGAGCATCATGAAACATGCCAACAGTTCTTGTTGGATAAATTGTACCAGGGCCTTACTTTGAAAAGACAAACATTTCAGCAAAAGATGTTGGTAGGCTTTGTTACAGAACTTATTTGTGCAACATAAAGCTGTGATAAATGGCATACTTTTTGGCTTGCACCATATTTCTTTCATGCAGAATCAGGCATTGCAGCGAAAATGCCAGTCATCTCATTCATTTGAATTTTGTTAGGGCTGTGGTGCTGGGTTATTATTTCTCAGTTTTGTCAAGGAGATTTAAGGAGTAACAAAGCAAAAATCCAGAGAAAAAAAATCAAGGAAAAGTGAAATATGTACAAACCGAGTCATTTTTATTAACAGTGTAAATAAAGTGATTACCAAAGGATGGATCCATGAACCGAAAACTACTTTCTAAAAAAAAGAAAGCAACAACGACTGACTATGAACAGCAATGCAAAACACTAATGTTACAATGCTAGCAAACAGCAAACAAAGGGAGTTCAATTTATCAGAATACCACAACACAAGAAAACACACCTCACCACAACAAGTATTGGCAACCACACCACTGCAGGGGATACACACACACACACACAAAAAAAAAAGTAAAAAATCAACGTTTAGAGCAACCAAGCAAACCAAGCAATCAGACTGCTCCACAGTCAGCCTAAAATACCGCTGAACTGTGAGATATGCAGACAGAGTTCATGGATCAAACAATGATACTGTCCCAGTTGTGTCCTTGCTTGGTTTATTGCGTGTACCCAGCTTTGATGTCTGGCTCCGGCTTGCAGTTTATAGCAATACCAAGAAGCTTCATATGGTTTGTGTCCATTTATTTGGGAGAGAGTATGCAGTGGTTGTCAACCACAGACGTCAGCAATTGCCCTAGGCCCCATAAATGGCCTGATAAACTTATGGTTAAGAAAGTTGTCTCAGGGCTCCCTACTAACTTGGACAATTCATGATCATGATTCAGTAAGGCAGTAGACATCTCGTGTAAACAAATGGCTCAGGCTACAGACATAACAGCAACAGACTGTCAAAAAATTAAGCAATGTTACTCCAGCGGAACTGAACAAAGGATGACACTTTAAGACAATTACCGCCCCAGCCACAGCCTGTTTATCTTGCTGACATCTGGCAAGAGATACAGAAGTATCCACAGCTGTACCACCAGACTACACAGAAGCTTCTTCCCTCAGGCTGAGACTTTCATTCTCTGCACTCCAACTTAAATAATTTTGCTTTCATAACTTATTTATTCAAGGATTGAAAAAGGGGAGGACAAAGGATGTGAAGGGCCACATGCCTGTGTTTGCTGTAGGCCCCAAAATAACAAAATCCACCCCTGATTGGAAGAGAGAGCGGTGGTTGTGAGAAAGCCAGTACAGCAGAGAAATAAAACATAATTTTATTCCTGCACTGCCCCACACTGCCACACAACTAGGACTGGGAATTGTTCAAATGTTTTTGAAACAGATACCTTGGATTCAATATCGTCTCTTTAATGATACTCTTTTCATTACTAAACCCATTTTAATAAAAACAGAAAATTACATCACAAATTACAAAGAAAGAAAGACCAAGTGGTAAAGAATGAGGTAACAATCCCGTTCTCTGGGTGTAACATACAGTTTTTTTCTGCATTCCTCTATGTTGTGGCACATTAGACAGCCAGTGACCAGTATTATTACCTGTTGATTCCACTGAGCACGGTGTGTCTATGCCACCATTTTTGAACTGTTCTTCACAGGGCTACATGTCCCACCAGCAGCATTTAAGAAGCAGAGCATTTTGCCAGCTTGATTATGTTTACTTGCACATATTTTGTTGATTAGATCCTCTTTCCTTGATTTTTGTGCCAATACCAGGAATAAGTAGGCTCCGTAGTTAAATAGTTTCTTTTTTCTCTGCTTTTATGATTGCGAGTCTGTATGGGGTGTTTTATTTTGAAATTTGATCGGATTTTCTATGCTGTTTTTCTGTCTAACGTCCTGCCCTCTGTGAAGCTTGATGCAACATCTGAAAAAAAAAAAAAAAAAAAAAAAAAATGGACCCAGCGCGCATGTGAAGCAGAGCAAAGCAGAGAGCTGCTTCTGGGACGCGATGAAGTGCAGCTGGTGAAATCACAAGCACTGAATGGCTGCATTCAGCTCCGGTGGACATAGCACAGACGTGGCACGGATGTGGCGCAGTCATAACACAATGCGGATGTGATGAGATTTACTCCTTAGATATCAAAATTTGGTAACAAATGACAAGCATTTTTTGATGCTCAACAGTATTGAAGCAATGTGGTCTGTGCCATTAAAGTATTGAAATTTGATACCCAGCACAACACACAACCCTGCAATACTGCAATTGCTGCATTGCCTGATTGTGTCTGAATACAGCCTCTGACTTGGTCTGAATAGGCAGAAGTGAGTACAAATCCTAATAATACTTTGCAAAGTTTGCACAGCGACGCTTGATACACCTCCCTCTGCCACTTTGACTCAGTGATGATTAGACTAAACAAGTATAGGCGAGAATAAAACCTCTGCTGCAAACTAAAATTACACTTCTCACCTGTAAAGTGTGATGCACCCTTACTACAGCAGAGCACCACATTGTTTATCAAACACTGCTGTTATCCACATTTAATAGAAAATGGACCAAATGCATCTAGTTAATGCCATATAGCTCCTAATGTATCTGTTTGTGTGTGTTTTGCTGTGTGCATGTTTGTGTTGTGGTGTTATGGAACAAGCCAAACCTCTTTGAGTCAAACTCAATTTCAGTAAGATACCTGCCAATACTTTATTTGTTCAGGTGTGAAAAAAGCAGCTTCATTCAAGCAGACAGAATAGCTTAAGGGGCTTACACTTGACATGATATCAATATGTTCATAATATCCTCCTATTCCTTATGGTCAACAGAGTTTATTTAATGAGTGAGCATCTCCTGTAATCAGCATCAATCTTTGGCTTCTCTTATCATCCTCATATTTCCTAAAGCATTGTTAATTTCAGCATACGTAATTGGCAGTAAAAGATAACACATATTATGCATATTATTTTGGTGCTATTCAAACTTGCAGGCCTTTCTTTTAGGCTTTTATTTACCTTTGAGAATATCTGTGACCATTGGAGTGTTGGGACCCTTATTAACAATGAATAAACAAAAATGAAAAGAGACAATAAGGAAAGGCTCTTTCATGAAAGATGATATCAACAGCGGCAGGGTTCATGAGAGTGCTTGACTGTAATGGAGATAGACTGCAGATAGCTTCAGGGGGATGCGATTTTATTGAAGCCTTTGTGACACTCCAATATCACCTCTTCTTAGATATGAATTATTGCACCTTTGAGAGAAATGGGATGAGAAACATTTAAAATCAAGATGACAGCTTCACCAACCAAAAACAGTTGTTTAGATCCACATGTTGTCAGCAGAGTTTATTTAAATTTTCTCTAATTTTTTGTGCCTCTCCAACCCCAACGAATTCCTGGAACATGTGCCAGTGTCTTTGGGTGTGGGTTGGGTGTTTTCTCCCGTCATTCTTAATTAATTAGATGGCTGGCAAAGGGCCAGTCGTTCTCATTCACCGGGTGATCTTCCAGACGGACACCATTTAGAGCTCAATGCCCTTCTACCCCCTATTTATTTATGTGCTGAAATTCAACCATACCTCAGCTGGTCTACACAGTCACAGAGGTCAAAGGTTATGGACTCAATGATAGGTTAAGCTCACCATCTTTCAGTGAGGCATGTTCAAATACGACAGGCAGAGAGCAGGCGGTGATGGTGGGGTGAATGTTGGAATAGACTGAGTGGAAAGCCTCACAAGGTCAAGCGTTGATGCCTGCCCTGTCCTTGTCAACACCTTTAAAAACAGAAAAAAAACGGCTGTTTTTCATGCTGTCATGTTTGTTCTTATTGATCATATCTCTGCTCAGTAAGCTGTGCACATGGGTGATAAATATATAATTTAGTATTTAGCATGTGTGTTGACAGGTGATGGATAGACGTGTCAGTTGTGTGTCAATCAGGCAGTGACTAATACTATAATAACTGAGGTCAATAAACGGGACTGCTAAGCAGCCTATGTTTCTACCACAAAGGTGTTCGGGGGGCAAAAGAAGGTTTTACAGAGTCTGTAAAGCCTCTGGAAACTGAAGTCTACAAAAGTCTTCAAACCATTTAATGTAAAACCAGTCATGAAAAAATCATGACAGTCACTATATTGCTATGTAGATTCTGTAATGACAAAAAGGAAGACCAAATGTGGGCGGATGTTTAGCTCAGTTGGTAGAGCGTCCAACCCATGTATGGAGGCTGTTAGTCCTCTGCAGCGGCCGCTGGCTTGACTCCCACCTGCGGCCCTTTGCTGCGTGTCATCCCCTCTCTCTCTGCCCCGTTTCCTGTCTACTCTCTGGCTGTCCTGACCAATAAAGGCTAAAAATGCCCCAAAAAAAAAAAACTTAAAAAAAAAAAAAAAAAAAAAAGAAAAAAAAAAAAGGAAGACCAAATGCTATCATTTTTCTATATGTTGCAAGTAACTGGACCACTTGACATTAAAGTTACACCTTTAAATATATTTGGAGTTCTGAATAAAGACTGTCCCCAGATAATAAATACAATCACTGTGTTTGGTAAAATATTTATATTTCAACCAAGAGCCAATCTGAATTTAAGTTGTTTAAAATGGCTTGTAAGTTTATTTTCTTACGAAAGAAACAAGTTTGCAATGATTTTTTTTTTTTAAGTATAACATAATATGAAATAGTAAAAGATTTGTTCTAGTGAAGAGTGGGTCTACATACAAATCTAAATATCCTACGCTCTACCTGTTGTATATTTCAGTTTCAAATTATATTGGCAGTGTAAATTTAATTATTTGAAATACTAAAGGGATCCTTTCAATTTTATTTTATTTTCTTTTGTTTCCTCTACTTTCATTTATTTGTCTTTATAATTTAGTTTTGGAATTTATATCATAATGTCATCATATTTTCATAAAACCTATATGTATTTTTTGCCTGAACAAAAACAAAAAAAATCCACAACAGTTGCTAAGCTGTCCCACTCAAATGGGTGCAACAAAACTTCTCTTCTCCCGATGGCTGAATCTGCCTCTCTGAGTCTGAGCCAACTCAACAACGAGCTAAAGCTGTCATATCACTCCAGACTCCTTAGAAATCAGTGTCTGTTTCCATCATATTTGGAGTATTTTTAATGCTTTATTTTGCTATGAGACAGCCTTTTCTGAAGGGGAACTGAAGCCGCTCTCCATGCTTGCTTCATAACTGTAAAGACTCCTCGCAGGACTCCTGACTTACTGGTCTACCACCGCCTTGATCCATGGCAAGTAACTTTAGTTCGGATCCAAACCAACATTTTAACACAGCAGTCACACAATCTCCCGTGTTCTGTGAGGTAAAAATGACTTCTTTTGTAAGGAAGTCTGGTGGCTTTGAGGAGAGCATAGATGCAGGTTGAAAAAGGCTGCCTGATGGCAAAGTAAAGTGGTGAAAATGTTTTAAAAATAGCATACACTTAAACTGATATTGAATCTTTATTTTTGGTAGCTAAAATATGTTTAGCTGCTGCTGCAGTCTACAACGTGCCACAGCAGTATATTGGTTAGCCTCCATGTTTGGGCTCCTAAAGGTGATGTCAATCAAAACGTGATCTGCCACGCCCACACTAGTCTTGCATAGCCTGACGTTAGTGCTGGAGAAAATTTGGCTTCACAAATTATCACTCTGCTATAGGGGAAAATACGCCTTTGCTTGTTTGTATTTCTTTAAACCAATCACAACCATCTTAGCTAAGCCCAGGATGCAGCTTGGTGTCCCTGCAAAATAGTGCCAGGGGAACTTATTTTATTTATTTTTTTTCATGGGGAAGCAAGCGCCGGCACTAAATTGTCTAAATTACCGTAGAAGAAAAAGTAATAGCTGTTTAGCTCATTTATGTTCGTACAGCGCATAGGTTGTTAGCTTGGATGTTGTTGTTGTTTCCTGGGGACTTTGACTCATCGGATGTACTCTGTGGGTAATAGCCTGCCATTGGCCACTTGTTTCAGGCGGCATCTGCCATCTACATTTTCAGACAACACCCACACTTGAGAAATAGTCTAAAGAGCTAAATGTGCTTTTTTTAAAAAAACTATATCTTCAAATAGTTTATTTTCACTCAGATCTTTGTGGATGCTTAATGAGAAGCTAAACTTTGATATCATACATGCATTTTTACTATTTAAAGACAAATCTGGAGCCTCTACATTTTAAAGCCTCTGGAAATGTATTATATATTTTTAATAAAACCATGTTATGCTGACACAGATATAAACTACACATAATGATCCATTTTGCAGATGAAGAAAACATCTAAATAATCTCTTTGGCATCTGGAGAAACCATAAACTTTGGCATGGTGGGTCAAGAGACCATGAAGATGTTGCACTGAAGGCATTTCTTAAGATACTGGACTAAATTTTCGCCAGAGCGCTATGTCAGTTAACCTTAACTCCTCTTCTTAAGGGTACAACATGTTACACAACACAGAGGAGTTTTTTCTATCCATGAATATTTCAGAACATGAAGTGCATCTCAACTCTGTGCCCTCCAAAGTTATAGTAGAAGAAGAAGAATTAAAAAACACTGAGTTTCAGTGAAGCTATTTTTTTTAAATAGCCTCAGGGATTATGTTAATATTTTGACAGTCAATCTAATTCAATTCTGTCTCTTTAGATGGTGATCTAAATCTTCTCTACAAGCTAAATCAGATGCTACTCTGTATAAGTTCTCATATTTTGCAGAGAAATCAAGTTTCATGTTAAAATTAATTCGATATATTCTTGTGCCTGCTTCCTCAAACTTGTCTAAAAGCTTATCTATTTTTCCATTTTATGTCACCACTTTATATTTCAATCTCCCCTGTGATAATCACCGCAAAATATGTGCTGTTCTTTACATCAGAGTGTAAAGGCTTGACCTCGTACTGTACATTTTCCAATTAATAGTAATGGGCCAGGAGGATGCTTGCCATTTCCATAAAAGAAATGAAATAGCGCTGGGATTTTACTGTTCTAGCTTTCAAGATTTAATGTTTGTAATGCTCATTCGGGGTGACCTTGGCTTTTTCTCGCCTTTTCATGGCCAACCGGAACACAGGAAATGCAAAGAATAAAGCAAAGGAGATCTGGTGAGTGCAGATTCTCCACCACAGAGTCAGACTCTCTATCCTTCACTCATCTGTCACTGACTCTTTCTCCTCCACCTCACTGGCAAGGCAAAACACGGCCTGTGGTTCTCCATTCCCTCGACAGGGGCCCTCACTGACCCCCCAGCAGTAATTTTAGACTTCATGTCGGCTGTGCCAGAGAGCCAGCCCCAGCTAATTCAAGGTCATCCTAGTTTTTATTATTTTATTTTGGAGAATAGAAGCCAACCTTTTCTCAGGCAGTGTGCCATGCTAGAAACAGCTGAACCATTGCATTATATTTCTGTAATCATTTTGCCAGCGTCTGTAGCAGTCTGTTATCCATATGTCCGTTTCTCTGTTCTGTTTTAATAGAATATTTGAGTGTTAATTTCACAAGGTGTGATTGTTTTCCAACTAAATTAATGATGCCAAAAGTCTCTTTTGTATTCAAAATCTGAGTAAATAAAATCCTATAATGAGCATAAAGTAGGACTGAAGCAGCTCGTGACAAAGGCTGCCTCATGGAGAGATGACACGCATGCATGACACATAAGAAATGCAGCAGTTGGACACTTCTTGCTCCCATGCTGATGAGCGAAACACTGGTCATTATTATTGGATTGAATAATCAAGTAAAAGCAGGTCTGACTGCCAGCACAGAGTTGGGCTCAGCAACAGCAGTGCCAGTTATCTGTCACTTTCTCGTACGCGGTCATGTTCGGCATGTACAGTAAATGTTGAGGAGATGTCAGATGCCTCTCATTGTCGTGCTATGTCAGAAAAGTTGAAGCGTGACCGTGAAATGTGTTTGGACAGCTTTGGTGTCGCTAACCATTCCAGGGGACATCATCCCTCTGCAGACAGTGCGGTCAGAGGGGTCCTTTGTAAAGACTGACATCTACATAGAACCACATCAGTGGTTTAGAGCGACAGGTCACTTTTTTACACTAACACTTGCCACTGGCCACTGTGAAGCTCCTGGTCTTGAACCAATGGAGCAAACCAACAAGCACTTTACACAACTTTATTTCATTTGACTGCCATGAAAGCATTATATCACCGTATTACACCAGTGCTATACAGGGCTTCAGACTGCAACCATTTTGCGGCTACTGTTGGAGACATTGCAAATTTGCAAATAATTATCATCATATATCATGTGAAACACTTGACAGAGCAAGCGGTGTGTGTGTGTCTGTGTGTGTGTGTGTGTGTGTGTGCATAGCTGGGTGGCCCTATATACTCACTATACAAGTTGCATAAGGCACTACTGCCTCCCTCTCATGACAAAGCTGGTGTAAATCAGTGTTTACACTTATCCACACCCACATTTTTGTGTTAAAACAGCGTTTTAAAACCATTACGATCTCCATCCAGACAGGCATTTTGGCACCATTTCAGGAACAATCTCCAGCCATACTTATGCGCCTGAAAATGCAAATCACATGTACACTGGGCATGCGTGTGTTGGGGTGTAAGCAGGAAGCAGGAGATACCAGGACAACAGGACAAAAATGATGAGACAGGGAAACGTGACTGCTCTTCACTTAATCCTCTTTGATAATGCTATTTTCATTACAACATTGGCAATGATGGCTGAAGACACAAACAGCAGGCTGACCAAAGCTAGCAGCTCACAATGTAGCAGCAAACCAATATTTACACGCACGCACATTTATGACTGAAACGACCTGCTAGGATTGTCCAGATGCATTAGCAGTTTTCTAGAGTCCTCTGTCATTACTCAGGTAATGCAATGAGCATACTAACTTTGTAAGTAGCCGTTAGCTCTGTTAGTAGTGTTGTTGTGGTGTCAACACTGTCAGTGTTGTGCCACAACACGCTGTCAGTGGCTCTAAACTGCTGATATCAGACCCAGTAAGTGCAAGAGTGGTGTTGCACTGTCCATGTTGTTGGTCAGTTGTTCACCTGCAGTTGTTTGTCATCCATTCTGTGGTGAAGGTGAATAACTGACTCTCTCTTTTCTTAGCAAAACACCAGCAAACGGTAATGTTAGGTAATGCTCACTGACCGCCATGGCTGTTAACTTGGCAGTCCAGTATGGGGTAATCAAGGCACAGATAAAAATGCAGATAAAGATTAGTTATGAACTAGACATCCACCCCATTTAAACTTTTAAATGAGCACTGAAACAAGCAACAGCCAGCCTCACAGTTTACACTGCAGGTTTAGACAGTCAGGAGATGAAGCATAATGAATGATAAGACCTAATCAGGAACGACATGTGGGTGTCTGCGTCATACTTTCCAAAAGACTCCTTTTCTGTCTGTCCAGACTGAAAAGCAACCCTGGAGTTTTAAAGTGTAGCTGGGGCCAGCAGATCCAAACATCTCAGTTTGAGTTGTTGTAAAACGACAGGGTAGCGTGGACACTTGGTGGAAATGTGGCAGAACTTTTAAAACTGTGCTTTAAAATGAAACCATTGTAGCTTTAGATGAAGAGGATGAAGGCAAACTATTCTTCTGGTTACAAAAAGAGAAAAGAAGACCATGAGAGTGAATTGCAGGAACAGCAGTCAGGTAAATGTGTGTTCTCTCCTCTACAAGTTTGATGCCAGTCAGCAGTAATGTTGATGTGCGAGCCTGCAGTGTATCTTCTTGTCTGTCTGTGTGTTGCTCTCTGTGTTCTGTGACTTTGTGTCTGACAAAAGTGAGAGTGAAATACAACTATCTATTATGTTTGATAAGCACTAACAGTGTTTATAAACTGCAGATTGAAAAAGATAAAGTTTGTCGCATGTGAACATGTTCGGGTGCATAAAATGAAAACTCACATTTTCCAGCAGCAAGCTCTGGCAGACATAATTTTGACAACGACGATGATCCAGTCTCTCAGTCAAGGCTTTTGTGAGAACAAACTCTGGACTAATGCAAGATAGAAAGCAATGGTCTGACATTGACTTTTGATTAAATATTTGATTAAACTGACCTAATTGACAGGCAGTAGACCCTAAGTTTAGTTTTATATTTTATTATTTTCTACATTTATATTTACTGCAATTTCTTATTTATGTCAATTTATCTAAAGATTCTATAGAAAAATGTATAGTCTTAATCCAAATGTCCCTGCTTCTTCTTTGTATTATTCCTATTGTTTATACTGCTTCTTTTTTATATGGTTCCTATTGTTTATATTTTCTCTTGTTTATATGGTTTATATTACTTGTACATGTATTTATTTATTGCTTCTTTATTGATGCTTCTTTCTGTTTTTGCTGTCCCCTTTGCTGTTTTAATTACTACAAATTTCCCTGTTGTGGGGAATAAAGGATTATCTTTCTTTAAAATATTCTATTAAATAAATGTATATTAATCAACCTTGCTCTGTGGAGGTCTACTTATTCTTAAACCGACAGAAGGAGCAAACTGTTTTACAGGAGGGAGGATTGTAATGGGAGCACTTGGGTGTCAGGTGTGACCATGTGGTAATGGCACATGGTATGCGTGGCTCATGGGCCAGGTAGCAGGGCCCCTTAGCTCCTAAAATTTTCAGAAGGGAGCACCAGCCTACCAGTGGAAAAAGTTAGTCTGGAGTCCAGACTATACCAATCAAAACTAAAATGATTTTACTTATTAGATTTATTTTTATGTTATATATACTTTAAATGTCAAATTTATATTAATCCCGTTTAACAGCTTGTATTATCAACACTGCTAGTAGAGCAACATTTTTATTAAGTTATTCTCTTGTAGTCTGTTCTGTAGTACTGTTTTTATTTGTTTAAAATAAAAATGTTGTTCCTGAATGACCGATGCAGGCTCGTCGCTCTCACAAAGCCGAGTACTGTTAAACTTCACTCACAACTTTCTGAGATCGATTTTCTCCTCCTCACTTCCACAGGATCACATCATTAGATTTGCCTGGTTAGGTGACACCTACACGTCTGATGGGTGATGGATGTTTTATATATAGAGACCAAATGAAACCCCCCCACACCCCCACCCCATCACCACTTCCACACACCTCCCTGTCATCCACACACACAAGTCTGATGTTCCTCCTATCATCTTCTATCAGAGAGGCAAGATAACCTCAGAGCCAATGACAAACTTTGACAAATGGCTTGTCTCCAAGCACCTGCGAGAAGATGGAACTGACAGACTCCTTCACCTTTCCTCTTCCTCCAAGCCTTGGGCTGTGCCAAGCAGGCATAAGTGATATACTGTAGGACATAGCTGGGTGTAAGTCATGCTCCTTCCGTTTCCTCCAGATTGTGAGGGTCTCCATCTATCATTGTCAGTCACCTCTCTCTCTTTGCCTCTGTCCGTCTTCGCCCGCTCTGTCTGTCCTATGAGCCTTGTCTCTTTACTCATTCACCCAAAGGTCACTCTTCCATTCTTCCATCCCCAAAGTTAACCTCCCTCCACCACTGGAGCAGTCTGCGGATATCTATAGCGCTGTACAGATGGCTGGTAATCTGGCCCGGGGTCATTATGAATCCTGGCCAGGGCCCTGACCGACGGCTACTCTCCCCCGTCTGTCAGTCCATCTCCATAAACGTGGTCTAAAATGAGCCATTCATCTAAATTTCCAGACATTTGGCTTTTCTTGGCAAATACAGCTCAGCTATTTTGCCTGGAGAATCTGAATCCATACGCTTTATTTAAGCAGACAAAGATGGATATGCGCTTGAGTTGTGGTTAAACTGCATGCACGCACACCCACTCTCTAACACACACACACACACACACACACACACACACCAGTGATAACCCTACCAGAACCATTTTGTGAGCTAGTTTATCATAAGGTCCTAACTGAAACACTGAACATTAAAGATTTTACATGCCACCTGGCAAAACTGTTATGTGGTTTCTGTCTTTTTAATATCATCCCTGATATATGGAGCAATAAGAAGTACCACCGATCCTACAGTAACATTCAAAGTCATGTGAATAATTAAATTTAATTTAAAAAGAGTCAGATGGGAATCTTATAGTTCCAAGATCATGATTTTCCATGAGTCCTCACCCCTGGTCCCTTTCCCCTCTCTATATGTATCTGCTTTTCATAATCTCAGTCCCCTCTATGCATCATTCACGCTGTTGCCTCCTGCTTTCCTTCTTCCTCCTCATTATCCTGCCACGTGCCATGTCCCCTCCACCAACCCCTAGCCCCTGGTTAATGTAGTCACCTGACAGCCTCCCATACAGTCTCCGCCCTCCTTCCTCTTAGTGTTCATCACCGTGTGACATTACTGACCTTCACCGGACGTTGTTTCCATTAGTTTGACAAATCTGGCGTGTCAAAGCAGCTTTGTTGACATGCAGGTGTGGAATCACCACTGAATGGAATTCTCATAATGAAAATGCCAGAGGAAGTAATGGTTTCCGTTAGGGGTCGGCAATTAGGTTCAGTCAGGGGCCACAGTTTTCAGCACCATTTCGAAGGACCAACACAATTGTACAGGTGCAAGACTATTTAGAACATATTGGTTTTCTGACTGCTTTTACCAACACTGAGCATATGTGGTTAGTCAACATTTTCTCCTGCCAGTTATGTTCATATGAAACTAATTTGCATTGGAAAGGATGTTTCTGGAGGAAACATAATGTCCCTCAATTACTGCATATGCATTAGCAATGTATGTTCACTTGAACTTGTTGTTCAAGTGAACATAGATAGAACATAATTGTTCTAATGCTGCAAGCGGTGTGATGTTGTTACATGTCAGAAAAGAACATGTGTCACACTTGTCAGCATCGCCTTTTTCAGTATTTCAGAACAAATTGCTTCCCTGAGTATTTTGATTAGGTACTGGAAAAGGAAGTGTGGGGTTTGAAATTAAAGAGTACAACTTGAGACAATCAACAATGCACACGGCATCTTTCAACCACCCAGTCAGATTAGATGGATGCATTGCTGTGCATGGGCACAGATCCCGGGTGGGGCATCCCTAAACAAATTATTTTGAATTAAGATATAAAGATCCATTTGAAGCAGACTCCATGTTTGAAACAATCCACACATAAACACAAAACTTTTGAAGGTTTTGTTTATGTCCCCCCTATTTATCCTGCTAAGTGGTACAAACTGCATATGCCATTTCTGTCTGTTGAAAACCAGTGCTGTAGATTAGTTAATGATGTTACGAGTAAAAGGCATGCATGCCGATGTTACTGATTCACTTCAATCTACGGGCACGGAGTGTTAGTGATGGTGTAACAAGTTTTTACTGTGAAAAAATATGTTGCCCAGTTTTAAAATGGAGTTTGGTTTAACAGTCTGAAAAGTTTAAGACCACCAGGAGCAGAGGGTATTTTAACATGAATTCACATTAATTGAGCTGACCTATCTTCTAATAATGAACATGGTAAACAATGTACGTAGGAAGTGCAGTTAAAACCAACCTGTTTCCTGTTTCTCTCAATTTGTAGCAAAAGCTCATGTAATAAGCACAAACTGCAATCAAAATAGGGACAGCACATATGCATATATGTATACATGTAGATGTACATATACATGCATTATTTGCTTTATTTTTTATGTATCTTATTCTGATATCAGTTAATTGTGTGTATATATATGCATATAACACAAAGGGTGCAACTTTGTTTTCGTTGTGCGACCTTGTGTTGTATAATGATAATAAATTACATTGATATCTTGATAAATGTTTCATCATTAGGACACAACCTTTGTGGGATTATACTTCCTCTGAAATGTATTAATCTAGTTGTGTATGACTGAATTTCATATGAGACACAGTTGGGTCTCATATGAAAGTGTCTGGCCTTGTGTGTGTGTGTGTGTGTGTGTGTGTGTGTGTGGAGGCTGCAGTGACTCTGTCATTCCCAATGTGGATGAGAGAGAATCTGTGACTGCCCAAGGAAATGGTATATCCCCATGAACAGATGACCCAGTGATAAGACACTTTAATTTGTATTTCTGTGTGTGTGCCGCTGCATGTTTTAATGGGACTATATGAGACTCCATTTTTAGTTAGTGTCTCACAGTTTGCTGCTGTTACAAAATCACACCTTTAATCCCGCCTCAGCATAGACATTTTCTGTTCTATCGCTTTTCTTTCAGTGCTCAGAAATTCAGATGCCTTTACCAAGTCTGATGCATTAATGTCCCGTAGCTGTGAGCTGCGCAGAGGACAATGTTTAAGTAAAATACAGATTTTACTCTGTATGTTCCATGCTGTGAGTCCCTGATCTTTGTTCAGCCATACTAAGCTGAAGTAAAAGAACCCTCTGAGCCTTTCAAGAAATGCTCTATGTGTTTGGGTGTGTGTCAAGGAAAGTGTGAAAGAGTGACTGAAACTGTTTTTTACAGTTTTCGCCAGGGCACTGTGATTTCAAGGTTCATATCTCCCAAGTGTCTCACAATATGTCCTTCTTTTTTAAGTTACTGAGGAAGCCTTTCTCGTGATCAGTCCGCAAAACCGCAAAGGCAAGGTTGTGACTTCTGTATCCTGTTGCCTATCCTTCCTCGGAGCATGCACTTGATCTTAACGTGGAAAGACAGTGCAAACAGCTTCCCTCAGATTTGAGCCAGGATGTGCAAGCAAGCCTACCCTTCCTATGCCGTTAGGAAACACAGAACTTGATTTTTTTTTTTTTTTTTTTTTTTTTTGTGAAGTGCACACTCAGACCATAGCCTCCACAACACATTCTAAATCTACTCTCGGGTTTCTTGAAGGACAAGGCACATTTGCTCTTTGGCAATAGATATGCTTCTCAAAACAGCAGTCAGTGGAACAACAGTGAAGTATGCCCTTTCCATGACAGAACCCTCATCCATCATGAGGACAAGCATCCCAAGTTTATTTCCACACCACTTCTTAGATTTACGTGAGAGGATTGCACCTTGAAATGAGTGTATACCCTCTTATGAACCTTTACAAACTACTTAGATTTCATGTTCTTTCACATGTACAGCCACTAGCTATCACCCAGCGATCGATTTCATTCAAACTGAACAGCTTTATTGACAGGTATGACCCTAACAGTGACTAAACATTGTCTTTTGACAGATATCTGGCCTAACTGGTTGTTCTTGTGGTGTAGTTTTTCAGCTCAAGACCCAAAAGAAAAATTTCTCGCCCAGAACCCAAACTTACAAAAATATGTAATGACTTGATGTAACATATACAGACCAAAACCAAGAATTCAAAATGGATATGACATAAAAATCTATCATTATTAAGGCACATCACAGCAATAATCAAATTTGCTGAGTGTAATGTTAACGCAATTAAGTTCTGCCGCTAGGGCTCTCTCACAATAAAACGATAACAAAAGACAGTTTGATGACATCATGAGGTGGCGTGGGATCATTACAGGGTGTTCCCACCAAACGCGATGACGCGTTGCCGCGCGTCGAGATTACATGTAAAGTCAATGCAAAGACGCGATTGGACGCGTCATCGCGCCGGGCGATGCGATGAACGCGATAGCGCGGCGCGATGGACACGTTGGCCGCGAAAATCGCTTCCATCGCGTCGCCCGGCGCGATGACGCTTCATCGCTCCAGTTGAAATAATTGAACTTTTGCGGCGAATTCGCGTGAAGACACGCCACGACAGGCCTATCAGCGTTGAGATCGTCACCGACGTGTTGACGTACGGACGTCCTGGTGTTCCCTTGTTGCTGCTCAAACTACAGTGAAGAATCAAAGAATGGAGGAAAAGCTAATCGTGGCCGTGACCGCTCACCCAGAGCTTTATCATTGTTCCAGTCCCCTCTACAGGGACAGGAACAAGAAGGACCGGGCCTGGGTGAGCGTGAGCGAGGTGTGTGGAATACCTGGTAAGTTCTGTATCTGTCTGTTGCGCCTAGCCCGCAGACGAAGCTGGGAACTTCTCCAGAGCAGATACAGTGCAGCGATGGTGGTTATCTCAGCCATGGTTGACGAGAGAATGAAATGGCGGAAGAAATGTTGTTGTTTGGGTGGGCTCGTCGCGCGACGCGATGCCGCGATGAGGCGTTTTTTGGCATATTGGACCAGCGTCAAAACTGGAGCGTGTAGCGCGACGCGATTTCATTTGACGCGCGATTACATCGCGTTCATGCGTTTTGGTGGGAACACGCTGTTAGAGTTGTTATCTTCACTTTTAAACAGCCACCATTACAGATGAAAATCTATTTGACATGACTTAGGCAGAAATCGTGCTTACGGACGAGGTAATATTAAAGTTTTAGTTAAGTTACTTTTAGTCACATTGGCCAGCTTCCTTCCTCACTCTCTGATATATCCAACATATCCTGTGTTTTCTGGAAAGATATAGCGACTAGTTAGCAACAGCTAACAGGAAATGCACCCTTCCCTTGAATAAATTACAGATGTATCTGTGTTGGAACGTTGTTGGAAATATTTGGAATAATGTTAATACACAACTCAACAAAATATATAACATACTGTATGCCTGCTGTTTTTGAATATTTTAACGCAGAAATGTTACATATTATAGCTTTGAGTATCTCACCACCTCATACGAACTTGGCACTGTCCACTGACACACTAGAAATTTAAAAATTAGAATTGGATACAGGAAGTGCTGAGTTTAAATGATGGGCATGGATCAAAACATTTATAGTCATGCTTGCCAATATTCTTGATTTTCCAGGGAGACTCCTGTTTTTCATTGCCCTTTCCCAGTTTTCTCCTGGGGTCACAATTCTTCAGGCAGCAAAATAAATTTGCAAGATCACGTGAGAATCCATCTTGCCAAGCTCCAAGCTGTTCGTTTGTAACCGCACCAGAGACGGAGCGAGCCAATCAGCGTCCTCAGAGGGACTACTGGCAGCCACGGGCGTGGTTTTAGGTGTGCCAGCAGTAAGGAGCCTCCATCTAAATGACTCGTCTCGAACAAACAATGGCAGCTCCTGAAGACCTTAGTGTAGATACTGTGATAGCATTACTTGTATCAGAACTGGAGCATATTTCTTCATTGAAAGAAGGGCAAAGAATGGCACTGAAGGATTTCATCGATGGAAAAGATGTTTGTCTTCTTCCAGACGGCTTCGGCTTCAGTGAGTTGATCTGATTGGTTGAAGTTAGCCCGTGTTACACGTGACAGATGGTTCATCCAATCACCTGCCAAGTGTTTTTTGAAAGCGCCTGCCCTTGTCTAAACACTTTCTATGGACGTCTTCCCAGATGCTTCTGTGTAACAAACCATCTGGCGTGTCAGGTTACTATTCTCCTGTATTTCTCCAGATTTATGCCAAATTTTCACACTGTACAGCGTGCGCTTTATGATTCTAAAAGTTTACTGTTTCCAACCAGCTGGCAGCGCGGAAGAGAGTTGCTCATACCTGCTACATCTGCAAGCATGCGTCAGCAAAAAATGTGTACTCATAATTTTATTTTCATTCTTTTAATGTGACCAGAAAACAAGGTCTGTGACATGCACATTTTTGTACTCATGACCTCCTGCTTTGGTTTTGAAACCCTACCTATTTTTTAGGTCTCAAAGTTGGCAAGCGTGTTTATAGTTTTAAACTTTGCTTGTCACTGTTTGAGTAAATACAATAATTGTACTGTAACAATAAGCAACACATTAAAAACAGGCTTATGCACCATTTTGGATCCAGACCCCGTGTCTGGGAAATGCAGATGTGGTGTAATGTTGCCTGCATTATTTTATTTAACCTTTCTACAATTAATATTCAAGACCATGTTGTTTTGCACTATGTTTTAACGATCAGGTTATAATCAGGTTATTGATCAGGACGAAGCAGCTACACATAACACCTAAATGTTAATAACAAACCACAACTCCTACAACCCATTTTGGACCATTTGCTGGAGATTCAGTGCCTTTGTAGCTTTAATCAATAAAAGAAGTAATAACTGGTTTGTTTCACTGAAACAAAACTTGCCACACAGCCTTTCATTAAGAGTTAAAGATAATTTTGTCTCATTTTTCATTCCAACAAGGAACTGGTTGTTCGAGTGTATGTGACTCTGGGTGCCTACATCTATATTCTCCTCTGCTCTGCCCGTGATGGCAGTGAAATACGGAATGATGTTATTTTAAGGTCTGATCTTCAGGCTGAATCAGTGAAATTGCGTGTCCATCTATAGGTGTTCATACACACACACACCATTATCAACACCATCACACCTGATTTTTGTATGCTTTATAGCCTTGCAGCGACTGTGTGTTTACCTACTCAGAGTGTGTGTTGCTGATAGATGACAACAGCCAGGCTGAGAATTGTGATGAGGTTTTGTTCATGGCATAATGCAGAGCCAGGTATCAGCAAATACAAGGAACCTGTCATTATCTAAAACACCACATTTCCCCTGAGGTACTCTGAAAGATACAGCACACTTGCAGACAGAGAGAGAGAGCTTTCTCTCTCTCTCTCTGTCGCTGTCTCTCTCTGTATCTCACTCACTCAAACGCTCCTCCATTACACACAGTAATTCATTTTGCACAAACAGTGATGCATTATTTGTTAAGCTATGCTATGTTCTGAATGGAGTGAACAGTACATTTCACATCTCCAGGGACCTTGTTTGTTATCTGTGTGTGTTGTTAGAGGTATGCGCTCGTAAGGCTATTATAAACTCAAACGTGTGTGTGTATGTGTGTTATTTCTGTTCAAGTGTGCAACCTTATGTGTATCTTGACATACATGCCTGCAATAAGGGTAGGTTTCACTGTCTTTCTCAGTCATTTCAGCAGTAAGGTAAGCAAACACTCAATTATGGGCGCTGACTTGGATTGAACAATAGAGGGGAAAAAATGTTGAACTATGTCATGTTAGTTGGTGAGATGTCAAAACACATTGGCCATATTTCAGGCAACACTATAGGCTATGTGAGAAGGAGAAATGCGGATTCCAAACCTGACCGCTTTAGTGTATTATCTGGTGGTATCAATAATTATTGAGGCAGAAAACACCATTTCAGCAGTAATCAAAATTATAAACTGCACACGCCACACGCTGCTTGAACTAAATCACTTCTTAAAACCCATTTTTATAGACTTATGTGATGCTGTATTTCTATTCTTTTCATTCTTTTATTTGTTTTTATTTCTATTGACAATATACAATGTTGTCTTTTATCCTTCTATTCTTTTCTTTTGTAGTATTTAGATATAAAAGAATGGTTTTATTGCTCTTATTGTTCTTATCTCTTTTATCGTGCTTTTGTTGAAATTTTACCTCAATTTTAGCTTCATTTTTTCATGCTTTTGTTTGGCTCTCTGTTTCTATGTGTATCCTGCTCTTGCTCTGTTTGTCGAAGCACTTTGTAAACTCTGTTTATAAATTGCTATATAAATAAAAGTTATTATCATAACTTTGCTACTCCTGCGAGGATGAAATGCAAAGTTCAGCCTGTGATCTGTCAGTGTCTGACTGAACAGCCTCACGGAAGTGATATTTTACAATTCCTTATACTCTAAATGAACAAAATTTGTTAACCAAGTTATTTGGTGTTTCAGAGTCATTCTATTAACAAAGCAATATGTAACGCTTGCAAAAAATAAGCACAGCAGTCCAAATAGCAAGTTGGAGCCATAGAATGTATATTGAACAGGCTGAATTCCCATTTAATATACAATCTACGGTTGAAGCAAGTTGTCTCCCCCTGCTCCCTATTCCCAAGACTTGGACAAGCTCTGTCAAGCTGCAGGAGCTCTGCAGGAACGCAGGATGATAATGAATTCTCACAACTCATAAACGACACTTGCGCATTCAGCAAACATTCTGCATTGATTTTAATTCTAATTAATGTGAAACTGGCATACAAAAAGTTATTGTGGTCCAAAATAAAAATGTCAATTTCCCATAGCTGAAGCATTGTTGTGTCTTAACATGTTTCCTTGATCTCTGCTGGGAGGGCAATTTTATGATTTATTACAGTAAATATATTACAGATTTCTCCTCCAAGCTGGGACAGATTCCCAATTCTGTTCACATGCTGCCATCTCTGCCAGTATTTCACCCATTATTCTGGATAAAGTATGAATCCAGTGCTCTTGCACACTTTGGGCTTTCACTTGGAATTTTGTCTGGAGACTGACTCGATATTTGATCCCTCAGAGCACATACTTTACATCTTCACCGTTTAATCTTTTGAAATATTTTCACACAAGACCAGTGGCACAGATAATGTAGTGTTAGTACAGAAACTTGAGGCTCCACCATCTAAATTAGACTAACAGCATTAACGGTCAGAGGTGTTTGAATTCATGGTGCTCTGTGCTCGTTAACCAATTAAAGTGTGTGGTGTGTTTGGCTTGTAACACATAAGAACAACAAAACACACACTAACCCTTAGCATGTAAATTAAATATAAAGAATAATATAGCATATGCTATGATTTCATTTGTGGTCCTTTGAAACACTAATGAAATTTATTAGTATATGTCTGTTTTACAACTGCATTTTTTCCTGCTGTGTCTCAGGATCAGGGGGGCGTTGCATCCCCATTTTTAAATTTGCAGGGGACATAAAACCTAATTCCTGCCCGTAGATGGCACCTATGGATAGGTTTCACTCAGTCTGTCTCGGGCATTTCAACAATGATTAACCATGTGGAGTTTTGGATAAAATATGGACTCTGGTCTTGTCATGAAAGCAGAAAAATTGCTCCCCCTGAGAATGTTTAAAAACAACATCAGACGCGTCACATTAGGGGGATTGTTAAAGGTTCACAGACGAGCTGTTTTCTGTGCTGGCTCTATTATGGTTGTATTTAGGATGCTGTTTTTCTTTCCCCTCCGTATCCCCTTCCCCACTCTCCCTCTGTGATCCATATCATTGTTCCCCGGAGAGGGAAGAAAGGTGACAAACAAACCTATTCATCATCAGCAGGTTCTCCTGGCTAAACTGTTATTCGAGCTGAACTCTCTAAACTTTTCCCAGTGGTCTATTGTTTACGGCTGCATCCTCCTAAATTTACACCCACCGTTTGTTTTATGAAGTGTCCATGGAGGGTAAGAAAGGTAGATAGAGGCCTGATGTCAGCATATTTCCCTGTCCTGCATCTATACTGTGATGTATGGTTGAACAGGGCCTCTGTTTGGGCCCTCCTTCTCCATTTTTTACATGGTGCTATTGTTTTATACCACCTAGTTTTAGAAATACAGCATCATCATATTACTAAGCTCTCTGAGGAGGGCTTATTGTAAATGATTGGAGGTTATTCACAGGACCAAAAGGGAGGGAGTGGAGTTGCAGGAGGGAGCAGCAGTAAGAGAAGAAGGAGCCTTACGCTATTCTGGCTTTAGCGGTAAACAACAGCATTGTATGAACACAAACTTCTGCATTCAGTGTAATGAACTTAAGCTGCTGCATAACAGCTTCGATTTAGGGCGACTTCATTATCTGTAATTGTTCTTTTTATTTGTCGAGCTTTTGTTTCTTAGGCACACTAAAAGCAAATGCAGATCATTTTGAATAGTTTGTATTCCACTTACATTCAACTCACAGCGCGACATCAGCATATTAGCAGCCATAGTTGTTTACTGAAAAGTCATGCAGGGATGTTACAGAGTCTAAATTTTAGTCAATAAACCCAGGCACACTGACAATAAAGCAGACTTGTGTGTTTTTAACTTACACTCAAACAATACACATTAGCACCAAAGCCATTGTCTGCGAGTCCTTTTTAATCAAAGTCCAAATTGTCACTGTGACAAATTGAATTAATTCCAATTTCGCTCCCTCTGAGTGACAAGATTCCATTATGCTCATGGGCAGGCTGTCTGCAAATTGTATTATGACCTGATGTCTCCATGTGTATTTCCAAAGGACTCTTTGAAACATAGGCAATGGTACGACTGAATGATTCATTGCGGTGGAGGAAACAGTGTTCTGAATTGTTAATACTATCTCCATCATTCCAAAAACCTCTTCAATAAAGGGTTAATTATTCTACATTTGAAATATCCTCATGTTTTGAACCGTTTTGCATTGGACTGACATGTATACAAGCATGATCAAGTGTATCTATGCAATGGGTTATTACTGAGTCTTTACACTTTAATCACTTAAAGGTCCAGTGTGTGTTGCAAGGATATGGCAGAGATGGAATATAATATTTAGGGCTGCCACTGAGTAAAGATTTTCCTTGTCAACTAGTAGCTGTCAGTTCAAGCCATTAGTTGACTAGCTGCCACATATTTATGATATTAGTTCAATTATTTAAATAATATTTTTGACACACACAAAGCCAGATGCCTGTTAAATGCAAACCACAAAAGCAGTAATGATTCTGAATGTGTCGCAACAACCAGCAAAGAGACAATACAAGTTTTCAATACAGTATAACTTAATTGTTCAAAAAACTGGAATAAATAACTTCAAACTTCACAAAAACAAATTCTCGTGGACTCAATACGATGGATGATCTATATTTAAAAATTAACTCATGAAGTTACTAACTTGGTCCCTAACTACTTCACGCCTCCTGTCCCAACCTGAACCCACTGCGTCTTCATTGTCTCTGGAGTCATAGTCCTGGTCGGACCTGGTATTAAATCTCATTATTAATGTATTTCAGGTTGCCTCTGTTGGTCTCAGAGGCTATATCCCATCTAACAGGGCCCTAAATAAGCTAACTATCTAATAGTTGCTACAGCAGAGTTAGCAGCAGTGTGCTGGTGACTACAGTGTTGCAGGAGCACAAGGTCTGTTTTGCAACAATCCCCTGGGACGAATGGTGATGTGCAGCTGTTTTTTATGCAACTAATGAATAAATGAAAATGTGGTTGACTAAGACTCCTACAGACTGTTTAGTTAACTATTAGGGAGCAGCCCTAATAATGTTCATAAGGGCTTTAATTAGTGCACAATCGTCTGAAAATAAGAATCATTGTGTTTTCATTACTGTAGAAAGAGCTGTTTTATATCTACAGAGGCCGTGGGTCCTCTTCGATGATACACAACAATGTTTCTATAGTAGCCCAGAACAGACAAAGCAAAAACTGGCTGTAGACACCACCTTTTGGATTCTACATGAGTTTCGTGGCCACCATAGATTCTCCCATACACTTGGAAGGGGAGACTAAGATGAGGTGTTTGCAATCTGCAAGCTCACTGCTATATGGCACTAAATCCTACATACTGGTCCTTTAATATAAACTAATATAAATCAGAGCATGATATGAAACCTGCAGACTTAAAAATAAAAGAACAACATTTAAAAAGGATAGAGGAAAGAGGATATCATGTCAGATACAAAATATAAATCAACTCATTTCCTGGACCTGAGTTGACCTTTGTATGTGCAGTTGGGTAGAAGTGGGTGTATCATAGATCTGTGTGGTACTTGCCAAAGATTTGTATCAACTCTTTTGTTCCTTATGCTTTTCTTCTTACTATTACCCGGGTGCCTTTTAATACATGTAGTGCTGGATCAATGATTGACCTTATCCAGAAGAAAATTGCCAGGCAAAGAAATCTAAAGACTTTTGAAGAATTAAATAATTATTTCTTGGTGTCTTTTTGTCTTTCTTTCTTTCAAACCACTGAGGCACTTCATACCTCAGGAGTATTGGGCCAGATGAGCTTGCCTATCTAAAATGATCCATCATTGTAAATCTGCCAGATGCTGTTACAATAAGTGCTCCTGGTACCTGTTTATGATGTCTCTCCAGATGTCTGTCAGAACACAGCAGGCATGCAGCGCATTCACAAATCTTCAACGTCTTAGTTACAAGAAATTAAATAATTATTTAAGTTTGTACCTCTTGCTTTATTTAAACCATAAAAGAACAAGAGCATCGCATTCACAAATCACAAATGCCCCTAAATCTCTATAAATTCCCTGCACTTATAAAACCCTAAAACATGTTTGCATAGGTAACAGACTGGGTTGTCAGCCCTCCCCCCGTTCACGTCTGTGAAGCTGTTAACTGTGGTGATGCAGTGCCTGTCTTTGAAAAGGCTGTTCTGCATACACAATTGCTTTGCTGGACATATACCTTGTGGCAAGCTTTCTGCTGATGTAGTAGTATTGCAGACAGATGCAGGGGGTTACTCTGCTCAAACAGGGTCAACATCTCCCCTGTGGTGCTTTAGTGTCCAGCCACCAACTGGGAACAGAGACAGAGAGAGAAAGAATACAATGGTGTGTGTGTGTGTGTGTGTGTGTGTGTGTGTGTGCACGTGCATGCGTGCAACAGATCAGAGACACGTTGTAAGCAAGCCTTGTCGCCATGGTTCTGATGCAATTAGCACTCAAAGTACAGGGTTTTTCTACACATACAGTATTTGCAGCTAATAAGTGTGCATATGCAGTTTGTAACTGTACATTTTATATACAGCAGAAAATGGCTGAAAGAAAAGTGTGCATGCGAGCGGGTGAGTGTCAGTTGGTGCTTTGGGACCCTGACCTTCTGCTGACAGGGTAGGAGAAAAAACATGTGTAGTCCCCAGCTGCTACGACACAGTGATGTCCAAAGGCCTGTGCGAGGGCTACTCAGCCTGTGGGAGCCAGCAGGGGGCACGGCGAGGGGCTCCAGATGTGTGAACGTCCTGGAGCGATGCGTCAACTGTGGCCGTGGATGACATGACCTACCCTGGGGGCAGGACACTAGTCTGGTACAGTATACTGTTGTGCAGGGAGTGCACTGGTGGCTTTGGATGCATGTGTGGCAGAGCAGTCACATATTAGTCACATACACTGTACACTGTAAAAAATAAAACTGTTTTAACTTAAAATTTTATGTTGACTGAATTTGAAAATTTGAGATAATTTTTTGATGATTTTTCAAATAAACTTGATTTTAATTCAGTTGTACTTGAAAACATGTTTAATAAGCTTAACATATTATTGAATCAACAACTCTTCAGTCCAGCATGTCCTGTTCAGAAAAACATGCTTGTTGGTTGCATGTGTTAGCAGCTAATTCTGACCGATATGTCAGCTTATTGTTTGGCAGCACCTCCTAGTGGACGTAGTAAGTAAGACAGGAGAGGTATAAGGAGCGAGAAGATCCACTTTGGAGGTGGGGTGGCTAGATGGCTCAAACAAGCATAACTTCTGTTACATATGTCGCTTCTGTCACGTGACATTTGCAAAATAGTTATTTTGACCTGAACCACGATCATGATTTCCAAAACGAAACCAAGTAGATGAATTGCCTAAACCTATCCAAGTACTTTTTGTCCCTAAACCTGACCAAACTGACCTTTTTACAACATAAACCACATGTGTCATGTCACGAGAGATATGTCACACTACTTACAACACGCAGTTTAGGTGCAGGCAGCAGAGGTGGTTCTATGGGCAGGTCATCATGTTTTTACGTTTTCTCCACTGGCAGTAAGCCTGTTGCTGCCGGTACTCTCCACTGGTAAGATGTCATTTTGGCAGTAATTGGCATTCAACCTATTCTGTCATGTAGGTACAGTATGAGCATGTTTTTATTCAGTCACAGTGATGAACATTACAAAGTCAGAGTTAGAAATCAAAAGTCAGTAAAATTTGACACTGTCTTTATAATCTTTTTTCACCTGCATTAGAAAAATGCTGATGCAACTTACTTGTGGAGCCACGCTGGCAGGTTACTAGGATACAGGTATAAAAAGGTAAATAAAGTGAAATGACATAAATTATACTTGATGATCTAGTACTTGAGTAATAATAGCTACTGCACTGATTAACCAATTACACTGCAAGGGGGGAACTAATCGTTGGATAACTTGGAACATGGATAAATTAGATGTCTATATTATGTTTTAACTGCAAACAAGGATGGAGAAGCATTGCTGTACCAGCTGTTGCTGTTGTTAATCTCACTCAATCTGTTTTAGCTTAATAAAAATTAGTGTCTAGGCTGCCTTAAAGATTTAAGTTGAATTAATTTGAAAAGACAAGTTGAGATAATTTTGTAATGATTCCAAACAAATAAACTTTTCAAGTAAAAAAAAAAAAAAAAAAAAAAAAAGTGGTACTAATTCATTTGATTTGAGAAAACATGTTCAATAAGCTGAAAATATTGAGTTGGACCAACAACTTTTCAGCCAAATTGATACTACAACGTTACAAACAAATTTGATTTAATTTTACATTTTCTCAGTTCAAAGAGCCACTTCTTCATTTCTTATCTTACAGTGTATTAGAGACACAGAGCAAGTTTTTATCAAATGTCTTCAAACTGTAAAAAAGAAGGGTCTCGGGACAAGCAAACAATGCAAGCTGGAAAATCTGCGGGAATGCTGATAATGTTTTAGTTCTTTAGAGTTGATTGAACTCTGTACAGTAAATTCATTCTGCTCATCATTTCAAGTCAAAAGAATTTAAAAGTTCTGTGGTGTTCTGAAAATAAAAACTTGACAGTTTTAATTTAATCGACTTGTATAAATCAAACTCGTATATTTACATTAAGTTGATGAGAAAAGTTGATTCCACTAAATTCCTGACTGATTTCCCCCCCATGATTATTTATACAGAATATTTACAGCAAAAAGATGGTTGTAACAACCAGTATGCTATCGTAAGCTGATTTAAAAAAAGAATAGTGAAAAATATAATATATAATAATAAATGATATTTACTAGCAGTAATATAATGATGATAATTATATACACTTAAACAAAGGACAAGAAACAAAAGGAAAATACAGGGGGGAAAGGAAGGGGAAATACAAACTTAAATTAAAAAAAAATTAAATGAAAAAATAGTAAGAGTCAGTGGAGCTGTATGTTTTTTTACAGTGTAGAAGCCTAAGAGCACAAAGGATTTCTCGAAAGCAGCTCATCTGCAAACCTTAAGCTTGAATCTCACTGGATGAGATGTAAGTGTATTTCCGAGACAAAAGTTCATCAGTGTGAAATACTGCGAGGTGAGTGAGTGCCCATTTGACTATTTTTGAGTCTACTGTACCTTATGAACTACAGCACACAGGATGCCATTAGAGAAGGAGATTGCTTTTTAAGTGCTATCAGTACACTGTTTAATCTGAGGAGATTTATGGAAGGCAATCACCCAAGTAAAAATTGTAGATGCCATTTATCAGGCAGAATGGAAATTACAGCCATAATTTTCACAACCGGACACAGATGAGACCTTATAACCACATAAACCCCCCTCCAGGTCCCTGGGCTCGTTTTTAATGTTCCTTCTCTGTGCTAGTGTGACCTGGAGGACTGACTGGCTGACTAGCTATCCACATCCCCCTCAGGTCTGCTCATTACCCAGCCCTCCCCTCAGAGTGCCACAATGTGAGAGGGACTAGTTTATGAACAGGGAGAAAGGCTGTCTGGGCTGCTGTGATTGAATCAGGAGAGAGGTGGCATGCCTGATCATTTTTTCTCTCGTGTTTTTTTTCTTTACCAATTGACAAATGCTGATTATTTGTTGTTTGTCAATCTCATCATGCCTCCCCTGTGTGTCATCAGGAAGGTTAAGTATGGAGGATATAAGGTTACCCAACCCATTCTCATCCCAGGTCATCAAATACTGACATCTCTGTCTCTTAGCTTCTTATACTGATGCACAAGGTACTGTTTAGCGTTTTTATGAGATGATATTGATTACTCAACTGGTTTCAATTAGTTTTTCTAATAGTAAGTAGTAATAGTAATGTACTTAATTTATTTAACTTATTTTTCAGTTCACAACTGTTAATAAAGTTGCTCCAATTAGATTTCCTTGTGTGGAAAATTACACACAATTGACGCAAGTACCAACATTAGTATGTCAACACAACTTATCAAAATAATGTTTGCAACTAGTTTTAAACGGTTTAAAACAGGCTATTAAAGGATAACGTACAGTGAGCAGGTCTTTATTGGGAAATAAACCCAGACAGGGTGACGCAGGGCCCCAGCGTGAAGCAAAGGGGGCTTGTATCATCGTGAAGGGGTCTTGAATTATCCTGTTAGTTTACAATATGACTCACCCATTCATTGTTTGACCCACTCATTGTACATTATCATGCTTATTACATCGTTACTTACCAACAAAATCAATAATTTGAAACAAAATATTAATTTAAAAATGATTTTATTGATTTAAAAGTGATTTTGTTGCTCCTCTAGAGCCTAGGATTAGAACTGCATCCAGGAATCAAGTACTGTATTTATCAAAGTCGTGTAATAATTACTGAATATTTCTGGCATCTGACACTTATTAATACTTTGGTTGGTCCTCCAAGCAATGTTACTATCTGATCAGTTTATTATGTTAAATGTCATATTTTTATTAAATTGGCCCAATGCGCCAAATTCATCGTAATGCCTAACCACCTCTTATGGACTGTCCTTCACAAAAACAGCCAGACATACCCTAGTACACACATCTGGACTAGTGAGTCCTCCACTGGTCTTCCCCACCCTAACCCTTTGCATTTCCTGTAAATATAATGAGCAAAGAAATATTTCCCTAATAACAGCAGCAAAAAAGTTACACCATGTTACTCATCCCTCCCTGGTAGCACTTAAGATAAGCTAGCATGATAAATTAAATCTTCGCTGATCCTTAGCTCATGGATGGGTCAAACAGATTATATATATTTAAATTTTCAACAAATATACATTACCTTAAAAAAAAAAACAACCTAAGTACTAATGCTTGCAGTGTTACTGCAAGTTACACTGTTACTGATTTATTTTTGCAGAAGATATCCTTGATTCATTTTTTTTAATAATAGCAGAGAGCACCATTTCATTTATTACTGTGACTTACGAGAATTGAGTGATTTAATGAAATATAATTATAAAAATTCATGTGTTACTCATGTGTTATTGAATTCTGAACAAATACAATGAACCACAGCATGAGATGACAAAAAATACAAACAAACAGAAAATGCTTTTGTTTTGTATTTTTTACTTTTGTGAAAAATATGTTTTTCTATTATAATTCAGACAAACTTGACTGGACTGGGCTGACTCCATTGCAGGGTGTGGACCTCAAAGCATGTGTCTGACTTTCATGTGACAAGAGAAATTCTGTGTTTCAACTGTCCCTGCTCTCCCCCAAGTCACGTGACACATGTCTCGCTATCCAACTTAATGTTGACTTTGGTTTCACACGGATACAGACCTGTGAAAGTCGTGTGTTTGTTTAATTCATCCATCCGTCCCACCGCCTCAATATGTAGACTTTCTTGCTCCTTATACCATGTTACCTTACGTGGATAGGTTCACATTGAAGTTACTTTAAAGCCTGGTGCATCTCACACAGCCGCTACTTTGTACCCATATGTCTGTATGAGATGCCAAGGGGCAAGACAAAGCATCAGTATTTGACAATCCGAGAATAAGAATAGGCTGGGTTACCTCTGCCAGAGTCAAGTACAGTATGCTTGCAGCAAGTGTCTGCATATTTTTAAGTGTTTTTGGAGGACAAGATCAGAATCAGAGTGAGTAAGAGAGATTTAGGGTGTGGTGGGGTTCATGCCTCTCTCCCCACCCTCCTGAAAGCCTTGGTGCCTTTGAGCCTCCTCCCTGATGAATAACCATGTCACACAAAAATGGATGTTTCAAGTAAAAGCACCCTGAAAATACAGTTTAGAACAGCACAGCAGATGAAATAGGCTGTAAAATGGACCATCCATCATATTGTCTAACAAAAAGTGACACATGGGGAAGGGGTTTAAGGCACTTTTCATTAGGCTTCTGCGGCACTGGCTATCCAGATCACAAGACTAAATAATGACCTCTGCACCGAAAGTGTTTTCCAAGGAAAAGGAGACAGAAGACACACTGTACTCCATACTCCCTCCATCTTCACTTTTCCCTCTCTCTCTCTCGCTGCAGGAAATAAAACGCCATCTATTTTCTCTCTGCCTGTCTGCCTGTTCTTTATATAAATCCCTGCTCTCTGGCCGAAGACAGTGAATGATATAGATTGTTCTTGGAAATGTACAACAGCACGGCCCTGGAAGAGAATTTCCACAATAAGTGTCCTTGACTTGAAATCTATTGAGACTGGTAGTTTCAGAAGATAAAATTATTTTAGGAGGTCTGGCAAAGTTCCTATGAAAGGAATGCATCTGCTGGCATCTGAGTTGATGAATGCATTGATTTGCATGTGTGTTGCTGATATATAATTATGATGAAGTGACAGAGGATTAACCGCCATATGCAGAATCTTTTACAAAGCTGGCACTGAATGAATTTCTTTTTTTATTTTTTATTTCATCGAATAACTTAACCACCTGTCTTGTTTACAGACCTTGGGTATATACTGTATGTGCAGGTAACACACCATCTATGGATAAACCTCACTTGACAGCTTCAACAGCTCCTCTTTTTCAACACTTAAGATGTTCAGTGAATAATTAAAGATAACCTTTTACCTCTCTTGCATGAATTATACAAAAAGGCATAATTAGTTTGAATGCCTGATTTAAATTTCTCCAAGCTCTACCTTTGTTTTTGAAGTTCATTTGTTCTGAACTTCTCTTGAAAATTAAAAGACTACAACTTAAGAAATATAATTGAGGGGTTGAAAATTTTAGGTAGGTAATGCTTTGCCAGCATCAAATGAGTGGAGCCTGAGTCATCAGTCTGGCCTTTTGTAAAAGCACTAAACATGTAAATCAGAAATGTGCAGTGCTGTGTGGTATATCCTTTTAGTGCTTTTGTAAATTTGTTTCATGGGAGGGGTTCTAAAACTTTTGATGACTGAATGCCAATTTAGGAGCTTGACGATATGAGGGTCACACAGGAAAACGCGCTAACTTGTCGTAAGATTTGTGATTGGTCTCATAATGGTGTTCAACATTAAATTCTTTGAGCACTGAATTTATGTGTCTGCAGATAAGGCATATCACTTCCCCATCAAACTGCTGCATTGTTCACCAAAAAATGTCAAACATAGCTAAACAGTACTAGCAAAACATCTGGAGCTGAAAAGTGAAGCCAGTGTGGAAGTGCCTAAAACTGCAGTTTCTTTAGTGGCCACTTGAGGCTGGCTCCTAAAGTGAGTCAATTCCCATTGTTCTCCATATTAAAATGGTCAGCTTTACAGTAAAAATAAGCATGTTTACAGTCTGGTACAGAAAACACAGTTTGGGTGTCTATAGCTGATTTCTCCATTCATGACAACTGTACGTGAGGTGAATTTATAAACTTACCTGTTTAAGTCATATTAAGGCTTAAAGTTGCATAAAAAATGCATAATTAATGGTGTGGGTGGGTGCAGATCGCTATAGCCACTAGGACGCTGCTTCATTCAGCTGCCTCAGCTTGAATATTTTTGGGCCTTCTTTTGTTTGCACTTACCGGCAGCTGTTGAGTCAGCAGCATGGCTAATGTTACCTGTGCTAGCCTCACCTTCTGCAAATTTTCCAGTGGTTTCTGAGTTGGAGGGTATGTCAGTCTTTTGGTCATGAGTTAGCTTGGAATAATGATACAGCTAATTGTTTCAATAATACGTAGTTAACTAATTTGCTGTTATGGATAGATGCCCCTCTGTGATTTGGTTTTAGTCAGTGTTGTGGTGGGTTTTCTTTACAAATAGGCTGATTTATCTTTGATAATAATATGTTGGATTCTTGTTAATGTGTATTTTCAGACATATTTTAATTCTGAAAAAAACTTGCCAGCTCTCTTGCAGTAACTTTGAGGACCGCCTGTTGAAGACCCATAACTTAAACAAAGTAGATGAAAGCAATTATGCATCTCAATGCAGTGGGGAGGCTTAAGCTACTTCTATTGCAGTAAAAGTATCACACAGAACAGTCAGCAAAATTATGTTTTTTAAACTGAATACTTATTCCGATATTGACCCTGGTAACATTTAAATATGTATCATTTATTTTTTCCACACTGCAAGGTCATAAAACTTTAATTTCTATGAAACAAGAACTTGTGGTTGTCATAGACCAGTGGAAAATTCTTCACTCATTGATTTATGAAATAGAATAGACTAATTACATACTGGATAAATGAACCATGGAAGAAGCGGAACATTTGCATTTAGCTATGAAAAGAGAAGGAGACTGTGTGTGTGTGAGAGAGAGTCTGTGGGAGTGCAAGGGAATATGCATGCTACTTCTTGCATCCTCTGTCTTACCCTGATCCATTTCAGGTCCATTGTATTGTCAGTTTGATTTATGTGGCGCCACACTTGCATCTCCCTACAATGTCAACCCTATGAAAAATATATGCAGCTGTTCATATAATGTGTGATGATATCAATGCTCTGATGAATGCCTTCAGTTCGATCTTCCTAAATAAGATGACTCCCATCCAACCCATAGCGCCAGCCATTAGCAAGCCACTCGGCATGCTGGAATGTTAATAGGATTAGCATTAGCATTTCATTCAGGTCTCCTACCTGTCTAGCATTAATGCTTTGATCTGCTCACACAAAGAATAGATACTAGCTCTGTAACAAGGGCTAACACGTCTTTGCTCCTGTTGGTACTAAGTAGAACAAGAAAAGAGGACAGGTGGAAATGTGTACAGTTGGGATTAATCCCAGAGTATTAGAACATAAACATGATGTGGGTGAATAAAAGCTGAGTAAAGGTTCAGTGGTGGTTAAAGGAAAAAATTTGTAGCAATTGCGTGTCCAAAAATAAGTATCCCAGTCCAAGTAGTGAGTTGGAGCTACGGACTGTATATTAATAGGCTCAAATCCCATTTAATATATGATCTACGGTTGAAGTGAGTGGTTTCTCTACCCGCTCCTTCCCAGACTCAGAGAAGCTGCAGGAAAGCTATAGGAGCACAAGAAGAGCGCAACATTGTAATTTAACAATAACAAGCGAAGATGAGTCCTCACTGTTTATAAATGTCAGTTGTCTGTCAATGTAAAGCTATGTCTGTTGTTCTGAAAACAAAAGCTCACTGCTCTGAAAATACACACTTTGGAGCTTGAGTTCAGTCACTGCCTGTCTTCCGCCTGCCAGACTCCACTAACATATCGCTCGATTTAACTGTTATAAACTTCTACTTTCTAAAAGATTATTAATGATTTCTTATGACTCATGAACAGACACTTACTCATTTGGCAAATGTTGGGCATTAATTTGGACTCTAATTAATGTGAAATGAGCAAACAGAAACAGTTATTTCGGGCTGGAATGGAAATTTCAAAGGAGAACACCACGGCTGTATTGTTGTTGCCAGACTAGCGAGTATTTCAACTTTCCTTAATTTCTGATAACATATCCCAGAGTCATTTTATGATTTATGACAGTAAATATATTACGAATTTCTCCTTTAGCTAAAGGACAGCTTTTCTCTTCTGAATGCCTGCATGGACAAAACCGCACTCACAGACACACATTAGCTTTTTCCCTTCAAAGCAGTTAGCAGCTTAACATGGCAATGAGAAGTTGGCTTTGAAGTTAGGTGAACATTCACATGGTGAAGCCCACTCCCACAGATGAACATCAACCACTGAAAAACGGAACATTCATTTCATGTTTAAATATATTATCTATAAAGCAGAGAATAGAAGCCATTTGCAGGTCTCAGGCTTCTCAAGTTGAATAACAGATGGATACTTTCATCTGCGCGAGGGGGACCATTGATGCTGCCCTGACCAGCGGCTGAGAAGATACATCAGTCATGAGATTAACTGCAGCCCTGCGCCAATCTACTTAGCTGAAGAGAGCTTGAATCTATTGGAGTGCTTCCCAGGGGTTGTTAGGACAAACAGCTCGGGGCTGTTGAAACTTGTGCACGGTGTCTGTTGTCAGGCATGTTGCGAGCATCGGGTGGCCTCCCTGGCACTTGTCTAAACAGGGTGATGTGAGAAGTTCCAAGGTGAGTTTTTAGGTCACTTGTCAGTTGGAATGACAGTGGAGAAGGAGATGAGGCCACACCAGAGGAGGCTAGTTGACTGTGTGTACAGAGGGCAACTTATGTTAAATGACAGCTAGTCACCCTCTCAGCCTCAACAGTTTGCCTCAACTGATGCGTGCAGACAAGAAAAAAAAAAAAAAAAAAAAAAAAACAAGGGAAAAACGAAATAAAAAAACAGAAGAATTTAGTCCATAACAGACAAAATGAATTAAATTAAAAAGTAATGCTCCAGACACTCCACAGGTTAATTCTCATCATGGGATGTAATCACATTAGACCTAGAATGGTATTTGATTAATTTGTGTTGTTTAAAAGATACACCTGGTGATATTTTATTTTTCATTTGTCAATAGATCCCATTAAAAGACCAAAACCAACACCGAATTGATGCCACTAACAATATTTGCCTGTGGAGTCTGACATGGCCTATTGCTCTGTGCCTTCCCTTATTGTCCAAAAAGCACCTGAATGAGCCACACTGTTATTCTATCTGACATGTTCCTTCATTACGATAAACATGAGCATCACAGTTCATTTTGAATCAATCCCACATACACCCTCCTGCTGCTATAACAACCCACTAGGGCACCAAATCCATGGCTGAAAATAGTCCTGCTATTTGCTATAAACTAGTGCCCAGTTGTTTTAAGAAATAATTTAGTCCTTTTAGAAAATGAAAGTATATATTTTTGACAAATTTTTTAAGTTTTATGTCTTCATGAATGAGTGGGCTTGAGCAACAGAGTAGGGAAGACGAAAGGTGTCAGAGGTGTGGACTTGAAACAAATTTACAAATTTAACACCTTTGACTTGACTTGACAAAATTTAAAAAAAACAAAAAAAACTTGCAATTCGACTTGCACTGACTTGTGACTTTACTCAGACTTGAGCCTTTTGACTTGAAAATACTTGATACCTTCCCCCAAGCCCAAAGAGTAAGAGTTTATTTAAAAAGTGTGACACGAATCAATTCATTTCCTGAATCAACTAACATTAACGCTATTTATCCTCAGCAAGTCAACACTTAATTCCACAGATCCACTTTGTTTGAACCAATGTCATAACATCCAAGGAAGTTGCAGGAGAGAACCCTGAAGAACTAACCTTACATTACTGAACTCTATTTGAAAAAAGAAAAAAGCCACCAAAAGCAATTTTGTTTGAGTACAAAAACTGCATGACGGCCCACAAAAATTTTTTTGCAGTACACAAACCATGTGAATGGAAAATTACAGATGGAAATGAAAAGTTGCACAAAGAGCAGTAAGTCAAGATTCTTTTGTTAAAATGGCATCACAAAACTTTGGGACACTTAAGACTTGGGACTTCACCTGGGACATTTATCAGTCTCGACTTTGGACTTGACATGAGAAACTTATTTGTACTGCAAAACATTGACTTGGTCCCACCAGGGAGGTATTAAAGGGATAGTTTTCTTTATTTTAAGCGGGGTTGTATGAGGCACTTATTCATAGTCAGTGTATTACATTATAAGAGAAGGCAGTTGTCACACCCCTAGTTTGGAGAGTACATACCAACAACAAAGTCACACAATAACTTGAACAAACAAAAAGCAGTGGTAGACCAGCAACCCCTGTGTTCTGTGTGGTAAAATTATTGTTTGCACCAAAGAAGTCTGGTTGCTTTGGAGAGAGTGATATTTAGCTTTAATAACAGTGGTTTCCTGTCAGAATACTATACACTTACTGATTTTTATTCTAGGCGGGCCTTTATATGGGTAGCTAAAGTAGGTTTCGCTGATGACCTTTTCTACAGCAGAATGTTGCTAAGTGTCCTACACCAGTACTCCTGCTGCTTCTCCAAACAGCGATGCTGACCACCATCTTCTGTTGGTAATACACCGACTGTGGGTAAGTACCTCATGCAATTTCACTTCAAATAATCAGAGCTATCCCTTCAATTTGCAGCTGGTTTTAGTCTTGATGTGAGTTTTGTTGAAATTAAGATAACAATAAAAACAAAATAAATATTCCCAGCCTAGTCTTTTAAGTTAATAACTCCATAGTTAGAAATTGATAAGAAAATGGTGAAAAACTCATTTGTGTCTGGCTGTGGCCTGGTTCATTTTAAATGTCATATATCATTAAGGTCTTTAAAATGATGTACTATAACTCTGAGTAATGTGAAAAAAAATTCTCCATGAAAAAGCAAAGGTTAAGTTGTGTTACCACCTCCACCATTCTTGCTCTTGCCTTTCTCCCCTTTTACTCGTGCCATGCACTTGAATGCATACTGTACATCTATTCACACCCACACTCCATATATTACATTGCGCACACTCACTAACTGGCTCTCTCTTTCGTCGCTCTGTCTCCCACACGGGAAAGCAGCTCTTATTCTCTCTCCCTGATCTCATGCCTGCTGATGAGGGTTAGAGAGGACTGTGGAGGGGTAGGGGAGGTGGGATGATTTGACCTGCAGGTGTTTCCCCGTGAGCACAAAGACCTCTCCACAGGTCGATAATGCACACACTAATGGCAGTGAAGTGACTGGCCAGGAATGAGAAATAGCCCTCATCAGTTAGGGTAATGGTGTCCCTGGGCCCTCTCAGCCCATTCAAGGGGAATACTGTCAGATCTGTGGGCTTTCTGTGCGTACCTGCTCATGGTAATTACAGACAGTGGCAGACAATCTCGTGTTTCATCGGGCCAATCTCTTGGTCGTATATCATCCTTATGAGGGTAGCAGTACAGGGTGAGAATTAATAAAATAAGAGAAAACTCTTGAAAGTGAGGTGCATAGAAAAGCACAATCACTGTGTGACTTATTTATCCATTGAGCCTTTGTAACATAGCGCAGATATGCTTTCAAGTGCCTGGTAAAAGTTGTGAAAAGAGTGACGAGTTTGCTCTCTGTTTAAAGCTTAGACCTGTTGTGTTAATCTAAAGGAATGCACTTTTCATAAGACGCATAGAACAGACATAAAGATCACTTTCACTTTATTTGTCCCTGAAGGACAGTTGGTTTTGTAGCAAGGCAGAGATACAAGTGATCTAATAAAAAATGATAAAACAATTTCATCAAAGGGGTGCTGGGCACTGGATATTGTAGCCTCTGTGGTCCCAGGTTGACTTCCCAGTCACTTCAAATTTCATACAAGAATAAATTGCTCAATTTTGGTACATCAACCAGGCAACAAAATTAACATCACCTTTTCACGCTGCTGCCTCCAGTCTTTCAAAGAGGGGAAGGTGGCAGAGGGGAAGCAGTTTCAATCATGGTGATAGGGGAAAAAAACGGTGGCCACCCATGTGAATGTGCACAGATTTTGCTCTGCTACCACGCTGAACTTCTAGCGGTAACCACCTGACTTTGGCCAATCAAATAGAAGGGAGGAGGCATTGCAGAAATAGCAGGCATCATGAGTCAGAAAAAAGTGACCATGGAAGAGCTGATAATACTGGTGTCTGAAGACCTGGAGCTTGCAACACAGTGCTAGCTGCGTACAAGGACAAACAGAAGAAGTGGAGCTGGAACGACATTTTTCCAAACTAATATACATGTTGTGGATGTTTGGGTGGGTTGTACACATGCTATGACATTCACCAGAGCATGTGCCTGTCATTGCAGCCTTGGACTTCAGTGGCATCAACCGCTTTTAAAAATGCTTTTCTTTTGGGGGAACGTTACTGCAAACAGGTGGTGTTCAGGGTGGTTACAGCGTGACAGTGTGAAAATGTGGCACTAAGTGTTTTCAGAGACATTAACATTAAAAAGACTTGATTAAAATATCTTGCCCCCCATTTAAAATTTGAACTCATTAAAAATAGCTAAGGATTTTAAAACACGTTAAAAAGGACTGTATTGATATTTCCTGTGTGATCTCGTTCATTTTCTAGTAGGTCTGGTTATGTTTTACATGGTTGAAGTACCTGGTCAGCAGAGGGCGCTGTGTGCATGAGGTGTCAATGGCTGACGCCAGTCACTAGTAGAGTGAGACGTCAGACAGTACGAGTAATGCAGAAACAACACAGATGCTAAGGACTGATATTGATGTATTTTTGTTACTGTTCCTACAGGAAAGATGCTCAGAAATCATAACTGGAGTGAAATATGAAAATAATACAACGTGTAAAAGCCTTAGACTGTGACAGTGACATGTAGTGATTTTGAACGTGACTTTGAATGGAGACGAGTGAGCCCATAGTAACGAATAGTAATCCAATATGGTGGGCGATGCTAATGATATTGAAAACTGAACTGTGAAACTGTCTTCTAAAGTGAGAAATGTGCAACAGTAAACAAAACCACAAACAGAGACAAAAGTTCGTCTCTGAAGTTAGCTCGTGCTAATGGATGATGTGAAAAGGTTTATAAACAGGGCTCTCAAGTCTCACGCATTGAGCGTGACAGTCACGCTTTTCGGTCTTTTGTCACGCACACATTGTATTTCTCACGCTGCAAAAAAATACCGGTAAATTTCTCTGGTGCGCCGTTGCTATGGAACCGGGAGGAATCAAGCACGTCTGCTATGGAGTCGAGCCTGTCACTTACCTGTCTATCAAAAAAGGAAAGGGGCGGGCTAAGATAATGCAATAACCAATGAAAAAAATGTCACTGTGTGGGAATGTCACTCTTGCCTGCATTCAAAACTTGAGAGCCCTGTTTATAAAGCTTTATTTGTGTGTGAATAAGCAAAGGCTAATGACACAAAGGCTAACCATAATAAAGCCCGCGTGCATTGCAGCCCTGATCAGTGGCAGGCCAGGAAGGCAGTAGGCAGTTTCCTGTGAGTTTTTCAGCATAAGAGCGCCAAAGACGTATTTAACAGGGGTTTTGCTGTTACATTTCAAAATAAGAGTTTATATGGAAAACATGATTTCCGTATTGAAGTTCATTGTTGTTTTTGGTGAACATTGAGTAAACAAAGACAATTGATGATTTAAAAACAGATATAAGTTAAGTTAAAAAAGATAAAACCGTACATTTCAGAATAAATGGAGATTTAAAAAGAAGTTCATTGAAGATAAATACTTTTGGTTAAAAAAAGGATGATGATACAGCATCATATTTTAATTCTAAAAAATAAGATCCTTCTATGTGGAACTATCCCATCCTTTGAATTGTGACAAAAGATTATGCTAAGGGTTATCAAATGACTAGAAGGTGATATGAATTGTGCACCCTGACCAAGTAGGGTTCATTAAGCAACGTTACGGGTCAGATAGTATTAGACAACTCTTAAATATTAAATGGGCAAAACGAAAATCCCCCATTCCTTCCCTGGCGTTGGTCTTGGACGCTGAGAAGGCCTTCGACAGGGTGGAGTGGGGGTACCTGTTCAAATCATGGAGAAATATGGCTTCGGACCCAATTTTATTCGATGTATAAACAGCTTATACTCTGGTGCCCGTGCCTCAGTTACAACTAATGGTTTAGCATCATGTAATTTTGAACTTCATAGGGGTACCAGACAGGGTTGCCCCCTCTCTCCTCTGCTGTTTGTCCTGGCCTTGGAACCTCTCGCTATTGCAATAAGACAGAATACTGACATCAAAGGAGTGGTGATCGGAAGCGAGGTCCACAAGCTGGCATTATATGCCGATGACATCATTCTGTTCCTCTCACAGCCTTCTAAATCAGTTAGATATGTCTTGGAAACCATAGAACAATTTTCCTCTTTCTCTGGATACAAAGTAAATTGGTCTAAAACAGAGGCCCTCCCCCTCTCAGATGCAGCACTTATGCCTGACTTGAGTGCCATAATATCAGCATTCCTAAGCATGGTATTAAATACCTTGGCATTAAATTTCCTCTTGAGATAAAAAAATATTCAAAAAATAAACTACCCTAGTATACTTGAAATGAAAATGCAGTTTGAGAGGTGGAAGGGACTCAATCTCTCCTTGGGGTAAAATATCCTCTATAAAAATGATGGTGTTTCCAAAATTGATGTATATATTCAATATGCTGCCAATTCAAATACTGTACCTAAGAATATATATAAACAATTTGATAAACTTATTAATGCTTTCTTATGGAATGGGAAAAGGGCACGGTTTAGTTCAGTAACTTTACAAACACCTAAGGGAAAAGGTGGATTTAATTTGCCTAATCTCCGGCTCTACCACTGGGCTGTCACACTCCATAAGTTTGTAAAAACAGTCAGACTCCCTTACCCTAGACCACCATGGGCTAAGTATTGAGCAGCATTTTATGTCTCCTGCTCAACTGGAGGATGCCTTACATATTAAACAGCATAGGAAAGATGAGCCGCACCCCTGTCTGAGTTATATACACTCCATTTGGAGGTCAATTCATAAACTTACGTAAGGAATCTGTGTTGCAGTCTTCATGGCTACCTATCTGGAAGCAACCCTTTGATAACTATTGGCAAAAAGCCAATTCAATGGAAGGAATTTCAGAAAAGCAACATCAGTAAGGTTGCTGACCTGTATATAGGTGCCGAATTTAAAACATACTCAGAAATGAATACAGCAATCTCACCGAACTGTTTGGCCTAGTGGAAATATCTCCAACTGAGAAGTGCTGTTGCAACCTTAAGGCATAAAAGCAAAGATCCTCCGAGGGCAACATACTGGGATATGTGTTTACTGGCAAATGTCCATTGTAAAATAAATGCACCTGGAATATATAAAGAATTGATTGACAAAATTACATCAAATTTTAAAGCCACTAAGGCTCTGTGGAGTACAGACTTGGGACATGATATAACAGAAGACGAATGGAACCAGATCTGGATCAGAGCACATTCAGTCTCTAAGGAGGTTTCATTAAAGCTAACACAACTCAAAACAGTGCATAGATATCACTGGACTCCTAGTAAGTTACACAGAATCGGCCTCAGACCAACTGGGCTCTGCTGGAGATGCTCAGCTCAAGAGGGGACTTACCTGCATATGGTGTGGGACTGTAGGACAATTAAAGAATTTTGGACTGAGGTCTGTCACTGTGTGAGTAAAGTAATAAGAACCCATATCGAGCCAGACCCTGCGGTTTGCCTTCTGGGGATTTTTTCCAGGCTTACAAATCAGGCTCATAACAAATGGCTAACAGTGGCCTTCGCAGTCGCTAAAAAATTATTATATTGTCAATGGAAAAACACCTCAGTTCCTACTATTCAAGACTGGTTTAATGTTCTCAGAAAAATTGCAAGATTGGAAAGAATCATTTACTATAATATGAATTCCGTGGACAAATATGAAAAAATCTGGACTCCCTTTTTATCTGCTATGTCATGAGTTTTTTTTTTTTTTTTTTTTCTTTTAGATTTGTTGTTAATTTGTTCTATTCTTTCTTTATTTATTCCGTTGAGTCTTGTTGTGTCTCCGTTTTGTTGTAATGTTTGTTTATGGGGGGATCGAAGGGTGGGCGGATCGGGGGGTGGGGATGGGGGGAAGGAGGTGGTGGGTTAATGTGACTGAGAATGTTGATGAACTGTAGAGGCGGGGAGAGTTTGATGAAGGAATCCTTAGTTATCATGTAAGGTATACTCTGCCTATAACTGTCTTTCTGTGCCTTTTCTCTTTTTCTTCTCTCCCCCTGAATGTACGCTTCACCTTCAAACTCTTAATAAAAAGAGATTCAAAAAAAAAAAAAAAAAGGATGATGAGTCATTATGTGATCACATGACCGTAATTTGATTTGATTTGTTTAACTTGTAGATGTGTTTTGAAATACGCCAGTCACTAGTAGAGTAAGACGTCAGACAATACGAGTAATGCAGAAACAACACAGACGCTAAGGACTGATATTGACGTATTTTTGTTACTGTTCCTACAGGTAAGATGCTCAGAAATCATAACTGGAGTGAAATATGAATATAATACAACATGTAAAAGCATTAGACTGATTTTGATGTATTTTTGTTACTGTTCCTACAGGAATAAAATATAATGTGCTTACACAAAGGAATAAATAAATCTGCAATAAAAATCCACAATGGATATGTAACAATTCAACAACTTTATGCAAACAACATAGCTGACAATGCCATCATAAATAAACAAAATCAACACGGTAATGAGGTGCAGATGGGCTCTGAATTCACCCACCACCCACTCAAATGTGTCATTTTCCTCTAATTTAGAGACCAGTACCCACACCTGTACTGGTCTTTGTAGGTTGATTTACCTTTAAAGTGATGTCAAGCAGCATTAGGTTTCCATGTGATTTCTTTATTGTGTGTTGTAGTGATGTACAAGTGTTTTCCTTCAATCATTTACTTTGATGATTTGAAAGGCTGCTTTCAGTTTGATTTCCATGCACACAGTAATGTAACTACCATTTTTAGTTTTGCTGATAAAATGCCCCATGATATTTGCTGCAGTTATAAAATTGACAGGACAGGAAAATATTTAGAGGAAACAGAATGAAATAATCAATGATGTTGTCCTGCTGTGTGTGCATAAATGTGCACACAGCATCTCTCACTCTCTCCAGGGAGATGCACCCTATTTCCCACCTGCGAGCCATCTGCTATTAATCAACATGTTCATTTCTATGACCCGGCCCACAACTACACTACTTGTAACTACAGCTTATGCATCACTACAACATAGTTAACCAAGGTTGGCAGCATTGTGAAACATTATCATAACCATCATCACCATCATCATCAATAAACAACTCCATCACTACTGTCCACCCCCTGTGGCCTAGTTCAGTAAGGACATGATGGTGGAAATGAATGAGTGGCTGTATCTAATGCTTTTCACAGGAGTAAATTTGAACAGGTAGCCAGAAGGTAGGAGAGAGTAGAGTGAAGGGGGTGGGAGCTGACAAACAAGCACAACACAAAGCCAAACTTGCCTTGCTGGCTGTTGCAACACGAGGATGCACCATTCTCACTGAATAACTAAGAACATTACTCATTCTATATCTTCAAAAATTAGTCTTTCTATATTCAGTCAATATATTTAAGTAAACATTCAAACATACGCAAACTGAATTCCAAAGCATTGTTGTAATTCATCAGCCAGGAAACAGTTGACAACATAAAGAACAATATGCAACAACTGAAGGACAGCTGCTATCCTTTTCACACAGTGCTGCTGACTGGCGCAACAGAGCTATAACTCAGTTCCGCTCCACTGTGCTGAGACAGATTAGAAGCCCGTCTCTCATCCAATACTCCTCATTCTGTTACTTTGATCATCACATTAATAACAGCTGAAATGTTAAAGCTTCAGTAAAGTCTCACATCAGTTTGATGCTCTCGACTTGACATTGGTTTAATTTTGAGACATTTTTAAACATCCGTACGTCCCTATGGTCATGACCGCACTTAGTGAATGGAATAGCCGTGATAATGATTTCAACCAAACGGCTCACCTCCTTCACCTTCAGTACGACACTGAGAGTTGCCCACAGGCAGGACAGCTTGATGTTATTCTAAAAATGGCATCACAGGTTGTGCGTCCTTGTGTCTTTGTACATGCAAGACTGTGTATTTAAATGTGCATGCATGTGTGTCTTAGTACAGCAGGTGTTGTGGGCATGTGAACCGTCATAATGCTCTTTTTTGGCAACAGAGACAGATGCCTTGTTTACGCAAATCAACATGACACACAAAGAAGGCTTGCTATACATAGATTTAAACTGTTTATATACCAAGTAGATATATAGAGAGATACAGTAATACAGACAAAGATATATCAGTAGATACATGCATAGTGTGTGTGTAGAAATTGGCCCACATGCAGCCCTGAGCACAGTTGGAGACTGAGTGGCTTGGTGAGTCAAATAATTGAATGAGTCAACCGTGACGAAGCAAGCACATGGGTTGAAGGAATAAGAAGAATCTTGACTTTGCATAAAGGGAAAGCCAGGAAATGGACAAAGTAAAAAGGCATGGGTGTTGTTCCTGTAACAAAAGCATTAGAACAGTGAAAGGGTGTGATGCGGTTGAGTCTGTGCCTTTTAAGTGTGCAGTGAGGTTGTTTTTCATGCTTTCCATAAGCATCTTTACCATCAAAACCATTAAATAGCGGCAAAGAAACTGTTGCTGATCACTGGAAGACATACTGTATCACTGCCTGTGCATCAGAAGAATTATCAGTTAACGAAGAACGCACTTCCACCCAAAATGCATGGAACTTTTAGCCCAGAAACTACTTTTCAAAGAACTAAACAGTTCCTTAAGCTTGTTGTTGTCGTGTTTCCACTGCAGTCTAAATATCTGTGAAGATTAGACAAATTAGACATGGCTGTTTTTTCATGTCATTCTATACAATAGCAACAATGCTATATAAAGCAACAAACAGGTTAATAATTATTTGTGCAACAGAAGAACACTTCGCACTAAACTTGTTCCTCGACATAAATTCTGACAATGGTCTGGACTTCATCAGCCCATCTGTCCTAAACTCCCAGAAATAAATGTCGTAATTTAGCTATGTCTACCAGATTTGCATATGACGGTCTCCACAGTGAAAGGACAACATCATTGCTGGGTCTAAAAGAGTCTTCATCTCAGCAACACGTCTGTAACTTAATTGTGTTTAATAAGAAAATAATAAACAAGACAGAGAGACACAATGCAATGAACAGCATGATGTTACAGTGGTAGAGGGCTCAGTGGTCGATGACTGTCCCCTAGTGCTAACTAGAACCATAAAGAGAGTAAGTCAGAGAGTTCTACCTTGAACTTAAAGGGTGAAAAGGGTTATTACCCAGAACAATCTGTGCAAGGTTTCACCCATAACTTTTTCATATTCCAGGGGTCTTATCTTGAACACCATGACAGGTTTTTTCTCACCAACATGGAACTGGATCTGTTCCAGTTCAAACATTTATTAGCATTTCCACCCAAAATAAATTGAAAGAATAAAGAAATAAATCAAAAGAGTTCTTCAAGGATTTCAGTTATCTTTGGATAAAAGGGTTCTTCAGATGCAAATGATTCTCTTCAGGAAGAACCTTTTTGGAACCCTTACTTCTAATAGTGCATGACTTCTTCTGCAACTCCATGTTGTGTCAAAGCACAATGAAAGACAAAAAGGGTTGTGGCTGCAGATCTTTGAAAAAAATGGATGAAATAAAATGCTCCAAATACTTCAATCAGAATCAGCACTGTGGCCCTTCCTGTACTTCCCCCCAAGTAGGGTCTAAAATAATTTCCCAGCAACTTCATTTAGACCCTGGTCCCTGCGGTGGAAATGCACTGAGTTCCCCGAAACATTCCTAGTCCCTGGGGAAAGTTCCTGTGGTGGAAACATGGCTAAAGTTCATAGGTTATAGTGTTAAAAGGTAAAGGTACTTATGGAATCTGAAGCACACTGTAGGCACAATGTTATGCTCATATACTAATAGTCTTAAAACAAATGAGGATTCAGATCAATACATTAATTTCTTTGGTTTAATTGCACTTATTTAACTTGCATGACTTTAAGTAGATTTTGCTCCTTTAATTATGCCTACCCCTAAACATTCAATATGCACTTGAATTTAATTAGTGAGGAACAGTTAATTTTGTAACTGCACATCCGCTCCCCACCACCAAAATTACATATTCAGAATCAGATGTCCTTTGAGATTAAAGAACGATTACTCAGTTGGTCTTTCCCTGCTGTTAGCAACCTGCTGACAAAATTATACGCAAATGGAAGAAAAAACATGTCAGGATGCTACTGTTTCCCATCTGATATGGTAACATTTTGAGAGGCATTTCTAAACAAGCATTCCTGTCCATGCACCATCCACATGTCCTCTATGACTTCCCCCATTTCTACCAGGGTGACTTGGATGTGCATGAAGCATCAGTGGAGCCACAGAGACCCTGCACCTTTTCTGAAAAAGGCACATCAAAGTGAAGAAAAATTCCAAATCAAATGATGGAAGTGCTTCAATTACTAGTCTGTTTACCTGTATCAAAATGTGAGGGAGAGAGGTCAATTTCAAATCAAACAAATAAAATATTAACCAAGAACATCCAAGAGTAAGAAACTGCTTTTGGCACTCTCTTTGATGCCCACTGAGTCAGAGCTGCTGAGAGAGTTGTTTTTTCAGGACTTGATAACCCAGTTTGCAAAAGGCAAAGTCAAGGAAGGAGAACTTGTCAATATAAGGACCATTGTGTGCATGTTGACATCCCCAGCACTGTTTGATGTTACACTGTATGTGCTGATTATAAAAGCTCTCTGCTGTCTATGGTATGTCCTCAGTAGAATTTCTTGGCTCAACAGGAACCTGCTGTCTGATTTGATGGATGGATTTGGCAGTTACGTGTTTCATTATCAGAGCCGTGGCCGTGTTGTTAGATCACCAGATGGCCTGTCATGTGTTGCATTGTGTGTATGGTGTATCGTGGCATTGCTGTAGATTTCTTGTCACTTAATAGTCATTTACTGAATAAATTTACATGAACATCAATGCACCAATTGCTTTGATGAATAAGTTCAAGGAATCAGTTCAAGGCGATGTTTTAATTACAGTGATTATATGGTTCTTCTGCATGGTTCCAAAACAGTTTACACAGATGAATTTAATAAGTGGGCTGCTGCTTGCCAAACTATTAAACTGAACTACCGTGTATGTTTTGTAAATATAACCTTTGGTGACATGCAAATAATTTAATAAATTGATGAATCATTACAAATCTTTGAAAGTCTAGGTGAATTACTTAAATCTGCAAAACGCAATATTATTTCATTATAGAGCCCGAATCCAGAATGCTTTTTTTTCATCAGTATTTAGCTTCAACCAGCAGCGCTATAGGTCACTCTGTTGGTTAGTCAGTCCACAAAAATTCCCCAGCCTTTGTCAGCCACAGTTTTCACCTTAGGTGGCTGAAATTTTGCATAGTAGTCAAGTGTGTGTGAAAGTGTGTGTTAGTGTGCATCTCAATTGGCTAGAAGGGGGCGTGGTAATGGGAACGGCCCATCGGCGTATAACTTCCAAATGGGCTGAAGGGCAGCTGATTAACTGGAGTGGCCTATAATAAAGGCGTACAACTTCTAAATGGAATCATGTAACATGACCAAACACATGACCTGCTCTTGTGGGAGACATCGTTGCACTCAACAGAGTTCCTTTTTCATTGGTGACTTATGCCCTGCCCCCCATACTGTGACCACGCCCCTTTCATAACTCATGAACCGTTTCTTGTAGAGTCTTGTAGGAGGCATCACTGGTCCCAGCAGAGAGTTTCATTTTCAGTTACATAACTCATTACCTATTTTAGGCACTTGTGGGAGTCATCATTGGACTAAGCAGAGTTCCCTTTTCATTGGTGAAGGTTAGCCATAACTCATGAACCATTCGTCATAGAGCCTTGAGACAGGCGTCACTGGGCTTGGCAGAGAGATCCTTTTTCCATTGGTGTCACTTATTCCCACTCCTTGTAGTTTAGCCACCATTAAGTGGTTTTGTGTCTGTGTTTGTGTGTATGAATGCATGCACACGTGGTTGCATGCATGTATGCACCTTGCAAAAGCTGGTTGCAGCTATTGCAAATTTTAATCTGTTTTCAGACAGTATTTAGTGAGTGCTTTATTTGAAGTTTATAATTCCTGGTGTGATTTTTGCAGTGTTATAATGTCATTAAGGGAAAATTCCAGGCTATTGCACATGTCTCTTACTTCCTTGTGTAATGATACCAGAAGATTCAGTTTTTTTTGTTTATGCTGGCCAGTAGACTAACCTCAACGGTTTGTAGATCATCAGTGTCTGTTGAAAAGTCTCTCTTTATCCTACTGTATGGGGTCGGTGTATCCATGTTGTTTTGCAGGTGGTAACAGTGGTTGATAAAAGCTTTGAAATCTGTCAAATCGTCCACTGTAAAGTTATTCTGTTTGACAGTAGCAGATGGACTATGAATGTGATCTGATCTGGTATATAGTTCTTTCCTTAGAATCAGCTTTGTTTCTTTAAGCTGTTGTTGTGCCTCTCAGCGTCTCACCTCAGAGGTCCAGGAGGTCTTGCGATACTTGCACACTGCCATCCACCTCACACTGCTGTTTTTTGTTTGTTTTTTTTTCAAGTGGACCTGGTCTCAATCAAACATCCGATCAAGGTTAGCTTGCATGTAACTACCCAATCACAGTGACTCAAACATCCTGGTTTAATATTTCTTGGTGTCTTTCTTTACTCTGAATTAGACTATACCTAGCCGAGCAGAACAAATATTAGTTTAGTTAGTTACAACGGTTGATAACCTTGACGTTTTTACATCTTGAACCCTTTTCTCCTTCTCCATGCACCTTGGAAGTAGATGAAGTTGTGCCAGAGACCCCTCCTCTCTTTTTATTGCCATGGGTCAGACAATCAAAGTTAGCAATTAGCTGTTGAATATTTATCAGCTAGAGTTGCAGATATTTCCCTCAGTTGATGGAGTACAAAACGAACATTAAAAGAGAGTGAATTGCATTTGCCAGGTGGGCACAAACAGGGGTCCAAATGCCTGCTAATGTTGCTAAGTGTCTTCTGAATGTGTAAATAGGCAATTCAACATTGATAATTTGTCAACATTGTGCTGATAGCTTGGTGTGTTGCTCCAAATTTGCAGAGATCATCAGCTACAGCTTTAAGATAATTCAGAGCTTCAGGCCTATACAACAGTTTAAAGTTAAAGTATTTTCTTACATCAGTTAAATCTAAATTACTGTATTAGTATGTGTCAAAAATGAGCAGCACTTACTAAATGCAGATATAGGTTTATGAATTTTAGTCATCTAATCCCATTTAAGGCCAAGTGGTTATTTTCTTTGCAGACCTGCACTTGCGATTTTACTGTTATTAAACAATGCATAATGTAGTGTATAATATGTGGGGTTTAGAGCCAAATGATGTGTGTGTGTATGTGTGAGGCGTGTATAGAGAGCCCTTAAGCCTAAACATCTAATATGCAGCATTTCAAAATCCAAATCCAAAAGGAAGAATGCCAAAGATGGAGAACAGTTAAAGATAAAGTGAACATGCTCGCCAGAAAACATCAAGGATGCATTAGATGGTGACTTGGCTGAGAAAAATAAGGCCATGAGATTTATTACAAAAACAATTCAACACATCCAAACAATATCTGGCAGAAACATATGGGGCTATAGTGTATATTACAATGCACAGAGTGGTAGCCAGTGCAGTGCAGGCTAGAAGAGACTATCACTTATGTTACAGAGTCTGCTGAAAAGCAACATCTCAATCTGCACCGGCGACAGCTGTGGGTGAAGACATTATGTTTTTGGATTGTCGGTCTGTATGTCCCATTGTTGTGAACACCATATCTCAAGAACATCTTGACAGAATTTCCTGAAACTTTGTGCAAATGACCACTTGGCCTCAGGGATGAAATGTTTAGATTTTGGTGGTCAAAGGACAACAGTCAAGATCACCGTGGCCTCATTAAATATGTTTTTGACATAACTCAAGAATTCATATGCTAATTATGACAAAATTTCACACAAATGTCGAATAGGATAAAATTATGAAGTGATGACATTTTATTTCCAAGAGGTCAAAGGTCAACTTCACTGTGACATCACAATGTTGTGCATAAACACTTGAAGGTCTCTGTCAGTCCTCTGTATTCTTCTGTAACAGTCTCCAAGTGAAGATGTTTCTCACTGGAAGTTATTCCCTGGAATGATACTTGATTCCTTTTATTAAATTGCTTCAAAGTCTTCACTAAATATATTATATGAGTCTGGATAGACATGAATGTAAACTGCAACTTCACTGGTTTGCGGAGGTGGTAATGTTAGTTTCTCGGGAAGTTTCATACAATATGCTAAACAGTGGTTGAAGTTCATGGACTTCACTTTATTTCTTCCTTCAAAAAAACACTTGATGATGTTTTATTTGCCACAATGCCGCTTTCTGTTGTTGCACTGCAGTGCCAGCTTTAATGGGAAAGGGTTTCATGATATTACCTGAGGTAACTCCATTTTCACAGCAGTTTGATTGATTAAGATGATAATATGGAACCATTACTAGGAGTAATGGAAGATTTGATGACCTAACATAATAGTTAATGTAGTCTCTCCTTTACTTGTAAAATGAATAACTGTGAACAGTGTGACTTTGAATATAGTGCCAGTCATTTTCCCTTTCTGTAAAACTTTATACCAAAATATTTCCTAGAAAAAAGGGTTAAATTATCAGACGCTCAACAACATGATCTTGTAAGTTATGCCACTTGTCCTAGGAAATACTTCTCAAAGTCAGTCTCTCTGTTTACATTCCTTCTCAATGAATGATTACACTTTCATTATTTCATACAAAACTGACACAATATGATCCATTCTGCTGTGTCTAATCCACATTTGAGTTTATTAGAAATACAGTCGTTTTCCTTCGGCTCAAAAGCAGTCCAATAATAGAGAATGATCAGCCAGACATGCCCCAGCATTTTTAGAGTGATACATCCATGAAATTGGATCCGCTTCTCACACTTTCATCCCAACCCGTTATTAATATTCTATATCATTCCCACACTTCCTGTGCTACTTCCCATACTGTTTAGTGGCCTTGGAGGAAACATTTGGCTTTTGATTAACCATGCAATTAAAGTGCATTTTACCCTACAATAATAAGAATGTACTAAAAAAATAACTGTTTCAAAGACGAGTCTTAAAGGCAGGAATTCCCCCTTTGAAAGTATAAATGTATCCATAAAATTCAATCACATGGCACATTGGTATTCATGTATGACAGTGGTGTCTCTGAGGAGACGCTGCCTTCTGCCTTTATTCTTTACTGCTGCTGTAATTTTATTTTTTTTTTTATGTTGGGTATGTGTTTTGGTCTCAACCATTTGCCAGAAGTTGTCTGGCATGAAGCCACTTGTGACAACCTGAAAAGCTTGTAAGACCATGATTCTTAAATAGCAGCTTTTGTTGGACTACATTGTTGTTAGTTTGCAATAATAGCTGTTAGTGAAGCAGCATAAACCTTTACAAACCATGGCCTAAAGTGAAGTTGATTGATTGATTGATTGATAGCATGCACCAATGAAACATTATTTTAGATAGTTAACCAAATGTACCACAGCCAGACCTCCTAAACTTCTGAGTGACAATGACTACATTTACATGCAGTCAATAACCCTTTCATAACCGGAATATTGGCAATAACCTGGTTGCACACAGCCATGAAAACACCAATAACCCTTTTGAAAAACCGGAATATCCTCATATTCCGGTTTTTAAAAACCCGAATATGATCCCTGTGTTACTCCTTTTCTAACCTGAATATTTGGTCATGTATACGCCTATCGGGATATCCCCCTCGAAAGGAACATTAATTTGTGTTCTGCGCATGTTCTATTCACAAGGAATCTTGGTCTTTTGAGTACAGGAACTACTTGTTGTAAACATGGCGAAACACAAGACAATACCACACTTTTGGAGCGAGGAGGAAACAAATCACCTCATAAGTGTGGTGAAAGACATGAACATCATGTCTTTTGTAGACGGTAGAAAGTACCGGGATAGCGAGATCTACAAGAAGGTTAGTTTTGTTAATTTGTTTTTGGATACAGGAAGAAGAAGTGGAAACGACTTGCACTGCATCATGATGTTCTCCGTGCATCGAGACATTGTCCATGCGTCACGCATGTAAACGGGTTATTCCGAATGTTTCAGAAACCGGAATATTGACCTTAACCCAAATATTGACTGCATGTAAACGTAGTCAGTGATATTTTTCCCACATCACATCACCATATTCATATTAGTAAACATCTAACTGTATGAAACACTGTCTGACAATGGACCCACAAGAATTGCCAGTAATTCTGTGCTTAAAAAATATAATAATTATAAAGTAGTTTTTCACTCACAAGTATGGAACTAATTTAAAACATGTAAGAGGTGCAAGATTTTTCTCAGGATCAAAGAAGTCAACAAGCCAATAATGAGTTAAACAAGAAAGATTAAAACTATCAGAGGTCTCACTAGACATCACCCTCTTAAAACAAACTGTGGTAGGTCATTTTACATCTTGGTAATTGTAAATAGCAGTGAGAATTTGTAACGGTTTCTGGTATATTTTGGTTGTTTTGGTTTTCATTCAAAAAAAACTTCACCCTGTTCACGCTGTACAACTGTGCTAAATCTTTTAAAGGATGAGAACAAACATTTAACAAAGCCATGTAATAAAATTGATATGATAAATGAAATATAGAAAGTGCTGTAAGTAATAAAGTCGACATAACAATAACGATTGTTTCAGTTTGTGTAGCCTACAAGCAAGGTTTCAAATCCAAAATGTTTATTTAGATGTGATTGCTTTTTGTTTGGTCATTACTATTAATGTTACTCAGTGCCATGGCTGGAAACAGCTATATGATACTGAGATGCTATCTGTAGCGCAGTATAGACTTGTATTGCATTCATATTCTATTTAGAATTTTACCAATATGTAAAAACAGACCCTAACTCCCACCCCACCCCCCACCATAACAAAAAGGCCAGAATATCCACAATATATTACATTAGTCTTAATATACTGTAATCCTGAATGTTCAGGAACCAGAGGAAACCAAAATCTATAACCGGGACTGTGTAGCCAGTCTGAGCAAGTGCAATATACTAAATTTTCCAGACATCAATAGATCAAGGATAGATGCTCTTGTTAGACACCTCTCACACTAATATTATCCACAAAGGGCGCCCAAATCTCTGCAAACTTAGAATTACAGTTAGACATAGAGCACTTTATCTCTTCCAGATGTGAGCAACAGTATTGTTAAGCCACTTTTTGCCATTAAGATAATCCTTTTAGCTATCACCATTCCATCCATAACAGCCAGCTGACTCTCTAAAATAAGACACCAGGCCGGATTCTGTGTAGGAGAAGCTATGGTGGCTGCAAAAAGGTTGTATCAAGAGTTTGGTTTGTCTGTTCTGGGCTACCGTAGAAACAATGCAGTCCAACATTGCAGCCTCAGTAAAGACGACTCACACCCTCTGTAGATATGAATGGCTCATTTAAAGGTAACTAAAACACAGCAGTAATTATTTTCGAGTAATTATACACTAATGAAAACATACTTATTATATTCCGTTTCTGGCATATTCTGCCAATAAATCCCTGTAACACTGGACTTTTAAAACTAAACAAATCAATTTAAATGTTGGCAAAGTTGCAGCAGTTTCACTGTAGCTCTAACCAGAGTCGACAGTGACTTCCTTATTAATATTTTACACACTTTCATAATGTTGTTGGTTACTGTTGTGCCAGCGGGTCACAGATTATTTTTCCACGCTCACAGGAAAACAAATTGCTGTCTTCAGGCCACAGTGCCCACCATTTGGGGACCGACCAATCTCAAAAATTGGTTAAAAAATTACAGAATAAAAATGAATGAAGCTTAATAAAGAGAATTTCTAAGTAATAAAACTCTGTGTTCCCATAATGAATAGACATGAAAGGCCCAAGTCTCCCATCACCATCCCTATTATTTACTTGGTGACTGAGCAGACCAGGCAGCCAATTACAGGGCCCGTCAAACTGTCAATCATTATGAAGCAATTCATAGAAATCAAACAGTAAACTGTCACAGCGACATTATCAGGTGCTGAGAAGAGAGAAAAGAGAATGCTCAAGCACCAATTAAAGGAGCAGGATGTGTTGCTAAAGAGGAACACAATCAATGTTGACTCTGAAAATTGAGGAAGATGGATAGAAAAGTAACCTACAACCCCATGGCATTTTCCACACATGCTCATGTGTGCTACTCATCTCTTATTCCCTAATTTATTCAGAAATTTTGCAGTAAAGTAGGTTAACATGAAATGTGTAGCCACCTTTTATACCACCTGGCACTAAAGATCAGCCAGTAGTAGAGAGTGATTGTGACAGCATTCTTTTAAAGATGCTATTTGTGACTATTTGCCTAAGGTTCAAAACTTCAACAAAGATGACAGAATCCAGAGACATCTGTTTGGTGTTTTAATATATTCTCATTCCAGAGGTGTGTTATCAGAAAAGTTAAGAATGGAGGATGTAGGGTTACCCAACCTGTTCTCATTCCAGTTCATCAAATAGTCAGAAGTCTTTGTCAGGCCCCTTGGCGACTCATACTGATGTAAAATTTACTCTTAGGTGGCTGATGATACCAGAAAGCCTTTTTAACACATGATTACCATTAGATTTAGGAAAATGACATATTTTGGCTTAAAATAAGTACATCAAGGACATCACATGATGTCACATGATATGAAGTCCCTGTACCTTAAAACTTTTAATCATGTTTTGGGTTCTCATGGGACACAAACACCCTGTCTCCTGGGTAAAAGTCCTGTGTTTGTTTGACCCATCCATCCACCACACCTCATCCTGATACAGATTTTTTTTTCTTTATACAGTGTTGAAAGCCTGGTATCTCTCATACAGCTGTGAACAGGTACTATACGTGTCTGTACGAGTTGTTGAGGGGCATGACAACTGAGGGCTTGCTCCCATTTACAGTGAAGTCAAGTACACAGTGCTTTAAAAGACACAATAATAAAAGATATAAGGTGAAAGCTGCAATTAAAGCAACAAATTAATATTGTTCATAGAAATACATGGTACAAATACTAAAGCAACTCAAGTAAAACAGGTATAAACAGAGGCAGTGTGGTTATTGATCATGGATTTGAATTCACCTAGGGACACCAGAATTGATTTTTTATTTTCATGTTTTTTTTATTGATTTTTGGGATGTTTTGTAAAGAGTTCCAGATGGTCGGGGCACAGGAATTAAAAGAAGATCTTCCCAATTCAGTAAAAACTCGGGGGACTTGTGGAGAAAGCCAGTCATTGGATCGAGTTTTATATGATCCAAAAGACCACACTGACATAGATGAAATGTATGGTGGCAATTTCCCAATGATGGTTTTGTAAATTAACAGGTACATATGTTTGTCCCACCTCTGAGACAGATTATATTAAATGCAATGGTGAGTGTTGTAACCATTGCCAGTAAAAAACCTGAGTACAGAGCGGTATACAGCATCAAGAGGCTTGAGAGTCGAGGCAGAGACGTGCCTGTAAATCACATCTCCATAATCCAAAATAGAAAGAAAAACAGCTTCAATTATCCACTTTCTAAAAAACATCAGGACGTTAACTCTGTTTCTATATAGGAAAACAATTTTTTGTTTGAGTTTGACAGCAAGGTTGTCAGTATGATATTTGAACATTAGTTTTTCGTCTATGCAAATACCAAAGTATTTATATTCTGTAACTCTTTCAATTTTAGATCCTTTGATTACCTGGGAATGAGAACAGGCTGATGTTTTACCTTGTTTGTATGCAGAAAAAGCAACACATCCTTGTACCTACATGGCAGAATATGTCAATTACCAATGACTCTCACAACATGTATGATTGGTGGAGAGTACCGACAGCTTACCGGACCTTACCGCAAGCATGTTACTTAAATCCTGATCTCCTGAGTGAAAAGTCCTTTGTTTGTTTGAGCCATCCATCCACCCCGCTTCTTCCAAATGTGAACTTTTCCACATGTCTCACCAGCAGTATTTCAGAAGCGTTTCGGCAACAAAGTGTTTAGCTCGCCTGGCTGTTTATTTGCTCAAATTTTGATGATTTGGTCCTCTTCTGTTGCTTCTTGTGCTTCTACCATAAGGTAAGTAGGCTACATAGTTAAATTGGGTCTTTTATTTTGAAAAATGGTTTCTCTATGATGTCTCTGTGTCTGACTTCCTGCCCACTCGATCTGCTGTGTGCAGATTGGTGCAGCATCCATCAAAAATAGACTCGGCACAGATTTGAAACAGAGTGGAGAGCCACTTCTGGACTGCGCTGCAGCACTGCTGGTGGAATCGAAAGCACTGAGTAGAACAGCCATTGTGGTGGAAACTCAAGGATGGAGACAAGTCAGCTTGATATTGCTCCCAGCAATGACCACATCAGATCTTGTCTTGGTTTGGTTTATCTCTTCTGGAAGAGCAGATAAGTGTTCAGAAAGCTTTCAAACAGCTAGTTACAGGAAGAGCTTGGTCAAGGATGACGTCTACAGGGAGACAATGGATGAAGAATACATGATGAATTATTGAACGGGTTGTCTCCTTGGCAGTGGGGAGTTTGGAAAGGAAAAATGAAAATTTCACTGTCAACCCTTCCCCATGTTGTCCCCCACTATTTAATCTCTAACAGGTCCAGGACCAGCCTCTGCCAAAGCTTTATGTCTGCCTTCTAGCCTTGTGTTTTTTTTTTTTTTTTGTTTTGTTTTTTTTTTTTTGTTGATTGATTGATCTCTCTGTTTCCCCACATGCTATCACCTGTTCACCCACACATCTGCAGCTCAATAACTGATAATTTCTTGTTTTTGTAACTTTCTGGTCACAGATACAAGACTATTAAACCTATCTGCCTGACATTATGCCTCCAATCATCGAGTGCTCTCTGTGTATACCACTCTATTTATGATACTATCACTTTCTGATCCTCCAGAGTCTCTGCACATCAGCTGATCTACTCACATCCATCTGTTGGCTGCTATTTGTGCTTTGGTTCTTCATAAACGTTACAAATCTATTTAAAGGTTGGCAGGTGTGCTTATAATTGCAATCATGAGTGTTTGTTTGCCATTATTCTTACGTGTCACCTGGATTGTTGTCAGCCCATGTGGCTTGCTGCTCTCGTTTACAACTGTCCTGATGATCATCCATAAAATCAGACTTTTTCACTGCAATTACTATAGATTGTGTGTTTCTGACTGACAGCTGGGTTGTGTACTTCAAACGATGAAGTAGCTAAGGATCAAAGGCTGTGCTCTTTGAAACAGCAGTGCAGTAACAGTAAATCTCTCCTTCTATGTGAAAGACAGACAATGAGAGTTCAAGAAAGGGGGGGAAAGTGCTGGATATAAGAACATGTGTTTGCTTGGTGGGGTGGGGGGGTGGGGGGGGGGGTATGCATATGTGTGTGATTTCTTGTGTGTGTTTGTGTAAGTGAGTGTATGCATGTGTGTGAGTGTGTGTTAATGTTGCAATGGCGTCACAGTTTTCTCCAGTGTATGTACCCTGTTTACTTTGTTCTTCTCTCCATCTTCCCCGTGCTGTGTTGGCTGCCTCCCGACTGGCAGCTTTCCAAGAAGAACAGCTTCCAATATTAGTGTGCTTGAATGCACACAGACACACACACGCACATATCATATATACACACACGCTTTGAAAATGATCCTTAGACAATATTACTAAGTCTGGTAAAAGTGAAATTGGCTTGGACACAGCCATCTCAAAATTGTGGCTCTGCCAATGAAAGTTTTACCATTCCTCCCCAAACTTTTTTGACTAAAGTAAAATAAACATAGAGCTGCCCTGATTTTGTGAGTGGTAACAGTTTTTTGCAAGATATTCTTAAGGACAAACCTGTCACCGTCTGTTTAACATCTGCATACAGATGGAGGGCCGCTGCTGGTCAAACTTTGAAGCATTTTTATATTCACAATCAGAGTGCCTCAGATTCATCTTGACTGCCTACCAAAACTTGTACTTCTGTTACTGGTAAGCTGGATAGTCATTATTTGTTTTATTGTATTCTTTCAAATAATACTTAGAATATTAGTTACTTTTTAACTAGTGATGTTTAATGCATTGTCAACAGAAGACATTTAATCAAATAGGTTTCTGTTTCTCTAAATCTTCAGTCTAAACTACTCTCAAGTCCTGCGCTGTTCTGCTCATTGATCACTCTCACTTCTCTAAACCTGTGCCTGCTGCAGTGATACTTAAGTATGAGGAAAATTACACTCATTCTCATAAAAGAATTCTCATAAAAGTTCAAGTAACACAAAAAAGTACTTAATTACAGTAACTTGAGAAGTTTTTCTTTAATTTTTTTATATTTTTAAGTGGCCTTTTTATGCCTTTATTGATAGGACAGCTGAAAATATGATGGGAGAAGGGGGAGAGTTGGTGAGATGCAGCCAAGGGTTGCAATCTCTGAATTGAACCCACGGCTGCTTCAGAGGACTCAGCCTCAGTACATGTGGTGCACACTCTATCAACTGAGCTACCTGGCCACCAAGTATTTTTAATGAATTGCTACTACTGCTGTGCACAGCCCACCCACTTTTAATCAGAATATTAATTTTCATGTCCAGGCCTGCCCACTCTGCGTATTACCGCAGTGCCGGCAGTTTTAATTGTACTCCATGCATCACTATTGTCCACTCATGCTCATAGAACCAAGATGACAGTTTGCACAATAAGCAAAAATGTACAACTATATAGCCCAAATTAGCCACAACTAATTGGGGTTGCATGGAATTAATTTTGCCATTGCTTCACAGTTTATGGCCACAAAAGCTGCCACATCAGTTGGATGCCAAACATGTGTCATAAAGGTTTATTTTTGGGTCTGGTAAAGAAAATAATGTATATTGTGTCTGGTGTTCTGGCCACTGGACTACGGAGTCCTGTTTGCTGCAGAGATTATTTCAGAGCAGGACCGGAGTTCTAGTGTTCATTCGTTCTTGCAGCAGAGGTGTCATGCTTGTTGAGGCAGCTATGCTTGCTTCTATTTTCTCTCGGTGCTTTTACCCAGTGTATTCCCCACATGCAATTCTGCATTCACCTGTCACAGCTGCATCTAATTAGTTACCATCCGCGGTGTATTTACGCCTTCTTCATGGCCAGACATGGGAAGTTGGAAGTGGGAGACATGTCAACACCAAACTCAGGCTACTAGGTTGGGAAGACATGGATGCCCAGGGCTGTTTTTCCTTGGCTTCTTATGAACACCAGAAACTCAAACAGCGATACAACTTGACCCATTTAAAAGAAGGCTCTGCAAACCAAAGAAAACACAGAGGTGTCTTTAAAAGTTTGTCCATGATGCCTCACCACACTGCTTCATCAGGAGCTTTCTTTTCCCTGAGCGTTCCCAGGCCTTTCATAGAATGGTTCGAGCTCTCTTTAAACTGCATGTTTGAATATTTTCTGTCAACCAGCATGGTGTGAAGCTGTTTTGGGAAGCATGTGTTGCTTACACTGTGTAGGTGTCCAGCTGATCTGACCTGTGACAAGCATATGGATACGCAACATGTGAGCGTGCATAGTGACATCTGTATCAGGAATCCTACCTTGCTATTTAATATTCATGAGTTTGTGAAGACAGGTTGGTAGGTTAATGTAAAATCTAAGCACAGCACAACTTATTTATACATATCTTTATATTACTTACATATAGGCCCATTCTGTATTTTCACAGAAGCATTAAACATTAAAGCTGTGGTAGGCAGTTTATTCATTTATTTGCATCGTTAGGCAAAATTTCCATAATAACCTTTAATCATATTGTAATTCAAGTGGTCTGGGAGAAAACTAGACTTCTGCACCTCCTCTGACTTTGTTTTCAGCCTTTAGAAAATCTATTCCTTGACAGGAAGCTTTGGCCAATTGCAGTATACAAAAAAGACAGGTGATTATGTCTCATGTTGCATTCATGTGCTCCTCAGATGGTCCGATTTCCCGATTGCTTTACCTGTCTTGCTAACGGGTTAATGCTAATAAGTAATCTTTGTAACTAATCTGGGTCACTCTACGTGTACAACAATTACAACCTAATAACATTTTATAAATAACATGTACAAAAAACCCAGAGACCCAATAAATAAATTAATTAATAAAAAGTTATAAGCCAAACATTTATTCTCATTTGCTGTGTTTCAAGTGTACCAACATTTTTGTCGACTTCCTGAGTTGTTGTTCCAACTTGAGGGGGCATTCATGTGAATTCTTCCAGTTTTCAACCAATTTTTTCCAATTATTTTCACCCCACATCAATGCAGGATCATTGCCCATGTCCAGAAATACTGATATTTTGGGTTAGTGGCTCAGTAACACAAAGCGTCCGTGTTTTACAACCTGGGAATGAGACTCAGTAATCATCTATCTTTTTCCAGAATCACTTACTGTACATTTAACCATAAGGCTTAAGTACCAGTAAATTACCATGTCTTCTACAGCTCTTGCCTTGCTGAAACAATAAGGAAAGCTGCCATCATTGCTACACAAATCAATGTCCAAATCATGAATACAGACAATCTTTCCCTCCTGCACAATCCATGCCAAGACCTCCCTCAGTCCCTGTGCAATAGCCTCTCCAATGTCCTCTTGAAGAAAAAAAAAATACAGGATGCAGACTTCTCATTGTTAAGCCACCACTGATATAATGAGCTGTAAGGCTCATATAAGGCTCTGTGGCAAAAAATATTCTGCTTTCTTCAGATTCTTTCCTCCTCCACATCTGGTATACAGAACACGCAGCACAGCTTTTGAGAAACAATTGCAAGAGGGGATTATATAACATTTGTTAAGGGTATTAATCATTTTCTTTAAACCCCCATTGCACGTGGCATTGATGGGAACCCTGTCTTTGCCAAGTAATAAGTGATGGCCTCTGTACTCTCCTTGTGCCTCTGGGAGTTTCACAGACACAGGGATACATTAAACAGTGTCTGCTCTACTGGTTGGGGAAGTAATGAAAAGATGGTATATAAAGAAATAAGACAATAGTTTCACAGTTTATGTACACCTGAATATTGAATTATTATATGATTATATTAATATTAAATTAGTACGATAAATTATTTTTCTTCTTTAAGGTACTGTATAACATGTTCTTTTTCCATACTGCACACTATTACGTGGTGGTCTCTGCCTGCAGCATACCAAGTAGTCATGTGGTATAGCATGAGGTGATTATATATTCACACAAAATTAATAGTAAAGAAAGGCAGGGTTTTTAGAAAGGTTGTTTTTTATATAGGAAGGGACTTTTATGTAAAACTAGAGAGAAGGATATGCACTATAAGCATGAATGAATCCCCCTTAACAGGTTCTACAAGAAGCTTTAATATTTCTATCCATGTTCTTTGCAAATCAGGACGAACCCACCAGTAACCTACCTTGTGCTGCCTATATTCATGCCTGTCACACCTCACCCATGAACAGCGTCCTCAAGGTACGGAACTCCAGCAGGTTTGAGGTTACAGAGATTTGCGTCTTCTCTTAGATATATATGGCTTCAATGTGTAACATTCGATTGGTTTCACACTGCTTCCCTCTAATGGATCCCGCTATGATCCCCTGTTGTGACACGAGCACAGCAAGAAATGGCCGTGAACCTGATGACGCAACAGCTGGTCAGCCTTCAAGGCTATAAGGATGAAAAGGCAGATGGGGCGCACTCAACACAGCCTGACTGATCATATGCAGTAGGCACACAACACTCATGCATACTGAATCTCCATGGGAGGAAAGAGGGAGGGTTGCACCAAGCACACATATCAGTCCCGATAGAACCACAAAAAGACAGATGTGTCCACTAGAACTTTAGCTGTCAATACCAATCACTGACACTAAAGCAATGAGGTAGAGGTAAGCTACTTTTGTCATTCCACTACCAAAGTTTATTGTTCCACACTGTGCACCCAACCTAATCTACTAGTTTAAACACAGGTGGGAAATAGTGGCAAACAATGTAGCATTTTGGCTCTGCTGGGTCATAGTGTGCTGATTTGCATTTCCATTGTCACTTATAATGCCCCAAGCTGTGCCAGAGATGGACCATCTTGGGAATGGGGCCAAAGGGCGCCTGATCCACCCTCAAGTGGCTTGTGGTAACGTCTTGTCCACTGCGACTGTAACTTAATCAACTGTGCCTGTGTTGCGAGACTCAACTCATGTCTGTGCAGGAGACAAGATAAAGATATTTTTGAAAGTCTCTGAGGGTTCAGCTTACTTTTGTAGCTTCTAACTGAATCTCCAGGGTTTTAAGTTTTGTTTCTCTCCTGCGTTGCTGTTTGTACTTTGAGGTAGCAGCTTTATTTTACTATTTTGTGTTTGATTTCAGCTGGATAGGTGTTGTCTTACTTACTTACTGCTGATGAAAACCCAGCATTTCCTGATTTTGCTGCTTCATAATGAAAGTTTTTAAATAAATACTGGAGGACTTTTATTGTGAAGAATTTATAGGAAATTAAACATACTTTATTTATTATGTACTAATATACTCCACTGTTTTACAGCCGCTTGACTCAAGACAAGCACATCTCACTTAAAGGACATCCCTTTAAGCAAGTAGCCCTGTTGTAATGTAGACACACACTGAGTCAAACTGTGCCAAGCCAGCACAGTCCCCAGTAACAGGGGACTTGAAAAGGTAAAAGAGACCAAAACATGCAATGGTTCAGCCCGTGTCTAGGCTGTGAAAAAACACACCACACCTGAACCTTTACCTGGCTAATAGCTAATGGGGAAAACATCCAGTGGCCCAGCAGCCTGGACCTCAAGAAAACTGCAGTGGCAGTGCTGAGTACGGTTTCAAGAAGAATCATCTGATGTCCCAAGGTTTAAATAAGGGGTTCCGGCAAATAACGGCACCTGTAAATGTCCAAAGAAAACTTCAGGGAAATCTCTTCAATGGGGTTATACGGCTGAGCACCACAGGAAGCTTGGCCCTGGAGGCCAGATGGGTGAAGAGTCAACTTACCCCTAATTTACACCAGGCGCGGCTGCGCCGCATTACGGCTGACTACGCAGCCATTCTAGTCAATGCTCGTGTTTACACCAGATGCACCGTGGCGCATGTCAGCAGTGTCCCAGAAGCGGCTCGGCGCTCCGCTCCGCCGAGAATACGCAGCAAGTCTATTTTTGACGGATGGCGCATCAAGCTGCGCAGATGAGATCGAACCAGACAGGAAGTCCCGACACGAAAAGCATAGTGAATCCGGTCAATTTTCAAAATAAAACATGTCTCGTGTCGACGACGGATCGTATTTCACTTCATTCATTCAACATTATGCCATACCCGGCGACAACAGGTATGTTTCATAATATTGAGATGATTATAGAGATGTATTTTTTAATTAAACAAAGCTCCAAAACTTTGATCCACGACTTTGAAGACTACAACACAATAAAGAAGGAAATAACAACATTAAACACAATTAAAACATACAAAAAAGAAACCACATAACTACATAGACTTCTTACCCATGGTAGAAGCACAAAAATCAAGGAAAAATGACCCAAAATGACGAAGTAAACAAGTCAACAACTGATCCGCTTCTGAGACGCTCCGCATCTGAAACGCTGCTGGTGTAAATTGAAGTTGCGAGTATGACGGAACAAAACCGTGGCGCAGCCGTGACGCGGCGCAGCCGTGCCTGGTGTAAATCCCGGGTTAGTCAAGGCTGAAACCATTTTAAGAGAGGGTGACTGAACCATGGCCTCTCACTAATATGAAAATGAAAATGAAAATCATTGATATTTGTCCTAAAGAGAGAAAGTGACTGAGAGCTCAACTTTTGAATAAATTGACCAATTTCTGATTCTAAAAGCAAAGTTTGTACATAGAAATATTACATGTGGTACCATGTTTCTGTCACAAATTGACTGAGAGATGACCTTTCTACATACATAATTAGTTTTTATCCAGCCTACAAAAAATTATTATTCATAAAATGATCCCTGACCTAATGAATACAGTACTTGTGTGGGAATCAGATAAATCTGTGAGTTCATGTTTTATTTGCTCTGGCAGATGTGTCTGGTCTCCCTCCCGTTAAGACAGATTTTCAGCCAACTTGCCCTTGTCGGACCAATCATAACCATTTATCTAATATGAGGCTGGTTTAATACTATGACTGAGGAGCACTGTTGTAAAGAGCCAAGATGGCTGCTGCTGATGAGTAATGTCCTCTTGAATCCGCTATCTTGTCAGAATAAAAAACTGGATGGTATACTTTTTCTAAAAGAAAATCAAGCGACTGCACTCAAAGCTTTTGTTAATGAGAAAGGTGTGTTTGCTGTACCTCTGACAGGATTTGGTAAAAGTTTAATTTACCAACTGGCCCTGCTGAGCTTCATCACGTTTTGCTCTGATTGGTTGTAGGTCTATCCGATTTCGTCCAGAGGCATTTCGGCCTGCACACAATAGCAACTCTTGGAAATCAAAAATGAACTGAGAGGTTCCAGACTAATTCGCAGTTGCAAATTGGTCTGGCAATTTCAGGCTAAATGAATACATAGAATAATTACAATTTGCCACAAAATACAGGTAAAACAAGGAAAGGATGCAGAGATGGATAGGAATTAAAAAAAAAACCCCTATGTGTCTATCTCAATTCAAAATAAGATTACGCGAACCCAGCTGACTCCAATTATATTGGGCATGAAACATTGACAGCCTAAGATATAGGTGGTATACTGCAACTTTATCACCACTGCACCTTGAGCTGAAATGAATGAAATCCCTTGGCTGTAGCTTGAGGGCCTGAGAAACAATCTGGACCTCAGAGGTGACAGCCCATGGATAAATAATGTAAATACTAAGAGACAACCTTTTATTGAAGTTTTTTGTGTGAGGGGACTATGAATGACTATAGCCAGCATCCCTGTGCCATGGGATAAAATGCTGTCACTGCAGTGTGTGAAGGGCCTCGAGTGACATTTGTCAGTGAGACTGACTAGCATTCCAAATTAAGCATATAACCTTTATGAAATGATAATCAATCACACATAAAGTCTTTCCAACGTGAAACCACCAAAACACAACACAATACAGTGTAAATGAATGTTTTATTTGTTATAGAGGCATAGTCATCATCTCAGTTTAATCCATTTGGTGTTCTGTTATTCAGTCTTAAAGTGGATGTGCACACGTCTGCAGAATCTAGAGCCTGTAAGTCTACTTACGATGTGTGTGGCCCCCAAGGACATATTACACACCATAATTGTAGCTCTCATCTACTCATGATCAAATGCTCAATTGAATCTTTTTCAATTAGTCAGATAAAGGAGTGAGAATTTCCTCACTTAATGTCAACCGTGTAACTTTTGTTCAATGTAAGGTGTTTACAAATTAGATAGCAGTGATAGATGCTGAATAATTCAGCGTGTGCACCCAGTCTGACATAAATTCTTTTCAGATTTTCACAAACATTGATTAACGAGTAAAAGTATAAGATTTTAAATAATTGTGATTTTGACAGATGCTAGACATCACAGTAAGTAACATCAGCTACCAAACTCACTTTGTTTGAGGCCTGTGGGTGTCTACTGACTGCCTGTGGCTCACATTTTTAACAGAGATTTATGAGAGAATAGCTACGCCCACAGCACAAATAGCCACCATGGACACTGACCACAAAGCTTGATGTTACTGAAACTCTTTTTGATGAAGTCAGATGAAAACTATGTTATTTTAGAGAGGAGAAATATAGTTTCGCAGTTGCCACTATTCAGTGTGAAAATATAACAAAAGGTTCTTCACAAAACAGACAACATTTCCATTATTAGACCAGAGCCCGATTCACACATGAACTTCAACCCTGGACTTATCTCAACATTATCAGTGGAGCTGTAAAAGTAGGCCTATGTGAAAATACAAATGCATCAGACATTAACCTCAATCCTACCAAACGGGGTACCTGCAGAGATAAACCTTTTGTCATAAGTCTCACAATTTTTCAAGAATTGGCCAATCAAATCTTTCATAATGACTTCATATAATTGTTTTCTGTTTCTGTTTTAATTTGTGCTTATAATAGCAATGTGTTGGAGTCCTGAGCACCCTAATCAAAAGCACCCATTTCTGCTTATGCAGTTTTAATAGACTGAACTATCTAGTTATTGAGTTCATGTTTGCCATGGATCCTAATTTTAAGTATCACATTATCAGGGGCGTCGGGGCACTCTGTCTGTCATTTTGAAGGAGACAGACAGATGCAGCAGACACAGATATCTTCATGTGCTCTGTCTATTTTCGTTTCACACAATATGCAAATTAACTGTAACTTAATTAACTGCACAGCTCATGGCCCACCTCTTTTCTTTGGATTTCGAAACATGGTTAAATTGCTACCACTAATTGGCCTGTTGAAATGGTTGTTTTGTTAGTTTTTGCCTTATTCATTTATTTTATTTATCTTGATCCCTGCTTGGGTATATGCATGATTTTGTTGTCCTCAATTTGTTGGTAGGATGATGGTTAAACAGAATGTACCCTGCCCAGCCAGTACAAAGTCTGTGTGAGCACATGTGTGAGAGCAGGTCATTGTCCGGAGGTACAGCAGGAATTAAATGATTTAGTAATGCAAGCATTTCTAACTTTGTCTTGAGTCCAGATTAGACTCCTGGCAGGGCACATGCTGGGAGCAAACACACTACTAGTTCACCAGTCACCATAACAGGAAGAGAAAACGTTTTTAACCAATGAAATGGGCACATACAATGGCACTCCTCTGTGACTGGTTCAAATGGTGTTCACACTAGAAATGAACTGTTCCAGAGTTCACTTAATAGCAATCCTAGACCCTCCCTTTGAGGCAGAACAGAGAACAGGTATTTGGTCCAGAGTTCGAGTCTGGCGTTCACACCAATGTAAATGAACTGCAGGCGATAAATGCTCCAGGGTTCAGTGCAACTACACAAAATGAAGCTAAAATTGTCACTAAAATTGGAGTTAAGCTGCTATCCCCAACCAAGATGCAAAATAGTAACATCTATCACAAATTCAAACACGTTTTTAAATTCTCTACTATACATAACCTCCTCTTCTCTGGATCATTTATTAGAGCTCTCTGCATTATGGTTTAACATGATTACTTGATATTTTGTTACTGGCCACAGACTGCATTGAACATTAACTGTGCCTTTATTAAAATAAACGTTGCTATGCTGATGTATGTTAATGACCCCTAAATTCTGTGAATGAGCTTGCACAGATTAGAGATTTATCAGCAAACAGTTGACACACAAATGTTTCTCCTTCTGTCTGGAGGCTGATAAATACAGCATTTCCATATGATAATTCAACATATGATGCATTTATGGACATACATTATCAAAACATGAGTACTTTGATAAATGGGTTCTGTTGATCTTATAATTAATCTACATGATTAACTTTAATTACAAGAAAAACTAGATGACCCGACTTAATTCATCATGAACATTCAAAACTGGGTACAACTCTTATAATGAACCCACTGCACTAGTTGCATCAAGTCCTTTAATATTTAGTGTCATCATTGGGAGATAGCTGAGGACTATCATTCACAATGAGGAGTCTAATCAACACCTCGTCTCTCTCGTTTTCCCCAGACACTCCCCAACAAAAGCCTTCAGAAGACACAGGTACAAACAAGAGGGGACGTATCATTCTACAGCAGTTTATTACCGCCAAAGATCCCATTCACACATCAATTCTGGGAGTCACCTTCAATACTTCAAAAAAGCCTCCAGTGAAAATTATTCTGTGCAAAATTGAAAAAATTCGGAACACTAAAGAATAACAAATGAAGCATCCATCTTGATAAATTAACTCTCTGGTGAATTCCTCTCCAAGTAATTATATTGGAACACTTATTGTTGTACTGACTTGTTAAATAGGGATGTGGCTTAGTTTAGGAGATATCACCAATTCTGTCGAATGTCTGTCTTTCATTTTTATGTTAGCCCGAGGCTGTTATGATTCCAGGTCACAAGTGGTCATTTTGCTTCTCTTTGGTAATAAAACACAATGAGAAGCAATGACAATTCAAGTTTATTCAGGTGTACATCAATGTGATGTCAACGTGACTGATTTTACAGCTTGAGACTAGCATGCAGGCTAAATAATTCATCGACTTAATTTGCAGGCTGGAAAGCTCACACTCACTAACATCAGCCTTGCTTAGTGTAATGAGACAGGATGCTTTTTTTTATTTACCCAAGCCTTTTTTTCCACAGTTTGGATGCAGCAGGTTTTGATGCACTTCACTATAGAGGCATGAGGCAATTTGTGTAAGTTAAACTTCTCAAGTTTAACCATTTCACACTACATGTTTGTGTCAGTTCTCTGGTCTCTTGATAAATTTCTACAATCTGAAAAGAAGAAAGAGAAAATACGTTTCTATATATTCTATAATTCGTTCTAATACCAGAATTTGCAGTCTTGTACTTCATGAAGTGCCTGCCTGTGTTCAGGTAAATGTGTGGGAGGCACTGTCTTAGAACATCACTGTGCGAGGCTCGAACTACAAGGACAGAAACAAAAATTAACAATGATTGGAAGAGAGTAAGAAGCTTGATGCAGAATGTCTGGTGAATAAATTAACTTTGACTGCCTTTGACTAATAGAGAGCTTTTAAGAGCGACAGCTGGCAGCAAATGATGCTAGAAATATATCTAATCTCTATCTTGATATGAAACATAATATGATGCTCTATCTAGTAATTCATAAGATTTTATGATTTTTAGTGACAAACAATGACGGCTTCAAAATATTAAAGTGTCTTCGGGATATACTGTATCAAGGAGACAGAAAGTAAACAATGGAAAGTCAGCAGGATCCAGAGTAAGGACAAAATGATTAAAGGTCTTGACTGTTGGTAGCTTTCTGGTGCCTGAAGGCAAATAAAGAAAGATAAGTTCAAACTTCTCAGACAGTCTGACAGACTAGTAGCTAGCCTGTATTGCTTTGAAATAAAGTGCCCATACCTGGGAACAAAGGTACAGTTTTGTGTTTATTTTTATTTTCTTTTAATGGTAGTTTTGTCTTTTCTCCCCACATTGTGAAAGTATTTGTGGTGGATTTTTTATGTTGTTTTTTCTCTTTCTTCAAACTGTGTTATACTTGACATTACACTGATAATTTAAATGTAACTTTTTTGACATTTTGAAAATTTGAAGGAAAAAAAACAACTATTTTACTTGTAAGACAATAATGCCTGTTTTTCTCCCATTGAATACTGGGATAGAGGCCTTCCCCCTCCCCCATGACCATCTGGCTGTAAAGAATGGCAGTCTGACATAAGATAAACGCCATGCTCTCTTCTCTTTTTGGTGTCTGTTTAGGTTTTGTCAGTTTTTCTCTTACATGTATACTAGCTACACTATTAAATTAGATTGTCAAACACTGCGTTGGCTTGTAATGAGAACTCCATAACACTCGTTGCACTCTTGTTCTCTGCACTGTTGTGACACTTACAGCTGTACTGAACATTTGTTTATGAGAAAGAAGCATCACGTCTGATACCACCTTTACTTGCTTTCACATTATAGGAAAAATATCCTAATTTTAACTTATAGTAAGGACCTCTAACATAATAGTGGTCATGGAGAATTTGATACTTATAAAATAATAGCCTGCATGACAGAGAATGTTTTCAAGTGTGACAATACAACACAACACTCTAGTTGTTGAGACAACTGAGACACAAAAACCTTAGTGAGAGATGTATATTTATGATGCAGCAAAAATACAGCAGTTTCTTAATATAGATTCCCTAAGCAATGAATAAAATATTGCTCCATCTTGCCAGTAACTCTCGAGAGAGGTTTCTGTTTTACGTCCACTTACAGGCATGATCTCTCATGCCTCCAGTGAAACATCAGGGAGGCTTTGAATTGTAGCTGACCATAAACTTTGGCTGGTTGGTGGACACAGGGGAGATGCTGTGTTCCCTAGAGAGACAACATGGTTGCCAGCCAGTGGCTCTGACTGGAATAGCATTATGTCAGTGATATACAGTTAATATTAAATACTTTCTACAGTTGATCAAAAACTCATGTAGAAATTAAAAGTCAGTAAATTTTACAGTGTCATTATAATCCATTTTCACCTGTGCTAGAAAAATGCTGATGTAAGTTACTTTGGAGTCACGCTAGCTGCTGTTCATAGGTTGCTAGGATACAGGTATAAAAAGGTATAGTGAAGTGACACTAAATATATACCTGACAATATAGCACAATGAAAAATAGGTACCTAAGACAACTTTTATATAACATTAGGACTGATTAGTCAATTATAATGCTGCAATGACCAATGCAATGATTACTTGGAACATGAATAAATTAGATGTATATCATTTTACTATGTTATGTTTTAAAAAGTATGGAGAAACTGGCGCTGCTGTAACTAAGGACTTAAGCATCACTGTGTATTAAAGTAATTAATGTCTTTTAGTATCATGGAATAAAAATGAATAGACCGCAGATTTTGTAGCTTACAGTATGTCCTCAAACCCACACTACAAAGAGAGAATTGTTAAATCAACTTGAAAAATATATATATTGATAACACATGAATTAATTAAGTTTTTCAAATTGAGTTAATAAGTCAGATAAATGCAATTGCTTTAAATTGGATGGACTCAATAATGTGATTGCTTTCAAATCAACATTTTGCATAAATGCAATTTAAGGTCAACTTAAATGTTTCCAATTTTACAACTCAGTTATTGCTTTTTCAAAAGTTAAAAAACTGCTCTTTCATAAACTAACAGTGGGGTTGGAGGAAAACCCATTTTTTATAATAAATAACCAACCATTTTAGTTTATTACACAGAGTTGTACTCAATTTCTATACTCAATTTTGATTGGTCAATTATGGAATTCTATGGTCTGTTATTTGTATGACAGACCATTGCTAAGAAGAACATACTGTTGCTATGGACACAATTCTCATGATAGATTCTGGAGGAGCAAGATAATTTTTTTTAAATAAATACTTTGTGTCAAATAATTGATTTTTTAAAGTTATATAAATATAAGAAGCAGGATAATGACCCACTGACCGTTCAGGTGGACCATTTTATGTCTAACATCATACATTATTTGAACACCATAAATAATTTTGTCTTGCATTATACTTACCTTCTTTTCGAGAGAAAATGGTGACTCAACTGCAAGGGAGAAATCTGCAAAAGACGTGAATGTCATGACGTCAGACACACTAAGAGAAACTGACATGCTTTTACTAAAGTAAGAATTGCAGGGAAAGAAAACAGTGTAATTTCAAGTTGTCATAATCCACATCACTAAAGCAAAAAGCTGAATGAGACTCATTAAAAACATTACTGCAGCTGCTACTGAAAGACGCTTTTTACAGTATGAGGGGAGAACTGCTCTAAGACACGTAAGTTTCTGATAAACTTTAGGTGAAAAAAGTATAATGACAGCAGGATAACTTTGGAATGATGGATAGGCAGCATAGACTTTATTCCATAAGCTGACGTTTTTTGCAGAAACTACATTTCAGACATCAATACAATATGAATGATTTGTATTGTACCATAATAAGAGAGTTATGGAGCACCAGAGGCCAAATTGTTGGATTAAATATCTTAAATAGGTCAGCCCCTGCCTCCATAGGTCAGATTTAATCAGTCAAAACTCACCTTTTCATAAAATAGAGCATAATGCAAACCTTCAAAATCAGTTTAATCTTCAAGTTTGCTCATCAGGCTTTGGTCTTATTTGCCTTTATCAATATCCTCTATTTAAGTTATACTGCATCGGCTTATTTGAATTTAATAACCAAACACTAATATTCTCCCTCATAAGATCGTCAGAATATTATGTAAAAGGCTCCAGGGATCACATTGCAGTGTGAGTTGCTTTCCCTGAAATGGCAGAACGCTTGGAAGGTGCTAATTTTCGTTCCCCAGAGGTAAAGAAGGCAGCAATCCTTTACCTTCATTATAGAGCAGAAGCAATGATGAACCCTTTGTCTTAGAGGCACGTCATTTAACCTCCTCTTACCCCAGCCATGCAGTTTGTCACCGCACAGTCATGCCATGGCAATGCCAGAGGAAAGCTAAAGGGATGAATGTCACATGAAAGTCAATGGACAGAAAGGAATTAAGATGGCAGTTCAAGACGAATTTTCTACAATGGAACTTGTGATTAGAAGGCATTACAAAAGCGCATGACCGGTGGGGACTTAATCACAGAGAAAATACAGTAGAAGATGATGGAGATAAAGTGGCATGGAACCGACGAGAACAGGGCAGGAGAAAATTGCACAGGCAAAGCTCATAATGACATAAATATATGGAAATTCAGGGTGAACACTGACAGTTAAATACTAAGGAACTGTTTTTGTATTCTCTTCTCACTAACAGGCCTGACGTTTGATGTTGGTGGTGTTAAACGGTATGGGTGGACACAAATAGTGATTGTTATTTTTCTTACGGTGAATTTACATTTGAAAATTGATCTCTGTTGAATATAAAACAAGGCTACTGAGAAACAGCTAGTGGCACTAACTGACCCTTCCTAAGTTCCTCCCTTTTTTGGTACCTCTGTAAACTTGCTCCTTTTCTGTTTCCTGTAAAAAGATGTCGCTGTGGAAACTTTAAAAGCTGCACATCTTAATTTAGCTAATGTTACCAAACACAGCTAACTGACAAGCTCATCTTCATCAATCCATAGCTAGCTACTTAGCTAGTGTTTTGCTCTGTAGCAAAATGCTAGCCAACTAGCTTGCTAATCTACATCAATTGTTGGCTTGCTAGTTACACCTGACAGCTGATAATAGCAAAACACTAGCAAACTAGCTAGCTAATCTATCCCATTGTTTGAGGCGTGACTGGCACTCTTTTGATCCCGTTATCTTATTGCGCCCTCTTCTTCTATGTTACTCTCCACAATCCATAGACCAATGCCACATATACGTGTATGTCTATAGGAACCTCAGTCAACTTTCTCCTTTCCTGTTTCGTGTCCTAGTCATGTATATGTTAGCAAAACACTGTCTCACTGCATTTTGCTAGCATTCTATTGGATGTAACTAGCTAGCTAATGATTGAACCTTATGGAATATGTGATGGGATTATGGTATTTGTGTTTGCTTAATGTAAATAATTTGAGGAACATTACAGACTCCTCCTTGGTCCATACAGAATTTTTCTGGAAGCTTGAGTGACATTTAAGTCATGTACATAACGACTTATTCATTATGTCTATTTCCATTGCACTTTATCACATTTTCTTTTTATTGATACACCAACTTTTACACCCCAGCCAAGACTAAATATCCCTTGGGATATTACAACTATTGAATTTACAGCATTTCCACTTTACTTTTTTATGTGCAAATTGAAAATGCATAAAAATAGGTGGATGGAAAATGCACTTTGTGTCATAATTTTATGATCCCACAAGGTTACGTTATGGCTCCAGGTTATAAATATTTAAAGTCTAGTCCTGATGAACCCTACTTTTTCCATTAGTATGGCACATGAAAGGCCACTCAATACACAGTTTCAATGATCCTCATCTGCTGTTTTAGCAACAGTTTCAGCATAGTCATACCACTTCATTGTTTCAATCAGGAATAAAAGAGAATGCCATAGTAATGAACTGAAATAGCTCTGACATAAAATCCATAAGTGAATTGAATCAAATTACTGCATATATGACTGCATATCTGGCTGTTTGCTACTTGTCTTTGTGTTTGCGTGGTGTTGGCAATTTATTCATAATTGAAGATGTTTTTCTTATGTTTTTGTGACCAAGTTTTTATTGAATGATTTCTAGAAAGAGGAAAGAGATGGACTTTTTGCTCAGAGTGCATGATGTATTTTAAAAGGTTGGTCTTGTTTCACAGTTTTTGTTAAGACCACAGGCTCTTTGTCATGTGGACTGTACATCTAAACATTTTGAGATTCGCAGAAGGGCAGTATCAGCAACAAGCAATTATCAGTGCACTCACTCAGTGTGAGTAGATGTGAGAGAATGAACACATTAATCATTGTTATCATGACTGCTACTAGTATCAGTCCACTACAGTATGTGGGTTGAATTAATGTGAGTGGGACTCTGCGTGCATGTGTAAAAAGGGCTACACAATGTATTAAATGACCAGGTCCGGGAGAGAAGAGGTGCATCTTTGTAGGTGTGCATTAACAGGTTATTCTGTTATCACCAGACCAAGTGTGTGAGAGAGGACAGGAGAAAAGGAAGAAGACAGAGTGCAGGGTATCATATCGAGAAACAAACTGTTGAATTATTTACCATAATAATGATGATGCAAGAGGATGAGCTGGAAAACACTGTGGAGGAAAATACCCTTGCTGAGAACCTCGGCCCACTCATCTCGCATCCTGAAACATGAGACGACTGGAATGGGATCAGTAGTTACCCGAAAGAGTTAAGGAGAGGCCTGGGGCTGTACTTTAAAGAGAAACCAAAGTGTTGTCTGAAGTCATTCCAAACAGGCAGCCTGCTTTGATATATAATGTTTTGATTTTCTTATTTTGTTATCATTCCATCTTTCCTCAGTATTTTCTTTTACATAAATTTTAAAGTCTTGCAGAAAAATAGGTGTGTGTGATGTAATATGTTTTTTCTTGGGATGATTGGAATGTAGTCACTTATCAAACCTTAACACAATTCAGCCTTTTTGATCAAAATGTCACCAAAATAACAAACGATTATTTATCTCTTCCAAACAAATGCAAACAATTGAGAGGCTGTAACACTTTTGCTAATGCTTGTCGGATGTTGTGCTGCTCATGAATTACTAACATTTTTAGTAATGTTAATGCCTGTTTTCAAGAGCATGCTTGAGCATTTCTGACTGACTGTTGGGTGCTAACAGGTCATGTTTGGATACACTTCAAAGTGGTTGAGTCTGTAGCGTCTCTTGAGTTTTGGTCTGCATATTTCATAACTGCTATCATAAAATAGAAATGATGTCAATTAAAAAAAAAATACTGATAGCTTCCGTGCATTGCCTTCAAATTAACTTTTTAATGAGAAACAATTAAGAACAAAACCCCCATACAGCATAAGGTAACAATTTCTAAATGAGTTTATGAATTAGTTTAAAAAACAACAACATACCTCATGTTTATTCATGCACAAAGAAGGAAAGAAAGAAAGAAAAGAAAGAAAAGAAAGAAAGAAAGAAAAGATACAGAAAATGACAGGAGAGTGTAGAAGGACAAGTCGGGAGGAAGTCAGGATGGATGGGTCAATAAAACATCAAACTTTAACACAAGAGACACAGTAACAGACAAATGATGTCGTCCTGTCGATAGATCAGAAAGAGCTGGGCCATAGGGACTTGTAGGAAAAGTGCAAGTTCCTTTTCAGCTCATTTGTTATAATAAGTAACAATAACTCCAGGAGCAATTGCAAGAAACACACAGAAACCCCAAAACACTGCTACTAAAACTACTAAACTAATGTTAATATCATTAGGGTTATACAGCCCATGAATTGTGTAGTATGAAAAACATTGTAAATAATGTAAATAATAAACTTAATGACTAAATTTTAGAATTAATTAAATTTCAAGAGTAACTGCACCCCCCAAGTTTGAGTCTAACTCCGCCCACTGCATAATTTTGAAAAATGCTAAAAAAAAAAAAAAAAAAAAGTTGGAAGGGGTTTAGGAGGGTGCCTGGATGGGGGTGCACGGGATAACATTGTAGGGGACATGGCCTCATGGCTTTGTAGCGGGTGATGTGGGAGGGACTCTGCTCATTGTAGCAGTAAACAACTAGTAGTAAGAGCTAACCAACCGAGCTGGGCGAGTGTCAGTACACTGTAGCCCTGCTGTTTGTCATGGGTTCATCATCAAGAAAGGAAGAATACAGTCCGGTGGTGCTTCTACTGATGTCGAAAGTGCCAGAGTTGAGCACTTTTGACACGTGGAGGTAACTAGTTACAAATACTCATAATAATGTAATTAATTAATTAATACTTTTATTAGTATATTTTCAATTCTGTATTTTTACCCATATTATGTATTACACTATGTAATTCTACTTAGTTACTTTTAAAATCATAATTGAGCACCGAATACAATTAATGATCAAACCTTTCTTCTGCATTATTGTAGCCATAAGGGTATCTGATCACAAACGGGCCAGTGAAAACTGTGACATGTAGACCCAAAAAAAAAAAAAAAAACCCACCACATCACGTTCAGGTTTGGAAAGGTGAACGTGACCACTGAGCAGAGGAGCGCAGGCACTGGGAGTAATCTAGACTGAAGAGTTGAAGAAACAGAAACCCATTTGATTGAATGCCTGTCGTAGATTTTATCTTTCGTCCATCAATGGAGAAAATACACAGGAGTCCAGTATGTCTTACGCTGAAACTGGTTTAATAATACTTGGCCAAGGAGAATGAAGAAATAATCAGTACATGGTCTGTCCTGATGGTCCTCCAGAATAGTCTTTAAACATTCACAGATAAGGTCATGATGAACCTATGCCCAAACAAGGTCAGACCCAAAACATCTACAGCGTATAGAATTAGCCTATTGGTCTGCAATATCCAAACACGGAAAGTATGAATGTACAAGACCACAGCTCAGCATCCTTTCCTCCCATTCCTTGCAGGGTCTGTGATATGATAACCAGATTACAGTTACGTCTTCCCCGTTCAGAGAGACAGGACAAACACCTCTCCGACCTTAGCCACCATAGCAACACTATCAAATTGTTCCCTTGTTTATCTGAAAGGAGAAGACGGCTGCGTCTGCTGTCTAAAAGAGAGACAGTATGTCTGTTAAAAGTTTGTGCAGGCCTCTCAATGACTCCAAGCCTTTGTATTATACCTAAAACTGGAAAATTCCCTAACACCTATTATTGCTAATGCATTAAACATCAACGGTTTAAAAAGTAACTAATATTCTGAGTAGTTTTTGAGAACAGTACTTTGGACTTTAAAGTATTTTTTTAACAGTAGTAGTTTTACTTGTAACTGAGTAATATTTTAGTTATGTAGCAGTACTTGTACTTGAGTACAGATCTTCAGTATGCTTTCCACCACTGAAAATGAGCACTCACACTCAGGGGCTGGGGAGGTGGGCCACCGAACTCTGATTAGAGGCCTTAACATTATTTTTTAATATAAATTTTGTGACATAAAGCAGTCCCAAATGGTCATATTTTTATCACTGGTCTTGCAAAGTTAAGGATGATTTAAAACAGGAGGTGAAGTTTTGAGCCATTTAAAATCCATGACATTTTTCATTAATTTATTAAGAAATGTTAATATTAACACCAGCACTGATGTGTTTTATCACAGTACTGTAATATGGTTTACTTTACAGCCCCCAAAAAAAAAACAAAAAAAAAAAACAAACAAACAAAAAAAAACATGTTTAAGTGCAGTATCTCTTTGGCTGCTTCAGTTTCAGGGTCCTGGTTTTGTGCATCCTGACTCACTGATACACTGTCATGGTTTATTGGGCCAATTGAATAGAACAAAGCCATCATTAATGTTATTAGTAACACCTATGTCTACTTTGAAAAAGGCCTACGTAGGCTTAATGTGAACATCAAATGGTCCTTTTGATGCTGGAAAGACTTTAAATCGTCTCAAATTAATCTTTGAAAACATAAAACCTCCCACGCAAATCACATCGGCTGTTCTCATTTAGGTCAACGTTTTAGTATAAAGTAGCTTTTTTCAAACTATTATTGCAAAACAGTGGTCATTTGCCACATTTTATGCACTCAGGTTCCAAGAAAACAAGAAACAACTGGGGCAACCCAGATCAGACAGTAGATCACTACATCAAAATGCAGTATGTAGCCCACACATTTTCATAAAAACAAGAAACATCAGAACACTTTAATTATACAAATACATGTAGATAAAGATTATACATATATTCCCCCTTAGGCTGTCACTGTCATGCCAAATCCATCATCTGGTAGATGCCGCTAAGACAAACCAAATCCTGTAAAAAAAAAAAAAAAAAAAAAACATTTGGGGATGGAGAGGAGTAAAAATGCAGTGATTGCAACTATATTTCCCTTACTTATGGCTGAGCATAAATCTGCCAATTCTAATGGTAAGCTGGATAGACTGGGTTGCTGCCCATTTTAAAACAGCTTATCATCAATTTCTGCATTCTCTGATATTGGATTTGAGAGGGTACCCATCCCAAGATGCAAAGCCTCTTTAGGAGGAAGAGGAAAAAGAGGAGGAACAAGATGAATTGAGCAATTTGTAACTGTTAAAAAGTCTTCACAAGCAGATAAAATAGAACAAAATAAATACAAACAATCGAAGCAAAGTAAGAAACACAATTAGCACAGAAGAGGTAGAGAACAATTCAAAGAAAGAGTCTGTCAGTGACATATATTATATATCCATTCTATACTCACACAGCCTAAACTGGTTGATCTAGCAGCCCCGATGGCAATAGCTCACCATGGCCTAGGATACTATTTCAACATTTATTGTGTCATTAAAAATTTATTTGCTGTGGGGAAGGTCACTCCTTTTTTTAAATTCTTAAGGAGGGGTCATGAAAAACTCTTAGTCAAGGTAGGGTCATTAAAATTTAATGACGTCTCAATTCCTACAGGTGCCACAAAAATTTTATTAACAACCTCATACTGTCTGATGTTTTATATACCACAAATAGTGACAAACACCTTAAGGAAATGTGATGCTGTGATGAACCTGATTTAAAGTATATGTGTCTGTTGTGAATGAAGGGAATAGATTATTGTAAGTCATGTGTGTACATGAGCCCGGTGCAGAGCTGTGCCTCTGAAACTAGACTGTCCCCACCAGAAAAATGACCACTTTGGTCATTTGTCCAAGTGCTTAAAATTACAAGCAACCTCTTGTGGTTTTGTGAGCAAAAGCAGTGGTAGCATGACATTGTTCCACTGCTAAAATCTTAGGGACGTTTAAAATGACAACATTGCAACCGTATTCAAAATAAATATTGGGAAGAGTTATTTTGTCTATAAATGAAAATTACCCTACCATTTCACCATCAATTTATTATCCTGACACATGTTATTGAAAACATATTAATTCATTCAACTTTAATTTAATCTCCAGGAATCATTGAGGGAGTGTACTCATTTACAGTGATGTCAATAATAAAGTATTTAACACATGTAGAACATTTAGACTCCATTTAGACTGAATTATAAGGCTCTGGTTTTGTTCTCTCATCAGTAAAACACTTTATACATTTAAATGCTTTATAAAAGGTTTACCGCAGATGGATATATTTTAAATTTAGAAATTGCAGAATGCCTTCCTTTGTCTTTTATTGATTTCATGACGGAAATAAAATCTCCTGTGACCCACCTGTGGTTTCAGTTAACAGTGAAGACAATTGTTTTAGTTCCTTAAATTTAAGCGGCTAAATTGATTTTTTTGGACTCTTGGGAGAAGTGCAACAAGCTTTTAAAACAACATTGATTATTACCTTATGAATTTGTTATGGCAATATGTTAACATTCAACAACCAAGTGTGAACCAACTGCGACGTCACCCAGTGGTTTGTGGACAATGGTTCTGAAGCCTTGAGTTTGGGATTAACGGGGTTAATGCCAACCAGAGCAAGCGCAGTAATGACGAGAGCGTGGAGCTGATGGGTGGCGTACCATGACTTGGGTGGTGCTTGGTTCTGGCTCATCCATTCAGCAGGAAATAATGGCCACCTGCCTGGTTGCAATCTTTCTCATATTACAACTAAACAATACACTAAAATATGATTCCGAAAATATTTTAAGCAAATAGCCGATGTAGTAAACAGAATCTTGATTCATTTTTAATCAGTAGTGCCTTTTTTTTTTTTCAGTTTGAGGCTCTGTTGGAAACCAGACACATAATGGTGGCCTGCCTGGTCACGATTAGGTCATGATCTTTCTTATATTACGGCTAAATAGTTCATAAATAGGCAATGCAGTAACATAAGTTGATCCATACTTGACCAATACTGTCTGGTTTGACAGTTTGATCTGAGATTCATGAGCCCTGTGTGTTGCACTGCACGGCCTCAATGAGAATGACTTGTTAATCATATAGTAGCCACATCCTAAAGCATACCCTGCTTTACTGTCTATTTTATTCTAAATAGGACCATATTTTACAAAATTAACATCATAATTTATAAAAGAATACTTGAAATTACCGATTAAGACCATTAACTTTATATGAAACTGTTTACTGAGGTCATAAATCAAGTGAGAAGTGGGGTAATTTTCTCATAAAGGTACATACAATTGGACTTCTCTTTGCTACCAGTGGTGTCGCCCCCTGCTGGCCATTATAAAGAATGCAGGTTTAAGGCACTTCCGCATTGGCTTCACTTTGGACCCGGTAGCTCCACCCACTAATTAAATATACATTCTAAGGCAGCAACATGTTTGTATAAACGTAAAGCACACATTTTCTCTCCTTTTAGCACTGTTTTGGTCTCCACCATCACCTGAGTGAAGTATTCGGCTCTTCAACTGTTAAACGCTCCACTATTTTCATCAGGTGAGCAGGTGGCACACAACCGGTTTATCAGAACATGAAAGTAGTGAGAATGAAGCAAAATATTAAAGTTGTGGGTGGGAAAACAATGAGCTGAAATTTTTAAAAACTCTCAGAAGAGCTGAGATGAACTGCAGAGTAGAGTCATCATTCTCTGTGGGTTAACTACTATGTACTAACCTTCTCTAACATATTCTCAATTGATCTGTTATTCATATAAAAATATTGATTAGTGAAGCTTCAGCCAATCATAAACCTTAAGGTGGCAGGTCAAAAAACATCCATATGAGTTATTTTGCCATTTAGAAAATTTTCATCAACCAGTACTGATAATATTTTCATCAATATTGAGGCTGCAGTTAGTTACTGGAAAATTGCATGTGTCACAATATTGACTTCTGAAGCAAAAATAGAAAAGCTCAAAGCAGAAATGTTGTGGTGCTGATCAGTCTAAATAATAACTGTCTGCTTGATACGCACAAGTGAGGCTCGAGCTCACTTTTGTATGTCTTTTGCTCAAGTCTAATTGGGTTAATTAATCTCACTGTAGATCCGCAGCATAATAAGATTAAACATTACCAATGGTAGTGGACTTTTCCAGCCCATCAGATTTACACTCCAGTCCCAAGTGATCTGTTTATTTTCAATTAGGTCTGAAAATGAGGAATGTTCTGGCAGAGTGCGGGGGAGGAACAGCACCTCTCTGAAAGTCTGCCATGGCCTGCTGCTCATGTTCACACTCATCTTCTGTGGCAACTCCTACTTCCTCAGCCTTACTCCCAAACACACACGCACACACAAACAACAGTTTTATCCATATTGAAATGGGGATGCCATGTGACAATTTTGTGAAATATATTGACTTGACTTGTGTGCAGATAAACCACATATACTGTATCTTTCCTTTTTGAGAAAGACAGTGTATATGTACAGTATATACAATATATGAATAATAGATGCATGCTCACTGATGCAAGCCAACAATCATGCATTTGTGGACAGACAAGTCTACAAAGCCCACAGAAACAAGCAACATACACTTCAGCTGAGCATCACACTGTAGACGATACAGCTCAGATGTTAAGGTCTATTGGTGTCATTATGAATATTTAACACGTGAATAAAGATCTGCATGTAGATGCTCTCGAAATTTTTGTATATTACTGTTTGAACATTGTAAGCCGCAGCGTGTCTACCAAGTTAAATGTTGTGAAATTTACTTCCTAAACCCATTAGTGCTAAAGTAATTTATAAATAAGTTAGCCTCATTATATACTTTGTTATGTTTGCCACTTCACATGACAGCTAAACTGTCATGTGTCACTTGAGCTATTTTAGAGTTGTGATCAAATTTACTCTGCATGAGAGACAACTTTGAAGAACACCAAACTCATCCAATGTAGAGCAGAACCTGTACACAAACATTACATTTACCATTCTACAGTTTTTCTCCTCTTGTTGTAGACCAGTTGCTGAATCCTGTTTTACTTGATAATATCTATCAAAACGAGGTTGGTGTAATACTTGTTCCTAAGGCTCAGAAAAGAGGTGCAAAGAGAGTTTTTATTTCTATCTGTATCTGTATTTGTATTCGGGTATAGGACCAGAGGTGGCTGTGGTTTACACTGGAAGTTACAATGGAATTGTTGTGCCTAAAAGTGACTTAATTTTGGTAGTAGATTATGAAAAATATTTTTCCTATTCTTGTACTGTGCTTTTCATCTTTCTCTGTCTATTTATTTTTAACTAAACCAAGTTTTATGAAGTGTCTAAAGCCCACTGCCACCTATTAAAAATTCAGAAACTGTAATAATAATAATAATATAATATAACAACAACAACACAACAATCGTAGTAATAGTAAATAGAAACTCTACAGTAAAGATGTACAAGTACATAAAAATATCCCTCAGTTGAAGGTAATAATCTTGGTGCAATAAATCGGTGACTGATATGAGCAGATGCAAACTTTTTTAATTATACCAAAGTAATAGAGCTCACTTTTTCTGAATTATAATGAACAACTTTGAATAGAAGAAATACTGCACAGCGACACATTTTCATCGGCAGTCTATCATCTTGCTGCTGTCTTTTTAAAACTGTGTTTCTCTCTCTGCCTTTAGACCTTCCTGCTGCTGGTAGAGTATGTGCACCCCTCCACTGCCTCATCACGGCCTAGTCTTGGTGAATTCATCAGCTTCATCATTTCATCAGTGTCATCAGCCATCAGTCCCAGCAGAGTCATCAGCTACCACCACCACCAGTGTCTGGACTCTGGGGGGATTTATCTTGCTGCTACTCAGGGCAGGCGCCCCTTGGTTACGAAATCTTCCTGTAGAGGCTAAGTGCGAAAGATTCTCTGTCAGGACCAATTATCACATATCATTTGTTTAATAAAAATTATCTTTATTCCATTCTTCCTTTTTTGAAACAGGTCCTTTATCTTGTGAAATGTACTTTAGCCCTTAAAGGCTATACTAGTATAGCAACATAACATAAATTGTCTCTAGCTGAAACAAGATCTCAAACTGAAGCAGTTGTTGATCACTTGTGGCCCCTAGCAGCTGGTTAAGGAGAGAGAGAAGTCAGCTGTCAATGGTCACATTAAACAGATCTGTGAAAAAAAATAGATTTACTGCATTGCGCCAACCAATCAAGTTGCAGTTTACATCCATGTGTGCCCACACACATATAATCTAGGAAAGACTTTGAGGGAATTTAGTATGGAGCTTACCACGATATTGACCTGCAACTTTGAAGGAATTTAATAAAAGGTATTATGTGTATTTTTTTGGCAAAATGGAAGTAATCAGTATACATGTAGGATTCCAGTGAATAATGTCCAGTGAGAGACATGCTGTCTTCACTTAGAGACAATTTTTTGCAGGGGACTACAAAGGACTGATAGAGAGCTGAACATTATGATGTAGACCTTTTGAATATAAAATGTTATCACCTCATCATCCTATTAGATATTTCTGTCTAATTTTGTAATAATTTGCCATAATTCTTGATGGCCAAAAATGTGTTTAGTAAGGTCACTGTGACCTTGACATTTGACCTTTGACTATCAAAATATAATCAGTTCATCCTTAAGTTCAAGCGGTCATTTGTGTTTGAAGTTTGAAGAAATTCCCTCGAGACATTCTTGAGATATTGTGTTCACAAGAATGGGAGTCATGAATGTGCATAAAAAATTAGGCTGATTGGTCCAGTAGTATGTAACATTATTTCCGGACAAGATGCAGGTGCTTTGATCATACACACATGCTTGCACACACTCACTTACGCACATGCTGAAGTGATCACAAGATCTCCTCCAAGCCTAACAATTCTCATCAGAAATGTCCAACATGACTACAAAAATGTGTTTGCTCAGGAAGCATTGTGTCAAGAGAGAGTGGTAGGCAGAATTTCCACTACATAGAACTGATTAGAGAGCATCTGGCAGTTACATATTTTGAAATATCATGTCTGACCTCATGTTAACACTGTGTGCCATTTACCAGGACTGTGCAAAGCACATTTTTCAGAGAGGCAATTTCAATAATTTAAACTGTGACAATTATTGAAACAAACTATAAAACAGCTTAATAAATGTGAGCCATGAGAGGGGCTTTCAGATACCCTGTCATCGTGGAGCGATGAGGTTGTTTCAGTTCACTTCGGTCACAATTAAAAGTTTTTCCTGAAGCAAAAGATGAAAATAGTCCACGGACAAAAACACTGATAATGTCAGAGACATGCTGAATGTCCCTGCTCTTTTCAATATATTACCAAAGTGATTTCGAATATTCATTTGCTCAAAGAAATAACTAGTTTGACCCTGAATTAGCTTGCAGAACATTGCCAGACAAATATATCAATGTGCATGAAGCCGTACATGCACGTGCAACCGAATCCAAGGGAAAGAGGAAATCATTGAAAGGGTGATGCTTCGCCTCATTCAACCTCTATTGATCTGCTCCCTGGATGAGGCCAAGGTGAAGGACACCACCATCAAATGGATACAAGGAAGACGGGAAGAAGGGGTAGAGGAGATGATGAGACATGGGGGTAAAGTGTCACAGCAGGAAGAAAAGCAGGAGGAAAAGTGCACCTGGAGGGGAGAGATGAGAGGATCTGCAAGATATTGACAAAAAAATGTTAGAAAGAAAAGTATTAAAAAAAAGAAAAACATGTATTTAGTTTGAACTCAGAGTATATTACAGATGTAGGGTAGAGTGGGGGTGGGAGCAACAGGGGACGGTTGCAACAAACCTTATTCCTTCAATGAAAAACATGCTAGGGTGATGATTCTCATACAGCACATGCTCAGTTAGTCCCTCTCCACACCAGGAAGACAGAAGACATATTCAACATCTGCAGCTACATTTATTGACAAAGAAAACTTTGGAGGTATGAAAGTAGTTTCATCATAAGTTGTGTTTTGTTATGTTATGTTAGATTTTAATTTTAAGATTATTGCAAGGGTAATTCAGTAATCATATCATATCCCTACTGTCCCTACCCAATTCTACATGGATAGTTCACCAACAATTGAATAACATCTGCAACATCTGCCCATTGACTCAAGGTACACGTATGCATGATCCATAAACAAACAAATCTCAATAACTGTTATTTGATAAATATTACTAAATAAATGAATAGAACAATAATATCATTGTAAAACAATGCATATTTTCAAAACACTATGCATATTGAGACAAAAGTTAATTAGTGAAATCAATTAATTTTTAATATGTTGCATCCATCCCCTGATTGTGTTGCAACTGTCCCTTGGGTTGGGATCAGTTGTAAAATCTGACTTCTTCCTTTCAAATAAACATTGTAAGCAATACACCATATGTAATCATCTTTAAATGGCATGAGTAATTAGCAGACAGATATGTGAAGATTTGGTTGGTCGAGTCCAAATAATCTCTGAGTAACTGCAAGAAATGCAAACAGTGTTGCGACCATCCCCAGTCTCCCCTATGTCTGCTGTTCTGAATGTGAAGGGGAGGAATATTGAAACAGCCTTCCAAGATTTACATAATAATGTCTTCTAATTTGACCTCTTTTCAAATCTCAGCACAATTTCTTGTTTCACCCACTCATCTACCTGCATGTCTACACCAACAGAAGTGTGTTTTATTGATGGTAAAAGCTCATCTCTACACTCCAGAGTGTCAGGGCATCAGTGAAAATACATCACAGAGAGGAGGCAGTCAACTTCAGCCTCCACACTGACAATAAATCTGAGGGTGAGAGGGCCTTGTAGGGTATGTGAAAAAACTCGTTCCCGCTGATGAGAAAGGTGCATGACGCAAAAGGACACTCCATCTAAAACAGGCTTCTGTCAACACAGAAATAGAGGAGATGGAGCAGCAGGAGCAGGCAGAGAGGGAGATGAGCGGTGGATATGAGAACGACAGCAGATGAGCAGTTGTCTCAACAGCAGAATCATATTCTCCGAGCCCGTCAACAAGATGCTCAGAAAGTACAGCTGATTCCAATGAAGGGATTAAAACAGCAGGGAGGTGGACAGTTGAGAAAAAGGCTAAGGTGTAAGAAGTGAAACATTGGAAATAAAAAGCTTCTGGATGAGAAATAACAACTGCTTTTTGCAGACTGAGAGTGAGAGACTGACAGCACTGAAAATCGTCTGGAAGATGAAATTCTGTTGGCCCTGAGTTCTGCAGGGAATTCCACACTCACCTGACCTTTGCATGCCTCCCCATTATAGCCACCTGTCATGTTTGGGGTGGCAATTTGAACTTGAACTCTGTTATGACACTTATTTGTAGCTCTGCATCTGAACATCAGACAGAAATTTCTGGCAGCCAAGAGAATCAACAACATTTCTGATCAAAAATTATACATGGACACCAAGAATAAAGAATAATTTTTAAGCACAAGATATCATCAGGTTAAAGTGGAACTTGATTTGAATTGATTTGTATAACTGTGCCATTCACAAATTATGTCCCCAGCACAAACAGGCTTTGAAAACAACATTATTTAGAAAAACCAGAGCAGAAACCAGAGTAGCAACACAAATTACAAGTCATACTAAACAAATAAACCATCCTGACACTTTTTCCAAGGTTTTGAAACAAAGATAGCCATGTCACTGTCTGAACTCACTTTAGAAATAGACAGATACCTAAGCTAAGAATGGAAAATTAGAAATGGAAAGATTAACATATAGAATTGGTGAGATAAATGGATTAAATATGTGAATCATAATTAAATAATAAATGGGGTTGTCATGGTTTGGGATTTTTGTTAGTTATGTCCTGTTCTGTTTTGAAGTCCTGGTCATGCTTCTGATTAGTTCTCTAGTTCATTTAGTCCTTGTGTTTCTCTATTTCTGTCAGTTCGTCCTCACCCATGTGTGTCATCCCCTTTACTCTGGATCTCTGACTCATTTGTTGGACTTTGGATTTGTTTTCATGGACACTGTGTTCCCCATTTTGCCCTCATTGATTTGTTTGTTTTTGGACTCTTTTTGGAAGCTTTTTCTGTATTAAAATGCATCTGAACTGCCCTGTTCTGCATCTTTGTGTCCATCATCTTATTTTGTTTTACACACCGTAACAGTACGAACTGACCAATTATGGACCCAGCAGAAAACATTTTTGAGGATGAACTTTATAAACTTAGGCGCAAAACGATTATCACAAGGAGGCAGTCCGGTGTTTTGCTCTCAAGCTCTTATGTTTCTCTGTTTCTCTGTCAGTTTGTCATCACCCTTGTGTGTCATCTCCTGTACTCCAGATCTCTGTTTCATTTGTTGGACTTTGGATTTGTTTTCGTGGACTATGTTACCAATTTTGCCCTCACTGGATTTGTTTGTTTTTGGACTCTGGTTTTGACCTGCCTGCCTTTATGCAAGCTTTTTGTTCATTCTTTTTCTTTATTAAATCAAATTTGAACTGTTTTTTCTTTGCCCCATCTGCATTTATATGTATGTTTAATGCATGTGTGTATACACATTTGTGTATATATTTATATGCCTCACATGTGTATACATATCATACATATTTCTATTGTAATACAAAATATTATAAATATATCACTGGTTTGTGATTTCTCACCAAAGAAAGAAATAAGCTTAGCTTTTGTAGCCCAAATGTCTTGTGATAGCAGCAGCATTCACAGTCAAGCAACTAGGATGGAGTTTTGAAAACCAGACCCCTTTTGAACTTTTTATCCTGTGCATTGCAGAAATCACTTGAAATATACAATAGCTTTTGCACTGAAAAGCGACTATTCTATATTCCAGTCTGTAGCCTGCAGCTTTTTGTAAACACAACTTTTAAATGCTGTCTGCTCACTTATGTGCCGCACATTTACGTGTTGCTTCCGCTGTAGTTGTTGTGGCTCTCACAGTTTCACAGACACATGATCCAAACCCCACAAACACTTTTTCCTGAGATAGTCACTAATGAAACAAAACCAAAATCTGTACTGAAGAGAATGATTTCCCATGCATGAAACATATCAGTCAGGTCAGATTGATTGAATGACCACTGAGCCAGTTTTTGGCCCACCCACCAGGCCAGAGAGTCATTCGGTAACTGTGATGACAGATTAAGAACAAATCAGAGGTATGAAATGGCTATTTAACGAGTCAGTAATGTAGAATATCCTTTTGTAACTTTGCCCTGTTGTGTGATGTGTCAGCTAACATTAGTCATTCAACATAAAATGAAATATGCTATCCTAGTTGTCGTGCTACCTCAATCATACATCCAAGCCAGCTGTCCAACAAATTTAATGCATCTAGTGGTCGCTGACATTATTTAGCTCAGGGCTTTTTCAAAGTCTGAGACTGCAGGCCTCCCTTCCCCCTTAGTATACTCGCTTAGTCTCACTCAATTCTTGAGTGCCCATGGAATCATAATTATGTTATTTGATCCCATAGACACACAGCAATTGAGCCAAATAGTCAAGTCAAGTCAAGTCAAGTTTATTTATAAAGCACATTTAAAGCAACCGAGGTTGACCAAAGTGCTGTACAATAAAATAATGAATATAAGAAATACAACATGATAAAACAGCAAGAGCAGCAGAGATAACATAGAAATGCCATCTCAAGCACAAGTAGATAAATAGAGGAACAGATAAAATATGAAATACAAACAAACAGAAAAAAATAAAAATGAGAGTACAACACTAAGGACACTCAAAAGCCTGAGAGAACATGTGAGTATTAAGTTTTACTTTAAAAATATTAACAGAGGGGGAACACTTTATTGAAAAGGGTAGGCTGTTCCAGAGTTTAGGGGCGGCTACAGCGAATGCCCGGTCACCCTTCCCCTTCAGTCTTGATCGCGGGACAGCTAAGAGCAGCTGGTCCGAGGATCTGAGCGATCTGGGGTTGGAAAGGGGGCAGAGGAGCTCAGACAAGTATTGGGGTGCCAGGCCATTCAGAGCTCTAAAAACAAATAAGAGCACCTTAAATTCTATTCTGAATTTGACTGGAAGCCAGTGGAGGGATGCTAGTAGGGTGACCAGATGTCCCGCTTTGCGCGTGATTTCACGCATTTTCTGTCTCTTTTCACGCATCACGCAAATTGAGACCATGTCCCGCACAACATCACCCTCAGGCCCCAGCAATGTGAAACCGGTGATGTTACTGCACTCTGGGCTGTTTGTTGTTGTCATAGTAGCACCGCACGTACGGCGCTTAGGCCCGCCCCTAATTTTCTCCGCGCTACCAACAGCTGAGGTGACAGCTAGTGAATGACACTCGCATCGCGCGTTCTTCTTTGGAAATGGAGGAGGGGGAGACGCCAAACAAGAAGAGACGATGCAGCTACAGGCGGTGTCCCACTTTGTCCCTCACAAACATACCCCTTGTCCCTCTTTTGGTTTATTGGGACCTGGTCACCCTAGATGCTAGAACCGGTGTAATGCTGTCACGTTTCTTGGTACCAGTCAATAATCTGGCGGTGGCGTTCTGCACCAGCTGTAGGCGAGCCAGAGAAGACTGGTTGATTCCCAACCCAATAGCCTAATATTCCTGTTTGACATAACTTCAGACTTTACTAAATACATTAAAAAAAAGGTCTGCCCTAAAGCATTTATTATTTTCTGTCTCTGGGAAAGTGGGGAAAACAGTATAATCCCCCAGTACTGTATCTCTGTAACCATATCACACTCATTTAGCTTTTATATGTGATCTCACTTTGATAGCCAGTGTAATAAGTATATTATTTCACTTCCATTCACTGAGCCTCCCCTAAAACTGTTTGGAGCCCTACTGGGGAAGCCTGCCTCTCACTTAAAAAAAAAAAAGAAAAAAGGTTTAGCCAGAGGAAAAACCCGCCTTTATGTGGCCTCAGTTACTCTATATTTTATATGGTCTTGTAAGTGAGATGGTCTGGCCCATTGAAAGAAAGTGTATCATTATTTTGTAAAAAGTGTGTTTTTTAACAGACAATTCTAAGCCACTGCTTAATACTATAATATGTAGCATCTTGGGGTGAAGGGTGTGGTGCTACATTGTTTAATGTTCATTTTGAACTCAATATTGTTTGCATATGGTGGTGAAGAGAATGTATGAATGTGTGGCTTTAATTTTAATTTGACATGATATGGTGACTGGAACAGGGGCTGACTGCAGGGGGTTTCAGCGCTGACATCCCAGCCCTAGAGACCCCACACTTCCACACCAGCTCCAGCTCTGGTCTTGTTTGCCTTAGATTCACTGCTCGAAAGGACAACTCCTGACTTATTCAGCAACATTAGTTTGATCTAGTAAATTTCCTGCTTGTATCCTGCGCAACCAACTGTATGTGCAATTATTCATTTTACATTTTTTAAAATATATTTTCTGAATATAATGGTATACACCATATGTCTATTACAGTATTTGTGCAATTATACAATTATCCATATATCTGTATAAGTGAAAGGTGTATACTATTTATAGTTTATAGACATTGTTTTAAATGTTCCTATTTTCTTTTTATTTAATTGTATCTTATACATCACTTGCTCTTTGTCTACCTCAGCATTTGATCCCTGAGCTACTGTAACAAGTGAAGATCTTATCATATCTTATCTTGACTTCAATTAGAAAGAAAGTCACAATTTCATCATTAATGCAGTCTGGAGTATGCACATTTTTGTTCCCGTAATTTTCATATGCAGGTCCACGATTTACTGATAATTCCCTGAGCTGATATGTAACTTTTTATATCTGTGGAACTGTGAAATAAATAATAAAATACAGTTATATGGAAAATTGGGGAGGAGCTCAAAAGGGAGATTTGGTTTGAAAAGACTTGTATTTCCACATTTAAAGCTACTTAATTCTTTGCATTTTCTCAATAATTTATCAAACATTTACACAAATTACACCCATATGCTAAAGTGGCAATCTAATGTACATTTTAAAAACATATTTGTATAACTTCAAAGATTAGACAATTATACAGTGGTATAAAATTGTGACTTAGTCCTAATTGTCTGGTAATACAGGCTTCTGTTATTTTATAGATTTTTATATGATTTTAAATCAGACCTATTGACCACTAAATTATATATTCTACTTATTCTTCATTCTTTCACACCAGAAAACGATTACAACATATTAACATTCTAATTTAAGCCACATCTAATTTAATTAATCAGAGCAAAGGACCTGAAAAGTGAAGTGCATAAATTACAAGACTCAGAACCGTTCTAAGGCATTTCTTTTCAGTGATCCAGTGCCTTGGAACCATTTCACAGCAGCCATGTCACAAAGCTCCCTTGGCACGCAACGATTTGTAATTTGTAATTACAAAGATTGCTTAAAATGACCTCTCTGGGTTACAGTTTATTTTAAAAAAAAATCCAATTATCAGACCGTTGCGGCCTTCAGCTGACAGATTGCAATTCTGCAGTGCATATCTGAGGATGAAGACGCTCAGCCATCTCTTTCCAGAGGTCAGATGTTATAAAAATACTGTCAGCTCTTGAGCAAAACCACCATCATTTCCATGCATCTCCAAAACCAGCATTGATTTGCTCGTATGAGCTCATGCTACTTGCCATACAAATAAGATATTACCTTCAGTTCTTGTGAAATGCCTCTCTAATGTTCCATCCTGTCTAATTTCAAAGAGACTAGATAGCAAATTAACTTAAGACGACCACAAAAGCAGAGGTGGGGGAGTGGTATCCTTCACTGGCAGCCATCACATCTGTCACCACTCATCAATAACTCTCAAAATGTCGCTCTTTTTTGCTTTTAATCAGATCCTGCAGTCAACGTCACTCAATTTGTCTCCCAGTTTGTTTCGACAGACTCTCAGTTTGTCTCGACAAGCTGGCATGCTGTGAGTTATGTAACAGACCCCATTTGAGGGCCACGCAAACTAATATACATGCATCAAAATTCATATCTCTCGCAAGGCCCTAAATTATATGTGTAGCTTTTACGGCGCAAATTAAATCTCACAAAGATGTGTGTTTTGCTACGTGGGTCCATCTATCTTAGTCTGGAGCAGTAATTAGATTATCACTCAGTTGATGAGCTTCCATCACTCGGCCACCCATTTACTGAGCTACAGTACGCACAGACTCGCACACTCTCATGCTGCCTTTTCCTCAGACACAAATTATAAACAGCGCACACAAGGTTGAAAACATTCAATTTGAGCCCATGTTCAGCTGATCAATAGTAAATCACAGTGAATTATGTACCTGTGACCAAATGACTTTCAGTAGAAAAACAAACACTTATAGCTGTAAAATTGGCCATTTTACATTTTTATTTACAAAAGGAATAATTACGATGTCTATTTTTAACCATGTGGCTTGTGTTCTCTAATTAATTTGAACATTTTCCAAACCCTAACTTGGGGATGCCTTGAGCTGCACACAGTATGATATCTACAGTCCACACATTATAATAAATGTGTACTAAATAGTGCCCAGAGGGCGAGAGAGAAAAGATAAAAACAGAGAGAGAGCGAGAAAGAGGGAGAGCGAGGTGAACTGAGAGCTGAGAGCACTCAGTAAAATACAGAGCCTGAAAAAAAAAAAAAAAACCCAAACCAGGAAAAAAAATATTTGGATGTAACCCCTTTGTAAGCACCAACATTTTGATTAATAACTGTAATTTAATTAAAAATGTTTTGGCAGTCGGTATAAAAAAACAAAAACAAACAAACAAACAAAAAAAAATCTGCTTTTTTAGTCATAATAGACCAAATAAACATAATTTGAAGACATTTTCTAAAGAAATTTTTTGCAGGGGGGATTTAGGTTAAAGTCATGACGTACCATAATGGTAAGGCATGAAAAGACTTATTGCTTAAATAACAGCATTTTTTTCTATCAAACCAAATTATCATAACTTTCCTCAAAACAAGATACGGAGTCGCATTTCAATCTTTGATCATTTGTGTTACATTTGAAGTAACACAACAATTAAAAATGTAACTTTACTCGTCTATTGATGTGAATACTTATTGTTCAGATTGAAAAATGACAGAAAAAGACGCTTTCAGACCATTTTTGTGATGAGAAATGATGGTGCTGAACCATATCAGAAGGGCTGCAAAAAGGAATCTAACATGGCCTCCAGAGATTCATATGACAAATTAAAATACTCTTATTAGTTTCCTTAGGGTCCTTCCCCTTTTTTGAGGTATTACACCAAACTGTATTGTTTGAGTGTAAAGGGCCACAAATGGGTTTCCCAATTTCCCAATCCCAGTCCTTGGGGCCCACTGCCGTGCATGTTTTAGATGTTTCCCTGCTCCAATGCACCTCACTCAAATAATCAACTCATCATCAAGCCTCTGCAGAAGCCTAATGACAACCTGTTCATTTGAGCCAGGAGTGTTGGATGGAAACATCTAAAACATGCAGGGCAATGGGCCTCAATGACCAGGATTTGGAAATGCTGCCATAGAAGGTTAGTAGCTAAATGGATTACAATTACATTTATTTTGTAATTTAATTACATGTAACTAGTTTCATGTAAGTAGTTACTCTCCAAAACTGTTTGTATCCTGTTAGACATTTGTGTGAAATGTTGTCACGTTGCTGGATGGATATGAGGTTACAGAGATCTTGACCGCTGACCATCAAAATTCAATCAGTTCATCTTTGAGTCCAAGTGGTCATTTGTACCAAATCTGAAGAAACTCCCTCAAAGTACACCTGAAATATTGAATTCACAAGAGTGGGATGGACGTGTGGTTACACTGACTTTTGACTTTTTGACCACCAAAATCTAACTAATTCTTCCTTGTGTCCAAGTGGTCGTGCCAAGTTTGAAGAAATTCCCTCAAGGCGTTCTTGAGGTATCACGTTCAAAAGAATGGGATGACCCAAAAACATAATGCCTCTGGGGACTGCTGTCACCGGCATGGAGGCATAAAACATACCAATAGGCTGACTGGTCCAGTAATACGCAAGATTAGCTGTGAACAAACTCCAGGTCTGTTGATCACACACACAGGCATGCACACACACACACTTACACCTGGCGGAGATAATAAGTTGGATGAAGCTGAGCAGATCTAACATTCGGCCTTTGAGAGTTATTAAGTTATTGATCACCTGACAATTGATGAGATCCTGTTTACATGAGCAGCAGGATTAAGAAAATATTTTCAGTCCTTGATGTGCTATATTTTCAGTAAAGTGGAGCCTCATAATTGGACACAAATTAATGTTTGAAGCAGACAACCGGAGCCTTCGTTGGCTGGCACCAGTGTGACACAATTATAGTAATTCCTCAGCACTATGAGAGATTTCTTACCAGTATGTGTACCAAAACTGTGTATTCAAAAGCCTGTTTGGAAAGATAATGATGTTTTCTGAAATGTCACTTTCCCTTTTATTTGATTGTATGAAAAGATTATCCAAAGCTTGCATAAGCGGAGGGAAAATAGAACAATTTCACATTTGTGTCACATTAATGTCTGAAGACACAGGCCTGGTCAGTGTGAGGGATAATGAATAACTGGAATATAATGAGAAAAATCTCCGGTTAAAAGGTCAATGCTGGAAGATAAAACTTTAAAGCAGGATTTTGTTTAAAGCATAGAAAAGAAAAAACACTCAATATCAAAAAACCCTAATCTAATCTTTCTGGAAGCGAGGGAAGAACGGGGATTGGACCACATCTTTTTTGGCAAGCACTGGGGTCTGATCTGAGTATGTAACTTATGCAGGACATCATCCCAGTTTCACAGCTGGCTTCCAAGACAATCTATCTTCAAACATTGCACAATCCATCTCGCCTCTTCATGCTATTCTGTACACACAAGAGAAGAAAAGAGTGGGGGGAGGAACACATCAGAAGAAGAGATTAGAAAGATGCTATCTACATCTGTGCATAGCCCTATCCAAACTATTAATCAAAGATTCATTTTCTCCCTTCATCGTGAGGACTGTTAATTCCTTTAGGAGATGAGAACATTACTACATCCTTACCTCTGTAAGCTCTTCATTTCTGCAGATTTAAAGCAGCGTCGTGTCAAAGCTCACAACAGACCGGCAGCTCCACTTTGTTCTAAAAGCATTAGTCTCTTAATCTTGTCTTTTTTGTGTGTGTGTGTGACAACAGGAGTGGTGCAACTAAGCCACAGCCACTCGCAAAGTTAAGATGGTGAATAAATCAAATCTGCTCAAGCAGCTTATAGATGTGGGAAGATTGCAGAAAAATGCCATATCTGCGAGAGTCCACTTCTGTTTGTTTATCAAATGTTTGTCTCATCATGGATCCAGTTGTTGTATAGATACTGTGCATAATTTGTTTGGAACAACACAAACAAGTGTCAGTGTTTACTGATTGCTAAGCTGTTAGTGTAATGATAAACCTTCTTACACACAAGGCAAACAACAGGTGGTACTCCTTTCCTTTTTGACAATTAAAGCAAATAAAGGGAAACCAATCCTGTAAGGCTGTTTTTATTGTAATTGTTAAACCCGTCTTAGTTGGAGTAAATCTATAAACATAGCTGTGTTGTTTCTTCCAGTAGTTTGTTAATAATGTTTGCACCATTCTGTGTACTGAATCAATAACTGCAAATAGGAATATGTTGATTGGGAGCACCTTGAAATTGATTGTTTTAGTCACAAACTCTGATATGACTCTGTTAACATGTCACGGCAACACACAAGGACAATTATTTCTATTGGCCATGCACATATGGGGTAGTTAGTCAGCCAATTACAAGCGGACGCCTCTGTCCTAGATCTTGAAGGATAATAGAGGCAGTAATTATGATGTGTTCATTTTAATGGGGTTTTATTGACAAGCATGGTAGCGGCTCAGCCTTCGCCCCCAATTGTAACTGCTTGTGAAAACAGCTTTGCAACTCAATTAGATTTGACATTGTATTTGACTCCATGACAACACATACAGGTAAAATGGAGAACAGAGGTACAGTATGCTGGAATGCCGCACAATTCAGCTGTTTTAAATGAATGATAATGGAAGCACAATTACCTACAGAATATAGATGCCAGTCGGCACACTCCGTACCAGCACAGAAGCTGAGCAACGTACTGCTGTGGACAGGGTCAGCAGCAAAATGTCCACATAAAAAAAAAAATCAAGTTAATCAATCAAGTTAAGTGTGCACTTTAATTTTAATATTTTAATCACATAACCTTGCCATTAGGCAGCCTTTGTGAGGTTGTATAAGGCAGATATCACTCTCTCCAAACCAACCAAACTTAGAAATTTGTGATTTCAGTTGCTGGTCTACTGCTGCCTAGGTGGGAGAAAACAAAATCAATTCTCTTCCTCTTCTTCAGAAATTGGTATTGCAATCATGATCATATTACTTTAAAAAATGAATCCATTTTACTTCACAGGCTAAACATAAAACATTATGTGTGCTCATACTTTCAGGAATATATTTCCTCTGATCCGTGGAAACAAACCAATAGCTGCTGACTTCACATTGCCAACTCAAGCTCCGGCTTCAACACTCTTCACTGACCAGCTACAGCAACCTCAACGCTCACAATGTGCACTTTGGAGTTTTCAGGACCCCTCTTCATTTTGGCCTGAAATCTACTACTCCTAATGATGCTGCTGAAATAAAACTCAGAAAGACTGACTGACATGGGATGTATGCATTGTTTTTGGAAAATTTAATTAATTAAGTGTATAATTCAACTTTTTCCCATGGTCTGGTGTTAAAAAAGCTCAGAGCGCAATACTTGGTGAATCACAATCATATTGGATTGACACACAAGCATCATGACAGTCTCAAATCAGGAGATGAGTGTAGTTCCCTGCCCTTGGATTCACCAATATCCCACAATAACACAAATGAACTAACAGATGAAGGCAGCAACTCCATGTTCTGTGAGGTAAAATTGCAAATTTTGCCTGTGGAGTTTGGTTGGTAATATTTGGCATACATAAAGGTGTTTTTTCATCAGAAAAGGTTGTCTAACTTAAGTTAAAAGTTTAATACTTCATATCATCCATTTAAAAACAGAAAATACATATTTTCATAGTATACATTAGACATAATTGTTTTTGCTTACGATGGCGCAGAGAAAGTTCTTGAGGAGCTAGAGACTTTCCCTATTATTTTGTGCAGAACTTTCACATAATATTCATTACTTTGTCTTGACTAATTCAGTGGGTTTTTTTTGTGTTCAGTAGATGGGAAGTTTAAGGTCAAGGGGTCACATTCTTGTCACATTTTATTTGACAGCATGCTAACATAATCCTGTGTAGAGGAAATATAACACAAGTGAAACAACAAGAAAGCACAGATACACAGTCAATTGTCTTTTCATTTACCTGTTCCTATTCTTGCTCATGCTCTCTATTAACCTCTTTATATACGGTATCATCGATTTGACACTCTCTCTTTATCACTGCGCCTCACTCAGGACAGAATGTCTTTAACATCCTTTTATATCACGCTTTTACATTCTCTCATTTCCGTCCTTTTCTCGTCCTTTATATCTTTTTATATTCATTACTCCAGCTTTCTATTTCTCATTCCTTTCCACCCTGCTTCCTTCTTTTTGTTTTTTTTTTCCTCTCTTCCCTTGAGACTTTAAGGTCATGGTCAGCCATTTATAACCATGTGCTTTAAATGCTGTTTAACCTTATCTCTGCATGCTTTATGGATGCTTCATGACTGATGGCATAAAGCCTCAGTACTCGACTCCAGGTGCTGCAACCAGACAACAGCTCTGTTCCTCTCTTCACTCCCTCCCTCTCTTTCTTTCTGTCTGTGTGTGTCTCTCATTCTCTCTCTGGACGGCACTTGTCATACGCAGCTCTCATGCATCAACCCCTCTTCTCAGTATACAGGTAGGCGCGCTACAGCTGAGACTCTGACAAATAGAGATAGGGATGGCCGATCACATGATTCAGCTAGCCCACATCCTGCGTGCTCCCTGTCGAAGGACACTGACGTCATGGGTGGAAGCAGAGCTGGTGCAATGACTGTGTCAATGTCACCTTATGTTCTGCTTAGCTGTTAGCACAGAGTGCCGTGCGCTGCTGCTCCTGTCGTTACTGGCCTGGCAGCCTTGAGTGTAGCAAGGTGGAGGCAGTAGAGTGAGTGACAAGTCATCCTAAACTGCCACTTTAAAACCTGCTGTGGCTAATGATGTGTATCTAAAAGTGGCGTGTGTGTGCAAGTGTGTTTGTGTGCGTGCGTGCACACGTTGAGTGCTTGTGCACCATTACATCTGTGGGTGTCGATTTTAATGTGTTTTCATTTAGTTTAGCAATAAAGACATTGTCCATTAACCTCCTAATATAAATTTAATCTATTTTAACCCTTCGGTAAAGGTCAAAACACAAGAATAATCTAAATAATGTCCAAATAATGTGTAGCATACATTTCTTTTTCATTTCACAAGCATGCTACCTATTTATATATTGTTAGATTACAAGTTCACGCTGAGCTGTGTTCTTTATCCTAAAGGAGTAAGTGTTGTGTATGTTTAGGGAAAATTATTCAGATATTTAAAACTTCTGATTAGGGCTGTCACAATATCATATTTTCACTACACAATTATATTGGCCAAAAGAATTCACAATAATGATATTATCACAAAGCCTGTAGAAGATTTGAGAAAAAGATGTATTTATAATGAACTGAGCGAAACAGAGATTATTTAAGAGAATACAGTATGTTTTCGATGCTCTGGCTTATTACATGATATCATCATGTGTATTATTAACATGATATCAATATTAAATTTCATAAATATCACAATTTTCATCAATGCTGGTATATTGTGACACAGCTACTTCTGATTGTAAATTAAGGAGTCAAAATATTGGTGTAATTACTCTCAATCCCCAGTCTTGTCTTCTAGAAATTATGTTTAACTAATTTGCAATGCAAACACATTTTTGGGGAAACGTAATGACAACTCAAACATGTTTTCTGACAACATAATAAGGAAATGTTGTTCATTAACATACCTGGCAAATCGCAGGAATGTTGATACTAAACCTATCGGCAAAATGTTAAATGACAGTATATTTTTCTATCAGAATAGGCAGTCTTGCAGTACACTATCACACAGTCATTGTGTACAGCATTATTAAAAAGTCAGCAGTGACTTGAGACATGAGATGTTTTTATTAATATTTAACCAAAATTACAATCTTTCCCTAACATTACTCAAAGTGCTTTTGTTGCCTAAATCTACCCAGAATCCTCCCATTTCCTGACCTCCCGGGTCCCGGACTGTGACCCCGAACCATCTCCTTCTGAATCCAGCATGTTAACATAAAGGTAGTGTTTCAAAGAAAAATTGCCTATGAACATAATCCAGGCTGAAATAACATTTATCACCACTAGACTTCTCAAAAATATTGAAATTTCACTAAATATCAATACTGAATATTTAAAGCTTTTAATACTCATTTTTCTTGCAGTATTGACACAGTTACCATCTGTACTTTCTCGCTCTCTCTTCCCTCTGACAGAATTGACAAACTATTGAGTCGATTTTGCTGAGTATCAATATTTTTCAAGGTATTGTATCAAAATTAGAAATTCCACTGTCATGAAAACACTAGTCACTACAATGTAATTCTGAAAACATTTAGTCATACACAAACATAATTTCTAGGAAACAGGGTTGCCATCTCATGTCAACCTTGAGACCTAAAAAACAGGGAGGACTTTGAAAAACCAAAGCAGAGGGATCCTACCCCAGAAAACATTGAGTTTCATAGACTTTGCTTTGTGCATTCTGGTGAATTTTAAAGAATAAAAATAACAATATAATAAGTATACATTTTTATGCCTGCATATAACCTATAACTGACACTCCTTGAAAACACAATGGGACATAGTACAATTTTAAATTTGATTACAATAACACAGAAAATGTACAACTTACAAATGTTTTTAAAATCTGAGTGTATGTTAGGCTGCTCTTAGAAAAAACTGTGCACCTTTAGTTTTAAAACTTTTCATAGGAAACAGGAATTCTTCTATCCAGGACATCTGAAATTTGCTTGAGTATTCCTTTCTTTTAGTAATCTCCTTGTCTCTCTCTGTCTCAGAACGAGAAGGACACAGAATGAGGTGCAAGCATGGATGTATTAAGAAAAACTGGATGCAGCAGGTGCGAGCAGTCATGTGTAGCTTTATTGTTGTCCGGATAGAAACAATATAGGCTGTACGGTGCAAAAAGAAAAAAAAGAAGGTGTGAAAATTTCTCATAAATCAGGAGAAAAACAGGAGAAGTGTGCAGGAGGACACCGGGAGAGGGCAAATAAAAACGGGAGTGTCCCGGGTAAATCGGGGAGGTTGGCACATATGTCTCATGTGTGTTGAACTAGATGTTTCTTCTTGTCAGTTACCAAATTATCTCTAACCATAGATGTAAATAAGAATTTATAAGTGTGTATGCACGTGTCTATATTTTATTGTAATCTGCAAACACGTGTGTTTTCTAAACCTCTAGCTGCACAGCAAAATGCTAATGGTATTGTAAAGTGTGCAACCTAATTGCACTTCATTGTCAGGGGCACACTCCACATCAAAAAGAGACCAATCTCTTCTCCTGGAAAGCGCAGCGAGATGATAGGCGTTGTGTCAGTGTGAGTATTTGTGTGTGTGTGTGTGCATGCATGTGGGTGTGTGTGTGTATGAGAGAAACAGAAATAGGGGGAGGGACTGCACATGCACATGCACATGCACTTTTGTGTGTATGTGGTGGGACTACTAAATAACAGTAGTGAAAAGCCCTCCAGCCACTGTCAAAATTATCTTCTGTAGCAGGTCCCTGTAGCGCTGCTTGGCTCTATCAAGAGCCTGTGGGCTGGACGCACAGTTGTGGCTCTGCTTGCAACTTGGACAAACCGCCAGGCTCAGTCTCATCCACAAACTTACTACATCCTCGCCTCTACACCATCGATACAAAATAAATAAGCAGATCAACCGTCATGAAGTCAAATTTAACAAATCAGTTATGGCAGCATGTACAGGCATCTCTCTCTCTGTCTCCTTCTATTTCTGCATTGCCATACCCAGTTGCCAGGATACCACTTCTATAATGCACAGTCCTAATTGTTTTGACTGAGTAACAAGCTGTTTAATAAAGGCACCTTGTACAATGTTGTGATTCAAGTCATGCACAAGCTCAGTGGATTAATTTGAGGAGGGGGTGGTTTGTAGCAGAGGGGCTGGTACTGGTGTCAGTGTGTTGTTCTAAGTCAAAGCAGTTACACATAAACAGGTACATCAATTATGTTAGGTAGTCAGACCCAACATGAGAGTAGAGCACTCCTAATGTACATGCATGCTCTCTGTCTCGCTCCCTCATCAGTTCAATTTATAGACACCCGAGGGGATGTTAGATGCATTTTAAAGACAACATTGGCTTAAACTGTGAAATTTATTGCCACCAGTAAATACAGTGCAGTATATGAAATGATTTGTTTCTGCATGTTACATTTACAATTGTCTACAACTGACCCACCAAAACATACAGATGAGCTGTTGTTAATATAAAAAGTGTCAATTTCATTAGAATAAAGCCAACAATTTGCTTCTTTTTTGCTTTAAAGGATTATGCTTCTCATGCAAGAATCGACGTCTTGGCAAGGAGCAACACATGCAGGAGGTGTTGAATGCAGGTGTGTATGTGAAAGTTACCAGTGCCTCTCTCAGCCGCTGAGCTGACTATGGCAGTGAGCCAAAAACAAAATTATGCCGGTGTTAAGCTTTAATACCTCCATGGACCTTGGTGCTGCCTATTTTTGTGGTATCTGCCACCTCAATCCCATTTTCCAATTAACAATACCAGCGCTTTCCAAAGCCTTGCAAAAAAAAAGTTCACAAATTTGCTGAAGTTTTCAGAAAGAAAAATCAATTCCACTATCATTTTGCATAGGATATAAAACACAAACTACAAAATATCTGAAAAGAGGCAGCTGCTTGGGAGATCAATAGTAATTCATTTGGTAACACTATGTTTAAATGGGTGTTGAGGTGGCAGGATTATCCTCTACACAGGATTATTTTAGCATTAACTGTTTAATTATATCGTTTTATTATTTTACAACTTGATATTAACCAATACAAAACTCACTTTGTTATGACAACTTCACATTATCAAACTTAAAGAAAGTGTTTATTTTTAGCATTACATTATACTGTCATATGTGGCTGGTTTTGACAGTGGCCATCATGAGACCATTCATGAGTATTTTCCTTGACACCCCCATACACCCCTTTAAATAAAGTGTTACCATTCATATTTTTTAATGTATGCATAATCAAATAAAGGGATCTGAAATTTAAAAAAAAGGATTTACATGTTAGGACTCACATTTATGTTATAAATTTATCACTTTATCTCTATTTTTTATATTTATTTTTTAAAATAATTTTAATACCCAAGGACCATATCATACCATTGATTTACAGTAGTATCATCATCTGTTCCATTCAATTAGACGTATTAAATTAAGCTCAATTTAGATTAGACTCAAGTGCCGACCTGCCCACACACATTTAACAACAGAACAAGATAACAAAGCTCCTGTTTTATCAGTTTTGCTCCTTCACAAAGTCATTTTACCAAACTATCTTAAATGAGTACAGTTTTATCTTTTTCTCTTTTTTTCCTCTTTTTTTTTTTTGAACTGAAATATTCCTTAATACAAGTAACCACATGTTGCTCATAATGACACTATTTTCTTACTTATATTATGGCAAGCTTACAGAAATGGGAACTCTGTATGAGCTTTTAAATGTTACAAATATACTAATGTACAAATAAAAAAGTATTTACAAAGAAATGCATATATTCACACAAACCAAATGATGCAGGATAATGGTGTGTAATTGTCATAATGAGTGGTGGTTATTGTTATTTCCATATTATGCACCAATTATGTAAAAACTGATATGATGAGATGAGTTGTTCTTCACCATATTCTCAGCAAGTGTGTGAGTGCATGTGTGGCGTACAGCCGTGCAGGCCTGATTGCTTGACCCTAACACTGAGGGCATCCGGTGGCTACTTTAACTTAATTAACATTTTTATCCTGATGGGAATGGTCTGTTCCAGGATGACAACAATGCCCCCATCCAAGGGGCACAAGGGGTCACTGAATGGTTTGATGAGTATGAAAATGATACGAGTCAGTTGAACATGTTTCAGGCCAGATTTTGGACTGACGTGTTAGACAGCAACCTCAGCCACTATCATCAAAACACAGAATGAGGGAATCTATCTTGGAAGAAAGCTGTTCCATCCAGTGCCCTTCTTGAGACATGTAGAATCAGTGCCAAGGCACACTGAAGCTCTTCCGATAGCATGTGATGGCCAAACACATTACTAAGATACTATGTTATTTTTTCCTCTAATATGTCACCTGTTTGTATATAATTACTGATGACAACTCACCCACCAGCGGTTAACCATGTCAAGTTACAAAGCTGTCACTGTCTTGTAACCTGATATTGTCTTATTATAAAGGGGAATTAATTTGATCCAGTGGAAATTATATTAAGGCCTACAAGCATTTGGAAATGTAACGGATATGTGTCAGTAGATAAGAATGTGATTTTAGTCAGACAAGCAGGTCAAAGAGGACGCTCAAGCCACTTTACTTACTTAGTGAAAAAATAAACATGCAGCATACTGGTGAGGTCAAGTGAAAACAATTACAATATATGAATTAACAGGGTAAGTAACATTGTAATTTCAACTCTTAAACAACTGAACCTATTCATCATTACCCAGTGCCAGTCTGGCCTTGTGTTTCTTTAGCATGAAGCCACATTAACCTTAGCTAAACACTGTCATCAATTAGCCTATTACAGTGTTCAGCAAATATGAGTTCCAAGATATCTCAAGCAACATGAGCACATTAGTAATAAACAGTCTCCATTATATGTGCCTGATTACATTTAAAGTAACTGCACAATTTTCCACAAATCATAACATGTATTAACAGTTTAAAGCTAACAGTAACAACAACATTGTCCACTAAACCAGACTCACATAAAGCCACCATGCTGTGCACTGGAGGCTAATAAGCTGATTAATGAGAACCAATTAAATATGAATCAGCCATACTGCTGAACTTTACTTCCAAGAACATTCAACCTCATATAGAGAAAGCAAATGGCAGTAGATTAGCAGAGGAGTGCTACTTCACAAATGCAGGGGTAAGTGGCATGTGAATTATCATGAAAGTTTGAAAACCACCGCATTAATTAAAGCAACAACTAAGCTATTTCAATCATGATGATTTCTGAATTATTAATGATGTTCATGTCTTTTTCATTTGTAAGTCTGCAGTTAAAGTGACAAAAGGGCAAAAAAACTGACCAGTCACAGAGGTGCTCATGCAAGTGTTGTAATAATAGTTCAGTAAATAATAGTTGTCATGTTTGTGGCCTTTTGTACTGTGAATATAGGCACTATGTATTTGGAAAAAAATACTAATCTAAATTATGTCATATTTTTGGACTTATTTCAGTTTTGAATTATTTACTTAGGATAATAAAATTTATATAGCATGTATCCATAAGCAACAAATGTTTACATGTGATTTCAGAATTATGCCACAGGTCACCACTTTATCTGAAGAGCCACAAACATTGTGACCTCATTAAGAAATAATTCTTAGTTGATCATGATTACAACACTTGGAATTCAACAGAATCCAGGAGCACTGCTGTGACTGGTCACTTCAACTGTAGACTTACAGTGTAACTGCTGGAATCTAGTGAGAGGAGGACACACCCCTTTATAGGAGGTGGCACCCCAAAAGTGAATGTAGGGGTACACAAGCTGAGTCTCAAATATTCCACATATTGACTATGGAAGCCAAAACATGTCAGGTTATTTACACAGATTTTGTGTAATTATAATACTACATATTACAAATCTATATTTGACTCTGTTACACACAATTGACATTTTTACACTTTAACACATGAAAATCATTAAAAACTCAGAAATCATAATGATTGAAATAACTATAAAGTGTTACCGATGCAGGTATCGAAAAACCTTAATTACTTAGTAAATCACTGCTTGCTTGAGCAGCTTGGGCCATAATGTGTACATGTTTCTATTTACTACACTTCTCTGTAAAGAGAACTACAAATTATTCATGTTAATATACAAATTTACAGCGATACTGAAAGTCCACCACATTTCTTCATGGCCATTTTATTCCATCATCTTCCTTGTTTTCACTGCAGCGGTTACACATAAGAAGCCCTCATAAATGAGTTTGTGAAAGTTAGATTTCTGTACAAAGCATGGCCTTGCTGGGCATTTACATGAATAGATATACACCGTGTGAAATGTTTGACTCAACGCAGGGCACAAAGTAGTATTAAACAGCTCTAGCTAATGGCTCCGTGTGCCGTGGGCGACCTATGGACAGAGAGATTTGAAGTACAGTGTGTGACAATGAAAAAATAACTTCCTGTTTATATTTGTCAGTCAGTTTGAGCATGGGGAGGCAAGTGTGAGTGCTGCATGCAAATGACCAGGATGCCTGTGCCTGGCTCCAGGGGGGGATGCTAATGTGAGCGCCGGTCTTTCTTTGGAATGCAACTCGCAAGACGCGAGTGGAGTGCTCGCAAACATGAACTTATACCTGATGAGGTGAACACTGTCATTCAAATGCATCCGAACCAATCAGCATGTGACAGGATTACCGACTTTGCCCTTGCAAAGTCAGGGCCTCTGTGTTGAAGGCAGTTTCAAAAGCAAAAACACAATTTTCTCAGTTGTCATTGGACCCTGAAAAATGACTCATATGTATTCATTATATGTTTGCATAAAAGTAGCTTTCTTTTAGAGCAGCCCTGAATCATATTGTCTTAAAACCTTTTCGCATTGCAGTTTGCATCAGTGGGTTGCATGATTTAGATGCCCGCTGGATATTTCATTGACTGCATTCCTTCAGTCTAAAAGCAAAAACCTTCAATGAATGGTGTGTGTTTTGAATCAGAAATGCCAGACATACCTAAATAAACATGGTTCTCGGTTATAGTATGTAAATAGCTGCTATATTACAACATTTTGTTGAAACATATTACTTGGTTGATTAACCAAATATTCGGTAAATAGGTATGTCATTTTGACATTATCAATTCCACATTTTACAAACCTCTTCAAACCTCCTCTTAACATCAATCATTGCTGTAAGTGGTGATGATGAACAAGAGTGAAATTATGAAGATAACTTACAACCCCAATTCCAAAAAAGTTGGGACATTGTGTACAAGGTAAATAAAAACAGAATGCAATGATTCGCAAATACTTTTCGATTATATCCAATTGATTACAGTACAAAGACAAGATATTTAATGCTCAAACTGATAAACTTTATTGTGTTTCATAAATGTACACTCATTCTGGATTTGATGGCCTCAACACATTTCAAACAAGTTGGGACAGGGAAAGTTGGGTAAGGTTCAAAAAACACCTGTTTGGAGCATTACACAGGTAAACAGGTTAATTAGTAACAGGTGACCGAATCATTATTGGGTATTTAAGGAGCATCCTTGAAAGGCTCAGTCGTTCACAAGCATGTATGGGGTGAGGTTCGTCCCTTTGTAAAGACTGGTTGGGCAAATACTCTAGCAGTTTAGATATTCCGTCCTCTGCAGTCCATAATATCAGTACAAGATTCATAGAATTCAGAGAAATCTTGCACGAAGGGGCAATCCCGAAAACCAATATTAAATGTGCATGACCCTTGACCCCTCAGGTGACACTGCAGTAAAAACCCACATAATTGAACAAAGATACTAAACAGGCTTGGGGAACAGTTTGGAAAGTCATTGTTGATGTCCCTGCTCACAATCTGGCTTTGTAGTAAAAGAGGCTGGCCTCCCTACAGTCCTGACCTGTGTTCCACCAACAATGTGTGATGCATTATTATGTGCAAAATACAACAATGGAGACCTTGGATGGTTGAGTATTGTAATCCTATATCAAGCAAGAATGAGAAAGAATTTTACCATCAAAACTTAAACAATTAGTGTCCTCGGTTCCTTAATGGTTACTGAGTGTTGTTAAAAGAAAGGATAATATATTACAGAAGTAAACATGGTCCTGTCCCCACTTTTTTAGAACCGCCTGCAGGCATCTGTACTGTATTCCACTGAATCGAAGAGGATTTGTAAATCATTGCATTCTGTTTTTATATACATTTATATACACAGCATCCCAGATTTTTTGGAATCGAGGTTGTAAATGTTGCACAGACTAGTGCAATTTTATTTTCTTAAAATGTTCTTTGGTGTTGTGACAGAATGTTTTACTATTTGATATGCTCCGGGATGAATTTTTTGTGCTTCAATTTTCAGTATCCTTTCTTTCTAATAAAATGTCTTGAAAATGTAGCAGACACAGTGTTCAAAAACACCTCTCCACCCACAGTGAGTCATATTACATGTGTGACTGTACTGCAAGCTGCTAGTCAGACATTACAATGCTTTCACTTTTCAAATCAAATCCTATTTTTCTAGCTTTTGGTCGTAAGATTAAATGTTGGACTCAGACCAAACTAAAATTATTTCTGATTTTGTTTATTGACTATTAAAGATAATTATAACACTTGAGGATTGAGTTTTCTGCCACAACCCGCAGCTGGTGTAAATCAATGTTGGTAATTTTCCATAAAACTTACTCTGAATGTGCTTTTATGAGCGTCTCACAATAGCAATAAAAACAAAGGGTGTAAATGATGAAATCTCTGTTTTGTTTGCTTGTAAGTTTAGGTTATGGTATGGTATCTGTGGTTCCAGACTAATGCAGATGGCACAAATTGCCATTGTGTGGAAGAAGGGTGACAAATACAGAAAGAGGGCTCCATCTGTGCTTATAGAACTAAAGCATTTCAATGCTCAAACTCAACCTTTATTCTTTTGTACACAGATGCCAGATGCTTGCACATCTCACCATATACCACAGTCTAAAGTCATGTTTCCATCCAAATTTAGCAAAAATTTTAAGCAAAGCAACATGATGATATTATGAAAAGAGTGCCAGTCAACCACAAACCAACAAAAATGACACATGTCAAGTGCTTCATGAACATCGTGAGTCTGTTTCTATTTCACATTGTCTTATTCTTCAATGAACATACCAACTATTCCTCCTCAGCCAGGCGTAAACTTTTTTTCATTCAGGCATTTGCTCACTCAGATATGTATGTATATATATATAAAATGTTCATAAAGGATCTTCACTAGATAAATGGGCATATAGGTCTTCTGCTTATATCACAACCCATATTTACATTGCACTTTGAATTGCCTTGTGTCTGAATGGTGCTATATAAATAAACTTGCCTTGCCTTAATTCTTAAGTTGCTGGACCTCTAGTGGCTGTAGTAATTTTGACAGCTCCAGAGGAACTCAGGTGACATAGGGAGTAAGGCGGCGGTTTAGGTGGATGGATGGGTCAAAGACGCACAACGTTCTCCCAGCAGAATGGGGTTAAGTAAACGCTGACTTATTTAAAGTTACATATGTTATGTTACATACATCATCTCCATTACTTGACATAGTTAATATACTTGTTTTAACCCAGACCACAATGTCTTGCAGTATGCCTGCTGCTTATACAATCCACCAGTCATATACGTCATTTTGGGAGTCACTGGCAATCAAAATTCTGTCTTTCATATGAGGTTGTGTTGCAAAATCAGGTGCATGGAAATGTGCTCTAAAAGATCTCTCAGTGCAAGTCTAAAAAAGTTGCTACACCATTGCAGAAGCTGGTGGTCGTCCACTGTGGTCCACTGATGCCATTTTTTTTTTTTACAAACTGTTGTTCTGTAGTGAACAAGTAGTTCATCCATGGAGAAGGTGGGCCACAATAACGACTTCATTACATCAGTTTCTACTAATGTTACTACTCACACACATTTGTGTGACCTCACATCACTGTTCATTCTTTTTTTTTTTAAGTTTCTGACTTTAATTGGCTTAAGAATCAATACTACAAAATTCCCAATAATCATCTTTTTTCATTATTTTATTATTATTATTTTTCTTCCTTGCTGGAGTCTGGCTGAAAAACAGCACAAACAGCAGAGCAGCTGCATTTCTTCACCATCATGCTCTTTATTACTGGAGAAATATTCTGAGTTGCCCTTGCCACAGGACAACCTTGTTTACTGTAAACTACAGTCCTTTTTCAGTAGGTAACACAAAAACAGTGTGAGGTAACATAACACCAAGATGAAAGCCAGCTTGAAACAAACCTCTCCTTTGAAAGAATCTGGATATTTTGTGGTGAAAGTCTACAAAAAACAAAAGTGATGCTTTCTTGTTTCATTGTATAAGTTCCATTTCCTGAAACGATGTCCAGACAGGCTTACCCAACATGAGCACCAGCAGTATTGTCAGAATGATGGATAACTTGTATAGAAATTCTCAATAAGTCCTCTATTGACTTTATTCTATTCTGAAAATCTCATGGGAGTATATTTTACGTGTCAACCCACACTTTGAAAAAAACTGGATTCTGTGAAGCAAGTCAATTTCATTTTCTGGTCTGACAATAGATTAAACCAAAGTTGTCACAAGTACAAGAAAACGAATCATGAACCCACATGGACACAAAACTCGGTAACACCAGTAATTCTTTTTAAAAGCAAAGGTAATCCAATAGTGGCCTAGGTGGGTTAAGAGGCCATCTTTGCAGCAGAGCTCCTCCGCTTTTGGCTGATAGAGAGACAGAGAGACAAGGATTACTGCCATCCAAACACCTGGCCTCTCATTGTGAGAAGAGAAGCTATAAATCAGTCGAGGTCTCCATTTAGCCTGCTCTCTTGTTTTCATCCCTGTCATATACACCCAGTCAGTTTAGATTGGTGTATTGAGTTTGCACTTGTATTGAACGTGTTAAGTATGGACTGGAACTGCAGAGTATGTGTGTGTGTCTGTGTTCCAATTTCTTCTGTTGTGGAGCTGCTACATGCTCAAAAATTGTGGTAGATAATACATATTTACACACCATAAACACATACGTTAGAGTTAAGGGTTTTTTTTTACAATAAGAAAAGAAACCCTTCACAGAGATGTCTTTCTGGACCTACAGTCAATAATCAGCAAACAGGAATCACCAAATACAAAATACTTCAGTCTGAAAATGAGTTGAAGACTCTAAAACCACGTTCTCAAAATATTTAGAGCCCCATTCCAAGCACTGTTGTGGTTCAATAATGATCCAAGATCACTTACACTTTTCTGGGCTGGAAAACAAATTTAAAATTGAAGTGTATTCAGTGGAAAATGGTTACAACAGTATTCTCCCCTGTCATGCAACACAATAGGGACACAGACCAAATGGAAGTTTTAATTTAATTATTATTTTGGGCCAAACCTATTTCAAATGTAAATGATACATTTGGTCTCTGTATTAAACTGTTTTATCTATGTTAAATAGCCATTATGAAAAGAAAGAAGGAAAACAACCATAGGGTACCTGCTTTATCCAATATAAATACTGAAGATGATAGTTGAGGATCTTAAGCTGGACTGTCTCCAGTGTTGGGCAGTAATATATTACTATAATATTATTACTTTACCCAGTAATACGTAGTGTAAGGGATTACAATTTCCAAAAACAAGTTATTACAGTTACTCTGAGTTATTGCTTTTTACCCAAGGTATGATAATGTGTATGTGACTAAACAAAAGATCAACAACAACAACAACAAAAAAAACTAAAACGCTATGTAAAGGATGGAGGATGTGGGAGATGGAGGGAAGCATACTTTCCAAAGCTGGAAGTATTGTCATTATTTTGAGTTTGCTTGGCTTCTTGACAGAGAATATGTGGTGATAGAATCAAAATTGTAGGTCACACTCAGACTGTGTCAGACGTTGTTTCCACCACAGCGGACATCTGGACAGATAACAGCAAAACCTTCCTCGACCAGCAGTTTATCTTTGAAACGCAAAAAGCTTACCAACAAGGTAGGAAAGTAATATCGGAATATAGCTAATATATCTAATTGCTTTTGATAGCGAGTAATAAATGAAGTTATTATTACTTTTTAATGTAGTAATAAGTAAAAACTGACTTATTACACTTCCTGAGTAAGTTACCTAACACTGACTATCTCACAAGCAAGTTAAGAGTTGTGAGGTCATGCTAAAGGGTGAGCACCAATAATTGTGGTATTTTCAGTTATTTCAGATTTTAATGGTAAATACACAAAAATCAGAATTAAAAGCAGAGTTATAATAAACCAAATTCAAAAAAATCTATATAGTTTTGTTTCGCAGAAATACTGGCAGTATGGTATGGTATGTTTCCTCTGATTTTCCATTCTATCAACTGTCTCGAGACCTCTCAGATTTATCTTGTGACGCTTTGGGGGTCCCGACCACCAAGCTGTGATCCTCTGCTCCACAGAACTGGTTCTCAACCTTGGGGTTGGGACCCCAACGGGATCACAAGATAATTTCTGGGGGTCGCCAGATGGTTGTAAAGAATAGCAGCAAGCAGCACGGAATCAGAGCCAGGAAGAAGCTCTCTGCGACATCAGCCCCTTAATGATATTCAACATGAGCGACAGGCAATAAAATTATGTAAAATACAGCTGGCCTCACTAATGGCTGAAACTATAAACCAACACAAATATGACAGTCTCCAGCATAAACCACCATGTTCTGAACTGACACAAACACTAACAAAAAGTAACATTTGCATTATGGAACATAAACCACTCAGTCCAGCACATGGCATGATGGGAAATGAGGGTCACATTTTAGACTGTGGAATTGTTTTTATGTTACTTGTTTCCTTAATCTCTCATGAAGTACCATCATCATTTTATGATTTATTACAGTAAATATATTGCATATTTCTTCTTTCTCAGTCACTGGTGACACTTTGCACTATATAATCAAAATAATGTCTTTGGCAGCAACCTGAAGGTTTCCTGTGATTGCTTTTGAGGCCATCTGTGCAGAATATTCCTGGATTTGTGCTCAAGTGCATCTGTGGTATCTCTGATTCAAACAGCAGGAGACTTTCGTACAAAAAGTCACCATAGATCCTTGTTTTTAACCCAGATTTTCACCTAAATCAATAAACTGGAGTTGCATTTTATAGACAGACTTTTACTTTGATTATGTACTAAATTCTTTTCTATATGTAGATGCTGTTTTTGAGATAAAACCACATTTTCTGTTGTGTTTAGGTGTGCTACTCTTGTTTCAGGAATATTAATCTGAGCAAAGGAAAGGAGAAGACATAATGAAAACAGCGTGGGCCTGATGAGAAATAACCTAAGCCTTGTAACCAGAGACTCTGAAGCACTGACTCACTCTAATGGGAAGTGCTCTTTAATGAGAAGTGCTAGTGATTGTAGGTGGTGGTATTAAGAAAGGCAAAGGAGGACTGAAAAGTCAAGGGTCACACCCGCTCACCTCCTTGGGCTTTGTTCTCCATTACCACAGTGGTATACAGTGCTCACGCCGCTGCTTGCATTACGCTCCGACATCAAAGAGGAGACTCATTTTCTGCCCCTTTAGCGAAGGACCCAGGGAAACAGAGATGCTGAAGAGTTGCATGCTCATGTTTATGTGAGGACTGGGATGGGAGTGTGAGGGGATGTTGTTGTTGCTGTTGAGGGATAATGTGTGTTTTTGGTTGCTAAGGAACTGTCTGGCAGACCATCAGAACAGACAGAAGCAGAGAGAAAGATCAACACTGAAAAAAAAAACCTTTTAGGATTTTTGCAAAGTCAAAAAGGATTCTCGATACTCTTTACAAAAGAATATAGTTGAACATGAAAGAAGGCAGTGAGAATGTAGTCTTTTAGTCTTTTGATTTGAGTGTAATTTAACACCCAAAAATTTACAAGATAATGCCAATGTATTCAGTTTGAACAGGACAGGAGGATTACAGGTGAACCTAAAAGAATAGAAAAAAAGAGCATATCTTTTTTAAGTTTTCAATGTTTTTATTTATTGGTTTATTTATTTATTATTTTTCTATTTTAATGCCGAAGCACACTGACTATGTTCATCAAACAGATTGTGCATACTGTATGCACGCCATACAGTAATTTCTTCTACTGTAATATCATGGTCACCTCTGCTTCGAGCAGGCTGGAAGACTAAAATTATGAGCAGATTGTCTATAAATGACTATTTACATTCCCATATTATCAGTAATTCTGCAGCCATACAGTACAGTCACAATGTGGTATGTGTGTTCACTTATGAATATGATGCATTTGCCAAAAAAAATGATCAGGATGATTATCAGGACTGATTTCCAACAGGTTCTCACTCCCAGCTCGAGAGACCCTGGCCCTGTACTTCAAACTATGACACTGCAGGCACCCCTCAAACATCCGTTTTGCACATGCAGGGCTCTGCAGTCAAGTTACTAATTAATAATTATAATAAATACGCGAGTCTGGCTAGATTTTCAAAGTAAAGGCACAAAAACTACTTGTTTCTGAATGCTGCTTTATCACTTGACTCACCTGACTGAACCTATCTGTGAATCTGTGATATTTCCCTGTGATAAAGCTGAACAATTGCACTGTAAATTGCTCACAGCAGTGAACAGAACGTCTAGACAAAATCTTGCTGTTGATTGCTACTGAAGCTTCAAAGCCCAAAATATGGCATTTGGAACAGCCCTACTTTATGTCACCTGACGTCAACAGCACATTAAAGCGTAATGCTTTAAATGATGCTACAGGTTCACCTACATCATCATCATCATTTGAAGCACGTGAGCACTGACCAACTGCCATATTTGATGCGTTGGGAGTGAGAAGAGGCTGGAATTTCTCATAAATCTACCTTCTGTCATGCGGAGGATGTTGATGTTTGTGCCCCCCTCATACTGTCATCATGTGTGAGGGGCTCACAGCTACAAAGAACACACACAATCCTAGTAAGATTGTTTTCATAAAAATGGTGACTCTGAATTATAGTCTCTTAGAACTCAAAGCTATGCCGTTAATACAGTATGTTACAGTGCAGTGCTTAGGCTTGTGTGAGAGTCTTTTTCGCGGGTTCACTGTTGATAATGAGAGGTTAAACCTTCAGGACTTGGGTTCATTCTTAAATTTAGGTCTTACAACACTGAGCCATTTAAGAAAGCACAAATCCTCCTTGTCTCTTTTTTCTCCCTCCAGTTTTCATTCCTCCTCTGTGCAGCTGGTACAATATCAATTAACAGCTTACCTTATTACTGTAATTTCATCCTATCAATATTCATCATGACTCCAAGCTTTATTGAACAGTCAGGGAACAGAAAATATAATGAATGCATTAGTTTCTTATGTTTTCAATGGATGCTTATTGAAAATTTAATACAGGTCTATAAATGAAATTGTGTTTATTTGCAGCTGTGCTTGTTGAGAGTGCCCTACCGTGTGTTTTTAATGCAAACTTCAAGGAACAGTCATGTTACTGCTGGAAACAGAATAAGTTTTTGGTGTGTGGGACCGTTTAATTTAACTTAAACCAAAATTCCTTCTCCTTTTAGGTGCTAATTACTTTGACATAAACCACAGCTTATGAATTCAAAGATGCCCCGTGGAGTTTTCTTGTAAACAAACTCATATTCTGTTCACCTTTAGATAGTGCGCTGTGTATCCTTGAGGTCTAACATGTTGAATGTTTTCTTCCTCATAAAGTGAATTTTACTTCAAACTTAAACCCACATTGTTCACATCCATTTGCAGTTGTTCCATTCTCCTTCATTGCCTTTGTTGGTGTGTTACCATCACCTGTATAACAGTGGGATGGTGTGAAACCATTGCTGGGAGTGAGAATTCCGTCACTTGCATGCACGTGGGCATGAATGTGTGTCCTTGCGCAACTGCATGAGAACAAACACAAAGGGAGCCTATGAAGCTAAACTGGGGCCAAAAGTTTTGTACTTGAAAAAATAAAATTTGAAACTGAAAATTCAAGTTTTGATCTTGAATTTTGAAAAATACATCAATGTATTCAAAATAAAAATAAGTGTACAAAAAGTTTTTTCAGGTTAAATATAACTATGATTCACTCTGGTAATTCTTTTGAATAAATGATTTATTTTCATTTTTCACTTTCATATATTTTGATATTTGGGATCCTATTTCTTTCAGTTGCGCCTTTTTTCTTTTCAGATTCAGATCTTATTTTTTACAGTTTCAAATCTTTTTTTCAGTTTCAGATCTTTCTTTTTCAGTTTCAGATCTTTTCTTTTCAGTTTCAGACTTTTGGCCCTGATTTAGCGTTGAGTTTAATTGTTTTAGTTCCTACGTTCCCTGAAGGCAACGTGACAGGGGAAGGTCCCTAGCCTTTTTGTTAAGCTGTCTGTCATGATTCCACACCCCTCCCAGTTGATGGCACGGCCTCCACGCTAAATCAGGGCCAAAAGTCTGAAACTGAAAAGAAAAGATCTGAAACTGAAAAAAAAAGATTTGAAACTGTAAAAAATAAGATCTGAATCTGAAAAGAAAAAAAGGTGCAACTGAAAGAAATAGGATCTCAAATATCAAAATATATGAAAGTGAAAAATGAAAATAATTTATTCAAAAGAATTACCAGAGTGAATCATAATTATATTTAACCTGAAAAAACTTTTTGTACACTTATTTTTATTTTGAATACATTGATGTATTTTTCAAAATTCAAGATCAAAACTTGAATTTTCAGTTTCAAATTTTATTTTTTCAAGTACAAAACTTTTGGCCCCAATTTTGCTCCATAGACAAAGAGAGTTAGGAACAGAAAAAATGTCTGTTGGTTGCTGTCATGTGTGAACTGTCATACAATTAAACCATTTAGTCAACCAGGACTTGTTGACTAAAACAAGTCCTCATACCAAAAGACAGAAAAGATTGTTTGTAACTGACTTCAGACACAAAATCTATAAGCATTTTCTGGACTAGTGCTCCTTTCATCAGTACGTTTCATACCCAGATTACACTTTATCTGTTCTCTCCAAAATGATGCATAAAACATTTTCAGATCTCTCACCTGTATGGTTAATATCAGTCTATATTAAGGCAACTAAAACTGCTTGATTGAGGTTGAGAGAAGATCCTGGTCATAATTAAAAGAAGTGAACATTGACTGCTAGTAGAAGACTGTAGTCTAATGATTGTTCTTCTGAGACAGAAGAATAATTATTTGCATGACAACACAAGGTAATTTGTAACAAACATGCAAACATAGGTCACAAGTGTTTACAAGTTCTCAAGTGTTCTCAAGTTCTTCATTCTTTGTCACGCTCTCTGTGACACAGACGAACAAGGTCCCTTTCAGCCTCTGTAAGAGATGCACCAGGCTTTCAAGTTGCTTCAATGTAAAGCCATCCACTTCAGGTGGTATAGTATAATGAGAGAGAAAGTCAACGTATGGAGGAGTTGAGCTGGATGAGAGCATCAAGCACACACAGGACTTTAAGACAGGAATCCAGGTTCTCCCATGTGAAACCAAAGTGTTCTCTAAAGTTTTAAAGTAAATTACATTAAGTGCAAGTGTGACTTGTGTTAAGAGTGATGTGGAGAGAGTTTCCTTTTTTTTTTTTTTTTTTTTGCTGTTGAAATCTGAATCTAAACCTCAGTGAGGTAGCATTCAGCTAGACAAAACTGACATTGTTGCAGTAGTATAATTAGAAATCACTGTCAACAAAAAAGCGATTTGTATAGAAACATTTGCAGGGTTGACTGTCATGGTGAAAAAAACAGCTAAACATTTTGAGTGTACAGCTCACACAATGATGAAACAACTTTTCATTTTGGTACCATTGGCCAGTTTACTGACACAAAAATTAGGTTTTGAAACATGAATGAAATGTTTTGGTTGAGTCATTTGCTTTTGCAAAAATGCAACAAGGTTGTGTTGTTCCATGAGAGAAACTTGAGAAAACTTAAGAAAAACTGCAATGCCTGGCACAGGGTAACAAAACCAAATGATATGAGCTTATGCATACATTTCCCCAACCAAAGTTACAGTGAGTAGTATGTTAGCCCATTAAAAAATTAGAGGGATTAATTTTCTCTAAATAATTTTATTTGTGACATTACATTTTGCGGTTATGGCGGTGGAAACACTACCACACGGGGCTCCAAAATCAACAAGTTTATTTAAGTTCCTTGTTGTAGCTTTAACAAGAGTATTATCCTAGCAAAATGAAAATACTACAACCAACAAGGTTACTTAACCACTCTAACTTAGCCTAAGTCAATCTACTGTGCTGAAAACAGTAAACAGAACTCAGATACATGTAATTCACATGCATGAGGTGAAATCAACAACCAGGAAACACAAACAGGGTGTATATCTATGTTAGGCAAGACGTGAACCCTGTAAGATTACACATGGTTAGTTTGGCTGGGACTTTCTGCTGGTGGCAACCTTCCCACTAGTGGGAGCAGGGTAGAGAGAGCAGACAGGATGGCCCCCAGCCTGTCCCAGCTGCAAGATCAGCACCATGGAGAGAGCTACAGTCTTGACATGACGTATGTGTGAACCAACTGTTAAGCTGTGAACCAAAGAGAGACAATGGTGTAATATTAAGATGATAGATTCACTTGAACAAGTAGATAAATAACCAGAGTGAATCATACAATTTGGTTTATGAAAAGCAGGTATGTTGCATACATAGTCATGTATTTCCTTCTTTCAGGTGAATTCCCCTTGATTCATTTAAGTATTACAGACCTTGAATTGGACTTACTTCTGTGTATTCTGTGGATGCAGTGTCTAAAACTGACTTTTTAAATGCACTTGGAGCTACTTCAAAGGTGGTGTTTTTTTTCCCTTTTCTGTCACATTTTTGATGCAGTTGCAAAAATGTTTCTGAAGGTTGTTTTTGAAGGTTGTTTTTGTTTCTAATCCGGCAGAACATGTGATTTCCTCTCCCTGCTTCGTGTTGTTCAGGTTGTATGAGAAGCTGAACCTAAAATATAAATAAATAAAATAAAGGCAGAAGCTACAGTATAATTAATTTTCCCCGATTGGATGAAATGAAGAACTAATGATTAATCTTGACCTCTGCTTCCACAAACATCACTTAGATGATTTAAATAAGAAAAGAAGATACAGTCAACATGTGCAGAAAAAAATATATTAAAGAATATATTCATTGTCAGTGTGACAAATTCACTGTTTTCCTGGTCTACATGTTTTTCTCCCTCTCTGCTTCTTTTTGTTTCCTACTGTCTCTGCATGTGTCCATAATAAGACCCCAAAAAATATCACGCCGTGATTTCATGCCTCCTCCTTCTTTGTGTTCTAGCAGAAGACTACAATTACACAGAGAGTCCATAAATGACTATGTTTACTCATGCTTCAAGCATGGTATTCACCACAGGTATTAGAGCACTGAGGATGGAAAAAAGGGGAGGATAAAAGACAGACAACGAAGAAAAAGACTTTCTAATAATTAATTCAATTTATAACACAACTGTTTATCCAGTTACAGAATAAAGTGAATAAAAGAAATGTCAATTCAACAACATCATCTCCAATCCATTCATTTGTGTTCAGCTGTTTTGTATTAATGTATTAATCAGTGGCAATTTTCAGTGCAATTGAATGCAGTTATCAGCTGTTGTTTTGCCTTTTGTTATTTATAATAATGGTGAAATTAGCAGAGCTGTAGTCAACCAAAGAAAATCTGGGTCGACTGAAATTCTACCTACTCTTCAACCAATCAATTGATCTCCGAGGAAGAAAAACTGCACATTATCTCACAATTAACTAATTGGCTATACTTAAAAGTTGACATACTGTCAAGGCTTGTTGCAGTTTACCAAGTTAGATAATACCTGTTATTTCTGTTTATTGAGTCTTCTCTTTGTTATTTTCTTTTTTTTGAAAGTGGAACAAGAAAAAGATTTAAAGTTGGATTGCATTCATTTCTAGCACACTAGTGAACACCTGAATTGTTGTTATATGTCATATTGAAAAATTTTGATGGACCATAATACTGTTGCTATTGTTTCTGAATTTATTTTTAGTGTTCATTATAGATAATGTTTGTTTGTTTGCTTGTTTGCTTGTTTGCTTGTTTGTTTAAGTCAGTTTAGGCAGACTTTGAGCAATTATTGGGCTGGAAAACATCAAATCAATCTTGCAACACTGAGTGACACTAACTTACAGCTTAAATGGGCACCAATCAAAATTACACAGCTTTGCCAAACAAATGAATTCCTGCAGTTTGACCATTTCTTTTTCAGATGTAGCTATATCATTATCTTAAGGGTATGTTTATCAAGTACATTTACAGAGCAAAACCGGCTTCCATATAACAACAAAGCTAATCACTAATGCAGCTCATGCCGCAGTATAAATTTCCACAAAAAGCAACATGAAAAAAACAGTCAGCAGTTACCAACGTCTGACCTACAACTGTTATTATTTACTTGGCTTCGAATGAGGCTTAAGATTCACACAGTTGCTGGAACTCGACATTGTGTCAAATAGTTTGCAAAGTGCCAAGTGAATCTTCAGTATAAAACCTGTCATTCAACAATAAAATACATCAGATTTGCAATATCCTCCCTGCCCTCAAAAATAATGGTGCCTATTTTTTTTTCTCCTTCTTAAAGTAACACCAGCAACTGTCCAACCAATGGGAATTTGATGGCACAAGAGCATATCGACCAACCATTCCAAAGGTGTCAGCCATAGAAGTGAGTGGTTATATCTCTTTCTTATAGCTTAACATGATCCACAGTCCAATAACAAAATAATTTCTGGTGTATGTTGGGATTTGGAATCATTCCACTTCTCCCATGTTTCATATAACACAGTCTAGAAATTGGCATTGAAGTCATGCAGACATGAAAGGCTTGGAATGAAAGAAAGATTTCTTCTGCAGACAGCGGCAGAGACAGAGAAATAGAGAGATCATCAACTGGTTCCATGAACACAGTCAGTCACTCAGTCCACTAGTCTACTAAAGCTGCCTTCCACTTCTCCCTCATCACAAAATGACACTGGAACATAGCACATGTTAACTTATTTTGCCTCAAAATAGAATAATAATAGTGTAATGATGCATTATTTAATTTGTAGCAGTTTTTCAGAAAAAACTTTACCCCGCTGTAACACCATGGCAACATCACCACAAGTGATTAGAGCAAGAGCCACAAAAGTGTTGATGATAATCTCATCAATTTACCCCAGAACACATTAATGCTACCACTACAATAGATTGTTTTTTTTTTTAGCAATTAATTTACAGTTACAGGTTGGTGTTACAAATAAACTCTCAACAGAATTAGCCTAGGGATCTTTGGAATTCAAATTTGTGTCATACTGTAACCACCAAAAGAGGTTTTTTTTTTTTTTTTTTTTTTTTTTGCTTTGGCTGATTGCTCCTTGTTTTTCTCAGAATACAGTTGTACAGAGGAGCAAAAAGGGATACAAACTTTGATATATGCAGATGTTGTCATTATATTAATTAACATCATGTTTACATAGGAACATTACACTAAAACTGAGTTTCTTTTTAAGTCAGATTCATCTGTCTGTAGCAGCACTGGGATGCTGATGTGAAAACTGTTGGAAAAAAGACCCCCGTTTACTCTCCCACTTCTGCAAATACCAGAACACCACTGTTCATGGCTGACATTTGGTGGCCTTTGCTTTCATCTGATGAAAAAAAAATAGACAACTCATTTTAGCACAATAATCTGTTCTTTAATAGATATTTCAAAAGCTCTAAACTGAAATGCCAAAATACGATTATAACATAGAAAAATTTAAAAAAATGGAGCACCATGGAAGTGAGCCTTTAAGACTTTTAACAATGAAACATTTGTCCAAGGGCCTGTAATGTGATTATTATACATGTATTCAACGAATTTACCTCATATTTTGAATATAGGAACAATGGCCTTACCTTGTATGCAAATTTGGCACTCAAAGCTAAAATCAGTTCTGTAGCATCATACATATCATTATGAAAAAAAGATAGTTAGTCCTTGATTATGATTGGCTGATCGACATAATTTTGATTTACTGGATGAGTGGTGTAAAGAGATGGACAGGATGGAGGAGGAAGCACAGACTATTAAACATGGCATCCATCTTTCAGTCAAAGGCATGCCCTTAATTATGCATAACTTTAAAGCGATATTCCACTCTTAGATAATCATCCACTCAATATGTACTCACCCCTATGCTGATGTGAAGATGGGTGAAGATCTTCAGTTCACAAAACAATCCTGGAGTTTCATCAGAAAACAAGGTTGCAGCCAATGTCAGTGAATGGAGATCAAATGTAAATGTAAAAAAAAGAACACAAAACAAACCCAAAATGTCTCCATCCTGCTCATGTGGTGTAATCCAAGTGTCCGCGAGCCGCGACATTAAAATTTAACCACAAAAGACGCAATTTGCACCATGTTTTTAGCCGAAATGTCAACTGTAGCATGTAGCAGGTAGCATGTAAACATGGCGTCGACATTTGATCTCCATTCACTGCCATTGTACTGGATTCGCTGCAACCCTGTTTATGAGTCTGGGGTGGAGTATCCTTTTAAGCTGAACATTATTTAAACAGGTGAGTTGTAAAATTCACACCCATACAGTTGTCATGACTGAGGAACGATAGAGATCAAAACCATTTTTGTTCCGGGCTGTACGCATGTTTCCTGCTGCTGTAAAGTTGGACATTTTAATCTGGGAGGTCTACGGCTGCTTGAGAGGAAGATTAAGAAGAAAGGAGACATGGTGAAATTGAAGTGCTGGAAAAGTCAAGAAACAAAGAAATGTCATGCCTAACAATGCACCTTAGCTGTTCTAAAATTGCTGTAAAAAACAGCTTCTTATGGCCTATTATACGAGTAAGAAATGTAAATGTCTCATTGGGATAGATTGTACTGTACCTCAATTAGAATCATTAGTACCCTGACCTCATTAATTAACTTTGCTGTACAGATAAACAACACATTTTTCATGCAATATGGACTTCTAAGAATTTAGATTTGACATGCATTCTTCTACGTTCATTAATGATACATATTGGAGGTGCATAAAGACAGCATTGCTTGCATCTATAAGTGGCTGTGGTTTATACTGGAAGGCACATTGGCCTCATTCACCAACAGCGTGCACACACTCATTTGTACTAAACTGTGCTTATAAACATTTTAGGTACAATTTGGGATCGATATTTTCTTACCCGAATGTGTTTCTACTCTGTGAACAAATTTAGATCTGCCTCAGACCACACATACTCACAAATGATGACAGCCTGGCTGTCTTAGAAATGTTGAGAAATGAAATTCAAACTTGAACTAAACATAAAGCATATCAAAACCACATTCATTAATTATAAATGTCATATCATAAACATTCATCATAAATGTCATGATTATCTGTGTTCATGTTAAGCATTGAAGCATTGCAATTTATGAGTGTATTGTGCTAGATTATTAATTATGATTATAATTATGATCATTGGGTGAAAGTCCCTGCTGATTATCATCATTTTCACCTTCATTTTTAAAAAAAAATCCCACTTATAGATATTTCCCATAATTGCAATGAATCTCTTATCTTAAGCTGACAGATCAGGTGCTCCTTGTTCTCCACCTGCTTCTTTATTTTTCTTCTGGTCTGCTGTTCTTTTTAACACATAATCTTTAATGTCAAACCATTTCTTTTTCATCTGAGAAACAGTCCATCTCTCCTGGGACACAACACAACATGCACCACTTTGGTTATTGCAGCCCAAGGAGTTATTATTATGAGTCTTAGTGTGCCTTCTCTGTCCTCCTCCTCGAACACGGGCAGTACAGCGGTGTGTCCACGGTACAGACTGAATGTGAAGAGGCGGCGCTCAGCGCTGGTCGAAAGCTGATGAATCAGAGAAATAAAACGTTATTTCCTGATTGTTTCACAGTGGTTAAACTCTTAACACAAATAAACTCCCCCATGCACCACAGCAATGTCTGATTTGGCATGAATGTGAGGTTACAATGACTTTATCACTTTCTCTATGATACTCTTGTGTGCAAACATATTTCCTTATATAGAGAAAAGGGGGCATGTCAGTATGCAGATTGCTCTCAGTTTAGAATGATTCTGATTCACTAACATACTTACGGTGGTAAGAACAAACTGAGCTGGTGCGCATGTCTCATGAATCAGATGGTGATTTTGCGCAGGAACTTAATTTGCCGCACAGTCAGGAACATTTCTACGCTCGTTAGTGAATGAGGCCCATTAAATTGGGCAAATGTTTTATTTTACAAATTTTTCTATGAAATATATTTCCACATCGCTATACTGTACTTTTCACCTCTCTTTCTCTGTTTTAATTTTTAAGCTAAAATAGATTTTATGAAATGTCTGATCCCCACCTCCACCTCCCCTTTAACTGGGGTACATTGGAACAGAAAAAAATATTTACAAATCAAAGGATTCTGTTTCACATTGGAAATAGAAATTCTGCAGTATACAAAAAATATCTTTGAATTGAACCATCTTGGTGCATATAATCATTGATTGATTAAGGTTGATGTGACCTTTTTTAATTATACCCAATAAAAATGGAGTTGACTTTTTTCAAATGAGCAACTTTAGATAGAATAGAGTTTCCATTGCATTATTTATGCTTTTCTGAATAACGTTTTTTGATTCAGGTCCGTGCCTAGAACATATTTGGCTGGGTTAATTCTTTAAACAATAAATATGCGATTAAATATGGATGCTACAAAACCAAATACATCCCAGAGGGAGTGAAACAGTGGCTCAACATTAGCCCAGACTGACTCAAAATTTACCTTGCTGAACTTGCATTCTACTGCCTCTGCTCTATAACCAAAAACAAATAAAAATGTTCCAAGAAAGAAGCTGCACTGAAATTAAACTTCAGTTTTAGTCTTGGAAACATCCACACCATTATGAGTGACACAAATCAGAAAATCCCTACAAATCACATGGCGAGAATGCTGTGGCATGTGCGCAGACAGGCTGGTTATGTGCATTGACGTCTTTGATTTAGATGGCTTGCAGATTCATGAGCAAGGCTTATTAGCAGTCTGTAAATGCCCCTGCAAATGGGCTGATCTATTATATACAACATGAAGCACTGGCACTTTCAAAGAGGTAAAGGGGGATTTTAAAAAGGACACATTTGGAGATAATTACATGAACACGCTGGAAGTGAATTCATAATTTAGTTGACATTCAGAATTCTTTATTATCTGGTTAATTAGCTCTAGTTTGAGATTTCTCTTAATCAGAGCACTTGATCTGCGAAGCACGATGACAGTGTGTCAGTATATACAACATACTGCATTTTCCGTGGGATAGATAGATAGATAGATAGATAGACACATAATACATAACTACACACACACATACACACACAAACAGAGAGAGAGAGAGAGAGAAATGTGTGTGTATATATCATCATATACTATAATCATCAATGTACCTTTTTCCTGAATAATAATGAGCAACTTCAGATAGAAAACACATATTTAGATACAGGTGCATTGCACAGACAGACAGACAGACAGACAGATAGACGAAGATAGATAGATAGATAGATAGATAGATAGATAGATAGATAGATAGATGTAGATAGATAGATAGATAGATAGATAGATAGAGATGAGATGAGACGCAAAGAGATGTCATTATCTACATCTGTATGTTTAACCATCAAAATTATCTGTCTCTGCATCTGTATTAGGATGTGAATCAAAGTAGGTTCAGTTTATCGTGTCAATTGTTGTGCCTCCAAAGCATCAACTTACTTTAATATTATCTGTAATTAATTTTGAAATATATTTCTGCATCCTCTTATTGTACTTTTCATCTCTCTCCCTCTTTATGAACCACCCCTCACCCCCACCCTTTAACCGGGGGACACTGAACAATCAGAAACTGAGAAAACTGTTTTGTTAATCAAAAGATTCTGGTTTTCATTGTAAAGATATGAAGATATAAAAATATCCCTCAGCTACGTTCATGTTTCTTGATGTTTTAATTTTACTGCATATATACACACATATACATACACACACAATACACACACATACACATACACACACACACACACACACATACACACACAGAGAGAGAGAGAGAGAGAGAGAGAGAGAGAGAGAGAGAGAGAGAGAGAGAGAGAGAGAAATGTGTGTGTATATATAATCATATACTATAATCATCAATGTACCTTTTTCCTGAATAATAATGAGCAACTTCGGATAGACACATATTTAGATACAGGTGCATTCCAGACAGACAGACAGGCAAGCAGACAGACAGACAGACAGACAGACAGACAGACAGACAGATAGATTCATTCATTCATTCATTCATTCATCATTCATTCAGTTCATACCAACATACATAGCTATGCTCTACAGTGGTGTTATTTGCTCATTTTGCTGATAACAACTGCAGTGTCCATACATTAAAAAAATTATGTCCTAGGACAGAAAGGCTCTTCTAAACTCACCACTAGATGGTGGTAATGTGTTTCCCACCCCATTCCTATCAGCAGATGGATGTTCCTTTGTAAATGCTTGAACCATTTAAGGTTAAACACATTAATTAAGCATATTTACTTAAAAAAATGTAGATGGATTTCCTACTGTAGTAAAAAAAAAATGCATAAAAAGATTTCAAAAGTTTTGCTTTGTAAGAGCTGGGTCTATCTTCTGAAACCACAGAAGTTAGAAAAAACAATGTGTGGTTGCCATGGACAACCAGACATTAAAGTATGGTGTAAAGTATAGAGAGTACTTTTTTTTTCTTTTTTTTTTTTTTTTACAATTGATGAGGACTGTGGGGATGTAGAAAACACTGGGAATGGATAATGGAAACAGTGTAAATTGAATACAACATATCACTGTAAGTAAGCTATTACTTCTCAGCCCATTCATCTTATGGGAGTGCAAAGCAGCTTTGGCTCTGACAAATAGCACACAGTAAATAACTCTGATGCTTGTGGGAAATGTACCTAATGTAAGCGCCACCGCCCAAGTTTATTTTCCGTGTGAAACATCATTGTGAGTAACACCTGTATGTGTGTCACGGTGTCATAAGGTTGTCTCCTGCTGTTGCGTACACCAACTGATGATGAACACAACCCGTATGCATACTTCAAGGCCTTTAGAGTCTACAAAAGCTTGCCAGCAGCTCTCAGGGAATCAGGTGCTGCACTCTCACTTCAACATGATGCACATCTAAGCGCAGGCACTGCACCGCTCTATGGGGATGGGTTGGAGTCTTTGTCTTCCTTTCAACCCCTTTGATATCTCCTGGTGGGAGGGTGGGGGAGGGCGATGGGTTGGGGGCAGGCAGTTTGCATGTAGAAGACAGGGGGAAAAAAATTGCAGAAGTGAGAGAGCGGTGGAAACAAGGTAGGTGGGTGGAGGGTGGGATCATTCCTCCGGTGATGGGAAGCAAAACATTGCCTCCTGTTTCGCCTGCGCTGCCCAGGATCAGAGCACGCAGCCACCGTGGATTACTCAGTACACATGTTGCATGCTGTTATTTATATACTGTACTGTGAATAAGAAACGGTGGAGGATAACATCATAAGAATGAAAAGAGGATACAGTCTCGCATTTCCCTGTTACTGTAACATTTAACTCCACCACTGAAACCACACTATGAACCTGGAGACCTTGTAATAGCATCTTGTGACATGTGATCCTGATCCATGTATCACAGTAGTGTGTCCCGTTCCATACTGTGAACTGTATTGCTGTGTTTCTTTGCTTCAATGACGTCCTGATGTTATATATGGCTTTAAAGCTGCTATAATCAATATTTTTATATTAAAGGTAGTGTAAAGCATCAATAAATGTGTGTTCTGAGTTTGTCGTAGAAATATGCATTATTAAACACCCAGACAATTTTAAATGATTAAATAAATTCCTAAACAGCAAGCATATAAAATTAGGTTTCAAAAACATGAAAAATGCAGTTTTCTCTGCTCTGAAACACTGGGGGCACCACTACAACCTGAAAACAACCTGAAACACAAACAGCTCTGTCTGTCAGCTTTATTTTACTTGTTCAGACATGTTTGAGCCACCAGAGCCAGAGGACGGTGACAGGATGATACTTAATTTTCTTCTGTGTTGGATTATTAAACTGCTGGGCTGATTTGGACTGAAAAATTCGCTGAGGGTTACGTTTGTAACTGACCACTGGAGAGGGGAGATGGAAGCAGTATCGTTCGTGCGTTGGTTTGTGGGACTTATTTAGTGTCAAAGGCCCAGGGGGGCCCATGCAAAGGTCTATGGTGACCCTTAAATGGGATCAAGTACAACGATTTATTTATTTATATCAGTGGTTTTCAAATGAGGGTCCAGAGACCATCAGGGGTTGTTGAGTGGGTTGTAGGGATGCAAACAGCAAAAGGAGGGATAGAATATTTTTAGTTTTATCACATTTTTTGGAATTAATTTAATTTGCATCTGTTGTGAGGGTCCTCAACATGAAAAATTTTGGGAGTCCCTGACTTATGTCACTGACAATACAATTTGCATTTTTACATGATAAATAAATGAACTGTTATCATTAAGAAATATTCTAGCTCATCATCATCTGATATCCCACCCCCACTGTTATTGTGAAAATGGTATGGTCTGAACATTTAGCCTGTCAAACATGCAAAACACCCATGTACTGCTGATATATAGTGAACTGACAAGGTAAGCCAAAATGCTGGGCTCAGAAAAGAAAAGCCGGGGTACGGAGAGAACAAGAAAATTAAATGAGCAGGCAGACGATGGCAAAGCAAATGGCCAGCAGGCAAAGCTGAATGTGGCAAATCTGAGGAGCTAGGCAGACTGGCAAATAAAACTTGAGCAATTAATGTTAGTACATTTCACTTAACTAGATTTAACCCCCTCAAAAAAACACTGCTGCACTGCCCTCATAAGGCTATATATTACAATCTGCTCATGCTGGAGTGTGTGTGGATGAGGGGCCTGATTTTAACAATTTTGTCCCCTGTCCATAATCTTAATGGTCTGCTTGGCTGAAAGGAAAGTCAATATTGGATATATATTCATCAGATGGCCAGAAACACACCAAATGAATGCTACTCTTGCTCCATATTAGTCTGATGAGTCAAGAATGGTAACAAGTTTGCCTTATGAATTCAAAAGGGGATAATATATCAGTGCTGTGTTAACTTGGTTCCACTGGTGGTGGTAGTTCCCCTAGTAGCCAAAAAAAAAGAATAATAAATTGAAAATCATAAATTTGTCTTACTGATTTGATAAGCAGAAAAAAAAATCTGCTTTCATAAACCATTACCGCTTGTTCTACTACTGTAGAAACTGCTTATATGGATCAAAATTCCAAATGCTGTTTAAATAATTAGCTTATATAGAAGTAGTTCAGTTACAGTGTTCAGTCTTTTCATACATGTCAACATATGGAAAAATAGAAAATAAAAAACTATGAAATTTCTCTTTTTTGAATTTTACTCCCATAATCCATCTGCTTCTGGCTGCTACCTGAGGCTGCTGCTGTATGCACAGTCATTTTCCTTCAATGAAAAATGTCTTGTCCTCAAAGCTTATGACAAGCTGCCAAAAAAAGAGCCAACGAGTTGCAGAAGCAAACCTATAAGCTATACAGTACTGTACTGTATTATACTGTATTTGAATTATACACTATACAGTAATTTAATTTTTTGCAATAATTTGAAAAACGTTTGAAACAACTGTACCGTATTTAGTTAATAAAATTCATGGCAAAGTTGTCTGTTTCATTACTTTATATTCATGTAGTGAATTTAAACAAATGGTAATGGTAATTAAATGGTGATCTACATGAGAAATAAAGAAAATTTTAGAAAAATAATAACCATCTGCTTATAAATTATCAATTTGACCATGACAGACATGAGGTTTCCAGTGTACCATGCTCTATTGATCAGATTTTTGTGAAGACATGTGTAAGTATTCAGTCTTATTCCTATTTAAACCTGAAATATAATGGTTAATACTTTCTGAAAGTGAAGTGAGAATTCAGTCGTTTAGCTGCTGTATACATAATGGACTTCTCCCTGATTCCTCTCGAGAGCACAGCAGCTTGATGTGTTGAAGGAACCAAGCTGAGTCACTCTGCATTAATCTCCATACCTGTTCACCGAGAAAAGAAAAATGTCTGGAAATGTTCCCCAAGTCTGAGAAGCTGGTCACTGTGGTACCACAGTGCAGTGTCACTCCCATCACCTTTAATGGGTAGGGGGGAAGGTGACTCCGTGTGGGTGTCTGTCTGTCTGTGTGTGTCTACTCCCTGACATACAAGCTGACCGAAGTGACTGCCGACCAGATGGACCCTGATGCGGATGGCTTGATCAAGTGGAGCGTTATCAGACCACCCACTCTGGCTGACATAAGCTGTGAGGGCTAAGCGTATTAGGAGGCAGGGGGTCCACGGGGACTATGGAGACACTTCAGAGTAATAAACTCATCAGGAGAGAGACAGATACACCTGTTCGCTACAGGGTGACTGAGACAGAGGGCACCGAGCAGGAAGGAGACAAGCAAGATAGTAGGAGGAGTGGTTGGTGTAGTGCACAGACAGAGAGAGGAGATAGAAGCTGAAGAAGGAGAGAGGTTAGTGTTGTGCACGGACAGAAAGAGGAGATAGCTGAGGACGGGGGAGAGGTTGGTATAGTCCACAGACAGAAATTGGAGATAGCAGCTGAGGAGGGTGGGAAAGAGGGAGATAAAGAGGGTGAGACTGTGACCATCCTCAGAGTCAAAATCGCCTTAGACAAGACAAACAGAGCTGGCCTAGTTGAGTCCAAGTCAAACCAAACATCAAAGAGGAAATCTAAAATCCTGTTTTCAAATCCACAATCTTTTGAAATCAAAATGACAATGCTCCTCTACTAGTGGGGGGAGGGTGCTCTCACTGGTGGCCCTGTGATTGTAAAAAATGCTGCAAAAGTGCTCTCTTGGTTGCCCCTAAGGTAGAAAAAACATGATAAAGTGGCCTCTAGAGTGCCTTTCAGTGGACAAAATGTGGCAAAGTGCTCTCTAGAGTGTCCTTCCAGTAGCTAAAATGTGGTGAAGTGCCTCCTATGATGCCCTTACAGTGGACAAAACATGATAAAGTGTCTGCTAGAGCACCGCTTCCCAACCTGGGGTCTGGGTCCCCCTTAGAAGGGCACCAGAAATCACACAGGGTCCCCAAAGCTTTGTCTGCTCTGATGTTGTCAAAATTAGATTTGCACATGTTAATTAAAATCTCAATTTATACAAAAGTCTGCATTAAAAAAAAGTTTAAAAAGGTACATTTTTTGTCCTCACATAAAATAGTAGGCTATATAGTGGGCGACACCTCTGTGACTTTTATGATAATGAATCATTAATATTCTTTTGCTAAGGATGAGTGTGTATAAGCCTCTTCTGTTGGGTTGTTAAAAGAAAAATTGTTATACTAGCTAGCTTCTAGCTTATACTAGAAAAACTAGAAAATGTAAGTTTATAAACAATTAACAGTTAATAATTATGTTTTTTAATTTTTTTCATAGTAAATCTTTGGAATCAATCACTCTTTCTTTTAGATTTGTGGCTGCAAGTGGGCTGAGTGGGCTTAGCTTTTCTTAGATGGAAGTACGGGGGCCTCCAAGTAAAAAAAGTTGAGAACCACTGCTTTAGAGTGCCCTTCAGTGGATAAAACATGATAAAGTACCCTCTAGAGTGCCCTTCAGTGGACAAATTGAGGTAAAGTAACTTATTTGGTGCCTCCCCAGTGGATAAAATGCAATGCAGTGCTGTGTAGGCTGCCCCACATGGCACTACACAATTAGTTGTTCTAGACTTGTAAATAGTTTAGTAATTAATAGTTCCCTGTGTGTTTTTATTACAGAGGTGTAGTAGTTTTTGTACTTTAAGTACCATAATAAAACACATTTAATCTAAACCAGGGATTAACTGTTTAACCATAATCAGTCCTGCCCCTCAGACACCACTGCTTCTCCGTGTTGTTGAGTAAAATCCAACAATTAAGAGCTCATTTTGGGATTATTTTTTTTAAGCCTAAGCATAATTGAGAGTCATTACACACATTTAGCTGAAACAATACCTTGTGATATTATGCCCAAAATATGAGACAAGTGAGCGGCTTTCAAAATGCAAATTTACAATAGTTTTGTAGTAGTCTGTAGCCTTGACGGATGTGGGCAGCTGTAACACAGACAGGCAGTCATGTAGAGAGAAAGAGAAGATAATAAAGTCCAGATAAAGTGAGATGAGATGTGAAATAGAGGGAGAGAAAGAGACAAATCCACTCCCTCCACATACAATAAGCCCAGTGAAACCCAAATATAGACACTCTATGAGGTCACCTATATAAAATTGGTTGGTATAATTTTCAACAATCCTACAACACTTGTTCTTTCTGAATTTCCAGAAATAATGCAGTGACCCATATGATTCTATCTCCTCTGTAGAAAATCACTTTGACCTATTTTGATGTAAAGTAGTCCATGTTCTTATTTCTGCCTTTTATTATATAAACGAATGAGTTGGATGAAACAGAGGAACAAGTTTAGACATGCATGTACAATATAGACTTTATTCATATTGATCTCCCTGCAAGAGTCTGGTGAACTGACAGACATGGTATCCTAAAGCATTATTACTATTATGCATTAGGTAAGACTAGATTCCTGAGTGTAATTGTGTTACTTAAATGAGTGGAATGCCAGATGGAGAATGCCTTAATGAAGTAGATTAAAACAGTGACGTAATTCAATGTTATCATTTGTTTGATATTATTCAGATCAGTAATATTTTCTTTTAATATTTCTTTGTATAGAAAAAATCATCAACCAACTGTTGACCATTTAACCTGCTTTTGTCCACAATAAATTGTTGGAATAGCTTCATGGATCCTGTGTTTAAATGTGCACCACCTCAACATGAATGAATGAATTAATATTTTATTTTCGTGTCTGGTAATTTTCATGACCCATCCCTCATGACATTATGCAGACACATTAACTACAAACAAAACATAAATGGCATGTGAACCCATCACCATCGAACAGCACAATACAGCAGCATAGTCCAAACATGTACATAATCATTAAAACATAAATATAATCTCACTCAAATGTTGTTCCAGGAAATATTCCACAATGAAAACACACAAACACCGCTCATAAACACAAAACAGATGTTCTATGAGCCTCCTCCACCACAAAAAATGTAGTTTTTTTCAGTATGTGAAAAAATATATTTTTTCTATTTCTTCTTCTTTCCATGGCTTTCTTAAATTCTCTATTCTGATTGGTCAGTTACAACATTCTGAGGTCTGTTATTGCTGCTATGAAGAACAGACTGTTGCTATGGACACAGTTCTGATCATAAACTCTGGAGGGGTTTCACAATGTTCTGTTCATGACTTCCGTGTCGTAATTACGAGTTCACAAGTTCCATTTGAACGCAGCAAATGACCTGCTCATTTTACATTCTCCATTACAAATATACCAGTAGTGGACAAGATGCATGCATGGGGTAATAGGGAATTATGAGCAATTTATTACCTGTGGCCTCTGGCTGCTCCAGTGGCCTGAACAGCCCATTCTCTGGTGATTGTCCTCATGGCACATAGCTGAAAAGTCAAATCAACCAGTGGGGTGTCACCGTGCATTAATGGAGTCAATACACTGATAATGCCACAAAACAGTTATGTAGGATACCACACAGAGACTAAACCGTAACATATGCCTTTAGTGTACACCAACGGGTTCACATGCATAATCACACTGTGAGCTGTGAGGTAGTAGCTAATAAAAACACAGTCATATGTTAAAAACAAATGCAAGTATTGATTTCTATATCTTGGACATCAATACATGGAGACCTGTGAACATGGTCTGCACTGTGAAGACTGCACCAACTGCAGCATGAAACACAAATGCTGAGCAAGGTAGCTAGGTATGTTATTGGCATGCTAACGTCAAATGGCTAATCAGCAATACACTTAAGAATTCTTACCTGACTTCTCTGGAGATTTACTCTTCTTATTGGGCATGATGCAAACATTAGTGTAACTGTTCTCTTCTTCTTCTTCTGTTGTGTTTCCGGTAGATTAGATGCTTTGTGTGGTACTGTTCTGGGTGACAGTAGGTCACAGAAGGATTTCAAAATAAAGGATTCAAATGTAACAAACAGCATATGCAAAGGCGGAACCCCTGAAATTTTCAGGGGGCAAGTTTGGAGAGGACTGGAGGAATGTGGATTGGAGGAATGGTGGGACACACAAACGCACAAACAGTTATATTAATAGGATAGGATCTGCTGATTAGATGATGATGATGATAAAGATAACTTTATGTTGCATCTTCAGATGTGAAAAGGCTGCCTCCTTCTCTTTTCACAAGGCACTTCAACATTAACTAGTTTATTAAAGTGTTAAATCACAATTTTCAGTCTTGTTTCAGTACAATTTATCAGTTAAGTTGTACAAGTTGTACAAGCTGTGTTCAGTTGTGTTGGTGGTATTGTTGCAGATTTATTTAAGTATACAGAAAACAGGTATACACAGGGCACTCACAAAAGACTGAAGTGAGAGGGTAAAACTGTTCTACAGCAGATGACAATTTATTAAAGCAGCTCATGTGAGCAGGGGTGTGTGCAGAGAGCTAAATTTGGATGTTAACAATACCCATCCCAAGTGTATCTTAAATTAATAGTTTGCTTTTATTCAGTATTCTTAGAATGCTTGCACTTGTTGAGCTCAGCCCTGTGCTTACCTGAGCAGATGGTAGGTTCCAGATTGAGAAAACAATACCAGTCATTGTCTGTACTAAGGGAAAAGGTAGTAGTTTACTGTGAGGCTTTGAGTTTCATTAGTGGATTTTATTTCAGTGTGACATCTTCTTTGTTAAACTTGAAACTTCTTGAAATTCATTGTTTTTGTTAATAAAAAATCCTTCTTGAATGGATTCATGCCTACCTGTAGTGGAAAGTGCTATGCTTAGGTACAAATCTGATGTGCTTGTACTTTAATTGAGTATTTCCATTTTATGCTACTTCATACTCATAGTCCACCACATCTCAGAAGCAAAATGCTTATTACTCCAATACATTTGTCTGTCAGGTTTAGTCACTAGTTACTTTACATATTACAATTTTTCATATCTTTCCTATCAACTGAAAATCATGTATCCCCAAATTTGGTGATTCTGAATTTGAATGTTTCTAATAAATTGGAGGATTAAGTGATCCTTTATGGAATGAGAAAATTCTCCTAGTTCTTAATTCAAACAAATAATTTAAACATTTTTTAAAATTAGCTGGGAAATGCTTTGTCACATAACTGAAAATAGACATGAAAAGTTGTGTTTTTGGAGATGCATAGTTCTCACAGGACAGCAACACCACAATGATCTTATGCAATGTGATGAATTGCTGTTGCTTACACTACCCAACAATATCTAAAGTAGTCAAAATTAGCTCAGCCTTTAATATCTAATGCAGAAAAATGCAGCATTTATTAATGCAGCAGTAATATTGATCCAAAACCACACTGGAATATTTTTCAGCTTAATGAGTACTTTTAGTTTTGATACTTTAAGAACAATTTGCTGATAATATTTACATGCTTTCACTTAAGTAAGGTTTTGAATGCAGGACTTGGAGTATTTTCGGTGTGGTATTAGTACTTTAACTTAAGTAAATGATCTGAATATTTCTTCCATCACTGCTGCCTACACATGTTGCATTGCTCATCATCCCATTGAAAGGTTTTCAGTGCCAATCAACATCTTTTGACTTTCATGTAGGCTGTAGTCAGTACATCATAAAACCATAAATAAATGTGTCTTTTATTATTAACTGTGGTGAATTTGGAAACAAGTGGGAGAACATACAAAATAAATTGAAATTGCGGTTAAAAACATTGATTTGCAGGAGAGAAAAAAGGTGGAGTAAAGAGATTAAATTGAATATATTTTAAATCACATATTTCAGATGTGTGGTCAAAATTGATTTGAGTCAACAGCTTTGACTTCAGACTAGTTTAGTTTACGCCAGCATCCCCTTCACAAGGCACTACCTTGGAGTATTTCACACATTACCAATTTTCAGGCGCTTTTATCCAATGGAACATGAGTGCAAACACTTGAATCAAGCATCTTAATATCTCTATCATCCTTAGTGTCATTCTCATGAGATTGTGTAAAGCAATGCTTTGGTTTGCATAACTCAAATTGCTAAATGAACATGGGAAAATAAGCCTTTATTAGACCGAGTGGTTTTACATTGTCAGGCTGATAGAAAGAAATGGAATAATATCCTGCTAATAAGTGTTGATGAAAAGCTATTGTCTGTGCGTTGTTTGTCAGGGGGCCTCCTCTGTCATTTATGCAGTCTAATAAACACCTCTGTTTGTTGCTTTAATTAATCTCTCTCCAATATTAATAAGCAAAACAAAAGCTTTGCAGGGAAAAGTGTAAATGGTTGGCTGTAATACCAATGACTGCCCAGCTGGCTTGATGTCTTCCACAGATTTTGAAACTGTTGTGTGAAATATGAAGTGTTTTGGAACTTTAAAATTTGACATCAGACATAGAGCACACAGAAACTCAATAAGGGGTGGAGACAGATTAAAAAGGTTCTTACAAGGAGAATCATTTTAGCTATTTCCTTTGACACAGTACCCTGGTTTTAATGGGGAAATTGACCCAAGTTGATTAGCTGTTTATAACTGTTATTTCTCTGTCAATGTAAAGCTGAGTCCGTTATCCTGAAAACAAAAGTCCACTGCTCTGAAAATACACACTCTGGACTTTGAGTTAAGGGGCTGCCTGTCTTACTGAATGCCAGACTTCATTATCATATTGCTCAATTTAAGCATTATAAATATCTACAGCTTCTATAAGATTATTAATGATTTCTTCCAACTCAGAAACAGACATTTAGTCATTCTGCAAACATTCTGCATTAATGTGAACTCTAATTAACATGAGCAAACATAAACAGTTATTCTTAAGATAAAAAAAATTAAAAGCATTGCAGCTGTAGTGTTGTTGTCAGAGTACTTCAACTTACCACATTTCCTTGACATATTGTGGAAATTTTATGATTTATTACAGTAAATATTTTACAGATTTCTTTGGATGCTCTGTATGTATTTTTCCTATTTGTTTATTGCTGATATTGTGTGAGATTTGTGATGTGCGTTTTTCTCTGCTGAACACAGTATATCATGTGACTTGACCTTTCCACATCAATCATGTGGCTATTTCCTTGTCCATACTGATCATGTGACTACTTGCCAATCAAACCATTGACATATAGATGCTGCACTGACCAATATGTCAACATCACCGACATGTAAATGCGGGACTTGCACTTTTTTCTGGATAAAAAGCACTATAAAGTTAATTTCTCAATCGCATTTTAATGAGTCAAGTCATGGTATATTCAAAGGTTTATGATGTACATGGAGAAGGAAAAAAAGTTGCTTTTTCCTTCTCCATATGGATCATGAAACCTTGAATAATAAAATAAGTCACTGAAATTGGCTGAGAAATGTAAACAGTGTGGTGTTTTTTTTTTATCCAGAGGAACAGCAACTTCCCCCATTTACATGTACTTGTTCCCAGGCCAGGCCAGTCTTGATGAGACCAATATAGTGGCAATGTTGACATGCAATCCAAAGGCCAATATGGTGTTTACGTATGTATGCCTATGTACAATAACAAACAGTCCAACCCATCTTGTACATGCCCTATTGGGGGGTTAATAGCTGAAAAACGTTTTTAACTGCTACTATGACTAAATAGCCATGAATTAATAAAGGGTTTTTAAATTGACTCTTGAGTGCCTCAGATTTTTCCAACAATTCTAAGCTTTCCACACCATCTGATCAAGTAAAAAGTGATGTTGAAAACCTGAGAGATAAAGAGGCAGCACTTTGTCAGAGTGTTTCTGACTGAAGTGAGACTGAAGAGAGCAGATGGTTGATGGACATTTTTAATGCAGTGGATAATGATCAAAATGGTTTTATGTGTGTTGGTGTATCATTTGATGTCAGGCTAACACTTAAAAGCCCGCGTATGCCAAAGGGAACTGTTGGTCTCATCTCCTTGTCTCAGCATGATACCTGGCTCTGCAGGTGAGAGGAGCAGGTAATTATTTGCACATCAGGGTGAATAAAAGACATACTGTTGGCATACCCATGAGCCTGCCTCTCATTACTGCACCAATTTCCTGTGTCCAGTCTCAGCTGGCCAAACATGATTTGGCTCTTTAGGTGCACTAGGCGATGCTAAAAAGCTATAGGAGATGATCATAATTCATCTCTCACTCATGTTCTGTTCAGGAGAAGAGTGTTATTCCACTAACACCATGCTGAGAGCATTAATGTATGCATCTGAGGCATCACTGTAGAAGTACAAGTTGTCCAGCAATTTGCTTATGAAAAACCAATGAAAATAAATTATAGTGTAACTGTACAAAGCAGATCATTTCAGAGACGTGCCAATGAAGATTTCACAAAAATACATAAAAGCCTTTTCACTGTGAAAATCCATGATCCTGCCGTCCACCTGCTGAAGCCCATTATGGCTCACAATCCAACAGTGAGGATCGTGATGAGGCAGAATCAGTTACACAGCGAGCATTGATCAGGAAATATTTCTTGGATCGTGCAAACTGTGAACATTTGGTTGACACAAACACACACAGACACAGGCAAACGAACAGAAACAGGCACACTAACAGATGCAGGTTGTGCTTGATCATTAAACATGTTCATCCTGTCCAATAAACTCTGTACAAGAAGCATGTATTACCTGCAGCCCATGTTGGAAACCAAAATCTAGACACACACACACAAAATGACAAAGACACAAAGTGTTCAGACGCATACACAATACAATAGGATATGTAGGGGAGGATTTTGTCTATCAACCTCTTTAAATAAACCATTGTTTTTCTTGAGGCTTAATGACACTGCTAAGCCAGGTCAGGGATTTAAGCTGCTCTGTTACAAAGACAGCAACAGTGCTGGAGGAAAAGAAACAGAGGCTGCATATAGAGAACATATAGATAGATTCCTGTGCCTCAAACTCTAAACTGACCGTGTTCATCAGTATTTTCCTCTATCATAGCTCTCACAGACAGACAAAGTGACACAGTGAACCTACCTTGGCAGTCTATCTGAATGCATAAATGTATTGACATCCAGCTTTGCTTTCCAGCCATCCTCCTGACCTTGTTGTTTAAATGCCAGTTGGACACAGACACCTCTATTAGGAATTACCATTTTATTTGCTTTTATTAAGGTTTAAATGACTTTCACGAAGATTTAAGGCATTAGGTTGTCTCAGACAAAGTGCTTGTGTTACAAGCTCTCTTTTTTTCATTTCTTTATAAAATAGCTGCAGTTACATGGACAAAATTTCCTCAACCCAAATGATCAGAGATTTCAACTTAACTCTTTGCATGGACACTAAATAAAAGTGATCCAATAAAATGTGCATTTAGAGCTGATCTGAACTTTTTTGACACGCACAAAGTGGTGCCACCTATGTCTAATCTGCTGGTGTTACACATCTGTGACCCTTCAGATTCTGTGACCCAAATACTATATGCCTATAACAAGATAACACCTAACCCTAACCCAAACACTGAAAAAAGCAACAACAACAATTATTTGAATGAAATTTCAACTTTTATAGACAGTTTACCATGTGTCTGTCCACCGTGGACTGGTGCTACATCACCTACGTTAACCCCAAACATGGGGCAAACATGCTCAGAAAGAATATATTTATTCCCATGAGACAGAAACAATCAGATGTGTTTACATGGTTATTAGGCACTAATTTTCCAATTGAACAGATTATGAAAGGTTAATACAAGCCCTCTGAACAAGGTGAAAATTCCTTCCAATCAGGCTGGAGCAGACCATTCTGTTCCCATTACATGGTTACATGAGACATTTTTTTTCTAATTGGGCTATTATTCCGATTATTAGTAGAATATTACTGCCCTTGCAAACACAGCTAATGACTTGTGTGGCTGTTCATGTGTACAATCAAGTGCAACATCTTGAATGCCTTTGAGGAGAGGCTGTTTGAAAGTGTGCACCGTTATCCACATTTCTAGATTTGTGTCCTTTTCTGTGACAGCAACCCTTTCGCCTTCCTTTGATGAGTGACCTTTAAGAACATATAGTTCGATAGTATGAACACTTTTGTCCTTAGACAGGAGTTTGAAAAACAGTGGTTCATTTGAAGCTTTACTCTCTACCATACAAGTGTAAAAGAAATGGCATTAAGAGAGAGAGAAAGACAGTAAAATATTATCCTAATAAGCAAGTGTGATAAAGAGAAATTAAAAGTTTAATTTATTTGGGTCTCATTCTATGAAATATCATTATTTTCCAGCTTAAATGTGTCTTTTAATGATCAGCGATGTATCGTTGGCATTGCTGGCTTTAACTTTTAAACTTTTATAGGCGGTAGGAGGAATCTGGAGGGTGAGGTAGAGGGTAGGGGTGGGCGATGGTTGGGTGATTTGTGTATTTTTTTGTTGTTGTTGTATTGTATTGTATCTTGTTTTTAATTTTGTAATGTGAATATTTTTGTACATGGACCCCAGGAAGAGTAGTTGCTGCCTTGGCACCAACTAATGGGGATCCAATTGACAAATAAACAAATAAATAAAGCGATTAACCTGTAAAATATGCAATATATGGGATCAAATACAGGTTACTCTTACTAAGGTTTAAATAATATTCATGAAGATTTAAGACATTACTATGCCTCAAAGCACTTGTGTCTTAGTCTCTCTTTTTTTCATTCTTCACTCAACAACTCCTGTGGCTTTTCATGTGTACAACCAAGTGCAACGCCTTAAATACCTTCGAGGAGAAGCTGTCTGAAATTGTATGGGCGTACCGTTAGCCACATTTCTAGATTCAGCCTTTTCTGTGATGGCAGGCTTTTAACCTTACTTTGATGCATGGCCATTTAGAGCAGATACAAACACTTTTTCTTTTAGACAAGTGTTTGGACAATCTAGTTCATTTGAAGTATACTGAAACTTTTAGGTCTCTTTCACACCAGAGCTGTTTGGTCCACTTTAAACGGACCAGTTTGTTTCCTCGGATAGTCCGCTTCATTTAGGCTGGTGTGAAAGCTCATCCGAACGCTGGTGCGGACCAAACAAGCGAACTCTGGTCCGCCTGAAAATGTGGGTCTCGGTTAACTTGCAAGTGAACCCTGGTTCGGTTCGTATGCAGTGTGAAGCTCACAATGGTAAATTATGCGAATTAAACAAATTATTTTCTATAGGTTTACTAAAATCATGTATTCTGTGCTAAAATACAATGTATCTCATCTGTATTTATAATATAGCTTGATTCTGCATCTCTATTTACAGCTCATTAGTCCTTACGTGTATGTTTACTGTTGCTATGGCAACAAGTGACCGCTGACATTAGCAGTTGCTAGCTAGCTTAGCTCAATTGTCTGAACAACAATAACCCTAAATTCACAATTTGGCATATTTAAACAAAATCAAATCACAACTACCAACAGTCACAGTCCTTAAACTCTGAGCTCATATGTTGTCACATGTTAGATCGTCAAAGTTAGAAAAATAACAGAATCAATCCCTAACAAGCTACTATAGCATTATAGGAACAGTTGCATTCACTAACGTTGTAGCATTCCCTAAAATAATGTGACGAAGCATGAAGGATTTCCCCTCCTACTTTGTCCAATCAACGAGCGCCCCTTTCAACCACATGATGCTGCTCAGAAAGTTTGGTGCGCTTCAGAAATCACAGTGTGAAAGCAGAACCAAAACAAGTGATAAATGCAACAATGCTGCGACTTTCAGCTCCCCAGTCGAACCGAGTCCGCTTGGTCAGGTGTGAAAACGACCTTACTTACCACTGGAGAAGCAAGAGAGAGACAAACTAATAAGCAAGCGTGTGAAAGAGAAACTGAAAGTTAACTTTTTTGGGGGTCTTATTATGTGTAACATCATTATTTTCAATTCAGTTTAATTCAAAGGTTAGCGAACTACAGTTCAACAGTGTCTTTTATTGCTCTGGGATTAACCTGTGAAATATACAGCGTACAGGGTCAACTGGAGGTTGAACTAACTTTCAGTGAAGCGTGTCATATGCGGGTCACCTGTGGGAAAGAGATTAATATTAATAGCTCAGTGCAGTCAGACTGCATTACACATGGTTGCTGTAACAAATGTACAGTACTGAAGACTTGTGTCTTTGAAAATGAAAGAGACACATACCCTGAAAAATATCATCAGTGCTACTGTCTAAGCTTTCATACTATCACAATTCAAACTGTGTTGGAAACCAGCTTTTCTCTGCTGCTGAACCACAGCAAAGTGAAGCAAACAATAAGGTGATACCCCCCCCCAACTCTCCCTCTAACACAGCCAACAGTTGAATGGTGTAAAGAAGAAGAGAGGCACAGATTCAGACAGCAACACGGAAAAATTTATGTGGGAGACAAACAACAGCCAAGTAAAAAGTAGTGGTGAAAGAGGTGACAGTTTGCTGCTGGAAAAACTCTCCATGTGTAAAAGTCAGCTCTGATTTTTTTTTTTTTTTTTTCCTGTTTCTTCCTGACAGAGGAAGCAGAGAAAAAGCTCGCACTCAGACTCCACACGGTCCATCTTCATGGTTTAAATTTCTTTATGGTGGAAGAGTGTAACGCATCTTTTATTGCTCGAGGGAAGAAGAAGAAAAAGTGAAATCAGAGAGTGCAAGAAGAAAGGGAGGAAAAGAGAATTCAGAGATGGGTTAAATCGTGTAGGCAGGAAGAGGCCTTCGCTCTCTTATTACCACCTGAAGAAAGGCCATTGCCATTAGATTGAAATTTAATTTACGAAATAGTGTTTTAATGCAGCTGTTCACCAGCAGCCCATTCCAAATACGCTTTCTGTCAGTGCATTTCCTGAGGGCCATTTAATTGGGCTAATGAAGAAAGCTGCTAATGGCTGGGTTTATCTCTGGCAGCACTAGTGACATTTCATCAAGGCAGGTGATTTTCCCGGCATTGTTTAAGCTCAGTATGCAGCATTTTGGAGTTGGAGAAAGAGGGAAAAAGTAAACATGTTATTTGGGTAATTTTTTTAAAAGCTTGTAGTAACAATGGGCCTCATTCACTTAAGAAGAAATTTCTCCTTAAAACTCACTTACAGTGGTTTTCACGAAGATTCTGGCAGTTGCCAATGTTTTCTTATGTCAGATTTGTTTGTAGGTAAGAACAGAATCTAAGAACAATCAAGAGCACACTTAGGCACATTTGAGTGCTGATATACTTGATCAGAATAATTTGTAATTGCATTTTCTTCAATTCCACAGTTTATAATACTGTAGGATTTAAATTACAAACATATTTTTATAATTTATATATATTATTATTTATATTATATTTATTAAAAGAACAATTTCAGAAACTTAATCTTTAATTTTAATATTTTACAAAGCATTATACTCTTTACAATAAATAATTAATTTGACTTTACAGCACAATTATTTATAGCTTACAAGTAATCCCAGAAGAAAAAAAAAAACACAGATCACACGATTTCAGTGATATCCTTATGTTTTACATGTAATCATTTTTTTAAGTGTCTCAGAGATCTTGACAGTATTGAGACTATCGTGTAAGTGTCTGTGTTGGCCAGACAGCACCTGAGATGAGATGTAGGGTCGTTAAATTGGACCTGGAGGTAAATAAATTATAAAGATAGAACCACTGTAGTGACTTTTTTAGTGTTTTAAATTATGCAATGTTTGGTCTATACATTAAAAACTTAAAAAAAAAAGTTTTAAACACATGTTGAAGAAGAGATCACTCCACTAAAATAATCACCTGATTTTTACGCAGACATGGTGGTGTTTAAATGTGTCCACATATTTCATGGTTTTACAGCTTTTAGATAAAATACAGTCAGATTGTGTTAATTGTGAAAAACAGCTTACTTTCTGATTCTGAGATGGTTGAAGAGATAAAACCATTGATAGCACCCCACCATCTTTAGATTTTTGTTTGGGAATTCTTCATTTGTCTCTCATCTTGTCTGTGTGTGCACATTGCCCTGCAGTCTTCTTGTCTTTATATGGGCATCAGTGCGGTGTTTCCTTATGCTACTTAAGAGTAACCTGCACTTACAAAGATGGTGACATTCACGTTTCTAAGAACATAGATATGAACACTTCTGCAGTGCAAGAACACCTTTGTGAATGTGGGTTAGATTTTCTTAGAACTTTTCTTAAGAACAAATTTAAGAAAATAGTCATTGGCGAATGAGGCCCAAAGTAGTTTCAAAGAAAATCGATATTTCAATTAAATTCAGATTGAATTATTTTCTAATTATTTTCCACACATGCAGATAATCAGATTTTTCTGAAAAACAGCTGATTCATTGTTACTCAGCATTTTGTCTGTGGTTCTACACTGTAGAAGATCATACACAGGAATTTAGTGGAATCGACTAATCTTTTCTCATTCACTTAATGTAAATATACAAGTTTTGTTTGTTGCAATTAATTCAACTTGAACACTTCAGAACTCATAAACATCCAACTCCTCTTTTGAAATAATTCACTCATGAATAAACACAACACTTTCTTAAAGGTTTTGTTTATGTGGCCCCCTAGCTATCCTGCTAAGTCGTATAAGCCACATACATCATTTATGTCAGTTTGAAACAAGTGCTGTAGTGCTGGGCCAGTCAGCAGCGTACATCTGTGGCAAACACTTAATCGCAGGTTAGTTAATGATGTTACTGAACAAATGACATGTGCCGATTGTGCCTGTAGATCGAAGTGAATCAGAAAAGAGTCTTAGTGATGGTGTAACTGAAGTTTTTACTGTGAAAAAATACGGCCCTCCCATAAAGCACCTGCTTTTAGAATGGAGTTTGGTTTAACAGCCTGTCCACTTGAAAGATGCCAGGAGCAAAGAGTATTTTAACATAATTAATTCACATAAATTGGTGTAACAGTGAACATTGTAAGCAACATAAAGTAATATAGAAAATGGGGCTTAAACTGACCTGTTTTGTACTTCTCTCAGCTCGTTAAACTAATAGCACAAACTTCAGTCAAATTAGAGACATGAGTTCTTATAACTTGAGGTCTTGACTTGAAATGATGAGTTGAATTAATGTACTATGCAGAGTTCAATCAGCTCATTAAATTAAGTTTCTAAAGAAACAAGATCAACTCATTAGCAGACTTCCCAGCATGCACTGTTTGAGAGTTAAAACTTTCCTGAGACCCTTTTTTATAGTTTGAAGAAAACACAGATGATGAAAACTTGCTGTTTGTCTCTAAAACTTAAAATTAGGCATGGTTGCTTGTTTTCACAATAATGAAAAACACTTCAAACCATGATGACAGTTAGTATTGAATTCAGTCTTTATCTAACCTGACACGCCAGATGTTTTTTACATGTTTTTTTTTTACATGTTTTTTTTTTACATGGGGGTGGGGAGGGAGTCCTCCCTAGAAACAGTTTGGAAAAAGGCAGGCACTTTCAAAAAACACTTGTCAGGTGATTGGATGAGCCATCTTCACACGTCTAACACAGGCTAACTTCAACCAATCAGATCAATGCTTCCATGGATACTCCTCGCTGTCGTCACACCTACAACCACAGCAGTAGCTGCCAGTAGTCCCTCCTAGGATGCTGACTGGCTGCACCACTTTCGGTACGAACACAAACGGATAACTTTAAGCCTGGCAAGGTGGAGTCTCACGTAATCTTGCGATCTCACAGGTCCAGCTGTTTCGCAAGGTAAATTTAATAAATTCACTGGGAGCAGTTTCACATATTGTGCCTGTGCCAATGGTGGAACAAAGCAGCTCAAACAGGAACTGAAAAAATGCAGAAGGAAATCAAATTTGTTTGTAAGGTTTTGGTTCAACTTAATATCTTAAGCTTATTGAACATGTTTTCTCTAGTACAACTTAATATCAAGTTTAATTGTTTTGAATCATCACAAAATTACCTCAACTTGTCTCTTCAAATTCTGTCAGCTTAGAATTCTAAGGCAGCCCAGCCACTAACTTTTTAAAGTTAAAACAAACCTTAGTTGTTTTTTTTTCACAGTGTATAACTCTGGCAACGCCCACACAACCTGATGGTTTCAAAAATATGGTACACCTAATGAACAAATTATGCATCACATTTGAATAGACACACAGCCAACAGACACACACGCACGCATGGTATGCAGATAGAGACAGTGACGTGACATTTACCTTCATCAGTTATCAACATCTTGACATTAGTACATCAAACCTGCTGTTTAATAATGAGCTTTGGTCGCCATCAGACTAACGAATGGTTCTGACACCCTTGTCATTCCTTCCTGTCAGAGAGAAAGGTCAGTGAGAAAGTCAAAGAGGTTGAGACCCATGTTTATACATGGATCGACTACAAGATTATACTGAACAAAGCTGACATGTTGAAATAGCAATACCAAGTGAAGGGCATGGTTAAACTCTGACAAAACTGCAGCTCTATGACAGTAGTCAAAAGATGACTGTATGTCCTCAGGGCAGTGGCATTTCTATGGATATGTGATGAGTTATGATATGTTTTAAAATGGTAAATAATACAACTATGTGTGGCATAGTTGCACAGTGATTAGCAGTATTGTGACAAAGCAGTTGTGTGGTCTAAAAAATGCCCATTGCAATTTCCCCAAATTTCTTCAAATTGCTTGTTTTGTCTAGCAAACAATTCAAAACAAAAAGATATTGAATTTATCATCAGAAAAGACAGAGAAAGCAGCAAATTCTCACCGCTTAGAGGCTAGAAATCAGTAATGACTGGCATTTTTGGTGGAAAAATGGCTCAAACAATTGATTGATTACCAAGATAGTTGCCAATTAATTTTTCTATCGATCAACTAATCATTTCAGCTCTACTTCCAGTGCTGGAAAAAAAAACTTTTTAATAGACAGTTATTGTTGCTTTTTCTCATTTTTAAAGTGGAAGTGTAATAGACAGACAGAGAAAGGATGAAATGAAGTTTTCAAGCTAATTGTGAAAGTATAATAGGCCTACTGAATAAGACAACGCGGTTGTCACTTCAAATACCCGCTGCAATCATCAACTCCAAATCTCTCATCATTTTCCATCATATAATTTCCCAGGTCTTCAACACTTTTAATTACATACAAAAATGTTTAACGCAATTACTGCCGCTTCTCAGGTGGCATAACAGACCAGCATAATAATGTGGGATAGTTTCACAGATACTAGGCACTGGTACAGGGATTTTTTAAAACTACTTTTGACTATTCAAACTTTAAATTTGGGTTCAAACAAACATCTCTAAAGTAGATAGTTGGCTGCAATGTGCCAAACTCTAAATGTAAAAAGAAACTGACAACGAGAGTGATATGTGCCACATAAAAAACAGAAGTATTCAGATCCTTTACTGAAGTAAAAGCATTAATACCACAAATGCTCAGTTACAAGTAAGAGTCCTGCATTCAAAACTTTAAGTAAAGTACTAACATGAAAACATACTTAAAGCACCAAAAGTTAAAGTACTCATTATGCAGTTGATAAAGGTAGAAGTACTTATATGAATAGCTTGTCAATAACAACATCCACATATTATTTATTTGTTGACTATATTTAGTAATAATAATCTGAATCTGGTTATTAAATAAATGCAGTGGAGTACAAGTATTGTTGCAGAAAACAGAAATACTCAAGTAAAGTACAAGAAGGGGAGACCAGGGGCAGTTTTTACAACTGGAACACAATTCGTACAATCAGAAACAAGCAGTGATGACACTTATTCTGCACATGCTCAGAAGGGTTCTCTATCTTCCTGTGGAAAAAGGGGCAGAATCATTATACCTGGCAGGTATATTTATTTTAAAAAAAAAAAAAAAAAAAAAAAATGGTATCGAAGTAACTTTGTGGACAGAAGGAAAATGTATTGAAAATGTTACAATTGACCCCAGTCTCCCCTACCTCAAAACTGCACTGCAAATACAGTACTTAAGTAATTATAGTTACTTTTAGGGCTGCAGTTAACAATTATTTTCATTACTGATTAATCTGTCGATAAGTTTCTTGATTAATTTGATTTGGTCCATAACATGTCAGAAAATGGTGAAAAATGTTGAACATTGTTTTCCAAAGGCAATGATGACATCATCAAATGTTTTGTTCACAACCCAAATATCTTCAGTTTACTGTCACAAAGGACCAAAGACACCAGAAAATATTCACATTTGCAAGCTGAAATCAAAGAATTTACACATTTCTTATTTAAAAAAATAACTCAAAATGATTAATCAATTATCAGTATAGTTAGACATTAATTTGTTGCACTTGTACTTTTGGTTTCCACCGCTGTAAAAACATACACAGTCTAATTAGTCATAATCTTAGAAATAACATTCTTAACCGTTATGTACTATAGAAATACCATGTGCTCTTTTTACCACCAGACTCATAGCTGCTCTGTATATAAATTAATTTCAAAATAAAAGGTTGAGAACTCAGTTGATTCAAATAAGTTGCTTTCCACTGAATTTAAGCCTCGTCCGTTTATTTGATAGATGGCTCAACTGAAATTTCAAACCACTCTAGCCTGCCCCCCCCCCGCACACACGTCTCTTGGCACGGCTGTCCAACGCACGGTTTCCTTTATTGTAAACAACAATGAAGTGTGATATTTGAAAAAAACAGATGCGCCACCGGTGAACTACGAGCCACCAATCATTTGTAGTCTGTACCCAAAGCGGCTTTTGAATCCCTCCCTCTCTTCCCACCTCTTCAAATTCATTGGCTGCCACAGGAGTCGCGACAATGTTTAATGCACCATGCGGTGTCCGGAGTTCAGTCAGTGAGAGGAAGCGTTCAATGTGCTTAGGGCTGTTTTACGTGCGGAAAATACTAAATAACGACTGTGCGTATATATTCAACACCCCCTTTTTCTGACTGCTACAGAGAGACTTGTGCCAGAATGCGGGGTTGTTGCTGACCACCTCCTCAGCAGCTGTCTCTCTGTCTCTGTGGACTTTGACGGGGACGGCGGACAAGGACAAAAATGCCACAACGGGAATCAGTCACTCAGCGCTGTTTCGGACCGGGGAAAAAAACGCTGATCGCCGTTTAAATTTATCCACTTTGGATCTACCTTTTCTTCACAGCTGGATGTTTTTTTTTTTCTTCTCCTGCTCATAGAGAATTTCTCCGAACAGTTTTCCTGTTTTCCTGAAGAACGGTGACTCACTGCAGGCAGAAGGCGAGCCGCTGCATCCTAATCAGACAGCGGAGAGGACTTCAGCTCATTGACATTACAGTCATACTTTTCTGGAGCACTTTTTTTTTTTTTTTTATTTCCACTGCGCTGCACTGTAGCCTGCGTGTGCATCGGAGGCTTGTGGCTTTTTTCCCTCGCACAGAGAAGGGGGAAAGAGGATACGGGTGGTACCTACTGAAGTGGCTTTTTGGGGATGAAACTCTCCCCGAACCCTGCTGGAACTGACTGTTTTGATTTTTGTTACATTTTTGGGACTATTACAGCCATTTCTTTTGGTAAGTTTTCTCTTTTTTTTTATGCTCTTTAGGTCTCTTTTCGTGTGTAATTTCCCTCTGGAATGAAGCCCTGTCAGTTGCTCATTTCCAAACGATTGTTATTTCATATCCGTCCCTATCCCTGTGCATGCGGATGCAACAGCTTCTTCCAAGGACCGTTGAATCTTGCAGAGAGGGAGAGCATCAGCGGAGAGAATTACACGGCTGTGCTGAGATGTTGGCAGCTCATTTCCGAATTTTTATAAGGCTCATTGTGAATATCCGGATTATGCGGATTTGTTAATGCGTGTAAGAGGCTCATTTTATACACACTTATTCAAATAGCCGCCACAATGGGCCATCTTCAGTTGTACGCCTGCAGTGTTACCATATTATTAAAGTTGCCCTATTACAGTTTCAGTCAGCATTCTCATAATGTGTGAATGGGCCATTATTTTGCTCGGGTCAGGTCGTTGCATTGCACATCAGAGATAGATTAAAATCTGCATTCTCAATCTTGTGTTCGCAATAATATGTGTAGTAAATAAGCTACAAGGGGAATCATTCTGTCCCTGTGTATCAGGGCTGCGCTGAGTGTCTTCCCAAGGTTAACTAATTGACAAGCTTCCTCCATAATTGTGGAGATGAATTACACATGAGCCCTGTTTCATTTTTGGCTCAGTGGTGGATCTGATGTCTTACTGGCAGAATGGCTATAATGTAGCTTGGTCTATTTTTATTTGGGTGACTAATTGCCACATATACATTATAATGAATATCTCTTTTTTTCTGTTTTTCTTCTTAGGTGGTATGAGTGAACACTTACAATGACTATTCTGTTTGGAGACTGGATCGCGATTATTGCTCAGATGAGTCTGGGCGCTCAGCTGAATATAAATTAGGTCTTCGGCACCACAGATTGCTGGAAGAGGCAGAGGAAGAGAGAGACAGAGCAAAAGACAATCCATAAAAGACAAATGCCAAGGCCTCACATGATGAACAGAACTCTTTATTTGATCCCCAATAATAGAAATACCAAATTTGTACAAAATATCAACAGGTCAAAGGAGGCATAAACAGGACACAGATTATAGCAGCTTTTACAGAGTGGGGATGTATCTTTCTATTTTCTTTTTCCTCCTCCTATGGGCTCAAGCCCTGACATTGAAAAACTTGAATTACTCTGTCCCAGAGGAACAGGGTCCGGGGACAGTGATTGGGAACATTGCCAAAGATGCCAGACTCGGACTCGAACAGATTGGACAGGGAGGACAGGGTAAGAAAGCCAACTTCAGGGTGCTGGAGAACTCGGCTCCGCATCTCATCGACGTGGACCCCCAAAGCGGACTGTTGTACACAAAGCAGCGCATTGACAGGGAAACCTTGTGCAAGAGAAACCCCAAGTGCCAGCTCTCCATGGAGGTGTTTGCCAATGACAAGGAGATCTGCATGATCAAAATAGATATTCAGGACATTAATGACAACTCACCCACTTTCCCCTCAGATCAGATTGATATTGACATTTCGGAAAACGCAGTGCCAGGGACACGTTTTCCCCTGACCAGCGCACATGACCCAGATGCGGGGGAAAACGGCCTGAAAACCTATCAAATAACACGCGATGACTACAATCTCTTTTCCTTGGAAGTAAAATCCCGCGGGGACGGGACTAAATTCCCAGAATTAGTTATTCAACGACCATTGGACCGAGAAGAACGAAGCCATCACACCCTCATTTTGTCAGCCACTGATGGGGGGGAATATCCTAGGTCAGGTACCATGCAAATAAATGTTAAAGTTATTGATTCAAATGATAACAGCCCCGTGTTTGATCAGCCCTCGTATGTTGTGGAAATTCCTGAAAATTCACCTCCTGGTAAAGTCCTGATCGATCTAAACGCTACTGATCCTGATGAGGGCAACAATGGACAAGTAGTCTATTCTTTTAGTGGCTATGCCCCAGAGAGAATCCGGGAGCTCTTCTCTATAGATTCAAGAACAGGGGTCATAAAGATTCAGGGCGAAATTGACTATGAAGAGAGCCCTGTTATAGAGATTGACGTCCAGGCAAAGGATCTAGGTCCCAATCCAATACCAGGCCATTGTAAAGTCACTGTTAAAGTACTTGACAGGAATGATAACTGGCCGTCTATAGGCTTTGTGTCTGTGCGACAGGGAGCCATCAGCGAGGCAGCACCTCCAGGCACTGTCATTGCTCTGGTCCGTGCCACAGACAAGGACTCAGGCAGGAATGGACAGCTTCAGTGCAGAGTGCTGGGTAATGTCCCTTTTGAACTTGAGGAGAACTATGATAACTTCTATACAGTGGTGACAAATAGACCCTTGGACAGAGAGATGCAGGATGAGTACAATGTCACCATTGTGGCCAAAGACAATGGCATTCCTCCTCTAAACTCCACAAAATCCTTCACCGTAAAGATTCTGGATGAGAATGACAATGTTCCTCGCTTTACCAAGTCAGTTTACCTTCTTCAGATACCTGAGAATAACATCCCAGGGGAGTACTTAGGCTCAGTTCTGGCACATGACCCAGACCTTGGTCAGAATGGCACAGTGTACTACAGCATTATCAACTCAAATGTGAGCGGAGGTGATGTCAACACCTATGTTAATGTGAATGCTGCTAATGGAGCCATATATGCTGTGCGATCTTTTAACTATGAGCAAATAAAGTATTTTGACTTTAAGGTTCTTGCAAAAGATGCAGGATCTCCACACCTGGAGAGCAACGCTACAGTGCGTATCAGCGTTCTGGATGTCAATGACAACATCCCTGTCATAGTTCTGCCCCTACTGCTAAACGACACGGCTGAAATCCATGTGCCGCGTAATGTTGGTGTTGGCTACATTGTAACCACAGTGAGGGCGGTGGATAACGACTATGGGGAGAGTGGGAGACTCACCTATGAGATCTCAGATGGCAACGAGGAGCACCTCTTTGAGATTGATCCGGTGACCGGGGAAGTGCGAACAGCCCACCCATTCTGGGATGATGTGAGCCCCATAGTGGAGCTGATCATCCGGGTATCGGACCACGGCAAGCCAACGCTCACTGCTGCCGCCAGGCTCATCATCAAGGCCTCTGATGGACGTCCTCCTGACGGACTGCCACGCACAAAGGACAATCAGAACTGGGACATGTCCCTTCCTCTTATTGTGACTCTAAGCATCATATCTATCATGCTTCTGGCTGCCATGGTGACCATAGCAATCAAGTGCAAGCGGGAAAACAAGGAAATCCGTACCTATAATTGTCGCATTGCAGAGTACTCGCACCCTCAACTGGGAAAAGGCAAGAAGAAGAAGATTAACAAGAACGACATCATGCTGGTGCAGAGCGAGGTGGAGGAGCGGGATGCCATGAATGTGATGAATGTGGTAAGCAGCCCTTCCTTGGCCACCTCTCCCATGTACTTTGACTACCAGACACGCCTGCCACTCAGCTCACCAAGGTCAGAGGTCATGTACCTCAAGCCCACTGCCAATAACCTCAGCGTGCCCCAAGGCCACGTGGGATGCCACACCAGCTTCACAGGCCCAGTCACCAGCACTACAGACACACCTACTAACCGCATGTCCATCATACAGGTAAGGCAAATCACACTCTCCTCCTTCACTGTTATGCCACCATTTTCACGTCACTACCCTCTCAGAAAGCTCCCATTTCCTGTATCAACATTTGCCCCCTTGTTTTGTAAAATGAAAGAAAAAGAAGATAAGGACAGGCAGATGCAGAGAGGCCCAGGAGCACAGAGAGAAAGAGGGGAGGGAGGGGTGAGCATTAGAAGGATTAAACAGTCATTCTGGTGCTCTCATAGAACAGAGCCAGTGACATCAACACAAATCAGTTGTGCTTGAAATATGTCACGGCAGGCTTTTGAAATCAGTTTTCATGTAGAAATCTTTCATTAATCACTCAATCACTGTCATTTCCTCCCTGGGGAATAAAGACTTTAGCCTGTGGCTGAGCTATAAGCAGGTATGCGGGGACTTTTAGGCCCAATTCCATTTTAAACTACCCAATTATCTCTCAGACAATTGCATATTCTAATACAAGATTTTTTTAAAATCTATTCTTTCCTGTAAATTCTGTTAATATACCGGCACACAGTAATTGTAGCTGCTATAATGTTATATGACATTTAAGTTGTTCTAAATAGTGACAGATTCTGGTTTTCTGTTAACATCATATTAATCATAAAATTCTATACCTCTCGGTAGTTAATTCTGGCGATTTTTAAATCCCAGAGATTAGCAGATTGTGCTTATTTTCACAGCTACTTTATACGTCTTTGTGTGGAGTACTTTGGTGTATAAGCCTCTAACGTGATAACTTCTCTGTGTCTTTGGCCTTAAACCCATTAAAAGTCTGTCGTGTCAGACGAGGATTAAGGCCTGCTTAAGACAGTGGTATGTAATGCTGGGGATAATGGGCATCTGTAGCAAAATAAACCCCTTTTCAGATGTTTACCTATTGTTAACAAATAAAAATGTTATGTTCCCAATATAATTTGATAGGAGTCCTCAATTCGTTTTATTGTTATGTTCTGCCTATGGCCATATACGATTTGGCAAGACTGTAGAAATTACATTCTTTCCAGTTACATCCTGACGGACTGTAACCATTAGTTTCTTGATTAGGCTTTCTGCTGTCCTTTCCATCCCACTATTTGTGCTGGACGTGGATGTGACGATGACTGTGATCAGATGTGACGTGTTCCCACCAGGGAGGACAGCCACTGTCTGTTGTTCCCACTCTCAGTCTCAGTCTTGCTTCTATTATGAGCCAGCTGCATAGGGCAGGGGTCAGCACAAAGACCGTTAAGGCTTCCTAATCAGAAGGACAGAATAATTGCTGGTCCATTCTGCAGGCTGTTTCTCTGCTAATGTAGTGATGATGAATTAGACTGGTGCGGGGTAGGTTGCACACCCATTTTGTGCACTTTTCTCTCCCCCCTTCAGATTGTCAAAGGGAAAACAGGCCGGAGCAGCAACAACACATTCCTTAGTGTCTTGTTTACAGAGGGTCCCCTCGACGCATCAGGCGCGCAGGGTGCTCTATTGTATTATTCAACAGAAACCTGTGTAGAGGGAGATGGCCTGAGGCATTAAGTTTCTTCAGAAGCTGTACAGAAGCGTATCACTTTCCTCCCTCCTCTCTGCTTCTGCCCTCCCTCTTCGTTCGTGTGGACAGTAAGTAACCTGAGTCAGAGGAGAGTGGCTATGGGAAAAATGTCAGGAAACAAAGACAGAATTCCCCTTCCATCGATCCCAAGGCCTCTCAGCCCATCTGTCACTACAGTTGCCACGGGAGGAGAGGCTAAATAGGAAAAATAAATAAAGAGATGGATAAAGCGGGGGAGCATATCGCCTGCTCAGTCAGTTTCACAAGGGCACCTTAGTGCTGCTGTCTTCATCTGCACATAGTAGGGCTACTGTAACTGCCTGCAACTCCCAGTCTCTCTCCACACTGCTGCTGGCCTCTAATGATGTTTTATAGTGGTGCACTGGCAGACTGGCTGGGCTTGGTCTCTAGCTGGGAGAGAGGAATAATATGAACATATCAGCAGAGCTCTGCTGGCCTTATCATTGTCACCACCGTGCCAGCACCCGGCCCAGTGGAGAGCTTCATTTCATTTCTAAAGAGAATTCCTGGGATAAGGAGATGGATGATACGTAATGATGCCTAATTCCGCTTAAGGCGTTGAAGGGAATTACTTAGTGTGGAATCAAGGTTAAAACCAATCTGCTGCAAAATTCCTCAATGCTCAGGAAGAAGGGATTTCAGTAATTCGCTCCAAAGAGTGAGCCTGTGCCCACTCCGTCTTGAATATGTTTTAGGATTTTGTCCCACATTATGTTTGGCTCCATTGGCTTCAGTGCCAGGCGGTGGCCCACTGACTGGTTCACGAGTTTGTCTGCTGCTTTCTTGCCACCTTTTTCCACATGCTTGCCCTCATTGTTACCAAACATTCCAAGACTCCTGTGTCATTACTTTTAATTGGCCCATAATTTATCATATTGATTTGTTTTGATAAGTTTTGAGTGTTGTAATTTGATTCACCATGAAACTCTAATTAAACAGAATCCTGTCTCGGTGGGAGACCATCCATGTTAATAAGGTGCAGGTGGTACGGAGGCAGTGGGGGAGTCTGGAAGGCTATTAAAGCTGCCTTTAGGTGGCGGCATTCTGCCTTGTGTAGGGTGGCATTGAGACGAGGGTGTCAAGGAGAAAAGGGGCTCTCGCCTCTGCTGACTTGACATTGTCACTTGTCACTTGGTAAGGAGGTGCCTGCGGCTCTAATGAAAAATGTCAGACATGAATACGTAACAGACACATGGAATATAGAATATGTTTTTTGGAATCGCCTGCATGTCAGTATTTTGTTACAATTGTTTTGAATGACAGTCACTGAATTTACCAAGCAGACACTGTATCCATGCTATTTACAACTGGTTCACCGTTTTACTGCATATAAATTAGAAAAGCAAAACAGTGGTTTATAATAAACCAAGGTCTTTGTATGGATTCTCAAAATGACTGGCAGCTATAAACATATTGAGTGATTTTAAAGCAAGCTGAATAAAACAGTGAAGAGGTACAACTGTGATTGTTTAAAGGAGAAAGCTGTAATATATTTACTGTAATAAATCATAAAATGACCACGATATGTCATCAGAGCTTAAGGAAACATGTTAAGTTGAAATACCCGCTTCTCTGACAACAACACTACAGCCGCAGCGTCCTCCTTTGACATTTCTATTCCAGTCCATAATTTGTGTTCTTGTTTGCCTGTGTCACTTTAATTAGATTTAAAATTAATGCTGTATATTCGTTGAATGACTTAGTGTCTGTTTATGAGTCTTATGAGAGATGATTGACTGATTGATTGATTAATAATTAATTAATAATCTTTTTAAAGGAGTTGATGTTTATAACGGTTAAATTGCGCAACATGTTAATGAAGTCTGGCAAGCAGTAAGGCAGGAAATCACTGAAGTCTAACGCTACAGTGTGTATTTTCAGAGCAGTGGGCTTTTGCTTTCAGGATAACAGGCTTAACTTAACACTGACAGACAGTTGACAGTTATAAACAGCTGATCAACTTACATTGTAGCACTTGTCATTGCTTGTTACTGTCAAATTACAATGTTGCACTTGTCTTGCACTCCTACAGTGTTCCTGCAACCTGTCTGAGCTTTCTCAAGTCTTTTTGCATGCACAATTGTTACATATTCCTCCTTAAAGTAATGTGTACCCAATATAGGAGATAAAATTTTCACTTCTCTGATCTGTTTAGGTTGAGCATGTGCATGCAAACAGTGTAGCTGGAGCAGATGTTGGAAATGAATGCTTCCAGGAATGGTCTTACTCTGCATAATTTAAGGATATTGTGTATGTGTGTGTATTTGGGTGTGTGTGTGGGCGTACACGTCATTGTGTATTCCAGGCATGTGATTTAAGCCTTTAGCTGGCAGGCTCCATGACAGAGCCCCTCTCTTTTATGAGCAGGACAATCTTGCATTTGTCTGAACCTTGAAACACCCTTCCTCCAAGAAACACACTCACACACACACACATGCTCGTGCGCACTAACACACAGATAGATGCACATGTAACCGGGCTCGGGCTGTTTTAAAGGATTCTACCGAAAAGTCTTATCAAAGCCTCTGCTGTATATTGTATTGAAATTGCTCCCACACTTCAGTGGCCACTGAGGCAATGAATAGAAAAGTGCTCTTTATTTCATTTCTCTTCCTCTCCCTTCATCTTTAGATAACTGCTTTCCTCTGGAGCTTTCCATGGAATGAGTTTGGTAAACCTGTACGTACTGAAGGCCGCTTGCAGACAGGATTGAGCAGCTCAGCAACTAGATGCACAAACAGTCATTTTTTTTTGGGAATGAGAGACAGTTCAAGAAGCCATTTGTAATTTGTGTGCTTTTGTCCCTCAGTTGAGCTCTTCTGGGCCACTAGGCCACATTTGTTTTATTTGAGCTTGCCAGTACATAAAAAAAATTATCAGCTCGCCTTGGGGTGTATCTTCATATTTCCTCAAATAAACCTGCTGCTACTGTACATAACACTACACGCTGAAATTCTGAATTATTAATAGGCAGTTTTATTTTTCTTCATCTCCCCCAAGCTCCTATGATAGATACAAGTGAGAGGCAGTGCGTGCAAACCACAGAATGTAGCTCCTGGGAACAACAGTAAATTATGTTATCTCTGTATAACCAAAATATAGAAATTTTGTCATTGAGTAGCTCGTTTATTAGTGTGTTTCAAATTGCAGTTAGTGTGTTTGGAGGCTGTGGTGGAAGTGTAACACACAGCACAAAACAGCAGCTATATTTGCATCCTCTTTCATTAATAAATCATAACGTTTAACAAATCAGAGGGAAGTGGAAGATGTCACGATAAACATCAGAGGTCTCTGGCTACATGCACTGTTTGTGAAGATGGGGGGAGGAGGGCAGAACAGAGGCTTAGTGTAAAATGGAAGCTACTTACTTTCTGATATGAGCAGAATTTGAGCCTTAATTTACTTTTCCTGGATGTGTTTGCAGTGTGAGGGAGCATGCGAGAAAATAGAGATGGCGATCATCTCTGAAGTAGCCCAGCAGTGATGAAATTTTCAAGTGTTAAAAAGACAGACTGAAGGAATCTGCTCTAGCAATAAATGCCTTCAATATCTTTATCTTTTACACCAACTTTTAATGTTTTCTTTGGCCACTATTTTCATGAAAAACTCAGGCTGAAAATTCTCTAAAGATTCACACAATAGTTCATTTGCGGATATGTATTAGCAGCACCCAGAAAAGTTGTTTGAGATTGGAAGGAGCTGCAGAAGTTAATGTTTTATTTATTGCAACTTCTCCAAAATCCAAGTAACCCTGCTAAATAATTGAACATAAATGTAGGCCCCTGACTATGCCCACCACTAGACACAATTTCCTGCTATAACTTACAAATAAACTCAAGTAGAGTCAAACTGCGGACACAAATAGATAGACAGAGATAGACAGATAGATGACAGAAGTATTAAGGCTGTCAAAAGTATTTACAATACTACATGTTTAAAATGATACAGAATCTGTTAATTACGACCAAAAAATAAAAAATTAAATACCCAACTATTCTAAGTGCTTATTCAAGACCTCAGTTCAGTTCAGTCTTTTTTATTCGGCTTGAAATTGTTTGCCTAGCACTTTATTTTCTTTCTGCCATGGTAGCAAAAGAGGTGTTCAGTATTATTTTTTTAAAGGAGCAATATGTAACAATTGCATGACTAAAAAATGACTACTGCAGTCCAAAGAGTCGGAGGTAGGGCTGAACGATATATCGTTATCATATCTATATCTAGATATGAACATTCAAGATATTAATATCGAAAAAGCAACGATATAAACGATATAGATTTCCCCCGCGCTCGCCCTGCATGTACAGCTCTGGAAATCACAACAAATTTCATTTTTACAATTGCCCTTGAATGCACCGCTAAGGCCAGCCAACCACAAACCCTATTTCATGCTTTCTGTGGATCGACAGCTGAAGCCAACCAATGACAAACATATGAGGGCCGAACCCGTAGTTATATGTATCGTATCGATATCGAGATATCTGGCATGAATATCGAGATATGAAATTTTGTCCATATCGTTCAGCCCTAGTCGGAGGTACAAATTTCATATTAAATAGGTTTAAAATCCAATTTAATACGATCTATGGTTGAAGCAAGTTGTTTCCCACGTCCCCTCCTCCTCGGACATGAGGAAGACGGAAGACCTGGCAGGCTGCAGGAACACTGCAGGAGTGTAAGACGAGTGCCACATTGTAATGTGACAATAACAAGCGACAACAAGTCCTACGCTGTAAGTTGATCAGCTGTTTATAATTGTCAGTTGTCTGTTGATCTAAAGCTAAGCCTGTTAATTAATTAACATATTCCTCAGTTTAACTGTTATAAAGATCTACTCCTTCTTAAAGATTATTAATCATTTCTTACGGTTCATAAACAGACAGTCACTCATTTGGCAAACATTTGGCATTCATTTGAATTCAAATAACATGAAATGGGTAAACAATAATACAAGATATAGGCCAGAATAGAAGTGTTGGAGAAGCATGAATTCTAACGTAGCATCTGTCCTTACTCTGTGATAACATATTGTCATTTTATGATTTATTAAAGTAAATATATAGCAGATTACAAAGTTTTAAATTCTGGTATCGTGACAGCTCTATACAGTATATTGGTCTTATTGGTCAGCCACCAGAAATCCATTCAGCCAGCTGTTCTGCATTCATTTGGACACAGCACTTATCTGTGCTGCATAATTTCATTATTTAAGCAGACCTTCCGACTTGGCAATGCAGGGCAACAAAGGAATTTTTGTTTTTTTTTTCAAGTGTAGAGAAAGAGACAGGATATGAGAACACAAGTTGACCTCTGTGATAGCCACACTGGCCGGACACATTAAACCAATTTGCTTGGTTCAATAGGAAGCAGCCTATTGGAGATGACATAGCCATGATAATAAGACTGTGGACTGTCAGTGGACATTCACTTCTCACTTATTGTGTTTTTGTGTGTGTGTGAGTGTGTTTGTGAGCGAGAGGAAGTGAATGATCAAGACTCGTCTGCCTATTTCACCGACAAATATTGTGAATCCCCAGATTCCATACTATCATGATACTTGGCTGCCAATTTGATATATACTGCAATTCTATAAGTATTGTAATTCGATATTTTTATTTAATGCTTATGTTGTTTGCTTTTTAAACACTATGGAAATAGCTGAATCATACACATTTAGACTGTATAACATCACAACAACAAAACACATCACATCAGTTTTTCTGACTTTTTTCAGCAGCAGCATTATTGTTATACCACATATACAATTTTCAGTTTTCAGTTAAACTGCTACATTTAGCTGTTTAGCTCTAGCTAGTGTCATAAGAAAAAGAAAAACTCAGGTCAGTTTAAAATGAGCAATTACCTCGATCCTGATGCTAATTTCCATTAGCTAGCTAATGGACTGAGTGCCAGTTATTTGGCATGTATAAAATCGATTCAACAATCAAAAAATTGATTCAGGAGTCGTAATAATAATTATCTCACTAAGAGCAGAGCAGAGCTAGATCAGTCCATATCATTAGCGGTGTAAATGTGGTCCAATATATATATATATTTTTTTTACCGATCATAAGGCTGATCATCTACATATTTTTTAATATTTTACTATAGTCTGTAGGTGGGTTTATGTATGTTTGATCATTTTTCTTTATTCAAGTTGTTTTAATTTGTGTTTTAACTTACTTATACTTCTTAAAAATACCAGTAACTTTTTCAGTGCCCCCATATCATTTTGGATCTTATATACATACATAAACAATATCAGCCAGTATATCAATCTTGTTTCTTTTACTCCCTAATATCAGTATCGGCCCTAAAAAGCCCTCATCGGCCAGGCTCTAGCAAGTTAAATTTTTAGCATGGTTTACCCTCCATAGGCAGACTGGCACTTTAAGTGGTATCAGATGAAGTCCTATCAGATTTAGTAATTAGTTTTCTATTCTGTTATCACAAGGCTACAGAGAGCATGACTCGTTTGTTTTTCCAGTTTGTGTTTGACAGTGTTTCTTGTTTTTCTGACCCTGCTGATACTGTGAGCTGCCCGCACCTCTGTCGCATCGCAAAATCACATCTTCACCAGATAGATCTGTGCGTTTTTGTTCCTGACAGTCCTTTCACTGTAATGCATTTTCTTTTTTAATATAAACCTCTTCAATACATGCCATTTTCAAGAAGAAAAAGAAGAGATCTGTGCATGCCCCCAGTAGATTTTGAAACATTTACCTTGGTGCTGCTGGCATTGTGCTCAAACAAGTCAGGCACAAGGAGCCAACCTAGCATCAACTGAGGTCACAAAAACAAGAGAACAAAACATAACCTTCACAGTGGAGGAATCTAAGATTCAGCTGCCATGTGTCAGTGTGTGTGTGAATGTACGTGCACACTTACGCATGCACCTATCCTACCACCAGCTGTGCTCTGAAGCACCGGTCTTGCTGGTTCCCTCAGATTGGAATGGGCTTCCCTGTAGTGGCTGCCTGCCCCCTGAGGGCTCTTAGATCCCTCCTGGGGTCTTTAGACTTAACGTTTTGAGCAGCGGGGTGCCCGGGCTGCAGCAACAGATGATGATGAAGAGATATATACGAGTGACCTCACAGTAACGCGCACTGAGATGCACAGCACACAGAGGGCTCTATAGGCGTACATGGCGTGGCGATGTATTCTTTGAAGTGCCAGCAGCTGGGTCTCCTTGCTGTAAATCAAACACTTTCAAAGTCAAACAAAGTGGAACTCGCTCTGCTGTGTCTTGGCATGAGTCCAACCTGAGAGAGCTTTTATTTCTGCCACATCTTCCCTCACTGTGCCCCCTAGGCATGTGCTGTAGAAACAACACGCAGCTCAAAGAATGAGTTATGTGAATCTGTTCTCACCTTCTATCTCATTAGTATAAGAGAAATGATTTATCCCTTTTCTCCCCGAATCTCTCTCTCCTTGTCCTTGCCTTCTACAGTTCAGCACTTCTTCAGCTTCATCAGTAATGTGATTAATTGATTGGAGGGACATACCATGAATACCATCTCATTTGCTCTAATTCCACCTAACTATGTGTCAAAACAAGCCTCTTTAAAACGGGTTCCTTCTCCCTCCACTCTAAAAAGTGATTCAAGGGACTTATTACCACTTCATTAAATGTATGGTTGCGAGATAAAAAATTCTAATGTATTGATTTAGAAAAACCTGTTTAGTTGCAAACATTACTTTGATGAGTTGTGTTGACATAATAATGTTGGTAATTATAGCAACTTAAAGGAGCAATATGCAACAATTGCGCATCCAAAAATGAGTGCTGCAGTCCAAATAGTGAGTGGGAGCCATAGATGTTATACTAAATAGACTGAAATCCGATTGAACATACAGTGGTTGAAGTGAGTTCTTTCCCCCCACCTCCCCTCCTCCGTAGACTTGAGGAACCTCAGACAGGCTGCAGGAACACCGCAGGTGGACAACATGTGCGTGACATTGTAATTCGACGAGTGACGACGAGTCCAACGCTGCAAGTTGATCATCTGTTTATAACTGTCAGTTGTCTTTCAATGTAAAGCTAAGCCTGTTATCCTGAAAACAAAAGTCCACCACACTTCAGTTCAGTCACTGCCTGCCAGACTCCAGTAATATATTGCTCAATTTAAGTATTATAAACATCTACTCCTTCTACAACATTATTAATGATTTCTTGTGACTGATAAGCACTTACTCATTCTACGAACATTCAGCATTAATTTGAACTCTAACTAATGTGAAATTGGCAAACAACAATTGTCATTCTGGCTCGTAATGGAAATTTCAATGGACGACGCCGCGGCAGTAGTGTTGCTGTCTGAGTAGTGAGTATTTCAACTTGGCATGTTTCTTTAACTTCTGATAACATATGTTCATTTTTGATTTAGTACAGTAAATTTGTTACACATTTATCTTTTAAAAGCCTAATATTTAAGCAGTTGTCATCCTTAAAACTCACGTAACACAAGAAATCCTTTCAAATAATATAGGAAAAGTAGTCGAACAACTTATTTTTTATGAGTAATCAACTTAAACTAAAAATACTTTTGATTATAGAGGAAAAGCTAATTCCCCGAACTCACTGTAGTTAGTTGGTTGAACTTAATTTCGTTAGAAGTTGTCATAAGTAAATAAGATTAATTCAAACATTAGAATATAACACAGCCACTCACTCCAGAAATGACATATTTTGCTCTTTAAACTTTATTTGGATTATTTATTATTTCCTTTCATGCTGAAGGTTTGATGAGAAAATTGATACCAACCTCATAGCCAGCAGCAGATTAGCTCAGAATAAAGACTAGAAAACTAGTCTGGCTCTGTCTAGAGGTAAGCAAAATCCCAATTACCCAATTAATTTGTTATGTTTGTTTAAAGGTCTAGTTTGTAAGATTTACAGGGCAGAGCATGGCAGAAATTGAGTATAATATTCATAACTGTTGTCATCTTGTGTTCACAATTTGTGAATAATCAACGTAAAAACTAAAAATACCTTTAATTCTAGCGTAAAAGCTAATTCTCCCAATTCAGTGTAGTTCATTGGTCGATGCAAACTGTTGCATTAATTGTTTTTGTTGAGCTAAAACATTTGTTTGTTGAGTGTTACAACCACTGGAGTACATTACAGCCGCTTATTCTGGAAACGACAGTTTGCTTTGCAATTTGAGGCGTATTTTTTTCTAAACAGTGTAATCCTGCCAGTGTATGTTTGTGTGTGTCTGAGGAGGTCCGACACTCTAATAGGAGACATCCCACTGTCTCCTCTGTTCCTGCTTATATCTGTAGCACAGTTTGAAATCTGACTCCCATGTCTAAAGCCCTGTGTGTGTCTGAGGGGAATTGACAGCCACCGTGTTTTGCAGTGGCTGTTATGTGTTTGTGGCAACAGAGGCGAATGAGTCGGCGCTCTCAGATGTTATTGCCTAAACAAAAGGCCCACTAAGTGGTGGGCACACAAGATTTGTCATCAAACGTTTGACTGTGTCTACTCTTCAGGGTAGCAGTGGTGACGCTGAGTGCTAATGGTGTATTGAAAATGGTATATTTGGCCGGCTCCATCTTTTTCTATTGTGTGACACAGATGTACTCAATTGGCCCCTCACTGGGTTTATGTCTTAGAAAGAAATCTTTTTGGGGCCTTTAGCATTCAGATCAATGACTGGTTTGCTCTGTTTCTTATTGATTTTTGCTCTGTTTGGTACCGAAATACTGTATTTCATTATCTATCGCTCTGAGCATTGCTTCGTTTAAAAAAAAAGAAAAGAACTAGTGCTCACTGTCTCCCTTCCTTGCTTCTTCTCGCTCTGACTCTTCTTCCTTTTTTGGATTCCCTTTCTTTCTCTCTGCTCTTGTCATCTCAGATAAGCATTGCAATTTCTCATGTTACTGACGACCCAAGCCAAATTCATAATGATGAGATTATCTTGTCAACAGTACAGAGTGTATATGTCTGCCGTATTGATCCACGCACAGTCTTAATAAATGAAGTACCGCGATGGAAGCGTTGGCTCAATGATAACTCTGAACAGATCTTGCTATTTATACACTCTCAACGCCGCTGAGATGATGAATGGAACTTGTGTATTTTGCCCTTCTCTTCTCTTTTCCCTTTTCCCTTCTCCTCTCATCTCCTCTCCTCACTTCTTTCCAGATTGATGGGGTAAAACAGCCCCTCTCCCCCGCACACATTGTCTGAGATGCGTCCTCTTTGAGGTCACGTTGACACGCTGAGTCAATGTACTCCCAGGTGGAGAGACATGGGTGCTGCTGTAGGAGGAACCAATCAGATAGACTACAGGGGAGGCAAGAGCGCAGGGGGGAGGAAAAAATTACCAGCAGCTCCCGGGCCAGGGGCCTGTGTGTGTGTGTGTGTGTGTGTGTGTGTGTGTGTGTGTGTGTGTGTCTTTAAACGACTGAGGTTTCAAGGGGAGTTTATCTGTGCATTTGAAGAGAAGGTCAGCAGGGTTTAGAGCTCAAGATTATGTGTGATTGTTTCTTCTGTGGTCTAGCTGATTAATGCTAAAGCTGGTCTGACAGATTCTTAATGCACCATAGATGCACTTAAAAGAGACTGAGAGGAACCGGCGTCCAACACTTTGACAACGGAGCATTATCCCAAAGCCTTTTCTGTCAGTTTTTACCCAGGTGTATGGACACTTTCCCCCCTGCCTTCCCTCCTCTGTGCAGATACCTCTGACCTGATGCATATACAGTAGATAGGTCACCTTGAATTGAAGCTAGACATAGTCCATCTGCTGTGTGTGTGCATAGAGGGAGAACGCAGGTGTGTGTTTGTGTGTGTGTGTGCACTTGTGCATATATTGATATTAGGCATATGTGTGCCTACAATCTGTGTGTCTGTCTGTGTGTTTATTTATCTGCGTCTGGCCTCGGTTCTGGGCTTTGGGGAAATATCTAAAATCCTTTCATCCACGGAACGGCTCTTCCTCCATCAATTCAAATGGAATAATTTTGTTCTTTTATGTTTTTGTTCACAAGCTCCCAGCTTGTGTCTTGTAGCCCACATTTTGTTTCAAAAACTAAATGATAAAACGCTTGTTTCTTTAGTCAAATGTGATGCTAATCCTGGATAAGAGGGCTTAATGATATCAGTTTAAAAGTGTAGTAAACACGCGCTTTTAGCAGCTTGAAAACAGTTTGACCATGTTTCAGTTTTGGATTGCAAGGCTGCTTTGCAAACGGTAGATTTCCTGAAGAACTGAAAGTGCAGTGCTGGCCTGCTGTAAATGACGAGCATGCTTTTTGAAGGATGCAGACATTTGTTCCATTTATTTGATGAATTCACTTTTGTATTACAGCTTGTATGATCATGTTGTTTCATTCAGTGGTAATTTATAATTAATTGTATAAATCCCATCATCTGAAAAAAGAAAAAAAATTGTAGATCGTGTTTTTCTCTTTAAACTCATTTTGGGAAATATGCTATTTCCTTTCTTGTTGAGAATTTGATGAGATGATTGATGCCGACCTCGTAGCCAGCAGCTCGTTAGCTTAGCATTAAGACTAGAAACCAGGGGGAAACAGCTAGCCTGGCTCTGTTTAACAGTAACAAAAATCTAACTAATTAATTTGTTATATATTGTTTGTTTAAAGGTCTAGTGTGTAAGATTTATTGGACAGAATATGGCAGAAATGGAACATAATATTCATAAGTTTATAAACACATGAAAATAAGAATAGTGGGTGCAGGTCCTCTTCCACAGAAGCCGCCATGTTGCTCCGCCATGTTTCTACAGTAGTCCACAACGGACAAACCAAACACTGGCTCTGTATGGCCTTTTGCGATTTGCGGCCACTATAGCTTCTGCACGGTTGGAAGGGGAATGTGAGACAGTGTTTGCTATTTGCATTCACTGATAATTGACACTTAATCCTACACACTGACTCTTTAACCACAGCATGTAAAAACGACACATTGTGGTTTTCGAGGAGGCTATGCAAACAATTATTTCAACGCTGGAAGCAGTGATTTCTTGGAGTTTTGTCATCACCATGAGGTTCTACAGCCATGAGAGCAGTATTGATCTTCTTTTCCAAACAATCAAAACTATTGCATAAGTATTTTATATAGGCTTCTTGCTCAATAAGTCTACAACTATGCTCTTTCTTATGTGTGTGAAAGGAACATTTCTCAAGTCAGGAGTCCAAGAAAGTTGAAATCAGTCAGGCAACAAGTCGATTCTTATTTTACACGTGTGGACTGAGTCTGAGTGCACTGAGTACAACTGTTGAGAATGTGTGGAAAACAAAGTAATTCTTTCTCCTTTCACATGGGCAATTGTGTAAGGGCATATGTGTTGCTGTCTGCAGAAATCCACATATGGAAATTATGAAGCTGTGTCTGTTGCGATAAGTCTAGAGGTACTTGTGCATTGGTGTCTGTGTACGTGTAGTTTCTGTGATTTGAGGCCCCCAGGCAGTGTACTAGATAAGATATCAATCAGGACAGTTATGCAATAACACAAAGCCTTAAATGGACACCCAGAACTGATGATTACCAGATGTTGGGGTGCTGACTTCCAGAAAACCCTGGGATCATAGCTCAGACATACCTATGGATCGGAGTCAGCATTGAGTACAGTCAAAGTATATATTAAAAGTATATATTGTTTTCTGACACAATCTTGCAATATACTTTCGCTGTCTACAGCATCATTCAAAAGTTAAAAGACTTGAGACATGATATTTTTAAATTAATTTTTTAACAAAAATGATGACCAAAGTCAACCAAGGCCTTTTTATTGCCTAAACCTACCCAAAATCATATTTCCTAACCTTAATTAAAACCTACTAAAAATGATGCCATTTTCTTACCTTAGCCAAAGTGCATTTATAGTGTAAACCTACCCAAAATCACTATTTTCCCTAACTCTAACAAAAGTCCTTTTATTGCTTAAACCTACACAAAATCACAATACTAAAGTGCCCATGATGGAGGAGTCTGGACTGTGGACCGTCATGGACTGTGGTATTAAAGTCCTGGACTCTGCATACCTGCCTCCCACCCCAACCATTTCTTTGCATAGCCAACGCATTAATGTAATGTATTGTTGTCACCACAACATAATTATAAAAACAATTTAGTAATATACAAAAGTACATTCTAGGAGACAGGGTTACATCTATGCATGCATGTCTTCGAATGTACAGTACGATATAGGTCCCTGTATTAGCTTTGGATTTTTGGGCTGAGTTGGCTTTGGATTAATGAGGGTGAAGCAAGGTCATTGCTGACTCAAGACTTCACTCGACGGTAAAGCTGTTGTAACTATTGATGAGCAAGTACCGAATGATTAGTAGCTTACACACCAAGATCACAGACTGCACCCTTTCCTTTTTTTTTTTACTGCTCTCCTCACTTTCAACTGTCTATAAATAATTCAACATCAAGTAAAGTCCTGTGTCTCCAACTCCTCTTTCACTTTATTCCCACAAAGTTCTCCTTTATCAATAATCATAAGAGTGATCCCAGCTGTAAGCTACAGTACCCACACCAGGTGGTTAAATGTGTCTACACAAAGTAAGTTCAAGTAGTGAGGGAAAACAATACTGCTATTTTAGGAGAGCTGGCAAACTGCTGTGTTAGGGCTTTTTGTGTGTTGGAATAAATATCTATGCCAAAAGCTACATTTATCATTTACTCCTGGGGCTAAACTGCCACAGATGTGGATTGTGTTGATGGGAGTACAAACATGCCGTCTTGTGTCACCCCTCCTCTTCAGAGCAGACAAAGTTTCCTCTGAGCTGAATTCAGACATGGCAGCTGAGACTGAATTGGCTGCTGAGTTGTTGTCAGTGTTGTTGTATTTGTAAAAGATAATGCTGGGAGGAACTGCAGACATACAGAAGATAATTGCAAACATAACAGTGCCTATAATTCTCAAGTAAGATTAGACTGAGGAGTTTTTCTTGCCCTTTTCAACTAGAGACCAAAAAACATTTTCTGTTTTTTTGGGAAAATTGAGTTGAGGTCACAACCTGTTCCAGTCAGACTGTTTTTGTCTAGTGGACTGTGATTTAGAATGTTTTTTTTTTTTTTTTTTCATGTCCAGGTCCTATTTAATGATTTTATTTGTCTGGTGAAGTGTTGACTGCTAGCGCCTGAACAGACTGCCTCATTATATTGCACTGCACACAGGTGCGACTGCATCTCATAATAATGGCTAACAAAAATACACACACAGTCCCTGACACTAATTCATTCATGTATGTTGTCATTGCATGTCTTTAAATACACGTCTGCTGTGTAGGGTTTTGTGTTGAGAACTGGTTCTAAAATGGAACTGGTTCCAAAATGACAGTTTCAAAGGAATTAATATGAAATTTTAATTCTGATGCTGCTTATCAGCTCCTTCACAAATTTCGCTCACGCTAGTTTCAAATTAAACAGTGATTTCACTTGAGACATACAGACTGTGATTATTGTCTTGGTGTATATGTGGCAAGTTATCTAATCAGGAGATGATGGCTTTTCATCACAAATAAATAAAGGTGTATGTTGACTTCTATACCTTTACCTGAAGAAAACCATCAATGACTGAAGTAATTCCAGTCATATCTGTGTTTTTTCTTGCTCTCTACTCAAGTAATTTTTTTCAGTAAATATTTTTGTACTTTAACTCAATTACTTATTTTCCCCCTCTGCCTGAGCACTTGTTTTTGCAAAGTAGCAGTTCTTTTACTTGAGTACAGCTTTTGGCTACTCTACCCACCTCTGAATAGAGGATAGCCTACATATCCCTCTGCTTTTTTACAGCAGCCTCAGACTTTTACCTTGAAAAATTATCATTTAAATAGTTCCAATTAAAGTGAAATAAGAATGTGACCTGTTTTGACCCCGTCCCTCAAAGAATTGGAATCAAGAATCGTTAAGATAACTGGAATTGGAATCATTAAAATGATACCCAACCTGGGTTGGGTTGGGCGATATATTGAAATTTTCCAATGGGACACCATCAGCCCATTAACCTGCGATTGCCAATACACCTCACACCTCCTCTTCAGTTTCAGCTGCGAGATGTACATTGGCTACAATAAAGGAATAAACTCACAAAGTGTCAAAAGAAGGAAAATATCCTTATACCCTTTCCATATTAAATAGAAAAATACAACAGTACACCTTCTGAATTCATGTTTCTCTCTTCTACTGAACTAAAATGAGCTTTATTAGCTTTATTATTAACTCACCAAATGGTCTGATATTAGTCTTTCCACTGTGCCAGCAATCACTTACCCTGGCTTAGTTGTAATAAATCCGTAGTTTACTGCGTACCAGTTGTCTTTCAGCTCAGTGGGTGTGTGCTGCCACTAAATGAGTGTCTGTCACTAAGCAGCAGCTCACAGACCATTAAATTAGCAAAACATTTTAAAAGAAAAAAAAAACAAACTATTTTTCCACCTATATTTTCGGTCCAATCACACAGCAGCACAAAAACTTCTCAGTAAGGTCAGGAGATATGGCGACATCGTTATCCACTGTCGCCACTTCAACCAGCAATGTGTTTATTACAGTGGAAATGGTGGAGTGGCGAAGTCAAGCTCACAAGGTCACAAACACCACATTCCTACAACTTGTTGCAGGTACAGAGCTGTTGTGTAACGGTTTTCTTATGTTGTGTCACAAAGGTATGCTTGAGTTCCTTGACTAAACAACACTCTTGATTTCAGACTAGAGGTGCATTGTAAAATGGGTCACAGTCAAATTGGTTTTATTTACTCACATTTCAGCAAAAAAATAGCTGTTGACAGTTTGCCGTAGTGTGGAGCCTCAGTTGCATGTTTCCAATGTGGCAGCTTATTGTAATCTTCACCCGAGGGGATGTTGGTCAACATCATAAACAGTTTATGTGCAATGTCCTTTTTAGTTAGATAAGGGTGATTCATTCAATAATAGCTTAATCAGCCCATTAATAAATCAATTACATGCACAGGAGTTAAGAAACAGATTATTATATATTTTTTGTAATTTGTGGTAAACAGATTATTCTGTATTACTATATGCCTATTAAGACAAGCCTTCTGAGCCATTTTGTTTATGTGGGATTTAGTTTAGCCCATCATTTGATTTTTCATGCATCATAAAATAGGCTCGACTGTAAGATCTGCACCACCTGTAATGGTAAGTGTGTGCGCGCATGTGTGTGTGTGTATAAGTGAGAGGAAGAGAGAGAAAAACAAGTTCAAGGATATGCACTCTCTCAGGAGGTTTGCATTTTATTATTTTCTACGTGAGTTGATTCTCAAGATGATAATGACAGGCTTAAGAATAGAGTTTAACAACGCTTTGTTGACCATCTCTCAGACTCCGGGGGGGTCTGTTTATCCCTTCGAGTTTTCTTTTCATGCTCTTTAAAGGTAATTTAGTCTCAAAATTAAATGAAAAACATTATTACAAAGGATGAATGTGCTCTACAAAAGCAGCTCTTAGAAAAGTGAGAAAGCACATTGATGGACTCTTTCAGAACTGTTACTCTTAAAGGCAAATGCAGCTATCCCACTTGTACATAAGGAAACTGCCTTAGAAATGAGACCAAAGTAGTCATTTGTAGACAGAAGAGAAAATTATATCCGTGCTCGCTCGGGCTCTTCCTCAAAAGGAATAATAAAGTAGCAGTAACCACACAGGTTGGAGGAAATCAGCTTTGAAGTAGTGTTTTTGTCTCGTCTTCGCTTGATGAGGAGATGCAAGCACGACCACCTCAGCCCTCGCTCTGCCCTGTTGCGCCCCTTCTTCTCTGTCGTTCTTTTTTGCCTTTCACCTATCGATGATTCTGGTCCCCTGCTCAGCGTGTGGTTAGAATAACAAGTCAGTTCTTTCATTTGCATGCCATTTTCTCAATATATGAAGTGGATATGAGGATGATTTAAAAAAAAAAAAAAAAGCAGTGCCACTAAAATTATGCTTTCTACTGTGCTCCTAATAGGCATCTCTAATGACACTGTATGGTCAACCAAAATAATAGGCAATCAATGTGAGTGGTTGCATATTAATTATGAATATTGTGTCTTTGCTGGTGCGCAGTGAATATGCATGGGAGAGGTCATGCTGTTTATGCAACTGTATATAAAAGCCTCCAAAGTGCTACTTAGCCCTATTTAATGAAGGAAAAAGCCCTGTTCCCCACCAAATGAACACAAACACAAAAAATAAAATGGAATGCAGTTATGTTATGAATTATGAATTATAGCAAACCATGATTAACAAGATGAGACTATTGAGTTGGATTAGGGCTGCCTGAGTCACCAGCTTCATGCACTGTAAAAATAAACTATTTGTATTAACTTAAAAAAATGTTAGAGTTCGGACTGCCTTAAAATTTGAAAAAAACAAGCTGACTTGATACTTAATACTGTTCAGTCGCACTGACGGACATCACAAGATTTCCTTTTCATTCTCTTAGTTTGAGAAGTCTGTTCTTCATTTCAGACAAAGAGCTGAAATTTATTAAATTTAAAGTGTAAGGGGGGTAGGGACTGAATTCAATTTTAACTTTCACAATAGTTCTCTCTGTTTTCATTACTGTGAAAAACAAGAAACCGTCACTTTTCTCAAAGTGTATTAGAGACACAGCAAGTTTTCATCAAATGTTTTCTTCAAACTATGAAATGAAGGGTTTCAGGAGAGTTTTAACTTTAAAACAATGCTTACTGGAAAATATACTAATACACTTTAAGAACAGTTGAGTTTGAGTTCTCAACTTTTTCATTTTTACAGTGTATGCCGATGTAAGTTCTCAAGTGTCAAATAAATAGGAGTTTTAAGCTTAAATTACCTGATTCCACTTTTCTATGATTTGTTTTTTACAGTGTAGTAAACCAGCAATTCTACAAAAAAAATCCCCATAGTCGTTCTATAAAGAGTCACAGTTACAATATTTCAAGGCAGTGGCAAGTCTAATGCATGTAGATGTGGGCAACTTTATTCAGCTTGAGTTGTGTTAGATTTGTGGTGCTGAAATCGAGCTTTGTACAATTAAAGACGGGGAGGAGAGGAGAGACTGTCAGTAAGAGAGATACTTTAAATGACTGATCACTAGGAGTGGGACAAATAATCGATATATTCTGATACGCGCTAGTGATATGTTATCGTCACGCTGGCACTAATTTCACAGCATGTTCTCCTGCTTTACTGATGTATTTTTCTTCCTTTCCAGCAGACATGTCTGAAATATTACTACTCGGTACACAGCGTTCAATTTCAGCTGTCCATAATGTTTGATAATGTATCATTGTACATGCACCGAGTCCATTTATGGTTTACACTGCCCTATATCAAACAAATCCTGAGCTTTAAACATAAGTCACATGCAGTGCCAGCTAACGCATTCATGTGGCAGTTATAGTAACCTGCCATCCTGTGGTAAACATTGCGGTATAGAGGGAAATCAACACAGTTTATGCAGGTGGCTCACTGGAGCAGATCATTCTCTTCAAAACTCTGCAGCTGCAGGAGCTTATTTGTCTTCTGCTGTGGTCTGACCAGCAAAGAGCATATGAAGCCAGTCAAAACAACTGGACTTTATACCTCATAGATACCAAGCAACACAAGACGATGCATCCCGCATCTCAACATATCTGGATAATGAGGACTGTAACTCTACACAAAATACACAGTTGAATATTCACCATGCTTTTGGGCTCAGAGATCTGTATGTGTTCTATACAGCGGGGGAAACAAGACAGAGGGTTTCTTTTAATTTATTTTGGAAAAACACTAACAGTAAACATTGCCTCGTGGGCCATAAATCCTGCAGTCAAAATGTAAAAAACAATGGATGGACTGTAAGATCCCCAGCTGAAACTAGCAGAAACAAAGGAGTACACTAGAAGCTGTGTGGTTCAAATGAATAACCCAACACACTAGGTGTGAATGCTCCCTTACTGGTGATTCTCGCGCTGCATGAAGAAACCTTTTTTTAGTCTTTTTCTTAACTTCATTCAGAGGTTTGCTGAGTGTGCATGCTCAATTTCAGCTGTGCCTCAAGTCATTCATACAGCTGCACTCGTTCACACTTGTAAGATGCCAGTTAAACTACCAATTTGTACCTTTCTTCACAACACAGCTCACCGGGGCACCCTGGAACTATACTAGAGGTTGTGTTTGAGTGTCGCTGACATGTGGCAGAAAATCACAGAGCTTCTTTTTAGTTTGTTATTCTGAGGTACACATGCTTCAAAATCATCAGTCGGTGAAAAAGTAGCATTCCTTGTACCTATTTAACCTCATTTTTATTTGCAGGATAATTTGCAACTAGTGTATAAATAATGTGTCTCAAATACAAATGATTAAAAAAAATAGCCTCATATGCATCCTCTAAATAAAATACAGAATAACAGAAACCATTGGCTTTTTGTTAAGGTATTTTATGGCAGATGCTATTTGCACCCAGGCTGGACTAGTCAATTTGGCTATTTACACCCAGGTGTATATAGCCTAGCATGGCAGAGAGAAGAATGATGCTATTTGCACCCGCAGAGCAGACAAACTCTTTTCCTAATCCTAATAAAATAGATGTGTTGCCTCAAGCCTTATTTACAGCAAATTTGTTGCCCCATCAAAACTAATAAGCCAAGGAGGACCGGTGTAAATAGTTGAAATAGCTACGGTGTGCCTATTCTCATCCAGGTGCAAATACACACTTTGTAAGTCCATCATCCAAATGACAAGAAGAACACTGAGAAACTACTTTCTTCTCATATGATTATGGAGATAGTAGTCTAAAATATCTCTAGGAGGTATACAAAGGCAACACTTCCTTGAGGTTGCTGAAGATGTTTTACCTCTCATCTGAAAGCCTTCTTCATTTCAAGAACCCTTTAGAGAGGTGTAATGCCTCAAGAACCTCAAGCAAGTCCAGTTGCTTTTGTATATCTCCTAAATATACCATGACCTGGATGACCGAGAATCTTCACACACGCATTTTAAAATCCTATCACTGCATATTATCAGCCTGCATAACTTGCCAGCACTGCATAAACAACGTCCAAAAAAATCACCTTGAAATCCAACCTTGTCTTCAAAGATGTAAGATGTCTTCTTTCAAAGTCTTCTTTATGATTAAGTACTGCCCACAATCATTAGCAAGGTGTCCATCTGGGCTGATAAGATCTCAGCGAGGTTGAAATCTGTCTAGTCTCCATTTAGCGGCATCAGCGGCACTTCCTTACTTGTCTGAAAGTCATTTGAACTGGGCCTCTTGTAAGTTATTTGGAAGATAGTGGGAGATATTTAGCAGGCAGTAGACTGTGATGGCTTTAAGTTCACTTAAGCCCCCTGATTGATTGGTGTGTTATCTCCAGGAAGATGTATAGGACCAGCTAATTAGATTTGATCACTTACAATTGCTCCTCAGCCACTAGGTAATCAATGCAGTCTAATTATTGTCTAGTTTCTCCGCCCCTTTTCCCTTACTTCCTTTATCATCCTCTCACTTTGCTGCTTTGCTCTCCTTTTTTATCTGTTTTCGTCTTTCATACATCCTTGTGTTTTCTTTCCTCTCGGCTCAGTTTCTCTCTGTTTTATGCTTTACCCGCTCTTCCCGTTTGGCTGTTGTTGAGCTACTTTGACACTTTTCCAAGAGGAATAAACTTCAGATCCCTTGGTGCTAACATCACACAACAGAGACACACTCTTAGAAAAGTGCTATCTAGAACCACATAGGGTTCTTCAGCTTGTCCCCATAGGAGTACCATTTTGGTTCCTTGGTACCTTTTACAAAGATTCCATCTGGAACCCTTTTGGAGAGTTCTACCTAGAACTCAGCATAAAAGGGTTTTACGTTGAACTGTCTGTGAAAGGTTTCACCCAGAGCCTCCCATGAGAGGTTCTACCTAAGAGTTTTAGTTAGAACCCATATTGTGTGTCCAGAGAACACATTTATGTTCCATGGGTTCCAAAAAGAGTTCTTTAGAAAATAAAGGGTTCTTCAGAAGCAAATGATTCGGGGTAGAAGCACAGCCCTTCAAGGAAGAACCCCTTTTGGAACTAACAGCGTAGTTGATCAAATTAAAAACTGCAGTCCAGATGCTTTTGGCTCACTGGCAAGGTTATGGTGGATTTGGAACCGCTCACACCCTCTGACACTAAGTAACACATGCATCACACGCATACACACAGAGTGAGTACTACTGTGTGTTTTCAGAAGACAGCAAAGGACAAATGCATGTATCATACCTAGCAGGGTAGGTAGAAGGAGGGGGTGCACTCTCGTTCCTGTGAATAAAAGAGAGCTGTCCAATGATGTGTGAAAGAGAAGCTGCAATTTGTCCTCTTTCACCACCCCACCTAAGATATCAAACGCACACACACACACACACACACACACACACACACACACACACAACACAGGTAGATGCACACAAACATAGCCCCATAGAAATGAACACAGCTCCAAAATGCACCAGCAAGGCCTGAGAGTAGAATAGCACTCCAATATGCTCGTCCCATTTGTCTCAATCGGCCCGCTGTCTGCTCGGTCAGTCTTAGGGTCTCAACGGGAATACAGAATAGAGTGCAGCTTTTTACACTTACTCAGCCTCACTGTACTCAGTATCTCGCTGACCTTTGTGGCCTTGCTGCATGGACTAGATACAACACATCATTCAGTGCGATTCAACAACAAGCTTTTGCAATTCTCATCCACACTACCGACGAAACTAACCTTTGCCGATGTCTACACAAAGTGCACTGACCCAAAGCTGCATGGATGCATTGTGTATCGCATAGGTTCAGTGCCTCTCTGAACCTTTGAGGTCAAAGACTCATATTTTGGGTCAATAAGCAAGTCAAATTTCGAGACCTTAAAGGCCAAACATACAGATGCCACAGTTCGGGTCAGTTCAATTTACAGTAGGTCAGTTTAGTTCAGCTCACTTCAGTTCAGTTCAGTTCAGTTCAAGAAGTCCCACAAGGGGAAATTAGAAGGCAAGAAGTGTGGGCATGCAACATAAAATACTTAATGATACTTGCAATGCTAAATGAATTTATGTACTGTATAATACAGTGTCTAATAATGATAATAAAACTAGTGGACATCTAGCCAGTATGTATCATTTGCCCCCCTCAAATTATCCTGTATTCATTGTGGGCTCTGACTGGCTAAGTACAAAGCAGCCCATACTGGCTGTTATCGATCCATTAATTGGAAAGTGGCCCATTGTAGTGAAAGGGCTGGGCAGTATGGACAGACAGGAAGAGATGGAGGCTTAAGATCAGCCTGGACTCTAATTGGCAGGAAAGAGGTTTCTATGAAGTGGCGTAATGTGCTTTTTATTGGCTTGAAGGGGGGAGGAGCTGGTGGAAGGATGAAGAGCACATGCTACTTTAAGTGCGACAAGAAAAAACTACAATCATGAATACCACACTGTGGGATTCAGCAGTGTATTTCTATTTAACAAACTCATGAAAGCAATTTTAATGCTCGAGTACAGGAGACTTTGGAGAAGCAGAGAGGAGCACCAGCACGGTAGCTTAGCAATGAACTGCTGTGGATGGGGTCAGCAGCAAGATGTATTTTGGCTACCTCAAAAAAGGCCCACCATTTAGAATATTTTTATTGCTTTGCCTTGCTGTGTGACAGCCCTTTCTGATGGGAAACCGTCATTATACAAGCCAAACATTGCTTTCTCGTGCTCAACCAGACCCCATTGGCAAAAATAGTCATTTTAGCTCGCAGAACAGAGGAGTTGCTGGTCTACTACTGGATTGATCTCTTTTTATTTGTGTTATTGTGTGACTTCAGTGAATCTGAACTAACTTTTTAAAACACCAAAGTGACACAAAGACAAAAACAAACTAAACAAACAAGGCAATGGTAGACCAGCAATTCCCATGTTCTGCCAGATAAAATTCCAGTTTTTGCTAAAGGACTCTGGTGGCTTTAGAGAGAACGATATTTAACTTATAAAACAGTGGTTTCCCATCAGAAAAGGCTGTCTGACGGCAAATTATAGCATACACATAAACTGATATTCATGTTTTTTGGTGGCTAAAATATGTTTGCTGTCCATAGCAATACATTGCTTAGCTTCCTACACCAGCACTCCTGCTGCTTCTCCAAACTGACCACAGCAACCGACATTTACAGTAGGTAATACGAGGACTATTGACAAGTACCTCATACAACCCCAACTTCAAATGTTCTGAACTATGGTAATACTACAATGGGTATCTTTTCAGTTGATTAGAATTAAGAAAGAGATGTTTTGTGCACAAGAATATCATTTAGATTTTTGTTCTATGAGAGCAGGTGCAGAAAGTAAATTAAACATATATATAACAATGTAACAGTGTCCTTTCATGCTGATCAGATTCAGTGCCAACAGAGCTGAGTTGATTGAAAAGTATGTCCAAGGATGAGTCCCTGGTCATAAAAGTACAGAAGGGGCACATCAATATAAAGACAGCCATCTCCCCTTTTTTGAAAAACCCAGGCTGTTATCATTTCAATGCCAAACTATTTCAAACATTCATTCTTTTCTCACTTCGTGGTCAGATTCCAGCCTTTGATATATTTTGTGGGTGTTTTCTTTTAATCTTGGTGAAGGCTGAGGTGAAATGGAGTGTTTAGGTAGAGATAAAGGTGTTGGCAAAAGCATGGAAGGTCAAAGAACTGAGGTGGCCCGTCTGACCTTCACACACCCTTTTTCATACTGAGCCACCGCAGAGCACGGATGACATTGAAATACTCTATCGACTGTGAGTCAAGCTGTGCATGTGAAAAAGCCTGGCACAAGGAGACATTACTCACTAAACATGACATTTTACTGCTATCAATTCAAGACAGAGAGTTGTGCACTACATAGCGTAATTATTTGTGTTGCTGTGATGAATACCGCTACAGCGGTATGAAAGTTATTTCTCTTCGAGGCATTTGTTTCGACCGTTCCTACCTCTACCCAACAGAGACTTTGAGATATTCCTGTAATAATTTTAACAAAATAGAAACACATTAGTTTCTGTCTCCATGTGTTCGTTGTGGCGTACACTGAAGTCTATGCATCTGATTGCTTTTACGTTTTTCCATTTTTAGTAAGGTTGGCTGGTACTTTTGTAAAGGGCAGAAAGAAACAATGATCTTTGTGACCTTTTATCTCAATTGACATGATTAAAAACCCTCACATACCGTACTTTGATATAATTAAAAAGAGAGAGACAGACCGGCAGAAAGAAAGAGTACTTTCTGCTGCCAATGTGATTGATCCAGTCTGTAATGCACTGCTGCATACACTGCTGAGTGTTTGTGCAGTTTACGCCGTATAGGGTTTGTACCAGTATTTCATTATGCTGCTGTGTTTTGTCATACATGCTATACTCAGGCCCATAGTTACCATTGAGGACACTGACGCTGTGTCCTTGCTATTTCTTGTGGGTATTTTTCAATGTTTCACACACACACACACACACACACACACACACACACACACACACACACACACACACACACACACACACACATATATATAAGTGTTAAATTACAATCAAAAATGAGTACAGCCGTCCAAATAGTGAGCTGGAGCCATAGACTGTATATTAAATAAGTTGAAATCCTATTTAATATATGATTGATGGTTGTAATGAGTTGTTTCCCCCTGCACCCTCCTCTCCAGACTCAGGGAAGCTCTGCAGGCTGCAGAGGCTCTGCAGGAGCACGGGGTGTGTGGAACATTGTAAATTGACAATAACAAGCAAAGACGAGTCCTACACTGTAAGTTGATCAGCTATTTACTGTCTGTCGATGTAAAGTTAAGCCCATTATCCAGAAAACAAAGCCCACTGCTCTGAAAATCTGAGGATTTCCACCAAAAATAAATTGGTTCAGAACCTGAAAAGTTTGTTCTTGAGTTTTTCTTGAGAACCAAAGTGAGTGTGCCATATTCTACAGGTTGTTCAGTTTTGTGCAGCGCCCACTGTCGATGATATCACAATGGTTTATCACAATGGTTCCCCTCAAAACAGGTGGAAACTTACAGCCATACTGTTTCTTTGTGTGACTGGATACATAAGACTTTACTGTGTTAGTGTGTCAGCAAATGGAAGATGACAGAAAAAGTAAAATGTCCTGGACATTCTCTTATTTTCCTTTAGCTGAGAATGAACTTCTGTCTATCAGAGCTTTGGTTATTGATGTTCAGGCAGCAATGGTTGATATAATTAATTCATGAGAAAAAAAGGTATTTTAAGGTTATAAATTAATATGAATGATTATGATACATTTTATTTACATAGCATTGCTAAGCATTGAGCACAAAGGGCTTTCCAAAAGAAGCTAAGGGTGGGATAGGAATAGGGGTGTCACCATTCTCCAAATTAACAATTCAATTTGACTTTCAATTTTTAAGGTTTCAATTCACTTTCTTTATTTGAACTTTTTTTTTAGCCCTGATTTAGGCTGTGCCATTGTTAGACTATTGAGCCTTGATTTGTAAGATCAACTGATCATTGTTTTATGGCCCGACAACTGTGATTTACACTTTCTTAAAAACCTTAAAAAGATTATCCGTATGGTATCAAGTGTGATATAATGTCTGGTAAGCTACGCTGTGTCGTCTTTGAAGTGTTGTTTGAAGAGTTGAAGTAGGTGTGTGGAGAGAAAAACAAAATACTGGGAGAACTGATTCTGGCTTTGATTTTGATCTTTGAAATTGCAAGTTCATTTCCATTGATTTTCGATTTGAAATTGTTGCACCCTTAATGACAGAATACTATAGAAATAAAATAACAATATTAAAACAGAGCAATAAAACGGGTAAGAAAACAAGAAGTAAAAATAGAAACAATAGTAAGAGGAGATAATAATAAAAGTAGTGATATTAAGACATCTGAAGTGAGGTGCAGTACATCTGCAGGTGTGTTTGCATTATTCTGTTATCAATATGTCTTATTTTTTAAGCATTTCTAAGATATCTATGATTATAGATAAATTATAGCCATAGATCACACATCTTGTAACTCTGACTTCTACTCAGCTCTATCATCACAGAAAATGTTCGATGTGAAAAGAACGCGGACCCTGGTGTGTCCTGGCTCGTACATGTGTGCACAAGCGTGTTATGTGTGCTTTCTCTTATTGATCCACATAGAATGAAGCCTCTTGTGTATGATCAGGTAGCCCTAAATCGAATAAACAGATGGTTCAACACATACAAGCCCTCGGTTCCTCCTCACAAACAATTTCTCAAGTTCTGGAGGAAAGGAAAAAAAAGCGTTGAGGCTCAGAGAATCCACAGTTTCTCACAAACAAAAAAAAACTGCAAATTGCATTTTAATTTCCGCACAAATGGTGCTGTAATTTAGATGTTTAGCTGACACTTCAGCACAGTAACTGCAAAGTTTTCTACGCTCATCAAGACTATTGTCCTAGCAGTTATTGATTATATTATGTCTGCCAGACTTGATGTTCAGCTGTGCGGTTTACTCTCGAATGGCTAATTAGCCTGTTTTATGTGGTTAATGAAATGCTCCAACCTAAATGATATAGAGCTCACATTCATTTGATTTTATTTGCCCCTATATACTCTGTCCTCATTTTTTTCTGCATAATTAATCATATGTCACCAGGAGATCTTGTTTCACAGCAGGACTCTGTAAAACCCACTACATACCTTTTCTCTCTCTCTTTTTTATCAACAGACGGACAATTTCCCCACTGAGCCTAATTATATGGGTAGCAGACAACAGTTTGTTCAAAGGTAAGAGTTTGGATCTATAACCATCACTACATCTCAGACCTTTGTTTTCTTTTCTCCAATAGTCCCAGCACAGTACTTTCCAATCAGTAACTAAACTGACAATGAATTGTACTGAGTCATAGCAGGCAGAGGAAGGGCATGTACGGCCAATTAGTGATTATATTCTCTATAATACCTCGAATATAATCACACACAAGAGACCTCTCTTATTGCTTCATCTGCACAGAAATAATCGCGCCAACTAGAACCATAAAAGGTTCTTCACCTCGTCCCCATAGGAGAACCCCTTTTTGGTTTTTGGTAGAACCTTTGATAAAGGTTCCACCTGAAACCCTCTCAGAGAATTCTACCTAGAACCCAACATAAAGCGTTAACCATCTGTGAAATGTTTCACCCAGAACACACAATGAGAGGTTTTAAAGGAGAAACCTTCCATAGTGTAATTCTACCCAGAACCCTCTAAAGGGGTTCTATCTAGAACCATTCTACCTTCTAAGGGTGCTGGCAAGAACCCACCCATGGGGTTCTATGGAGAACCTTTTTCTGTTCCAAGGAGTTTATCAGGAACCCATCTGTGGGTCCTACTGAGAACCCTTTTATATTCCTAGGGTTTTGTCAGGAACCCACCCAGGGCGTTATTGTTCATATTTATATTATTACGGGTTCTAGGGTTTCACCTGAATCCCACCCAGGGGTTCTATCCAATTGTTTTCTATATTCCAAGGGTTTCCATCTAGAACCCACCCAATGGGTTCTGCCAAGAGCCCTTTTATATTGTGGTACAAAGAATCCTTGATGAAAGAGTTCTTCGAGGATTTCAACAATCCTTGGAGAACTCTTTCTTCCCAAAAGGTTTTTTTGGATGAAAACGGTTCTTAATGGAACCATCAGTCTTAAAAAGAATGCTCAACTAACCCTTTCTGCAAAAAGGTGTTCTTAATGTAACCCTTTGTCATACAAAGAACCCTTAACAAACACTTTCTTCATAAAAGGGTTCTTCAGAAGCAAATGGTTCTGGGTAGAACCTCAGCCTTTCAGGAAGAACCCTGTTGGAACCAGTATTTCTAAGAGTGTATAGTATTCTCTTAGCAGACAGTAGTGCTGGTGCAGTATTTTTAGAAGCATTTTATTACATTCTAAATCCTATTATTATATATTTTTTGTTTTGTTTAATCATTCAGGGGTCCTCATCAATGTTTCATTTTGCCTCTAAATTCCACTAAGGGGAAAAATAAAAAGCCTAACAAATTTTCACCATACGCTGTCTGCTAATACTCTTTTTTTTCACTTTGTTGTGTTTTGTTTAGTAGTTCGACATTCAAAGACCCTGAACGAGCAAGCCTCAGAGACAGTGGTCACGGTGACAGTGACCAGGCCGACAGTGACCAGGACACCAACAAAGGCTCCTGCTGCGACATGTCTGCGAAAGAAGCCCTCAAGCTGAAGGCTACAGGCGTGAAACCACCACCTCTGGAGCAAGGTGAGCCCCTCATCTGCAAATTTGACTGCATGAGAAATGAAAGCTGCCGCGTGAGCCAAACACACTCAAACCAAATGACTATCAATCCGTTTCTTTTTTTTTTTTTCTCTCTCTGCTGCAGTTATTTGTATTAACGATTGAGCTCCTGACTTGCCTGAACGCTCACAATCTGAACTTATACTTGGCTACTTTATTCTCCTCCTACTTTGTTCTCTGCACTTTTCTCATTTAATGTGTGTGTGTAGGTCTGTGTGTGTATTTGAGGGTGTGAGCGAGTGTGCATTCTATACACGTCCTCAGTTTATCAAAGCAGACAAGCCCATTATGTTTTTATAAGCCCAACTACTTCAGCCTCTCCATTTAGTCCCCCTTCCCTGAGCACCCGTCTCTGAAACTTTGATAATGGAACATGGAAAATGACTTAGTGAGCGGCAGGCGATGTAGTTTCTTAGTCTGGTGATTAAATATGAATAATTATTCTAAGCGCTGTGGGTCGGGCAGATTACACATGACATGTGTAGAACAATAACTCCCCAGATATGAGTTGTTGCAGTCCTCCTCACCCCAGCCACCTCACATGATTAGTGCAGGGTCAAGGGAGGCAAGAAACCAAGATTATACATAGGTCTGGAGAGAAGTAATGGGACCAGAGGAATGGTACATTTCTCATTGCAGCTTCAGCCGGTCATGTAGCTCGGTGTGAGCCATTACCTGCTCGGCAAAACAGATATTCCCACAGAAATACAAATTCACTTTAGTTTCTACACTCTTAGAAGTAAAAGTCCTAAATAGAACCACAAAGGGTTCTTCAGCTTATCCACATAAAAGAACCTTTTTGGTTTCAAGAACCTTTTATAAAAGTCACACTTGTAACCCTTTCAGAAAGTTCTACCTTGAACCCAACATGAAGGGTTATGCTGAGAACCATCTCTGAAAGATTTCACCCGGAACCCGCTAAGAGAGGTTCTACAGAGAACCTTTCAATGGTGTAACCCTGTCTGGGTGAACCCTATCTTTTTGTATATCAAGGGTTTTGTCTAGAAGCTACCCTGGGGTTCCTACTGAGAACCCTTTTAATCTTATCCTAAATACACTCAGGGGGTTCTACTGGGAATCTTTTTATATTCCAAGGGTTTTATCTCAAACCTGCCCTGTGGGCTCTACAGAGAACTTATCTAGATTCCAAAGAACCCACAAAGGGAAACCCTTGAAGGATTTTAACAACAAAAAGGGTTCTTTGGATTACATGGGTTCTTAATGGAACTCTTGACAAACCATTTATTCAAAAAAGAGTTCTTCAGAAGGAAATGATTCTGGGTAGAACTCAGAACTCAACTCTTAAGGAAGAACCCTTTTGGAACCTTTATTTTAAAGAGCGTTCCCCAACAAGTATGTATCTCACCGGCTGGATGTAGAAGTACAGTGCTATATACTGAACATGGATCCGCTGTAATGGTGCTATTAATCTAGGGAACAGAAGGGCTGTTTTACTCCTTGCGGAAGGACAATGACAATTTGTGCGACACTCTGTGCTGCAATATGCATGTCTGACTAGATAGCATTTTTTTCCCTTTCATTGGTTTTTTGAATGAAAAAAAGCCACACACGTTGGCAAGAGAAATTGGCCAATTAAAAAGCTCCATATGTTTCTCATTTTGAAAATGTTCCCATTTAATTGTCCGTGAGGGACTGAAAGAATCACATTTATACACACAAAACACATGACAGAGGAAGTACAGAGTTGGGCAGTAGTCAGTCTGCCCTAACACTGTAAAAAAAAAATCACACAAGAATTGAGTGAAATCAACTAATATTTTTCTCATTAACTCTGTAAATATACAGGTTGTATTTGTTCAAGTTAATTAAACTTAAAATTTCTAGTATTTCTTTACAGGACACTAAACGTGAGTTTATTTAGCTTGAAGTCTTTTCAATTGAAATGATGAGTTCAGTGAATTTACAGCACAGAGTCAACTCATCAAATTAACTTCTCATTAAATTACGTTTCTAAAGAAACAAGATCATCATATTCTCAGCATGCATTGTTTGAGAGTTAAAACCATATTGAGACCCTCGTTTTCACAGTTTGAAGAAAACATAAATAATGAAAACTTGCTGTGTGTCTGTTAATGCACTTTAAGATAAGTCATGGCTGAGAAAATGTAAAAGCAAATTATATTTGTTTGTAATTTTTGTTGGTGTGACCGAGGAATTGTTAGTTCAACTTAATATATTAAACATATCTTTTCAAGTTTCTCAAGTCAATTAATTTCAGGTGTATGTGACAAAAAAAGTTTGTTTTGAATCACTAAAAAAATTACCTCGACTTTTCTTTTCAAGTTCAGGCAACTTAAAATTTTAGGGGACACTTTTTAGAATTAATACAGCGTTGCTATTGGATGTGTGCTTCTACCACCTGATAGTGCCAACTACAGCTTGTCCGTCCACCTTTTTTCTGTGTGTTGCCTTCGATCAGTATCCTTTTGACGGTCTCCAAGAAGAGATTGTCACACCCGAACACAAACACACGCACACATACACACACAACACAAGGTGCTGGAAACTCAGTGAAAGGCTGTTACCTGCCTTTGCCTGTTTCTCACTCATCGCTGCCCTCCCATTTACTCCTACCCTCCGTGGCGTTTTCACCCCCGCTCCGCGACTTTCGTTCCACTTCTCCACCTCTCCTTGTTTGGGGAAATCGATTGATGTGAGATTAGACAGTTAACTGGCTGCAGCTGGCTGTGTTTAGCCAATAACATGTGGGCTTAGCTAGGCTGTGGGGGAGGGCAGGGGCAGGAGGCCAAGGCATTGTGCGAGAACAGTGATGATGAGTGAGGGATGGTGAACATCGCTCTGGCAGTGTTCCAGTGCATCTTTATTAAGTGCTCAAACCAGCAAATTACACCTCACTTTGCGTTAATATTTTACATGACAAAACAATATTATAGTGTGATCCTCTGCCTTTCAAATTACAATGTCATCTGCTGAGAAAGATCTGTTCTTTCAGGGCTGCAGCTAACTATTATTTTTGTTGTTTGGTCCATAAAATGTCAGAAAAATGTTTAACAAAAAAAGATTGATCAAATCCAAGGTTACATCCTCAGCTGTCTTGTTTTGTCCACACGCCAAAGATATTCAGTTAATTTTTATATTACTGAACAAACCAAATTTGAAAAGCTAAAATCAGAGAATGTGGACATTGTTTCTTAACAGAAATGTTTCAAAATGATTAATCTAATGTCAGAATAGTTGGTGATTAGTTTCATTGTTGACAACTTATCACAACTACCCAAAATCACAAAAAGGCCAAATGTAATATCAAAATCACAGAAGCTGAATTTTTCTTTAAGGAAAACTGTGTGACAAAACTGCATTGTAATGAAGTATAATAGTGCTGCAGAGATGCCCTGGTCTACAAATCTTGTTCTTCACATATAAGGAAGCATGTTTTTTTTTTTTTTTTGTTTTTTTTTCTTGCAACAACCAAATATCATATCACGATAATTAATGAAAATGAAAATTGAGATACAAAATTGATCCTTCCTACTAATATTAAAATCATAACATCTGTTAAAATAATTGCAATGTGATTTTTTTTTTTTTTACTATATCATGCAGGCCTATTGCAAGATGTTCACATAATGCCTGGTAAGCTTAAAGGGATAGTTGGGATTTTCTGATGTGGGGTTGCATATCCATAGTCAGTGTACTACTCACTGCACTGCTAAGGACAAAGTCAGCAGTAAAATGTATTTTAGTCACTCTAAAAAAATTTTTTTTGAATATTTTCACCATTTTATCTTCCCTTCAGACAGCCTTTTCTTGATGGCAACACCCCAAATATCACTCTATCTGCCTCAACCAGACTCTATTGACGAAGTCAATCATTTTACATCAGATAACACAGGAGTTACTAATCTATGCTGCCTCAATCAGTTTGTTTGTGTTATTGCTCAGTATTTGAAATGGTTAGTTACACAAACTAATGCAAAAATACAAACAAACTGACCAGGCAGATCACAAATTTTTGCTAAAGGAGTCTGGTTGCCTTGGAGAAAGCAATATTTGACTTATGTAACAGCTTCCAGTCAGACTGCAAAGTAAATCAGTGAAAATATTTTAAATAAACTGATATTTTTTTTATGTAGCTACAATATGTTTTGCTGCTGACCCTGTCCACAGCAGTACATTACTCAGCTTCCTCCACCAGTACTCCTGCTGCTTCTGCAAACTGTGGATGTGTTAACCTCCATCTATATTAATACACTGTACCTCATACAACCCCACTTAAAAACTCTGAGCCATCCTTTCAAGAGTAGCCCATATGCTACTTTGTCTTAAGCAGATCCACTCATGTACATGTAATTCATTATAGTAATTTTATGGCTAATTAATGGGGCTTAGTAAAAAGTGAACTGAAACATAAGCCATTAGAGGAAATACGGCGTAATGTGCTGCTCTGCATTCAGGTATCACTTTCTGCGTTTTAAATAAGGCTCCCTGTGCGCACACACACGGGTGCACACAGGTACTATATGTCTATAATCAGATGGAAGAAAAAAAAGGAAAGGGGAGCTTGTCATTGGTCACTGTCCCTTGGGTCGTTTTCCTGCAAGCTTATTTTCTTCACATCTCAGCACTTAGCATCTACTTCATAGGTCTCTCACCATCCCCCCTCCTTTCCTCCTTCATCCCATCTTAAGTCCTCTGTTTCTTTCCAAGCAGAGCCCTCCCAATTACTCTCTGTAGCTCTCTCTGCTTGCCTGCCAGGACACTGCGCCCTCATTCACTGGCTCAGTATAAACAGAACTACAAGTGCACAAAGCATGTAGTTCAAGTCCCAATCAATCCCCAGCCCTGTCTCAGTTCTTAGCCTTTATAGTCACTAGGTTGTAGGCTACACACAATCATGTGTCTCCCTTCTTTTGTTTTATCCTTTTTGCTCTTTTTTTTCCTCTCTCATCATACTTCATTTCCCCTCAATTTCACTATTTATTGCCTCCTCTGGCAACAGGAATTGGTAGAACAAACACACAACTCCCTGTTTCCATGCTTGTAATTCATCTTCTTCTCTGATGTTCGGTGCAGTTTCCTTCCAGACAACATAATCTGGACATCTTCGCACCAGGGACCAGCCTCAAATTGATTAATTAGCCCTGCAAAATTGGTAGCAATGTATTAATTAAGCTTAAGTATATCAAATGCATTTTTTGCCAGTTTTAAACGGCGATTAATTGATGCTCCAACGCGTCTGCAGCAGACGTTGATACGGGCTCGTCTGGCTCTGGCGGAGTAGCTGGCAGCACATCGCTCGCCTCTGTGGAGATGACTGCCATAGTCACTATCACGAACAGACAGGCGGCAGTGGTGTAGGGAGATGTTACCCACTGATAGGGCTGTCCGAGAAAATGGAGAGAGAGGGATGATGGAAGAGGCGGAGGAAGAGCGTGGAGGGACGCTGTTTGACAGGGATGCTGTTTGACTGTACCAGCTGACCTATCCTAATTAGCTGTGATCGGAGTGTGATAATCAAGCTGCCTCCTGCCTTGTTTTAAAAGGGAGGCATGAGTGGGACAGAGGAGGAGGGAGGAGGATGTGATACTACAAGGACAGTGTGGATACAGTGAGGAGAGGCGGCAAGAGGTGTGTTCCTATGACAGCGCAGTAAAAGACGATGAAATTGACTTTTCCTTCTTATTCGTGGCGAGGTGATAGAAATCCCCACCCCCACATCATCCCTCAGCTTGTGAATAGCTCAAATAAGGGAAATGTCATGCTTTGTAAATTGCTTTCACACATGCAAACTCTTGTGGTGCACACACATCCAACCAATGATGTAAAAGCACACAGACATATATATATATATATAATATATATATATACTATACATAAATAAATTATGATGTTGGCCGAACATTTTATTTAATTATTACTCACCAAAGCTTATATTTATATGATGCTTGTCTTCTCTGTTGGTGTGAAATTATTTATGTCGCTGAGGAGTGAATTCTCTAAACGTGGATGCATGTACAGTTTATATATATAACATTTGTGATTTCAATGCGATGTTGTCTGTTTGTCTCTCTGCCTGGTAGCAAAATATCTTTTTGCTGTCTATCTTTTTATTTCACTTCATATTTTACACCATCTCAAAAATTATGAAGAATTAAGTGATTACATGAAAGAATAATTAATTAATTAATTAATTCTATATAACTTCTAGCAATATGTAAGACCCTGGGGTTAAAAAATTAGTACTTCAGTCCAAATAGCAAGTTGGAGCCATAGACTATATATCAAATATGTTGAATCTGTATTTAATATAAAAAGAGTTGTTTGCCCCCTCCTCCCCAGACATGAAGCTTTGGCAGGTTGCCTGCAGGCTGCAGGGACACTGTACATGAGCTTAAGATGAACACAACATTATACTTTGACAATGATACAATGATAATACTTTGATGCTAATCAGCTGTTTATAACTGTCAATTGTCTGTCAATGTAAAGTTAAGCCCGTTATCCCAAAAACAAAAGCCCACTGCTCTGAAAACACACACTCTGAAGAGTTCAGTGAATACTTGTTTTACTGCCTGCCAGACTCCATTCACATATTGTTCAATTTAACCGTAAATAAACATCCACTCCTGAAAGATTATTAATGATTTCTTACACCTCATAAACAGACAGTTACTCATTTGGGGAGCATTTCTTTTAAGGTTAAACAGGCAAACAATAACAGTTGTTCTGCACCAGAAACAAAATTTCAAAGTAAAACAACTGGCTGTAGCGTTGCTGGAGAAGCCAGTATTTCAACTTGGCAGGGTCCTTTGATCTCTGATGACGCATCAAGATCACTTTATGATTTAGCACAGTAAATATAAATCACATATTTCTCCTTTAAAGCTATTTAAAGGAAGAAAGATTTTCTATTTCAATAACTAGCATGGAATAGAATTTTGTAGCTTTTGAGCTCTTGAGCGTTTTCTTTTTAATCCTTCCCTGCCATTCGTTCTGCAGCCTAAGTTGACATTTTAGCCATTAGGTATAAGATAGTATTGTCATTCATTATCCTGCAATAATGAGCCATGCCGAGTATGAAAGTCCTGTTGACATAACAACATCACAGGGTGTCTTACTGTAAGTATTTCATGTGAATATGCCTTTTGGAACAACAATGAGTACCAGTGTATTACTTTGGACATTGTGTTGATGAATTTCACCACTCTTATTATTCTTATCATTAACATTTTCAATTATATATTGTGCTTATTGTTTTAAGTCCTTTATTTATTTTAAAATGTAATTTCACTTAATGGGTTTTTGAGTCCTCACTGTGGCATTGTGGCACTTCCAAGCAAAAAGTGTCACTTTTATTGACAATATTGACAATTATTCATCTGTAAAATCGTGAGAAAATGAGGTCTTCATGTGTTGTTTTGGTGAATAATAGGTTTTCTCTCCCTCTCCACACTGAGACCAAACAAACTAAATATTCAGACTTTAATCCATCTTAAATATTCACCCAGTTTCCCCTGTGGCAGTCTTAATCTTAAGACTCTAGCATTACTGTACTTTTCCAAACTGTTTCAAGTCCCCGCAATCTCACTCTTTCCTTTTTTTTCCCCCTTTTTGTTCGCAGCAATTAATTTGAATCATGAGTGAACCTCTGATAAAAAAAAATGCAATTCCAAGATTAATTGACTGGTCAGAAGTCAGATCAGATGCCCTTTTCACACTTGTAGTCATGGCAACCTCTATCTGCCTCACTCTGGCCTTCAATAAACCTTTATCTGACTGTTGGAAAAGGGCATTCCATTCAACATCTTTCATATTTCATGGACAGATAAATGCAGACACGTTTTTCATAGGCTGGCTAGATGCGTATTACATCTGTAATTTGAATGCTTCTGACTTTGTATTAAAAATGCAACACGATCAGCCAGTTATGGATTTATTATTGACATGTCTGTCATTTTTGTTACAAATAGTGCACTTAGGCCAGTCTAGTCAATATATATTATAATTATGGTTACAATTATCAATAGATGAATATGTCATTTAGAGATACTTATATTTATAATTCTCATAAAAATCTATGAAATCAAGTGCTTTTATTAACATCATCGATTGTATTTTTATAGGCAGGCAAAGCTGTGCACCCATGTGACCAAGATAATTTAGTTTGTTATTAATGCATGAAAGTCACCGCTTCTAAAATTGTTGAAAGACATCCGCAAAAAGTGTCAATGATGGTTCATCACCGTGATGGATGAGTTTTGCCTGATATCAGATAAAATTGTCAACTCGTTACACTCTGTTTCCATCCTCAATCTGACATTGCCTTCACTCAAACAATTGGGGAAGGGGTTTCAATTTTCCCCAACCAATCACTAGAGACTAATGTATCAGCATGAATCAAGCGTCATTTTAAGTCGAGACTGATACTGATACTGATACTGGTGCTTGAACAGCCTTGATAGCAGTGTCTATTTTGTCTATAGTGGTCACCAGGCCAGAACTTTCATCAGCAAGGCCACTTTGCCTTTGGTGTCAATTTTTTTTAGGGCACATATGCCAAATGCCAGTGCAGCAAGGTCATCAAATAAAACAATTATTTTAAGTCTGTGGAAATAATGAATTTAATGTGAGGGTTAAATATTATTTTATTTTGATTCTTATCTACCTTTATTCTTTTCCTTAGTTTAGTCATTTGTATTTTAAGAAAGTCTTTCATTATAATGACTTACAAGATCTTTTTTTCGTCACATTGGCAGTGATGGGCTTCCATTAACCACAGACAGTAGTACAATGAAAAACCAGACGTTGAAACACATGAGTATGTAACACAGATCTAGGTGTTTGTCATTAACAGAGACTCCAGTCTGCGGTGGAAACCACAATATTATAAAGTAACGTTACGCTTCATGGTCTAAGAATTTGGTGAAATCAGCTGGGGCAGTGCAGATGGGGTATCAAGGCCACCGTGGCTGCAGGGCATGTAATTTTTGAGGGGTGTAAGGCCAAACTGAGGGGCCACATTCCCGCCCTGGCTGTCACTGTTGTTGTTATTACTCCTCCTTGTTCTGGTGCGTGGATTCAAAGGTCTGGACCCAGGCAAGTATTAGTTTATATCAGTATTTGTTTTGAAATAGTCATTTTGATGTGTGCTCCCTTTTAAGGGGTAAATTATTGTTTTCAGTGTAAAGTTTTCAGTTGAAGCAAGAGAAAGACAGGCACTGACAGAGAGAGAAACACTGGGACAAAGACACAGTTCAGACACAGCACAATTGAATTCCAAAAACAAATGAACAAAGCAACACAAAATCTGGCTGCTGAAAGACAGGCTGCTTGAAGACACACTTCTTCTGAAACATTTCCAGTGGGCATCAGATCCAAAGTGGAGATGTGATGGAGCCACGTCACAGCTAGAATGTGACTTAGTCATATCTTGTGGAAACTTACTTTTAGACATTTATTCATCACTTACTGCAGTTATGTGGGTGAAAAGTGTTCCCATTTCTTACCACCATTAACAGATTATTCTTACCTCTCTGATATTCATAGACACTATATATGATATTACAATATATAATATTCATACCGTTCATTGCCTTTGGTGATTCTGCATAAATAACTCGCAGTCCTAAGTAAATGCATATATTATCACTGACAACAACAAAGCTGTCACAATAATTTCTCACTGATGTACTCTTGGAGTGGTTTAAAAAATGTACATTTTTATTCCTCCATTAATCAGTACAACAAGAACTTTTTTCAAAGCTAAAAGCACAACCTTTATAATTTATCCAAACGTCTCCTCTTAGCAAGTTAGCATAATAAACAGGCTTGAAGTCTTTGTCAGGGTGCACTCTCCAGTGCAGAGAGGGCATTGTTAATGTGCGATTCTTCACACGATGTTAAAGCAATTGTTCTGCAGGTTAATGGACAAACATCTGCTGAGAGAGAAGCTTCATTTGAGAGCATTGTAATTAGTTAGTTTACAAACATTACTCTAAACAGGTAGCATATGGAGGAGTCATGGTTTCATGTGATGCTATCACATCTGTCTGTTTAAACATGATTAATTGAGGCCATCAGAGTGTGTTTACACCCGTTGTTCCAGGGGAGACATGTGCGTGCGTCATTCCTGTAAACTCTCTCATAGCAACACAAGCCGGACTTGATGTGTTACAGAGCTCCTTTTTGCCGAACAGCTCGCTGACTGCATGTTAGCTCTTTTTACCAGTAATCATTAGGAATTAGGATTCTCTTTAGCTTCTCTTTTAGGAGTATCTGTCGTGTTGTAGTATCAAACCTTAAAGAATCCATCTAAAAGTCTGTAGCATGGCCTCGGGGAGTAGATTAGAAAAACAAGCAACATCTGAAAACAGCAGCCAGATGCTCATGTTTCTTCGTAGTGTTTGTGCGAGCCGTTGGACAGAGAGGATTTGTCTCTGAGCCTTTCATCTTTTCCTTCTCCTCATCTTCTCGGCTCTCCATGGCCTGTCCCTGGCTGGGCTGATAGCCTGATTCATGGCAACATCACCAGCTACTTTCCTGGTGTGGAAAATGAGAACCATCAGCAATCTGGACATCACTCAAAGTCAAATAAGACTTGTGAGTGTGTGTGTGTTGTGTGTGTGTGTGTGTGTGTGTGTGTGTGTGTGTGTGTGTGTGTGTGTGTGTGTGTGTGTGTGTGTGTGTGTGTGTGTGTGTGTGTGTGTGTGAGTGCGTGTGTCTGTGTGTCTGTTTGTGTGCCCGTACACATGTGCCAGATCATGTGTTCACCCCATTCTTAGAGGATGTGGCGGTATCGCACAGCAGTGAGGCGATTTGCGGCTAAGCTAGTGGAATCCTGTGGAAAGCCTAAAATCTTGTGGGGTGAAGGGAGGGGAAATATCACAGTCTTAGGATTTCTTCTCTCTCATTATGGAAGATTTGAAGGGATTAGTCTATTTTCTTTAATACATGAAGTTTTATTAAATTCCATTGTTATGATTGTGGTTCATGAAGGGTAATGTCCATTCTTGTGTCCTTCTTGTGCTGAGTGTGTGTGTGTGAGATATTTGGCTGGGCCGGCTGTGGGGTGTGATTTCTACCTCTAAACCTCAGCCCGCCTGCATGGCGGCTCACCCCCTGATCCTCATTCAGCCAGTGAAGCCTATCTCAAGCACTGTGGCACCACAGCATTGGAGAGGATTGATGAATATCTCGGACTCTTACCACTCGGCTATAAATCTCTGACATTATCCCTTCACCCTGGAAGCCACTGTGAATAATTATGGCATGTTTATGGAAGCAATGAGTAAAAATATGTCTTATTTCACTCTAAGTACCATTACAACCTCTTATCATAGCATGATGGGACTTCTCATCTTTTAAAAAAAGTCTGCTTTAGATCCCATTGAGAGTGCTTTTCTGCTGCACCTTCCAATAAGAGCTGCTGCCCCTAAAAGCTTATGGTTGCCCAGCCCTCTCTCCTCACACCACTCTGTAATGAGAACATTAGAGGGTATTAATCCAAGTGTGCGCTCACTCATATTAGACACTGAAAAAACACACAAAGCCATTAAATGCTGTGGGAATGTTATTCAAGGCCCATTAAAAAATGTAGGCGCTCTGAGTATGAGGATTAGTCGAGAGTCATGGAGATTTAAAGTTAATCACTTTCCAACCATATTGTTAAAGTTTTATCCACTGTCAGGTCCAGTAAAACCTCAGTGATATTATTATTTGTTTGGTTTTATGGCTCTGTGCTCGGGACAGCCGTGGCTGGAGGCATTATGGTTTTGGGTTGTCCATCATTCCGTCTGTCCGTCCCATTCTTGTGAACATGATATCTCAAGAACACCTCAGTGGAAATTTATCAAATTTGAAACAAAGTCCACTTAAACACATGAATGAACTGTTTAGATTTTGGTGATCAATGGTCAGTATTATAAGTATCATAAATGTGTTGCTCAAAACGTGTAAAAAGCCTCCTAACTATTTAGAATTGAATTGTGGAGCTAGACTTGAAATTGTGTTTCAGGATTTCTGTGTTCACGATTTTGTGGGCGGCTCTGAAATGGCAGCCGTGTGTCGTATCACAGCTTCCATTAGCATAAACCCGCCCCTGCTGCTCCAGCGATATAAAAATGTACAGCACAGTATCCTTGCAGGTTGTTGTGCTCGCTCGCGAGTCACAGATAGCGCTGATGATAGTTTGCTGCTAGCTATCTAACCAGTTATGCCTCATCCACCACATGCATGTGTGTTCCCTGGATGCCACAATGTGCAGGGTAGCAGCTTGGTGACTTTATTTAAGGGGCCTTCACATGATAAGAAATTTATCCCAGACTCACCGCGAGGCAGAGCGCAGAGAGGCAAAGCACAGCGCCACAACCGCTATAACCTCTCTGCCTGATATATAAACGGCTAGCTAACAATAGCTCTGGAAGTAGCTTAAGTTCATAAACTATATGATTCACAAATCTTATGACCCAACCTGACCGTTCACATTTCGCCATGCATTACATTCACTGGCGAGATCGGAGTCTGCTTTGAATGTTGTGTTATAGAGTTTGGGGAACCCTGAAATGCTCTTCTTTGGTCGTGTCTGGAAGGGAACCCTTGATTTATGAAATTCTCGCGAGATTGTTGTATGTTGTTCCTTCATTATGATGTTAAAATGATCACTCTTGCGAGATCTTCCACGGGTCTGGGGTTCCCTTCAAGACTCGACCATCAGTCACTGTCTGCGCTGCTTGTGTCACTTCGAAAAATCTGTGGTCTTGTCATTATCCCGCCGGCGGCGATGCCGGTGGGATTATGTGCACACCAAAGAGAGTAAAAGTTGCCTTGTGTGCTTATAAATGGAATAAATAAATTACCATTCTGATGCAGACTGTGAGGAACGAGGCTGATCATCATGTGGTCAGTGTCTGGCTCTGGTGGCTCAGACGAGTAGGGCTTGGTCAGTCCAATGAGGCTGCCAGCGTTGGCGACCATTGTCTCCTCCTTGTTCAAGACACGGAGGCGGGAACCCTCCCGTGCGTGGGCGTGGTTTCAGCGCCTCCTGCGGACACGCCCTCACCGTCTCATAGCAGAGAAAACTGATCATTTTTCATTATTTTGAGACCTAATTTTATATACTTAGTGGTTTTTTAATCATTCAAATTTGGCTGGGTGATTAATAACACGTTTCTGTGGTGTGACAAACTCAGAACACACATTTATTGCTACTTTACTGTAACTTTAAATTAAGATTTCATATGCTAACTCTCAGTCCTCTGTACTCCTTGTAAAAAAGGGTTAGTGAAGACAGCATGTCTCTCACAGGAAATTATTCACTGAAATCATACATGTCAGCATAGTGATAACTTCACTGGTTGGTGGAACTGCAAGGTAGTAATTCTAGTTGTTTTGGGGGGTTTGTCAGTCTTACTCAGCTCTCTGGAAAACAGGTTTTCCATGCACATTATTAAACACACCTGCTTATGCTGAACTGTAGGTCTAGCTGGAGATGTTTTTGTCATCGCTCTTGTCAGAAGCCTCACCTGCAATATGAATTTGAATTTGTTTGTTTTAATGCCTCATTTGTGTGTAATAGAACTCAGAAAGTGCGGCCAGGCGGTTTGATTAGTTTGCATATTTCATGTTGACAGTTTATACATGCACACAGAGTTGCTTGCTGTAAACACACTAGTAACCTACATTATCATCTGGAGTGTATGTTTTCACACTGCTGAGAGTGAACAAAACCATCCTCGCCAAACGTGTTCTACCACACACACGCACACACACACACACACACATACACAGGATATATTCACTGAGAGCAGCAGCAGCAAGAGGGAAAATCCAGCATATTTATCTCCTCCATCATCACGACAGACATGTTTCTGCTCCCAGTTGTTCTCTTTGTAATCACATGAACAACAACCTTGTAGTGTCTGTGCTATAAATGAAATTAATTAACATTGTGTGGCAGAGCCCCATGGCAGTGCAGCCTACGTCTTTTTTTTTCTTTCAGGCATTAACCTCTAATTGAAAAGCTTAGTTAAATTTGTGATAACAGCACACACAATTAGGATGTTATCATAACGTCTGATGCCGAGATATTTTAAGATAGAAACTCTAGCTCTGGATTCTGTTTTTGAGCTTATGGGTGCTACCAAGTGAGCTTTCACTAAAAACAGCAAACAGGCTGAACAGTGAATCAGGATCATTGCTTTGCAGCCTTGTGCTTGTGTCTGTTTGTCTATTAGGTACACATACTGACAGAAATAACTCCTGTGAGCAGTCCTAGGTGATTTGTAAAGGACTGAGTGTTTTGGAAAATGCTGCTGCTGTAAATTTGCACCGTCCTTGTGTACATTTCCTTGCTGTATTAAGAAAATCATTGTGAGTTGTGTGGGCTATTAAATAATCATTTTTTTCTAGCTTGCTAAGGGTTAAATGAAAGAGCATTCACAATAGAAAGTTAGTTTGTTGTCACAGCACCTCCTTAAGAGTATGTGTGACAGAGCAGCAGAAGAGCTGTTCCAGTATCTGCTCTCTGTGGGTGAAACATGTTGTCCAGCACAGCAGTAGGGAGGACACTACGGAGCAGATTATAATGATACAGAACATCGTCACTTCCTGGACCAGAGCCACTCCGCGACCATCTGTCCTCTGTCCATGCACAGCCGGGCACTGGTGCATTGTATGTTGTTAATGTAGTGTTTGCGTGTGTGTGTGTGTGTGTGTGTGTGTTGTGTGTGTGTGTGTGTGTGGTTGTGTGTGTGTGTGTGTCAGATGTAATTCTAGACATTAGCCACACTCTTTTACATATGCTTGATAGCCTTTTTTACTTCCACCCTATCATTTTACACTCATAAACATGATCATTCTCATCTCTTTCAGCACTCACTAACATGCCTTGAAATCTTCATTTGTTTTGAATTTGAAGATTGTTTAAGCAATTTATCAAGTATAAATACCAAACAGTTACTGTTAATGAGATATAAAAGGTGAAATAAAATGCAACAAGCTGCTTGCTTTGCTCTTTTCTTCAACTTTCTTATTTGTCATAATTTGCCATGTTTTAGAGGCAATTAGTTGATTAATGGTAGAAAAAATCTTGATAACCATTAGTAGTTGCAGCTTTACTGTGAATAGATTTCTGTCAGTTTCATAGCAGTCAAAGCAGTGCTGCCATCAGTAGTTTTTACCTCTTGAGTTAGATTTCTGTCAGGCCTCAAGAAATTAATCTTTTAAGAGTCCATATCAGGAAATTAATTGAATATGAAAGACAGTAGGGCTGCTACTAACGATTGTTTTCATTATTCATTAATCTGTTGATCATTTTCTCAGTTAGTTGATTAGTTGTTTCTCAGAAATGTCAAAAAATGGTAGAAAAAAATTAACTAATTGTTGCAGGTTTACAAGACATATATTGGCATGTAACAGTTTAGGGTTTAGTTTTTATGTTCTAAGGGCTAAAATAAGATTAAGGTTCTGTGAATTATACTTAGGGTTGGGTGATATGTCGTAATATATAACGTGCAACAGTAGAAATGTGTCCACAGGAGAGCTATGCCCCCACCTTGTAACGATGAATGATGCTATGACTTGTAAATAATATCTCGTTTTTATCTCATCTGTTTTTAACTCGCGTTGTTTCATGTGAGTCTGTAATTTTTGTTTGTATGGAAGTACCGAATAGAAGAACATAATAAAATGTGATAAGTACAGTACAGTATGGTTATTTTAAACAATATCTTTTCAGAACAATTACTGTATTGTGCTATATACAGTTAGTCATTATATAAAGTTACTTATACTGTGATAGAAGATTTTGGCCATATCTCTCATCCCCAGTTGTACCTGTACTTTTATTTTACATGTTCTTGTTTGCAGTAAAATGCTGTAAAGTGGAACTGGTGTTTTGAGTGCCATAACAAGTACTCTTCACACAGCCAGTGCTGAGGGTTATTTCATGCTTTACCCTGACCTCTGAACTTTTTATCTAAAAATATGACATCAAATCAAGCATCTATAACATCATACTGTTTTGTAAAGAGACAGATGAAGAGACAATCCTTGAACTTTTTAAACATGATGTGTTACTTATCACAAGTTTACACCTGTATGTTCTCACAATTAGAGGAGTTAATTCTCTTGTCAGCTGGCAACAGTACTGTAGTAGGTGAAGTCACAAGTGGCACAGTGCTTTTTCTCACTCAACTTTGTCTCTGATCTCATAAGCAGGAGAGCATTTCACTTGTAGTTCCACTGTTCGCTTAATTAGTTCTTGTCTCATATGTGTGTGTTACAGTATCTTTGCAGTTTACTGTCATCTTTCAATACTGGAACACTTTGAATTATAAAACTGGTGGGCACAATTTTCATGATTTGTCTAGCTGCCTACCTACTATTCTCTATCCAGAGAAGTCTGTAAGCGTGCAGTTATATTAATGTGTTTTTGTCTGGATTTGGTGGGACAGACACAATCAGCTGAGGTTCGGATCACACAATGCAACGGTTTGACTTACATTGTGCACAGTAATGTTATATTGGTTGCAGCAACATTATTAATTACAAAAACACCAAGTGACAGATTGTTTGATCAATTCTACGCAGGCAGTTACAAACTGGGGGAATTGCTCAGCTTTTATTCTGTGAAAATGAAATGCCTGGTAAAAATTTCCTGAGACAGTGAATTCAGCACAGCTTCCACTGAATCAGTAAGATCCAAGTGAAGGGGCCTCTTTTGTCCGGACTGCTTCCTAGGCTGATGTGAATGAATATTTGTGGTGCCCTGGGGCATTGTTTCCCCATGTTACACTGCATCAGGAACCAGAGAGATAAATGGGCCTGGCCTGTCCAAGGCATCAGGACTTCTTCTCTGTTCAACCATAACTAGTAATGTCCTTTCATCCACTGCCTGCAGTGCTATAGATAATGGAGTAGTTGAAGAAGAGGGAAGGCTAAAACAAAGAGAGAGGATGTGGTTTATGCGATGACAGTGGATGGGATGATCAGAGCTGTCAGAAAAGAGCAAAAATAGGATGTATGAAAGGTATGTAGAGAAATAGTAGTAGGGCTTAAAGAGTAAATGTAGCAATTGTGCATCCAAAAATGAGTACCACCGTCCAAATAACGAGTTGGAGCCATAGAAGCTGAGACCGGCAGCAGAAGCACTGCAGGAGCGCAAGACAAGCACATCATTGTAAACTGACAGCAACAAGTCACGATGAATATACACTGTAAGCTGTTTATGAGTGTCAGGTGTCTGTCAATGTAAAACTAAGCCCATTACCCTGAAAACAAAAGCACACCGCTCTGAAAATACACACTGGAGTTGGAGTTTAGTGGCTGCCTGCCTACTGCCTGCCAGACTCTATTAACATATTGCTCAAATTGACCTTTATAAACATCTACTCCTTCTAAAAGGTTATTGATTATTTCTTTCTTTCTTTTTTTAACAGATACTAACTTGTTTGGCAAACAGCCAGCATTAATTTGGACTCTAATTAACATGAAATGGGCAAACTAAAACAGTTATTCCAGCCTGAAATAGAAATTTCAAAGGAGAACACAATTGCTGTAGCATTGTTGTCAGAGAAGCAATATTTCCTTAGTCTCTGATACATAGAGATTTCTCCTTTAAGTGTATGAATAAAGACAAACTCAAATTGGTGCATTAAAAAAAAAAATCAAAGAAACAGAGCCATCATGAAGGAAGGAAGAGACATCGCAGCCAGTTGATAAGCCATCAAATGATGAGAAGAAAGAGCTCATGGGTGGATGGATGGACGGATGGATGAAGAGGGGCGGGACAGCAGGCGGGCGCCATGGGAGATTGGCTTAAGTAGCATGGTGCCTGGCTCCCCGCTGTCACTGAGCCACCAGTTCAAATTCAGAAGAAAAACCTGTCAACGTAAACGCATACCCTGCTAAGACATGCCAGAACCCAGTCACATGTGCACAGTCACAGAGACATACTTCCTCACACATAAAAAGACTGTTATTAGTCCGACCCCTACAGCTGTAATGAATATGCGTTAAAGCATTTGCACCATAAATATTGCTTTGTGCTATCTGGCAATACAAGCAACAACTGAATTTCATCAAATATCTCCTGATACTCCGTGCAGCAACTGTACTTCTCAAACTGACAGAGATTGAGGGAGAGAATGTGTGGACGTGTGAGTCTTGGTGAGTATGTGAGGATGGCGACTGGGAGTGTTTTTCTCCGATAACCTCAGTTTGTTACTTTTTGATCCTGCTAAATTAAGATAAGGGACTTGGTTAATTAAACTGTCACATGGCAATACCTTGAGGAATTGCGAGGCCAACACAGCTTTAATTGGGTGGCTGCTATTGTCCCCATGCTACCTCCCTTCCCGGGGAAGCAGCCCCACAGAGGGGAAAAAACACCCGCATGGCTACTGGCAAAGGATGGAAGAGTTGAAGGAAATGACGAGCTTGAACGTTAATGAAGAGGCATGGGGCAAAGATGGGGTGATTTGATCTCAAATGTGTAAAGAAAACAGCCTAAATATAATTAAGCCACTAAATACATTATATTCCAAACATGTGATGCCTATAATGGCTGGTCACACTTCATTATACAGTACACTAAGATGTGACAAGCTGTATTTTTCATCAAATTACACAAAAGTTTGAAATATTATGTTCTTAGTATTAGACTTTTTATTAGACCTTATTAAACTTTATTAGAGGGTAATTAGGAAAGTTTAGTCTACAGTACAGTTTGGTTGTAATGGCTCTGTAATTACCCTTTAATAAAGTATAATAAGGATCTAACATTGGGAAATAATACTCTTTATTTTACAGTACAGCTTTGTTATAATGTGTCCCAAATTACCCTCTAATAAACTCTAATGAGGTTCTAATAAAAGGTCTAATACTGTCTAACAAAGAACACTTTATTTCTAGTTTTTGTACAGCTTGTTACATCTTATAAGTGTACTGTAAAATAAAGTGCTATCAATGGCTCTATGACAGGATGAGAACCAGGTTAGACTTAAGTTAAGGAGTTTTAATTGCTACTTCAGTATGCATGAATGGATGAGAGTTAAGTAATTTTCTGTACATTGCAGTAATCTCTGCGGTGCATTAGTTGCGAGTCTCCAAAGCCCCATGGACAGTGTCAGCAAGCTTAAGATGCATCTGTAATTACCAGCAGCCAATTAACAGCTGACCTCACCATCCCACCTCAAACCACAACAAAGATCTATTATGGAGATTTAGAAGGCTTGCAGTGTAAACAACTAAGTGTGATGGATCTTCATACAGTGCTTATGGGTGTTTGCACCTCCTCTTTCCGTTTACACACACTTAATTGAAATTCAGACCACGGAGAGGCAGACGGTCGGATGGGTTACAGATGTGTAGGGTTTGAGAGAGAACAACCCTCAGCTGACCAACCTATACATCCCACCACTTAAAAGCAAATTCACTAGCGTTTACAGTTATTATTGTTGGAATTAGTTGTAGCAGGTTAAAAATGTTCATTGAGGTGCCCTAGAATGTAGAAATATATTATTTAGCTGAATGTAAATATGTTTTAAGTGAATTGCAGCAATGGAGCACATTTTCTGAGGCACCACACAATGTATTATATTAAAGGGATAGTTATTATTATTTGAAGTGGGGTTGTTTGAGGTGCTTATATATAGTCAGTGTATTACCTACAGCAGATGGTGGTTGGTAGTTTGAAGAAGGAGATAGGGCACCAGCACAGAAGCTAAGCAATGTACTGCTTTGGACAGGGTAGACCACCAACTCCTATATTCTACAAGGTAAAATTGCTAATTTCACCTGTTGAGTTTGGTTGGTTTGGAGAGAGCAATATTTGGCTTACATAACAGCAGTTTTCCATCAAAAAAAGCTGTAAAAGCAGTGAAGATATTCTAAATATAGCGTACACTCAAACTGATATTGATTTCTACTTTTTTAAGTGGCTAAAGTACCTTTTTTGTTGCTGACCCTGTCCACAGCAGTACATTGCTTAGCTTCTGTGCTGGTGCACTTCTTTGCTTATCCAAACTAGGGGTATGCCAATAGACATTTACTGTAGGTAACACACTGACTAACAGTAAGTACCTCATACAACCCCACTTAAAATAATCTGAATTATCCCTTTAATTGAAATGTTTGCAGCTGTATTTGAGATAGTATACAGCATTATTCAGATTATTTTCTTGGAAACAGTAATGCAATGTTGCTGCTGGAGGAAGTATCCTCGATAGCACAATGTCCATTATGCAGTGATGTTTTGAAAACAGTTGTCCATCTGTCCCCAAAGGTGATCAAAATCTGTCTTGATTAACAAGTGGGAAAATCTGGGTGATGGTCCCCTGTGCTGCCTCTCATCCCCTCCCAAGTGGGGATCAAAGAGGATGAAGTTTTGAGCCTAGGGATAATCTAGTTCCCTAGATTGTGATAATGCTGCTCAGGATGATCATGTGGATGAGAGCGCTGGGTTTGGGTGCGCACATGGCTGTGGGTTCTTGCCTGCATGTACTTGTGTGCCTGGGTGGTGGTGCTCAAAGAGAAGAGGCAGACAATAGCAGAGCGAGCCAGTGAATTAGTACACACAGACTGATGGAAAACACACACTCTTGCTGTATCCAGGCAACCACATCAGAATTGAAGACATATCGAACAACAGGTGATTGCCACCATCTTCCTTTTTGAGGTCTGAGCTGCTAAATTATGACTTCTTCTCAAATATGAATTAATATACAATAATTTCAGTTGAAAGCCAAATGAGAAAAATCCTGCAGAATACAGGGGCTTGTTTCTCCCACAGTGACAGTGTGACATATAATCAAAACATTTAAATGCAGAGAATTTCTTGGAAATAACTGGCTTAGGTTTGTTTGTGATTTTTTTTTTTCTTTCCTCTGCGACTCACAAACAGTTTGTGAAATGACAGTGAGCTTAAGCTCTGGTGAATCTCATTTTAGTTTTAAGTTCCCTGTTGTTCCGCATCATCTCTCCCCACCCTGATCCGTGTCTGGTGTTGGTGTCCAGCTGTTCCATCAGCACGACAAGTGGTTCAGGAAACTCCCTCATTGTTCACTGACCAATCGCAAACACACCAGAATGCTGTCAACGAGCATTTTCCACCCAGTGGTTTGCATTTGCCTGCACCTGTGGTTTTAGCCCAGAGGGCAGGGGATGCAGGAGGGGGGGTGGCAATACGGGGGGAGAGGCTGGGCATCGGGGTGGAAAGGCAGCCAGGGTTGGGATTAGGCTGTCTTTCTGTCTGTCGAGATTAAACGAAATAGATTCATTGTCGAGTTTCCCTCCCATTTTGTCGTGTTTTCCTCAAAATGCATCAGAGGACAGCTGAGCCTCACCACCCAAAATTTGCATTTTTGTAATTTGCATGAACTCATTGGAGCTTGGAGGCAACTTACGGTTGCGTGTGCACGTATGCATGCATGCGTGTGTGTGTGTCTGGGCATGTGCTTTGTAATTTGACAAGCAAAATAAAGAACTTGTCCAAACAATCCCATAGACATGAATGGAAAGAGGCTGCGCTGCATTCATGGAAATATTTGCACTCAAACCACCCGGACAACTGAAGCATTTGCTCTTCAAAATTTACTAGAATGTTAAAGGAACAATATGTAGCAGCTGCTTTTCTAAAAATGAGTACTGAAGTCCAAATAGTGAGTTGGAGCCACAGCCAGTATATTAAACATGTTGAAATCCTATTTAATATATGGTCCACGGATGAAGCGAGTTGTGCCCTCTGCCTGCCAAACTCCATTAACATATTGCTCAATTTACCATTATAAACATCTACTCCTTCTAAAATATTATTACTAATTTGTTGTAATTCATAAACAAACACTTACTAATTCAGCTAATATCTGGCATAAATTTTAAGTCAAAACAAAAAATGGGCCAGAATAAATTTTTTAAAGGAGGATACCACAGCTGTGGTATCTCATCACTTTTGATAGATCATGATTATTTTATGATGTATTAAGTAAATATATTACAAATTTCTCCTTTAAGAAATAACACTAACTGCCTTCATTGACGTCCAACGTGCTGTAACACACTATCATGCTGCAGGAGAGAGTCTACTGTGGAGAGCTACTAGAATAGATATACTCTGCACTGCAGTGCTTTGCTAGCCCGGGTTGTGAATCTTATCAGGCGGAGTTGTGGTAGTGGATTTTGTATGTGTCTGTGTACGTGTTTTGTGTGTGTGTGTGTGTGTGTGTGGTGTGTTGTGTGTGTGTGGTGCCTGCGTGGTGTGTGTCCAGGCCCCTCTGGAGTCCATTAATCCCAAATCTAACAGACTTACTGCAGAGGCAGCCTTTGATGTGTGCTGAATCCCTCTCTGGAATATTGGATGCTGCCTCCATAATATTCACTTCCTATTCTCTCGTCAGGAATGCATTGTTTTGTTTTCGCCCCCCACGATGCCAGGATTGTCCGGCAGGACAGGTGGCTGCTGTGTTATGAGTTTGTTTACAATTCAGGTGTGTTTTCACCAGTTCTCTGATCTGTAATTTTACATCTCTGAGCTCTTTTAATCCCATTCTTATCTTCTGTAAGCCTTCTAATCTTTGACCCTAATCTTAAACCGCCACAGAACGGGGCAGCACGGACTGAGGAGAGTTGTTTTTCTCACCTTCAAATTCAATGCATACATTTGTCAGCGAGAGCTGGCCTCCTCTAGCCTTTGGGTTTTCTTTCTCACGAGCCGCGTCTGAGAGGTACTTATTGCTATATATTTCTATTTATTTGTGTTTTATTGCAGTGGCCTGAACTTGAACCCAGGCTGTTTTAAAGCCTTGTGCTCATAACCCAACAGTCTCAGGAGTGAAACATATGGAGAGGCAAAGAAAGTATAAATTAGATAGTGAGATGGAAAACGCATTTCTATTTGAAATGATTATCCCCCCTGACGGGGAGACTAATAGACCGTTATTGCATTTCCGTCAGTTTCTTTTAATCTAATCATACTTATAAACAGACGAGAGAGGGAGTGTTAGTGTGTGTGTGTGTTTATCCACACAGAGACACAAGCAACCAGTGTCTAGACTGGCAAACACCAATTTGGCTGGGGCACGGGAGGAACATCAATGCTAAAGCAATGTTGCTGAAACACTAGGCATGTTCCTCAGTCTTGCACGGAGGGGAGATTGCAGTGACAGACAGACGGCGATAGGAGGAGGAGGAGGAGGTGCAGCAGAAATAGAGGGGAGGTTGGCAGAGCTCACTGTGGCTAATACATCCAAAGTGTGTCAGTTAGCTCTCTAAATGTGTTAGGCCCCGGGGCTGAGAAAGCCAACACCATCGACTCAACCTACCTCTCTCCACCTTTCCACTTAGCCTCTGTTCAACACCCGCCAATATCCTTAGGGGAGCTACACTGCTGTTCATTGGCACAATTGATCAAATGCCTACATGCTAAAGTGTACAGTTTTCTTATTGCACATATTAGTCTCATGAGTACATGCGCTGGAGGATGAATCCAGAGTTGTGTGCTGCTATGCGGCATGGCAACTAGCTTCAAAGGTCTTCACACTTCTTTCCATCTTTTGGCAGAAGTATTTCACTGTTTTAGCAGGCAGTCAGACTAAGCATAGTCCCATTTCATTACAGTAGGTAATGATACTATTATTTGATGGTTTGATATTTCACTGCACTACTGCTAAATCACTACTTTTTCTTTGATACTGATACGTGTGGTGACTGCAATGTTACAAGAGAAACCGTCCATGTTGCAACAATCTCCTGATATGTTTGTCTTGGGCCTAACTGCAAGGTGCAGCTTGGGTTTTAGGTATTCTTATGGTTTTGTTGTTGTTTTGTTGTTTTAGTCTGGACTAATGGATAAAAATGGTTGAATTAGACTCTTCTTATTGTCTAATGGTTTAGCGACTATTAATGCATCAATCAGCATAAATCAATAAGTTTGTATTTGTACGTAATGGGCAACCTTGACTAATTTACCCAAAACCTGTTTCATCATTGATTTTCCCCTATAGTTGCCAAACTACATGGAATTAGTACATTAGTACATGTGCACTCTAAAGAACTGTAGTAACACAGACAGTAAACACAGTAAAAATGCCTGACTCTGTGTGCTCTACTGAGTCAAAGTGGGAAGAAAATAAACAATTTTTGCACACACTAGTAAGCAGGCTTGGACTGTCAGATTAGGCTGTGTGAAACTGTCTGATTGGTGTCAGATCAGGTATGTGCTTAAAGTATTTTTACACAGCTGTAGATGCTGTTAGTTTAGCTGAATTAATGTAAGAGAAGTACACAACAAAATCTTCACAAGTGTCACAGCTGTTCTCCGTAGAAATACTGGAGGTTTTTAGTGGCGGTATCACAATCTGCACACTGAATCTGAAAGATAACTTTGCAAATCATCTGCACATCTGGCTTTTCGTTCAGGCTTTGTTTGCTACTGCAGCACATAACTCCCAAAGTGTTGTTTGTAATTGGGTTGAAAACATTAATTCTGATATTTGTCTGTGACGTTTTGATGTCTGAAACATTTTTCATAACCCAGAGTCAGCACCAGCTAAGACCACTTCATTCTTCTAGGTCATGGTGCTTTCTTGGTTCGCATTGGGATCTGAGTGTCAAACCTATTCAATGTGTTTCACCTTCCCACTCCATATTTGTTGAGTTTGTGTCAGTTCACTAAAGCCTTTACACAGGAAAAAAAAACATCCACTTACATTTGGCTTTTGTCTTGATACGAAAGGGTGCAATCTGCAATTTTCACTCACAAATTTGACTCTGCAGTAGTCATGGTGTTTATGGGCTCCAGCTCCAGGTAGCACGAGATGGAAACCTAATAAAATGGAAAGAAAATGTTTGGTTTTCATCTGCAGCAACTAAACACAAGTTGTATACAGCTGAAAAATAACATGAAATGGTAAAATAAGGCACATAACTGAAAGTACAAACAGCAACGCAGGAGAGAAACTAAACTTCAAACCACAGAGATTCAGTTAGAAGCTACAAAAGGACTGAGTGCTGAACTAAGAGACTTTTAAATAACACTTTTCTCTCTGCTATCCTGCACAGACATGATTTAAGTCTCGCCTATTTTTAGCTGGGTTGGCTGCATTTAAAAAAACCTGCAAATACGCACTAATCTGTTGTAAAAAACAGTATAAGAGGAAGGTAATGCCAGTGGCAACAACTGTCAGATAAACATAAGGGTTACAGAACTGAACTATTTTTATATGATTTTTTTTTTTTTATATGTTGCCATCGCAACTTTTGTCTCTTCATTTTTTTGTTCAAAAACCGAGGCTAGAAATGATCAAGGTCATTTGATACCACAGGACCCTAATGCAGCAGTAAGGACTACTCTGCGCTACAGCACACTGTACAGTATGTGTTGTTACATTACAGTGATGGTTCTGTTGAGAGAGAATCAGAAGCACTTTCCCTAATCCTGCTAAAGCAGTACACATGGGAATGATTACTTGCACAAAGCCATGACACCCTGAGTTGTTCAAATCCCTTTGTTCAAAAGAGAGCGACAAACAGAGAGGCAGACAGACAGAGAGGGAGACAATAAAAGAAAGTGATTTAATTCAGCAAATGTGACAGGATTGTATGATGTCTGCTGTATCTTGTTATTGTATAGATTGTCTGAATGAAGCCTCCAGAATGCTAAATGGGTTTTATCCTTGTTGTTTTAGGCCAGTTATCAGGACAAGGGCATGGCGACTCATTTTTAGGCACTAAATCCAATCAGTTTAAGAAAAGATCCCTCAAATCTAGAGTGTTGGAAATAGCATCATTAAAGTGGCTTGGTTAGAATGTAAAAAAATTTGTCGGAGTGAAGCACTTCAAAAGACGACCCTCTGTGAATTAGCAACAAAAGGTTTCCCTTCATTCTTTCTTTAATAGGGTGTTTTAAACCTGTTTTCTCCTTGGATAGAAACAGGATTTCTGTAATGAGCTGGTGAGTCATAGATTCTCTCGGCTTAATTTTTTTTAATTCCCTGCCTCCTCCCTTCTCTCTTTCTCTGTCTTTCTCTTCCTCTCTTTATTTCTTGTGCTCGCTATCTCTCTAAATGGGCCAAGGCAACTTTCCTTACCCTCTACTGGGGGAAGGAAGTAGATTAAGGCTATTAACAGGCAGAAGGATGCTGATCAGCCTTTCTGGTCTCTGGTCTCATGTCTGGTCCACACTGTGCGCCCTCTCCTCAGGCTCTTCAGTTACAGGCACCCTTTGAACATGGTGTGTTTGTTTGTTTGTTGGGTGTGTGTGTGGTGGAGGAAGCATTGTTGTTTGAAAAAGCCCATTTGATTCCCACAAATGTGCCCAAATATAATCTAAGGGTGTCATGCAGCGACCAAAGCAGCAAAAAAAAAAAAAAAGAGTGCACTCTTGTTCACATCTGCAAACATTAAGTAGTAGTGACTACTGTGGAAATAAAACATGGAGCAGCCATGCTGTGTCTGTTTATGTTGCTTATGAGTGAACATGCCGCAATGCACACACAATAAAGACAAGACACACACGAGCGTGCTATATTTAGATGACAAACTGCCATAAACCCGAGCTAAAGAGGGAAGAAATAAACAAAAGAGAAGGGAAAAAAGCAAGGCGGTCCAGAAGCATCCCCTGTCACGGTGCAATCCCCCATGTCCTAATTACACAGGCTTAGAGGAAACGGAGGATTAGCTACTGATTCACCACGCTTCTCGCCTCATCTTCTAATAAGTCCCCTTCTTGTCTCCTTGCCACCCTTTGTGCCACCCTCCATGTCTCTCTCCAGGTAAAGGTAGCAAGATACTATTGACCTGTGGCTTTCTTTTCTCGCTTTGTTCCTCCGAGCTAACATGTCTGCCTCAGACAACAGCTAACAGGGGAAAACACCTAATCCCATTTTAAAAGTAGGCTGTGCAGCAGACTTGTTTTGTTAGCTGTTCCTGCTCCCCCCTTCATGTTAACTATTTGGACATATAGGACATTTTTTACAGTAGTATCAGTAATACATATGGCTGCATTTTTATGGATGTATGGATTTGTATGTGCTTGTTTTAGGGTAAATATGTTTTTTTCCAATTTTTATATTGGTCTTCTTTAGCTATTTTTTTTTTAGCAAAATAACTCTTTCTATATCATGTAGAGAGACACAAAGAAAAACAGGTGAAATTGCTGACATGAGGCTGTCACACAATATTGCATTTGTCTGTAGATGTAATTTGATTTCATTTAAAATGACAGACAGTTTCAGTGCAAAAAGCACAAAAACAAATTGAACTGTTCTACAAAAGTTTGACAGAAATGTACCTGGACTCAAAGTTCAGGGTTAGTTCATGATTTTGTGCAACTGCATTAGCTCGCTGAATGTAGGGCTGGATATTGAACCAAATTGCTTCAAGACTATCGAGTATCAAAACATGCCTCGTCATTCAACACTACATTTTCGATCCCTATTAAATTTTCGATATCAGTGAGTCATTAAGCATGCAGCATGCCCGTTCGAAGATCTAATAATGCTGGTGATACGCATCGTTACACATCACTAAAGCATGGAGGAAAAACACTATGTTACGCCAAGAGACGAGGGTCATTGCTTCGTTTCATTTACTCCCAGGTCTTTGAACAGCTTATTTCTTTAGTGTGAGTAATTGTATTGTAACGTGTAATGCAATTTTCTTTCTGTTAAAATGGATTTGTATTGAAAAAAGTTTTGTTCACAAACCAGTATCAAAGCCAAGGTATCGGCACCGATAACGGCATGGAAAATTTTTTAAAGACACCCAGCCCTAGCAGCGGCTCTGACTCGTTCTTTAGAGGCAAACTATTAAATTAGAACAATAAAATGGCAAAATCACCCAGAAATAAAAAACTAACAAGAAGCAATGGACTCCCAGTCCCTGATAGTCAATATATTTGTCTAGTCACCTAACCTTAGTATATAGATTTTCATATATAAATAGATTGTAGTGTATCACTGGATTGCTAAATTATTGATATGTGTTTTCTTCCAGCTTATAGCCTTTTCATGTTAACTGTTTGATAGGTATAAATAGCTTGATGACAGCAGGAAGGACGTTGAGTTGTTCCTTTCAAACATCTATATCTAATAGCTTGCCTTTGGCTGCTCTGCTGCAATTGCTCCACCATTAGAACACTTAAGGAGTGAGAGAAAGAGGAGTTGAAGAGTGAGCTATAGCCAGAGGAAATGTGAATTATACAACGACTTCAGTCACAGGTTGGAAAAGAGGCTCAGGTTTTTTGATTGGCTGAAGCAAGGATCTTCCTTGACTGACCTTGCAATATTTATCGGATGCTTTTGACCGCTGTGAGCAGCGAACAGTACAAGCTACAGCGAAAGAAAGAAAGAATACAAAAAATAGCTTATTCTTTCTGGTAGGTTTGTTCCTCATGCTTGTTCTGTCTCTAGCAATGAAAGCACCTCAATGACAAACACTTAAAACTTGGTTGAATGGGTTGCTCAAACACAGCAGTGGGAATTTTCTAAAGAGCGTTGTCACACGTCACAGATGTGGTTACAGATAAGTTTGCCTGTTCTCAGCGCTTTTTGGCCTTGGAAGGGTTCCCATGGCCGTTCATTACTGTTGAAAACCTGTTAGTTGAGGTTGTTAGCTTTTTTTTTTTTTCTAGTCTGAGGTCCGATTGTCAACAGATAACAGACACAGTGAGACACTTATTTTTCCACACAGTTGTCTCAAGGCCGACCTTGACCAACAATTAAAGCTAGCAGAAACCTTTGATAATTGAGATTATAGCAGATAGCATGTGGCTCAGTTGTGAATGACAAGTCTGAAGCGTGTAGTAAAAACATACGGAAAATGTGTGAGAAAGCTATTCATATTTTAATGGAGTATATGTAAATGAGCTTCATTAAAAAAACAATCAATATGTCCTCAAGTTGCAGACACACTGACGCTGGCAGAGTCGAAGTGCACAGTCCGTTGTGCTCTACACTCTTAGAAATAAAGATGTTAATTAAAACCATAAAGGGTTCAGCTTATCCCCATCGAAGAGCCTGTTTTGTTTACTGGTTGAACATTTTATATTATTATAGGTTTGATTTGGAACCCTTTCAGAGAGTTCTACGTAGAACCCGACATGAAGTGTCATACCTAGAACCATATGTGAAAGGCCTCATCCCAAACCCCTATAAGAGGTTCCACCCAGCGCCCTCTCTACCAGTTCTACCCAGAACCTTTCTACTCTCTAAGGATACTAACAAAAACACAGCCCGGGTGTTCTACTAAGATTCTTTTAATATTCCAATGGTTTTATCTAGAACATACTCAAGGGTTCTACTGAGAACCTTTTTTATATTCGAAGGATTTTATAGAAATTATAATTTCATTTTTTACTAAGAACCTCTTTATTTTCAGAAGGGTTTTATCTAGAACACACTAAGGGGTTTCTACTGAGAACCTTTTTATATTCCAAGGGTTTTATCTATAACCTACGTAGGCTGTTCAACTGAGAACCATTTTATGTTATGGTACAATGAACCCTTGACAAAAGAGTTCCTTAAAGATTTCAACAAACCTTGAAGACCTGTTAGATCCAAGAAGGACTCTTTGGATGAAAAATGTTCTCAATGAAGCCCCTAGTCTTACAAAGAACCCTCGACTAACCCTTCCTTCAAAAAAGGGTTCTTAATGGAACCATTAGTCTTATAAAGAACTCTTGATAATCCCTTTCTTCAGAAAAGTGTTCTTCAGAAATAAATGGTTCTGGGTAGAACCTAAGCCCTAACCTTTTGAAACTGTTATTTCCAAGAGTGTACTCAGACAAATAGGCAAACACACACGTGCACACACAACAGGCAGCTTTTACATAACTAGGTAGGTCACATGAATTTGTGTTTATAAGGACCACATCATGCATTTTAGGGCCCTCATTGCTGCTTTGTGTTAAAGGGAAAGCACTGTTTGAGAACATCAATCAGGCTGTCCACATGCCCCTCATCTCGACAACCCACAGACCTTTCTCGCCACCCACAGCACACAGCCCTGCTTGCTCATCATTGATTAGGCTTTGTGTGTTTGTTTTTGTTTGAATATGAGCTTATGCTCCTCTTCCTCCTCCTCCTCTTCTTGGGTTTTTTATCCCTCTCTCTCCTATGCATAAATACTCTCTCCTCAGGGTGTTCTTTGAACAACTTAGCCAGGCATTAGCTGACGGAGGGGCCCGCAGTTTGTGAGGGAATGCCTGAAGAGAGGACGTGTTTGATCCTGAGATATATGTCCTTGATTCAGTCTCGGCATCGCCAGCCACCGGGCACCCCCACCGCTGCTGCCAAGCATTTCCTGCTATGCATCAGTATTCTCTCACCTCCCACTGTGATAAAAGCTATTACACTGGAGAGAAGTATCCTTCTCATTGTGCTAAGCCACCCACTGCCACAAAACAATCCGGACCTATTCCCTCAACACACAACCCCCCCTCAGTAGCAATTTAAATTAAAAGTACGCTTACAATTTATCATGTAATATCACAAAATTGTTTTAATTTACAGTAGATATAGAGATACATTTCTTAAGGGATAGTTTGGGTTGTTTCAAGTGGGGTGGTATGAGGTACTTATCCATAGTGTATTAATTACAGTAGATGCCAGTTGGCATGCCCTCAGAGTTAGGAGACACTGAGAGGGGCATCAGCACAAAGGCCAAACAATGAACTGCTGTGGACAGTCGCCAATGAAAAGCATTTTAGCCAGTTACAAAGGTTCCATCAAAAAACACAACAATATCAGTTTAAGTCTACATTATATTTAAAATATTCAGACAGCCTTTTTTTGTGGGAAACCACTGTTATGTTGCTCTCTCCAAACCAACCAAACTCCGTTGGTGAAATTGGACATTTTACCTTAAAGAAACTGGAGTTGCTGGTCTCCCTCCACCTCGATCAGTTAGTTTGTTGTGTTAGACTGTGACTTTTGTGCTATAAAAGGTTCATCAAAGTCACACAACAACACAAACTACCTAACAGATCAAGATAGCAGTAGACCAGCACGTCCCTTATTCTGTAAGATTAATTTATTAATTTTGTCTGTGGAGTTTGGTTGATTTGGAGAGAGTGATATTTGACTTGTATAAATGCTGTTTCCATTTCCATACATTCATTATGAGCTCTGATGCCTTGGATGGAGAGCCTCACTCGAAGAAAAAAGGGATAAATGTATTTAAAACTGCAGTTTATTCCAAATTACCATTTTAAATCACATCATGGGCACCATTTACTGTTGTTGATGTGTTTTGAAGCAGAGCAGTCGGCCAGTATGAAATGCAGGTCCCACAGCAAAATATACTGAATACACCCAAACAGCAATTTGATGGGAACACTATTGTATTGCAACCTCTTAAAATAATGTTGACAAAACAAACTGGCCAACTGTAGTGAGAGCAGCCTGTTTTCCCAGCACAGCTCTGCTTTAGAATCATAACAACATCAGATGCAGTAATCCACCTGAGTAATGTTCTCATTTCCACCAAAACAATACTGTGTAAGGAGAAAGGAATATAAACTAGCTTGCTCTACTGTACATCCAAAGTGATGAGAAACAGAATATTTTGATTTTTGTGGGTCTGGGTCATGATAAAACCAAATTCACAGTAGAACAAGTAACAATGGGTGTTTCATAAGGAAACAGCAGTTCTTTTATATAGTTAGTCATTTCCACAAATTCAAAAAGTACTAACTTTAACAGTGAATACCATATTCCTTGGGAGTTTTTTGTATACAGCTGTAGGAAAAATCACTCCTCCAGTTGGCCTTGTTTCTAATTTCTTAGAAAATAAAAGCACATTCTGTTCACCCAGACCGAAAGTTTGAAATTCTCCTTTTTACCTGCTGTTGTTTGGTAGACAGGCGACCTGAGAAGTCATAAGATATTTACTAAACATTAGGCTCAGTCAGAGTGGAGACTCTCTCATCTGTGCAGTTCAAATATTTAGTCACCCTGATTGGCTGAGAATGCAGGAAAGGGGTGGGGGGGGGTTGCATGGATCAGCTGGGCCAGATAGCAGTCGGCGAGGAGATTAAAAACACAATAACACACACACATGCACACATAAACACACACTGTGAGCTCCCTCAGGTGAACAGGTGCAGTCATGGTCTGTCACAGATGCTCCGCGCAATTCGTCAGCTGCCATTCCTCCTGTCCACCTTGGGTGGATTGGGGGATATTCACCACAACACAACCTCAACAAACAAACACACACGCGCATTATCTCGGATCATTCCCTTTCCTCACAGGCTACTGGAAGCTCATAGAGTTGTCTAATGACTACCCAGGTGTGCACGATGCTGAAATGATTCACCACAACTGTGATGGATGCTAATTTCTTATGTGTTTGTAACTTTTTACTTTCCTGCACCTTTGAGGGAAACTCTGCCACACACTGGGTTTCATCTACAAGAATTCATTTTTAAACCCAATTATATATTGTTTAACTTCAATTATATGTGCCACACTTTAAAGCAAGCTTTAAATTGAGAAAAGTTTAAAATTTAAACTTTCTAAAGTTCAGCTTAGTTTTTAGTCAAACATAGATCAATTCTGTTAAAATTTTAACTCCAATTTAATATGTGGTCTTTAAACTTTTACTTGAGGAGGTTCAACTTTTGAAATGGCTGCATTTTTAAATAGATTGAGAAAAACAATCAAGTTCCTTCAAGAAAGTTAAGAGACAGACCGGACCCAATTGAATTTTATAATGTGTCTCTTATTTCTTTCACTCCAGTTGATAATTCGGCTAACAAGTTTTTCTTAAAGGAGGAGAAACAAGCGTCTCTGTGCCAAGTCATCATGACCAGGCTAACTGACATTTTAGCTAATGATATAATGTTAAGTTAGGTTTTTAGCTAGCTAGCAAACAGTATAGGTTAACATAATTTAGCTAGCAAACAATGCAATGTTTTGTCAAGGAATACTGAGCAGCTGAAAGTTAATGGCAACATCAGTAAACTTGGATTTACCAAATTGAGATTAGTTTTTAATTGTGCAACAGAGCTCTCCTTGATTTTAACTCTGGACTTACAGATTTTAAATCGAGTTTTGCTAAACTCTGATTAAAACTATTAAATTAATCTTTGTTGGCGCAGCCCTGTCTATGAGCTTGTCCTGTATTCAGTTTGCTGCTGCTTTGCTAGCCAATAGTCTGCATGTACAGCTCTCTCTCGGTTCCTCCCTCCCTCCTTCCTCGGGAACCACAGTGTGTGACAGAGGGACATTAATCACAGAGCTGGGTAATAAAGCGAGGAGGGATGGGCATGTAGGGCCAGGGGGGCAGGCGTCTGGAGGGAGAAAAGGGTGTTTAGGGAAATCACACCATGCTTTATGACACACACTGATACACAAGCCACACTTTTACACTCACAGGTTTAGGTGCACATCCTTCACGCACCATACTGAGAGCTTCCACCCCGAAAGTTTGAAAAATTAAATGGAGGAGACAAGAAAAAAAAAATTCTCAGGATGGTGACCAGGTACTTTCTTTTAGTCTGTGCGTAGGGAGAGCCCTGTGTGTTCTTGTCTACCTGTGTGTGATTTTACGTGGCCTGTAGCCCTCGTTAATTAAGTGTTAATTTAGTAAAAGACTTTTTTTTTCTGGGAGGAAAATAGAGGGGCTTTTTTATCATTTGGAAAGAGATGAGAGGCGTTTTATGGCTCAGTAGATGAAGCACCTTCACTGTTGCTGTGATGCTGAAACGGCTGCGGGAGGCGTTCATGATACTGATAACTCTTGTGATATGAGATGGTGATAAAATGTGCCTGTTTATATATGATTACCAGCTAAATGACGGCAGAACACACAATTTAGGAGTCCTCTGGGTTTAACACTGTATTAAGTTTTTTTTCTTCACCATTTATTTCTGACCCCTTTTGGGTTATTGAAGTTTTTTAATATCGACCTCATTCCATCTTGACATTTTACAGTGAACATAGTGTTGTGAATCATATCAAGTGGAGCTGTGATCGTGGATATTGTGGTGTGGGTGTGGGTGGTGTTTTGTCTGTATGGGTATGGCCCCACCATCCTTTAATTCTTTCTTGTGTACTTTCTGTTGCCTCTGTACTTGTATGGTGCTCCTCAAGGAGTATTAGAAAAGGGTAGGCTGAAAAATGAGATACCAATAATAGTTTCCTGCTCTTGTAAATCCACCATAACTGCACAGTAGAGGCTCAGTGCTCAAGAAAGATCAGGGCACACAAGTAAAACAAAGCAGAGAAGGACAAAATGTGACTTTTTAACAAAAAAATAAAACTGTAACATTATGAAGAACAATAGCAAATTGTTCATTTTTTTCTTTATTTATTGCATTCTTTTGTCACGGATGAATTGAAAGTCTTTTTTTCTTTTGATTTGGTCTCTGTTAGAAAGGCATAGTTTGGATTATTTATGGGGTTGTGAAAGATACTTATCAACAGTCAGTGTCTTACCACTTAACCTTCCCAGCAGACAGCCTTTTCTAATGAGAAACTCAAATTATATCCCTCATTTTACCACTCGCTCACTGCTACCAAATTCCATTGACCAAAACAATAATTTTATACCTCGCAGAACATGGGAGTTTCTGGTATACCGCTGCCTCGACCTAGTAATTAGTTTGTGTTGTTGTGATTTTTTTGTTCTAAAAGGATATTTCGGATGCACCAAATTCACACTATACAATAACACAAACCAACTAAAAGATCGAGGCAGCGATAAACCTGCAACTCTCATGTTCTGCAAGGTAAAATTACTGATTTCGCCCATGTAGTTTGGTTACTTTGGAGGGAGCGATAAAGCAATAAAGTGGTGAAAATATTCTAAATATACCATACGCGTAGATTGATATTGATTTTATTTTTAGGTGGACCTTTTTTAAATTGCTAAAATACCTTTTGTTGCTGACCTTGTCCACACCAATACATTGCTTAGCTTCCTTGCTGGTGCTCCTCTCTGCTTTTCCAAACTGGGGTCGTGCTGACACCATCTAATGTAGGTAACACAATGACTATCAATAAGTACCTCAAACAACCCCACATTAAGGAATTATCCCTTTAAGTTTTATGCATAAACTCATTTGTGTATGCATATTCTCTTTGATGCACACAGACGTACATATGCAGCTTCAATGAACAGTAGGTGTAGTTCTCTGTTGTTCCCTCCTTGCCTTCGTCTGAATTCATCGGGCAGTCATTACACATGTTTTAGATGCTCTACCCTCCTTTTAAATGGAATTCGTTATTGAAATTATTCATTCAAATTATTCATAATTTATTCAGCAAGAACTGCCTCTAAAAATGTCCCAGTCACTTTAAAGAGATACATGTAGGGACTGATTTTTACATTTTAGATAAGGCACCTCACTGGCTCTGAAAGTAATTAACAAATCCGTCATTCATCTATCCTTCAGTTCCACTGGCCTATCTCACCCCAGCTGCTGTTCGGAGGCACAGCAATATCTGATGTTGACAAATAACACAGTGAACTGGGATCATTTACTTCTCCCCCCATCTTCTCTGCAATGTTGCTGAAATTAAGGGACTCCTGAATTGGTTTCTTTGACACTGTGTGTCCTTTTGCTTTTGCTCAAAGATTCCTCAGAGCAGCTTTGCTACTTTTATATCTGTTTCATGTGCTCTTAGCAGTAAAGATAACTGGCAGCTACATAGCTGTCCTATCTAACTCATTGTTACCCAGTCTTGCTATTCTGCCCTAAAGCAAGGCAATTAACCCTGCCAGAGGTAGTAAGATAGCTCCGGCTTCCACAAGTACAAAAGAGTGTGCAGAGTTAATTAAACTTTTTGTTGGCACTAGAGGTGTAATAAATATCTGATTTCAATCAGGGATTCGGGTCAAGTGTCTACAATAGGACTGCAAAGATACAAACATCAACCGTGCTTTCAATCAGAGTGTCACTGACACTTTCCTTGTAAATTAAGCTGAATTTTGCCTCATCTCTTCTTTCTGATGTCTAAGTTGCTTTGGACATGCTTTATACTGAGTTATCTAAAATTCCTGCTGCATATCAGTACAGTGTCCCCTGTCTTTTTCATTTGTTCCCATTTGGTTCAGGGCCAATGTGGCTACAAGATGTACCGGCCTTTTTCAAGGCTGTGTATAAGATGAGATTTAAGGACACATTTTTCTTTTTTAGCCATAAAATATCAGCGTCCAAGATTGCAAACTTGATAAAAGAGTGAACACTGAAAGATAAAGAATACTGTTTGCCTGTTGTAAACATAGATTGATATCTCGAGGTTCAAGCTATCTTGAGGTTTTGATTTTGCAACAAATACTTAGAAATTCAGCAGAAAAATGAAAGCAATGACGGGGCAAAAAAGAAAAAAAATATTGCTATGATGGATTGAGGACATCCACACAAAACATACACTCAACAAAAATATGAACACTTTTGTATTTGCTCCCATTTTTCATGAGTTGAAGTGAAAGATCTAAGACTTCTCCTGTGCACACAAAAGGTTTATTCTCTCAAATTCTGTTCAGAAATTTGTTAAAGTCTGTGTTGGTGAGCACTTCCTAAAGGCCACTCTAAAATGTGCATTTTTATCTTGAAAAAAACTACAGAAAAAGGCTACAGGTACCATTTTTTTATTCAGGTGGGCAAAGTCATGAACGGCCCTTCATCCGATTGGCTCATTTGGCTTCATTGCCTGGATGGTTAGGTTTAGGCATGAAGAGTGAATGGTCAGGGTTGAGGATAAGAAATTAAGGGTGAGCCACGGAGAGGCGGAGTAGGATTACTTTGCCCTCCTGTGAAAAAACACTGGTACACTGTAAAAAAAAAGAGAGACAGAAAGAAAAACGTTTAGTTTGAATCAAACTCAAACTCTTAAGTTATAAAAGAAATTTATCTGCCTCTGTCTTTTGTTGAGGTAATTTACTTTTACTTACGTAATTTCTTCTTTATATAAACTTGAATCTTTAAATTTTAGAAACCTCCAAAAAATGTATTTCAAAAATTCACAGTGAGCTGTGAATGTGATTTGTCAACATTTTTTGAAATACAATTAAATAAAACTGAAAAGATTCATGATAATCTAAAGACGAAAACTAAATGATTTTAGTTGGGCTCAAAACTTAAAAATCTATTAAAGTAAGTCGGTAAAGAGAAGCGCTCACTATCAGAGATTTGAACAAATTTGTTCACAAATTTGAAATAATTATATCTTTTGTGTGCATAAAAGAAGTATTTGATTTTTTTCTTCCACTGTCAATTACATTTTCAAATTTTTCTTTAAAAAGATTATCTATAAGGTATCAAGTGAGATGTAAAGTTAATGGCTGCTAAGCTACACTGTGTCATCTTTAGGAGAGGGGCCAATTCTGCCTTTGATTTCGATTATAGAAATTGAGTGCTCATTTTGATCGATTTTCAATTTCATAGATATTGTGACACCCCTAATTATAATGTCATAATATGTCTTTTTCTTCAAGATTTACCGTATATTCAAAAATAATGAGTAAAGCAGATTAGTGTGTTTCATCATTGCGCCGTTTCAAATCAGTGACTGAGAGGTGAATCAAATTGTGACAAATGATCGCATGATTCACCGTATCTATCAGTGTAATTTATCTTGGACCATACACAGCGCTGAGAGGGAAACTGGAGAGGCAGCGATTGAGCACGCCCCTGGTAGCCAAATCATCACAGGCAAATGTGTCCTTGGTGGAGGCTTCTGTTGCCCATCCCAGAGAGCTGGTACAGCCATGGCGAAGAGGGAGAGGGGGAGGGAGGGAGGGAGATGAATGTCACCCCTGCTCTCATATGTCATATTGTTAGCCATAGATATGAGGAGAACGCCTCAAGGTTGAATGTGCAGCTGAGACATGAATAATCTATCAGAGGTTTCCTCCAACTAAATAGAGGGAAATGTGTCTGCATGGATTATTTATGCTTTAATATGCACACAGTGAATGGACAATCACCTCTGAGAGCATGAAGACATTGTTGGGGCTAAGTTAATTGTGTGTGTCTGGAATGCATGCAAGCCTGGTGTGTGACTGGCAGTGGTTGTCCAGCTGTTAAGCTCAGCTACACGTAGGCTCTATATTCTGTGGCTCGGTGATGGATTACAGTAATAGCGTGTTCTGGTTGGAAAGCGTATTCAGGTTTGTATTATATATGTACAAGCTTTCGACCATATCATCGATCTTTGTGCTTTTGACACGTTGTTTATATTTTCTTGCTCAAATCTCAAGTCACTCTTGCACAAACACATGCACACACACACACACACACACACAAATGCTTCTCTTGTGGTGCGTGCAGATGCATTCGCTCACCCCCACACCATTTAAATGTAGTCCATCTCAAACTGGTCTGGCCCACGCTTTCCCGCTCACCTTATTTCCTCTTCAGATGACTGCCTCGACATGGGAAATGTCAGGCTCTCTTTGCCAGCGCTGTTTGGCTTCTTCAAACATTTGTGAAGTGTTAAGCTCATCTCTACAGCTTAGGAGGGCAGTCTCTCAGGAATCAAGGCTGCTGACCCGCAACACGGCAAAGACAGCCCCAGCCAAGTGCACTCAAGCACATCCACTCTGCCTGCTCATTTGCATCCACGAAAAGATTGTATTAGTCCTAAGTTTGTGGTCTTTTAAGCATGCACTCTCACCATGCTGTAAAGGTCCATGCATCACGTAATGGGATTGACGGGGTGGCTTTACAGCTTCTAACAGTAATGTTGTCTTCTCACACTTACACTTACTTGAGGATAACAGTGGTAATGCTGTACAGCCTCATTCTGACCCCTTTAAATGTTACCTTTAAAACACAGCTTGAAAGAATGTTTTTAATCCCTGTGTTAAAAGGATGGTATTAAATTTAAAGGATTGTATGAGGTACTTAGTGATTCTCAGTTTATTATCTACAGTAGATGTTGGTCAGTACGCCCCTTGTTTGGAGAAGCAGAGAGGGGCACCAGCATGGAGGCTAAGCAAATAACTGCTGTGGACAGGGTCAACAACAAAAGGTATTTTAGTCAGTTGCAAAAGTAAAGTAAAAAATATTTTCACCACTTTATTTTGCTTTAAGATGGTCTTTTCTGATGGGAAACCACCAATATATAAGCCAAATATCGCTCTCTCCACACCAAACTTGTCTCGTCTATTACTGCCTTAATCTGTGAGCTATTGTGTGACTTCAGTGAATCCTAATTATCTTCTTTTTTTTTTTTTAAAGATTATTTTTTTGGGCTTTTGCCTTTATTGTGACAGTGATAGCTGAAGTGTTGACAGGAAAGGGGGTAGAGAGAGGGGATGACACGCAGCAAATGAACTGCAGGCGGGAGTCGAACCGGCGGCCGCTGCAGGGCTAACAGCCTCAGTACACGGGGCGCATACCCTACCAACTGAGCTATAGGGGCACCCATCTATTTATCTTTTTAAAACATAAACACAAACCTACTAACAGATTGAGGCATCGGTAGACCAACAACTACCACAGACAAGGCTGTTTGACAGCAAAGTAAAGCAGTGAAAATACTAACTTAGGTTTCAGACTTCAAGTCACAAGCCTTATTAAAAGAAGACAAATTTCACTGATTTAAATTGTCATTTTGGTCATTTTGGTCCCACACTCAAGACACAAGGACAAAGATTCATCACGAGGGATCAAAGTTTAAATATTTTCAATGAGCAGAGGAGGTGAAATAAGACAAGGAGCTGTTTTCTGTTAATTCTAAAAGCATGAAATTGCCAAGTCTATGACTGTGTTTTAGTTCAGATATTGCTGTCTGCCACTTGTGCTTCTGACACTTTCACTGGGCTATACAAATATAAACAATGCAAAAAATTAAGCTCCTATGAATAGATTTGCCTAATTCCTCTTGACAAAGCAAGCCGCCTCACTTCTGTTGCAGCTTGTTGTTTTTGTTCCAAAAAGTGCATTTTAGCAAACAAGCAAATGTTGCACTGCTGTAGGAAATTAGAAGTGTGGTGTTTGTCTGCAGTGTTTGGCTCAACAAACAGTCAGAGATGCATTGCATGTATCTAAACCAATATGCAAATTGCCCTGAGCTGCATTTGTTTAGAACCCTGTACAGGCAACCTTTTAGATTGTACTGGAGGGCAGTATTCAACACTGTTGTGCTGTTTAGAGCAGCAACAATTAATCAGTTAATTAATTAGTTGTCAACTATCACACATGAAATCAATTTGATTAATTCTCTAAGAAAATAAGTCAAAATTCTCTCTTTTCCAGTTTCATAAACGTAAAAATTTTCTTGTTTCTTCACTCCTTTATGACAGTAAACTGAATATCTTTGGGTTTGGGGTAAAACATTTTTGGACATTTCAAAGACTAATCAAGAACTTAATTAATTGAGAAAGTAATTATAACAGATTCATTTACAATGAAAATGGTCATTTGTTGTAGCTAGAGATGGGACCATATTGATCCAATATTGGTACTGGCGTCATATTAGTCATATTGGTAGGTATTGACATAAGGCATTCATCAGGTATTGGATTTGCAAGGCTGATCTGCATTCTGATATGTAATTCCACAATGCCACATGCCTACTACTTGTTTTTTATTTGAAAATCCTATGCTAAGCAAACCAACATAAACTACCTTAAACACATTACAAATGCATTACAAACACATTATAAACAGTAACATTGGCATTTTGGAACATATAATAGCAAACTGAAACTCTCAGCAATGCATCATGGAAAATTGCGCACACAAGGTCCATCTCTCAGCCTGTCAGCTGCACATGTAATACTCACATTATACAAACTACACAAGCTTTCCAAGCTAAGGTTTAGTTTCAGCTTCATGTAATCTTACTACTACTACTGCTAATAATTGTGATGATAAATAATCATGAACATCAAGAAAAAAAGAGCACCGGTATTGTATAGTATTGGTATCTGCAGATGTCCAAATCAAAATATCGGAATCGGATTGGAACTGAAGAAAAATGAAACTGTTGCAGCTCTAGTGTTTTGGCATTATTGGATTTGTTTTACACTTCTTCAACTAATAAAATGATTGATGGAGGCCTGTCAAGGCAGCAAACAGAGATGTTTCAACTTACAGTATATTACACTGTGTGGATGAGAATGAGAAACGAGGGATTAGTTGTACCAATTTCATTTGTATAGTCTCTACTGTTAGGATTCTGCCTGTGTCTTCTGTTGGTTTCATCCCACCCGGCCAATGGAAAAATTCCATTTATGGGACAACAGATGCTCAGTTTTTTTTTTTCCTCTATTTTTCACTTTCACGCCCAAGAGGAGAAAAAAAATGTGCTCCTCTTTTTTATTTTATTAATATTTTTTTAACCAAGTTCTGGATCTGTTTGACACAGGCATGAACACTCCCATAATCAGCCAGAGTGTGCATCCTTCTGAATAGAGATGAAAGAGGGGAACACATACTCGCACTTATACACACATGCGCGCACACACAACAACAACAAGGGGCACACAAATAAACAGGCACAAACACACGGGGAAGAAGCACAAGCCATTTGGCACAGTCTCTCTGTCTAGGGAGGGCTTCAAAGCCCACTGACATGAATTTATGATAACGGCACTATGCCTTTGCCAAACCTCAACTGTTGTTGTTTTTTCTCCTGCTCCCTCCCCATCCCTTCTGTATGCTCTGCCATCCCCTTGATCAGAGCTTTGGAAAATGCTAGCAGGTGTCCCCCAGTCCCTTGGAAAGGTGTGTGTGCGTGTGTGTGCATGCATTTACAGTACTTGGAATGGGACATCCTTAGCTGGCTCTTCCTTTTTTTTACATAATTTCATTAGGCTTGGCTCTACTTCTCTAACTCTGGGCTCAAACTCTTTGTACAGTTCAATTTCATAACAGCACTATGATTCTATTACCCTCTTCCTGTGTGGTTTCACTCCATTCTATGCACACTACTGACATAAATATAACTTTCTTCTCCTTCCATCCACCCTATCCCTTTGTCTCTCTCTGCAGATGAGGATTGTGTGAACTGTACAGAGGGAGTGCCGAGTGCTGGGTCATTCCGACCGCTGCTGGATGCCCCAGTTCCCTGCTGGAGGAAACCAGGCAGAGGGCGTCGACTACCGCAACAATATGTTCGTGCCGGCGGGGATGGAGACCGTGCCCGAGACAGAAACCTACGAGACTGTCAACCCCAACGGCAAGAAGACATTCTGTACTTTCGGAAAGAACGGCGTGACCACACCATCCTGGTTGCCAATGTCAAGCCCTACTTGAAGGCGAAACGCGCCCTTAGTCCGCTGCTCCAAGAGGTCCCCTCAGCATCCAGCAGTCCCACCAAAGGCTGCTCCACCATGTCTCCCTGCTCCTCAGTCAAAAGCCCGGCCGATGGGGCTGAAGGCAAACCACCTCCCGCCACCTGCTCTGGCCACTATGGGCCTCCTGACGGTCAGTACCTGTCACCAACCAAACAAAGCAGAGACCAGGGGAGCTACCCGCCCTTGCCTCCCTCAGACCCAGTGGCCAAGGTGCTCGCGGAGGCCCGCTCCAGGATCAGCCAGGAGGCAACAGGTGAAATGGAGTGTGTCCTGGAGCAGGTGGAGCCTGACACCAACCGTGACAGAATGGACGCTGACCAGGTGGTGAGAGACATCGACAAATTATTGCAGGACTGCAGAGGAAGTGAGGCCACCGGCACACTCAGGAAGTGACACAAAGGACTGTGAAGAGAAGAAGTAGGGAGGTAGAGAGAGGAATATAACGCTATTCCAAAAACTCTCATGCCAAAACTGTCACTGTCACCAAAACAAATCAAAAATGGCTCTTATGATAGGAGCTCTTTTCACTGTATTTGTTGTTGAAAAGTACCGACACTGGACAGACAATGGGAACATTTATTATTTGGCACCAGTTTCGGTGCTACGATCCCTCCTAACAAAAAGAAACTGGGTAACAAACATCTGAATTCTGCTGAATTTATAAACTCTTTGTTTTGGATTCTTAAGCAAATTGCAGAGGCTTATGCCTCTGGCACCTCGCAAGCTATTATCTAAGTGCCCACCAGCTCATAAGTGTGTTGTTCATGGTCTCTCGTGAAATCCTACATATCTAAATGTGTGTAGGCGGATTTCTGTTATGTGTGATGGCCATAGAAACTGAACGAAAAAGGACTACTTATGGTCAGACACGACAATCGACATGGAAGCAGAGAAGCAGATTCTAATCTGTTTGGGACAGTGAAAGATCACAATACACCTTATCTTTTCTGACTTTAATAAAGGTGTGACGGATTCTGAACATGAAGAGATTGGTTAATCAGGGGTGTAATCGCAGGGGTTGGTTATGGACTCGCGTTCGGAGGGGCTTAAATGCTACGCTGAAGGAGAATTATTAACAGTGTAACCATGTTTCACCTGTCATTTGTAGCCACGTGTAAGTTGTGTCTGTCTCACGCCTCTATTTAAACATTCATGTTGCTGGCCGGTGTAGCTGCACGCACCAATTTTACACATGTGCACTACACTCTGCGCATACACATGCTGATGCACTCACACGCACTGATGCCCCTACACACACCACACACACACACACACAACACATACACACTAAAGCTTACACACAACTGGCCATCTGTGTAATTGTCTTCTACATGAACATCATCAGCTTTCAGTCCCTTGTGTACAGTGAATTATCATGTGTGTGACGACGCCTTAAGGCAATCACAAGTTGTATAAAAAGGGACATTTTTCCTAAACTGTGAAAAGATAATATCTATATGACAATATAGATGATTATATGTATGAATCCATGTATAGTGTCCAAATATTAACAAAATATTTATACATTTTATAAGAAAAAAAGAAATGAGGAATCTCAGCAAAAAAGTGTCCTCGAGTTAAAGGTCAGTTAAAGAACGAGGGTGTTAACTCAAAGAACTGCAAAGGACACTGCCATTGTTTCGAAGATGAATATCCCAAAAATATAAACAAACAAGAAAATGTCCCTTCACATTATCACTATACATAATATCATTATATGTGTAAATGTATCCAATTTAGATGTGTTTACATCAAAAAATTGACATATTTTTATTGATTTTACTGCAATTTCTGTGCATTTGAGCCAAATTGTTATGTGTACAAAAGCTATATTGTGTATTTTATTAAATTAATATATAGTTGTGTTGCAATATACATGGGCTTATATTGTATTTGGCAAAAGTTGCCTTAGTAGCTGTCGAACTCTGTGAGTTTGCTTTAGTTTGGGTTTTTGTTGGTGTTTTTTTTCCTCTCTATTCTGCATCTTTGCAGGCTGGCTTCAGTGCTTTTGAGATGTCGCCTCTTTTTACCCTGAGATCCAGCTGGATCAAATACAATAACTGTTGAAAGCTAAATGAGCCAGCTGATCGAGAATACAATTCAAAAAACCAACAACAAAAAGCAACAACCACAAGATAACAGTTTGAATATTTTTACTGAGCAGATTTTTACAGGGCAGCTATTTTCTTTAACAATAACTAGTATGCGTAAATCTTGTGTTTCATTATGTTTTTACTTTTCTTTCCAAAAAAAGAAACCTGCCATATGGAAAGTGGAGTGGTTTCCTTGGTGATCATAAAACTGCCTTACTGTCTCTGCGGAGAGCTTGTTGTATCTGTGGAGCTTGTGACTGCTTATAAAAGCCCTGGTCCACCAGAATGTGCATTTTCTATAAAGGACCAAAAGAGGTTCTTTTTCAGCAGTCTGTGTTGTTTATGTATGTACTCCTTCTCTATACATGTTCGAATTCTCATACTTTGCAGAGAAACTTGACATCTGAAATTCTATCTGAAGTTACTTTTGGATTTGATGTCTTTAGCTGTTTAGGTACACGGTTTATACAACCAAGTGTCTTCACATTCAGGCTTTCTTAAAAAAATAATGATACAGACATTTATTTTTGAAAATTTTGGCACATTTCGGCCACTCTCTCTGAAATAAGAAAGGGAGGTGCTTTTTCTAATAACTGACAGTAAAATAAGCAGAACAGTAGGCTATTTGATTAGATGTGTTCTGGAAAATAATGTCCACAATCACCAAATCTATGTAAGATGCAGCCATGAGAGGGAACAGTGACTTACATTCATATGGCTCCTGGTGTGTTTAAGTGTATCTGAGCTGAGTTGGAATTGTGACAGCAGATATAATGCATTTTCTACCCTTCAGACGTGTCACATCTAAGTATTTTGCTATTTCTGTTCTTGCATCTTTTTCTTAATCGAGGTACATGTTTGGACATTCTCCTGTCATTCTGCCATTGCCTGCTTGCCATCTTCTTTTTTTTTTATTTCACTATTCATTTGCTTACTTTTCTCCTCTTCAGCTGTTTGCTTTCTTGCCTCTGAGGAGCAAAGCAACTGTTAGCTTTTCTCCTCTCTTTCGTCTGTAAAGTATTTGGTTTCGTTTACCCTTGCTCTTTTCCTGGGAGATGGCAGAGGCTGTTTTTAGCGAGGGCTTGGAAGATTTGACGGCAGAGGAAAAATATTTACGGTTATTTTTAAAATGAGTTTTTTTTTCATATCTCTCTCAAATATCTGGATAAATCAAGCAAGCCTGACATTCACATCATACAACGGCACAAACAGTTAAAACGTGCTGTTCAAAGTGCACTCTGCAACTGTGATCCAAGCAAAAACACTGTTTTGCACGCACACACAAACATACGGGCACTTCAGCAGCACACTGCCTTTCATTTAAATGCATAGCCCCTTAAAGGTAAAGTGAAGGCTGAAAGAGAGGGCAAAACACTACCCCGACAAATGTGACACTTCCACACTTGTCTTCATGGTTTATTTTCTTTTTATCTCATTGTGCTCAGTCTACATGCCGGATCAAGCATTCTCAGCACTGTGTGTGTGCTTGATTCGCTTTCATGCCCTCATTGTCTGACAAAACAATTCCTTTCTTCTTATTTAATTTATGTTACCTGTGTACTATAGATTTAATTCCAACTCACATTAAACCTCTACAGCCGTGGTCTCTGTTTTATTTGGGCATTAATTAAAACGGAGAGCAGAGGTCACCGCAGGATTCTGTTTTTTACTCAGTTTGGCTGCCACAAAGAGTCACTGTCACACCTCAGGCACATTTAAAGCGATAGTTTGGATTGTTTGAAGTGGGGTTGTTTGAGGTACTTATCAGCAGTGTATTAGCTACAGTAGATGGCTTACAGTGCGCCTCCAGTTTGGAGAGGCAGAGAGGAGTACCAGCACAGAAGCTTAGCAATGTCCTACTGTGGATAGGTAAGCAACAAAATGTATTAGCTACTTCAAAAAGGCTTACCTAAAAAAAGAAATTTAGGTATATGAACTATATTACAATATTTTCTCTGCTTTGTGATTATATAGCCTTTTCTGATGGGAAAACACCATTATATGAGCCAAATATGGCTCTCTTGAAACCACCCAAACTCCATTGGCAAAATCAGTAATTTTACCTCACAGAGCACAGGAATTACTGGTCTACCGCTGCCTTGATCTGTTTGTTTGTGTTGTTGAGTGACTTTTGTGTTTTAAACGGATAGTTCAGATTCACTGAAGTCACACAATAACACAAATAAACAACAGACTGAGGTAGCAGAAGACCAGCAACTCCCATGTTCTGCAAGGTAAAATTTCTGACTTTGCCTTTGGAGTTTGGTTGATCCTGAGAAAGCAATGTTTGGTTAATGTAACAGTGATATCCCATCAGAAAAGGCTGTTTGACAGCAAAGTAAATTGATGATAATATTCTAAATATTGATTTATTTATTTTTTTTCGTGGTACTTTTTTAAGTGGCTAAAATACCATCTGTTGCTCACCCTGTCCACAGCAGTTCTTTGTTTAGCCTTAGCACCTCATACAACCCTACATCAAATAATCCAAACCTTCCCTTTAAAGTGCTGTCCCCTCTAATGGTGTTCCCCTGGCCGGGCCCTCGCCAGTCTGACTCACAAGCTGTGGGCAGGAGATGAGCTGGGTCCAGTGGAATGAAGGAACTCTTTAAAGCCATGCCCCCCCTCTCAGGCTATTTGCTGTCTAGTAGAGCAGAGGCTGCTGCTTGAGGTCAACACAATGTTGGAGATTGAGCCTAATGTAAGGCCTCTCATTGTCTAATTACACACTGTTGGCATCACACACTGTTGGCAGTGCATTACTCAAATCTAGAGTGGGCTATTTTTGCCCACTTGAGACTGTTGGTTTTACCAAGTGATTAGGACAGGGCCTCGGTGAATGTGGCTAACCGCCTCTGGTCTCTGACTCACTGACTGATGCAGGTGCACACAGACTCAAGACAGCCACTGCTTCACACACACAAACACACATAGTGACAACATGCCATTTTGGTTAGTTAAAACAAGCACCCAATGTTTGTCAGTGTCGTCCCCTCACCCTCCCCCCTAAGCCCACACTGATAGCATAGGGCTCCACGCTACAATGGCCAACTGGTGAAAAAGACCAGAGACATTCATTTGTATGGATTATTTCAACTGCTATTGTCTAAAGGCTGTGTTCATTGTGATCTATCTGAAAAAAAGATGAAAAGATCAAATAAAAAAGTAATTACTAATAAATGTTTGCTCTTGTCCTTGTATGAGTTGGTTGAGGAATGGATAGTCATGGCTTTGATTTAATTTCTCTTCTCTCAGGAGATAACCTCACGCAGATGATATTTTTGTTCCTTCAAGCATCCACACAGCCAATTTTGCCTTGTCAAATAGGATTGCACTGTTTACTCTCACAGTGCCAGCTCACTTTGGAAGAGATATTTTTCAAATTTCTTTTTCAATTGTGCTCTCTGGTTTTGAATGCTACATATGCATGTACCTCGAACCCACCCCCTCCCCTCCCCCGCCACACACACACACACACACTGAGTTAAAATTTTGCTTAGGGCAAATAATTCTTCATTCATTACATTAGTTCACATTTTCGCCACACAAAAGATTACTGCTCATGCTCTGTTTTTTCTAATTGCTCAGAGGCAAATAAATTGGTGCTTGAAATTATGTGTACTAATGCTTCTCAGATAAGATGTCGCACTCCACTCTTCAGCTAGAATCGAATTCAGAGGCCAATTTGAAGTCTCTCTCAACGCTGGCCTGTGGTTAGAGAAATATACTCACATGATTCCCATTTGCTCAGTCAAATCTAGTTTTCTTAATTTGTAATTAATGCCTATTAGGCATTTGATGCTCAGAGTGGGACATGCACTGGCAGTGGCAGATGTGACCTCCCTCGTGGTGTTTAGTTCCCCCAAGAAGAATAGTAAACAAACTTTTTTTTAAGAGCTGACTGGTGCTTAAAGTATTAGTGCTTCAGATGGGTTTCAGTGTCTCTGAACACAAAATGACAACATGCAAGCTAATGATAGACTATTATATTTATCTGAGGAAACTAGTCCGTCATCACTGTTTAACTGCCGAAGTACATATGTTCGTATCCTTTTATGACTATTTAGGGACACATTTCACTTTAGTTTACAGTTCATTTCTGTTGTAATATGCCCCTAATTTCCCTCTAATAAAGTATAGTTAGGGTCTGGCAGTGCGAAATAATACACTTTAGTTTACAGTACAGTTCTGTTGTAATTACCTAATAAAGATAAGGGTCTAACGGTTAAATTCCACCAGGCAAGTTGGAGCTGGTCTCTGCCAATCTACACAATGCTTGTGATTCCGCCATCTGCGCCGTGACATGTCTCAGAGGCGGCTCTTTGCTCCGCTTCAAATACGCATGAGTCTATTTTTGACGGATGCCACATCACTTAGCAAAGAGAGCAGATCAAGTAGGCAGGAAGTCAGACGCAGAGAAAGCAGAGAGAATCCAGTCAATTTTCAAAATAAGAGACCCCATGCACACTCACAATTCTGAAGACCGACAGAAAATAAAGTATTTAACAACGTAGTGTACTTATCCGTGGTAGAAGCACAAAGAGCAAGGAAAGAGGATCAAATCAACAAAATCAGGGCAAGTAAACATAATCAGGTGGGGAAAATGCTCCACTGCTAAAACGCTTCTGAAACGCTACTGATGGGGGCTGCAGACAATGTGGAGGATGGATCAAAACTGTGGTGCAGACACGCCATGCCTTATGGGAATCAACCAGTAACAGTAGGAAACAATTCAATTCAGTTTACAGAATAGTTCTGTTGTAATGTGCCCCTAATTACCCTTTAAGAAAGTCTAATAAGGTGGGAAATAATACACTTGATGGTACAGTTCTGTTGTCATGTGTCCCTATTTTTATTTTTTTTTCTAATTGCTCAAATGCTTGAAATTATGTGTACTAATGCTTCTCAGATAAGATGTCAGACTCAGCTAGATTCGAATTCAGAGGCCTATGAATTCTCTCAATGCTGGCCTGTGGTTAGGGAAATATACTCCCGATTCCCATTTGCTCAGTCAAATCTAGTTTTCTTAATTTGTAATTAATGTCTATTAGGCGTTTGATGCTCAGAGTGGGAAATGCACTGGCAGTGGCAGATGTGACCTCCCTCGTGGTGTTTAGTTCTCCCAAGAAGAATAGTAAACAAACTTCTTTTAGAGTTGACTGGTGCTTAAAGTATTAGTGCTTTGGAATGGCTTTTTAATGTCCTTTTCAGTGTTTCTCAATACAAAATGACAGAGCATGCAAGCTAATGATAGACCATTACATTTATCTGAGGAAACTATTCCATCATCACTGTTTAATTGCAGAAGTACATATGGTTTTATGCTTTTGTGACTCTGCGCATCAATCGGCACACTGCTGTCTAAGGATTAAAGTTTCCCAGACTGCTCTCTTTCTAAATGCTCATTCAGGACGATCACATCCTAATTGCACAAAAACTTCCCCAAAACGTGCCAGAGGATATTTTCTTGGTGCAGAAAAGATTAAATATTAGGAAACTTTTTAAAAAATTCAAATATAAAACTAAAATAATCATGACTGAGTGTTTGTAGTTGTCTCCAGATAAATCTTCATACACTTGGATTTTTAAAATGAACTGGAATGGTAAAATTAGTTCTTTGTGTGTACAAGTGCAAAAAAGAACTCATTCAAATATATCAAGATAAATTATTCGTGGAATTATTTATCATTTGACGAGGACTTGATCAAATTAATTTTCATTTTGACCACAGAGGGAATGTTTTACCCAATACTGGATTTTTTGCAGACCATTGGTATGCACCAAGGCTTTTTTTTTTCTGTTTGTATCTAACTAGTCGCCTCAAGGCAGATATTAATTAAAAAGATAGCAGAGGTACTCTCTTAAAAACACCATTTCTAGGACTGCAGCAGCTACATGCAGCACTGCCTCATTTGGCCCCAGTGGTGAGAGTTTTCTTTAAACCTACGGCATACATTCAAAACATAACTTGTGCATGTCAATCACCTTCAATCATAGTTTCTCAGAACATTTCAGTTCACACAACTGTGACGCAGTGTGAAATCTTAAAGCTGGCAGAGCATGTGCCTGGTAAAGAGCAGCAACAAGTTCATAATGTGACAAATCCTGAGCTAAAACACAACCTGATCATAATAAAGATTTTTATATGTACGGCAAGTTCATATACTTATATTAATTTAATACATAGAGCAAGACAATAGCATACATTCTGGTGGCTATTGCTACAGGAAAATCATATTTCTGCATTTTAATCAAGGTCCTTGATCCAAATAACTGTGCTAATGGGATTTAATCAAGTACTGTTCTGTATTGAGCTGGCTAAAAGGGCAAATGGAGAGAAGATCTTTTCAAAGTGAAGAAGAGAAGGCATTCATCATATTCGAGTTAAAGGACAAGGGTTCTCCTTTCATTTGTGGTAGTGTTCGCTAAAATAGGCAAATTGAAAAATGTGTCTGTGTGCGTGTGAAGCTGTGTGAAAGGGAGAATGTGTGTGTGTGTGTGTGTGGTGTGTGTGTGTGTGTGTGTGTGTGTGTGTGTGGTTGTGTAAAAAGAGAGGTTGGAAATGTACGTCTCACAACAGGAACAGTCATGCGTGTCGACTTTGATTTGATGCCGCTGACAAAAAACACAGAAACACAATAGGTATCTATGGCCACAGTGCCTGAGTGGGTGTTTAAGAGAATCACTTTTCATCAAACAGAAGAAGAAATGATGGCACACGCAATCATGGCAAACAACGTCAGATGCCTAAATAACAATGCGTGGCACTAAGAATGTGCCATGGTGATAAGAGTTTTCGTGACAATATGTAAATGTGCATCCAGACTCTATTGAAATTCCTCCTTGTCTGAAAGAGAGCCATCATTCAGCCTGCATTAGCTGGAAGCGGCTTGTATGTGCTCAAAAGCATACAAACCTAACAACTCTTTTTTTTGTTTTTGTTTTACAAAAATCCATGCCTGAATACAAATGAAGACATAATGGTCACACTTTATTTTACAGTATACAAATAACATGTAACAAGCTGTACTTTGTATGAAATTAGACAAAAACTAGAAATAAAATGTTCTTTGTCAGTAAACAGAGCTACACCCTAAAGAGACACCATACACCACACAGTAATAAGATGTAACAACCTGTACTTTTTATCAAATAAGAACTAGAAATAATATGTTCCTTATTAGACAGTATTAGGCCATTCTCAAAACTTTATTAGAGGGTAATTAGGGAAGCATTTTACTTTAGTTTACAGTACAGTTCTGTTGTAATGTGTCCCAAATTATCTTCTGATTAAGCATAAAAAAAGATCTAAGAGTGGGAAATAATGTGCTTTAGTTTACAGTATGTTCTGTTTATAAGACGGTATTTAGTGAGACATAATCGAACTAAATACCGTCTTATAAAGTCTAATAAAGATCTAAGAGTGATAAATAATACACTTTAGTTTACAGTGCAGTTTAATTGTAATGTGTCCCAAATTACCTTTAAGAAAGTGTAATAAGGGTCTAATAAAGGGTCTGATACTGTCTAATAAAGAACATATTATTCCTAGCTTTCGTCTAATTTCATACGTACAACTTTTTACCTCTTATTAGTGTACTGTAAAATAAAGGGTACAAAAATAGACGCCTGAATACAAAATGAAGACAAAACCACAAACAGCAATGTGTTGTTGTTTTTTTTGTTTGTTTTGTTTTTGTTGTCCTTTTTTTACATTCAGCCATTCAATTAAATTCATTACTACACACAAACACCTCACACTGCCAGTTCTCTTTCACATTCAAGCCCTCCTCCCCAGTCACCTCGGAGAGAAGCAGTGTGTTAAGCGTTCAAGTGTTTCTCACCGGAAGCAGAATAGAAAGCAGCGAAATAATGGCCCCAGACAGCTTTTGTGAAGGGGCCAGCTCACATCAGTGGGGGAAAATGCTAGATGAAAAGGTCAATAAGCAACACGGGGAACTTAATATGAAGTAGACATATGAATTCCATCACATGGATTAGTGCCCCTGGCAAAGTGCAGGACTGACTGACACTGCTGAATCAATTCAGAAATTCCCAGTGTCTAGTGTGTGACACTCCAGAACTAAGAGGAGCTTTCACTAAATGCCACCCAGACTATTAAACCGATTCTATTCACCTATTTTGTTTCCTGTTGCTTTTAAATTTTTCACTTTGGTGTTTCTAGTCAAACTGGATGATGTCTGAGATTTTCTTTTGCCATTTTAGTGCTTCAGTGAAGTTACATCCTTACATGTTTCAGGCCATTAGAGTCATATTTTTTTTATTACATTTACATAGGCATAGCTGGTTCATTATCTCCAGTGGGCATAAGCCTGGGAGAGATCATGCAATAAGTCGTGTGTGCAACTGTGCATGTGTGAGTGACCAACAGGGCGGAGGCTACTGTATCTACAGCTAATCTTGCCGACTGCTGGACTCATTAACCTAATATTTTAATGCATGACTGTATGCTCAAGGACGGTGATTTACAATTTTTGAAAAAATCTTGAAAAGTGTATTTAATTGATCGTCAGCAGCACAATTATCACATAAGCAGGTAATACATGACACCATGAAATAATAACATTAAAATAACACAAAATAAGTTTTACATACACATATATCTATGTCACGTTTTTAGGGATTAATGGACGTGTGGAATTGTGGGCAATTGCAATTGTAGACACGTGTAAAGGAATCTACTACTGCGAAGGAAAATAAACATAAAAGTTAGCTAGTGAAGTGACAAGACAGCAAACAAGCAAATCATAACCTACTGTGTTTTCATCTGTGTGCAGGTGTGCTGTCACCTGTCATCTATGCCAGTTAGTTTTTATATGTGTGAAGGTGTTTTTTTCTTCAACTAGGTTAGTCTATCACTATATTGGCCATGCTATTATGACTCCTCTTCTATATCACTGGTCTGTTCTTTTAGAAATCATTTCATTTTGGTATGAACTGTGCAGTGCATTTCGCTGTTGCAGGTCTCTTTAAAACTGCGTACTTTCACTTCTTTCATTCACTTGTGGTTGTGATGGATAAGGCCCAGCTTGATAATCTTGCACTGGGGCCCTGCGTTGACTCATTACGCCACTGGTCCGATTTATTTTTCCTTATTAAGTTTATACAGTTAGGTGAATCCAGGATGCTCAGCAATTCCTTTACACTATTCTATGCATCTTTAAAGAAAACTGAGACCACAATGTTTCCTGTATAGAGAATAATGAGGCGTCCACCTCTGTCAAATTTCGTACCGCCTCCAGCTCTCGAGACGGGTGTCTTCAGAGAAGACACTAGCAAGCGTTGTTCTCGGTGGATTTCTGTCATTTCCAACAGTGACTGTGGCATTGCGCTGACGTGGTGGCAGCGTGGTGCTGTATCATAATCTGCACAGAACTGGAAAAGGTGCTGCTAAAACTACCAGCAAGGAATAGTGTTAACCGTTCCTGCTTCAGCTCCCTGACCATAGTCAAAAAGCGCAAGGAAGACCTACCTCTAGGGCCGAAGCTGATGCTCAGTCGGGGTTAACCTCCTTCACTTTTACCAGCAATTGGAAAGCAATACACAGGAGCTCCACTTGGTCTTTAGACGCTATAGCCTTTATTAACCCACAACTGTAATTTACACTGCACATTTACTGCTAAAACTGCTCACTTTCTGATTGCCGCAGACCTATTGCTCTGTTGTGTTGCATTCACTGTCACTCATAATACCAGCTCACTCTCACTAGCTCGTTTACTTACTCTATATATGCACTCCCGCACACACACATACACTGACTGCCTTGTCTCTTAAAGGCGTTATACTTCTCTTAAAACAAGAGTTTCTTTCTTTCTTTCTATGGATTTTCTTGGATGGTGGCTTCCTTTGTGGCTGCTCAAAGAAGTGAGTATTGTTTGTTTTGCATCCAAGCATGTTCAATTTCTGAAAAAGACAGAAAAAAAGTTTCCCAAGTAACTACACTGCACCACTTTCAAATATGACAAATTTACCGGATCTTGTAAGTAACATGCATTATTGCTTTTTAACTGCTGTAATAATCAGATGTCTAACGTTACTTTCACCACCATCATGATTCTCCTCCCCGCAAACTCGCTTTCTAAATTAATCATTGACCCTGCAAGCGATATCTGCAAAGCTGAAAACATAACACTGATGGATGTAATGTTGAGTAAGAGACTTTATAAAATAAAAAGTAAGAGGCTGGAATGTTTTGCCTCTGGTTGTGGAATGTGTAAATAAAATAGCTTTAATACAAAAGTTCAAGCACCCCTGTAACAGGGCCGTATTTTGCTGGTTGTGAAATGTGTAAATTAAAGAAAAGGATTAGACATTAAAGCAAGACCCCAAAGACCCCGTTGAACACCTGCAGTAAATTATTGCTTATAATTTGTAAATCTGCCCACATAATGAGTTTTTCCATTTCCAAGTATAATATATTTGGATCAGTTATTTTAATTGTCAATACTCAAGAGATTTCATTGTTAGACTTTGATAACTTGCCACAGAGGCCATCACAGGGAGGATGTATTGGATGAAAGAGAAGATAGATACCTAAATGGCTGTACAATAACAACAGGATGTGATTTGGACAGAATGTCAGGAAGGAACAGGAAGGTCAATATTACGGTAACAGAATATGACCTTGGGGACAAACGTCTTACTATTGAAGGCGTTCTCCTTTGGCAGAGCTGCAACATTGATCCTTGGCTCTAATATCAATTAGCTATGCCATCATTAAGTGAGCTTCACCACAATGTCATTTTGACAATGTTCTTTATGATATATCCATAGTTACCCATTTTGTTTATTCTATATGTAAACATTCTTTGAAAAGGAGAGTTTGTTTGTGGAAGTGATCTTTGTAAAGTCATGTTTGTTAGAGCTAAAAGCAAAGGTAGAAAAGTTAACATGACATAATTTCTCAAATCCGCTCCATTGACTGAGGTCATTGAATAAATAATATGTACAGTGTTGTGTTAAATTTCACTCATATACAGAAATGTGAACACATGCACACACAAGCAAAGACGTACACCCCCACCACCAATTACTTTTGCTGCATGATAAATCTCATGTTAGGAAAAAATAAATTAGTGGGGCAGATAATTAAATTATAATTACCTTAATAGCTTGCGCTCTTCTCTGCCATACTGATTTTCTTTCTTAAAGTAAGAACATAAATGGCATTTGCAAGAAATTATGTGATTCAACTCCAGGAGTTCTGTCTGATTGGTATTTCTCATCACACACATACCTGTATTACAACATTAGACAGAGATCCATAGATTCTAGCTGTGTCTGAAAACTATTAACATGCTATTTAGCCAGCTAAAACAGCATGCAAGATTTTTTAGCATGTTGAAAATCTATGAAGCCAATAGTGCGTGAAGTGTCAGTGGCAGGTTTAGTAATTTTGAGGCCTAAGGCAAAAACATGAAGGCCTTGTTTTTCACTCTTTTAATCCTTGTATAATTAAGTCATAAAAATAAACCTTTATTTATGGTGGAGTGCAGAGGATGAATTAAGAGTCACAACCTTAGGAAAGGTTCTTTTCTGTTCTGTAGTCTTCAGGTATGGCAGTGGATACCTCTGTATCTCTTGCCAGATGACAGCAGGCTGAACACGCTGTGACTGGGGTGGGTATTGTCTCTTAGTGTCTTAGTGTCCTCCTGCTTCCTTCTTTCTTCAGCATTGCTTTGCTTCCTTTTTCAACAGTTGGTACACCAGGCCGAGCCATATGTTTACACGATGTAGCTTAATTATTTCTGTAGATGTGCAGTAAGATCATTTAATAGTCCAAGTTGGTGTGGAGGCCCAGAGACACATGAAGTAAGCTTTCTGATGCCATTTTAGCATATGGATTTTTAGAAAGACATAAAGTGGTGAAAAGAAAACTTCCTTAAAAAGTTTATGAGGTAAATATTGGGCCCTTGGTAGCTTGGGGCCTAATGCAATTGCTGACCTTCACCTTATGGTATGTCCCCACTGCAAGGTGTATACTATTTACGGGGAAATATTGTAGTATGCACTGGACACTATGCTGACACAAACATCCCACAATGCAATGCAGTAATGATGACAACAACAACATAACAGGCAAAGGCAGACAGCAAGCAGCTCTGACACCTTATCAGTAATGCTTCATTTTAAATGTACAGTAAGTCAGGTTTCACTTTGCTAGGCGTAATTTTCTTTTTTTTTTTTAAAATTAGTTCAGTGTGGGGTTGGGTACCATGGTTACTCATCTCCAACCAGCAAGGAGGCTCTCAGGAAGTAACATAATACGTGCTGACTAGTGCTTCCAAAAGAAAAAAAATACAATTGTTTATTTACACAAAAACATGTTGAATGATATACATTTTGGGTATGTATGTGCAGAGTATGTGAGTTTGAATGTAGCTCCTACCAAGGATGCAAGGAAATGTATTATTATTATACCACACTATGTTGTACAATGAAATTAGAGTTGCAATTCCTTCACAATACACACAAAATGCAATGTAAAATAATTAATTAAATTCTGATTTGTATAGAGTAAAAATATAAATAAAACAAAATAAATGCATAAGTACATAAATACTTAATTCACACAGATAATAATTGTGTAGTGCATTTTTAAGCAGTAGCAACAAGATAATGATGATACTATGGTCCTGTCAGCTCAGAGTTTAGAACTCTAATATTATTACTATCCAGAGAAAATGTATTTCAAATTTAGTAGGGACGCACCGATACCACTTTTCAAGTACAAGTACTTACATTTGGGTACTTGCCAATACTGAGTACCGATACAAGTACTTAATAATGCCATTAGAGCTCTTACAATAACTTTAAAAACATGTTTTATTTTCATTAGATGCTCACTTTCTAAACATAACAAATCATTGTTGCTGTTTCCTGCTACAACTGTAACCATAGTTACTGCACACATGACATTTTTGGGTTGTTTGTGGTAAGTTACTTTACTAATTTTTTGCTCCTTATTAAGCTGTGCAGTTTACTGTGTACATGATATATTTCAGTATAACAATTTCACAACGTGATTATGGACTTAGGGAATTTAGTTTACTGTTACAGATGGTGTTATATATATAATAATTATTTCATTATCATTTACAGCACTTTAACTAGTATTTTAATTACACATTTAGCCACATGTGTGGTATCTAAGCGTCTCCTTCGTGTCCGCGATTCCCTCGCTGATGATGACGACGCGACGAAAAAAGAAGGTAAGCGTCAGCAAACGCATTGATCTCTACGTCATGTTGGTTCATTAGATGTTTGTTTGTGCCGAGAGGCTACTTTTCGTGACGTGGCATCGGGTGTGGCGTATCGGAGTAGTTTTATGAGTACGAGAATGAGTATGTGAGGATAGTATCGGACCGATACCCGATGCTGGTGTCGGTATCGGTGCATCCCTAAAATTTAGTAATGTTTTGAGAGTTTTTCAGAAAAACAGATGCATTATTGTTTCTTTTATTCTCCTGGTTCTTATGCTAAATAAACAATTTAAAAAACATTAGAATTAGCTAATTGTCACAAAGCTTAAAACAAAAGTGTTGTTCATATGGCCCGTGAAGTGTTTAAATTTTGGAAATGCAAGATTTAAAGACCACACTGTGTTTGAGAGGAAAGTAGACATTTTCTGTTGATGTCAGCTGTAGTGAAGTTATGGCAGCTCACTGAGAGTCTGCTTGCATGAAGAATGCCTCCGCCAGGATAATACTTCACTTTGAAGGCTGTAGACTTCGGCCTTGAGAGTCAATTGACCAGAATGAAAATCTGTGAGACATTTGTCTGTTGGCACCTATTTCAAAGACTCCTTCGCGGTCAAACCAAACTTTTGTATGGTATGGTATGGACAAGAATGGCAACTGGCAACTTTTAGCCGGATCAAAGCCTTGTGCCTATGCCTTCCTCCCTTTGTTTTCAAAGTTTATGTATCTCCAGTATGAACACAGCAGTGGGTATCATGCAGGGACGTCGGCCCCTCTCTGAACTCAGAGACAACACTGACAAAGGCGATTAAAGCCTCTGACAGCATGCCTGCATGTGATTAGACCATCCTTTAGAGCTTTGAACCCGCACCCCCCACCCCCAACTATTCCCCAACTTATACACTGAAACGCTAACAAAAAAGGAACACGCAGTCCGCATCAATGAGGAGTGAGGAATGGAACGATCAAATAGGAATCAGCAAGGGAAAAACAAACAAAGAGTTGCTAAATAAGCTGGGCGACAGGCAGAGGCCTTTTCCTCGGCTAATGGCTAGTGCAAATAGAATGGGCCTTGAGGGATTTAAAGGGCTGCGGCTGACAGTTAAAGCAGTCTAAAGCTGATCTACAACAAAGTGAGAATGTGATGCATCCGCACAGCGCCAACCTAGACAGGATGAGAGGGTGTAAATAACAGTCAGTCCCCAGAGATGTGTGCCACATAACACAAAGACTCCCTGGTTTGGGTGTTTGATTTGTTTGAATGCTATCTGACATTTACTTAACCAGCTGCAGGGAAATTATCTTTAAGGATTCTCCACTTGGCTCAACGGTGTTAGATTCTGTCTGTCATTCTCCATATGAGGTGTAGAAATCTGCACTACATATACAGGCTTGGGAGGATTAGTTTAAAAATGTCTTCCAGTACAAGTTACTAATTATCTGTTAAAATGTGGTCAGTAACCTAATCCAAGTACCACAATATTAAAGTAATGTTACTTTTGAATTACCATGGTGAAAATGTCCCTTCCTTTGTTATGTCTGAAGGCCCTCAAACTGCAAGTAAACTGACAGAAACTCTGGGGCTGTTTTTATACCAACACACCATCCTGGTTACCAGCATCACTACCTACACTCCCAAAATATTTTTTCAGTAGTAGTAGTATTGACATTAGCAGCTGGTCAGTGTAGCAAACCTTAGTGGTTGGTCTGTGTATGTAGCATTAGTAGTAGTAGTATTGACAGGTTAGGTGACTGACTGACTTTCTGTGAAGCTAATGTTAGCAGTTGGTCTGCTAATTGTAAACCAGCTAAATAATCCCCATTTTCACTTAATGTAATCTGATCTTTTTTTCCCTGTAACTGTAATGGAATACAGTTACCTTTTTTTTTGTATCCTAAACCCATTGCACGTAATCCATTACTCCCCAAGCCTTACAATAGAATATGCTGCACATTAGATTTTGCTTGTGTATGGCCTACGTATAACACTTTCTATAGAAAACCAACCCAACACTGAAGCACTGCTACTGCTGCTATGAGCATTCAGAGTCACTGTGAAATCATGCTAGCCTTAGGTTATCCAGGAGAAAAAAAAAATGTTCCATTTCCATTTATGTCTCTTTCTGTTCTTATCTGGTCCAACATCCCCGCCATCACATCTCCGTTACCTTAATGGAAAACATAAGAGATGCCCTTCTAATGTTTCCCCCCTCAGATATACTGCTCTTTCTCTGCCTCTCTCCCTTCCTCTGGACCACCCAGGCTATCACAGTGAGTGACGTGTGTGTGTGTGTGTGTGTGTGTGTGTGAGTAAGTGTGTAACTGTGCGCGTGTTGTGCATCTGGGCTTGTGTTACAGCTCAGATCACAGCCCAGTGCACATCTGAACACCCTGTTTTCAAGTGTCAGTTGAGTGGCAGAAGGACAGTGACAGTGCTGCCTCAGATCCGCTGTCCATGTGACACGATGTGCCTGACACCAGTTTACAATGAGGTGTCACGTCGTACATAAAAGGATATGAACTCGGGCAAGTCAGTCAGGCCGAATGACTTCATTTTGTTTCTGAAAGTCATGTGCAGATCTTATTTGACTAATGATGAATGATTAATCAATTTATTGATCTACTGACTGCTCAGCAGATTAAGGTATTGATGGAAAAATTGATTCACTTCACACCAGCTTCATGCAACCAAGGTGTCAAGCCTACATCAGCTAATGAGACACGTCCATATTTCATGTCAATATTTGTACATAACAAACATATTCCCAAAGAACTGAGATGCATGTTCATTCAAATGGAAAGACAAGACAAACAGCAGTATTGGTCAATAAATACTTAAAGGGACAGTTACCTTATCAAGTCCACCCCCACCCCACTCCAAAAAAACAAAACAAAAAATATTTTTCCTCTGGCTTGTAGTGCTATTTACCCATCAAGATTGTTTTGGTGTGAGTCTGTGAGTTTTGGTGATATAGGCCATTGAGATGTCTGCCCTCTTTCAAATATAATGGATCTAGATGGCACTTGGCTTGTGGTGCTAAAAAAAAATACACTTAAGAAACTCAACAGCAGTGTTTCTTTCCAGAAATCTTGATAATGTAGGAACTGTTTTCTTTCTACTGAACTACACCTGCCAACCATATCATCTCTGTTGAGTTTTTCAGATGTATTATTTTGGTGCTTTAAGCATCACAAGCTGGGTGCCATCTAGTTCCATTATGTTCAAGAGGTAAAGGCAGACATCTCTATGGACAATCTCTCCAAAACTCGGCAACTCACATTAAATATCCTAGATGGAGAAAAAGCACTACAGGCCAGAGGAAAAAAATATATGTATTTTTGATTTTGGGGTGAACTGTTCCTATAAAAGCAATGTTTCTCTTTTTTTTTCTGAACAAATGACTTTTCTTAGAAAAGCAGAGCAGATGGAAAGAAGTCATGTGACATTGTTTTTCTGCTGCAAATTATTATAAGGAGAAGTCTGTTGACAGTCTGGATGAATTATCTGTTGTACTTTGTCACCAGTACTAGTGGTTAGCATTGTTTCTTTTAACTTCAAAAGTAGTCTGTCCCTCATGCCCATGATCTTACTTTTACCAAGTGGTTTCACATCTCAACCATAGGTGTGGAAGTCTGATTTGATTCATTTCTGTGACAGTCACCTATTTGATGTTAAAGTAAAAATCTCTAAGATTTTCATTTAAACAAATTAAGTGAATATTTATTTCCAAGTGAGGTAACACAGTGGTGATTGAGCCTATATGGCCCACTGATGTAAGTACTGCAATATTCATATATTTGCAGTATTTTAAACTGGGTGTCTGTGGTGAAAAAAATTTGGATTAAGTTACTGTTAATGCAAACAAAATGTTTCCTACTGCTGCAGCTTCGCATTAAAAGAATTTAAATGCCGAAACACGAGTTGACTTTGATTATGAAGTAGTCACTGTCATGTTTTTTTTTTTTTGTTTGTTTGTTTTTTTGTTTTTTTTTTGTTTAGTCATTTTCTGTCTTATTTTGAAAGAGTTAGTCTTCTCATATGACTTGGTTGACTTCACTTCCTGTCTTTGTCCTTTTCCCGCCTTTTTGATTACTCATTTTATTCACCTGTCCTTAACCAGCCTCCCTGTATAGTCTGCGTTTCCCTCTTTAGTTGCCAGTTCATCGTCGTCTTTCATACCAGTTGTCCTCATGTTTGGACTTCTGTGTTTTCTTGGACTGTTTTATATTTCAACTTTGGATTAATCCCTGTTGATGGGATTTGTTTGCCGTTGGACATGCTGACCTGGTGCCTGTCTACTCTCCATGAGTTTATATATTACAAATCACTTTGAATCGCTTGTCGTGAACTGTAGCAGTCATAGGTTAATGCAATGTGTTTGTCAGTGAGCTTAGCACTTACCTTTATTGTTCATCAAAAATGCGTCTACAACACAAGACAGATTATTTTCATTTTTTGACAGTGGGTTGGTGTGAATATGTTGCAGGGAGGGATGGAAGAAGAAAAACAGCCACAGTGAGCTGTTAGATGAAGAGCTGCAGGCAACTGGCTGAACCCGCAACTCCTCAGCGAGGTAACCAACTCCTTTCACCGTGCCCTGCTGTTCACAGACTCTTGCTGTGTGCAGCATAAAATCAGATGGCTCAAAGAATGATGGAAGAAGGCCAATTATTGCCTTGACTGACTGACTTCTTTATTAAAACAATAATAGTTTGTTTTGCTGCCCCCAGGATTCTGTGACCTGTAGTATTAAACCACATTTGTTGTTACTACCAGTAACTACAGATGCTGTTGAATCAACCGGGACTTAAATCTTAAGGATTATAACTTTAATGTATGAGGATTTGAAACCTTGATATCATGTTTTAGCTTCTTAGAAAAACTAAACACATTACATCATGCAGAAGTATATTATTAAAATGAGGCTGGTGGAACAGCCTAAAAAGGGAACATGTCGGTTCTGTTTAACAAGATAAGTTCAGTAATGATAAGTTACCTCTATTGTAATAAGAACTGAGATCTTCGAAATATCTTAGCTTATGGAAAATGATAGACAACGATGAAAAATGGCAGTACAAATATATCAAAATCAACAGTGTCACACACTACTAAATGCTCAAAAACAAATTTCATGGTGCAACAATCCACTGATCAAATATCATTAAACAAAAGCAGAAAAAAATGCATAATGCATATTTTGCACTGATCAGGGTGTCCATTTCATCAAGTCCAAAGTCGTCTTTTTCATGCAGAAACTCTTTGGAGGGCCAGATGGTTCAGCCCTGACGTACATGAACCGTTAAATTTCAAAAGGTTGAGATGGTGCCACGGGTGGCAAAGCTGCATCTGGCATGGTATTGAGAGGCCTGTGTGGTATCTAGACCACATCCATTCCTGATGGCATCATCCAGGACCACTGGGGCACAAGCTGATGCCCAATGATGACTGGAAGGGTCACATGAAGAACCGCCCAGTGCCTGCAAAATGTCAAATAGAGGAGATAGTGATTATTTATTTATACAAGCAACTTATTTAATTAACCTAATTTAGCTTGATTGTATGTTTAGATGTTCTATTTAAGGCATGCTACAAAATCTATATATATGTTGTATATACGTATTTGCACAGCTCTTCAGACTGACTTTCACTGTCATGAAATATAGATTATTTTTACAGTGGTGTTTGCAGGCATCTCACAATTGTTTATATGTGAGTCCTAGGGTGTGGATTTTGTCACAATTTGGCAAGCCTTTTTTTCTCTCTGTCATGACTCCAATATCACCTGATTGTTATGAGCTTACATGCGGGTCAAATGGACACAGTGCTATTACTGGATAACTCAGTAAATACAGTAAAGTGATACAAAAAAAAAATCCTAAAATATGTGCAGAAAAGAATTGATAATTTTTAAGGATGAAAAAACATTGTAAACTTTGTTTTTAAATTAAAAGAGTTAGTGTACAAGCTGAATTGAAATTTTAAGTAGACTGTATTTGAAAAGACAATTTGAGGTAATTTTGTAGTGATTCAAGACAAACCTTTCTAATCAATTAAACATGATTTTAATTCAGTTGTACTTGAGAAAACATGTTAAATAATTTTAAGATATTAACAGCTAATTTGCTCATCATGTTTATTTAAAAACTTCATTTAATGAGTTGATTGAACTCTACACAAAGCATTTATTCAACCCATCATCTCCAGTCAAAAGACTTCAAGTTAGAAGAATGTGTGTTTTTAAGTTCTATACAATGAATAAAAATTAATAAATAAATGCTAATTAATAAACTGGATATTTATATTAAGTTAATGAGAAAAAATAAGTTGATTCCATGATTTTTTTTAATGATTTGTTACAGTGGAGATCAAATATTTGGACTCAACGTATCCAAATGTGGTGACCTAAATTTAGCATGTTGGATCAAGGGGCCTGTGATGTCATTACTCCTTCTGTTGCGGTGGATCACAATCATGTTTCTGTAGCAGCTGGTCATGGGTAAGAGAACAGATTCCTTTTTTAGACTAGAAATATTGTGATCATTACATGGAGTATAAGAAATTGTTCACTGATAAAATAATCTACTATATACTCTTGTTGGCAAAATATCTTTGTATGATCCCTGAAAATGTGACAAAGCACTGAAAAATTATATTTGAAACTAAAGAAATGTCAGACACTATACCTGCCACTTAGAATAATCTACAGTGTCTGGAAAGGTGTGCAGCTGTTTAATTTTTAAAATGTGAATTTGCCATTCTTTGAGCACAACAACACTGCATCCACTCTCATTGTATTGTGGTGGCAGCACAAATTCCACTGGCAGAGATCTCAGAACCTTGGCAAATACAGCCCAAACTATCTGCATGGCTAGATAGCACTTGGAAAAGGTGGGGAAATATGTTTATTTGTGATTTGGGTGAACTGACATGAGTTACAGCTTTCACTGCACACCTGTATTTCAATGAATCAATTGTTTGGCACATTACACCAAGTACGAGGTGCTGCCAATGTTTGAGGAAAACAAGACTTTCCCTTGGAGAGCCGACAGCACTCAACAGACGATGCTTGTTGTCACACATAGGTTATGTAGGTCAGGATATGTAGACTGGCGAGTACAAAGGAGAGCACTCAGCACCACCCCTCTAAAAATTGTTCATAAATACTGCAGGGTGACGCTTTGTCTTTCTGCTGCACTGAACCAAGCCTCGCTTACAAGACAGCTGTGCCTCGGCAATGTGCTTCCCAGCATACACCCTGACAGGCCCCATATATCCTGATGTATTGTTGTTAATGTTTAAATGCCTCTACTGCCATGCCAATAGGAAACACGGTAATGTACTTCCCTACAAGCAAGAGATGGTGAAATGGAAAAAGAGCAGGGTGTATTTTGGGTGTGAAGCTTATTTGGAGATATAAGTTAGAATATGATTGACCATGCTGCACACACCTACAAATCTGACGTCTTTACTTGTGGAATTGCAACATTTACCGACATTATTTATCTAGTTTGCACAGCTGACAGCCTAAAGCTTTGCATATACAGTACGGATGTAGCAATGGAAATGATGATGTTGTGCTAAGCTCTTTAAGGTCACAGGAGTTTCAAATAGCGGAGCAGGTGAATCACACAGCAGACACACCTGATTAAAAACTTAAATCTCTCTGCAGGAGATGTTGCTTCGTTAGAAAGGGTATAATTTTGAAAAAAAGTCTGCTTTTGACAGGCGAGCGTTGGGGAGGTTTGCATTTCAGCACGAAGCCTGACACTTGTTTACATAGTAAGTTCAAAGCTGTCCAGCTTACAACCTGATACAGCTGCTTATTTGGATGAAAAGTAAGACCCTGTAAAAACCTTTATTTGCATAAAACCTTTGATTTAACACAGATGAATGCACAGGAGAAAGCAACAGCCACTTTGTTGAGATTAGAAGAGTTTATTTGTCACATTAGTCAGAATTACCTGTGTTGATGTCAGCCGTGTGGAATAGGAGCGGAGAGGGAGGCATGGGGAGAGGAAAGGTGAAAGAAGCACAGCGAGGGAGAAACACTGTAGGGTAGGCACAAAGAAAGAGAAGACAGAAGGAAAAGGAAGAAAGAGGTGCATTCATTTGGCACCTTGTTGCCTCCTAAGGTGCTCCCTCACCTCCTCCTGCCGATAATAACTAGCTTTGCACACTGAGCCACATGGGAGTGGAAAAGCTCCCTTTGCTCTTGCTTCCTACTTCCTAGGAGGGCTTGATGTTTTAGAGAGGAACCCGAGCAGCTCTGTTGGACTGAACCTCTTCTCCCCACAGTGTGGTGGCTGGAAGGATGTCTACTATGACAGCTGGAGGTCTGTTGTGATGAAGGAGGCCTGTGGAGTTAGATAAACTGCCAACTGATGTCTGCTTTAGAGGGGACTGGGATCTGTGATACAGGCACTCATGCAAAAAGACTGAACTCGACTGAGAGAGAAGCAAAGAGAGGAGATGAAAGAGGAGAAATGTATGGCAGGATTGTGTTGACAATATGTCTTCTTACACCGTCTGGTGTAACCTCTGCCTGTCCCTCTTGATTATCACAGAGGTCACATCATCATAAATCCACCATGTAAACAAAACGGAGGGGGAGGGAGAGAGATAATCAACCGGTCCTCCTCACAAGTCCTAATGCTTGTTTCCCTCTTTGGCGTTTTGTTCATGAACAGATGCTAGAACAGATGAACAACATGACATTGAAAAGGTCGAACTATGTTGGCCCCTCTGCAAAAAAACTGGGATAACTTTTGACCAACATGGCTAACTACCAGTGCAGTGATTATAATGTAAATGATGTTTCAATCTGCAGACTGTTTTTTTCCTTGTCTGTAGGCCAAAGAAAAAACTCAAACCTGGACCAAATCAAGCTCTCATTTGTGCCACTAAAGTCCAGTTTTCCCTGTCTGCAGTGATGTGCAGTCAGAGGAGGCAGGGTAGACCGTGCCTCATCAAAGCGAAAAAGAAGTGTTGAGAATACACTACAATAGATAGTTGTATCTGTTGCTATTTTCTTCATATTCATAATTTGATGAATTAATTAATTGTATTTGTTTTATTTTAAATGCTCATTATTCATAATTTGTCTCAGGGTTACAAACAGACAAAAGAAAAGTGAAAATGTTGAGAGGAGATAAATGTAAGCAAGAGATGTTAAAGGACTGTTAAGGTGTGTGAGACAGAACGAGTCCCACCTGAGAGGAAGGTGTGCCACAGACCGAGTTATTACTGGGCACGAGAGAGGATGAGGGTGTGCACGACAGAGGTCGAACGTGCACACAAGAGAGAACAAGTTATTTTTTGTACTAGAGAGGTTGAAGGTGCGCCCCAGAGACCAAGTTATTATTGTGCATGAGAGAGGACAAAGTTGTGTGCGAGAAACCAAATTACTATTGTGCGCAAGAGAGGATGAAGGTGTGTGCGAGAGAACAAGTTACTATTGTGTGTGAGAGAGGTTGAAGGTGCATGCGCAAGAGCACGAGTTATTCTTGCGCGCAAGAGAGGCAGAGCAGCTGTGCGCCAGACACCAAGTTATTATTGTGCACAAGACAAGAAGTTATGTACGAGAAGCGAAACTATTATTGCGTGCAAGAGAGGATGAAGGTGCGTGCGAAAGACCGAATTATTATTCTGTGCGAGAGAGGATTAACGTGCGTGAGAGGCTGAGTTATTACTGTGCGCGAGAGAGGATGAAGGTGCGTGTGAGAGACTGAGTTTATTATTGACCGCAAAAGAGGTCGAGGGTGCATGTGTGAGAGAAGGAGTTGCTATTGTTTGCGAGAAATGTTAAAAGTTCACACATGAGAGACCATTGTGTGCAAAAGAGGTTGAGGAACTGTTCAGCTTTTGTGAAGGGTGGAACAGTTCGACCTTACCCATTTGTTTCTGATTACTCATTCTAAGCCTATTTTATGTATAATGCAATGCATATTTTTGATTTATAGACTAATGAAGACTATATTTTATCTATCCATGTTGGATTCCAACTAACGGCTATTTTCATTGTCGATTAATGTGTTGATTTATTTCTCACTTAATTGATTAGTTGTTTGGCCTATGTAATGTCAGATAATGGTGAAAGATGTCGATAGTTGGCGATTAATTTAATAATTTATTGATGGTTGCAGCTCTATATCCATGCGTAATATGAATTTGGGCCATTAATTGAATGTAGACATACATACATTGATAGGTCATTGCTTACCATGGCAACGATTTCACTGCACATTACTGCCTGGCACTCACTGCTCTGCCAGTCATCACTTTGCAATTCTAACAGACACAGCCTTTTCCTGGAGTTGTTTTGTTTACCCCCTCTTTTCATCAGGGTCAATTGGGTAGCCAAGCTCTGTTTGGATAGTACAAGACTTTCATGAGCGTTCTCTGCTCCTGCTTTTGCTGGACATGTTTTTGTTTGCCTCTGTCTAGACCTCTGCCTGCTGGTGTGTAAAATGAGGCTGGTCCTACACTGGTAAGCTAATAAAGTTATGCACCACACTGCTGATGCTATAAGCTCATGCTGTATTCCTTCCTCCCCATTTTAGCTCCCCTTTTCATTATTTTTTGTCTCTGCTTCTCTTCACTTCACACTCTTCTGATAACTTTTCACTCCTCTTTCATTTCCCTCCCTCCCTGCCCTCCCCAGCCTTTATATTGTCTCTCTCTGCACAACTCTATCACCATGTCTTGCTATGCCTCGTGGATTGCAGTGTTTTCCTGAAATTAGTCACATGCTGCCTCTTATCCAAATATAAGTATGTGGCAAGCCTCCGCATTTAGTTGTCAGTCAAAATACAAGCCTCCACTCATCACAGTGTCATAGGTGTTGATGAGAAAAAGACTGTAACCTCTATTCTCACATGAGCATTCGGGAACAGCTCAGCGCCTCCATCAATCCCGCCTCCATCAACCTGACAGAGCTGTAATAACACAAATCGCTGTGACTTTCAAATGCAAAATGAAGGTAAATTAGTAGTCAGCTCACACTTTCTGCCATTCTCCCAATGATACAAAAATGAGGCAAAGTGATGTCATGAATAATAAAATTGACTTTCATGGTTACAGTATATATTCCAAGACAGATTTCCAAGGAAAGCTCAGTGTTGCTGCAGTTTTTTTTAACACAGTCCAACTGATTTTATGATGTCAGCTTAACAAGACGAGTTGATGTCAAAGATATTTTTACTTACACAAACCAGCTACGGCAACAGTTGAAAGCTGAAGAGCCTGACACCCACTCAGGGTTTTACTCTCACACTTGCCCAGTACCATTATGGCTTTTTCTCAGTTGGCAACTGTGCAGCTACCCTGGAACAATTGATGCTTCAGTGCCTTGCTCAACTGCACTTTGATGGTAGCTGTTGAGGGTAAGAGCAGCATTCACTCAGCTTTTTTGTAGCCGGTCCAGAACTGGCAAATTTTCAGACAGAATGCTGTTTCTCTAACCTCCAGGCTACTATTGGAGTCAAGTGTGCATGATCCTAGGAAACCATCAAAGCTTGTTTTGAAAATGTTTCACTTTGTTTAGAGGCAGTATGCCGAGTGATGCCACATTAGGTTACCCACTGGGCTGGTGCTGAGTACCCCTTACAATACAGACCTCTTAGTTTTATTGTGTTGTTGTTTTCTTGGATCTAGTTAGGTATTTTTGCTCCTGTTTCCTGTCTCATTCTATTCCCGTCTTGTTTGTGATGATGTGCTATTTAAATCACTGAACTTGAACTTGAACTTGAACTCGAACAGTTTTCTAATGGTCTCCTCATTGTTATCGAAACAGGCTATGAGCATATGCTAGACAGATCCTGCCCAGGGGCTGTCCTTGGGTTATTTTGTCAGTGGTGGCTACTACAAGCCCACTCTGTCACTTTCAGCAGGACTGCTCATTACCACTACTATGCTGCAGTGTCTCTAAACATTTGTGTTCTTGTTAATATTGATATGATACATTGTAGTACTAAATTCTTCCACCGGACAGAGGGATGTCTGAAGAAATCAGAAACTATCCTAGTTTCACAATTTATTTGAAAATTTTGCCAATTTGCATCCAGAAACCCAATTATTAGAAGCTGCAACCACTAAATGTTTGACATTTTTGCTTGGAAAATAGCTGAAGCGATTGATCGATCGTCAACATAAATTGCAATTAATTTTCTTTTGAGGATGGAAGTGGAGTGGGTTGGTATGAGGAAACAAGAAAATTGGGGGTGCTGTTTCACTTTGCCTTGTTTGCTAGGTACAGTTTTAAAATTGATATGTTGTCTCCCCTTTTTATATAAGCAATAAATAAGTGATTACAAAACAGATATTTATCGCTAACTTTCAACCCAAATTCCATGTTCCCACTCACAAGGTTGTTCCATTTTATACTGCAAGGAAATAATAACCACAGCAGTTTACAGGAAATGGGGTCCTCATGAGACAAAGACAGCTTACTATGTGCTACCTGTAATAAATGGTGAAAAGATAACTGGAGGAGAATAGAACTGCTGATTGTGCTTCAGGTCCAAAACTAAATGCTTTATTTTATAATTAAATTAGCTTGGAATTAACTTGAGATTTTAAGATTTATATTACCCTGTTCATTTTGTTCAGAACACATGCAAAATAATCTCTGACTTTTATAAAAATGTTTGTATATTACTAAATTGTTTTCATAATTACATTGTGGTGAAGAGCTTTAACTGCACAATCCAGGGTTCACATTCACACTTCTGCGGCAAAACCACATTGGTCAACATAGAGAAATATCTTGATTTAGCGTAGGTTTAGACAATAAAAGCACTGTGATTAAGGTTAGAGAAAGATCATCACAGACAAACAAAACAACAGGACCAAACAAACACTGGGCTCAGACAGGTATTACAAAAAAAAAAAAAATAGGATGTAGACATAGGATGAGCAGCAAGGAGGAAAGAAACAAAACAGTGTTGAGGGGCTGCTTGCTGTACAGTGTGTTCAAAGATTTTGCATGTCAAATCTAACATGGGGTGTGTAGAAATAGCTGATCCTGCCCCAACCTTGTCCAGGCAAGCAAGAAATGGGTCCCAGATAGCCAGGAAATTTCCTGATCGAGTTAGTCCTCCGGAACTTGGTGTCTTTCCATCTGTATGACTGATGTCATATCAGCAATCCATTCCTGGAGCAAAGGGGTAGAGGATGACTTCCATTCTCTTAGGAAAATTCTTTTGGCAACAGTCATCCTCAACATTAGAGACTGCTGTATAGCTGTGAGGAAGCTTTCAGTTGATTGTGAAGAGCCAAAGATGGCAAGGCCAGCTTCTAGTTGCAGGGGTCTGGTACAGGCCTTCGAGTACCAGTCGAATATTTTGGACCAGAATCCAGTTAGCGAGGGGCAAAACCATAATGCATAAGAGTTAAATATTAATTAATAAATTTCATGTCACAAATCACTGTTGACTTGAATTACGCTGTTGTCACTACAATTGGATAGTGTATTTCAAGATCACCTATTTTGGCATATTTTGGAGAGGATTTTCAAGTGTCCCATCTCACTCAGAAATACTGCGGTCCTGTCAAAGTCCTGGAAAAATGACTCTTATCCCATTCCATTCCCATCAATCCACAGTCCACACACATAATGCACTCGTCAGATGGCTGCAATCAGCCACCAGGGCAGACAGGAATGAATAAAAAAAGACAACAGAATGTTTAGCATTATGTTCAAAATAAAACATAGTGTTAATTCATATTAGAGCTAAATTTTTAATATATAAAAAACTGACCTATTGATATTATGATTGACTTTTTTTCATGTCCTCTCATAGTCCCAGGAGTGAAACTGAGTGACTCCCATCCTGCGGGATGTGGGATTCCTGTGTGATTCCCGCAGGTGGTATTCAAAATGTCAGCCTCTATTCACTATGTTTGATCAAGGCACACAATCTTCGCTTTGTTGCACCGCAATTTGTTAATAATGAACTGATATCATCAGTTGACTTTCTGTTTCTGTCTATTTTTTATGTTTTTTAAAGAAAAAGGTGTGGATCCTATAATTAGCCCATTGGTGAGTCATGGCCAAGCTTGGAAACAAAGTGACTGCACAGGCATGCTGGGTCTACTACAATCACTGCCAGGCTGGTGCATGCCTTAACCACAGTAATGAATCCATCTCTCATTTATATAGCACGACAATGTCACATACCACAAGGCTGCTGCTGGTCAGGAAACATGACAAACTCAGCACACCGCTGCCTTCCCTGTCAGTAGATCCCATTAAATAAGCAGCAGGCTGGTGTAAGCAGGGACCACTGGAAGGCCCAGTTTCAGGATCCTGTGACTGCTGGCATCCAACTTGTTTAAATGTCTCTGAGCAAGATGGTGCCCCAAAAGTCCATACTTGCTCCAGAGGAGATGCTCAATAGCAGAACCTTTCTGACCTCCCTGTGGAGGCAGGAAAACAAGAAAAAAGAGAATTTCCTCCTTTGAGATGTGTTGAAAACTGAGATGGGATTACATGGAGACTGAAGGAACATTTCACTCTTGAGATCAAATTTAGTCAACCTACAGGAGCCGCCATGAACCAGCATCTCTCTTTGACTTTTTCATCACCTTTTACCATCTGCACAGCAGTTAACTAAGCCTGTTTCGAGGGCAAAACAAGGTGCGAGTCAGTGTTAAAAGATTATCCTGCTATTTTTGTATCTTTTTAATATATTACACATGTTGCATCATAAAACATCTGCCAGTAATACCAAGATAATCACTGATGCTAAATATAGATAGACCTGTGCTGCGAGTATCTAGCAGCACAGAGCTATCAGGGGAAAGAGGTGTTTAAGGGAAGCTTGCCAAATGCGATTTCAGACAGAAATTCCCCAGGCCAACTGTTTGGGTGTGCACAAAAGGCTGCTGCAGATGAATCAAGTTGCAGCGGCTTAATGGAAACACTGAACCGCACTCCATTTCGCAATATTTACCTTCATTTGACATCTTGTGTTTTTAAATCTGTTATTAATATACTGTACCTCCTGTGTGCCACAATAACTCTGTCTGGACGGGAAGCAGCAGCATAACAGGATTGCCTCACTTTCTACATGCATACAAGGGGAAGCAAAACAAACTGGTCATGTCAATAGTGGAAAAAGCATGTACTTCTTCTCATATGTTTTCTTCTAAAATTGTTTGGTGGGGTTATGTGACATACAATGTAGAAGCCCAGTTTAAAGAGGCTATGTTATGGTAAACATACAGAAGGTCAAAACCTGCAAAACAACTTCAGTAACCTTGATTTTTTTTTTTTTTTTTTTCATTATGACGAATTGAACTTGCTTTGTGTTTATAACCATCCATCTGCCCTGTATTTTTTCCTTTGTTGTTGAGGCTTATTCCCAGTGTTCCTGTGTTCTACTTTTTGTATGAATGTACAAAGTCATAGTACAGTACTAACAATGCTTTTAAATAGCAAGAGGACAGTGTCGTATGTTGCTGTGGGAAAACACTGCAAGTGACATAGTTATGTTAACTAAAATAAAATTGTATAGAAATATTTGACAGTCTTGTTATGAGGACGGGAAACAGCTTGTTTTTTCGCTTCTATACTCTCTTTCTTTCTTTAAAATGTCATGACATGCAGCTGAAACAAATATCTTACCATGTTGATGAACAGAAATTCTCTGTGTTGCTCAGTTTATGTCAGAACTCTGATGACTGCAAATGTAATTTTAACTTACATATCGCAGGTTCACATTCACACTTCTGCGGCATAAAACACATTGGTCAACCATGAGAATATCTTGATTTAGCGTAGGTTTAGACAATAAAAGCACTGTGATTAAGGTTAGAGAAAGATCATCACAGACAAACAAAACAACAGGACCAAACAACAACTAACTTTTTTTAGTTATAACGCTGATTTCAATAAATTTGGGACACTGTGTAAAACAAAACAGAATGTGACAATCCTTTTTGATATACTCAATTGAAAATAGCACAAAACAATCTATTTAATTTATTTCATCAGTTTAATTGATTTTTGTAAACATACACTTTCTCTGAAGTTGATGCCAGAATCACATTTCAGAAAAGTTGGGACAGGGGCAACAAAAAACTGGGAAAGTTGTGGAATGGTCAAAAACACCAGTTTGGAATATTTTACAGATAAACAGGTTAATTGGTAAAAGGTGATACCCTGCATTTTGTGTCAGAATAATAGGAAAAAATAGTTCTGGAGAAATTCACATGAATGCCCCCTCTTGTCATATACACAGGAACATGGCGGGCAACACAAAATTGTTTGGTTGATAAATTGTTATTTATTCACATAGTGCATGTTATATGGAGTCTGTAATATGGTATTAGGTTGTAACCACTAGTTGCTGTCTACACAGGGTGACTTGGATTGATTCAGAATACCCTACCCTTTGTAGTATGTAGTATGTAGCTCATAAACACACCCAAGTCAAAATAACGACTTCCAAACTCCATGTGAGGAGCCTGTGAATTCACTATAGCATCGTGATTGGATTTTAAATGGCATCTATGAAAGGCATTCAAAAGCAAAGATGGGGCAAGGTTCACCACTCTCTGAAGCACATTTGATAAAGGTTATTACTACATGCGCTTGGTTACACTTCATAAAGCCATTGTTGGTCATCACAGTTCAATTGCAAATGATTGGATTCTGTTTTCATTTACATTTTACACAGCATCCCAACCTTTTTGGAATCAGGGTTGTAGAATATTCTGCACATACAATAATAGTCCATCATTTTTTGAAGGTTGCAGTTATTTCAGATAAAGAAGTCTTCCTTTATTCTCTTGGCCGAGCAGATAACAGCTGATAGAAAGATTGTCCAAATTTGGAAAGTCATTCTTTGGCTTCTCTATCAGTCCTCTGGCTTTTGGTGGTGTGTTGATGTTGACAGGCTGTATTTGCCAAACTCCTGAGCAAGAACAGCTGTAAGCAGTTTCAAAGTAATAGGCTTTTGGCTGTAGATGGGTAAAGGGGCGTATGGTGCAGTTGACGCATGTTTTGAAATGAATTCCTCTCATATTTACGGACAAATGCTACAGCAACACAATAGCAAATAATGGATGTCAAAATCCAAAACCAGATTTCTGTTTTAATATATGATGATTAATAAGGCAGTAAACATGAAAATTTACTGAGAGGAAAAATATGCAGCATTGTTTGTAAATGCACCATTCAAACCTGGCCCCTCCTTTCCAGTTCAATGAATGACAAAGCCCTTACACACTCTCTACCCAGTCTCACTTCATTTGCACGTTTGCGTTAAGCGTCTGCCACATTAAGTGTCATTCCAAATCAGTCAGCCTTAAGGCCCAGTAGGTCATAAAGCCCTCCAACACTGAGTCTGCATCACTGCAGGCTTCCAATCCATACTCCACCCAGGTGCACCACGTGACCGGCCCTGACCAATGACCGGCTGCCTAGCGTCACAGATCTGATTCTGTGCTGGTCAAATTCACACACATGCTATGCACGATGGTCACGTCATGTATGCAGCAGACACTGACCATAACATCACACCCACAACAGCGCTGATCACAGCAGCACACACTCAAACATATGCTTGCATGAAGTCTGTGTTAACGATAGAGTCCAAGAACAGGATAAAGAGAAGACAGACAGTCGACAATGAGACAGAGCAGCTGACGGTGTCACCAAACAGTGATAAACTTTCTAGCTCTTCAGGCTAATGTTAGCCAGCAGCAGACTGCTGTTCACAGACTGACAGTTAAAACCTAACCTTCTGTTCTAGCAGAAGAATAAACAACCTGTGTTGATGTGTATCCTCAGACATTTTATCATCCAGACTTGTTTAACTTCTGCTTCTGTTTTTCTCACTGCAAAGGTTTACTACAGCAATTGGTTGCACCGCATCAGTCTCCGGTTTGTTTATATCTGCTTCCTCACAAAATCACATGAAACTGCATGCCCCAAATCCCGCAAGATTCTCGCAAGATTGTGTTCCCTCTGGTACATAATAATAATATAATAATATAATAAGGCCTGGCTATAATCTGGAGCACTTTTGGAGAAATTAACAGTTAGTGTTGTATTATGAACATTCAATTAAATTTTACAAGAAAATTAGCAAAAAATGTTTGTGAATGCTGCCGATTATAGTTCTTAGAAAGACTGAAAATTGGAATTAAAAAATCGGAAATCGAAGAGAGTATGGGGTAGATTGGAATAGGGCCACAGACTGAATTAAGAGAGCAAGAGCCGTTAGTGAGAACAAAGCAATGACTCAGAAATAAAATGTTATTTCCTGATTTCTTTCACAGCAAATTAAAAAGCACACCCACTCCTCCACACAATACCCGATTTTGTTGAATACAGAAAAAGTGAACCCTCATCCTGTCACTGTGTCCTCAGTCTGCTCTGCCTGTGTGAGTGTGTGTGTCTGTGTGTATATGTCCATGTGAAGCTCTCACAGACAAAGAGCAGAGGAAAGAGACAGAGAATACAATAGAACTGTTTGTAGCTATGTTTTCATATAGTCTCAACCTCAAAAGCTGCATGCTGTATTGGCTGGGGGCTCTGCACCACTGCCAAATAGGCTCAAACCCAGAAATCTCCCAAATACAGAAAAATAAAAGAAAATGAGAGGAAAGAGAAAATAACAATAATAAAAGAGAAGAAAGAGAAAATAAGAAATTATAGGTCAAGGGCAGTGTCTCTGCAGATACAAACACCACCATACACTTGGGTCACATATGATGATTTACAGGGATTATGTTTATATGAGTCTATACATTGTTTATTTTTATAGGAAAATGCTGCATAGTAAAATAAATAAGAACAAACTCTGGTTTGTTTCCCTCTTTTATCCACTTTAATGTGAGCTAGTGTAAGCAGATCTAAATTGTTAATCAGGAGCATAATCACATTCATGTATATTAAATAACTAGTTTTTATTGCACAGAATATTAAAGTCTTGTAAATTAACTGTATCAGTAATATTGATCATTTAAATTGTAGAATCAGTGTATGTGTATGACCAGTAACAGCTGGAACTTCACAATAAACAGGCAAAAGGTAATATGCAGTCTACCACATGTGGCTTTTGGTTTTTAATCACCACATAGCATGTCAGTGTAAACGCCAACACCTTCCTCAACTGAGAGCATCCAGCAGCTGTTCATAGATCCCTGATGCACATAATTGGCTGGAAAAACACCATCCCCAGGCTCTTTTAACATAAAGGCAAAAGCAATACAATACAGTGTTTACATAAATTCAACACAGAGAACAAATGTAATACAAGATAATACTTACATGAATAGAAACCCTGTAGATAATTTGATAACATCCCCTTCTTCTCTTTACTTGCAAGTATTCATCTGTACATGTTGTGCTTTTTCTATACCATGCAATCAATATAGAGTGCAGAATAGGATATACAAAATGTGGCTCTGAGGCAGGTAAAAGAGCCCCTGGTCTCTGTTAGACTATAAACATTCAATTTGGTGATAGCTGTTTTGATACAGTAAAAACGTGAGCAGTGTGAGAATCAAAAGGAGACAACAAGTACACAGAATTACATGGCAGTGAATCCTCACTGCACTGTAAAAAATCCTGCAGGTATTTAGTGGAATCAGCTCATCTTTTCTCATTGACTTAACGTAAATATATGAACTTCACACTTTTGACTTGTAATGATTTAAAGAATGATTGTACTGTACAGAGTTCAACTCATTAAATTAAAGTTACAACAAGGAGTTTTAAATGGTTATGAAACGGTGTTAATTTATTGCTGATGTCTCTATATGACCTACATAATTTAATGAAACCATCCATGAGAAGAAATCTTTTTTGTGTATAGTTGTTTTAAATGCCCATCACAAGGAATTCTGAATGTTCTGTAATCATGTGAAACGAGCCTTTATTCATTTTTTCCCTGGCAAAGTAGTAATGAGAAGTAGTTTCGTAGCTTTAACTTTCTCAAGAAACATAATCAGTGTATTAGCAGACCACCAAGCATGCATTGTTTGAGAGTTAAAACTCTCCTGAGACCCTTCCTTTTTATAGTTTGAAAAAAAAAAAAATTGCTGTGTGTCTGTAATACATTTTAAGATAAGTCATGGTTGTTTGTTTTAACAGCAAACTGTGAACCATGATGAAGGTTAGTATTGAATTCAGTCTCTACGCCTTACACTTAAAATTCAATAAATTCACTGGGAGCAGTTTCACATATTGTCTTTGTGCCAATGCTGGAACAAAGTAGCTCCAACAGGAGCAGCTGGACTAAGTTATTTGTGTGAAATGAAGAATTGACTTTTGAAATTGAGAAAATGTAAAAAGAAATCAAATTTGTTAGTAATGTTTGTCAGTGTGACTGAACAGATGTTGGTTCAACTTAAAGCAACTACAAGGAACTTTCTTTCCTCTGTGGATGAAAGCGGTAGTGTTTCCACCAGAACAACCACGAAATATAACGTCAAAAATAAAATTATCTATAGAGATCTCCTCCTGCCTCCTTTTAACTGGATAGTGTACTACAAACGGTAACTTTGCTTGTGAAAATGTAAACACAGGCTCATTTCATCTGATTTGGAGGAGATTCAGACCTGGTGCAGCCATTAAAAACATCTATATAAGAACCAATCAGAAACAAGTATTTAACAAATCCATGCAATAAATAGAAATAGACATTCTTCTCATGGTCTTGCTTCAGAATTTAACTGAGCTTTAATTTCTTCATCTTTCTTGATCAACATGTTTTCTGACATACAACTGAATTACTATCAAGTTATCAAGGCTTTTCAAATTCAGTCAACTTAAAATGTTATGTTATGGCTGCCCAGACACCAGACCTGAAATTTCATCATTTTAGGCCTTTGGCCTTTGGTGTTGTTAGTTTTTTGAGGGCACAAAGGCCAAATGCCAGAGCAGCAAGGTCATCCAATAAAACAATGATTTTTTTTAACCTCATGGTAAGGATGATTCTGTTTGAAATGTATGAATGAAATAAAAATAAAATAAATTAATTAAAACTGTTCATTTCACAAAATAATTTATTGTTACTTACAAATGACCAATATTTATATAGAAACCTGAGTCAGAAGTTCATAAATACTTAGCCCTGCACTTATCACAGTCACTGGACATTAGGCTCTAATGTACATATACAAACAATCCATAACATTATATATTTAGTTTCTTGTCTTATTTGTTCGCTAATTTTATCAAATTGTAATCACAAGTAGCCTGGTTTCCAGCTGTTCATAATTGGATGGAAATCTAACCCACTACTGGTTATTTGTGCAGAGTTTCAGAGAAGACAGTGATCCTTAAAAAAACATATTGCCTCTGCCTCTTTCCTGTCAATATGTCAACTAAATCAGCTGGGGCCGTGAGGGCAGGGCATCAAGGCCACTGTGGCCTCAGGGCATATAATATCTTAAGGGGCATAAGGCCAAATTGAGAGGCTGCAGCAGCCATGGTTCAGGGCCTTCATGATATTCCTGCTCTGCAAAACACAAACCTTTTAAAGGTAAAACAAACAGCTTTTTAAGTGTTTGGTTGGTTGCTTGTTTTTACAGTGTAATTGAAAAAGGCAACATATGTCAGCTTTAACCTCATCCCTCCCCAGCCAAACTGGTCTCTGCTTCATAAATCCAAACCAACTTAGCCTGGGCCAGCTCAGTTATCTAATATATCAGCGTTACTGTCTGGCCTTACCAAGCAGCAGGCCTATTCCCATGGTCACCTGAGCAGATCATTACTCTGGTTTAAATTATAAGTGTGAAATGTTTAGTGATAATTCTTGCATCTGTTTTCCAAAAAAACAATTTAACATTGCAGCCCTCAACAGGCTTCCCCGTACATTAACCATCCTCTATATGCCAACCGGCAGCATTCACTGTACAGTAGAGGGCTTAAAATCAACAGGCCATCTGTGAATAGATGGAAGGGAGGGCCGGGATGGGGCAGCAATAATTCTCCATTCCAGATGTGACCCTACGCCAAGCTTGGCAGGACGAGGGCAGGGATCCAGAGGGGAGGGATGGAGGGAAGGTTATGGGGTAGGAGGGTGAGCGTTGAGTGGAGAAGGGCAGATTTGTTATGCGCACATGACAATGAAGAAGAGGACATGGAATGATAGAGAGGCTGGCTTTGGGGGAGATGTGGCAACACAATAAGGACTTGGAGGCAGCCAATCACAGGTCGGAAAAACAAACTTTGGGGACTGAGGTGGGAAGGCAGATGGGGCAGGAGCCAGGGCCAGGCGAGGACAGCCATATGTGAGAGGCAGCTGATGTGTGAAGTATTATGCCCAGCAGTCACCCTCTCTACACGCTGCTGTGTGTGAGGGCACCTTGGCCCCCTCAGAGCCACATAGATAAACACTATCCAAACCTCCTCATTTATAGCTTCTCATTAGTTAGAGTGGGAAGGAGGAGGGGAAGCCTGCCCGTAACCGTGGCACTCCCATTGGAATGAATTAGAATGTTTTATATTGTGTTGTGTTTTAAGGTAATATTTTATTTTAGAGCTTCCCTGACCTCTAGATTTTCATGGACAGACGCAGAGGTTCTCTGACTGACTTTTTAATGTCCATCAATCAGCCTTATTGTAAGTCATACTGAACATTACCGAGGAACATTACATTTTTTTGCCCTTTGTAAAATGTCCTTGTGGCTCCTCTCTCTTCTCAAAACTGCATCTTTGAGGCCAGCTGGGCAAACTTTAATTTTGTTGCTTTCCATTTTAGTTCTATATTTAATAGCCTTTAAAAGAACACTTTAGAAAATTGTTTGTCTCTACTGTGCTGGACCATATGTTGCAACGGGCACTCAATTTTTAAGAAAGCCTTCTCATAGCAACCTTGCCATTAATTTGTTAAAGATCTGTGCTAAAAACAAAACATGTGAGTGAGATTTTACACAGTCAGAAGCATTCAGGAGGAACGTGGTGCCAAAGACATCTTAAGAATGCTTATGTTGGAATGGATTCTATGGTCTTATTCTTAAGATTTACAGAACTCACACTCTTTGTCAGAAGCTTGCTGTCGTGGAAATGTATAGCCTGCAAGGCAATATAATTGGCAAACTGTTGTGGTTTTGTAGTTTTACATTTAATTACATGAACAGCTGTGTTTGAGAGCAATATCCCTGACTAAGTTAGTTCAGAGCTGAACAATTATCTTTACTAATTTAACAGATGAGGTCAAGACAGGGTGACAGATGATGTCATTCTTAACCAAAGCAAAAAAACAAAACAAAAAAAAACATAGTGTACTGGTAGTAGAGCTGACCCTTCACGAAACCCCTCCTCCAAACAGCAACTGTCCAATCATTGATTAGCAACTGTAACCAGGCCCCAGGCCTGTGAAGCTTTGCGTTTCTCTACATGTTGAAGTGATGTGCATGGGGCTTTAAAAAGAGTGATAGCCTGCTCTGTCTCGTTTAGACGGTCTTTTATGGTCTTTCAGAAATTTAAAACACAAGAGCACACTGAGTAATGGATTGAACTGTCTTTATCTGCTCCAACGTAAGCTGCAAACGTTGATTTGTCCAGCTAACCTGCTTACTACCTGCAGTAACATTACCTCCAGCCAAGCTTGTGTTATACGTACTAGCATTTGCCAAACTCATGGATTATTCTTAAGGGTTACATTGGAATTTCTTATGTGGGAGGTTTGAGGAGAAGAATGTAGGCTGGTGCATAATCAAAGTGGGCCCCTGCTGCCGACATCTCTTCCAGAGTCATCTATTGACACTTTTTGTCACGAATCAAAAGAAGACGAAAATGTTTGGGAGAGACAAGTGGGCAAGAGATCCAGTCTCAAAGCAAATTAATTAGATCGAATCAGAGCAGATCCTGATATGACTCAGCGTATTTATTCCCCCAGAAGCTCTGGCTCTGCCCCCAACTCAGCAGCTGTCTGTGGGCAAGCATCCCTCTGCTCCACCCCGGTCCTCTGCACACACTGTGCAAAACAGCACAATAGATGTGACCTTTTCATTTAATGTTTTCAACCTGCAATTTTAACTTGCAGTAAATACAATGTTGCCAGCAACATTATTTTAAGCTACAGTTAGTTGGGAGTTTTGTTTTGGCGCTTTTTAATATGTTTAATAGTTTAAGAGCATAGGGCTAGAGCACCAGCTACTATAAGTCAACTAAATCTACTGTACTAAGTAGACTAAAACTAGACTAAAACTTAAACAATTCAGACAAAGTAAAATATGACTAAATTTTAGGTAAAAGACTATTGACTAAAGCTGAATCAAAATTTGCCATCAAAATTAGAACTACTGGGATGTAAGCTAGTTTCAGCCTCAATCTTTTAGCATTAACCTTATATCATGTATGCAGCTGTTAATATCTTTACATATTTCAGACCCCTTCTTGTTTTAAAATGTGCCTGATGGAAACACTAAAGGCCTGCTGGAGACGGACTTGTCAGCCAACTCCAAGCGTGAGCATTAGCTTAACTTTAGCTAGCTACACTTAGGAAATCTTTCAAAAATTCAAAGTGTTTGAAAAATTACTGCCACTCTCCATGTTAAATCTGCCACTCTCAGTGTGGTATTGGCATAGTCCCGGAAGATAACACAGATATTATTTGAATTATTTGGCATTAAGGACATTGTTGATATGCTTATATAAGAGACTGAAAAAAATAACAGAATACTAATGTCCACAGCACCTCTTCTGATTCTGAAGTAGTGTGTGTGTGTATGTGTGTGGAGTGTGTTTTTTGAAGAAATCGTTATGACCTACCTCCAGTGGTCGCAACAGTAGAAGGCAACACATACAGGCTTGGTCTCTTTTGTGGTGCAGGAAATTAAATCCCCCAAAAATCCAATTCAAAAGAAAAAAAAAGTCAATTCTGGTACACACTTATCACCTCTGCATTGATTTATTGAAAAAAGGTCAGCATTTCGGTCATGAGGACCTTTTTCAAGTCATATCAATCATAAAGTGAGGCAATGCTTAACCACAGCCCATAAATGCACGATAGTCCACACAGCTGTGTTGGTGGTGTGTCCAGTATCACATACATCATCTTGGTCATTCAAGATTCCTTTGACTGTCAAAACATATGAAATCTATATTAATTACACCTATAATTATAGGTATTGTATGTTTTGACAGTATGTTTCTGATATGACTTAAGAATGTCCTTGTGAGCGAAACATAAACCTTTTAATAAGTCAGTGCAGAGGTGTGTGTTTGTTTGTGTGTGTGTGTGTGTGTGCAGGAATTGACTGTTTTCCTTGGAATTGGAGTGTTTTTTTTCACATTTTAGGATTAGACCAGTTATAATGTAATCATGGGTCATGTTCAGTTTCTGAACATGATGGAATTCATGTCATATCTGGATTGACTTGGAGGACGATAGCATTATTTTTCTAACGTGATATGTAGTTTTGCGTCATATATACCAAGGCCTTTACAAATAATAGATTTAACCCCGTTTTACCATTCATGGAAGGCTTAATGCAAAAGCATAATTCAATTAAATTCAAAATACTGTATGCATCCCTCAAGGTGAAATTCAAGGCAAGCGAGTGTAGAAAACAGAAATAAACCTAAATTATTCGTTTACACACATAAAAAGCTAATCTAAAAATGAATATATGTTAGAAGACATACATAAGGGTTAGGATGCATGTGAATGCATTTATTTGTTTACACACAACATTAACTGACGTTTTTTTTTTAATACTGTGACTGTTCACAAGTGTAATCACGCCTGGAATGAAACCAAACTTCCTTCCTTTTCTTTAAGTTGAGTTAAATGATCCTTTATTGATTCCGCCAGGGAAATTTGTTGTCTGCATTTAACCCATCCTAAGTGTTAGGAGCTGTGGGAAGCCATGTGTAGCACCTGGGGACCAGCCCCTGTTCTATGCCAGAGCCTTGGTCAAGGGCACTGACAGAAGAATTAACCTGACAAACATGTTTTTGTTGGCAAGGGAAACCAGAGCACCCAGAGAAACCCACACAAACATAGGGAGAACATGAAAGTCCACACAGAAAGGCCCTCCCCCAGCCGGGATTCAAACTTATGATCCTGCTGCTTTACATACAATCTACAACAACAACAAACATCCTATTTTACACCATCACAATCAAAACTATTATTCAGAAACACTGTCTTGCACTTAAGAACAGTTGACAGACCAACGTAGAAAGAACACAAACAGATTTGGTCTGAAATCTGGGGATTATTGTTCATATGTATACTGTACTCACATAGTGAATGTTATTTGATTTTTTAAAATTTTATTTTTGAGAGATTGATTCAGAGGTCATGAAACTAACCACGGCAGCTCCCCCTTTTACATATATTTGTTCACAGGCCACTCTTGTCCAGTCCAATATGGCAGCGATGTTGATGACTTGCAGTAAAAAGCCTAAGCGGTCAGTGTGGCGTCTGTGTATATATACCTATGAATGACATATTTTCTCAAATTACAGCTAAACAGTACACCAAGATGTGTTTCTGAAAACATTTTGGGTGAGAAATAGGCAATGCTATGACAGAATCTTGATTCATATTTGATTAGCACTGCCTAGTTTGTTTTATATGAGTTTTGTGAGCCTGGGGTGCCAAGAACAAATGAAACATGAACTTGCAGATTTGTCTGGTTGCCAGGCTGGGGATGAATGTCACAGACTAATAAAGACATTTTAAGGTTTAACCTTGAAGGTTTTTGGTGAAGTTTTGTTTTGTTGTCAGAAGAGTGAAGACTTCATGATGGCTTACTGCACATGGACACTTTAAAACACTGTTCTCTGCACTATGACGGTTTGGTGTTTTTTGGTACCTCGCCATGAGCTTGAGTGTGGTTTAGTCTCATGTAGCTCTGAAGTGTGTTCGTATCAACCCTCATTCACTCCCACTTGTGATGTGCTCTGACGTGGATGCATGTTCAGTGGGCTTTAGTGCCAATAGTTAGTGCCACTTTACTCCAGTAATCCTACACTGAAAGAGGGTTCACCTTGGACCATATAAACAAATGAACTAAATGTGTTATCCCCTGCGAAGCGCATTAATTAAGATGCAGTATATTCACTCAGGGCATGTCTGTGTTTGTTGAGAAAAACATCTGTAACGGAACCGCTCTGCTGAGAGCACTGCTTTTATTGGGAATGAAAACAGGTGAATTAATAGGTCAAGACTGACGTTAACCCCTACCACGCCCATTGATTATGTTCCCCTCCTAATCCCACCCAGTGTCAAAATGTGCCTCTGGTTGTGGAACACAGCCTGTGTGCTCCCGCCTGCCCAATTTATTAAGAGCAACAGAGCGCTGAGACGTTGATTCTCAGGACAGGTGCACATTCAAACCAGCCTATCCCTCATTTGTCACTTTTTGACCTTGTCTGAGTACGGTTCTGAAATATCTCAGGTCTTTTGAAGGATGCACTGTTTTGTAGCACATGCAACCTGTACTGAAATTAATGAGACTACCTATTACCTCATTATTGTTTTGGCTAGAGCCATGGGTGATGATGTCTTTTTGTTCTGGGAATTCAGGCCAGGATCTATTTCAAAATTAGAAGGGCCCTCTCTCTGCGAATAAAAGCTCACTTGGCCATGACAAGAGATTTTTGGTAATTTCGTGACCACATTCACGGTCAGCGCAGAGGCGCAATAGCACAGCTGTAAAAAGGGTTGGATTTGGAGACATAAATTATCTTTGAGTGTGGAAGGAGCTGTCATCAATCAGGGCCAATTAAATCAGCTCTTCTCCTTCCCTTGAAAAGCAGTACACTCACCACTACAGTGCATCAACAGTTCTGTAATGAACAGTGAGGTTCAGACAGGCTTCTCCTTGAGAGAAACTTATGAAAGAAGCTAAAGCGTATAACTGCAAGGTGCAAAAATGAGGCATCTCAAATTATGTTTCATTTTCACCCTGTCTCTATAATAATAAGAAGGATTCACAGTATGGAAGGCGCTAATTCACAGAAACACAGTTGTACTTATATGTTTCCTAAAGCCGGGTTTGCACTGATATTTTGGGATTTCCCACACGAAAGATGACCAGCTTGAAAGACGTGGCCATATTTTTGGCTCTGGCTGAAAACTGGTGGTCCTACGTTGCAGTCACAATATGACTGCTGACCTACATCTACTATTCAACCAACAAGAGTGCTCAAACATATGCTAATTTATGCTATTTTAGCATATATAGCAAATGCTTAACGTTACCTCAGGCTCTCTTTGCAAAACTGGCGTCCCAAGTTGCCATTTTTTCCGTCGACATGACCGGGTCCACATTCTCCCCAATTCTTCTCTTTTTTTTTCATTTACATAAATACTATTATTGAAAGGGCTCAATTCTCGCTTTGCTTCATTGTTTACCGCAACTACAGCACAGATGAATGATGCACGCTGATGCCGTTTCTCTTGTATAATGACTTGTGTCATAGCGTATGATTCAGTCTGTGTGATCATTATACAGTCAACATATATCAAACCTGATGTTGTATCCAAGTTTATTAGATACATGTCACACAGTGTAGCTTGCAATAATCTTATAGGACTGCTCAAATCTCCCAGTCTGTAGGGACCTACAGCCTATAAATACCAGATATGGCAGCTGATTGCTCTGGTGTATCAATTAGTCTGGTGATGTCACAAACCTAAACTGTTTGCAAGATAGACTTAACTCCCAAAGCCCTCAACATCTTGAAAAATATAAGATCTCTAAACTGTCCAGTGGCAGCAAGATGAATAGTAGTCCTAAAATATGGATCTATCTACCACTCAGTGGAAAAACTGAACAAATCCTAAAGGGATCTTGGAGTTGAGGTCATCAGGGAGAATTCAGCTCAACCGGACTGACTGGTTGATTACCTTATATAAGCTCATAGTTGTCAGCCTGTCTCCCCTCTTTTTGTAGTTGCTTTGCTGTACTTTAAATTTGTTTCGTACAATATATGGCTCTGTGTAGTTTTTTTTTCCTTATTATTTTTATGTTTTATTGTTTTGTTTTTTGTTTGAAGTAATTTAGACTGAAGTTTTGGAGAAACAGAAACCACTTCTGAATTGATGACTGCTAATTATAATGTATCAAACATGAATGGTTAAAAAGCAACTTTTACTCTAAGTCATTTTTGTTATACTTGTAGTTGTAGTTCAGTAGTATTTCAGTAATTGTACTGATTTTCAGTAATCTTTCCATCACCGTGTATACATATCCTCACAATAGTCTGATTATTTAGTGATTAAAGGGATGGAAAAAAAACATTTTTCAAACTGAGAAAACTGCCATCAGGATTTCCACATGCTTATTAAAATTATCCATCTTCCGAATATGCAAAATACAAAGATCAAACATATCCAAAGAGTCCAAAGTATTTAGTGAGCATGGAGTTGTCATAATTAATTTTCCTTCACTAGATAGCTGATACTGTGCCATATGTATACTATATATAAACTTTGTTATCATTCATTACATTACTGCAACAGGAAACATAAGGAGGGAAACGGCATCCGACAAAAGTCCCTGACCACATTTACACAGAGGAAGTTCTGATTACATGTTATTTGGCTTTGGCCATCTGCCAAAAGGACACTCTGTGACCTCAGATCTTTGTGCTTTGTGCTATAAATTACAACTGTGCATAAATTTAAAAGGCAAGGAATAGCTGTTGTTGACGTAAAATGTATAGGAACATTTTGGAATAAGTCTCAAAGTAAAGGCGAAATTACATGAAGATTAACGAGTAAGTCGATTCAGTGTTATCGCTGAGAATAAAAATGTAGGCTTATAGCATCTGTAATATGTGGAATACATTCATGTATCACTGTTGCAGTATTTTATGACACATCTCAGTTATATACTGTCATCATCCACATCATGTATAAAACATCCACAGTTACCATTGCTGCTCATCTATACAGCAGGCCTTCATGTTTTTTCCTTCCTCACTTTCATATCCATCATTTTTTCAGTGCTGCTCAGTCATGCAGCTCATGTATGAATTGCTAGTGACTGAATGAAACAGCGGATTGATTCAACTTTATAATTCCACTTTTATCAATCGATTATGTGTCAGATGCATAAGACATAAACAGCTCTGTGGGAGGTCACTTCATTGATTAGCTTAAGACCCATGCTGTGTGCTTTTACCACAATGACAGACTACTGGCAGAAAAATCATGCCTTTGTACGGGTGATTAAATGTGTGGCTTTATGAAAATGGACCTTGTCATAATCATTAAATTACAAGAATTTAAATGCGGCACGATAAAAACAGCATCTGCGATACTTGTGACAAATCATGTTATTCCCACGAGTCTTGCCTGATGCATCTATTGCTGAAGCGATCTACATACTTACCCCTTGACACTTATGGACAATATGTCCGCAGATGATGAATAATCTCCGCATTAAATTAAATGCCAGATGTTGCTTTAAATACCACCACAGGATTTTGAAGAGTATCATGGGAAATGCATACGCGTGCACATGTTGAAATTATGGTTGTAAATGGTGTACAGTTGTGTATGAATCTACATATGAGTGGGTGTGTTAGGGTGTGCTTGTAAACAGTCCACATGGGCCTTAGTTATCTTATCTTCTGTGCCTGTGACAGCAATACATTATCTAAATCCTAAACCTAACCTTAATATAAAGTCATGCAATTTTAAACACTATCCTTAACGTTAACTTTCACATCTCTGTTGCAGACTAAACTCTGAGACTGCCTGGAAAGGTGGGTTTCTGGTTCAGATTGTTTCTGGTATGAAAGCAAACCAGACAAACCACAGGATTTTATTTCTTGGTAAGAATTTGTCACATGAGATAACATAAATAGTTGCATTAGATTCAATAAAGGGCTGCAAGACTTGCTGTCAGTTTCTGGAAACTGATTCCTCCACGAGGATAGTGCTGATGACGCATGACGACCGTCACCAAAACTGTCCAATGAATGAGTAACCTGTCAATCCATATGACTCCATGTTTACTTTGCTTTGTCCATTTGTAAAGAGCCAGTGAACAGAACAAATATGTAGCAATGTAGCTTCCTCTTTTGCCCGAATTTAATGAAACCAGCCACATGTGAAAGCTGTGAAATCTAACTTTTGTGCCCTCACTGTCCCCACTCTCAGGTCCCTATCTTACACCTGGTGCAAAGCCGTTGCGCTGGCAGCGCAGGTGGGACAACTGACCAGGTAGCGGGTTTTCCACTTATAAATTCATTTTTCTCATATAAGTTGCCAACAACACTACCTACACCACCTTACTGTTGTTTATTCTTATAACATAGCTGTGCTTGTAGGTGAGAAGTGAATTGCAGCAACATTATAGAATTCTACTGGGTTTTTTTGAAGGGTCTGACTAGGTCTCCATTTTGTTTATCTTGTCCCTGCTTATGAGGATACACACTAAGATAAAAGTAAGGGAAGAAGAAGACTACTTGTCAATAAACATGGATGTAAAAAAATGCTGAATTTAAATAGACCTCTTCTATGACTGTCATATCAACATGAAAAACTAGTCTAAAGACAGTTGTTACCAATAATACTGATGAAGATCCTGTTTCATTTACCATAGCAGAGCCTTTCTAGTGAGCCAACATGCACAATAGCAGGACCTTGATTCTCTTTGACCTGAATGAAATTGGACCTTTATTAGTATCATTGATAACACCTGTGTTCACACTAAAAAATGGGTGCTGTAAAAAAGTTCTATTCTTAAGTATGTTAAATCCAGCAGAACAGAAATGCACTCAACACGTTTGTATACTCACATACACTATATATGTATATACATCTATCTCTCTCTATATATATGTATATATGTGTATATATATCACGTATCCTTCCTTTCTTTCCTTGTTGCAATAGTATTCCCAGAACTATGCTGCTGATTGCGCCACACAGACAGCTGGCTCTAGATGTACGTGCCGATGCATTTTAAACAGAGCCGATAAATCTATATCAACTGCTTTCTGGGGCTCTCAAGTGTGTCTTAAAAACATATATGTATCTCCTCTTGTCAGAGCCTTGGGTAATCTGCTTTGGTCCAGTCGGGCAACTGAGCACAACATGCCTGTCATGTCACTGAGAGTGCAGTGCTTGGTTATTTTTCCAATGAATGCACCTGAGATTTTTTTTTTCTTTCTGCGAAATAAAATATGCAGCTACATCTGTTTGCACAATTAAGATAATTCCACAAACACCCTTGAAGTCATGTCTTTTAGCTCCCTGTAAGAAGGATTTTGCATTCATATTAAGTATCCTGATTCTCCTAAACAATCATTTGCATGCAGCTTATCTGTTAAGTATAAAATGGTGTCGATGTCACATGTTTTTTGGGTGATAGACTGGCTAGTGGACTCGGAGATTTTGAAGAATAGTGTTGCATATTAAACATTAGATTGTGCATCTCAAGTAGGTCATTGATGTGCAACTACAGGGTACAAGTAAAGTAAACTAATGCTACATGGCCTAGAGGAAGTTAATGTTCATTAATAATGCTACTTTTTAAACCCTTTTAGATCACATCCCCAGTGAAATTGTGCACCTATTCAATAATATATACCAAGAAATACAAAAATCCCCATTTTCTATGGTTTTAATTTACAAAATCATGTTTTCTTCTTATTAAACATAAATAAAAATAAAATAACCCACCTTTCAAGTCAGTCTTTAACTTTTAGCGGAACAGAGCTAAGGCTAAGATTCATCAGTTAGCTAGTTAGTAACATTATGGTATGTTGGTGCATCTTTGGATGTTCACCACCTCAAACCTGGACTGCCTCAGCAGCTAACATTAGCTAACGTTCATCACTTCTAAACGGATTGTATGAAAAAATTGCTCAAGAACGCAAAATGAAAATGTATAAAAAAGCAAAGGTACAAGACTGTGTACACAATTATTTTATGGGTGGAACTACTTATCCCATAAACCATTGCAAATGATGCCACTTCTCCTTAAATTTAACCTTTGTCATCATTATTGTGTTTATATTTTTAATAACAGTGTCGTAATATGTTGTATTTTGTGTTGTGTGTGTATATAAATTATATTCACTGCGGCATAACGACATTGTTAGTATGATTCATTTAGCTACCTAACTAGCCAGCCTTATTGCTGAATTATCCGTTTGCGGGAAGGTAAACATTTCCATGGTAACAGCGAGCTCCGCCAATAAGAAACATTGCTGTTGCACTCTAGGATTGTGGGTACTGTAGTTCTTCTCTGTGACATCGTGAATAAAATACATTTCTCTTAAAACAAGGTTGATATCAAATGATCTTGTGGCTTCTACAGAATATATTCTATTGTTTCACAGTCTCATAGCTCATGGTGAGTCTACTTGGATGGATATGAAATTATGACTAATAATCTAAATCCTCTATTCAAAACATGAATAGGATTTTCACTTTTGAAAACCACACTGTTGAGCTCTATAGCACTTTGCTTTCTGTTTCTGAGTATTTACTTTTAGTATTCACAATGAGTAAAGGTCTCAAGTCCCTACATAGTTGCAGAGTACCTGTCCTGCAATTCTTCAGTATTTGTCCTGACACACACAGTGGAGCGTGGACAGCTGCATTATTTCCCCTTACTTCATCTTGTTGGTGCACCTCAGTAAAGGTTTAGTAGAGCTCATGAGCGTTTCCACCAGTTTGATCATTGCCATTTCTCACCTCCTGTCGTTCAAGCCCTGCTCCTAAATGATTAATCTCAGATCATTCACACCTGCAAATAATCACGGGCAACATCATTAACCTTGTTGACCCTCTGTTCCCCGTCCAGCTCATTTTTCCCCACTGCTGAGCCTGTTCTTCTGCCATTCATCACTCCATCCTGACATGATCTCCAAACACCATGAGAGGAGAACAGCATGTCTTATTGATCTTCCGTCAATGCCTGGGATTGACTAAGAGGAAAGTGATATAATGCTTTCCTTTTGGGTTTTAAGTATAAAAGAGGAAAAAGGGAGATGACATTTTTTACTGAATGTATGTTTATCTTTTCCTCGAGAAAATATTCAGATTAAGTTGATTGATTAAAATACTAAAATAGTTCATTTAAATAGCTGAACATGTGCTACATTTCCTTCTTACTGTTATGTTTACTAACTAGACCTTTTCTAGAATCAAGGTCATGGTTGTTAGTGAGGAAATGATGATTTAACTGCAAACAAAAATATAGGCAACAGGAAAATGCAAACATATTTATATTATATGTTATTGTAGTAGTTATCTTACTGCAGAGACCTCACTGTCATCTAAAAATGAAACATGAAAATCATGGTTAGAAGGATTTGCTGTGTTCTAAAATAAGACATTGCTGAAAAGGGGGGCCTCATTCCCCCTTGGCAACACTTTTGAGACATGTACCTTTGTGTCTTGTTTGTTTAGTTTTCGTTCACAAGACGCTGGCCTAGGCTCTTCATCTGCCCATTAGAAAATTGTCTGTTGCTTTTAAAGTGAATAAAAGAGGCTGATGTGATGGACAATTACTGAACCTCTTCAATTCTCTGTGCTGATAATGTATTCCCACAAAAACTGTATTAATTCTGATTCACCTTGTTTTCCAGTGGTGCTGTGCTGAGCTACAGTTGCATGAAATGGCAAAACCTGGCCACACTCACAGGCACTTGTAAATTAATAGATGGTCTGAAACAGGTGTTGGCAATAACATTTAATATGCTGACTTTTTTTTTTTTTTTTTGTTTAAATAATGCTCAAACTTGACATAAATACTGTGTGATTTTCATTTGGTTAACTGTGGCATTTCATCATTTTCTCTGCAGTTTTGGACACATTTCCTTTCACCATTGTCCCCCAAAAATGTAGGCTACAAGTGTCATCAAAAGTCCCCTCTCTTTCATTGATTTGGCTGGTTCATAGCAAATATCAAACAATCTGAAATAGGCCTATGATACTGTATAATACCAATAATTAAAACTAGTGGGGAGCCCCAGTGGTTTTGGAGTTAAGAATGATGAATGAACCGTCTGTTAAACATTACGCTACACCTGCAAGAGATTTGCTACTTAACTTAAAAACTGTCCATGAGAAACAATTTCAGACAACTCCTTGTAAAAAAAACAACAACACATAGTTACACTTCAGTATTGTCCAGAACAAAAGGACACATTGTGTTCATTGGTTAGCTTTAGAGGTGCTGGTAGGCATTTTTTATTTTATTCTGAGCCAGTGCCCACCAGGTCAGTTGCTTCCCCTCCCCCCTTATGCTATGCTAAGTGCCAGCTAGCTTAACTTCAATTTCAGACCTTAAAGCGTTCCTACAGAGAGACCGCTTCAGCCACGTTATTCGCATTGCGTTGCCCGTCTCTCGTAACTGCAGGTGAGCTTCACTCAGTATTGTTCCTGAACACATCCTGTGTGGACACGGATGGACTGAAGCTACTGCTGCTGCTCTGCAAACATGCTCCTCACGCTTTGCCTCTTGTGTACAGTAGATACATTGTTAGAGAGGAATCTACTTAACTAACACTTGTAAAGAAAGTGAATAAGTGTAATTCCAACCTGTTCTCATCCAAGGTCATCAAATAACATTTTTGTCACGCTTCTCAGCTTCTCTGTTGAACAACATTACTTACGTCATGTGATGTAAGTTTAGTAACTTAAAACTTTAGATAACACTGACTTTTGGTTTTATGAACCGTGATACAAAACCTAACCTTCTGGGTAAAGTGTTTGTTTGACCCATCCATCCAACCCACATCCCCCCATATGTAAACTCTCTTGCTCTTTATACTGTGTCATGTGACAGAGATGGGTTTACAGTGAAGTTACTTGAAAGTGCATCTCATGAGGGTGTGACAAAGTGTCTGTATTTGACAGCCTGGGAATGAGAACTGGCTGGGTTTCTAAAATCTCAACTTTGCTTTTAAATTCAATCATGTACTGCATATAAGGACATGCAACAGGACTGAAAATAAAACCTCAACCAAGAGAAAACTCTTGAGTCCTCTCTAATTTCAGATACCGATATACAAATCAATTCTAAGCAGAACTGTTGACTAAAAACGATTAGTGCAATTTAAATACTGCATTTTTGCAACCACAAAAAGGCCATCAGGGCTTAAGTTCTTGAACTGTTAACTTGATATTAATTAACGTTCTTCTTATTAAAGCAGAAAATGTGCACTTAGCCCAGTACTTACTGTTATTTCACATCTAAAACATGAGTATGGAGCTTAAATGTATCACTGTCTAAATATTTATTAAGCTCATTGTATAATACACAATTGCTCTCTTCCTTGAAACAGAAACTTCAAACAGAACTTCCTACTCATCCTCATGCTCTGAGGCTATGTTTTAATTTCCTATTACTGCACCAAAACCAAACATTTGTGCACAAAATACCACACTTACATAAGTTATTTGTAGCAGAGGAACACAGAGAAGGATCAAAATAAAATATTCTTCCAAGGTTTTTTATTTCAGACACGTCTCGGCTGAAATTAATTTTTCGAACTGTTGTCATGACAAAAGGAACCACTTGTCAGAGACGTAATTTCTCCGCAGTTAGTCTCTTTTGTGAGCAGGAAAGTATTGTGCAAATCCAGGTGTTGTTGTGATGACAAATATATATGTGTCTCTGCCTCTCAGCAGAGGTTGAAAAACAGCATTGTACTTTTGTTTCACTGTCGTATATTATTCAGAAAATCTGTCGCCCTCTGTCACAATTTACACTCTATTTTCAATTTCTCCTTTACTCATGAGGCCTTGTCTCAAGGCTCCAGACTGAACCTGCGTAGGAGTGATTGTTTCATACTGAGGACTGAAGATCCTGTCATCAAGACATCAGACTGGGTAGCGAGCACTGCTGATGCCAGACATCAGTATCTTGGGCTTAATCAGAATGAGTTTGGTGGCAGAGCCATTGAGTGGCATGGTTATATCAAATGGCACTCACTCATTGAAGCCATCTGGGCCGTGCAATCATGGCACCCTTATGTAATCCTGCCCTGAATACTCTATGTCAGTATGTGCTGCTATACCACTGCATAGCTGTTGCATATGCTAAGATGATCTGGGGATCACACCCAGTTTGTACATCTTGTTTGCATGTCCTTTGACCCAAAAAAGCACAAATCCTGTCACAAAAATTGCATGTATTACTGTTTGTTACTGGGAAAGGGGATTTTATACCCTCCGGGTTTGTCTCAGACTTCCTTAGAGATAAACCTTTGTCTGAGGTGATGGATGTACGCCGACCAGTCTCTGTCTCTGTCTCTTGGACTCTTTGCATTTTGGCTTTCTTTAAGCTGACCACCTTCTGTGTCTTTTAAGTGCCAGATGTGTTCCAGATGAGAGTGGTCGTATTCACACGTACAATTTATCATGTGAGTAAACACATACATTACCTCAAGTACTGTGTCCAAGAGTTTTGTGCATAAGTCTTGTTCTTTAGAAACAGAATCAGGTTTTTTACATACATGGAATTTGTCTTGTTTTTTTAATGCACAACAATGAACATATAAGTAGAAAAACATGAAGATAAAAAGCAAGTCCTGTAGGTCAAGAAATATAAATAGAAAACTGTCAATAAAATATGGAAATAATGTTTTTAAAAATATCTGCAAAGGGTTATTTAAATGGAAGTATTGTTTCCTATTCAGCTATAATAAGCCTCCAGTATAAGATAATTGTGTGCATGTGAGTGTGAGGAGGAGAGAAAATGCAGGGTGGGTATACATTACTTCTATACTCCTTTTTCTTTTCTTCTACATACCAGAGGAGATGGGGAATGTTGTTGTCCCACAAATAGAAAAAAAAAAGCAGAATCGCACAAACTCATGACCGATTTATCAACATGTAGGTCAGACGGCCTTCATCATGTGTGTTAGCCCAGCCCAGGTGCAGGATAATTTTACAGATGGAGGGTTGTTGCCTCAATTGATCAATCACATTATCTGTAATTACCATTTAGAACTCTTTTTTTTTTCCTGCATTCATTATAACTTGATGATTCTGGTGGAATAAGAGACAGAAGTTGTGGTTTAAATATTCACTGTATTAAATAAAATGATTTGTTTAAAGGAGAAATATGTAATATATTAACTGTACCAGAGGTAAAATGACCACAATATGTTGTCAGAGATTAAGAAAACATGCTAAAGTGAAATACTGGCTTCTCACAGTAACACTAGTCGATATGTCCTCCTTTGAAATTTCCATTCAGGTGCCAAATGTTGTTTTTGTTTGCCCGTTTTAAGTTTATTAGATTTAAAATGAATGCCAAATGTTTGCTGAATGAGTAAGTGTCTTATTATGAATTGTAAGAAATTGTTAATAATTTTTTTAGAAGGAGTAGATGTTTATATCAGTTAAAGTGAACGACATGTTAATGGAGTTTGGCAGGCAGTAAAGCAGACAGTCACTGAACTCTGACTCCAGAGTGTGCATTTTCAGAGCAGTGTGCTTTTGTTTTCAAGAAAACAGGCTTTACATTGACAGACAACTGACAGTAATAAAAAAACTGATCAACTTACAGTGTAGGACTTGTCATTACTTATCAGTGTCAAAGAATAATGTTGTCTGGGGTAGAGGTAAACAACTCGCTTCAACCATAGATTGTATATTAAATAGGAATTCAACCAATCTGATATACCTCTGTATAAATTTGTAAATGCTAGGGTCTTAAATATTGCTCCTTTACATAAAGGCAAAAATTTAAGCAGATGAACAGCTACCAAACTGATTTAGTGACAGTGAAGTCACTAGACAAACGTCTTACTTTTCAGGCTTCGGCATCAAAAACCTCTGACTTTATTGGAGTTCAGAAAGCCACAAATTCTTCTTCAAGCATCAGTCAAGGAAATCAGTTATGTTCCTCCAGTTTGACTGAAGTTCAATTTTATAAGCTAGAGTAACAAAAATGAAGTCGCTCACCAGTCTAAAATGTGTTTTGCGTATTGTTACAGTACTTCAATTGAATGTTTGACCCTCACTGTGCAGAAGGATGTACAGTATGTGCAGATTTTTGTACTAGAAGGCTGTTTTCACTTTCTTCTGCTGAAAGGGGAAAGTTTCTCTGTGTTCAACTCGAATGAGAGTTTAAGACGTGGTAAGCCTCTGGTGCACTTAATTGGACTTTTCAGCGAAGCCGATGAAAAATATGTGCATTTTCAATGATTCTGGATTTCTAAATAATGAGTAGTTGATTGAACTTGTTAATTAAAAACCTTATAATCACATTATTATTCATAGCAGAGTATTTTCATGTCTTGAAACATGCTTGCAGGGGATCGTTTAATTAAGGCCCCAAAGTGCTTTATTCACAATGTAAATATTGTCAAAATAGGTAAGTGTGTCACTATCTTAAATCTAACAGAAATGGCAGAGACATCTCTGCAGGAGTAATTGGGAATGTTTTATCTGGTGATTCCTTCAAAAAAATTGGTGGCATTTTTTTTTTTATTGTGGGATTAGAAGACCTTATTTTAGAACATAACAAAAATGAAAAGTTTTATGTTTTATGCTGAAAAGACCAAATGAAAAGCACTGACTTAAAATATGCACTAAACCGGTGCTTAAATTGGCTTTTAGAGAGAAGCAGAAGAAAAAGTTAAGTCATCACTTTTAGTTGAATCACTTTCCTTCCAGTGTCATTTATCCAGCTGAATGAAACTTTGCTGGTCCTGACTGCTACAAGGGTCCATACTGAGGTCAAAAGCTTTAATCTCTGGAAGGTTCCCATATGGATTACTACCAGTCTCTACGGAAACTGGTACAATTACTTTGAGTTTTATTACTAACCTCAGCCACATTGTGCTGGCCTGCATCTGTGCAGTGTCTCCCCTGGCACACTTAAAATAATTACATCAATTTTAGTGGTGGAAATGCTACCATCCAACCAAGCAGATGTAACCCATCCCACCCCATTTAGGAAGGTACTGAGGGTCCCTTATACTTAAGGGCCTCCAAGATAATGAATAGAGGTAAATAAAACCCTTCCCAAATATGCCAAGTATAACCCAACCTTTGACAATTTTAGTGTGCAGGATATAGCCCTTAACTCCATTCTGTTAATCAATATAACAACACTACCAAGTATTTCCATGTATGTTTAACCTGTATATGTCATCCTGAACTGCTATATGCTGTAAGAAGATGCTGTTTCAGTAAAATGAATTAATACAAGTCAAGTTAGTTTTATTCATATAGTGCAGAATCACAACAGAAGCTTTCTCAAAGCACTTTTATATGGCTTAGATGGTACTTTGCAACATTATTTACAGAGACCCAATAATTTCCACCATGAGCAAGTGCTTGGCAACAGTCAAGGCAGAACTCCCTTTTAACAGGCAGAGACCTCAACAACTGTTAATAAAACTGTTTGAAGGAAACAGCACCAGTGTCCAGAATGCGTCCCATCTGCAGCTTCTCTCTAACCCCATGTGGTTTTACTGTATCAATTTAATTGTTCTACAGAGGCAGTAACTTTACAAATAGTTCTTTTTGGATTATTGATTTTTAAAGTAAAGTATGAATCATTACACATTTAAATATCCTGATGCCCAGATTTTAAACATCTCTGTAACTTTAAATTCAGCTTCAAAAGATATGCCATCTGACTTTGGCTGCTAAGTTGTGATGCCAGATATCAGTGTCTTGCAATTCCTAGTCAACAGTCTTCTTTTACTACTTGGAGAAGACAGCATGGACAGTTTTTGGCCATGTGAGTGGAATGGCTCTATGGATGACAATGCCAGTCTGTCAGTTTGTCAGCTTGAAATGTATTAACACTGCTAGTTTACCATTTAATCATGAATACACATTCATGTCTCACTTGGGGATGAATTGTACACTCAACAAAAATATAAATGCAACACTTTGTTTTTACTCCTGTTTTTTCTCAGAAATCTAAACCTCCTACTGTATGCACAAAAGGTTTATTTCTCTTAAATTTCTCTTAAACACTTCTTTTTTTCAAATAAAATAAATAAATATCAGTGAGCTCTTTTTCTTTTCAAAGAACTATTCCACATAAAGCTACTGTCAGTTGTTTGGTTTGGTTGGTGAGGTATAGGTATAAGGAAGCTGTGTAATCTAAAGGCAGAGTAGGATGGGTCATGACCATAGTCCCCATGGTTCAGTGTCTAATAAATGTCTTTATTCAAGATAAAACAGCACATTTTAGAGTGACCTTTTACCACGACCATCTAAAGCACACCTGTGCAATCATAATGCTGTTTAATCAGCATATCAATAGGCCACACCTGCCAGGTGGATGGATTATTTTGGCAAAAGAAAAATGGTCACAAGCATGGATTTGAACAAATTTGTGAACAAGTTTTGATAGAAGTAAATCTTTTGTGTACTTGGAAGAAGTATTCGATTTCTTTCTTAAACTTGTGAAAAATGGGAGTAAAAGGTGTTGAGTTTATATTTTTGTAACTTGTGTAATTTTAAGTGTAATTTTGATGATTTGTTAACTTTTCATATAGCACCATCAACAATTTAAAATTTTAATTTGTTCAGTATTTTGGTTCATCGTCAATACCTGCGCTATTGTGTTTTGTTCTAATTAGTAAATGTTAGCATGCTAGCACACTAAACTAAGATGGTGGCAATGGTAAAGATTCGAACATGCCAGAGATCAACATGTTGTCATTGTCAACGTTGTCATGGTAAGCATAACATGTGTTTAGTACAAAGCACTGCTGTAGACTGTAACACATGTTGTCACACATGCCAGATGAAAGGTGAATAACGTGACTGGCTAAGAGGACACACGCACCCTTGTATCAGTGAAAATATTAAGTCCATTTGAATGCACCCTTGATGTCCTTAAGTGCCTGACCTTTGCGTCGGTCATTGTGACTGCTTGCTTAAAGTGTGGCCTCATTCCTATGTTATCAAGCCATGCTCATAAAAAACAACAACTGTGTAGAAATCGCATTTTTATTTAAAGGAACGTGGCGGAATGAATGGAGGTGTGTGTTGGACCTACCCAAATGAATATTTTTTCTTGGTCCCTGAAAGAGGAGAGTTGTTCTGGTGGGTTTTTTCTCAGCTTCTGATGGAGTTGGTGATACTAAAAAGTTGGTGACGGGTCTCACTGCTGTTGTGATTGCGCCTTGAGCATGCTTTGCTTTGTTTGTCTCACAGGTCTGAGGGTAGAGGGATTATGTCCTTGAGGAATTGAGTTCACCCTTCCATGCACAAAAGATCCCCATGTTTATCGAATCCAAGTGCATTTCTCAATTTAGATTATGTGGAGAGAGTTTTAGATTCGAACACAGAAAGTCAATTTTGTCAGTGTTTTGAATTGGAATCTGCATCACCCGAGAAAAGGAGAAAGAGGAAGGAGCCTATTCATTGTGTTTGTTCAGCTCCTTGCATAATTTGTCCATTATCCTGAGAGCAGCTCAGGTCTGTGACATGCTGGCAGAGGTCACTGTTGGCTGCCACTGGAGTGTCCACGAGTGACAGAGGCACACACAGGGCATATAAACAGGTCGACACCATTCACAAATAGTTCATGTGGGCTAAAGGTTGGCGACCCCTGCTATCCAACAAACATGCATGGTGTCTGCACATTGTGCAATACTGTTACAAATACATAATACATCAGACTGTGTTTTCAAAGCCTGTGGAGCCTGAATGTCTTTAAGTGAGGGAATTATTTGGTATTGGTGAATTTTATTTTACCTCGGTTTCTCATACTACTGTTATTAGTGGGCGATTTTTTAGTTTCTTTTAAAAAAAAAAGGGGGATGGACCCAGCTTGTTTTGTTCACATGCAAGTGGTGAACTGACTCATGAAAGACACTTTTGGCCCTTTGTTTAGACTCTAATATTCTCTGAACTTTAAATAATATTACAGATCCAAGATGAAACTGACAGAAGGGCAGTATTCGGGGAAAATGCCGCAATTACAAATCTGTTTGTTTCCTCATCAGCACGGACAGGCGCCATGGATTTTTTATTTATATATTTTTGTGGGCTTTTTATGCCTTTAATGGATAGACAGCTGACAATATGACAGGAAAGGGGGAGAGAGAGTGGAGGGGATGACATGCAGCAAAGGGCTGCAAGCGCAAGTTGAACCCACAGCCACTGCAGAAGAATCACAGCCCAGGCACATGGGGGCAAACACTCCACCAAAGGAGCTACCGGCCATCATAGCGCCATGGATTGATGATACACAGCACAGTTAGGCTTTTGATATTTCAGAGACATGGTCCTGGCCAAGGATTCTGACTTTCAAAAACCTCATTCAGATAAAGGGTCATGGAGTCAGACAGACTAGGCTGACATATTCAACTAAACAACCCCTCTGTCCCCTGCACTCTCTCTGCTACTGGAGGATGGAAACAGGGAATGAAAGGTTGACAAGGGGGAAGCCATATCCCCTAATCTCCCACTCAAATTGCCTACTGACTGTCATCAAGATTACTGATGAATAACTGAATACAAGAATTATCTCTGTGATGGGAGCTTGTTTCTATTTAAAGAGAAAATCTGTCACTTTTCATGTGGATGTCCAGTCAGTGTTAATGGTAAGTAAGCAAACATCAGATAATTTCAGTTTGTCCTAACCTGCTGTGCGTCAGCGAACAGGCTAAGGAACGTGTCACTTGTTTGAAAAAAACTGCTTGTCTTGGTTCTGTCTCATTTCTAGGTTCTCTCTAGTTTCATGCATTTGCTTCGCCTCAAACCCATTTTCTTGGATCAAAATTAATGCCAGCCTTGATGATTCTATTTCTCCTCAGCAAAGCATTTAACAGGGACAACGAGAGGCTAATTAACCAGGTTGAGAAGCAACACTTTTTATATGTTCCACAGCAGCCTTTTTATGGGAACTGTGGAATTATATAGAAACCAACAGAGTATAGAAACAAAGTGGACTATTTTTTTTTGAACACGTTAAAATAAAATAGCTGAAAAACAACACAAATGAAAATAACTACACATATTTTGCAAAATCTCTGTAACAACATAAATAATATCTCTCTCATGTTCGAAAAGGGTGTAGGATGAAGTAGAAAAACATTGTCAATCAAATCAAACAAAAACTTCCAAAACTTGTAAAATACTTGATATATGAATTAATAACTTAGAAATCATTTGCAGAGGGAGAAAACACAAGCTGTGCTGCTGCAATGTCGTTCATTGTATATCTGGAGTTTTTTCACCCTCAAGTCACCCTCAGTTTTAGGAAGCAGTGTTAAAACTTCACTTCCCTGGTCAATATAGCACACTGCTGCAATTGACTTTATTTACTACTAACATTGACTGGACATCCACATGAAAAGTGACAAATTTTCCCTTTAATGAATCACAAGAAAAGTCTATGATGTATATACAATAAGAAAACAGTCCACCTGTGAAACTGTGATCAAGTTTCAGTAATCCTATTCACCTACTAAGATTAGATGTAGTTATCAACTGAACATAAACTGTATGGATCCATCTATTCTTTCAGGATCCAGTGTCCCACACAAACAACTACTGTGCAAATTTTGCATCAATAGCAATGAGAAATTCTAGAGCTATGGTAGACTACAGTATGCCAATACTGCATGCCAGCATATTAAGTATGCATCCTTCACATGTCAGCAAAAGACTTTAAAAATAATAAGAAAAATGAAAAGCACAAGAGCCTGCCAGGGGAAACCCATTGTGGATGTTGCTCTTGACAGTGTAGGGTGCACACATAAATATTGAATAAGTAATTAAAATTCATATAAATATAGTGAATGCATATGGTAGATAACTGTGATGCAGTGAAATAAGAATAACAATAATATTCATTTCTGAGCTACTTTAAGGCTACATTTGTCGACTCATTAAATTGGAGGTAGGTGTTTAGTTAATTACCCAAACTGCACACTGTCTTCTGATATGTGAGTTTTCATACCAGTGAACAGGGAGATATATAAAACAGCTACTGTGTATTGTCACTGATTTGATGTAAATCTGAAAAATGCGATTCACCTAACTTATGCCCATCAATGCCACACACAGCATTAGTTATATCTGTACAATTAATTCCTGCAGGACTTGTTACGCTGTGCCAGCACTTCTCCAAAGGATCTGTTTTTTGACTCTGACAGTTTGATGAATACTACCCCACATTTTCCCCTAACTATGCTTCCTGCATTTGGATATTAAAATAAGTCAAAATGCAGACATTTAGCTGGTGATGGTGGTAGCATTTAATCTAGCACACAAGTTATGCAGATTGCTGTGTGTGGATCCTATCAGCATAACTCGTGTGGCACCAGATTGTCTGCACATTCAGACAAAATATTTTTCTTTTCTCCAACAACAGTGAGCTTTCCATCTGAGGAATATAGTTCTCATACTCGTGATGGTTCCTGGCCAATGACAGCTGGACATTTTCTCAGCAGGATATCATTTAATCATGCTGACTCGCTGATGGGCCTCATGTAAAGTCTGTTTCTTACTTTGAGGAAATAGAATATGTGAGTCTTGTATCAATAAATATTTTGTTAGATATTTTTAATATTAATTGAAGTGGGTGTGTGGGTAGACTCTTAGAAATCAGGGTTCCACAAGCTTCTTCCTGAAGGGTTGACATTCTACCAAGAACCATTTCCTTCTGAAGAAATCTTTTTTGAAGAAAGGGTTTGTCAAGGATTGTTTAAATCCTTGAAGAACTCTTTCAGCAAGGCTTTGTCAAGGGTTCTTTGCACCAAAATATGAAAGGGTTCTCAGTAGAACCCCCTGGGTGGGTTCTAGATAAACCCTTGGAATATAACAAGATTCTCAGTAGAACCCACTTGATGGGATCTAGATAAAACCCTTAGAATATAAGAAGGTTCTTAGTAGAACCCCTTGGATGAGTTCTAGATAAAAACATTCTAATATGAAAGGGTTGTACATAGAGTCCCCTGGGTGGGTTCTAGATAAAATCCTTAGAATATGAAAGGGTTCTCGGTAGAACCCCCTGGGTGGGTTCTAGATAAAACCCTTGGAATTTAAAACAGCTCTTGGTAGAACCCCCTGGGTGTATTCATTTCAGCACCTTTAGAAGAGAAGGGTCCTCTGTAGAACCTCTTGTAGGGGGCTGTGGGTGAAACCTTTCACAGATGGTTAACCCTTTGTGTTGGGCTCTAGGTACAACACTCTTAAAGGATACCAAGTGGGACTTTTATAAAAGGTTCTACCAGGAACCAAAAAAATTCATCAGAACAAGCTGAAGAATTGTTTATGGGTCTAGGTAGCATCTTTATTTCTGAGAGTATTTATGCATATCTGATTTCACCACAACCTGTGTACTATACACATGCAACTTAGTGATTTAAGATGGCCATCTGTATTTCTATGTACTAATTCTAATTATCATGTAGGCAAAGCACTTTTAAATCTATTATTGAAACTAGTAATATTGAGTGCACAGGGGTCAGACTAAAATGATAATTGGATGATAAAATTGATTCCCACTTCTGTTTTATTTGCTTCAGGCCTAGCTTGTCCTATTTCTATTTCTTTTTCTATCCATCCAATTTCCCTCCATCTGTAGTAGAAGCTGGCCACCATCAGAGTGTGGAGGAGGTTATTCAGCAATGGTGCACCCACTCAGACGTGAGGGAATAAGCGGGGCGGAACACAGAGCTATTTTGGTTGAGCTCCTCAGTATCTAGGTCTAAGTGATTAAAACGGTGTCTTATGCCCGTTTTCTTCTCAATAAAGGTGTGTTTGTATTGTTTGATAGTCTCACACTGTTTTCTACTGAACTTGAAAAAAAAAAAAACCTACTCACTCGTGTTAAGAATATGATCTTTTTGACTTTGTTTGACTCATTTTGTCTTACTTTGATTCTTTCCTCTAATCCACAGTTAAAAAGTATCTTTTGTATCAGTTAATGACTGATTGATAACACAGTTGTTATCATATTTAATGATTATGTTTACCAGTGTTGGGGTAACATGTTACAGTAATATTACATTTAGCAGTAACAATGTAATGTAACATGTTTCTGGTGACATTTTGGAAATATTGTTGCATCTGCGACATCACATGTTACCAAGGACACCAAATTAACGTCAGAGTTAGGAGGCCCCCAGAGAGCACAACACTGCAGAAAAATACAACAGGTGTCAATAAATGAAACAACCACCTTACTTATGGTTAAAAAAGGGGCACAAAAATGACATGTACCAACATAAAACCACCATATTCTGAACAGACACAAAGACAAAACACAAAGCACAAACACAACACAAACACAAAGTAACATTTGAATTTTGGAACATAAAACTTACCAACTACTCGGTCTACTGAGTAGTGAAATACTCAGCATGAGGCCTAGTCTGTAGTATAATATTTATTTTATATATTTTTACATTACAAACCAGAGCAAGCAGCCTGTGAGCAGCACACTGTGCTCCAAGTAGGTTGCAAAATGTATAGTGCATATTTGCATATTGCAAAAAAAAAAAAAAAAAGACTTGAAGCATAAATAAATGCTTCAGGTCATGCTTACACTTGAGTGAGCCTTCACGGAGCTACACACAAGGTGGACAGGAATGATTGAAACATTTTTTTACTTTAAGGTTGCAATATAGGGGCATTTGTAGGGATCCCACGAGAGCCCCTTTTACACCAGACCAAAAAAACCACTAACTGGGTTCTGGGTTTTGTCTTCATGTATGAAAAAGTACAGTCGTCAAATGACTCTGCAGTAGTCAGTGGTATTTATTGGCTCAATCTCTGGTCGGCAGTGATGGAAACATGACACCTGGGTGGACAGAAGTACAACTCAATTTTCACCCCTTTTCAGGCGGAGGCAATGAAGGCTTGTCGTCTCTGTTGGTAATATTTGTGACTCTTTTTCCACTTTCCACCCAGACACATGTACTGGCTTGGCTTGAGTGTGTCAGCCCTGCATGGCAGGGATGTGCATGCACTTTTTTGTGTTTATTTAACTGATGACAAGCTTATCTTTGGTCAAGCTGCTGTAACACAGTGCATAAACACAAATGTTTCCTATGGTTTTCATCAGCAATAACAGTAGTTGAAAGCAAAGATGAAACCGTAAAATAAAGCAGGTACCTGAGAGTAATGCAGGAGAAAAACAAAATTTCTAATCACAGAGGTTCAGTTAGAAGCTACAAACGTGCTGCGAGCTGAACACAGTCTTTTCTGTGCCAGTCTCTCTGCTCTGCTGCAGAGACTTGAGTTGAGTCTCAGCTTTCCAGCAACACATCAGAAAAAAAACACAGAAAAAAGCAACAACAGAAAGGCAACTCGCACTTATTTTAAACATGCTAATTTTGGTGTAAAAACGGTGTATGAAATGGCATTAGACCCTTTTCCATTTAATAATGTGTGCTTTTACAATTATTTTGGTGAAAGTAACATAAAACTAGTATAACACATCACTCTGCAGAGATAGTAATATTGTAAAGTAATTTGTTCATTTCAAATGACAGTAACTAGTAATGTCTTATACATTTTGAAAGAAACTTACCCAACATTGACGACTGCACATATGAAAAAATCCTCTTGTACAAATCTACTTTTCAAATATTTACAAATGTGTTTAAATCTTAAGAAGAGATGTTGAGCTTCAAGGTTCATTTTTGACCTCAGAAATATTAATTTCACACACACACAAAAAAAAAAAAAAAAAAAAATCTTAACTCAAGGTCCTGCATGCATCCTTCATAAGAGAGTAAAGTTTTCCCAGTTGTCATGAAGAGTAGGACATATATAGAAATAATGGTAGCACTTTATATTAAGACTACACTTAGAAATGAATCATAAATGGTTATAATTGGGTTATTAATTAGGTTGAAAACACTTAATAAATCATTCAGTAGCTGTTTCAACACATTAGACAAAAAATCTATCTATCTATTCTATCTCTATCTATCTATCTATCTATCTATCCAGCACTGTAAGATTATTATTCATTCTACAGTATGCCTTGTGTTCTTTTTTCAGCAGGTACCCAATTCATAGTGCAAATGCCACATTGACTCTCATGGGCCTCCACATCTAACCCAAATCCTTCTTTTAACTTGAAAAATGGCTCGCTGTGTGAACCACAAGGGACTGAGAAGAGGAATGCCTGGTCTGCCCACCACTGCTGTATTAGGTTACTTATTGACTGTAACATCTCTCTTCATTCCGCCTTACTTCGTTTTCCTTGTCTCACTCCGTAAGACCTTCCTCATCCACCCTCCACCCCTTCCATTTTCAACCACCTTGCAGCCCTCGAGACCAGGGCACCACACTATATACAGGCTGGCCAGTTTCAGCCCTTTTATACCCTTTTGCTTTCCACATTCAACACAGCGAAGAGTTTGTTATGGAGGCCCAGTTAAGGCACCGAGCACTGGGGCAAAGCCTAGTGGGGCCGGGCTGAATGGATGAGCTGTCAGGCAGCCAGTTCTGTGATGAGAGACCCAGACTTCATGCAGCCTCAGATGGGGGAGATATCAGTTCCTGTCAGGCCCACAGCAAAAGAGGCTCCCATGTCAGAACTAACCCCAGGATGGGTGTGAAAGTAGGAGGGGTGGTAGCCTGGGGAAGCAGCAAGGAGCTGTTTGGGGAATATGGGCTTCATCTTGCCTTTATCAAGTCCATCTGTGGAAGGCATACTTTAAATGCACAGAGACACACCCAAAGACACACACAAGCATATGCACACATTCAAAGTTTTAATTAGAGAGTACTGGAGACTTGTAATGTGCGTACCACTGAATCACTTCATTGTCAATGCAATATTCCAGATCCTCCAGTGTCTATATTCATTTTAACTCTGTCCATATATTACATTTCAGTCTCTGGGTTGTTTGTTCCAAGACGTACCACTGGGAGCAGAGGAGGTGACAGGAGACTCGTGGGGAAGAAAGAGAAAGTAGGAGAAGAGGATAGAGAGGGAATAAGGAGACAAACAGGATTCCCAAGAGAGTATGAGCAGATGAGACAACGATGGTGTCTGATAGCGGGACGTGGAGTGACAACACAGAGAAGCATTAGTAGAAAGAGAGAAACGGGGGAGAGGACAGAAGTTGAAAATAAGGAGAGAAGCTGACAGCAGGGACCAAAAGAGCCTGCAAGAGCCTTTTCTTCGATTCATGTGCTGAATATAATGTATGGATTCATTACGATCCTCTGCTTTTAGCTTCATAATGACTGTGAGGCAGCTTCAAATATTTTGCTGATTTAAAGCACCATCCATCATAATAACATATCTCCTTTCTTAAGAGAAACAATCTTATTTATTTTTTCTGTCTTGGATGATTCATGTTTTTCTTTTTAAGGTGGCTATAGTTTTCATAGGTTGTAACAAAATGTGGATTTGTATTTTGATTTGGCTGAACCCAAGGGTGACAACTCAAAGGGATTGTTTGTATTATTTAATGCAGGGTTGTATGAGAAACTTATCGATTGTCAACGTCTTATCTAAAGTAGATGCCAGTTGGTATGCTCCCAAGTCGGAGAGACAAAGAGGAGTACCAGCAAGTAAGCTAGGTAGTATGCTGTGGACAGGGTCAGCAACAAAAGGTATTTTAGCCACTTAAAAAAGCTCCATCTAAAAAAATCAATATCAGTTTAACTGTACAATATTTTTAGAGTATTTTCATCACTTTATGTGTACTTTGCCAGTACACAGTATTTTCAGATGGCAAACCGCCGTTATATAAGACATATGATGCTCTCTCCAAACCAACCAAACTCCGTTGGTGAAATCAGTCACTTTACCTGGCGGGAGTTGCTGGTCTGTCACTGCCTCAAGTTTGTTTGTGTTATTACATGACTTTAGTGTTTATATTATCAGTGTGCATATCTGCTATACAGTATTTAGAAAATTTTCACTGCTTTACTTTGCCATCAGACAGCCTTTTATGGTGGGAGACTGCCATTAAATAAGCCAAATGTTGCTCTCTCAAAAACAACTAAACTCCATATGTGTCTGCAATTATACTTTGCAGAGCAGGGGAGTTGCTGGCCTACCACTGCCTCAATCTGTTAGTTTGTTTGTGTTATTGCTTGACTTCTGTGTTTTCAAAGGATTTATCAAAGTCACACAATAAAAAAATGATCAAGGCAGTAGTAGAAAACCAACTTCTGGGCGGGCGTTTAGCTCAGTTGGTAGAGCATCCGACCCATGTATGGAGGCTGTTAGTCCTCTGCAGTGGCTGCTGGTTCGACTCCCGCCTTCGGCCCTTTGCTGCATGTCATCCCCCCTCTCTCTGCCCCGTTTCCTGTCTACCCTCTGGCTGTCCTATTCAATAAAGGCAAAAATGCCAAAAAAAAAAAAAAAAACTTTAAAAAAGAAAACCAACTCCTGTGTTCTGCAAGGTAAAAGAGTTCAAGTAAATAATACCGCTGTGATATCACCCATCGGTATGTGGACTACAAAAGGCTTTTGCAAAAAAAAAGGTTCCCTCTAGGCACGACCCAGCTGCCTGGTCGCAATCTTTTTCATATTACAGCTAAACAGGACACTGAATAATGTTTCTAAAACATTTTAAGCAAAAAAATAGGCAATGTATTAAAAGAATCCTGATCCATATTAAATAAATATTGTCTAGTTTGACAGTTTGGTCTGAGTTTCATGAGCCTTGTCTTTTGCTCAGGACAGACTCACAGAGAATGACCTGTCAGTCACACAATAGCCATGCCCTAACATCATGCTGTATAGTAGAAGACTTGAAGGGTCATTTTCTTAGAAGACTCAAAACAATCTGAGCTCTTTCTGCAACCAGAGAAGTCGTCCCCTGCTGGCTATTAGAGGTTGTGGCACCTCTGCATTTGCTTTACCTCTCATACCCAGAAGCTCTGTCCACATCGTCTACTGCCTGTGCTTATATAACAGTGGTTTTCCATCAGACAGGACTGTCTGATGGCAAGGTAGAGTGGTGAAAATATACTTTGATTTGATTTATTTGGATCTTTTTTGATTCACTTGCTAATCTCCAAGAAAGTCCACATGTTGGAAATATGGTGTGCACTTAAATTTTTACTCTTTTTTTTTTCCTTCAGGTGGACCTTTTAAGTGGCTAAAATACCTTTTGTGGCTGAATCTGACCACAGCAGTATATAGCTTAGCTCCCATGTTGGTGCTCCTCTCTGCTTCCCCAAACTGGTGGCGCGCCAACCGTCATTCACTGTAGGTAATACACTGACTATGAATAAGTACCTCATACAACCCCAGATTAAAATCTGAACTGTGTTTCTAAAATCTGATACTTCTAAATGTGTAGCAATTCAGTTTTGACTGCAGCTGTTCATTATTCAGCTCACATCCCAGGTAGTAGTTTGGTCATAGGAATAGTGACAACAAATGCAGTATCATAAGAAAAGACATGCACATGTGCACATACACACACACACACACACACACACACGCAAGAGAAGAACGTTCAAAAAAAGTGCACATAAATTCAGCAAGAGGATAGAAAAAAGCAGCACAAAGGTACTAGACATATTGAGAAAGCTACAACACTATGGTTGAAGACAGGCGGGAGAGAAAAGTAGGACTGGCAGACTTGTGAGGAGCGAGAGCAGGAAAACATCAGTGGAGAACTCATCACAATGCAGCGCAGCAGAGCAGCTCCCGGCCTGCACCACAGGAATCCCATCTTCAGGGCTCAGAGCAGGTAATAGGAATGCTCCAGCCATTAATGCTGGGAGAAGAAGAACAGGAAAAAACCCTGTGTTCTCTGTTGAAGCCTTAGCCTTTCTATTGCCCACCTCTGATTCAGCAGCAATCCACACCAGCACACCTAAAAGAAATGGATTAAAAGCAGTTCACAACTTGTGTGGAAGCCAACTTACATACAGTGCTTGGTGAAAAAGAGACTGAACAGCAGACAACAAGGCTGAGAAAATGGTAGGCTTTGTTTTTGTTTGAAAATGACTTCTCTCCTTTTCCTCCAATGACAAGGACAGATGGGAGCTCTGTTTACTCAGAGGGTTCCGCATATCCATTTGTTTTTAATGCTGATTGATTAAACTGGAACTACAGATAGAGGAGCATATTTTACATTAACATTGGATTATGATCCATGTACATTACACTCTCAGAAATATATTCCAAAGGGGTTCTTCCTTAACAGCTAGGGTTCTACGCAGAACCATATGGTGTTGAAAAACACTTTCTGAAAGACAGAGTTTGTCAAGAGTTCTTTGTAAGCCTAAATGTTCCACTGAGCACCATTTTTGGAAGAAATGGTTCTTCAAGGATTGCTGTAATTCTTAAAGAATGCATTCATCAAGGGTTCTTTATGCCAGTGTTTCCCATCCCTGGCCTCAGGGACCCCTGCCCTGCATGTTTTAGATGTTTCTCTGGTCAAACACACCTGATTCAAATGATCAGGTTGTTATCGGACTTCTGCAGAGGCTTGATGACGAGCTGATCATTTGAATCAGGTGTGTTGGAGCAGGGAAACATCTAAAAAATGCAAGGCAGGGGTCCCTGAGGACCAGGGATGGGAAACACTGCTTTATACCATAATATAAAAGAGTTCTCAGTTGAACCCTCTGGGTGGATTCTAGATAAAACCCTTGAGATATAATAAGATTCTCGGTAGAACCCCCTTGGTGAGTACAGGGTAAAACCCTTTGAAAATAAAAAGGTTCTCTACAGAACACCCTCAGTGTGTTTTAGATAAAACCCTTAGAATATAAAAAGACTCTCGGTAGAATCCTCTGGTAGGTTCTAGATACAACCTTTGAAATATAAAAAGGTGATCAGTAGAAAACCATGGATAGGTTCATGTTTGGACCCAGACAGTTGAAAGGTTCTGGATAAAATTCCTAGAGCAACCTTTCACAGATGGTTTAAGGTACAGCATAAGCCTTTAAAATTAGGACTAAAGGTAGGTAGGATAGCTAGAGAACCCTTTATGGTTATTTTAGCATCTTTATTTCTAAGAGTGTGAGGTTGACATCATTTATGGTTTTAAGAAAGGAACACAGAACCTACTTACAGAAGCTCTGCTTCTCAACAGTATTTTCTTCAAAGGCGTTACCACTGAACAATATCATAAAGCTAAATTTCCAGATCATTTACATTCAGGACGCCTTGGCAACAAAACCTCCTTTCAGTTCTCTCTATCGTGGGAAACTAAGCAATTTACAAGCCTATTCTTTTTCAGAAAGACTCATGGGTGGGCTGAAGCAGGTGTGTATGCACTGCATATGATGAAAAATATATTTAACAGGTTTGCTAGTTATCTTAATGTGCCGCCAATCTGTGTTGTGAGTGATGAGGAGACGAGGAAAGCTGGTAGTCTGCCTGAAAATATTCTCTATAGCAAAAGACTGCCACAGGAGGAACAATTTGGTTTCTCTTCAAAGGAAGGTGTGTGCTGTTTGCAACAGTGAGTACAGTACCACAAAAGACTAGCTGATGTAAATGATTGAATGCATCAGAGAAAAGATATTACCAGGCCAAGGCTGCTCAGGTGAGGCTTACTTTCCCTTCTTTTTTGCCTCAGTGGAAATCTTTCATACTTTTTTTTGTGCCTTTTATGTCTCTTCCAGGATGATAAAGGCTAATAGAACAAATTTAAAACATAACATTTGAAATAAAAAATGCATTGTTATGAGACCTTTTCTGCAACCTCTGCAGATTCAAGTCAGTCATACATAGATGCCAAACTGAACTAACAATTTTTTTAACCCTGAAATGGATACCTTGGGTCTTTTTGGATTCAGGATAATATTACAACCTGTCTCAATTCCCTTGTTTTATTCAGTTAGACCCTCCAGTAATTTATATTCCAAAAGCTAAAATGTCAAAATAGTGTTTCATTGTTTTTCTAATATGCTTCTCCAAAAAATATGAAGGCACCATGTGTAAAAGTACTCTTCTTTTCCTACATGCGGGTAATAGCAAGTAATGGCTCATGCCATAAACACACCAAGAAGGCGTTTCCTTATGCTACCTTGCTGTCACAGTAACATGATGGTGCAGTGCTTTTGTGTCAGGTACAGTACATGCATATCAAAGGACTTGAGCAAGGTAATTGGTAGTTTAACAAAAAACTGCAAAAGTGCCATCTTGTATGGTAAAACCTGATAAAGTGCTCTCTAGGGTACCTTCCAGTGGACAAAATGTGGTAAAATATTCTCTAAGGTGCCCTCTGATCAGTCTGTTAATGGAAACCAGAAATTAGAATTGCTTCACCATAGATGCACAGTAACTTTCAGTGCAGTGGTGCTCCAGCTTGTGCCCTTTGTAATTTTTACGCCCCTGCCCCTCAAACAGCCTGAGTTTGATACTGTATATATTGTATATGTGTTGGTAGATATCAGTACTTTTTGAAAGTAAACTTGGGCATGCATGTTTTTTTTTTTTTTTTTTGTGGAGTTGACTTGATAAGTGCAGAAAAGTTTACAAGCGAGGTTGTTGTAATTTGTATCTCATTATGTGTCACATGAGTAACAAAAGTAGCACGCACACACATTAAAGGGCTAAAATTGATTAAACAGTACCTTCTCTCATTAGAGTATGGTGTAAGCTTTTCATTATTTTGCGAAGAATACTTTGACAAAAGTGCCTAATTGAGATTCATAATTAGATTTTCTCTTGTTATGTCAGGAAAAACACACACACACCAATAAGCCAAGGTACCTACGTCAAACCATTAAAATAAGCAGCTTATATCAACATAATGGTTCTATCTACTTGCATGTCCAGCAAATAAGTCAGTTGTTCATTAATAAGGTTGGGCCCCTTCCTCCATTGCTATCAGTGCTGCTTGTCTCTCTTCCTGCTAACATAATCAGCATAATCAGCTCAATCTGTTTCATGGTCTCTTGCTACCGGTAGAGTTGAAGTCGGGCCTGCCAGCTCTTCTAGACGGCACTCACCATCACACTAGATCCAGATCAATTGGTATTCACCCAGCATGTCATTGCCTTCCTGCATTTGTCATACCCTGGCGTGGATTCAGGCACTCCCATGCCTCTGGTCATTTGGTCCTCATCTAAGTCCAAGATCATAATCAGATCCGTAATGTCTGTTTCATTCTTGAAAATGAGCTCAATGAACAGGTTAATATTCCCTCCTCTCTCCAAAACATTTCTGTTCTCTTGTTTTTTGTTAACTTTAACTAAATGTGTGCAACCCTGATCCTGACACCATCTGTTTGCCTCCTCCCTGAGCTTTTCCCTCCTCCACTCCCAGCCACCAATATTCAACAAGCATGTCCCTGCCAATAAAGGACAATCATAGCATGACTAAACAAGATTTCACAGAGACAATAGTTATTTGGCCACAACAGCAGCTAAAAATCAACAGCAAACCAACCAGCTTCTCCTCCCAGGCAAACACTGCATTCTGCTGCTGCACCGTCCATAACAACTTGGGGGTTACAGATAGATATTCATCTGGAGCTTCCCAAAGATTAGGAAGCCAAGTGCTTTGCTATGTCTTATGGTAATGAAGGGTTGTTTTTAATAAGCTGCCTGTTCTATCTCACAGGGATGTGAGACTAATATCTCAGCCTAAGTAGGAGGGTCACTCAGGTCAAATCCAGATGAAATTGCTGCTCACTTTTAATTCCGAAATCTTCAGTATCTATTGAAACTTGAAAGAAAAAAATGATTTAAATATTAAGGCCTATTCTGTGGTATTACAGTCCCAAGATAACAGCTATATTATGAAACACAGTCATTGTTAAAATCTAACTTGCGTTTTGTTCAAATATTTGCTTTTAACACAAGGTAAGGGGTTGCACAAATGTTTATTTTATACTGACTGCAAACATGAAAGTGGCAGAGGTGATATTAATTCCAACTGTCGGTTAAATGTTACTTGAATAAAATCATTATCAGATTAGATGAGGGATCAATCTCGTCTACCTGAGAAATAAGAACTCATCAAACACTACTTTAATTATCAGATGTGACTTATCAAATATGGCTTTGAGACTATTAAAACATTATTTGCTCATTTAAATAGACCAAAGTGCGCTAAATTGAAGGTTATTCTTAAAATGTTAATATTTTATCTTGATGAGAAGTTCGATCTCACAGGCTTAGCCCTCTAATGGCAGCGCTTACAAAAATACCTCCACACTTTGAAGTGAACATAGTCTCACTAGTGGGGGTTTTTCAAACTCCAAGGGCCGCTCCACAGCTCTTCGAGCACTCATATTTTGAGTGTTGTGCTTAGCATTGAGGAGAGACATCACATCTGCCCCAGAGTTTCCTCCCTCACCCTTCAGAAGGCCATCCCCTCCATTTCCAAAATTAAGCAAGTATGCAAGAGGGACCCCAGATCGATGAATGCTCATCAGCCTCGCCATCTGGCCCCAGTTTGTTTTCTTAGCAAATGAAGCTGATTATTGAGCATGGTGGCTAATGGTGGTGAAATCTACTGGGTTGCTCCTAGCTTTGCTTGGCCGTCTGAATGTTGCACAGAAATGTGTGTATCATAACAGGTACTGGAATAACCTCAGATGCAACCATTCAGTGCACAAGTGTGGTAACATAATAACTGATTATGCATGCAGGTGTTTTCAATCAGCTTTTAATGGCTTTAACACCACTGACTGGGGTGTGGCCAGAAGTGCACAGTCCATCCTCAACAGAAAAATGTGTTGGTCGAATGTGCAAGCAGCTTATTCCGACTGATATGTCTGTGTATTGTTAGGCGGTGCCTTCTAGCGGGTGTAGTTAGTATGACAGATTTATTTAAAGTTTTGAGTAACTTAAATTTTTTTATGGATATGACATCCATCATGTCACTTCCATCATGCAAGTGACATAACTTCCCTCATGTGACATACGGAACAGCTATTTTTGCCCAAACCAGAGTCAAGCAAGTATTTTGTAACCTAACCTAAGTTGGTGTGGAAATGTAACCAAACCATGACTATTTTACAATGTAAACCATGTTTTAATATCATGTGAGTTATGTCACGTGACTTACGTAACGTAGTCGAGGTCCAATAAACCTGTCACTGCTGGTACTCTCCACCAGAAATATATGTTGGTTTAGGAGAAATTGGCAATCGACCTATTCTGTCATTTTGGCATGAGGATATGTTGGAAGTGTGACATGTTTGAAAATCTCAGCCTGCACAGAACAGTGCAGCTGCAGTTTTGCTGTCCTTTGTGATTCACAGTTATTATGTCTTATCACTGGGAGCAGGACAGTGACTCCCCTGGATGCTACTAAAACCACGACTGGCCTTTCCTATTGACCCTCTCTCTGTGTATGCGATCCAAAAATGGCAACTTACAACTTCTAAATACAGAGCAGTCAATTGTTTGTATCGATCTATTAGTGTGTAAGTCCAGAGTGGGCCTCATTTGTAGCTCAGGTCAGAGATAATTGTTGTCTTGCCTAAATAATGAAAATATCAAGCTACTCGAAGTACTGTGTCAGAAACGATGCATACCCTGAACTTTTTTGAAATGGAGATTCAGTATTTCAGTGGGTTAACCACACAAAAGACACAATGTAAAGTATTCTGAATATACAGCTCTAATATCTCTGTAACTTAGTGAACTCCAGGCTGCACCAACATAGCGTGAACAAAGTGGTCAAGTGGAGTGATAATAAGGCTCTTGAGATTTACACAAAGAAAACAGAATAGATTGTATTTGGCTCACCATCTAACTCTCATAAAGCTCTTATTGTTACCCATAATGAAAACAAAATCAAGTGAGTATCTCATACAAATACTTGGGTCTCATGATTGACCATCTGTTATTATTTATGACCAACAACATTGTCTCTGACCCCAGCCATGTCCTGAACAGTGAATAAAGATTTTGACCATCAAACTGAAGATACAGGGCTCAACAGTTTAATCAGGTTAGACTGAAGAACTCTTCTGCATACTAGTAAATCCTAAAACTAAATATAGAGCTTACTCCAAGATCAAATGTAGGTTGAAGGGGCTTGAATATTGTCTTCTGAGATTGTAATGATAAATGAGTGTATTTTAGTGTTTTTTGTGTTAATTTTTGTGATTGTAATGTGTTAAATGTATGTATTTTTGTTTCTGGTCTTAATTTTTGTCTCTCCTGTGATGTTGCAACTGGAGCTGCTGTGATGCAAGAAACATTTCAGACTCGCTCTGACAATAATGTACCATCATCATCGTCGTCGTCATGTGTCCACCACATTAATGGCCAGATAAAGGATCAGTTCGTAGGATTTATCAGCATCTAGTGTTGAGCTTGCAGGTTTCAAACACCTCACCCTTCCCTTCCAAGCATGTAGGAGGAACAACAAGACTTGTAAAAAATGCAGAAGGCTGTATCTAGAGCTAGTGTTGTCCAGTCTGGGCTGCATGGTGGTGCAGCTTGGTGGCCTCCATAGAAGAGGAACTGCACCCTCAATAGATAAAAACAGCTCATTCTAAGGTAAATAAAACACAAGGATTCTTATGCTCAGGTGATTATATACTGTTGAAAACATACTTATGAATATTATATTCTATTTGTGCCATATTCTGCTCATAAATCCCATTAAATCTCACACAATGGACCTTTAACATTATAAGAAGTTAGAAGTCCCTACTGACTTGTGCATTTTTTTTACGCACAACTCAAACTGAATTGAAATTAGACACTACCATTGGCAGCCATCTTGCTAGAATACTAAAGCAAAAAGCATGATCCTACCTTCTGTGCTGAATTCAAAGCCTTTCATCCACTGTATACTGCTCCAGCCCCTGTAACCCTGAATAAAACCCTGAAAGGAAAAAATGAATAAATCATAATGAATGTTTTTTTTACAGCACTAATAGTCTTATATACCAAACATCACCTACAGTGCAAAATAGAGAAAAGCTATGCACATTCTTAGTTCCTATTCAGACTACTGATGTTTGTGAAGAGATTTTTTCAGCACACCTTCACTTTTGCACAGATTCATTCAAACAGCTGGCAGCTCTGTTCTTCCTGCTGATATAGTGTAAAATTAGGCCATGGACATTTCTCCACTTCATGCCTTTGTTAGAAAACTGCCTTTAAATACCATACTTGTGATTCAGTTTTTTTTTTAATTTGCAACATGCCCTTGAGATATCAGTGGGAAGAAGAAATAAAATCTGAGATGTGTTTACTTATTCCATAATTTTGAAATAGCTCATCCAGTGTGGGAACCTTGATTAATATTTTTTTTCAACCGGTCCCATGCTGTTGCAAAATAACCACACAAACTGCTGTGCATCTGTGCACTACAAACTGTTTTTACTGTATGACTCAGTGAGCCACACAGATTTTATGTTTGTAGAGTGACAGTGAATAGCACACAGCAGACATTGTTCACAAAGATCTTCAGACATTTTCCCTTTTTTTTGATGGTTTTCCCCCACTACTTTTGAAATGTCAAATTCTCCAGGCCCTTGAAGTTTTTTGGGGAACAGGCGATCTGGCAGTTTTGGGCTTCTGACCAGAATTATGGATATATTTTATTTCATTTCAATTATTAGGATCACAGCAGAAGTGCTGCTGTAGTGCACCAAGCACACCAGAGTGATACTCTACTACTTTTTTTTTCTCCAAGTGAGGAAATAGAATATTTTCAGTTTCCACAATTCATTTTTCAAGTGCTCGAATCATCACTACAGTGTATGGCTCCGATCTGACAGTGTGCAGTTTTTGCAGTGAGAGGCATCTTTTTCCATCTGTTTTCTACAGTATATTGATGAGAAAAGTGCGATGCAGACTCAGTCCCTAGAGAGACAGACAACTGCTCATGTGGACAGAGTGCTGTTTAATATTCTTAACACAGAGAAAATATTCATGTCAGTCTAACATTTGATCCTGATGCCAGTTATAGTTGATTAATGTACAGTATGTAAACTTGCCAGTGTAGGAACAGTGATTACATCACCTGCAATGAGCCACATTTTAAGCATGTGCCACCTACCAGAACATATTTTTTTTGTCTGATTTAGAGACCCGCCCCTGTACCTGACCTTGTGGCTATATTATCTTTTAAATTATGTCGAGCACCGCAAGCTTTCCAAGTGATTTCTTAATTGTGAGTTGTATTGTATGTATGAGTGTTTTCTTTAATGATTTAATGATTAAAGAGGCCGCTTTCAGTTTCATTTCCATGCATAAAGTGATATCACTGCAGCAAATTAAGCAGCAAAACTCAAAACAAATTGAACTTGTTCTAATTTGAGAGGACAGAGGAAACTCTGCAGTAGAAACAAATTAATCAGTTGCACTGCTGTGCATCATGCGTAAATGTGCACACAGCATTTTTCAGTCTTACTGGGGACTCGCACTATTTCCCACCCACAACCAATTCACTCATAAGCAGAATGTTAATTTTTATGACCTGGCACGTCCTTTCCACTGATTAACCACAGTGTCTGTAGCTGTAACTGTGGTCTGCACATCACTAGTGCAATACTAATGCAAATAGTGCAAATAGCACTACACCCATTATTTGGATCCCTGTTAGCCATAGCCAGAGCAGCAGCTATTCATCTTGGGCTCCACACCAAACACAATATTTGATGCATGACCATACAAAATCGCAAAAAACATCCCATCACCATAACATGCAAAACACACTATGACACAGCACAGGACAAATTAGTGAAAATTGAAGAAAAAGTACAGTGTGCTATATAAGATGGTATATTAACAATATGTAGTTACTAACTAAATATCATTAGATGAGGAGAGCTGTTTATAGTCAGATGTTTGTTGTGTGTCTTTTCCTGTATGATATGCTCAGGCACAGAGTTCCATGTATCCATAGCCCTCTACATCCACCTCCAATAGCAAATATTAAAAACTCACCAGCAGTCTACGTTGAAATCGCCTCCAATAACTCAGCATCAGTTGGCTACATATTTTAAGCTCCCACCAGATTACTCTTTATTGTCCAAGCTAGCTGTGGTGCTGCTCACTATGTCACTTATATACTGTAATCTTGGCCAGCAATACAGTCAGTTTGAACAGTGGCAGGCTGTCTTTGTTGTATTAACTTGGCTGAATGGTCTGACTCCCCCATGAAGAAGATTCAGAAACTGTAGCTCAAGTCAGCAATTTCAGTAGTTCCTGATGGGAACAGGAAGAAAAATCTCTATCCTGGCTATTTTCTGGTTCTCAAGGAAAGATATTAGGCCCATTCTACACGTATCCCCACTGACCACATGTATGGCTTTTTGGGCGCTCAGTCTAAAAGAGCCACTCGAGCTTGTGCAATCAGGTGACTGGCTTACCCCTGTAGACTTGAAAGACACTTTCAGTACTTTGATGTTTCAGTGGCTCCCAGACAGGGCGGGAATGGGCACCTCTATCTTGCATGAGTCTCAGGGTCTCTAAAAAACATACAGACACATCAGGGCTCTGTTGTTTGTCTGCTTGTACGTTTGTTTGAGGTCAATGAGACTGAGTCACTGTTGCTAACTCACCTCCTGCAACATAGTATCCGAGCCAGTGTGGGCACAGACAGAGCCTTGTAACCTTGTCACCCTGCTGTGGGTATGATGCCATACTAGTAGGGAAGAGCTGACAAGGACAAAAAAAAAATCTTAAAACTTTATCACTGCAGTTATATTCAGCCAACTGTGCAATGGAAATCAAAATGAGTCATCCTTTCGTCATCATTAGTCATCTTTTTGTAGTCAAAAATCATCAAGTTATTTCTGAATGGCTTTTATGATGAAAAATAGGAAAGAAAAAACTAAATGAGGAAGTATTTTACTCTCTAAACGGGGGTGGGCTGTTGACAGCTGACACAGCAGGGTCACACACTAAGAAACAAACTAGCACTATCGCTCACAAGCCAAGAATGACTGTTTTGTTAGCAGTTGTATTGTAGAAAAGAGAACACACTATGTAGTGTCTCAACATGACAAGGAGCCACACATTTGTGACGGACATGCAAAACCTGCACATGCAAATTTCAGTGAACTGCTCTGCAAACTTCAAACTGACAAATAAACAAAATAACTCTAATAGAACAGGTGTTATGGCCCCTGACCCCACATCAATTGCAACAAAAACACATTCAACTGTTTTAGTCTCATAAATATGTGATTTATAATAGATCAAAGTTTTAAGAAATCCAAGTGGGGGAAGCACTGAAAAATACTGAAATCAATGATGCCACAATTTCCCATTGACGCCCACGTTAAAAAATTGATTTATGCATATCTTCCCGTCTGATGTCCAAACAAAGGGTTTGGTGCTGTCCACAATTAACCAGAAACTGTGTTTTACATGAGACATGTAGTTGGATGCATTACAGTGAATGTGCAAAAGGAAATTCTTAACCTTTAGATGCATAAGTGGGTCAAAGTGAATGAAAATGAAAACAAGTTTTACTGAAAAACTAACATGTTTAAGTTTATGTTCATCCTTGCCAATCTTTATGTTGATTAGTGTCAATTTGGAGGTCGAGAATATTATGAAAGTACATAAAAGTGCTCTTTCAAGTGATATTTGCATAAATTTATTTTAAAATTATGCTATTCAATGTCATCATTTATAAGAATTAGAGCAAATTTCAATTATCATTTTAAGATGTGAAAAAGTGGTACCAGAGCATGGTTAAGAATCAACACTTTGAACTCTTTTCTTCATATGTTGTAAGTTTTATGAGCAATAAACATTTGTTAGATTTTCTGTTGTAATTTGTATGCGGTTCACCCCTTTTTTGCACAACATGTCTGTATTAAAAAAGGCTTTCTGATAGGATCATATTTAGGGTCATATTTAGGCAATTTTCAAAACTTTCCCTTCAATGAAAGATTTTTTACTCTGATTCAGAATACATTTAGGACCCAAAATGCATTGTCTGTTTATGTTACAATTTGTGTGAGATTTAGCCACTCCACACTTTTGGGTAAAATACCTTGACTATTTCACACATCATTGTCAATGAGTGAAAGAATCACTGTGCTTTTTGGTAGTTCAGTTAAGAGGTTTCTGTGTCTGTGTTTGTGTTTCTGTGTTTCGATCTGGGCTCTTCTCACTGATTTATAGTGGGTGGTACTCAGTTGTGAAAAGGTGATGTCACGTATGAGCACCAATCAGGATTTAGCATTATTCGAATTAAAACCTGATGACAGTTGGTGGGTCTTTTGCTTGTGTTGCCACGGTGCTGTCAATCAAATAAAAAAAAACCAATTAAACCCTATCCATACAATCCAGAGGAAGCAGATCAGCAGAATTTTTTTAATGTTTCACACCTAATAATTAATACCTGACAATGTTTTTATTCCTATTTTAGCTTGATTGTTCCCCATGTAGTCATGAAAACCAAACACACACACACACACACACACACACACACACACACACACACACACACACACACACACACACACACAAGGTGAAGATATAAAACTGAAGCAGTGCAAAACAACAAAGAAGTAGTTTGTTTTTTAAGTGATTCAACTGCCCAGCAGTACTTTAATTTCACCAGTGTTACTGCTGGCATAGTTTTTTATTTATGGTAAATACAACATTTTGTTTTCTCCCATAACAGTGGTGATATCCAAAGTCTGTTGTTCTTTTTCTTGTTCCAAGATGTTCTCAGCCCACACCTGTTAGTTCCCAACGACAAAACTTTCCCTTCAACCAACTGAAATAAATTCCTTTTCCTTAAATACCCTCTCAACAATCAGCCCCCTCCTTAAAAGACCTTGTTACAACCTTAAGAAAATAATTACTTTCAACGGTAGAAATTGCCCATCCCCCCAACACATCTATTGACACCAACCCTCTGGCCTGTGCCCAAAAGTTGTGTGTGTGTGTGTGTGTGTGTGTGTGTGTGTGTGTGTGTGTGTGTGTGTATGAGGCACACTTACAGATGGTCAACAATAGAAAGCAGTGCAGCAGTCCAACCCCTGCCATTCAGAGAGGTTTCCTTCATCAGCTTCCTCAATACCCAAGCTGCTTTTATTACTCTTTAAACCAGCTGCCTATTGAAACCACCCATACATTTCCAATTGAGGAATTCAAATTGAACAGCCTTGACCACCACAGAGCACAACAAAAGGTGGGGAGGATGTATTTATTACAAAAATTTGATTTTCAAATGCTAACAAGCAGCCTTGGTCAAATTTCAATTTCTTTGTTGGAGAGAATTGCCAAGCAACTGAATAAAATTTGCTGTAAAGTAATCTTATGCAAAGTGAATAATATTATTTTAACTGAAGTAACACTATTTATTCTATATTTCTCAGAATAGAAAAGTGTTCTTTATACTGTATAATAGCTATATAATGGTATATGTTCCTCCACACACATATACTGTATTGAAGTATGCAAAAGTCCAACAAGTCACTCTGAAACTTCCCACTTAACGCCACGTATGTAAGCAGATAAGTGTTAACCAATGTGTGTCTTGAATTTAAATAGTGTTAATTATTAAAATGCAATAAAAACTTGTAAAAGTGTTTTTTAGTCCTTTTATAAACTGCCCATCCATCTTTTGTAGAGATAAGAACCTCTGACATACTGTGCAACTACTTTCCATAACTCTTCTTTTGAATTTGAAAGCTTTTTACATTTTTTTTGTTCATTTCCTGACACAGAAAGGGTTAGAAAGGGTTATACATCATTCAAAGGGAAAAAGGAAAAAAAAAAAAAAAAAAAAACTTGAATAATACAAAGATTTTTGATTGGTTAAAACAGCAAAACACCTCAAACTATCAGGATGTGATTGGTGGACATACAAGCATCACTTTCCTGTTCCTGTTTGAATGATGCATCTGGCAGACGCCGGGGTCACTGGGGCCCCTTGCGCAGCAGAAGATTGCCAAGGAAACCTCCTCATCCGTTAAAATACCGTGAGGCCCTGTAATTCAAGATCAATAGCCTTGAGACAGGATGTGATGTAGTTCCCTGGTCAGCTGATGCACACTGTGTGAGTGAACAATAGCGACAAAACCAAGCGCACGTGCTCCATTGTTGCAGTGAAACTGAGACATAAGCCCTTTCCCCTGGGGCTTCCTTCCACCTCCCATCTGTCGTTGTTGTCTTTGATTGGTGGACAGCATGTGGCTCCAACGGTGTCTGAAACTATGTCAAGACCACAAAACACAGTCACCAAAAGGTATTCACACATTTAACTATGCTGTCATTACTACTGACTATAGCCACACAAATACAAAATAGGTGCTGCTGAGATACTCTGTGATACTGCAGACATAAATAAATTTCTCAGTTGAAATTATAGGCTTATTCTTTAGTTAATTTAAAATTTTGTATTATGGGTAACATTTAAAGATTTGAAAATTGAACGCTGGGTGAACAACATTAATAAGTAGTGTAAATTTCTGACATCTGAGCAATAGCTGGCCCGACTGACACTTTAGGATCATGGACAGTATGATAAGTCGACAAAGCTTCCAGGTCTGAAAAGTGAAGCCAATGTGTGCAATGCAAAGAGCCTTAAATCTGCATTCTTTCTAATGGCCCACAGGGGGCGACACAGCTGGTTGCAAAAAAAGACAATTGTATAGAATGTTTTGACAAACTGACCCCACTTCTCACTCGATTTATTATCTCAGTAACACTTTCCTAATGAGTTTATGGTCTCAGTTGCTAGTTTCAAGTCTTCGGTACAGCATGCTGTATGTAAATAAATGTAAATTATAAAATAGACAATAAAGCAAGGTATGCTTCAGGGTGGGGCTACCATGTGACTGACAGGTTATTCTCAGTGAGTCTGTCCAGTGCACCACATTGTCTATTTCTCACATAAAATGTTCTCATAAACATATTTTAGAGTATTGTTTAGTTGTAATACCTGAAAGATTGCCATTGCTTCCGGTTGAATGGAGCCAAAACAAGCACTGCCTACCACCTGCTCCACTCTCTCATGGGTACTGTGTATGCTCTGGTAATGCCAAACTTGAGGCTTCAAAATGGTAGTGCACAAACCAATGGGTGATGTCATGTGGCTCTGTCCACTAAGTCTGCTGTTTATGATTAGGATCAGTTTATTTATTTTCATTTTTTTTTGCACAATCAAGATGTTAACAGAAGCTGTAGTATAACCCCCCCCCCCCATATAAATGTGCTTTGCTTATTTACTTCACTTGCATGTCTTTACTAATGCATGTGCAATGTGACATTTAAAATCTGTTTTAACATTCATCATCTGAAAGGGGAAAGTGTCTGCTTGTATCTTAAATCTAGATACAAGCAGGAATTTGCAACAGCTAGTTTCAAAGCCAACTGCGCACCACTATGCACCTTTATACAACTGTGATATGGAAATTTCAACATGTTCTCATACCTAAATGACATTAGAGGTCACCAAAACTACTTGGCTAGGTTCAGGAAACGATCATGGCTTGTGTAAAAAAAATATGTTAATTATGTAAGTTCTCCTGGGTGAACATTTGGGTGTTTTTGACTGATCCATCCACCCCGAACTGTTCCTTACATGGACTTTGTCGCCTTTTTATACTACATGACCTCCCTCCCTCCTTCTGTCATAATTACTACGGCCACTAGAAGCCGCCACCAAACGATAAGTGTAAATATATGTCATAATAAGCTGCCTCCACTGATCTATATGGACATTTTTCTGCTAATGGTGGGCTGGGAAATTTGAAACCTCCAGTGCACATAAACTGAGAATAGACTTTTCACCTTTTCATTGAAAAGACTGTCCAGCAATTTATAAAATTAAATGCATTTGTATATTTGACTGATGATTTTTCAATGAGGGAGAAAGAGTAAACATTAAGACTTTCTGATGATGTAAAATAGCAATGTCATGGGGGAAAAAACATAACAGACAAATGATTAAAAGCAAAGTATTTATTTTAAAATATGTCTGGAGGGGATCCATAAAATATTGGTACAGAGTTTTTTTCATGTCTGAATTATATTTTACCCGACGCCTCTCAGCCAACAATTTCAAACTACTTCAAAGTTTAGATTACACCTTTACTGTGTTATGGCAAGATTTGATGCTCTCAAATTCTGTTTCACAAATTGATGTTACCAGTGAAGCCAGTGAAGTTTAATTAAGCTTGACCTCCGTTGCCACGACAAAGCATCTTAACAAATTACAGTGCTCCTGCTCAGTCTTATTTCCACACTTATATTAATCACCTCAATCAAACTGAGTGAGATGTGACAGTAGTATATGTATGCACTGTCTCTTCTGCTGTGAATAATTTATGTCTGTATGGAACCTGAAAGGTCATTTTAATCCCAGGGGTGCTGTTACTACAAGTCTTCAGCTTCCCAAAAAGCCCAATTCTGCTGTGCATTCTGTACCCACACTGGTGTCTGTTCATGATTTTGTTAAATGTAGATAGGATAGGCTATGTGGGAAATGTTATAATAAATGTACTAAAACACACCGGCAGCACCCAGACCTCAGTCCGTGCTAAAGGGTCAGACACATATTCTCTTACCGGGAATCCTATCTCTCCATCCAAATTGTTTCAGTCTGATTTGATGAGGGCTGAAGATGTCTGCAGCAGATGTCTGCCATCACTCCATTACAATGAACCACAGTGGCAGAAAACAAAACATTTGAAGAAAACAAAATGAAAAAAAAAAAAAAAAAAAATCAGCAGCAATCCAGAAATCATGACACAAGTTGGCTGTTTATCCTTCTGTCATTGCAGAGACCTTGATTTCTTTAAGGAAGGCACTTCAAGCCTGCGTCTATGTATGTGCACACGGTGAAAAGACAGGTAGCTACGGTATAGATCACTGTATGAAGTCATGACTGAGATTTGTTAATTTTGAATATTATTATTTTGGTTAGTATAGGGGAGACGGGGGACTGTAATAACCACTTTTTACACAATCACATGTGAGTTAATGTCAAATACATGTCAAAGAGTTACTACCTACCCCACTACTGGGTTGAGCTGTAACACTAGATGAATACGAATACGAATACGAATATGAATACGAAATACTTTATTGATCAAACATCTTGCAGACCAGATGGGGATGGATGGTTAGAGGTTATTTGGTGATTTAAGATCCACACTATTCAATTGATTAAAGAATAGTGAAGAATAGTGAAGTATAAAGAATAAATACTTTTGCATGAAGTGAACACTTTAAAGTGAAAATAAAACACTTTGTGTGTTTGGACTATATTCCTGAATGTGCGTGAGTCCCATAAGGGTTCAATCACTGTCACAGTTATGGCAAATGTAGATGGCTGCCCCCTGGGGTGCAGGCTTTGTGGGACAAGAACTAACAACATACACACACTTCAATCACACTTTTTTGCAAAGTGTTCTATGCACAAAACTGCAGAAATTAATTTCTGCAATTCATTTTAACAAACTGTTACAACAATCTCCACCCCAAGCAGCCATTACATGGCTAACCGTTTAAGCCAACACATCCCAAATGACAGAATAGGTCAATTGTCAGTAACTCCCAAGATGACACATATTACTGGTGAAGAGTACCAGCAGTGACAGGCTTACCGGAATATGTTATGTAAGTCACATGACATAACTCATGTGACATTACACACATGGTTTGCATTGTAAAATGGTCACAGTTCAGTTAGTTTATAGGCACAAAAACTACTAAGTTAGGTTTAGGGAAAGATCATGGGTTGGGTTAAAACAACATTAAATATGTCACATGACGGATATGACATCACAGGCAGATCTCCTGGTTCGAGAACTGAAAGCATGAGAGCGTATATGGAGACGGCATGACGTCTCCAAAGCAGCTTCATGTGTAAATAATTTATTTTAAATGAACACCTGCAAAAAGTAATACAACACATGAGCTGTAAATGTCATGCAGATATGTAGGTGGTCATGTTTTACGCTAAAGCACCTTGAAATTCTGTTATAGTTTATAATTCATTAATATCATGATCATTATTATGCAGCTGGCTGAAGTTCCTGAAGAAGGAGCTGTTGGGCAGGAGCAGGGAAGATGAGTGAGGAGCGGGGTAGAGGAGAGTCTGGCTGCAAAGCTGCACCTCAACCCGACTCAACACCCACCTGAGCCAGATTGAGGTACAGCTTCAACCCAATGCAAAATTACGCACAGGTTATCCACCCAGCATCAGGCTCTGACAGAGGTACACATACCATTGTCCTCCCGGGTCAGACTGGTCTTGTGGTCAGATATAATGATATAAGGTAATAATTGTTAAAACCTTGTTTTTCTGCCTCCCAAAAAAACACACAGACACAAACACTACAGCTGCTCCAGCTGTCATGCTGACTGATCTGTTAAAGACAATCTGACAGCTGTGATCCTGTCCCATGTGCACTTTGCAGGTCTGTTGAGATTTATTGGACTTTAGAATTCTAATAATAATTTCTGGTTCCTTATTAGTGGGAATAGTTTTACATACATACGTGTGCGTACGCTGTTTAACTTTAATGAAAGGTGTTTTTTGATTGTGGCGATGTTTGCGCACGTCTCAGCCAAGTATGAGACACACACACCGGCACGCTTTTAACTTCAATATTTACATTTAATTGCTGATAGAAAATATATTCAAAGGACACTTTACTAATTCACACTCCTGTGTAGGGAAAAAAACTTAACATAAATGAAGGTGTCCTGTGATCGTGGAGACGCGTGTGTGTGCCTTAGCCTAATGTGCCAGGTGCTATCTTGTGCAGGCAGACCAAATGCGCCACAGATTTTGCGCTTCGACCAGATTTTAGCCAGTCTAAGGCGCAAGTGGTTTTTACTTCATTGTGCCAAACACAAGACAGCAAATGCACCTGGCCATGCCTTCATTTTGCTTTCATTTTTAGACCTCCCACCCATGCCTGCACAGACCAGGCACAAGTACATTTGCTATCTTGGAGACATGGCAAAAATGGTAACTGCACTGGTGTAAGATAACAAATCCCCCTGCGCCACCAGCGCAACGGCTTTGTGCCGGGTGTAAGACAGGGCCCCCACTGTTACAAAATGTCCTGGGGTCCATTTCACAAAGCAGGTTTAGTGAAAACTCTGAGTTTGTTAACCCTGAAATGAGGGAAACTCGGAGTTTTCCGTTTCAGAAAGGAAGGTAACTCAAACCAGAGAAAGAGGGGTAACTCTAGCCTGTTTCACAAAGAGAGGTAACTTAAGCTCTCGGTCAGTTACCGCAGTAACAGACTCTATGAACCTAACCTGGTCGGGACCAGGTTTTTCTCAATGAACCTCGAGTTTCTCTCTGTCTCCGCCCCCTTTCAGCCACACACGCTATTTGATTTCCTCATTCATTCATACATTCGTAACCTCGTTCGTCTGTCAAAATGGCATGTCCTTTTCTCAACGATCCAGTGGATGAAGGAGCAGCATTACTGCGCAGAGAACTAAATATTCGTCGGGAGATTGTCATCAGACATAGATGTCCTTGCATTTCCAGACAGTTACCTTTTTGAGCGATACCGTTTCACGTCACAATCTATTATCTACATACACAACCTAATCCGTCCTTACATTTGCAACATCAGCAGCCGCAGTCATGCTCTCACATCCCATCAGATATTGTGTGTTGCGCTGCGATTCTTAGCCAATTGAAGTTTTCTGTACAATGTCGGAGATGCAGAACATCTAAAATCTGTCTTAGGGCCAGCTCCTCTGCCTCCGTTAGAGGTGGTGGTGCTGGGCCACCACCCGTTTTACAGGCATCGGATTTCTTTCTGTTGGCTGAGTAGAAGTCTGTGTTAGTTTAAATAGGCTTAATTATTTAACAGAACATGATATGGATGAAGACATTTAGGCTGTGTGGGATAAAACAACTGCACAGTCAAACAGCCACTTAATATTAGGCTACTTTACAATGTAAAACATGATCAAAATGAGGTACCTCCATGAGATTATGCCGAGGTCTTAACTGTTTGAACAATGTTTTTATATTTCATCTTAAGCTGCTGCCATGTGCGCTTCTGCCCCGCGGGATTGCACCTAAATGAAATAACTTAATAGGCTACCATTCAAACAGTTTTCCCCCTGTAATATTATTGTGATTGCAAAGGACTACATTTAAACTTACGCATTGACCCGGGCAGCAATGTTCTCCCACGCCGTCTCCCTCTCTTTGGCAGGTGCTGCGGTGTTGCACTTCTTTCTGAAGATGTGCTCAAACTCGCCATACGAGCGCATTAAGATTTCCATCTCAAGTGGGGTGAAAAACGCAGCCCTCCGCTTCCCCGTTGCCATGGTGACTCGTCGAATCGGGGCTCCATTGATGCTGGCTTTTTATAGTTGTGGTGCACGCGCTTAACTCCAGGTGAAACTACTCCGAGTTGAGTAAACCAACTCAAATCAGCTGTTCTGGAACCGAAAACTCAGAGTTTCTTATCTCAGAGTAGATCAACTCAGAGTTCAGAGTTACACTCAGGGTTTGTTGAACCTGCTTTGTGAAACGGACCCCTGGTCTCCCCTAAAGAAAACATTTTCCTGCAAAGCTCATGTCTGGGAGCTTCAGAATCAGACAACAAAACGTAATACTTTTGAGGCAGCAATGTTACTCTATCTTGTAAAATATGGCCTGATTGGAGGCCATGGAGGGTGGACCGCATCAAGTGGATAAATTGGTCATAACAGTCCTGAGAGCTCCCAACAGCTAGCAGCCGTTTATATTACTACAATATCTGCCAGAATGTATGTACTATACTTCAGTCTGTTTGTTTCTTTGTGTGTGCATGTGTGTACCTGAAAGCTGTTTCAAAAGAGTTTGTGAGTGCTGACGCTCACTGATTACCATATGTAATTTAGCTTATGATGTATGCTCTTTTATGTTATATGTTTTGTTCTTTTATATGGTTATTTATCTTCAGTTTATTTTAGTATCCCTTCATTTATATCAGTAGAAGTCTCAACTGCCACAAAGTCCCCAGTAATATCAATCACACGGCTTTGCGATTCATATTTTTTTCCAAGCTAATATTACCTTTCTCATCCCAAAATGCAGAAGCAATAATGAGCAGAAGCATCAATCCTACTTTCTGACACTTTACGCTTGAAGAAGAATTTTCATGTCAGGCAATAACCGCTAGTGAGCCTCAGCGGCACAAGCTCTGGGCTTGCGCCTACACCAAACCCTAATGGGATAGATCAGCTCTTGCATAACTGGGGGCAATCACTCACTCCGTCTCCTCTCTGACAGGACTCAGTTATGGCTTCTGGGTAATATCATTTCTGTTATCTTAAGATATCAAATTTCTGTCTTTATTGGCAAAGACCTTAGCAAATGGAGGATAGTTTGCTCTTCTCGGCAAGACAGAAGATGAAAAATGAAAGCTTATTTATCCACCTCAAAGCCCCGTTTAGGATGGAGTTCTCAGGGCTTTGGTGACATTTTTAGGGCAACAAAATATTCCACAAACTTTGGTATCATGGAGCTTTTGTTAAAGCATAACATACACTCTTCAGCTGATGAAGAACTTGTTTAGATCTTTAGATCCAGTTGGCTCAGGGGCTGTTTCACAATGCTTCATGCTCTCCTGCATGACAGTGTACGCACTTACAGTGTTAATTTACAATATTATTACCTACCACAGAATAAAATGTATTTATAAAACAAGTTTGTCACTGTCAGCAGTATATTCCATCATGAATAAAACAATGCTATCTGTCTATATTTCACTTTTAGTCTTACTAAATCAGATAGCCACTGTCAGCGAGTGTCTCAGCTCAATTATACTGTTGTACTGTTTCCATTTTAACTGTCTGTCTGTGAGTGCTGTACAATTTTAGGAGATAAAATGTCCCAAGATGGCTTATTTCTTGTACATTTTGTGTTTACTTTAAGGGTTATCTATTTGTAATAATAATGCTCAAAACAATACAGCTGTACATATTGTTTTTTATGTCTGTGCTTCTGCTTCCAGGCTCCTAATGTCTTTATCCATATCTATTTTAACATTAATATCCCTCATGATCTCTGCTATGCACAAGCCTGGAGGGGATCATGCGTTTGGTTGTGTGTGTGAGTCAGGAAGGGTGCTAAATAACACTCTAAAATTAGGGTAAATTTTGGCAAGGGGAAAAACTGGCCATTTTCAAAGGGGCCTACTGACCTTTCATCTCAAGTTATCTTAATGAAAATTGATTCTGTGGGTAAAACACGTTCTCAAGCCAACTAGTCACCAATGATTTGTCACACTGTTTCACATCTGATACTAAAGCACAAAGTATCTTTTAGCAGCTGTATTTGATGCATCCACAAAGCCTTTTCAACATGTTATTAACATTATAAAAGGGGCTTTTAACATGCGATTAATGCTGTGAGACAGTCACAGTTTGGGTAGGTTTAGGCACTAAAATTACTTGGTTTGGTTTTGGACAAGACCATGTTTGGGGTTACAGTAACTCTTACTCTTATACTCTCCCTCATGCTGAAGGTCAGGTTTAGTACAGATTATGTATATGTCACATGACATCTGTGTCTTGTAGAACAAAAGTCACATGACAAAAGTCAGCTGTCATGTCAGAGAAGTTCTTTTTACATGCAACACAAATGTGATATTTTAACCTGTTCAAAATATGGTGTATTTAAACAGTATTAGAATTGCGTAAATTTGATATGACTGGAAAGCTGAGACTCTTGTGGATTCAGTGAGCCCAGTTGTTTACATTTGTGATGTTTTTTTTTCATCATAGTAGGTAAGTCATATCATTACAGTGAGAAAACTTTTTGCAGCTTGAACAAGATTCTGGTTACTTGTTGGAATTAAATTCAGTTACAGGGAGCGATCTAATCAGGTCTATGTTAAAACATTAACCTTTTGAGGAGCCACAACTTTCACTGGGACATGCAGACTCTGACCTTTGAATAGGCAACATCATGTGAAAATTATTCAGAATTTAAGCTTTTGTGAGCTTCTCCCTATTTCTATATCTGTTTTATTGGTGTAAAACTGTGTGGTTGCTATGGATGCTCTAAATAAATAACAATGTTTAAATTGGACTTATTGTCCTGTTTATTGATTCCTTTTTATTAAGTCTACACAATAGGGAGAACCAAGGACACTCAGTTATAATATCATTACAGTATTCCATACATCTTAAATAAAACTGAGACTATACGAAAAATGCATAACTTTGTGTGAATAGACTTGCGGTGGCATTGCTGTGGATGCTCCACCATCTGTTGCCTGGTGGAGATGTGCACTCTACTGAGTGCACTCTTCCAGTTTTACTGTTTTACAGCCTTGTTTCATGAGCCTAGTACCTAACAATGTAGTATAATGTTATTTTTTATTTTTGTTCTGCATGCTTATAAATGATGAATAACTTTATAATTTCAATCTTATGTTCTGTTTTTAGGGAACCTTTGTAGCAAACGTCCAGGACTACAGATGAAAAATCTCACATGGGGCACATACAGCAATGTTTATTCATGTGCAGCATCCCTGTTAATTAAACCAATAGATACATAAATAAAAATATAAAGAGAGAGAACACTGCAGGTTACATGATAACAGTGGTTGTTACATCGACTTAGCTCTTCATCATTTTTCTCCTCAAAGTGAAGTGACACAGAACTGTACTGTAAATTGGTACTAATTATGTGGCATTTTTTAAACACACACTGTGTAAAAAACAGGTGATCACATCACGAGTTGATTCATTTTCTTTACCCACACCCCCCACTTGTACTATTTATTTACTTTTATTGCCACAGATTGCTTTACAGAGCCCACAAATGAACAAAAAAGAATCAAAAACCTTAGAAGGAAAGTTGCAGCGAGAAAATATAAACACTACTGTCGTTAATGCTGCGATGAAGCCTAACACACTGATCAGAAGACTTTTAGTTCAACCAAAAAAAGCCATTGATGTCAGATCTACTGCTGTGTATGAAATCTGCTGTGCTAACTGTGAAAGCACTCTCTCCACACTTCCGTTGGCAAGCCAGGGTGCTGTTTCAGTGTGAGGCTGGGGGAACATAACAGGGAGACTCACTGTGTTGAAGTGTTGGAGCAGCACAGGAGGAACTAAATCCACCCATCTCATCATCATACAAATAGCAAACCAAAAATCCAAAGACCAAGGCAAAAGGGACATTTTTGACTCTTAAGTGGTTACCCTCGCCACTGAGCCTTGATGTTTTGTTTGTGTGAAATGTTGTTTAAGCTGGACTGTCTTACTCTTCAGGTTGACCTTCAGTTGAGTAACAGGTAATGGAGAATTAGTCTTTTTAATATCTATTGACTCAGCCTTTTCCCTGTTGTTTCTGCCATTGTGGAAGCTTGTGACTCACCTGGTAAAGAATCAGCAGTCTCAACCATGACATCACTGGCCTCACAGTGGATCCAATCAGCTTTGGCTTGAAAGCACCGCCCTGCTGCCCTGACACCCCTGAGGTGTCCTTTCTGCCCTCACAGGCCCTCGACGATGAGATGACTCATCCACAACCTGCTACACAGCGACCCAAAACAAAAACTACCCATTACATTCAGCTTTTTCCTATCAAGAAAACAAAAATTATAGCCTGGTGGCAACAAAGGTCATAGGAGGAGGGTGTCTCCAAAATCATTAGAATCCAGCCTCTCAACTGAGATCATATCCACATATCCACAACACATTTCACAGGAATGGAAAGAAAAACATGAATTTGTTTTTTGAGATACCTTCATGGTCACAGAAAAATGTTACCTGATGGTGCAAAAACCAAGGAACAACAAAATTCTGTTCTGCTCAAATATTTTTCAGGGCTTTTTTTAAAAACAACAATGTGCATCATTTAGTGAGGTCCACTACTCTTTTCTCAATAACTCAATACTCAACATTTTATTTATTCAAGTTAATTTGATTTAAAATTTCTAGAATTTAATTTCAGAACATTTTAGAACTTATAAACACAAGTTCCTCTGACTTGAAGTTTTTTTACTTGAAGTGTTAAGTTGAATGAATGTACTGTACAATCAGCTCATGAAATAAGTTTCTAAAGAAATTATCAGCATACCACCAAATATCACCTGATTATTTTGACTTGCTCAGATTTTGTTGGTTTGGTCCTCTTTCCTTACTTTTGGATAACTAGGTTACATAGTTAAATTGTGTCTTTTCTGTCTCTTCAACTTCAGTCAAGACACTGACTTTTTAAAGTTAATTAAGAAAACAAGCAGGGTTTTTTATATATATATATATATATATATACACACAGTGTGTTTGAGATTGACCTAAAGATTCTCCAAGTTAAGTACCAACACAATTTGATTTGTATTTCATTGCATTTTATGAAACTCAGAATATGTAGGTGTTTTTAATTGGTTCTGTCCTCTGTTGTGCTCTGTTACCCTGCCTTCTAGTAGGTGTACATCTTCAGGATAAGTAAGGTTAAGTAGCAATATGAATTTGTTGTATGAGCGGAATACTTGTATTGAAAATATTCAACAGTCAGTTCAGGTTCAGTATTATCCCACGCTTTTCAACTGTAATAGCCTTGTGTTTATTTTATTTTAGTTGTTTATTTATCAGGGACAATGTGCAGTCATTCAGAGGGCTGTTACAATATCAGATTTTCTCTACACGATTATCAGGGCCAAAAGAATTTTCAATATTATCACTATATACATAGAAAAGTTGTCAGATTCATCTTTAATTTTGTTTAATGTGCATTTTGCCTCTTTTTAGCAAATTAAAATCAGTCAAAAATGCGAGTGTAAGAAGGTGGAGAGAGAGTCTGTAACCATAACTGTACACAAAGTGTACAAAAAGTGCAATTTCACTTGATGGACCAAGACAAAGCGAGAATAGAAAGAAACTGAAATGGTATCCAGTGTGTTTAAGAGGCAAGGTTTATTGCACAATATTATTAGGATGTTTATTATTGACGGCATATCAATATTTCACTTTTTAATTATTCTGGTCAATATCGTTAATACAAGTATATCACAATGCCTCTAGTCATTGACTTCATCAGCAGTTGCTAGGCAGGTAAATTCACCAAAGGATTATGGCAACAAGCGTTGTAATGTAAAGTCAAGCAGGCTGATATTACTGTATATGTCATAAGAATGAGATAAGAGACAGAGATGAAGATTTTACACAAGAGCCCCAAGAGATCAGACCATATTAAATAACTGCACAATTATCGTAATTAGGTTTATATCATCACCCGAATGTATGTATGTGAAAAATCTATATACTCTGTGCTACAAGTCTATATTCATGCCTGGGCACGAACAGAACGCACTCTTCTGAGACTAATTTGCCCACCTACTATCGCTAATTACATGCTGACAAAAACACAGCTGGCAGTAGTGTGTAAAGGGACAGTAATGCTCTACAGTACGAGCCAGGTTAGTACTGTGTAGATAAAAAAAAAAAAGTCAGACCGTACCCCGAAACTCTGATGCAAGTATGAAAGCTCGTTCACTTCCTTTGAGTAAAATCATGCTTCATAGTATCATATCCCCATAGCTTCTTGGCTTTTTGCTCTTAATGTGAGAAACCACACGTGCTGGGACCCTGGGCTGAATCACATATGAATATTTTAACACATATTACATACAGTATGTACTCCTGTATGTATATTTCATTATGTATGAATTTCTGATCTCTCAGCATTCTGTATAGTTGAAAGTGATTAGTAGGCATAGCCTTGAATACCAGTACTCGCAGAGATAACAAGAAAAAATGACTGAATATCTCTGTATGTATTTTTCAGAAAAAGAATACAGAAAAAGAATATATTTCACTGTTTAATAGATCTGTTTACCAATCTTGCGGCCATCATGGTATTTGGCAAGGTTGGAGCTCCTTCTGTGGGCTGACACCCTTTGATGTCTCCTTGCTTGTTATTTAGGCCTAAATACCTTGAACTCCTCCAGGGATAAATAAGTTCCTCAATCCTCCCCTCTCACGCTGCCACAGAGGATAAATTATATACAGATCTAGTTCTACTTCCTCTCATCATAATAATATGCTTTGCATGGCTTTTCCACTTCATCTAGAATCATGGTAATCCCTGTGCTTCTGTGTAATTATCTCTCCTCTAGGCTGATCTCAGTGCTCCTCACCTGCTCAGCCTAGTCACATTACCTCCTCACTTTTATCTATGACTCTTAAAGCTGCTGCCAAGGGTCCTCTTAACTCACCCCGCAACTTTTCCCTTTGCACAACCCCTCCCCGACACACACCCTCTCTCTGTATCTCTCGCTCCTATTCCCCCGTTTCTCACTCTATCCTTCAAGAGGATTGTGATTAGCAGAGAGAGAGAAAAAAAAAACAGTGCTTCACGGCAAATTTGTATTGCGGGTATATCCCTCATTAATTTCTCAACCATTCTAATAAGTGGAATGAAAAGAAAATAATGGAAATATAATTTGCTAAATTGACAAGGAGTCATTGGGTACCTGGGGGAACGAGGGCTGTTCTTTTCTGTTATGCATATTATCATACCATTCTGGCCTATTCTTGTGGCTGACGCTAACTATTACTCCAAGAGAAGATTTCCTCTATTCTAAAGCTCCGTTAATTCATCCTGCTTTTATCCAACGGCAAAGAAAGATATTTTATTTTTTATTCCCAAATGTCCAACAAAAAAATTAAATGATGGACACATTAAGCACTGTGACAGATTTTGTATTGGAAGGAATATTTCTGACAGTAATTTTTGTTGACTAGGGTATATTCTGCCCACATGCATCTTTCAATAGTTGTCAAAAAGAAGAATATTACAACAGTGAGGGACAGCAATTACCTTCAAAAAAAGTGGAAAGGTAATTCAAAACAGAATTTACAAAACTTTGACACATAGGTTTACTAGGAAAAGAAACATCCACATTGGGTTGCACCAACAAAGATTAATTTAATCTAAGATTAGTTATAATCAGAGTTTAGCAAAACTATGTTTAAAATGAGTAAATCCAGATTTAAAATTCAGAAGAGCTCTGTTGTACAATTAAAAATTAACCTAAGTTTAGTAGATCCAAGTTTAGTGATGTAATTAAAAATTAAATCAATCAATATGGAGATGCATGCTTACCCAAATGTAAATAAACAAATCAATAATAAATCAACTTGAGTGCTATAGGGACTTATAAAGGAGGGAGAAAAATGTAAACTGTTGGCTGCTATGTATTCCTTAAAAAAATGTTGTTTGCCAGCAGCCCAAAAAGAAAAAAGAGTCATAGTGTTTGCTACACTGTTTGCTAGCTAGATAATAAGTGAAAACAAAAAAACAAAAAAGGTTGTGTTGTTTGCGAGCACGCTAAAAAGTTAATTACACTAAACTTTATATTGTTTGCTATAGCCAGCTAAAAAGGGAACAAAAGATTACATTGTTTGTTAGCTGGCTGAAAAGTTAACTAAACATTATATTATTTGCTATAGCTAAAAATTTTGTTAGCCTAGTTAGCCTACCCATGATGGCTTAGCAGGGAAACTCTAATTTCTCCTCCTTGAGTCTGTCACTTAACTTTCTGTAAAAAACTTTATTATTTCTATTATTTTTTTAATTATTTCTATATATCTTTATTATTTCTCAATCCAACAAAAAAAAAAAAGACACTATTTAAAAGTTAAATCTCCTCAAGTGTAAGTTTAAAGTTAATCCTGGATCAAAGTTCAAATTTAGGTTTAAATTTTTGGTGCATCAATATTAAATTTAATCTAAGTTTAGAGTAAAAACTAAACTGAAGTTTATATTTCATCTTTCGCATGCATGCACGCAACAGTTTGCCGAAGCGATTGTAAGCGAGCAGGATGGGCAGGCATCAGTTGTGTGTAATAAAGCAGATACCTGAAAGTACAAACAGCAACAGAGGAGATAAACTACATTTCAAAGCACAGAGATTCAGTCAGAAGCTACAGAAGTACTGAGAGCTGAACATAAAGAGATTTTTAAAAATGTCTTTCCCTCTGCTCTCGCTCACTTGTTTGACGGGGAGAAAAGGAGGATCGTCACGGGTTGGCCAGGGTCAGGGGGACATTACTGCATCCTGCTTGGAGGCAGGTTGGGCTCACTTTGGCTCCACCTAGTTTTCTTGACCCTCTGCAAAAGCCCCACGATGGACATGAATGAATGCAACTGAAGGTAAAGTCAAAAGTGACCAGCATGTTGCTCATTAACTGTACTCTTTAAGATTCTCTTTCTGATTATTCAGTTTTATAGAGAGTTTTCCTGCAGAAGTTTCTGCCACCGATTCAGGGTTTCACCAAAGGAACGTGCAAACGCGGCTGCATTATTAGAACAGCCAATAGGAATGCTTGGTCTCTGAGATGACCAGTGATTGGTTTAAATCTACCATCAAGGGTTAGATTTCCTAAAGGCTGAAAACAGAGCCGAGGCGTAGATGTCTAGTTCTCTCTCAGACCGATTGATTCACAATATGCTGGAAGGGTATTATGGAATTATTGCTCATTGATGCCAAAAAAAAAATGTTGCCTATCACAGCTTTAATTTGAAAAAAAAAAAAAAAAGCTTTAAAAAAGAAAAAAATGAAAAAGAAAATTCTCAGCCATAAGTTTATGAGGCACTTTATGGGGCCCTACATAGATTGGGGCCTAAAGTAATAGGAGACCTTTGCCCAGTGGTATAAGTCCACCCGGACTAAGACCATCTAATATGTTACCTGTAAGTCCCACAAGTGAGAAAGCTAGTGTATATACAGTATGTACTTGTTTTTAAGCATTTCAGCAGGCTCCAGTTCCAGACTGTGGTGGCTGATTTAAACAGGTAACTTTGCGGAGGGCCAACTGTGTTTGTGACTTTTTAGTTATCCATCATCTTGTTCAAATAGCTTTTCATGCCTTCAAACAGGCTAACAATTAAACAGCTTAATTCAATAGTCTTAGAAGTTCTTTTCATTACTTAAGGCATTGAATACTACGTCATACTGAGAGGTGACTAACAGTGCCTGGGGAATGAAGTCAGCATTGACTGGCTGGACTGGAGGCGGACAGTCTCCAGACAGAGATGGAGTCTGAACTTGGACCCCTCTCGAGCATTCGTGATATTGATTAGAAAGTACACACTTAATTTTGAACAAATTAAATTGTTGAGTAGTTCCAAGTATTGCTTGCTGGCGCTGTAACAGACGGGGGCAGACAGGACACAATAACTTAAAAAATAACTTAATAAAACTGTAAATGTACTTGTTATTTCTTTTAAAAACAACTTAAATGGAACCAAACTCAAGTAACAATCACCACTCAAGGCTACAAGAAAAGTTACACATAAATAAAGCAACTAACAAAGTGAACATACAAAGTCTAACTCTAAGAGTGCACTTCACCATTCCAAAACAACTGTTTTCACTGGAACTCTCTAGAATGTATACATGTATATTCCCCATATTACTAATATATAACTAATATAACTAATTATGTTATTTACAGGCATTTAATCTGCAAGATTTGATTGCCTTGAATAACCTTATTCTGTCTGCCGTTGGACATTTACAACAATGGACCTGTGCATGTGTTTATTACAGTCGTGAGGTAAAAGTTTACAGCAGTCTTACGCACCAGTGTTGTGAAGAAGGTCTCTCCTCAGGGATAACACGAAGGGCAGAGGTGTTAATTATTCTACAGATCAGCGATGTCAGCATAACTCTCTCATTGCTCCTAATTGTCCCTTTGGGGGCGCTCAGGTCCTCATTATGGGAGCACTTTATGTCAATAACATCAACATCAGTGTTGATGTTATTTTGCTGAAGTATTCTAGTAGCATTTAGACATTTTTAAATGTTTTATAATGTCTGTTTCATGCATTGGGTCATTCTTCATAAATGATGATGTATGTTGTATTAAAATTAATTAAAATATAAAATGTAGCTTTATTAGATGCCAGTTTTGTTTACTTAAAATGACCAAATTATGCTTGTTGGGCTTTTGCCTTTTCTTTAATGTGTTACATAGCTTTTTTGTGAATATAACAGGTCTGCAAAGTCACAAAGACCAAAGTCAGTGATCTCATATGATATCAATTGCTGACCCCTGAATTAAATCGAATAAAAATCATATCATGGTGGACTATACAATATTGTATCATTGTCCAAAAATATCTGTATAATATCATATTGTGATGTCACATGTGATTTTCACCCCTACCTTCAAGCAGGCAGCCCTGTTGTAAAGGAGATGCAAATCCCTGCCATGCTGGGCTTACATGCTGAGTCAAACTAAGTCAAGCCAAGCCAGCACGTGTGTATGGAAAATGGGTATAAGAGACGGGAGATGGAGTGTTTCAGACAGAGGGTGAATAAAATTGCTGCAGTTATGGCCAGTATGAGGGAGAAAAAGGTGTTTGTTTGTTTTTTTTACATGAAAGCATGTAAAGCAATTGTAATAGAAACCAAAACAAAAATAAGAGTTTGAAAATGAGGATTATGTGACCAGTTTAAAATGTAAAGTGAAAGAAAGAAAGAAAGAAAGAAAGAAAGAAAGAAAGAATTTCCCAAGAAAACAATAGTCTACTTGCCTATTGAACCCAGTGGAATCTGCTGAATTATTCTTAGCAGATCTTTCAAGTAAAGAAGAATAAATATTTGAATATGCTCCTCTGCTTCTCCCTATCATGACTCAACAAACGAACAGAGGGAAGCTCAACACGATGCCTTGAGACACACTGTTTAGATCTTTGCTCTCCACACTGTGGAGTCAAATCTTTCTACACTAACCAGAAGCTCCACCTCCCCAAGGCACCAAAAAATTAAATTCACTATCCTAAACTCAAATATTCTTAAACTCAGACTTGTAATCAATTATTTAAAGTCATTAGAACTTTGTATTTCTATTTTAGTATTTCTTGCTGATTTTCCACTTTTAATAAAAGTTTTTGGACACATTTTGAACAACCACTGGTACTTCTGACATTTGGAGAAAAAAAAAAAACTGGTCATTACAGTCATCAACTTAAAGGGATAGTTTATAATATCTTGTGGAGCTGTCGATATTCGGTGTATTAACTACGGGAGATTAAGTTGGCATGCCACCACTTTGGAGAAGCAGAGAGGAGTACCAGCATGGAATCTAATATCAGTTTAAGTATATGTTATATTTAAAATATTTTCACCACTTTACCTTGCTGTCAGACAGGTTTTTCTGATGGAAAAACTGTTGTTTAGTAAATATTGCTCTTTCCAAAGCAACCGGAGCCCTGAAGGAAAAAGTGTGCACTGTAAAAACAAAAGTTGTGAATACTCCAAATTTCAAGGCAACTGTCTTCATTAAGTTTTGAGTTTTGAATCAAGTTTTGCAAGTTTTGAAATAAACTTTTTTTCCCAACCTATAATCTTTTGTTGAGATGATTTACTTTTCTTTTAAAAAACTGAATCTTTGAGTTTTAGAAATAAAATAAATCACATTTCAAATTGTTGAGTAACTTTATACATGTGACAGTGAATAATGATTAATAATTTAATATTTTCAATTGCAACCATTTAATTTTCAAGCACCTAAATAATGTCAGATTGGGTGCACCATCACTGTGCACAATCTTTGAAATACAGAATTCTCTGGGTTTCTTAAACTCAAAGATTCAAGTTTATCTAAAGAAGAAAAGTAATTTATCTCAAGAAGTTTTTTTTTTAGTTTATTTCAAATCAGAGTATGAGTTTGACTTAAAACTCATACATTTTGTGAAGCCAGTGGCCTTGGAATTATGAGTTTTCTCAAGGTTTTTTTAAATTATTATTATTATTATTTTTTTTTTTCTTATTTCATGTAAATTTCCCTCACAAAACACAGGAGTTGCTGGTCTCCCACTGTTTTGATCTGGTTGTGTTATTGTGTGACTTCAGTGTTTTTAAAGATTAGTTTAGATTCACCAAGTCTCACAATAACACAAACAAATTAACAGATCAATTTAGTGGTATTCCAGCAACTCCCATGTTCTGTGAGGTAAAATTACTGTCTAGTGGCTTTGGAGAGAGTGATGTTTGGATATTTGACTACATAACGGGTTTGCGGTTCGAAAAGGCTGGCTGGTAGGAGGGTAAAGCTGTTAAAATGTTAGAAATATAGTGTACACTTAAAACTAATAGCTTTTTTGTTGTGGACCTTTTTCTTAAGAAGTTAAAATTTATCTTGCTGCTGACCCTGTCAAAAGCACATTGCTTAGCTTTCCACACTGCTACTCCTCTTTGCTTCTCCAAACTGGGGGTGTGCCGACTTCCGTCTACTGTAGTTAATACAGTTGGTTGGACAACAAATAAAAGCAGTCTGCCTTTAGTATTTCTGACAATAGTCTCAACTGTGCAGTCACTCCTCAGTCTAGTCCATTGCTCTTGCTTAAAGCTATGACAGTGACATTCATATTATCAAACATTCCTATAAAACAGTACATCTTTTTTTTTTTTTTATCAAAATGCCATTTGTGCAGATCTCTAAATTTGACAAAGACATATGAAATATATTGTAAATGACAGATTGTATCAATCCAGATGTCAATTTTTATGTTAAAAACGCTCTGTTCATATGAAAGGAAATGGTAATACACAAAAGTGGCTGACAGAAACAGGAATTTGTTATTGCAATTTGTCAACAGCCCAACACTCTATCAATCGACTTGTCAACAATAATTATTCTGCTGCCATCGTTTTCGGATTCTAACAAACTGCTCACATTCTAAATTACTGACAGGGTATTTTTCCTGTTTCAGCAACACTGGGTTAGGCTGCTGGCTTAGTCATATTTTCCCTTGATGCATATCTACAGTTTCAAAGGCATTCTTCTCAAACCATGCATTTGACAGAATTGTTTATTAAAATGTATGATTGCTCGGTTCGTCCTGCATTGAAATGACTCTCATTGCTCATCCAGATCACATCAAGATAATGTAAAAAGTAAACGTCAATAGCTTCTTGTCTATTAAGCAAAAGACTAAAAGCCAGGCACAGTAAAGGTTACTTCCCCGTCCCCTCATCCTCCCCACCCCCGTGAGGTCAATAGGCAGACGTGGGTCTTTGAGGATCAAATTGACATTGTAATTTGCATGGCTCATTTAGATTATTTTAAGGTTACAGTGTACTTAAAAGCTTGTGTAGGCTAATTGAAACAAAGCCATATAAATTACATGAGGCATTTTAAAATCCGTAACACTTCACTATGAATTACATTAATATTGCTACTGGAAACAAGAAGCCTGTGTTAAAGAGGAAAAGGTGCTTTATAGTTAATAAAGTCCACATAGCCCACATTACACTTAGTCTTTACTCTTCTATTTTAATATTGGCATAGAGATGCTTTTATTCTGTTCAGCTTTCTTTTTCATTGTATAGAATTTTAACCAGTACATCATGTGTGTCCTTGACCTTTTCAAAAATTGTGTTATTGAACATAATAAGTTAGAGAAATATAGTGTAAACAGTGATCCACTGTATCATTGCAGGTCACAGAGGACCCACTTGTTGTACATATATTTTTATTAGTATAAAAGGTTATACATCAGTCCATCTCCTCATAGGGACCTTTGTGATATTCCGCTCTACAGCTGACTAAACAGTACAGCACAAATGTATGCATTGATGTAGCACAACTGATTGAAAACGGTGGAAATGTCAACCAACATGATGACACAGTCTTAGGAATTATGCTCATGTTGGACAAACCACCCATGACTCATGTCAGTGGCACACACTTCCATACAGGAGACCTGAATTCACATCCCATCACTAACCTGAAGTTACTATTTACTATTTTATTAGCTGTAGCCACAATCTTTCCCTAAATCTATCCAAATGTTTTAGTTGTCTTATCTTATCATGACACAGTAGTTTTGTTAAGTTTACACCTCTTTACCAGTGGCGGTGCAGTCAGGGGAAAAGTGGGACACAGAGCCCAACGGGGTAAAATGAAAACTTTGTTTTTGGTTGCAGCTTCTAAGTAATTAGTGTCACAATCTCTGAATGATTTAGCCTCTTAAGGCAACAGCCAATTTGTTGTGGCTTCCTGTGCAGCCAGTGGATATCCAAATAATTGATATCCAAGCCAAGACTTCCTCCTCTGCGTGCCATTCATTGTTTACAGTTCGATTAGCAACTTGAAACAAGAAAATTGAGCTGGAGGCTATAAACAGATATCTGCAAATGAGTGCAAAAGCCAATAAAAAGCTAAATCGTCATCAGATGATAGTTGTTGGGTTCTGAGATTGCATTTTAGCCAATTCAGATATTCATATAAGGCAAAAAAAGTAAATAAATAAATAAAATAAAATTAAAAAAAAAGCTATGCAGTACCAGTCAAAAGTTTGGACACATCTTCTCATTCATTGCTTTTAATTTATTTTATACAAAATGGTTCAGATTATACCAACAGTGTGCAAAGGTGCCTTAAAAACAAAGTCTAGCTGCTTTGAAGTATCCAAAATATAAAAGAGAAAAATCTTTTTCCCACTTTCAGTTCAACAGGTGTGTAGGAGAAAACCGTGGGTTGACAATAAAAAGCAAAAAGACTCTGGCACACTGTCATCTGTTATTAAGTCGTTGATTGCAAGTGCAGAGGACAATGTGCAAGAGTCTTTCATATTTTAGATTTTTAAAAAGCAAAAGCATATCTTGTCTTGTTTTCACATCGTTTGCTTCCCACATAATTTAATATAATTCCATATTTCCTAGTTTTGAAGTCTCAAGTGATCTACAATGTAGAAAATAAAAAATAAAGAAAAAACACTGAATGAGAAGATGTGTCTAAACTATTGACTGGTAATGTATAACAGCCTACCTTGATTTTTTTCCAATGTGTTAGTCTTGCATTCTGGTCCTGTTTAATTATTTTCTTTATATTTGATCTTCAAAAAATCTTTTTCAAAAAAGGAGTCACGGAAAAAAGGTGTGTCACGTTATGTCAATCTTGTGAGCGCAACTAACTAACACTCTTTACCTTAGAATGGTTTAAATTTGTATTGGTATGTTGACAAAGCAAAGCAAGCATTATTACATGTCAGACTTTGCATTTAAAGGTTAAAATTTATTTTTGTATTTTTTTATTTCTTTAGGAAAGGTGATATTTTTATTACGCATCTTTCAAAAAGCTCTGTGGATGTAATTTTTTTAATTGTTTATATAAAAATATTAACATCTGAGTACTGCCCATAGGACTGATATTAACAGACACATGTAGGTGTAAGGGTTAGGGTCTTGGACCTGCTTCTCCTTCCTGTCCTTGTACTGGCGCTGATGTTTGGGAATGAGGGCCTTCTTAAATCGTCTCCACAGAGACGGTTTTGGTGGTCTCTCCTGGACTGGTGTGTCCTGCATAGTGTTTGAGGCCTCCTGGAAGTCATTTGGAGTCTCCTCTTTGTTGTTTGGAATCTCCTCATTGTGTTTGAAGTCTCTCTTGTTTTGAGTCTCCTCGTTGTTTTGAGACTCCTCGTTGTTTTGAGTCTCCTCATTGTCGTTTGGAGTCTCCTCATTGTTGTTTTGAGTCTCCTCTTTGTCGTTTGGAGTCTCCTCATTGTTGTTTTGAGTCTCTCATTGTCGTTTGGAGTCTCCTCATTGTTGTTTTGAGTCTCCTCTTTGTCGTTTGGAGTCTCCTCATTGTTTGGAGTCTCCTCTTTGTCGTTGGGAGTCTCCTCTTTGTTGTTTTTAGTCTCCTCTTTGTCGTTTGGAGTCTCCTCATTGTTTTGAGTCTCCTCTTTGTCAATTCCCATTTCAGGGACATTGTTTGGCGTCTCCTGAACATCATTTGACATTTCAGGGATGATGTTTGGTGTCTCCTGAATGTCTTTTGCCATTTCTGGGATGTCAGCTGGTATATCCTGGATCTATTGTTTGATGTTTGCTCACACATGTGCTTGCTCAGCACCTCCAGAGTTCTCCGCAGCTCCTGATTGATAATTTCCTGAACTTTAAGCTGGGAGGCAAGCTCGAAGTTGGTGGTGGTCTTCTCCCCCAGCTGCCTCTTTAAGTCATCCAGCTCTTTTCTGCAGTCCAGTTTGTATTTCCTCTCCATCTCTATGTCCTGCTCCAGGGCTTTGATTTCGGCTCGCAGTCTCTCCGCCAGCTTCAGGTCCTTGTTGACTCTGTCCTGAAACTGATGCCAGACTTCCTCCAATTCTTTCTTGAGGAGGCCTGTCTGGACCTTTTCAGCCTCAAACTGGTTTTGTGCGTCTTTCAAGCCTTGACGAGCTGCTCCTTGGTTTTGTTTGAGGAGTCAGACTCGTCCAGGGGCTCCACTGAAAGACCTCTGAGCCTCTCCACCTCCTGTTCAAGCTTCATCCTTAAACTCTTCGCCTCCTGCAACGTCTTCTTTGCCTCCTCTAGCTTGGTCCTGTCAATGGCTCTGTTGTCTTCTGCCATGATCCTCATCTCCTTTTCCTGCCGGAGAAGATATTTTGTTTCCTGCAGGCATTTTTTCATATTGCTCTCCTCTCTCTCGGGCGTTTGATGAGTCTGAGCGTCTGGCTGTGTGGGGAGCTTCGTGTCTTTCTCTGGCTTTATGTTGTTGCTGGTGCCAAAGAATATAGCTCTTAGCTCAGCACGTTTCTTTTCCAGAATGTCTTCTGCCCTGTCCATGATCTGGGCCTGCTCCTAGGGGCCTGAGAGCAACTCAGTTTTAGTTGTGTCCTTGTTTAATGCCATTCTCACTAGAAATAGTCGTTGTAGAGTGTTTTCGGTTTGTTTCTTTTGCTGACGTGTCTTTCCAACAATTTTGTTTCACACTAGAAATACTGTTCTCGTTGTAATGTGTTGAGGGGTCTCTATAATAACGTTGTGTGTATCTGTGAAGTGTCAGTGTTTGCCAACATTCTATGAGGAGTGGAATTTAAAAAAGAAAAAAAGAAAAAATGGCAGTGATAAAATTAATGTGGTTACAAATGTATGTCAAATGAAAAATGAAGTGATAAATTATCCAGTGATTGGATTAATTTAAACCTGATTTAATAAAAGCTGTTATAATGTGATGAAAACAGATCCATGTTTCATTATTTAAAACACGAAATTTCAATTTATCATTTAAGAAGCCTGGCATCAAGGGTGGAAGTAACAAAATTTAATTCAATTTGAATTTGATTGATCAGATAAAATTTAATCAGTTCAACTGAATCAATTTTAATCTACTATCAAAGAAAGATCTGAAATATAGTAAGATTATTATTATGAGCGCGCTCCACATGTTTTCTGTTTTTTGGGTTTAATATGTAGGCCTCTAAGTCTTTATATGTTTCAGGCTGTCAGACAATTTACAGTAATTTGTTGTGAAAATAAACCTTTTATTGATTATTAGAATTGGTACTTGCAATTTTTTTGTAATAACAATAAATTGATTAATTGATTGCTAATGTTAGCAATGATCAATTAAGTTAAATGCTAACAACTTGCAACCCTATTTAAAACTTAAATCTTGGATTTATATATGCACTATTACTCTAGTAATTTTAAATATGAATAAATAAATAAGGAGCAAATAAAGATTAAGTCACAATCTTAAAGATTTTCATTTAACTAAATGTCTGTTAAGTCATAATCTATTGCTGAAATAGATAAGTCATTGGTTTCTGAGCCTATGGCTCACTGATGAAAGTACTGCAGTATTTATATATGTGCAGTATTACAAACTGGGTGTCTGTGGCAAAACAAGAGTTCACTTTTATTATGAAGTAGTCACAGGAAATGCAGTGTCTTTGTCAGTGAGCTTAGCGCTGATCCCTGGCATTTATCAAAAATGTGTCTGCAAAACAAAATAACGGTCATTTTGCATTTTTAGACAGCAGATCAGTGAGTAGTTAGATGAAGAGCTGCAGGTGACAAGCTGCACACCTCCAACGTCTCAGCGAGGTCGCCAGCTCCTTTCACTGTGCCCTGCTGTTCGCAGTATCATGCAGAACGCAGCATAAAATCAGATCACAGTTGCTCACAGAATGATGGAAAAAGGCCAATTATTGCCTGATTTCTAAGTCATGGATAATCAGGGAGTAGTATGTGTTCAACAAGTTTTTTTGGTGAAAGTTTTGAACTCAAAATCAAGAGTTATTAAAAGGTGTCATGACAAGGAATAATTCTGGTCCTTTTTACAACCAAACTTAGCTGGCTCGCTGCAGTTGATAAAAGGTTAATGGTTCAGGCATGCCAAATCCATTGACATACGTCAAGTTGATGGATCCGATACATTTTCTGTGGAGGGGAGTACATCCAGCCATGATGGGTACAGCACGGTGAGTTGACGGACCATTCAGCGTATCAGAAATCAAAAGACCAATCAAACTGTCAAACCGGGACATTGTTTGGTGTCTCCTGAACATCAGCTTGAGGTTGGAGGTTGGAGCCAGCCAACCAGGGTAGCCTTTTTGTAATCAGTATCACAGCAATGTAACATCTATAATATTACCTAGTAAAGCCTAACATCATGAACCACATGACCCTCCAAGCATTCCAAACATTCATTTGCAGCAGTGTAAAATGGAAGATGCTCAGCAACACTAGCCTCAAGTAGCTGTTATATTGTATGTAAGGCTATAAGCAGGTTAAGAAACTAATATCAATATGCGTCATAGATGAGTCTGTCCTTGTGGCAGATAGCGAGCAAGAAGATGTGATATACTGTAGGATGGAAGAGAAATGAAGAGAGCAAGGAAAATTGAGGTTGCTTTGAGGGTAGTGAGAAGGATGAGGAGAGGACAGAGGAGGAAGGGGGGAAACTAAGGGCAATGCAGAAGAAGACCCAAGGCTATGGCTCGCTAATCAACAGAGAGATACTCCAAGCAAATCTCATTTATATCACAGTAAAAGTATCACACAGTAATTTAAGGCTACAGTAGGTTGATAAAAGGGGGTTGAAATGTGGTGAGATTTCAAACTGTGCAGACTTAAGCACATATCACAGATTAAACGTGGTATGAAAAATTAATTTGTGACTATAATAACTATAATAATAACTACTACAGACTCATATGTGCAGCTGTTGTTAAGTTTCAAATGATGTGTGAGAGACATGGATCAAGAGAAGAAAGGGGGCCCACAGAGAATACTTTAGTATAAGGTGCAGAATTTTGAGCTACACCCCTGCTTTCTACCACAGGAAAGGTAGGCTAGAAATGCCCCATGCTGCTTTTGCCTTAAAAATAATCCCAACATTAACTGTAAATGGAATTTATGATAAAGAAAATGGAAAATTTAGCGGTATATCACCTGACAAATAGAGTACACATAACCTACTCATATACAATTAAAAACGCTTTCACACACATCTCTAGCCTATACATTTAAACCAAAACAAACACATCATATCAAATCCAATCCACGGTGGAGAATGGGGTGGAGAATGGGGTGGAGAATGGGGTGGAGGGCTGAGTCAAACAAAGGACACAGTGGACCAAGGTTCAATTCCTGTGTGAGACAAATATTCAGTGTTGATTGTTTCAAGGAAATGCTTATTTTACCTAAACCATATTCTTTCCCTAAATCTAACCAAGTAGTTTTGTTGTCAAAACAACCAAACTCACATCACGTTTCCCACCAAGCTTTATTTTGAAAGTATAACTGGACATTGCATATTTATGTGTTATTGCTAACTTGACCACAGAATAAGAAACAAAAAAATGGAAAGAGACTGTGTTGAAATGATGATTAATTACAAAGTCAGAGTGTTCTCCCCTACAGAGCTTAAAGCCATTAACAACGAGACTGTCATTCTAATAAAAACAGCAGCATCAGCCATTTTAGCAAAAACCACAAAACAACATATATTTATGCTTGAGTGATAAATCCTCCTGGTGTCTGCAGGAATTGTGATTCTTGTCCACCAGGAATGAAGGACAAAGTAGACAGAGCCACAAAGTTTGCAGAGGGGGGCAATCAAAGTGGATGGATGGATGAATTATTAAAATTGATGCTGCAGAATGCATGTCAGTCAACAACGCCTTGTTTCATCCCCAACCACCATTGTTCTAGTGGTTGCAGTTGCACCGTTGAATATGATCATATTTAATGTTGTTGGTCGCACGCACATACTGTATACATTAACACACAATGGAGAAAGAGAGCATGAGAGAAAGAGCAAAGATGAGTGCATTAAACGAAGTAAAGTGTTACTAAATGCTGTAATAATGCAGATGTTTTAACACACACTAGCACATCAAATCACAGCTACCTGTCTTGAGTTGATTCTCTAGTTTAAAACACTTAATCTTTCTGTGCAGGAAGCAGCAGATGTGTATGCACAGCAGTAACCTGGAAAATAGGTAGAAGCATCCAGTTACTCAGAGCTACCAAAGCTTCTTGATAATTAACACAAGTCCAGTCAGAGCTCTGAGGAAATGTCAGGTGCAAAACAAACTCAAAAAGTGCACAGAAATTATATATATGAATATTTATTCCTGTTGCCTTAATTATGGAAATGCAGTTGAATAACTCTTGAAACTGAAGACATTTGGCTGTTTTTGATTATGTTTTATGTTTTTTTTAAAAAAGTTAAAATAAAAGATATGTTCCTGGCATAAACTGGAAACAGGAAAAATATCAACAAAACGCAAGAGTGAATGTAGAGATTGGCCTGGACTGACATTAGATTTTTGGCCTGAATTATTATCCCACTCTGCTCCTGCATTATTCCCAAACCTAAACTAAGTAGGCTATTTATTCAAACCCAAACCACAATATCTAAAAATGTTGTCATCCTGCCAATACATCTTTTTCACAGCACACATTTTGGCTTGTCAAAGAGGAAAAATTGAGATTTTACTAATAACAGAAATAATGGCTCCGTCCTATTTAGGTGGCCCTATATGCCAAGTCCATGAGCCAGCATGCACAATACCACGACCCTGAAACACACCTAAATGATGCAGCCATGATTACTGTTATTATTTACACCTGTGCTTTTCCTCAAGTCAAAATGTCTGTCATAAAAGAGGTCTAGAGGGATGTCATTGTGGAGGAGAATTTTGAATAATGTATTTTGTCATTTATATGGGGGACTTTTTGAATATAATACTCAAAATTTCCATATTCAATCTCTGTCTTAGCAGGTGGAGCAGAGGTGCAGCAGCTCATTGTGTCTTTGTTATTTTATCTGACATGGCAAAGGCTGAACGGAGACCTGCGACCACCTCACTTTCGCTTTTACACAGCTATCCTGCACCTCTGACTTCAAAATCCTTCTGCTCACCTTTAAAGCTCTGCTGTGGCATTCAGCTGCAGTGCTCCCAAGTGCTGAAACTCCTCCTATTTTCAAACACTAAGAACATTAAAATTATGCCTCACAGCAGACAAGTCTAAGTTGGCCTATTTACTCTGATGAAACTTTTCTCTTTCTGTCCTCTGTGATTATTACGTGCAGTTACTTCCCTTTTATTGTGGCACACACACAATACTCTTTAACATTTATACATGGTCCTTTTGACAATTTGTCAAAATGTCTTGATGCTTTTAGTTTCTGCTGTGGTGACCTTGAGTGTTTTGAAAGATAGCCAACAAATAAATAAATGCATCATGTGTGAGGATGAGACAAACTATTAGGAAGATTGGACATTGTTTCATACAAGGTCTACTGTGGAGTGTAAAACCAAACACTGTCTAGTATGTACCTTGAAACTTAATGAAACTTTTTGTGAAATAGCCTTCATATTGGTAGAGGATTATATTTTGCTGTGTAAGTATGTGAGCCAGTCTACCAAATTGGTGCAAACTAGTGTTCCTCAAACCAAAAAATAATTTTAAAAAGCAGTGTGCAAATTTTAGATGTTTTCTAAGATCCTTACATATTAAAACCCAAAATAATATTTGAGCCATCAGTAAGGTTAATATAAATATGTCATTGAAAGGGTATTTTTAATTGGGAGATAGCTGTCTTGAATCCTACCCCTAAATTTAGTAGTAATATGTTCATGTTACAGGTTGCTTCAGTGACATGTAACTTTCGGCATGTGACTTTCATTTTGAGTGGCTTCCGGGATGTCACATTAAATACATTACACAGCAACATAAAATTACGTGTTAAAAGGCTGTTAAATGACATTAATCGTGTGTTTAGAGGGCTTTCTGGTAGCATCAGCTACAGCTGCTACAGGGTACCTTGTGCTTCAGTACTAGACATTGAGGATCACTGACAAATATTCAACATGTGACAAGTTGGCTTGAGAATGTGTTGGAGGTAGGCTAAGTTAGAGAAGCTAGCATTTAGCTAGCAATGGCTAACAGAAACAACACACCATTATCTTGAATAAATTATGGATTTCTCTTGGTTTGAACATTGTTTGAAACATCTGGGATAATTACGGTACATTAAACAAAATATATAACATTTGTCAGGTCACAAATGTTACATATTATATAGCTTTAAGGAACATCAGTACCAAACATCATAATGTGAATACTTAATGTAAGAGGACAAATAGGTTATATTTTGTTGTATTTGTATATGTACTATATGTATATGTACTATGTATATGTGTATGTATATGTATATGTATATATGCACTAATATGGCAAAATATCTTTGCAGCATCTCGAGATTACGGGGCTTCGCAATAGTGCATATACATATGCATATAACATATACATATACATATACATACACATACGTACACACTGAAAACAAATCTGCATCAGATTTTCATTCTGAAAGAAAATGGTGGCAAAGTGAAGTGGACTCTTGTGTCTTGCTGGCTGCCTGTGAGTCCCCTCTTTGTAGCCCCATTCCCATTTTTGCTTAACCTCTTTCCAAAATACTTTCTCCTCTAAAAAATCTCTTTCAATCAGAAAACCTCTCTCCATCACTTAACATATCCTCTGCCTCCATCTCAATCCACTCTGCAGAAAAGCTTCTCTTGTCCTCATGGCATTGAGGAAAAAAAACAGAAAACCACAGTCAGCCACTCTTTTTCCTGTCACACCCATTGAAACATCGTTCATCTGTCTGCCCAGAAAATAAGCTGTCAGGATGGAGAAAGCCACTTGTCTAAGGATCATATTTATGTAAGAGTTGTGTCTGCTTCCAATTTCACGTAGGCGCAACATCTTTCACCTTCACACTCCACTCCAGGAAATTCATGTATTTTCTCCATGTGATTGCAAATTGCTCCTGCACTCCACGATCCTCACTCTTATTTCTGCTGCGCGTGATGGATCAGGTCTGTGTTACTGGCAGCTGCATTTTCCATATGGATCAATGGCGGTGTGCACTGATCACAGATGACTATGAATATTTGATGCTGCAATATTGTTTTGTTTGGAACACATAAATCTTGAGTAATCTACACTCAACATTCACACCACAGCCGTTTTGTTTACAAAGACCGTCAAAAGAAGGCTGAAGGAAGAGGTTTAGATGACAGGTTCCTGCAAGTTATATTACCAGGCTGCTTGTTTGATTAAATAACCTCTGTTTTGACTCTCACAGACTATTGAAGGAAGACTTCAGTTGAGTGGGTTGGGACACCTCTAAGAGAGGTCAGGTCAGGCGTTGTTGAACTTCATGGGCTCATATTAAACTTAATTCTTCACTATGCCTCTGCAGTGTCGTTCTCCACATTCCTGATATTTGGTAAAAAAAAAAAAAAAAGAAGGAAAAGGAGAACCCCATGCAGGGTTGAAAATATGAAGCCAGTCTGATGTTTTTATTGGTTTGCACCACACACCTTAACATTCATTTTATCACTTTGACAAGTTCTTCCACACAGCCTTGGGTACTTTACCTGCCATATTGGTGAGTTTAGCTCCGTTATGACAGGTGTGTGTTGCAGAGGGCTTGTACAGGATGCTTCTTGGTTTGTCACCTTCATGCCCAATTAGTTCCTGTATCATGGGTGGAACATCTGACAAGTGGAGACTGCTGGAGAGAGCCAGACAGGTGGTGCATCCCCAGAGGGAAGCTTTTGCACAGGGATGCAAATGTATGCTGCTTACGTTGGGCTTTGAATTAAAGATAATTAATCCTTAGGATTCTAACTTTTCGTATAACTAAAAATGAATGCAGTTTTTGTTCACAATGCCAATAATGTGGATTGGAAAACAGACTTAAGTTGTTTTTAATCAATATATAATCAGTCTAATCCCTCCTATTGGGCAACTTAATGGCTGTTCACACAGAGACACGCTGCTCAGGAGAAAAACACAAAGTATTTTTAAACTTGAAACAGCAATGACTCATCAGAATTGACCATGGACACTGATGGATTCGGTGGGGGGACTGCAAAGGAGCACTCTTGGATGCCCTTAGGTTGATAAAAACACCTCTGGGGTTCCCACCTTTAAAAGGTCCTTAAGGGACACCTTTTCTATCACTGAGTAAACTGCCAAACTCTGTCTAAGTGACATATTGTATAGATATTTCATGTTATATTCAATGAATAACAGTAGCCTATAGAACAACTGATAAACTGTATAACTGTGCAACTATTCAAATAATGAATGCAACAACTGCAGGAGGAGAGGTTTTGATGAATTTTAAGCAGATTTCTGTGAATACTGCAGGAGAGTTGAATTTTCCTGATAATTTAGGAACTTTTTGTACAATTCTCTGTCTGTATTATGTTGTTTTTTTAATCAATAATACACACTTAATATGCTTCTTTTTTTTTTTACAAATTCCGTGTTTTCTTTTCCTTGATGCTTGGCCATTGTTCTATCACTGTAGTTTAAGTGAAAGCTTATATTCAGATCTTCATCATGCCCTTAATCTGAGAGATTTCTCACAAGTTCATATATTAAATAATAACTTTAAAAATAACAGTTTCATTCAGTTTTTTTTTTTTTTTTTGTCACAGAAATCAATGAAATGTTGAGATATGCGCCAACCGTATAGAAGGCCTTGCAACCCCTCATTAACCTTTGGCAACCCCTTGTGGAGCTCAGGACCCTGCAGTTGGGAACCAGTGTTCTAGGGAGCCCTTTCAGTGGGTAAAAACATGATGAATTGCAATCTAGGGTAGGGTGTCCTCCTTCTGGTGGTCAAATATGTGAAAAAGTGCCCTCTAGCTAGCCCTTCTGGTGATCAAAAAAATGTGATAAAATTTGCTTTCAAGTTACCCTACATGTGAGCACATTAGTTGGCCTCTACATGCTTCTAAATGGTTAAATAGTTAATAGTTCCCTGTGTGTTTTTATTACAGAGGTGATAGGAGTTGTAGTACTTTAAGTCACACAATAAAACAATTTTAATCTGAACAAGGGACTGGAACAGTTTAACTATAAATGCAATACAACTTTAGGGCCCCTTGGGCCCTCTTTAATTTTTTTGCCCAGCCTGAGTCTGCCCCTGGCCATGCCTTCAACAAGTTTAATGGTAGGCTGCTGAATGCAAACAAACTTATTATTATTTTATCTTTGTTTAAATTGTTCGATTTAGGTAAACATAAAAGAACAACAAAAGTGTGTTGGGGTCATAATGCAGTATGTAGGTTACTAAGTTTAAGCCTGTGGATCTTGCATGTTCTGCACTGGTCATTAACAACAGCAAAGAGCAGGAGAAACAACACACAATTTTCCTCGTGACCCAGTTGCAGAAACAGCAACTCCGCGAGACAGTAATGAGGAATCATATCACCTTGGAATATTCATAATAAAATGCGCAACAAACAACAAACCCCGCGAACCGTGCATGTAAAGCACTCTATGCACGCATGTGTGAGACAGCAAACGACTGGGTCACATGAGACTATCTGCTCTGCTACCACACTTTGATGTAGTGTTTTGTCAGTTTTTTTCCCCCCCCATCCCTCCCAACCCGTTTTGCTTGTGATAGAACGTAAGCTGTCTCTATCAAAGCAGCTCAGCATGACACTGTTCTGTGTGTCCGCTGGGACCCTAAAAGCCTTAGCTGGTGTGAATAGTGCAGCCGGAGTGGGCAGTGCTGGTGTGTTATGGTGCTGGTTGAAATGCATGTCAGTGTGGTGGTGTGAGCCTCGCACCCCGGGAAGTTAAACGACCGTGGCATTGAAATGAACAAGCTTTGAAGTTAGCGCTGCATATCGCATTGGAACCATTTTATAGATTCTCTCTGTGTGTCCATGCATTTATATATCTAATGTATTTATAATGTGTTTTTGTGGTTATTTTTCAACCTCACTTTACATTTAGTCAGACCGATGATTCAATTTTTTTTTCTTTTATCTGGCATATTTTTCATAAAGCAAATAAACTAAATGTTCTTTTATTTTCAAGCATAATCACAGTCATTTGTCGACTTACATTTGAGCTATTTTCGTGATATTTCCCTTTTGCCTGAGATGGCATTGATAGCTGCCATCAAGTTTTCTACATCGAGCCTTTTGATGCCACATAAAGCCGTGCACTCTATAGTAGTTAAGTTTTGCATTTTTGCATAATGTGCTAAGAGATTTTTTTTAATGTAACACCAAGGCTCAGTAGCAAGGAGAATCATTAGAGATTAACAGAGCCAAAATGTATCTAAAATCTGATTAGAAGAAATTCAAAGGACAGGGCTGTTTTTACAAGAATATTTAAGTCAGATTAAAGAGCTCTCATGCGCTGTTCATTTCCATTTTATGTTTAGTGAGGAAAGATCACTGAATTTTCCATGCAGCAGTGTGATTCACAGGCAGCAAATAGACATTAAAATTAAGCAGTGCATTTTCAGTAACAGGCAGATAACCCGTGTCTGATCACAGTCTTGGAGATTATAATGGGACCTGTTTTAATGCTCTTTAAGTCAAATGACAGTCCTCTCTTTTCCTCACAAAAGAAAGCCCAAAAGTTTATGTGGTATATTTCAAAGTAATAATTATAAAGCCTTATCATAATTTATGGAGGAGAATTGATATGAAATATGCAGTATAAAGATTGTTTGAGCTTATCATAAATTATTTTCTTTCTTTTTTTCTTTTGTTCTCTAGGATTCCATCTGATGCTAAACTTATGGTCGCACTTTATTTTACAGTATACTGTACACTAATGAGACAACAACAACAAAAATGCTTTGAGTCAAATTAGACAAAGACTAGAAATAATATGTTCTTTGTTAGAGAGTATTACACCATTATTACACTCTTTAAAATGTAATTTGGGACACATTACAACAGAACTGTACTTTAAACTAAAGTCAAATCACATATCTGCTACTCCCCTATTCAAAAATAATAAGTGAAACAGATCTACCAAGTAAAGGCCAAAATTATGGAAGTAGAGGAATATTTTGTCTATGGGTCATTGCATAGACTTCTTGTGATACTATAGACAGATAATGTGATTTTATCAGAGAGGTTTGCACTGGTGTAGGGCTAGTAGATATTGATTTTATTAACTTTAGTTTACACAACAATTCTGTTGTAATTTGTCTTTATTTACCCTCTAATTAGGGTCTAACAGTTGGAAACAATACACTTGGTTTACAGCACGGTCTTGTTGTAGTGTGTCCCTAATTACCCCCTAATAGGGGCCTGATAATAGGGAATAATGCACTTTAGTTCAGAGTACAGTTATGTTTTAATGTGTCCCTAATTACCCTCTGATAATGATAATAATACTGTTTAATAAAGGACATATTATATCTAGTTTTCATCTAATTTAATACAAAGTACAGCTTATTGTGTCTTGTAATGTACTGTAAAATAAAGTTCAGCCAAAATTATTTTAGTCTCTTAAATGTAGATTTCCAAATGGTTACAACGTATAGTTTTCCGTCAGAGTTGTACTTTTACTGCCCAGCCCTGCATGTTACCGACAAAATCCCTCAATGCTGCAAAAGCCTTCTCAGTAAATAGCAGTCTTAAGAATTTGGGCTACTGCCTGCTTTGTCTAGACTTAACACCACTGTGACATGGACATGAGCTCTGTGGGAGAGAGACAATCTGAAGCGGGAAGACAGGCAGAGGCCAGGAGACAGAGATTAGAAACAGGACAGCGAAGACAGATGCAGTTGGGGGGGTTAATCCTGTCTGTGAGTGAGTGATCATGTCCATCCACCCAGCTGTGGCGCCATCAGGGGCCACAGGGCTTGCTGGAAGTCTGATGAGGCGTCACCGCCGTCTGCTGCAGGAGAGATCTCTCACTCGACAGTTCCTGTCAGCAAGCGAGACAGCCAACCAGGTAAGAGAGGAGGGAGGGAGAGGGGAAATAAAGACAGGCGGAGGGATAGAGTTAGAAAGAACACATATTTTTTTAGTCATATCTTTAGGGATTATTCAAAAATCCACCTTTCACTTCATTTTCACCATGGATCTAGGCTTTTCTTCTTTTTTTTTTTTTTTGCTCAATCTCTGTGAAGAGCAGCGCGAGGGATGAATTGGCTTTCGTAATGAGATAATTAAGGCTGGTGTGATTAATTGCAATGTGAGGTTATCTGCAAGGTCTCAACATACGCAATAATGAGAGACTGTCCCAGTAGGATATCAGATGCATGTCACCTTTCACCTGCCCAGCAGAGGGAGAAAAAAGTCCCCTCTTTTAAACCTTTAATTTTAAAACTCAGTTAGAAACATTTTATATTTTCAGATCAGTAAGTTAAAAAAATCCTATTTGCAATGTCAATCATATATTAATTTTCACTTTAACACTTTTAAAAGAAAAGATTCCCTTTATCTCCGCTTGCACCTGAGATCACCTTTGTAATTTCATTCAAATGACCTTTCTCATTATGAGCGAACAGCTTTCAAAGGTATATGCTGTATCCCCTGGATATCTTGTGACACAATAAATTGCTCTGCATGGATAAGCAAGAGCAGGTGACAGCACAATAACCAGAGGGGCATCTATATACTGGTCATAAATAAACTGCATCCATATTAGGAGCAAAATAAGACCATAAACAAACGTGTGTACAGAGTACAATAAAAATTGCAGCATTAAAATGAGGCAGAATTTATAATTCAGGCCATTATTGCTTTGAGTGCCCACAGGAAAAAACTTCCAGCTCACAATTGGCTTTTCTCCTGAGAAAATAAATCATATTCTTATTTTGAGATTACTGAATTCTGAGTTATTTGTCCTCACCCCCTACCCCACTCACCAAACCCCCTTAGGAGACATGAGGAGCAAAAGCAAAGATCAATCTAAGACAAATGATCCTGACATAAAAAGAGAAGAAGAGGAGAAGCGGGAGATAAAAAAGAGAAAACAGTCTCTGACAGTTAAAACTAGGAGGCAGGGGAATTGAATCCGGTCTCTGGGGTGACGGGCAGCTGTTTTCTCTGTTCACTACCTGCGCTGTTGAGCACCGCTGGGATTTATGTCCACATATAACAGATATCTGTTATGAATCAGGAGTCAGGCCACCAAACTGAAGCTAAGAGCCGACCTGAGAATACACAGCTGTAAATTCAAGGAAAATTAAATTGTTTTACAACCTGGTTTTAACTTGTGTGTGCATGGCTATGGCCACACCATTATTCTCTGTTGTAACATCTGAGTATGCAGTGACATTGCTTGAAGACAGTCCAGCATATGTGGTAAAATAATACAATTTGAACAAATACATAGCCCTGCTTTTTATCATTGGATCATCATGAAGGGAAAGAATGCAGTCCGGCAGAGCTTCTACAGCCGTAAAAAGTGCCAAAATGCCAAAATTAAAAAATAGAAAAAAAGACTCCTACTCCAGACCTGGGGCTGCAGGAGGTGGGCTGCTCAATTCAGATTGGAGGGCGTTAACATTCTTTTTTTTATACAAATTTAATTACTTAGATTAGAGGGTGGTGTTTTGAGCCATTTTTCAACGCATGAAAAGACAGTTTTTATAAATTTATTAAGACATGTCAATATTAGCACCAGCATTGATGTGTTTCATCACAGTACAGTAAAGCAATTCAGTTTACAGCTCAAACGACACATTTAAGTGTGCAGTACCTTCTTAAAGTTGGGCTACTAAAACAGTGGTGGGCTCAGGCTGTCTAAAGGGCAAGCGTAAAAAAAATATCACCTGTATGCAGTGGGGCACCACCGTGCCAAAAGTCCTGATGTGCTCTATCACATTTTTTACTGGAAGGGCTCCCCAGAAGGCACTTTATCATATTGTCTTGGACACTCAGCTATGCTAGAGGGCACTTAATCACGTTTTGTCCACTGGAAGGGCACTCAAAGGGGCACCTAACCATATTTTCTCCACTGGAAGCGCACTTTAGAGGGCGCTTTATCACATTCTCTTGGGCCACTCTAAAGGGCTCTACCATAGGGACATCCAAAAGGGCACTTTTTTATTTTTCAATCCCCCCCTGCCCCCCTCGCGTCCACCAGTGACTAAAGCCATTTGGTTAGGCTTATGGTTGTCATGCTTAAATATTAATATAGCAAAGCAACATTAATTGTTGATGTGAGATGGAACATGAACCCGGGTGTGAGCCATCACAGTCAGTAACATTACACTGATACTTTTCCATATTACTAAGAAAGAGAACACAGATCCTCCTCATCCACTTAACGTAGGCATTGGATAAGAATCGTGGGCAAAGAATAACTTTGCATGCACAACTACAATAATTACAGCAGGTCAAAACTGAACCACAAAATATGGACATTTTCAACTGACATATTTAGTCATAATTTGATCAGTATCCATTGTTTCTACTGAACAAGTTTGTTTATTTCTTGGTCGTCTGTGTGTCTGACTGCTCATATTTTCTTGACCTGCTGACCTCTGTTCTTGCTTATACCATCCATACTGTTTGCTTGGAGTTTTATTTTATTTTTGCACAGTGATGTTTGATCAGTAAGAAACTCAGAGGAAGTCGCTGTGTAATGTCCCCGCAGTACCCTCATTCTCTCTCCGCTGTCCAATCATTTATCCATCTCTTATGAAGCCTTGAGAAAGCTCCACTTCTGTCTCTACCAGAAAAAATCCTTCTGCTAGGTTTCCCTAACACATCCTGAAAATGTACACATAAATGCCATCAGTGCCCACACGCAGCCAGATTGCCCCTGTCAAGCAAACACACTCAGCCCAGACGTTCTCGCTTACGAGATGCGAAGCAGACTTGAAAAGTGAAACGATTCAGAGACATTGCAACCCATAAGAGACACCGCCTCATGAAATCTTAAAAGGAGAAGTGTTATAGTCTTGGTGAAGACAGCATTTCAGTTAACTTAGCAGCTCACTGAAAACTGTTGTATTTTTTAGTGTGTATACACTATTATACACAGAGGAGTGTATCAAGTCTTTTCTTTTGTCTGGGTTTTACAGGCTTGACAGTGAAACCTTAACCAGTGTAAATGTAATGGACATGAAGAGCACTAGATAGGGTGGTATTTCACTTGGAAATGATACATAAGGCAAAAAATGTAGACTTTTATAAAAGGTATTAAGTATATATATATAGTATTATATATATATATAAACTGTCTTCACTTAGAGACTATTTTTTACAGAAGAGTACAGAAGACTGATGAAGAGCTGAACATTATGATGTCACAGTGAAGTTGACCTCATCATTTTGTCCTATTAGACAAAATGTGTGATATTCTGTCAAATTAGTGTGTGAACTCTTTAGCTGTAGCCAAAAACATGTGTTATGAGGTTACAGTGACCTTTGACCTCCAAAATCTAATCAGCACATCATCAGCTTGCGTGGACGTTTGTACCACCTTTGATGAATTTCTGTCCAGGTGTTCTGATATTGTGTTCACGAGAATAGAACGGACGTAAGGTCACAGTGACCATGACCTTTGACCTTTGACCACCAAAAGTTCATCCTTGAGTCCAAGTGGATGTTTGTCCCAAGTTTGAAGAAATTCCCGCACAGTGTTCTTGAGAAATAATCACACTGAATCATCACCTATGGCCTGCCAGAAGTGTGTTGTGGTGCCCCCCACCCTCATTCTTATGTTCTCATTATTTTGCTGTGCCTGGGACACTTAAGCAACCCAAAACACTGGTAGGGAAGAGTGGTGATGTGATATGCCTGTGGGGAAAATACAGATGAGTACAAAATTGGTCATGTGACCACACATTTTTGAAGAATCATCCATTTCACTCACCCAGCAGCGGACAGAGGCCCATTTTGCCGTTTAAAGTGATTTTATTTTAATGTTCAAGGAGTCCTGATTCTTGTGTCTGAACAATTACAGACAATTTTGAAAAAAATCGACGTTAGCTATAAACTGCTGGACGATACAAGTTTGTTTAAATGGTGGTGGTGGGGTAATGTGAGCCAAATTGTATCAGCAAAATTATGTGACATTTTTAATATCAGACCAGAGCCAAGACATTCCAATCAAGTTGTTGATGAAAATATCGAGACAGCAAGCAAGTGCCTCACCTTCCTTTACTCAGTGGGTCCAGGAGGTGATGCTCATGTTGAAGTTAGAAAAAATCAATTTGCTGTGCGTGGTTCACATCAAAACTTTGAGGAAACATGGTCCTCATTTATTAGCTATACGAAGGTGCTTACATTCCCAACTAATGATAATTAAAACTTATGAATAATGTGGTTAATTGAACACCGAGGATGTTCCTATTAAGAGGTCTGGCTTGAAATGTATTACTTAAGCTGCAGAGTTTTTTTTTTTTTTTTATCATATGTATATGTATTTTATTTTTGTATGTGTGTATGTGTATTTGTATATATATGTGTGTATGTGTATAGGTATGTGTGTAGTATTGTATTGTATATGTACACGATATATATATGTGTATATATATATATATATATACTATATATATTATATAGACTGTTTTAGTTTTTTTTTCCATTTTATTTTGTGCTGTGGTCCTTATTATTGCATTATTGTCTTTCATTGATACTTGTCCTTCTATGTGTATGTGACCCGGGTGACAGAGGGTGGGGGGTCAAATTGATTACATCGTATTATACATCATCCTTACTATAGAGTGAAAAACATTAATAAAAAGATGTAAACCTAAAATATCGAGACAGAACTTGCAGACCAAAAAAAAAATCGAGCTGCAGTGTTTCACAGTCCAAGTGGTAGAAAATTTTGATGAATTGGGATTTGAGTTGGCATGATGAAATGAGATTGATGTGTCTGCAAGCTGGATCAGAAAGGGAAAAGCAGGTTAGTTTACGTGGACATTTATAAAAATAGGAAACATTAATAATTATTTTCCCAGGAAATGCCCACCATCACCATGATGGAATTTCTTCAAATTTGGCACAAACATTAATTTGAACTCAAGAATGATGATTAATTTTTGTGGTCAGAGGTCTCTGTGAGCTAATAATGACAAAATGAACGATAAATGACAAATAGGATAAAATGAGGAGGTGATTAGGTGATTTTATATCCAAAAGGTCAAATGTCAGCTGGCATCATAATGTTCATCTCTCTATCGGTGCTCTGTACTCGCGTAAAGACAGCATGTCTCTTACTGGACAGTACTCACTGAAATCATACATGTCAATACAGTGATAACTTTGATTTTGCCAAAAAATTTGAAAACTGTTTATTAGACCCAGTGTGATTATTCTGGAGGATGCATCACATCCTGAAACATATGTATAAATATTAGTTGGAGACATTATTATTATGCCCCCACTTTAAAGATGCCTCAAGTAAAAACTGGCTTAAATCACCCTACTCTTCCCTATTTTCTTGGGAATTTACAAGCAGCAATTGACAAATCCAACTTATTCTACTTTTAATTTTATTTATTTACAATGTCATAAAAGGTTTATATTGCCTAATAAGCCCCTGCATAGCATGTTTCTGTGTAGGGTTCCTGTTCTTAGATGGATCATATTAATATGAAAGTTATAATAGCTTACTGCGCCCTCCCTCTACAGGTCAGTGGTCACATCTTCATGTACTTACATACTTATACATTAAATTGCCATAATATAATTCCATGCTTATTTAACGTAATATATAAAAGAATAAACAGATCATTAGTTTTCGTCTGTCTCACACTCAGCCACAGCGTTTCCTCCTCATGTCTTCCTTTCCAGGTCAGTGGAAGAGGGCCACCCCACATAACGTCTCTCCCGCTCATTAATTAGGTGTGATGGCACCTTTCTCCACAGGATCAATCAGTGTGTCTAATACAGTCATTGACCTAAGACCTTCTCCAACTGCGCCCCCCTTTGTGCTCCCACCAGCTCTCTCCAACAGGGGGGATGTCAGCCTGTCAGAAACAATGCGCATACCTTTCCACTGGGAGATGAGATCATGTTGGCATGAACCAACACGCAGCAATAAAGAGGGCGAATTGCAGATGGCTGGCCATCTTGTCTCCGGTTATACAAATAGACATCTACCTCATTATTCAAGCTCTCATGTGTTGTTCTCTTCCTGTGGCTTTTTCCAATTTTCTCCCCATGTTAGCTTTCATCTTTTTTATCTTGCCTAATCTGAGTGAACCAAACCAGAAAACACACTGACCAAGACACTAATTTCTTTCCCGTAATCCTATTGTCTTTAACTATCACTTCTGATTCTGTCTTTCCTCAAAGCAGAATCCAATATGCGATCTTATCATCTCTTCATCTCAGCTTCATCTTGGTTCAGGAAACGATTTTATGCATGCATAACCTACTACCCATAGTGCTTTCCACCCTTCCATTCACCCATACAGTCATTTCTGACTCTACAAAGTGCATCACAGACTCATTTAGATTCCTGGAGATTTGTTTTTTTTTTTTTTTTTTATGGTAAAGTTTTATGAGAAACAAGACCTGATTTTGGGGAGCACAGTGTGAAAGATCCATCAAAGGGATATGTTTCAGCCAAAACATTTTTTTTAGCTTTCTTTCTAAGCAGCGTTATTCATTTGAATCTCTTTTAATTAGGGATGTCGCAGTATATCCAATATCACAATATCGCAACAGCAAAAATAAATGTGTCAATACATAACCAGACTGTGATCATACCTACTATCATATTATATGGCTAAAGGAGAAATCTGTAATATATTTACTGTAATAAATCATAAAATGATCAGTCAGTTTTTTCAAGTGGTCATGTTTCTTTGTTCTTTGTTCCTATTATCATTTCCTATTTGTAATTAAATTCAGACTAATGACATTAATCTATCGGTTCTTTTTACTAGGTTAATAATATACAACAAAATATGTTATATAACATAAGGTTTCATTGTAGCATTAATCTTTCTTTCTTACTCCTTTTTTCCTTTACCTCCGTCTAATCTTCTCTTTCTCGTTCCCTCTCTGTACCCCTCACATTCTCTCCATACAGAGCTGACATAGCCAAGTGGACATGTTGAGTTATTGTGCTGGAGGCGATGGTACTCTGCTGTGCTTCACAGATGATCATTTCCCAATTCCACAGCCGTGGAGCGCGGGCCTGCAGTAATTGCTGCAATGCATCCAGAAGCCGGTCCTTATCTGATGCTGTGACAAGAATAGGCCCCATTTTATTGGTCTCACACCCTATGTAATTCAGTGGCGCTTGCATCATTTCCTGCAGAAGAGATGACCATGATGGTGTCACCCTAGGGTGCTTGATGCTGATTGGACGCACAGTGTGGCCCTGAGCAAATAAATCACTTCTCCTCTGTTCAGAGCAGAAACATAAGCCCTATGGGTGACCAACCACTCTCATCAGTGAGACACACACACAAACACACACAAACACACCCATACACACACTTCGTTTAGCACAAACAATTACAGCCTTGATTCCCTAAGCACTAATCAGAGCCAACACAAGGCACATGCAGCATGCTGGTGAGATCATAATTAAAACCTGTCTCTTGGCATATTATGTGGCGCATCCCAGAAGAAAGACTCTGTGACTGTAAATATATATCACACTAAACCACCACAACTCCAACGAATTATGTTGCTAATTCAGACTAGGCTAATTCACATCGTGAGAATCCATAGAAACACTTAGGTTTTAACTTATCACACCATTATTTGAAACAAATTGTCACCTCCTGTATATGCAGCAATTGGACCATCTGAGATCATTAAACTGTTCCTGACTTATAACATACACTGTCCACATGTATATGACACAAGAATTCACCATTACAATAAATCCCACTGTTTCTTTCTCTCTAGACCCTTTTCTTTATTATTGTCACCGTGTACAGTTTCCTCATTGGTAATACTGTGTTTAGCCTACTATTTCATATCAATATGGCTGCCACAAAAAAGGTTTATTGTGCCACCTATGTTGTGTTTTTACAGCCCCATCTCAAAAAAAATCTTTATATAGGGTAGTCTGCAATAGCAAATTAGCATACTGACATAAATTAACATAATGGAGGAAATGTTAAGCTGCTACAAGGAATTTTTAACTGATTATGAAAGTCTCAATTTATTATGATGCCTTTATATGAGCTACATAAGGAAACAAGACTATCCACGAGAAGATTGTCTATTTCTATATATGTAGGTGTTCTTAATGCTTGCTATCAGGTCAGATTCTCCTTGAGATCAGATAAAATGAGACTGTGTTTACATTTTTCCTGGTGAGTTGTTCATTAGCCAGTTAAAAAGAAAAAGGAGGAGATTTTAATTTAGAATATTTTATTTTTTACATTTTAATCCATGGTTATTCATGTGAAAACACTACTGCTTTTGTCCACAGGGGCCTCCAAAATCAACACAATATGAAAGTTCCTTGTAGCAACTTTAATCAACTTAACTTAAGTCGAAAAACTGAACATATCTGTAAAATGTTCACTGACAATGTATTTAATTTGTTTCCCACCAAAATGGCCAATCAATATCCAGTCAGAATGACTTCAAGATGCAATTACAAAATCTACAGCCATTTATGACTGTGCAGCATTATTTCAATTTGAATTTTTTAAAATGAATATTTAACTAAATTTTTGATCTGTCCTAAACCCGAATGCGAACCCCAGACCGTGGGGTTCGCATTCACTGCACAGCGTGTTATATAGATGTATAGATGTATTGTTTCAAAGTCTGTGAACATAATCCTGGCAGGAATTATTGTAACTACAATGTAATTATTAACAATTTAGCCATATGCAAATATAATTTCTAGGAGACACAGTTGCTTTTTATTAACTTTTAATTGTTTAAGGAATTTTTAAAAAACTTCAAAAGATGAAAAAAGTACAATATGAAAACTATAATGTCTACAGGCCAAACTGACATGTCGAACCCAAAAATGAACACCTGGGTCTGATTCCTTTGTATATGACAAAATATTTGGTTCTAATTCATACCTGCACATATACTGACACTTTTGTTATTTAATCGTGTCCATCTTTCAACAATCTTCTAAACCATACTTTGGCTGTGCCGTGCAACACTCCATTAGAAACCCCATCAGACCACAGAACTGAATACACTTTCTTTGGTCTAGAAAATAGTGCTTCAGGGCATTTTAACAAGTCTGTAACAGCTTTGGAAGTAAAGCTCTAACAATATTTTACAGCTTTTACAGCCTCAACCTCCCAATTATAATATGGATTAAAGTTTTTTGAAAGCATTACAGGACCAGTTCTCTTATATGGCAGTGGAATCTGGAGCACATTAATTAAAGAGAAAAAATTGGACTCCACCTTTATAAGAAAAAACTGCATTTAGGATTCAGTAAAAGTGTATCAAAAGTTCACAGAGACTGTTGAAATTGTGGATGCAGGGGTGAATTCAGGCACCATCCAATTATAATAAAAAAAACATTTTTAAAGAATAACACTTGGATTCTCTGTTTTAACATAAGAAAAACCATTCACCCCTTATGTGAAAAAAATTAATTCAATTCGAAAACATACACACTCGCTTCAAAGCCAGATTCAGTGACCTCTATATTTAATCCAAATTAATTGAAAATAATAAATTAAGTTTGGGATCACAAAGTCTGATTAGCAGACAATCTAATGATTAGACAGAAAGAAATATTCTGTTGTCAGTGAGACAGGAAACTGGAGGACAGATGTCAGTTTCCTCACAGGATGCTGAATTTGTTTTGTTATTATTGTTGTTTTTCTAATCTGAATTTGCCCTACAAGTCACTGACTGTCGTTCTCTTCCTAAAGAGCTATTCAAACTATTGGACCTGCATGAAGAGTCTGTAATCGGAACTGCATTGTTAACAAAGCAGGTGCAAACATTTTCATAGTTTCAACAAGAAACGACAATTACTTTCTTCCTCGTCAAGGACAGATGTAGTCACAAACCTCAACAAGACATCAACAAGTTGTGTGTTCAGTGTTCACAATAATGCACAATAGGCACTGTAGTGTGATGTGTTCCAAATATCACATTGAACGCCCTCTGTGTGGTAATTTTTAAATAGCAGAGGACAGGTGTTTGATTTGGAACTGGGTATTACTTTTGTCCATAATTGCGAGGTGATCCTTGGGTGTCCTATTATCACAACTTCATCGGCTATCTAATTACTCTCTTTGTGAGAGCTGACATAGCAAAGAAATTCTTGATATTCAGCTAGTTATGCAGCAGGTTTGGTAACAAAAAAACTGCAGACTGAAATCCTGTCTTCATCTTTAAGAGGATAGTTTTGATTATTTGAGGTGGGGTTGTATGAGGTACTTAGAGATAGTCAGTGTATTACCTACAATTAGAGCTGCCCACAACTAAAGATTTTCCTGGACAAGCAGTAGTCATCAGTTTAAGCCAATTGTCTCCTTGTCAACCCACCTCCTTTGATCTCAGAGGCTGTATCCCATAGGACTGCTAACTGAGCTAACTGAGCTAATGGCAGCTATAACTCAGTTAGCAGTAGTGTGCTGAAAAAACAGTTTGTTTTGCAAAAATCCCTCGGATCAAACGGCAAGGTGCAGCTTTATTCTGCGGCTAACAAATAAATGAAAACATGGTTGGCTCCTGTACTGCCTAAGCATTAAAGTGATATTCCCCCCCAGAATGATAATCCACTCAATATGTACTCACCCCTATGCCGATGTGAGGATGGGTGAAGATCTTCAGTTCACAAAACAATCCTGGAGTTTCAGCAGAAAACAGGGTTGCAGCCAATGGCAGTGAATGGAGACCACGGATAAAATGTAAAAAAAAGAACACAAAACAAACAAAAAATGTCTCCATCCTGCTCGTGTGGTATAATCCAAGTGTCCGTGAGCTGTGACATTAAAATTTAACCACAAAAGATGCCATTTACACCGTGTTTTTAGCCGAAATGTCAACTGTGGCCTCCCAGGTAGCATGTATAAATGGCGCCAATGTATCACGAGACTTCGTATATCTTGCGATATTTTCACACGAAGATCTTCACCCATCCTCACATTGACATAGGGGTGAGTACATATTGAGTGGATTATCATTCTGGGGGGGATATCTCTTTAAGTTGACTTACCTGCAATAGACGGCTGTTGACACCCCCAATTTGTACAAGCATAGAGATGCAAGCTAAGCAAAGTGCTGCTGTGAACAGGGTCAGCAACAGAGTTTTAGCCGTTTAAAAAAGGGGCCACCAAAAAAATGTATATCAATTTAAGTGTATGCTATGTTTAGAATGTTTTCACAGGTTTACTTTGCTTTCAGAAAGTCTTTTCTTATGAGAAACTGGTGTTACATAAGGCAAATAGCATTCTCTCCAAGCCTACCAAACTCCATAGGTGAAATGAATAATTTTACCTAGCAGAACACAGGAGTTGCTAGTGTACTGCTGTGTTGATATGTTAGTTACTTTGAGTTATTTTGTGACTTTTGTGAGTCCAAACTATGCTTTTAAGACCCTGAAGTCACACAATAACACAGGTAAACTAACAGATTGAGGCAACAGTAGACCAGCAATTCCTGTGTTCTGTGAGTTAAAATGACTGATTTTGCCTATGGCGTTTGGTTGCTTTGGAGAGAGCCATATTTGGCTTATATAATGACGATTTTCCATCAGAAGAGCCTGCCTGAAGGCAAAGAAAAGTAGTAAAATTATTCTAAATATAGTGTACATGAAAACGGATATAGATTTTTTCGGGCAGAGTTTTTTTTTTAGGCGGCTAAAATACCTTATGTTGCTGATCCTGTCCACAGCAGTTATTGTTGAACTTCCTCACTTGTGCCCCTTTCCGCTTTTCCTAACTCAGGACATGCCGACCACCATCTCTGTATTTTATACACCGACCTCATACAACCCTACATCAAATAACAAATTATCCCCTTAAATGTTGACTCTGACTCATAGCTCTTCCAGTACTTACAACCCAACTGAGAAAGAGAAAAGTTTTTCTTCTGACATGTTCTTGTTTAACTCTTGAGGTGACCTTTTTTTAAATGCTGTACCATATTTAATTAGTGCAGGACACAGCCTTGGGGGATAATGAGATGATAAATAGGGACATGAGTGGTAAATACTGGAGTAAGTCACAACCCGCTGCATCTCTATTAGTATCTGCCAGTCTGCAGTCCTTGATGAACAGTGCTCTTGGAGCCTACCGTGTCAACATGATCAGAGGGGACAGCTTTCTGTATGCACACTCAATTCATATAAACACAATTTTACGCACACATACACTCCCTCAGCGTACATGTGTGTGGCAGAGAGCGCAGAGAGAGAGAGGAAAGAGCAACAGAAAGAGAACATAGTTGAACAGCTGCCCAAAACGCCTAAAGGATTAGATTGCTCTCTTTTGATCCCTCTCTCACAACATGTACCAATGTTAAAATATCATTCTGTTGGATTGGTTTTGGTTTTATCTGTGAGTTCTTCTTGCTAGTGCTTGTTTTTTCATCTGATCGAAAAAGATTATCCCTGTATCTGAAAGGCTTATCGTGGCTTGAAAGTGGCTAAAAACAAAAAAGGCCAATTCAAAATAAATCATGTAACAAGATATGAACATGCAATTACTATTTGTATTTATAATAGCTGAAATAGATAGTGAGATTAAATAGGAGATTTTTATCTATAGTGCTGTGTAGCACTTTGGTGTTTTGAAGAGGTGTGTTGCTAGAGGAGGAACTACCGTATATGCAGATAATGCAGTTGCATTAGGGCGACCGACCAGGGCCTGTGAGCACAAGCCTCCCAGAACTTACCAAAATAATGCAGGCCCTAACCCTCAAATGCCAATATCACAACAATGAGCCGATGGTGCTGCATACCAGCTATGTTGCTCTGTGAGGTGTGGAAGATTATTCAGTCAAGACACTTAGTTTATGGTGTCGCATACTTGATATCATCCACCAAATAAATACTAAAATAAATATTACAATAACACAAAATAAGTTTTACATACACAAGATTATAGTTTACTGACTCACACATCTATGTCACGTTTCTAAATTAAGTTTAAATAAGGCTTAATGTACAATTTCATGTTCAAAACTGTACAGAGTGTTCCCGCATGTCATTCTGGGTTATTGCTGTTATGGACATGTGCAATACTACCGTGAGGGTAAAAATCAACAGAAAGTTAGCTAATAAAATGTCAAGACAGCAAGTAATGGAGAAACAAACAGTATACAAACACAAAAGTAGATCTAAGAAGCCAGAATTGAAAGAAGTAACAGAGAAAGAAAAAGCAGCTTCCAAAAAAAATTTTCTTTCAGAGTTTCAGAAAAACGAGTAAGCACAAGTTGTTCCCATGTATGTATTAAGGAGAGTGTACCTATGATGTAGGTAGAGCTTATTTATTATTTTATCTGACAATCAATCAAGTGACACTTATGTTTTTTTTGTGTATTTGCTAGTGCCAACATGCATACATGAAAAATGTTATCAATGTGAAAGTGTGCTGTCACCTGTTAGTTTTCATCTGTGAACAGGTGTGCAGTCACCTGTTAAACTATACTTATTCATCCATGTTAAGGTGCTCTGTCTCCAGTTAGTTTTTATGTTTGAGAGGTTGATCTGACAGTGATGATGCTTTAATTTGTTATGCTGCTCCAACACTAGATTTTGTCAGGGAGGCTAGCTTATCACTATATTGACCTTGCCATTATGACTCCTCTTCTGTATCACTGCTGTACATTTCACTGTTGATGGTCATTTTAAAGCTGCATGCTTTCACTTTTTTCATTCACTGACATTATGTTATAATATGTCTGATTGTGATAGGTGGGGCCTGGTTTGATAATCTTGTATTAGGGCCTGGTACTGACTCATTACGCTACTGTGTGCTGCTTTTATGGCTCAGAAATATTTTGGTCACATTTATATTAGAAAATGATGTATGAGCCAGAAGATTGATTGATTGATTGATTGATAGATAAATAGATGCCTCCTTCCTTTAAATTTGTAATCTTGTCTGATCTAGCTGAACCAAACCAGAAAACACACTGACCAAGACACTAATTTCTTTCCCATAACCCCACCGTCTCTAACAATCACTTCATATTCCATCTTCCCTCAAAGCAAAATCTAGTAATAGATCTTATCATCTCTTCACCTCAGATTCATCCTTGTTCAGGAAAAGATTTTAGGCATAACCTTACTGCCTACAGTATTCTTTATCCATCCATTCACCCATTCAGTCACTTCTGACTCCACAAAGTGCAACAGTGATTCATTCAGATCCTAATTTTTATTTATGGAAAGGGTTTACAAGGAACAAGACCTGATTTTTAGAGTTCACAATGTTGAAGATCCATCAAAAAGCTATAATATGTTGGCCACAATCACAGCCACAGCTTCCTTTTTTTAGCAGTATTATTCATTTATATCTCCTGTAATTATTACTTAAAATAATTATGGATCATACAAATGGCATTCATTTATAGGTGCTTTTTCTATATCAATAATTTACTGCAATTTACAAACATGACATGAAGTTTGTTTTTAGTATTAACCTTTTCACACAGTTTTGTCAAGCTCTACAAGCTTAAAGGCCACGTAAAACAATAATAAATATGTGTTCTGAGTTTGTCACACCACAGAAAAATGTGTTATTAACCACCCAGACATCTGAATGATTAAAAGAATGCATAGTATATACAATTACATTTCAAAACCTTGAAACACTGGGGGCATGTCAACTCTGCTGTCTTAGTGTCAAACGACACCATGACCTGAAATATAGATGCTTTATCTAGCAGTTTAACTGAACTTGTACAGACATACATGTTTGAGCCAGCAGAGCCAGAGGACGGTGACCTGCCAGTGACCTGTCTGCGACAGAGTGGTAATTTTCTTTCTCAGAGTTGGGTTGTTGGAACTGAAATGAGCAGTAAATGCCAGGCTGATTTGGACTGAAAGAGTTGGTAAAGGTACTTCTCTGAGTCATTTCACTAGTGGCAGGTGAATGAAAATAACCAGGTTACTTTAAAGAACCAGTCTATCCATCCCTTGCACTGCTAATGCTGTTAATGCGCTCTAGTTTATACACACACAACACAGAAACACAGTGGTCTAACCCTTTATCTAGACCACATACTCAGTCTCAACTCGCTTGCAGTTGAAACAGGGGGTAACTCCTCAATTCAATACTGCAGAGTTCACAGTCTTTTTACATGTTTTGCAGCTATTATTTTCTAATATTTTTCACAATGTTTGCATCACTGCCGATCTCACTCTCCATCTTACTTTCACTCAAGAAAAATGCCCCACGTTATCTGAACTCATACACTTTCAATAGCTGAAAGGCCAATGTGATAACCAATACAGTTTGGTTAGTTTTTGGAAACAGCATGACTGGAACTGATGTAGGTAAAATCTCTAATGCCAATTCCTGCAACCCACCAGAGGCTCAAGCTGTGTGAGTTATTCTGCTCTAGTCCTCATCCTTGGCAGTGGTATTGGTGATGGTTCTTGTTGGCACTCAGCACATTTGACCCCCTTATCAGCAGAGGGTTTTCAGCTCGTCTTCCATATACCAGACAGATGAACTCATTTTTTTGTATTTCCGCCCCCACAGGTCATGATTTCTTAGTCAATGGTTGTGTTTGTCAGTTGGTTAGTCATTGGCCTGGGTGTGTATTTCCAGTGCAAGCTGGTTCCAGTTCGAGTCCTATCTTTCTGATGAGTATATTTAGTGTTTCCTACAATCCCCTCATTTGCTAGAATGTATTATGACCCCTCTGTTTCTGCCTGCAGTGACTAACCTGTCCACTTTGCAGGAGACAGAAGTCAGGAACCCTCAACATTAATGTAGTGGCACCTGTTCAGGCATTCAAGTTGAACCAGTAGCTAAGCCCACCTTTCAATGTCTCTATCTCTAGCCCAGGCTCCACACCTCCAGTTTTGATTTAGCTTTATGTTTTGCTACCTTGACACACTAACACACACACATCCATACATTCCACACACAGCTAATCTTCCCACCTCATACTCATCATTTGTAAACGCTTATTTATTTCCAATAAAAACACATTACTGGTGCTTTAAACTTAGCTTGTGTCCCCTCCTTGTTGTGTGCATTATGCCAGTTTGTGACAGTATATCATTTAGGAATTTCCTTTATTATTTTATTATCGCTGTCCTGGGGTCCTCCTCATTAGTGAATTTGTCAAAGGTTTTTCTTCTGTTGCTATTTGTGTGCTCATGTCAGCAGAAGACCCAGCCCTCAGCGCTAACTCAAAAGGCAGAGCCGAATTTTCAGTTCACTGCTCTGTACAGTTGTTGGACATACAATAGGAGGTTCTCAGACTCATTTCAAGCGTTACCTCCAAGCTTCTCCTCTGTACACTGGGAGACTGACGGGTCATTGTGAAAACATCTGCCATAGAAGCAGTCGCGGAAAGCCATAACTAGCAGCTGATACTGTAATGCTCCTCATGATGGTAACTGGCTCAGAAATCCATTGATAGATACTAGTGAGGATATTTGGAGCCCCTTAAAGATATTCTAGAAAATAATCTCGTCACTAAAGGCTAGGGATGTTCCTGGCGACTAATTTCCCTGTCGATTAAATGCAAAATTTAATTTAGACTAGTCGACTAGTCTAACACTAAGAAAACAGTCAGAAAGCAGTTAAAATTGAGCAAAATGTATTAATTTATAATGTTAAACACTGTCCGAAAAAAATACTGTGCATGTTAAGAGCCATTTGAAGCTGTTAATCACAGTCAACAATCGCCAAATCATACTTTAAATGCCGCTGAAATGTGTACTATGCACGCTGAATATGTAATACAAACCAAACACATTAACTTACAAAACATTACAGCAACTCACTAAATGCTTCACCTAAATGCTTTCAGACCGAAGAGGATCACAGCGTCTGCAGGTAAAAACGACCCGGTGACGTTAGCCACCAGTCTGCTACACAGTGTGGCTAACGTCACCGGGTCGTTTTTACCTGCAGACCTAGTATCTATCAATGGATTTCTGAGCCAGTTACCATCATGAGGAGCATTAAGTATCAGCTGCTAGTTATGGCTTTCCGCGACTGCTTCTATGGCAGATGTTTTCACAATGACCCGTTAGTCTCCCAGTGTACAGAGGAGAAGCTTGGAGGTAACGCTTGAAATGAGTCTGAGAACCTCCTATTGTATGTCCAACAACTGTACAGAGCAGTGAACTGAAAATTCGGCTCTGCCTTTTGAGTTAGCGCTGAGGGCTGGGTCTTCTGCTGACATGAGCACACAAATAGCAACAGAAGAAAAACCTTTGACAAATTCACTAATGAGGAGGACACCAGGACAGCGATAATAAAATAATAAAGGAAATTCCTAAATGATATACTGTCACACAACAAGGAGGGGACACAAGCTAAGTTTAAAGCACCAGTAATGTGTTTTTATTGGAAATAAATAAGCGTTTACAAATGATGAGTATGAGGTGGGAAGATTAGCTGTGTGTGGAATGTATGGATGTGTGTGTGTTAGTGTGTCAAGGTAGCAAAACATAAAGCTAAATCAAAACTGGAGGTGTGGAGCCTGGGAGAGATAGAGACATTGAAAGGTGGGCTTAGCTACTGGTTCAATTTGAATGCCTGAACAGATGCCACTACATTAATGTTGAGGGTTCCTGACTTCTGTCTCCTTGCAAAGTGGACAGGTTAGTCACTGCAGGCAGAAACAGAGGGGTCATAATACATTCTAGCGAATGCACGCTGAATGTGTAATACAAACCAAAACACATTAACTTACAAAACATTACAGCAACTCACTAAATGCTTCACCTAAATGCTTTCAGACCAAAGAGGATCACAGCGTCTGCAGGTAAAAACGACCTGGTGACGTTAGCCACCAGTCTGCTACACAGTGTGGCTAACGTTTGCAGTGCTAGCAGCAGCTCCACTTACAGGTTTATACCCGTGTCTGTGCTTAATGTGGTCACATGTTTCTCCAGTCGAGTGTATATCAGCTTATTATGTTACAGTCTACATTCAACATTATTTACATTGTCTAGATTAAAACACTGCCAAACCACGCTGGTTTTACGAGCTGTCATCTGTCCGACTTTGCTGATATAAACAGCCAGCATTGCCTAGGTGATCGGGGTGTACACGCTGGATGAGAGAGGCTGCCATCTGACAGTGTGGCAGCCCCGACTAATGGCGGGCGGCTGCATAAAATCTTAGAGGCGACAGATAACTGGCATGTACATGACTAAAATATTGATAAATAGTTTAAAGGACTAGTAACTCTGGTGCCGACTAGCGAGGGAGGAGGACGTTTAATCGTATAGTCGACTAATCGTGCGCATCCCTACTAAAGGCCAGTTCAGACCTTGCAATGCATTGGTCTGCAACCTGCCAGTATACACAAATGCAACTAGCTGAGATGGTGTGTAGTTTCTATAGCCATGACTCTCTACACTTCCGTTCTATTTGCCAGCTTTTCAGGTGTTTTTGTTGCTAAATATAATTTGTAGTTTCTTGAAAAAGGAGTGAGGATAGTTATAATGAGGTACTTGCAGTTGCAGACTGGACAAGCTGAGATGAAGGCAACACCAACAGCCTAAGACTGGCCACTTGACAAAATTTTAACTTTCCCCTGCAATGTTCTGAAATAGTTTCACCTTGTTGTGAATCTTTGGTGTGAATTGGCCTTAAGGAGTGGGAGTCACAACATCAACCAAGTAGTTAAATTGAGGCAATTTAATGCTAATCTTGACCAGTGACATTGTTGAAAGTTAGAATGCACTCCAAGGATCTCCTTTGATATGGTCTTTTCTCCAGAGGAAGTGCTGGATGATTCAGACGGGCTTGAGCTTTGGCAGATCTCACAAAAGGGAGTTAAAAAGCTCCTTAGAAGCATAGACACCGGCTCTAGATCAGATTTCTCCTGAAAAGCTGTAAGCTGTGGACACTGTTGGAGTATTGTTGACACGTCACTTCAATGTCACACACACTTTCGGAACGGGGAATGGTGCCTTTGAATAGCAGATGGGGTGCTGGTCCCCATTTCCAGTTAACAGGATGGGAGGTGTACTCTAACCTTCAAGGACTTGCACTTCTCAGCCTCTTAAAAGGAAACCATTGAGGGGATACTGGAAACAAGAATCAATTTCTGTTATACTTACCCTGGTTCTTGTTTGGACTGCCTTTTCTTCCTTTACAGATAATAAAGCGTCATAGGTATATGCTAATCCTGTCTATATGTATTGTGCAGTATTAAAGTAAGGCTTGTGGCCACTATACCCAGGATATTCTATCAGCTAAATAAAGCTGATAGAGAATATGGTGTGAGGGCCGTCACTATGAGTCACTGATGTTCCTGTTTTTGGCTTTTAATCAAGAGTACGAGCAATTTTCTCAGAAAAGAGATGAGTTCCCAACAAGGACACACATTTTCCCTGTTCCTGTTTATAATATTCATAGGCAGGATGTGAAGTTGAGTTTTGGAGAGTTATTTTTGGTCATGTTACAATACCATCTCTGCAGATAATGTTGTCAGTCTGATCTCATCAGACCATGATCTCTGGTGTAAAGGCGATTTAACTCTTCTTGTGAGAATTCCATAGACAGACATTAGACAGTAACTATAGAGGTAGAAAGGATGAGAAATGCATTGAAGGAAAGACAGAGGAAAGATCCTGGGAGGGAAAATGCCCACAAGGATGCATGGAAAAAGAGAAGATTGAACATCAGGTCTTACACTGTTCTCAGTCATCAGCGGCGAGAAAAAATTACTCTGACATCACGAGCTAATGTCCTGCAGTCTCTTCCATCAGTAGCACCGAGATGTGCTTCTCCTGTCTACTCTATAAACCTTTCATGAAGAGGGAGGGAGAGAATGTGGCTAAGAGAAAATGGAGAGAGGGGAACCGCCAAAAAAGCCAGATAAATCAAATGTGGAGCAGAACTGAGGGAGAGGCAAAAGACTTTGAAAATAAAGATAAAGGAAAGGTGAAGAAGGGTGAGCCTGAGGGGACAAAAGCATAGAAAATTGGATGGATGCATAGCAAAGGGTGCAAGGAAAATGCAAAGAGGAAACAAATAAAGAATAAATGAAAAGTTGGAAGAGCAAATGAGATGGGTAGGTCACTATCTGGGACTACATCTTCCCATTAAGGAAGTTGACTCACGGCTACCTCCAGTTCTATCAGCCTGTACACCACAGACTGCTTCTATCCACCAGCTATAATCTCAGCATGAGCTAACAGAGTTAACAGTAAGATTGCAGCTTAAAATAGCGGTAATGGTAATATGATAGAATTACATAGCAAGTTTTGCTAACTAGTATAAAAGTTGGAAAATTAGAGTGTAAAGCTCAAGTTTACCGCGTTGGGTCCCTGTCAGTGAATTATTCAGAGAACTCACATAAGGTAAAATCACCCGTGTATCATTTCTGTCTTTATACGTTCTGTGGTTGCTATGGTCACACAGCAAGCTGCAGCAGCATAAATTAAACCATCATACACTCCTTGGGGCATCTCAGTTGCTCACCTGGTTCAGCATGCGCTCAGTATACTATATAAAGGCTTTGTTCAAACTGCAGGCAAATCTTGTCTGGACTTGCTTCTCAAAACAGATCTTTAAGATAGACTGTTTCCACTGTAAATGTTCAGATCAGATTTGTGCATCCAGACATCACCAAACAAATCTGCATGAACCTCAGTGGTACCAATGTGAGCGTCAATAATGCTAAAGCCACACAGCCTGCTTGTACCTGTGAATGACGGCTACTTTGCTGAACTGCTGCGGCTCGTATGCCTGTGGTGTCAACACAGACAGTGTTTTTGTTGTGGGGCTGCCACTGAAAACCCTATTTTTCTACACTGAGTTTGCAGAAGAGTTGTGAAGAGAAGAAAGAGTTGTATCCACAAGGCAATCAGGCATCCCCCCCCCCCCCCCCCAAAGTGCAGCTGACAATTTATTTCAGCATCTGTCTTATATCAACGTCTGTCCACAAACTCACAAATGTTGTTCTGTGTGTTGTCCGTCACTCTGCTAGTAGCAGCATGGAATCTCCACAGCTACTCTAATGCACATTGCAAGTGACACAAAAGACACTTTGAAATGCAATTTGAACAATCAGAGCTTTCAGACTGAGATGCAATTAAGAAGAATTCCAATTGGAATCTCATTTCAAACCACCTCAAAACGTAGCTTGCATCCGATTTGCAAAAATTGCATTTGCTTGTCCAGATTTTCTAAATTCAATCTGGATACTATCCGGATATGCCAAAAAATGGATTTGGGCTGGCAGTCTGTACAAGGGCTAAGGCTAAGCCCTTACCTTAGTGGCCTGGGTTCGATTTCAGTTTGCAGCCCTTTGCTACATGTCATTCCCTCCCTCTCTACCCCCTTTTCTTTCTTTGCTTCCGCTGTCCTGTTGAAAAAAGGAGAAAAAAAGAAAGCAGGATGAAAGCGGCAACCACTCACTGTCTGAAAGCACCTTTAATAGCAAACTGTGGGACTAGCGCATGTTTTTACTACATATTGTAATCCAATCCAATACACTCACCTTCAAACACAAAACACAGTTGCAGCTTATAATATTTTTTTGTTGTTGTTATTTAGAGTGTATCTATATTTTACCCTTTGATAAATTTGTTATATGAAACTGTATCGAATTCTATAGCAAGTCATGTTAGTGTCCACCTCAGCCCCACAAATCTTGTCGAACAGCAGAATTTATAGTGCAGTACATATTTATTTCAGTGCTCTTGTGCTGGATCGACTTAGGTTGTGCTAAAGTTGCTTATATTACTCTTAATGTTTACTTTTCATGCAAATCAGACTGTTGTGTAAATATGGGACAGACAGAGTAAGAGGGCGCAGATGACTACATAGTCCACTTATAAATATGCCAAATAGTTTCCTTTGTATCTACTATAGAAATATTAACTTATCCTTAAAATGTATCAGCAAGTGGCTTATTTACAGCATTATTCAGTTCAAATAAAGTGTGTTCTCACTGGGTGGCCCAGGCAGTCACGTAGTTTCAAAGAGGTAAGTCTCCCGTATCTCCACTGAGCTTAGCCACTCCATTCCTCCATCTTCACCACGCTTCCCAGGGTGCATGGAAAGAGACCACAGTTTTGCTATTGTTCATTATGTTTACCTCAGTGGGCTTGGTGTAGCAGAGGTGACTATATTGGCAGTACTGCACAGAAAATAATAGCTTTGATAGAGGGAGTTATGTAAACGTATTATTGTGACTGTGGATGGGTGTTTTTACGCATTTGGCTTCTCTAAGAGCTGTGGGACCAGTTATTTTCAAGGAAAATGTGACAGTTGGGCACTTTCAAAGGGGATTCATAATAGACGTGTTTTTATGTCAGTTGGTCCCATGCTGGTTTACAAATGACTTACACTCACATTTTCAAGCTCGGCTTCTGAAATGATTGTTTCTTGTATACATACTCTATGATTAATACTTTATTGGAAAAAATGCATCATCACACAATAATTTCTTGAACAAAGATGTGAAAGCCAGGTAGAAACTGCAACAAATAACTGTGCTGCTGTATTTTTTATCTTTCTTTTTCACTTTAATGATCTGAAGTAAATAAAGACATTTCTAAATGCGATGCCAGTTCAACAATTAATTTAAATGGCAATCATGAACTACAGTGTAAATCAAGGTTTATTAATGTGTCATTCTACGACACAAGGTTGCACAACAATGTGCAGGCTGTAGTGCTTTTATGCTATATGACTCTGTTTTATTTAAGTAGGTCATTCAAGCAGGTAAAAACACTGATATTAACAGAGAACCATATTGGATGCTGGGACAGGAGATCATTTCACCTTGGCAGGAATTTTAAACAAAACATGATTTTGAGGTATGAAACACACTTTTTGGATTTACAGTATTTTTCTTCTGCTGTCTGAAATTTAGATGACAGCAAATTTAAACTTACATCAATTTTATCTGAGTTTATTAATGAAAGGTTACATGAACAATCTATGCTAATATATGTTGATAAATAGCATACAAGATTTTATCGCGGTTGCAAGCAGAGGCAATTGTAACACTGAGTTACAACTGTTCCTGAGCCACACGGCCAAATGTAAACACCTTGTTTGTCTGCGTTGATACTGTTTTCTGTCAGAAAATGATCACATTTCACTAAATAATAAAAAACAGAAAAGACTTTGATTTCAATACATTTGAACTTTATACAAAAAACTAAATCTCAGCCAACATCATTAGATACTGCAGCAGTAATGTGATTACTTTGACATGTGCTTTTTTTCTTTATCCAAGATATGGTGGGTTAATATGAGTTTTTAGCGTTACAATAGCCCCTGATGACTGTTAATTAAATTGTAACATTCTAACTTCTTGCGCTAAATTTAATATTACAGTCTTGTCCTTATTAGTGAAAATATATCAGTTGTACTATTTTTTACCACACATATATGTTTCTTATATCAAAAGATGTCCAGTGTATTTCAAGTAGCCTGTGAGTGAAGAATGAAAATGTAAATAAAGTTGCAACTGCCCCCAGTCTCCCCTACTTTTATTTCATCAATTGTTTTTGATTGATTTATTAGATTAGATACTTGACTTTTGGATGAGCAGACCACTGTCTGTGTAATGCAGTGAAGAAATAGAAAAGTCCACACTGCACAGACTATAAATAAGAGGCATATCTCATCTGTTTCAATATTGCACAAAGCTCCCAGGCTCATACCTCCCAGAGAGGCAGCAAATAGATAAAAATGACACACCTTTTAAGTTCCCTATGGATAAATGCTTGGTTAAGTGTTCTCTCAACCAGTATATTGTTGGCTGGTAAAGAAGATTTGTTTGATATAGAAAACAATTTATACTGTATGTTCTCCTGTAGCAAGTAAGACGGGGTAGCCTACTCTACTATTATCAATTTATTTTGATCAAGTTACAGCTCCTGCCTGTTTTGAGAACACAGGGAAAAAGAGCACGACACACTTTCTTGTGTTGCCCTCTATTGAGCTCTGCCTGCAGCATTTCTGTCACATCTGATAACATGATTTAGGCGATGCAGTCGCCAAAAATGTGAATTTGTTCCTTTTCTTGGGATTTCTGGCCACATACCTATTGCTATGTGTTTTATCCACGGGCTATTTCCCATTCCACTGACTTAATGTTATATTCTGGGCCATGGTATCTCAACAGACAGCCCATGATGTTGGGAATACATTCAGTGTATAAACTAGAAATCTTAGAAAACACAGTAAATGTCTATTCAAAATCTGTAGCTCACATACTGTAATACAATACTATGTTTTTAATCAAAACTCATTGTCAACCTGACAACTTGCAAGAGAAATCTGAAAAAAATTTAATAGGGTGAAAATTGCAAATTATCCAAAATCCTACTTTTTTTGTTACCCTCATTACAGTAATTGATAATGACGTGCATAAGTAATATAAGAAGTGTTGGCCAATCTGTAAGAGCTATTGCTGTGAATACACACTAGAGCTTTTTATGGTGTGTGGTTAAAACAGGTGTGTATGCCATTTCAATAATCCAATATGTACAATACAAAAATAACAGTGTTAAATATAAAAAATAATAATAAAATGAATCGGTATATTTTCCATGGTCTTTCAGCAGTAGATGTTAAATATTTCCAAAAAAGAGACCAATCCATCTGACTCAGCACTCATAAAACTGCTTTGCCTCACAGTGAAGTGCAATAAATGTGATAAATAAGAAAATGTGAAATGGTTTAATATCAGTTACAGTGGCCTAAACTTGTCAATTGTGACAGCATACAAATAGACTCAATAAGCCCCTCATACATTTTTATTTGCAGTCTTGCTCACTTTGACTGCTGTTGTCTGTGCTGTTTATCACCATGGTGATTCTGTACACAGACCTTTGAATGTAACATGAAAATATGAGAGCTATGTGAAAATTAGATTTTTGATGATGGTTTCAAAGTAAGTGTAGTTAAGTTAAAACTGTAACTAAATTAGCTGATCTGAATGAATTTGATACTTACAAGCGCAATAGGCACAATATTGGACCCTGATAGACTGAATAAAAGCTAAACTAATATGCGTGCCACTGCTGCAGGAAGAGAGGAACTCTGTATTTTTTTTTATTGAGTGGAGCCTATTATATCAAGGCCAAGTTCATTGTAATGCATTGTACTGAAACTGCCATGTTAAAAAGGATTGATTTTTGAAAGTGCAATAACTTTGCATTTAACCACTCAAGTAAAATCAAATTTCAAAAGTATATCCATTAAACATTTGATCATGTAGGGGTATAAACTGAGAAAAGTTTGAATTCCTGTGACATGGGACAACAACAAAGCACTTCAGTTTTTTTATTCATTTCCAGTGAATGAAGAACTGAGGCTTTATTCATTGCTTGCAATAAAACTGTGCCACTGTATGGTGTGGCACAAGTATGCTTTCATCTTGCCGTGGACAGGCCACAGTCACACACTCCATCTGACTGCCCAAGACCAAAGACCATGAGTTACTAAATCAAATTACAAATGCATATATACTATAGATGCAGAAATGTCATGTTCCTCAAAGGTGTATTTCAAAGCTGATTATCAAAAAGCAGTATAAAACAACAAGGTCGTGGAAACCGCAAATATACAAGTGGTATGCTCATCTGACTGTATTTCAGGCCCAGTTCTATGAGAGTGCAAAAGCATGCATTGCGTCAGTTTAACCTCAGCAGCACAACCTGCAGAAGGTCTGGGTGAAGGTGAATGTAGATCAGCAAGTGTGGTGATTATGAAATACTCTCTCCCTAGCCATATCGCGGGTCTCATAGCTCTGAAACAGCTGTGCCAATCACAGTTAAACATGATAATGTGAATTAATGATTACCTTTACCTCTGGAAATGTCTGGATGCTTCAGAGCATCACAACATAAACAAATATCACCACAGATCATCACCCAAAGACAGACAGAGTATAATTTCAATCAAGCAGTTTTAATAAGGATAGAGATTAAAAAAATAATGAGATTGATTTGGCGATGATTACATCTGACCGATAGGCATAATGTAATGTATCTCACCTTGTTTAGTAAATAATTCACAACAGTGTTTGCACTGTGAGGTGTTTCATACATAAAAAGAAAGTTGTGAAAGAGATTAGCCCTGGCAACAAGTCGTCTTCGTCATGTGTGCAGGTCTGTATGGTTATACTGTAGCAACCTGGTGTTATTTTCAGGTGATTTAATAGAGGTATAAATAGTGTATGACTGCACTGCATTCTGGCGCAGCACTTCTCAGAGGTTGTGGAACATATCATTGGCGTAATAAAAGCCTATCTCAAATCAAATATGCAGATCCATACTGAGTTGGTCCAGGCCCAGTCTGCTGGCAAGATGTTCCGCTGCAGCGACCCCTAATGGGAGCAGCCAGAAGACAAGGACAGCGCATCAGGGACCACACTCGGACCTGTAACATCTACTCTGTTTCTTTGCTGTCGCCAGCCGGACTTATTTCAGATACACCGACACTCATATTTTTCTGGAACAAGCCCTGCTATATATCTACATGAAATGCCATCAGATCGCTTGTGAAAGCTCTGGTATTTTTCAGACAGTTTTTGCTGTCTGAAACCAACAGAAGGATAATACACTGTTACAGCCACATCTGGTAACACATACACACACACACATACTCACACTTAACATCCTCTGTGGGTTGATGCATGATGAAATATTGATGATCACTAATGGTTCTATCTTACATTTTCTTGTGTGCCTGATAGGTGTAGCAACATGGATGACACGTACCAGACAGTATATGTGGTGAATCATTAATATTCACAATGAATACTGGATGGCTTCTTCATCCAGTGAAATGCTGTTAATACCCCAGACAGAGACTTTTGGTGCTTTGATCAGGATGTCTTTCTATCCTCAAGTGCTGTAAAAACCACACAGATACGCTGAAGTAGCTGTCACTTTCTCCACCACGGCAAGCAACATATTACAAACCTTTCAATAATATATTAGTGCCTTTAAATTCTGCAGTGGGTGGTCAGTTCTGATCCTCATAGTCCTTAAAATGGAAACAGGGAGATTATTTTCTCTGACAAGCTTCCCTCAATATTTTCTCCTTGGTGAGGTTTATCATTAATATTCTGCCTTTAACCCCTCCTTAGTCCCCATGACTTGGATCAACAGCTATGTTAGCAGTAGCCAGAGGATGTTAATTTGAAAATTCAACAAATTAATCAGCTCAGGAGGGATGCACGGCTGGAGGGTGGGAGCTGTTGTCTATCGGCAAGGCCTTTGCTGTACATTTGGCTGGACAAGAAAATCCCCATGGCAGCTCACTGGAGAAGGCCATGATGGAGCAGATGGCTACCCCCTTACTCGCTTCACTCGCGCTTGCCAGACAGACGATGCTACAGGTGTGACAAGATGTCCAAGCTGGATCAAGGCCCAGTCCCAGGTGTTCACCCCCTCACTTGCTCCTCGGTCTCTCTCTGTGCAGTTCTCTCCCAATTCAACCTCCCTTCTCCTTCCCGTCCTTCCTTATTTTGCTTTCATTCCCTTCCTTTCAATTCCTTCTCCCCTTGCTTACCTCCAGCCAAAGATCAGTTGGCTACATTCACAGGCCAGGTGAGGGGAAGTCAACTGCAGCCAAGGAGAAAGCTGACATATCTGTTAGCCTGAGGGGCCTGTCCAGGTGGCTGCTCCAGTAGGTAACAGCCAGTTGCTGACAGGAAGCTTGGCAAATAAAGAAGAGATGATGTGGCTGTGATGCTTTTCCAAGCCAGCATGGAAAGCTGTTCAAAAGCAAGGGGTGTTGTCACAGTAAAACACTGGAAGTAAAAAATGTTTAATGGATAGATGCATTTGGTTTCAGTTGTTAGTATTTTAATGATTACCCTGGCATAACAGTTGGAATGGTTCACAGGTCATTACCAAGTAATGGATAAATACAGAAGCAAATATTATAACTGCAAATTAAACAACTGATAATTCTAAGTCTATAGTGATGCTAGCAGCTCTGTTTGTCTTTCCTTAAGCGGAGTGATGTTTTGAGTTAAATGTTATTGTCAGCGTGCTACAGTAAAATGTTCACAATTAAAATGTTGATGCCACACTGGACAAAGTGAAATTTTGACCTGATGATGGTGCTAAGTGAAAACTCAGTGGATAACCAGTTATTAAAATGTTATCCTGTGTGACACATCAAATGTCTGCACCAAATTACATAGCAATCCATTCACTAGCTGTTGAGATAATTAATTTAGAAAAACAAATATCAAACCTGAATATCTCTACTATGCTTCATGCCACCCTGTCTCCTGGGAATTATGTTTGTATATTGCTAAATTTGATTTCTTTGTTGAATGAAACTGAAGAACATAAACAAAAAAAAATATATAATAAGCAAGATGCTTAATCAGATTATATGCCTCAGTGTAAACTCCACATAGCTACTATGCATCTGTGGTAAAATGATTCAAATGCACAATATAACAACCACTGGATATGCTAATGCTACAACTGAGAAACAGAGCCAGAACATATCTAGAAACTTCAGAGCTTCTCATCTCTATAATAACGACAAAAGGCAATAAGGACAGTAAATGTCAATGACATCACATTAAAGATACCTGTGGCTGTCTCATGATTCAGGTAGTAGACACAACATGGGGTTAAAACCCCTTCTCTTTTCTATATAAATAAAGGCACGAAAATATTTTTTAAAAGCAAAAAACAAAAACAAAACAAAACAAAAAAGAACAAAGAGAGGGATTGCAGCACATAGTTATTGAAACCTTTCAGCGAAAATGAGACTGAAAACAAAAATGGACGACTTCTTGTTCTGGGTGCGTGGTGCAAGTCACGGCCTCCAGTGCTGAGTGCAAATGGCATGTCAAAATAATAGAAAACTAAAAGGCCCAAAAGAGGGCACTTATTCACCAAACCAGCAGGAAGAACAAAGGGAATATTGTGATTGTACTTGGGTTTAGGTAACAAAAGCACTTTGGTCAGGGTTAGGGTTACAGAAAAATCCTAACGATAAAGTCCAGATGAAACTGCATTTTGAGAGCTTCTAGCATATCATGACATATTTCCAAGTGAAACAGGATAGGCAGGTGGGACATAACGTTAGAAGGAATTTGATTTGAATGTTGAAAAGTGGATGTGACAACCTGCCATGCCATGCTGCTGTTAGCTATCCAACTAATGAATCTTATATTTGTGCCAATAAAAGTTGAAAACTGACTGACGGTTGATGATATTTATGATATTATTGGTTGAAATTGGTTGGTTCAAGCCTATGTAAGAGCACATCAGATTTTGTTTTAGAGGAAGAAAACATGATTAGATTAGACAGATAGGACACAAATAAATAGATTTTTTTTACATTCTGGTGTTTATTGTAAAATAGGTGTATATGGGGATGTGATCTAAACCGGTTAAAAAGGCATTTTATATTTCATCTCGACTTAAATAAACAGTGAATGAACAGTTTGATGATAAGTTCAGTATTAACAATTTTGTCACTTGCCAGATATGTTATTAACAACATTTCCTAATTAACTAATCGAAAATACAATTTGGTCATCATTTTGTTTCTCTCAAAATGTATTTGCTTTTGTAAATTAGTTGTATATGAAATAATTTATAGGAGAAAGGCCTGTTTTATGGGAAACAATCAAATATTTGCTGAAATGTTTCAGACTGGGTCAAAGTCAGAAAAACAACCGCCGTTGCCATCTCTACGGCCGCACCAAAACCTTGGCTGTAAAGGGGGGCAAAGCAGATGATGATCACACCAGGGTGTGATTTGCTATATTTTCTCAAATTTCTATTTTGTATTTTTGCACAGCATCGTATACAGGATGATTCAAACTCACGATGAAAGGAAATGTAATTCAAATACAGTGACATCTAAGCCTTTCAGGCTATATTGTGTGCAGAACACTGTCCCATAAAATATCTTGGGGCCCATTTTCATGCTGGTGCAAATCAACTGCAGTGACCTTGCACTGAGGAAGTATCAATTTCACTGGTTGAAAGCAGATTTTTCTTGAGCCTGCACCCACTTGGTGATTTTATGACACTGCTTGCACCGACACAAGCAAAGTATAGTCGAACATTGCTTTTTAGGGGAATGACTGCAGCTGATTTGATGTGCATGATTGATGCCAGCCCACACCTACTCATAGTTCATTTTACCCAAACCATTCTCACCAAACATGTGGTACTAACACTTAAATAAGCCTGCACTCTGACCCTTTGCCATCATCAGTGCTTATGATTTCACAGGCAGAAAAATGGCCCCGAGGTGAAGAGTTTTTTACATTTTTTTTTTTTTTTTTACAGTCATTTCAGATAAAATTTTGGAATGGGATGCACACAAGAAATGTTCTACACTTATTCTCGCAATTTTTAATTTTAGTCTAGCCACATATCTCAAAGGAGGCAAGGAACTACCCGTCACTGTCCAGAATTCTGAATTTATGTGTGTGTGGAGTGAGTGTGAGAGAGAAGTGACTGAAGAGAACAGAAAGAAAGGGGTCAAGAGAAGCCTGCAGGGAAGATTCAAAACGGTTGTAAATCCACTCTTCATTTGAAACCCTCAGATTGAAAAATTGATGAAAATTGTATTTGTTTCACAGTATAAACACCACTGGGGTAATGGCTGTTGGTGCCAAACATTCACAAACATTCAGTGAAAAATGTGGAACACACTCTCTTTTCACGCTAAGACTTCTCTCAGCAGTGTAACATTAGACTTACTACCATGAACAAACACCAGAAAATTCATGCAGAAAATACAACATCTGTCTTTTTTTGCCTCGCACCTTCTCGCAGTAGCAGCAAACACGTTAGGCAAATGGCAACAAATTACCTTTTTGTCTGTAGCCGGCTAAGACTGAAGTATCACCACAGCCACTCTTAAGCACAGCAGGTGTTAAAACCCTGCTAGCCCTTGAGGAGAAACTGACTAGCACAGGCACATACATGTAGAACCCCAGGGCACCGAGTGCCACTTCACATGGCAACTGTAGCTAACAAGGCTGAACAACATAACAATTTTGCTCCTTAATGTAGAGTAAACAGTAATTTATGCTGAAATGTAAGAAGTTTGTTTTGTGCACTGGTTTCTTTGGACTCTGTTGGTATTTCCTCTTTTACCCTCAGCAAAGGAGCAACGGACAGATAGAAATATACCTGTTGTTACATTTAAGTGTTTTGATTGTGGTTTGGAAAAACAACAATGGTTCACACTTACTAAACATTATTATGACACAAAATCAATTTGTGAAGTCAGCTCGGAAAAACACGCAGCTCTTTTGCCCCTCTCCAGTGGCTTGCTGTGGCTTTGACAGAAATTATATGCAAAGGAATAACAGTTTTTTATACATGCATTTTAATTTTCATTTATCATTGTTGTAGGCCTAAAGTGACTTTATAGTCTCCAGATGTAAAAATGTGTAGCCTGTACACCAAATAAAAAACATTTGAATACCTGTTAACTAAAATGTGCATCATAGCCCATGTCTACAGCTTGGTGCCTTTTCATCTAAATTCAGCCATTGCTATTTAGGCTAGGCTAGCTATGGATGCCAAATTCTCTCTGAGAAAATAAAGCCTTTAATCATTGCAGACCTCCTATACCCTTCCAGGCATTCCAGGCCTCTGCTAATTGCTAACATTTGCCTGTGATGCTTACCAGTGCTATAAACTAGTAGACTCTGCAAAAGCCGGGACCAAAAAAATTGAGCTGCTGTTGCTAAGTCTGTTTCGCTGTCGATAGCCTGTGTATACCCCCTTACCTTAACATCACCCCAACCTTATCCTTTACCATACCCAGAGGGGATTGTTGCAGCTACTCAAAGTAAGTAAATGCCAAGTCATGTCTCTCCCTGCCACCCAGCTACTTGTCTTTAAAGCTGGCAGCCCTAACTGGCATGGGAATGGAACCCACCCCCAGTAAGCACACGAAGTGTCTCTGCCCAGAACAGCCTGCCTGTGCACAACTCTCTCGCTTTCATTGCATCATAGTCCATACCTCCAGTCCTCATTGGGCACAGGTGTAGCCATTTAGTGTCCGCAGCAGCTCCCGTCTCTGACCAGTCACTTCATTACAGTAACTATTCACTAAAACAAAGGAGAACAAGGCAGATAACCACAGGTGCCTGCTAATTTTATAATAGAAGTTGCTCTCGTCCTGATCCTGTCCAGTGTGGAGCAAAAGTTAGCATCATAGCTTGGAAAATGTTAGCGTTCAGCGAATGCCTGGAAGGTAGGCAGAGTAAAAGCAGCTATTCCCACGAAGCATACACACGTCCAGTGAGTCAATTTAGTTTCACCAGTCCTCCAGTCCACAATTTACTTCCTGAAAATGCAGTGGTCATATTTACAGAAGAAAAAAATGTGGATTTTTTTTTTTTTTTTTACTAGTTTTGATTTTTAGAAAAATATTAACTTTAAGGGTTTTTCAGTTTTTATTATTTCTCCTGGTATTTTTGCAGTTTGGAAAGCACTACTATCTTTTTCACTGTTAATTCCAGTGTTGATTTGGGAAGAATGCACCTTCATGCCACAGGGTGCTCTCACCCACTTCATTTCACCTGCTCTCTAACACATACAGTAGGAAGTCTCCTCCAATCCTCCATGCAAGCATCTCAACGACTTCCCACCCACAATCCCACAGTCACACAATAGTTTATTGGAACAAAGCTGGAGGGACTGTGACTGGGCAGGCTTGAGATTTGTAAGCATGCATAATTACATCCACAATCCAGCGCGCAGTCTTTTTTAATATTAGATCTTTCTTTTTGGTGTCCTCACAGTGAACAGCGGCTCTATTTGTTCATCTGTTTGCCTTCCCCAGACCTGGGACGTTGAGTGCTGCCAACTTGATGACATCCCAAGATTTGAAGATGTTTTTGAGATTGCTTTTTTGAAAATAAAATATTGTGGCAGTCTCTAGTTGTCTCATATTGGTATTTGTTTTGATGAGGTTCAGGCTGTTGAGGCTGTTTCGGTACTTGTAAATTAAAGCCACTTTAATTTGCAGAGCCTTGTTTACTGAAAAGAGTTTGGCAGGCTGTCATCCCTTCAGGTTAGATCTTTTGGCATTTAAGGAGTGGGCAAAGTAAAAACAAATGAAAATCAAGTCTAAACAAAAAGGGCTTTGGTTCTTGCCATGATCTACCATCTCTTGGCAGCACACTGGTGCAGTCGTTGGCATTGCTGCCTCACACTGGGAAGGTTCAAATCCCGGTTTAGGCAGGACCTTTGTGTGGAGTTTGCCCACAGACAGGCTGACTGCAGAGACTGAATCTTACTGTTTGTTGTATAATATATAACTGCGTATGTGACAAAAAAGTTTACCTTTGTGTCTATACCAGGTGCAACCAGACATTTTTTGGAATAAAGGTGCTAAGTAGAAGCATATAGGGTGCTTTGGCTTGTCCCCATAGGAAAACCCTTTTTAGTCCCTTTCCACCTTTTAAGGGTGCTAAAAAGAGCTGAAAACCCTCTTGTCCTCTGAGGACTCTACAAAGTACCAATGTTATGTTCTACAGATGGGGCAAAAACACAAGAACACATGTAAAATGAATTGATTAAGGGGATTCCAGATACACCAGCAATTAAAATACCATTTGAAACATGGATAAACATTTGAATGTTTTAGGGTGAGGCTCTTTTAACACCAATGTTTTCAACAACCCTTGAAGAACTCTTTTTTCCAAAGAGGGTTTTTTGGATGGAAAGGGTTCTTAATGGAACCTTTACTCTTACAAAGAACCCCAGCCTTTCAGGCAGTATCATGTTGGAACCCCTTTATCTAAGAGTGTATAAACAAACAATATCACTTCTCGCAGAGGGAAGAGGCATTACATGTACTATGATATAAACAGATAAACACAAAGGCAATACAACAATATTCAGATATTATAAATGACTTTTACAACAGTTTACAGTGATAACTTTTATTACTCTTAGTTGCCACAATGGGAAACTGAAACACAGTGAAATGCAAAATATATAATACAATGGTGTCACATAAAGACAGCCATGCTGTTTATATCATAGCATGGCAAAAATAAAATAAAAGCAATATTTATCTCTCAAATAAAACTAGGTGAGATGATTGAGGTTCATTTAGCTGTGTGAATTCATGTTTCAGAGTTCACTCAGAAGAAGACTGAGATATGGATTTTATAGTGGCCCTGATGCAATTAGTATTTGACACGAGCCTATCATTAAATGGTAATCTCACCTGCTCCCGGGAACTGAAATAAAGCCATGAATGCTGCTTCATTCACACATAATGTGGAGAGTCATATTTTGGACTGCACACTGCAGAGCATTTAGACAGGATGTGAGGTCGCAATTGGTCGAAAACTGTCTACAACTTGCCCAGAGGCTGGAAACTATTGGTGCTTTAAAAATGTTCATTAAAAAAGTTCAATCTAAACTGAATCTTAGTGGTAGCCAAATTATTAATTCCAAAGTCGGGGATGTAGTGGTCTCTTGGTGTGACACCAATTAGCATCTGAGACTTGACTCTGACTGAAGCTCGAACGGAGACACTTATCCTTACAGTGTGAAATAGATGAAATAAAATCATGGATCATCTTTGTAGTCTAAGGAACCCCTATTCCCAAGCTGGGGTACATGCACCCCAAGGGGTACATGAAGTGATGTAGGGGGTACGAGAACAAAAAAGTGATTTGCAAAACACAGGCACAGGGTGTGGAAAACGATTAAAGACTCAGACTCTCTCAAATTCAGCCAAACATTTTAGAGTCATGTGTGTCCTCTCAAGCACATCCTTCTCTTTAACCTGTGTTGAGTATTTCACAGCTTCAAGTGGATTTTAAATATAGGCTCTATATGTACATATGTGTGGAGGCGGTTTACAAACATGAAAAAAAAAAATTTAGCACGTCTTGAGTCTTTAATGGTTGTAATGAGCGTTCTGTCATCAGCTGCTTGTCATCGGGCCTCATTACAACACTGCATAACTTTACCTGAGGGATTCAAAGGATGTACTGTATTATCATCAATCCTTCATGTATAAGTAAACAATATCTGCACTGATTATTTGTTTCCTTTATGACCACTTTAAACAGATGATTGCAATTCAGTATGAAATTATACAAATAAAGCTCACTGCTGCGAGAAAGTACAAACATTACGCACTATAACAGTCCAGTGAGGAGCAGAGTAGAGAAAAAAACACAGCTCTCCAAGCGCTGACAGGTAGAGAGAGAGAGCACACAACCAAATCACCCGATATCAATCACAAAACACTCAGTACCAAGTGAGTCATAGGAAAACCGAGACATCCCACAGATAAACCTAATGAAAGAGCAGTGAGAGGACCAAGAGGTTGCTGTCTTTCCCCTGAGCAAAGCCGGGGAAGATGAAATTATTTTGCAATCATGGCGAAGAAGTGTACCAAACAAACAGACACTCGCAAATCTTTTCAAAATATTCAGCAAACACGAATCTAATCAAACAAGCAAGCTAATATTAGATAGCTGATGCTGACCTAATCATGTTTGCTAACCGTTAACAGGTGCTAACATTAAGATCGAAATTAACTTACAAAGTGACTCACCTATCAGCACCTTGTCAGGTGCTTGATAAAGTTTAATACAATGGTTCCTCATCCCTCATCCCTGCAGACGCTCCATTTAGCAAGTTTTTTTGTTTGAGCCTGTGCGAAGTTATTACAGCCAGAGGTTGGGACAAATGGCTCAGCAGCTGCAGGGGTGCTTGCCATGTGTTGTCGCTGCAGCTTACAGTCATCTGTGGCCACACACACCTGATGCACAAGGTTAGACATAACAATAAAGGAGTGAATGACATTCAGCTTATCATTTCCTTAACAATCAGGGTTGAGCGATATGTTCAAATTTTCCATTTAGCCACAATCAGCCCATCAACTGGCGATTGGTGATATTTTTGTCCCCACTCCCCACTTTGTCCTGAGTCTTGGCTGGGACATGTGTGCAAGCAGTGAATTCACTACATTATGTACACTATCACTACATCCAATAAACAAAATACACTAAATGTGTCAAGAAATGAAACATTCTAACACCTATTTTCCTTATTAAACAGAAAAATACAACTGTACACCTTCTGAAGTCAAGTTTCTCCCTTTAACCAAATTAAGACAACCTTAACTGCCTTGTTAACTCCTCATAAAACACACTTTATTCAAACTCAATTGAAAAGAGTGTAAAACTCACCAAAACGTTCATCATCTAGATACTGGGAGTCTTATCTATTTCTTCTGCATGACATGTGTCATTCTCTGCAAAACTGCATGGTGAAAATGATATGTTGATAGTGATATCGACATCATACCAGCAACATGACACCTTTCTCTACAGTTTCAATGGCTATATCTGTAGAATATGTCACACACAGAAAAAGAAAAATACTCCCCTGCATCTCTTTTTTCTCTTTCTCTCTCCCACCCTCCCATCCTCTCTCTCTCTCTCTCTCTCTCTCTCTCTCTCTCTCTCCTCTCTCTCTCTCTCTCTCTGAACGATGGGGAAAAAAAATCACACTGCTTTTTCTGATTACAGCTCTTTTCTTTTCTTCAAAACTCTTCTGCAAACTCAATGTAGAAAAATAAGACTGGCAGCAACAGCCTGCAACAGCAGCTCTGTCTGTGTGGATGCCACAGGTGTGCGAGCTGCAGTACTTCAGCAAGGTAGCCGTCATGCACAGGTACAAGCAGGCAGCGTGGCTCAAGTGCAACTTAAGTCCAAGTCAGAGACTTGAGCCCCCATCTCACCATCTGATGTTTGAATGGGTACAGAACTGTAAAAAGTTTGGGAAACAGTCCTGTAGCAAACAAACATGCTCCGACAATGTGAAAGGCCGTAAAGCACAAACCCTTGTATAAAATAACTATATAAAATCTGTGTTAATTTGATGTGTTGAAAGATATACCACCAAAAGTATTTATTTATTTTTCTCTTATGGAGAGCAGGTATAGAATTTCCATGTTTGCTATAATCAGTTGTAAAAATCAAAACCCACTTAGAACTCTGTGTCTGTAAGGCATTATCAAAAGCTCTCTCCCAACCCCTTTGTCTCCTCAGCTCCAATAAGCTGAACACCTTGCTGCTGACTGTAAGCAGATATCAGAGATGCTGTACAGATCTGAGGGTCCTGACTTTAAATCAAAGGTTACACTATTTAATGAGGAGCACAAGGCCGTGTTACAGAGAACTGCAACACCTTGAATCCAAAATATACAGTGACAAAGTATTGTTAAAAGGTTGAGGCAAGCAGGTAGGCAGGAAAGAGAAGAGCTGCGATACTGTAACTACATCTGAGGCCTTTATCTCATCATTTCCCTTTATATCTCCCCTGTTGAGTATCAAATGCACTGCTTAACTACATCTACGTTTATATTATACATGTGTGAAGTCCCAAATGAAAAACCCTTGTTGCAATGTGAAGTCAACTCTATTTTAATCAATGGTAGAATTATGGATGATTGGTTTTGTTCAAACATGGTATATACAGTATATTCATTCCTAAATCTCCAGGCATCTCTTATGACACTGAGATTCACTCAATAAAGCCTCAAACGAGAGAGACCCTTCAGTATTTTACAATCTGCTGAGGAAATCCCCTAATACATGCACACCTAGAGTGAGAAGTCTGCTCACAAATGTGTTTTAGCTAAAGATTACAGTATCAAGGTTTTATGAATATAATTTTGTTTCAAACTGCATCTTTATAATAAATGAAGGAACATGTCGTTCCAGTGAGGCTTATGGCTTTGATCATTTAGTAAGTCAACAATGCAGTGATTAATTTGTGTTTTTTTTTTTACATGAAATCTCGACAAGCTTGCGGAGCAAAGCGTGGGAAGAGCGGTATCAAAGGTTAATTTCACTTCTTCATTTTTATTTCAGAAAAGTAATTACAGCAATTTGACATCAATGCATAAATGCCCGAAGGGATCACACTGAAAATAAAAAGTATAGTAAAGACAAAACAGTCACAACAAACAAATGAAAATATATTATGCTTGACAAGAATCATTTGTTCAGGCTTAAAAAAAAAAAAAAATTAAATCAAATTCTCAAGGTCCATTGCTGGTTTCTTTTGCAGCAATTATGCATGTCTAAAACTATTTACTACATTTATCAGTGAATAATTATACCCCTGTATTAAAATTAAAAAAGGAAAATGTCTGCCCCTCATGTAAACCTTATGTAAAAGTTTATTTTTTTATTGTCGTCACCTACACGTAAAAGAGGTGCATCAATTAAAATAGTACTGTAAGCCTACTACCCAGAGGGCAGACCTTCACGGTTTGATCTCCTGTCCTGCATACATTGACTCAAACACACTGATAACCCTGTCCCTGATAAGCAGACACAGATATTACCTTACATTCATTATGAGCTGCTGGAGCCTTCCGTGGAAAAAAGGAACAATTTCAATTTGCCCTAATGGAATATTCATAGAACAGACGAAAGTGTGCGTGTGTGTTTGGGTAAGAGATTGTATGCTTGTCATATGGACATATGTGTAATAACACAGCTCTCATTTATCTTTCTTTCTTTTACACAAGACTGAGATGGATAACATGCACTGAAAACTGCAGCAGAAATAACAAACCACCTTTTTTTTTTTACTTTTTTTTTTGGTATACACTACAATTACGGGACCCAATGACAATGAAGAAATATACAAATGTTTTGTCTTGTCTACACTTCAGAAACTTCACACATTGTGATTTCAGGATTTATTTCTCACAGCTCTTCACTTCCATTTGGGCTGATTGGATGCAATGGTTCCACTGAGCAAACAGCAGATAGTATTTGACATTTATTCAGGGGCATTGCAGTGTGAAGGTTATCGGTGGAATTTTTTAGGCTTGTGCCATATCTGATGTCTTTCTCTCTAGTAAGCCGTACATTTGAGTTGAAAGGCATGTTCCTTCTTGTAGTTAGATATCAGATTCTTTCTGTTTCACTGGCCTGGCAAATGGCTTTAAGGCGGCAGATAATATATGTCACCATAGTGACATTACAGTTATGTGATGATTTACATTTACAGGCTTCTGCTTGGTTAGCTGTGGGTTAACATCACCTTTATTTCTGTACATGAGTAAATCCATACCAATGACTGCTGTCATACTACGTTAAGCTAGAAACTAGAAATAATATTTTTATTAGACCATATGAGACCCGTATTAGTCTTTATTAGAGGGGGGACACAATACAGCAACATGTACTGTAAACTAAAAATGAAATCACATGTCTGCTACTTGAGACGCACCTTCCTTTGTTGGTATGACAAAACTAATGCCAACCTCTTTGATCAAATCACATTATCTGCCTACAGTAATACAATAAGTCACCCACAGACAAAATATTCCTCTGCCTATGTAATTTTGTACTTAGTGGATCTGGTTCACATATACTTTTTAAATGGGGAAGTAGCAGATATATGATTTCACTTTAACGTACAGTACAGTTCTGTTGTAATATGTACCAATTACCCTCTCACTGGGTTTAATAAGGATATAACAACAGGAAATAATGTACTTTGGTTTACCGTGCAGTTCTGTTGTCTCCACTGATGCATGTCTATGGGTCCTGTTTACACATGTGTGTGTATTTCAGGCCTGTGTGTGTATAAAAATAACAGACAGACAATAAATAACAACAGCAGAATTAAAACAAGTAATTTCCCCAGGAGGGTTTAATAAAAGCATGTCATCTTCATCTTCTTCTTAATAAAGTCTAATAAGGGTCAAAGAGAGAGAAACAATACACTTTAGTTTACAGTGCTGTCTAATAAAGAACATATTATTACTGTTGTCTATTCTGATATGAAGAACGGCTTGTTACTTCTTATTGGGCGGTGTCAAATTAGGGTATACTTGTGTGTGTTTAATGTCTAATAAAGAAGAGATTATTTCTAGTTTTTGTCCAATTTGATAGAAAGTACAGCTTGTAACATCTTATTATTGTACTGTAAAATAAAGTGCAACCCATTATCCTTTATTAGGCCACATGAAATAGCCTTCTAAATATATAATCTTGTCAAATATAACTGTTAAACTGCCATTTTCATAACTATCCAAGATAATGAGTAATTGTTTCAAAATTATATGTATAATTATAGGCACTGATCTTTTTTATGTGCAGATAGGAGTGCCAATCAACATGAAAAAAATCCTTTTCAGAGCCATCATCATGTGAAAGCCTCATTTTATTGTCTCTGCCGCTTTGTCCAAACATTGTAGTTTGGGCAGTACAACAGGATTATCGCTTGTAGAAAAGGATATCTTCATAACGAACATCCGTCACTGGTGGCAGAATAATTAGGCTTGGGTTATTTTGGGATGGCTGTGATGAATACATATGCAGCAGTGATAATAGGAGTTTAATTCATGAAAACAGTAACAGGACGTATGGATGGTTCAAGAGTGTCTTTAAATCAATAGTATTAATTCTCCGGACCTTATGCTAAGCATTATTAATTGTAATGAGGGGAGCACTAGTGAATAACAATCCAAGATATCCAGATATAGACTGTATGGCAGATATCAATCTGCTTTTATTTGAAAAGTGTTGTGAAGATGTTTTTCTTAGTGACTGGATTTCTTATCTTATACCAAACATTACATTGTAAATGATGAGTTAAATAATTAAGATACATTAAAAGGAGATGCAGCACACATAATAATGTGTCAATTATCAAAGCTGCAGGAAAAACAAAAACAATAAAATCATGTCAGCATGCAGATTTATGACTTGCTGTTGTTGCTTGCCTCTCCTTTCTTTTTTGCTCTTTTTCCAGCCTTGACCCTGAAATTTGAACCTCATATTTATATGTATAAGTAGTCATGAGCATTGCGGAGAAACCCCTGCATCAAGTTTTCTTCAAGGTGTCAGATCAGCTATGCACAAGGCCGTCACCAGTAATGACACAGCAGTAGATCCACATCTCCTGCCATTCCCTCACAGCTTAACATTGTCTTTTGTCCATCCTCCCCACACCACTGATTCCTACCTCCAATGGAACAAGAAAATTCTGTGGATTATTAGGCTGGTCTTAGTTTTTTCTTGGTCCTTTGCTCAGTCATTTTTGTGTTGCTTGCTGACCTCCACCCACTATCAGCTCCTGACTTAATGCCAGTGATTGTCAAGCTTTGCAGACCGTTTGCTGAAGATTTTTGAACCTTTTCTGATTCATCCAATTCGGAGTAGAACAAATAATAGCTTGGTAAATAGAATGGTACACTAGTGCAGTAAACATATAATTTTATTTTTCACAGAATTCATTAATATCATGTCTTTGCACTCTATAGGTATAGCCTAGCCTGGGAACTTAACAAATCTGCAAATGACAAATGGTATCACCAATCCCGATCTGAAAAGTCACAGCACAGCGCCTCAGGCTCACAAAACCCAGATTCAGCTGTAAAACAAGGCTGTTGTGATAAAACATGAACCAAGATTCTGTTACTGCATTACATATTTCTCACCCCAAAGGTTTTCAGAAACATATTTTTTGCAGTGTTTAACTGTAATATGAGAAGCATTGTGACCAGGCTGCTGTAATTTTGTGAGCCGATTTCAAACTAAGGCTCCTGAAACTCAGGTAAAACTGTAAAACTAGACACATCAAATATGATCAAATATGAATCAAGACTGTTTTACTGCATTGCCTGTTATTCACCTCAAATGTTTTGAGAAACAGATTTTAGTGTACTGTTTAGCTGTAATATGAGAAAGATTGTGAACATTTTGTGTCCTGCTTGACCAAGCACCAATACATGAGACATTTTGTTGCTCTGATTGATTGTAGTTCTATTTTTTTTTTTTTTGCATCCAGAAGTATTTTGATCTGCACACACTGATAACACCCTTTGGAAATCAACAATGAACAACAATAAAAAAGAGGTTCCAGACTAATTCTGCAAAGTAGTCTGGCAATGCGAGGCTAAGGGCCAATTCCAATTCCTATCTTAACCCTAAATCTTAACCCTCAAGCTCAACCCTCAATCTTAGTAGCCCTCAAAACCAAGTGTTAAGGGCTATTTTGTGACTTAGAAATGGAACAGCCCTTAAATACAGTGACGTTCAGTCTGTCAATTCAGAAGAAGAAGAAGAAGAAGGAGGACGCTCGTTGTTGTCGTTGTTGGCCCTGAAATGAATCAGGGCTCGCGTTGTCTCTGTAGTCCCTGAAATGAAACACAACATTATTTTATTATTTTTTTAATATTTGCACTGTTAACCCTGACTGTTTAATCATAAGCCACAAATGCAGCTATCATCGACGGGTCCATCAGGTCCATGTTTTTGAAATTGTTGTGGACTATCTGTCAGTTATTCCTTCGGTTAGAGTTATCAAATAAATAATCTGTATAAATAACACAACCACGGACATATTCAGCTGTCACCGCATACCACGGCTTATTGAAAGGTAAACACCAGCTATAACTATCGTTAGATAACTCTGCGGCTACAGGAGCTGACATTAGCCTGGTCATCTTATACCATTATCGGCACAAGCATGTTATATAGGCTGTTATCTTGATAAAACAACTACATTACCACCGAGAAAAATTACCATTTTGTAACGTTAACTAACTTAAACGATAGCAATATGGCTTGTCTGCACCGGCCGCCGCTATTGACAAAAGATCGTAAAATAAAAATAAAATGTTATGCAACAATGAGGTAAATAATCCATAAAATGGGCCTAAACTAAGATAATACAATGGTTTTCTTAATATTTATACCTCCATTAACAAAGAAAATACTTACATTTGTAGCTCGCCTGGATAGCCCTTGCTCCCAAGGGTGGTGTCGGAGAATCTCAGTATTGAGGGCTATACAGCCCTCAAACTTGCCCCTCAACTTAACGTTCTGAGAATCGGGACAGCACTTGCACTTCGCGGGAGTGCGCATTTTTGAGATTGAGGGTTAAGATTGAGGGTTAAGACAAGAATTGGAATTCACCCTAAGTATAGCCTGAAATGCCTTGTGTTAAAGACCCAAATTTGGACTTCACATAAAATAACTAATTTTTAAAGCATAATTTGTTAATATTGCTCTGAAATGTTAGCTAACAAATAAGAACACTTTGAAAGATGTTTATTTGCACAATAGACCCCTTTTCCTTTGGTTAACATTGTGAGTGTAGGTGGAGGTAAGGTTTCTTAAAAAATGGCTGAAGAAAATACAAGTTCTTCTGAATATGGTTTGTTTTGATTAACACCCACCCCAACAGTCCGTGTCAACCACACAGACAGCGTGTGTGTGGAGGAGGGGGTGTGTCGCATGTGTGTCTGTGTGGTACCTGCTGCTGCTCCTGTGTGTGTGTGTGTAGCGAGGAGCGGAGCGGAGAGGAGAGGAGAGGAGAGGAGAGGAGGACGAGTCCAGAACAGACCCCCCTAAAAAGAGGAAGGGCGGCGCGGAGAGGGAAAGAGAAAAAAAGAGGAAGGCACTTGAGGATGATGCGGCCAAATGCCATAAATTAACAAGTTTATTTAGCCCCCCCCAGCCATGGCAGGGCCATCCAAAAAAAAATGCGTCAGCGTCAGACTCTGCGAGTAAGTTTTCTTAAAAAAACAAAACACTGGTTCTCTTTAGACGCCTTGTACACGTTTACATAATGTAAATATGTTGCGGCGCTAGTGTTGTTGAATTTTGCTGTCTGTTGCTGACTTGCTGTTATGTATCCCGGCCCATACATGAAAGCTATTGTGTATTCCAACCTTGGATTTAGGTTGGGGTTCATTAGTATTTCCTTAGAGCCTATTTAAAATATTAGTCAATACTGTGCTCTCGGACTGTATTATACAGTCAGCCTTGTGTCTGTCAGTGCGTGCAGCATTCACGTGTTCTGTGTGTTCAAAGGCCTTCCTCATAGTAAACTGATTAATCATTTGATTTGGACTTAGGCTAGTTGTCTTTGTTGGTTAGGTTATATTGTAGGCTACACATAAAAAGTACTTGCCAACGAGGCACAGATTTGCAAATATGTGCCTTTCAGAAATGCAACATTATCTATGGACTTTTATGTATTGACAAACTTTTTGACTTAATTGTCAGTTTGCTTAGATGGTTGTGTTGCATTTAATGTTCTTGCAGCTGTTAATGTTTGGTTTTGATTAATGTGAAAGCTGATGTTTCTGATGTTTCGGGAATATGTTGTGTGTCTGTCTGCAAATGTCTGTTTGCAACAAGCTACAGGCTTGTTAACATAATATTAGTTACATTATCACACAAAGCAGTTGATATTCTACATGATATGACGTTTTATGTATAGCTTTAAACTTGGCATTACTTGTTATGTAAAACCTTCATTCTCTTCTATCAAGTGTGCTTGTGGATTTTGCTGAGGATTGTTGTGGTACTGTATTGCCACGTATACTCCAACCTTAGATTGTACAGTAGGTCCCATATGTGTACTTCTGTTTGGAATGCCAAAAACATACTATTGTGTGTGTGTGTGTGTGTGTGTGTGTGTGTGTGTGTGTGCGTGCCCATGTATATAAGTGTAGAAGTGTAGGTGTGAACGTGCATGTGGGCAGGGTGGCCTGCTGAATGACTGACTCCTGGCCTGAAAAAGTCTCCCAGTCCGGCCCTGGCAGTCACTCACTGTCAGGGATCATGAGTGTCATTTGAAAAAGTTAACATTAATCAATGTCATCATCAATATCGACTGTCATCACTGTGGAAAGACCTGTAATAAGGAAAAAGGGGTGTGAGAATATTTCCCTTCTTAACACTTTTTGAGTTTGTTTTGTTTTTGTCACAGCTCACACACGTCTCCCAGCATTCGTCTTATTGCATTTAACCAGTTGTCTTCTTTTTTTTTTTTTTTTTTTTGACTGGTAGTATCAGCTGATGTGCATTAAAACTTACATTTTTAGCCATTACTACTTCCATTCTGGCACCCAGCAACACAGCAAGATGATATTTTTGCTTGATATGTCCTCTTCTACTCTGAGGTGATTCATGTTTGCCTCTAGTTTTTCCTTTGTTTTACCTCCAACTAACAGTGTGATGTAATCATGACGTCAGCACTGGAAGGGTCTAAAAACTACAATGAGTCATGATAGGTTGAACTTGACTCATGAACTCTTGTGAACTCTGTTTTTCTAAGGTTAAAGTATAGAGAAAGAACAAGGCATTTTAACATCAAAAGGTAAGGTTTATTTATTGTCTTTAGCTAAACATTATTCCTTCAGTTATTTCTATTGCGTCATATTTTAGGGAAGTGATAGTGGCATTGTTCAACTGATTTACATTGATGGATGGGTGTTGCAGCTGGGGATGTGATGGATGTTGTTACTTGTACTGCCAATGTTTTTTTTGTGTTTTTTTTTTTTTTTTTTTTGCTTTTCATGCTGAGTATTTTTGTATTGTCAGCTCTGTATGTAATTTTGTCTGTAATTCTCTAACAACCTGCAGTTATTATCTACATACTTTGACCTCATGCCAACCTCTCATTACATTGCCTAAAATCACATATGATGAAGACAGTTTAAAAAATGTTTTTTCATCCAAGCCCTAATGTCCCCCACCACTTTTCAACACAAACCGACGCCCTTTGACATGCTGTGACAGGTGCAGCAAAGGAGTTTAGAGTTCAAGCCATTTGAAGTGTGAGTACTCATGGGAGAAGTCTATAACTAAAACCGGTTTGACCATGAAAATACCTAGCTAAACATCTGTGAAAGAATACATTTTCCATCAAACGTGAAGAAGGAACATTCATTCAACAACATTCATTTCCAATTAGATCAAAAAATGCAGAATATTAATTACCATACCCTTCCTACCTTTCAGCTGGTCCTGGACCAATTATCAGAATTCCTACCATTAGAGGCTGACCTTTAAAAATATAATCAGGGACATATTTTTCAAGAACTCTGTTCCTCACTGTTTTCTCACTTTTCAAGAGGAAATCAATAATGGACTAGGACGTCTTCTGGACCTTTTAAACGTGGACTTTTTTTGGTCTAGATCATTCTTATATACATCATAGATTATGAATAACTAAGTTATTGCTACAATTAATTCTGTCAATGTTTTTGTTCTTTTTTATTTTGTTTTGTGCAGTTTGAAGTATACTTTTTTGCTGTTCTTTTTTTCTTGTTTGTTTGCTATTTTGCTTACTGTTTTGTTTACTTGGGTGTATGTATATATACACTTGTATGTATACACTTGCAGCTTAAACTCAGAGGTTCAATGAAAGAAATAAAAAGAAACATTGCCTTAATAGAATACATATTAACAAATACAGCTGTGCAGTTAGACTAAGAAGTTGTAAAAATATATGAATCAAGCTGATATCACTGTCAAGCTCACAAGCAGTAGTTACACTTTTTAATTTAAGTTTGAACTCCAATTGACACCACAGAACAGTGCTACACTATAAGCACACTATTAGCAGGAGAGCTCAAAATCCACCCAGTGCAATGCCATGCTCATTAACCCATGATAATACTATAAAACCACCACTCCCAACATGGGCATGGCAATTAACTCACTCATTAGATCGAACTCATTAGTAGTGGTTAGATGAAAAAGACTATGATGTCAAGCAAAACAGACACATAGAGAAGAAATGTAGCTGAAAATCAAATAGACAAATATTTGTGTGTGGTGTGTGCGTGCAGGGGGAAGGAACTGCAAACTGTCAAACTGAGCAAGATCTGATTTATCGCCTATCAGCTCTTGAATGTTTGTGAAACACCAGAGACATCTATTATTCCTTAAGAACACATTGTTCTAGGGCATACAGTGCCTTAGAACTGTGTTCTGTTGTGGGGGAGGGAGAAAATGAGAAAAAAAAGGCTCATTACTGTGTGGTCTGTGTCTGTAATGGGGATGTGCTTTATGTTCGCTGCAGTACAAAACGATTCTTCTAGCAGACAAGCATCACTGTCACCGTGTCTGATGCTGCTAGTTTTGAAAAGATGAAAATATGTTTCCCTCATAATATGTTCATTATTTTCAAAGAGAGAACCATCCAATCACATTGCAGGAAAAATGTAAATTTGCTGTGATGTTCCTTTCAAAATTTATACAAGTTTGAGAAAGTTGTCTTTTTTCACTTTGCTATTACAGGACAGGTATGGTAGTTGCCTCAGGGAAGAGGTCAGTTCTCATTTGATAGAGTGATGTTTGGATTTTACTCAGAACCATGTTTCTCCTGGGGTTAATTCAAAAGACAGTAAATGTAAAACTGACTGACACATGAAATATCTCCTTTGCTTTACAAGTACAATTCTGCTATCTATCTTTAGACCGTAAAATATTTTTGTCTGTTACTAGTCAGTCAGTCTGATGAAACGCTGATGAAATGTAGCCATTCTCTTTTCTTTCTTTGGAAGCAAAGAAAGAAAGATTACTGTTTTGTTTTTGGCTGTAGCACTCTATGGCAGCCAGCTGGTTGGACAACGTGAAGGCGATTCCCCTTATCGCTGGGCATTTTTGAGATATGATTGAAGGGTTCTTATCTGACTAGTTTCTAATGCTGTTGCAAAAGTTTTTTCTATGAAATATATATTGTCTTTTCAAGTGTTTTCTTGCCTTGCAAGCTGTAGCCACTTTTAAGCCTGCATTCAAGAACAACATGGGTTCTCTTAAGAATTGGAGGGTAAGCGTGACAGGAATTCTGGAGTGAAACGTCACATGGCTATTGATGGTCATAGACTGGTTTCTAGTTAAATCACCACACACATCACAATTTGATTTGTTTGACAGTTTGAAGGCACCTCTGTTGGGCTGAGTAACAGAAAATAATGCAATGAAAAACAGCTAGCATAGTGTCTAATGCTTGTATTTTGTGTAAAAACAAGCAGCTAGGAAGGGACTGCTGGGCAGCTAAACCAGCCCATGGATGTAGGATGGACAGCGAAACCAACAAAGGCCAGTTTGGCCGCATGAAATAGGCCAAACCGAGCATGATTTCTTGCTGGGTTTGGCTCCAGGTTCCCCGGGACAGAGTCACAGCTTACGGAACTAATGACAGTTAGTGGTTAGCTAGGCTACTTTAGCAACAAGTAAAGCTATCCATCAGGAAACTCTGTGAGCGTCCTCCGTATGGTATTCCTTGTTGGTCTTGGAGGCTGTGTTTGTCCCAGTGACCGGCCGTGTTTACTAGGAGGCTGCTGAGCCTGGATATGTTACCTGCTAACAGCAGCAAATGGTCAGGATTAGCTACTTTAGCAACAAGTAAGCTGCTAGAGCTAGTGTTATCTGTCCATCACAAAACTCTATAATTTAATCACTGGGATGCAGCTGGAGGACATCACAGGGGAAACCAGAAAATATTTCTCACTAAAATATGATTCAGTTTCACCCAAATCAGTGAATAAAGTTGTGCTTTTGTACAGTGAGGCCCGTTCCCCTGAGACACTCCAATCTGCTCCAGTGAACGGATGTGCTCTTTCCATGCTCTAGTGGCGTCATAAACAAAAAAGCATTTCATTGGGCACAAATTTAGTAACACCCTCAACTGCAAGGAGAATCAAGACAAACTCTGAAATACCATTAAAAATAGCTAATAATATCTAAAATGATGTTTTTCTGCATTATCAGGACAGATACTAGTGTTTAGGTGATATATAGCACAATACATATGTGATAAAAACACTTCAACATTGATTTTGACTTAATGAAAATTTTAATTATATTTACTGTCCTCATCTATTGGCACACAGATTCATCAGCAGCATTTGATAATGCCCAAGCTACATGATTAACAACTGTATAACACTTAATACCCAACTGTAAGACTGACTTAATAAAACTTCTTAGGACTTTGAAAAATGCTTTTCTATTTTCTCCATAACAAGATGATTTGGTGTGTTATTGGCAGATGCATAGAGAGAGATGGAGAGAGCAAGTTAGAAAAGAAAGGGAAGGCTAGACTGTGGACAAAGGTGCAACTGAGCTGAATAAATTTGTTCTCTTTTCCTCATTAACAGCAACATTTTGCAGGAAAGAACTGAGGGAGAGTCTTTGTACAAACTTCTTCAGATAAAGTTCTTGAATTCTTGTGAAAACAATGTCAAAAGTGACCCAGCTTTGCTGTTTCATTTGAAGAAAATAAAACAACTTCTGTGTCTCATTTACTCTATAGTTCTGGGCATTTTCGCAAGAACTAACACTCATTCCTTCAATTAGCCAACACATTACACCTATATGTAACTCATTTTGAAAGCTACAGAGAGGTCTGTATGCACCCCTATAAACATCTTCATATATTCTGGGCTCCAATAGCTTATTGGCTAATTTTATTAATGTACATTGTTATGAATCACATAGAATTGCATGATTAGGGTGACAATAAGTCAGCCTTTCTATTTGTGCAGGAATAAAATCATGCTTGTAGGAAACATAGATTTTATGGCTTATATTTATATCTTTTATTTATGAATCTTTCTTGTGGTTTCATCACACATAAGGCTGTGGCACTGTAATGCTAAACAGGCCTGACTTGTTTGAACATCCCTGAGCAAAAATGTAACGCCAAACCATAAGGTGACAGAACCACAGGATATACAGCATATTTATTTCTGTTGCACGATATTATAACTTTCACTTTCTTAACGTGTTTAGGGTTACAGTTAAAATCAGAACGTGTATGTCTTCACACAGTTTCCACTGAACAACAGAGTTCAAACATATTTTACTAATCAACATGCCAGTAATACTTAAGTACATGTTTTAGTTGTATTTTCAGCTCAAGGTTGGATAGATAGAGGTCAGTTATCACACTAACAAGTGGTCTGTTTTAAAGCACAGCTATAGCCTTACCTAAGATGACAGTAAACACTACCCAGCACGTTTGTATTGTATAACTTATCTTATTCTTGCTATGAAACACAAACATGGACAGCATTGCATTTAACCTAATATTTTAACAAGCATTTAAGCATTTAATTGCACTTACCTATTGATATTTCAATACTTTTGTCTTTAAAACTATATCGCAAAACAATAATGACATGAAATACGTGCTCATCTTCAGAGAAGAAAAGGAAAAGTGACAAATAGAGGCATTGAGATGAGTCAAACATTCCTATCATCAGTTGCCATGGTGAGCTGAGAACACAGCTTTCTTTGCCTCAAAGCAGCCCATTAGTATGGCAGAAGAGTGTCCCATTGCTCTTACCCACACTCCATTTCCAACCCTTTACACTGACATGACATTTCAATGTTGCTTGCATTGTCCCTTTGCATGTAGGTCAGATTAAGGTACAGAATCACCCAGATTCTGAACAAGGTGAATTTGTACATGGTTGAACTAACTGTGCATATGTACCTGTTGCACCATTGTAAAAGCAGATTTTTAAATTAAATACATCCATACCATTTAAATTCCAATTGGTTGACCTTTCGATGTAGTGCAATGTATTGCATGCAGCTGACAGGACAATTTTACCTTGGTTATGTATGAATGTGCATATATAGAGATGTCGAAAAAGGCCAAACAATTGTTTGTATTTAAAAAATATTAAGGGTTGAAGTCATAGACTGTTGTCATGGACTGACAAGATGATCTTCCCTGGTTTGGTTTGAATCTGAGTGGTTTCACTTTACTTATTTAAACCAGTTTTAAAATTATTTGAAACCAAAGAAAACATTTACACTCTGTGCAAATTGAGGTCTTCTGTCAGCATGTCTCCATCCACTGGGCAGAAGGATGACCTGTTGCTGCTCCTCTGGACCTTTTCTTAAGAAATAAAGAGTTCAACTCCAGCTACGTTTTTTCTTCTTCATCCAGAGAAGAAAAAGGGGAAAGAAGTGGGGACAGACAACTGCAATCTACAACAAGACACTGAAGGCCAGGGATGTGGACCTTTATGGCCTTGATATAATGTTTGTAATAATGTTTTTTTTTTTTCCAATCTCAGCCTTGTTTCCTTGCAGTTACAGTATATAGATCACCTAAAGAATTCTCTGATCTGTCTGTTGTTTATATGAACTATGACACTTGCATTTTAATTGGTGATTTTAATATACATTTTACTTGATAATCTGGCAGATACCAGAACCAAACTGTTTTAAGAACTGTTGGAATATATGGCTTTAAAACAGCATGTTAACTAGGGCTTTTACAGAATAGTTGACTAGCTGACTAACAAAATCAGCGGTTGACACTGTGCATCATTGTAGACTAGTTGTTCATCTCTGGTTTTAGCAGAATTTAAGGTATTTAGAGAAGGACAGACTCCCACTCTCCATACAAGAAGGTGTTGGTGTTACTGCAGTCAAACAGGATCTCCATCTTAGACAAGCTTGCTGGGATTTAGTCCAATCAGATCACAGCTCATTTGCAATGTCACCTACCCAGAGGTTGGTCCCACTTGAATTAGTTAACCCGTTACTGGTACAGTAGTCATGAATGCCCTAATGTTAACATACCGACTAGGCTTGGGCAGTGTAAACCCTCACAAATACAGATGCTCCTCTTTCTAGTGAACTATAGATAGGGAGATGTTGTATTGTAGTGCGCAGCTTACACCACCAGGGGTCAGTCGCTGGGCGGCAGTGCAGCTAAGCAAACAAACACGGCGCAATGGGAATAAAGTTACAGGAGTTAAAAAGAACAAAATTGCTTCTGTTTGGGATTATTTTGGATTCAGTCTTGATGATAAAGGTAAGCTAACAAACACTGCGGACTACTGTCTGGTCAGAGTAGTGTTTCGTTGTGAGCGTGTGCTGTCTGTGGGAGTGATGGTGAATGCGTGCTGAATGGAAGAAAAGGCGAGCAGTAAAGTTGTTGGTCTGGCGGTACACAACGGCACTGCAAATGTATAGTATGGATTTGAGTTTGTCAGTGGATGAAAGCTGCAGCTTCTCAAGACCAAAGCAGAGCTCCTGAGTGTGTGTGTTGTTTCCAGTATAGAATAACATCGCTATGATGATCAGCTCTGCCCATGTTGAGCGAGTACTACAGTACAGTGGAGTACAGCCAGTTGAGCCATTTTACACAAATACCACTGTAATACGGTAGACTTGGGCTGTATCTCATTTTCATACCTTCATACCTTCCTGACATTACACCAAAGCCTAATTCTGACTCAGAAACACAGTCACACTTTGGATTTAATTAAATCACATGGTCTTAACATCACTATGCTATGCTAATAGTTTTCTGGGTTGGACTGGGGCAGGGCCTTTCTCTGTGGAGTTTGCATGTTCTCCCCATGGGTGTCTGGGAGATCCGGTTTTGCAAGGTTAATTCTCCTGTCAGTGCCCTTGACCAAGCCACTGGCTTAGAACTGGAGTTGGTCCCCAGGCACTGCACAGTGGCTGGCCACTGCTCCTAACACTTAGGATGGGTTAAATGCAGGGAATGAATTTCCCTGCAGGGATTAATAGAGGAAAACTTAACTTAAATTATCTGCTGACACTGATATGGCTCTGTCTGACCTGTTTGACCATTCTCTGCCAAGTACCACAAAAAGAATTGTCAAAAAATGCTGCTGAAGTAGCCATAACTCTCACATCACCTATTACAACACAAAAATGCCATAAAATGAACAATGCTTGACGAAGTTACTCTAATGAAGACCAAGAAAACAACTGCAAAAAAGATTACCCCATGGAAAAATGTGTGAAACCATGGAACTAAAAAGAGACTGCAGAATTTCTGAGCGTAGATGGTGAAAAACAACTACACTATCGAGCTTCCATGTTCTAAATGTGAAGAGTTTGCTGGCTACAGAAAGAAAATGATCATAATTAGATCTGGTATCTGCCAGCAAAACAATCACACTGCACTTTCACCTATACCCTGTGTATAGAACTCGTTGACCTTGTTGATGCTGAAACAGACTTGAAGCCCTCCACGTGTTCCCTTGACCCAATTCCTACATTCCCTTTTGAAACTATTTTTATTTATGTATCTGGAGACATTCTTTCCATAATATATCACTCCCTATATCTTGGTGTCTTTCCATTGATTTTAAAACTGCTTTAAAACTGCTTTTTGGAAGAAAAAAATTCAAGCCAATTTCAAATCTCCCCTTTTTAAGCAAAATTTTAAAGGAACTAGTTTTTCATCAAGTGCCGTTTTTAAACTCAAACACTATATTATGTTTCAAACAGGTTTTTGTACCCATTACAGCACAGTGATATTCCAGATTAAAGCAGTGAACAATATTACAACAAGTTTTAATGGCAACAAGCCTTCAGTTCTGAAGCTACTTGACATGAGTGTTGGCTTTGATACTGTGGACCACCGGATAGAATAAGTGGGTGTGTTGGTTCATCTGGAATTGTTTTTAAATGGTTTACCTCATATCTTTGTGAAAGAAAATTTGAGATCTCATCCAAACACTATGAGGTTATATTTGGGGTACCACAAGGACAATTTTTAGGGCTGTTACTTTTTGATTTGTACATGATACCACTGGGGTCTGTCATCAGGAGGAGCAACATCGCTTTGCACAGCTATGCTGATGACACTCTATGTTGCCATGTCTCCTGATGCCACTGGGCACATGTTAACGGTATTTTAGATATAAAGGCCTGTATATTACAGCTCAGCCAGGATAAACAAGAAGTACTGATCATTGATTTCAAAGGCTCAGAGAAAAATTGGCCTCCAAACTAAATATACTAGGACTCAACTCAAGACAAGAAGCAGAAATCTAGGAGTGATTTTTGATGTACCAGGTGTCAAAAAGAGCAAAAAAAGAGCTTTTTATCACCTGAGGAACATCTCCAAAATGAGGCCATTTCTCTCTCTGAGCCACACAGAAACTCACTTGCAAGATATACTCTCCTTGCTGGTCTGCCAAAGAATACAACTATATTTAATTCAAAACTCGAGTACATGAGTTCTAACTAGATTGAGTGGGTGTGTTGGCCTGTCTGGAATTGTTTTTAAATGGTTTGTCTCATATCTTCATGAAAGAAAATTTGACCACACATTCAAACACTATGAGGTTACATGCACAGTACCACAAGGATGAATTTTAGGGCCGTTACTTTTTAATTTGTACATGCTACCACTAGGCATAGCATCTCTTCACACTGGGCACATGTTAACTGTAATACTGATCATTGGTTCAAAGGCTCGGAGAGGGAAAAATTGCTAAATCAAGCTAAATATAGGACTCAACCCAAGACAAAAAGCAAAACGTTTAGAAGTGATTTTTGATTCTGACTGATTTCCGTGTCAACAATGAGCAAAAAATAACAATTTGTCACTTGAAGAACATCTCCAAAGTGAGACTATTTCTCTCTCTGAGCAACACAGAGATTGACGTATGCTTTTATATCTAGGAAGATAGACTATTGTTATGCTCTCCTTGCTGGTCTGCCAAAGAATACAGCTCCAACTAATTCGAAAACTCTACTGCACAAGTTCTGACTAACTCCAAAAGAAGTTCACATATTACATCTAATTTAAAGTCTTTAAACTGATTACTTGTTAGTTTCTGTGCTTATTTTAAAATTATTGTATTAGTTCATGAGTCACCACATGGCCTTGCACCCACACTACCTCTCAGAAATCCTTTTGGTTTATGAACCAGAAGTCCCTTCAGAATCTCCGGTGTGTCTCTTTTAGCTTTTCCACAAAGCAGAACAAAAACATTTGGTGACACAGCTTCCAGCCACGCTCAGAGCTACTGGAACCGTAGCTTTTTCTGTGTTTTATTAACATTTTAATGTTTTACTATAATTTATTTATTTTGCGTAGTATTTCAAATTGTTTATCCTTATTGTTCTTTTATTGCTTGTAACATCTTATTATTCATTCTTTCATTTTTGGTTGTTTTGATGTGCATATGTGTGTCTCCAAATCCAGTCACTTGTCGAACACACTAGATATTTATTCATTTGTTTATTAGTCAGTTATCTATCTTTTTTAATGTGTCTTTAATGTGTCTTTTTAACCTGAATGCACCATTACAGGAATGGCACTCTGAATTTCGTTGTATTCTTGCACAATACAATCACAATAAAGGCTTTCTGTTCTGAATGGCACTTAATTTCTTTGAAAGATGAAGAAATAAAAAGATAAAGTTTCACTGATTGATCAAAGACAACCACTCTTGCATTACATCTGAAAAGTAAAGGCCTCTAGTAAAAGATGTGCAGGCACCCTGAATAATGTTAATGATAATGGATACATTTCCTGTCCATCAAATTGTTCTAGTCTGTTGCAAAGCACACACGTTGCGTCAGCATCTCTTTTACAGATGGTACGCCAAGTACCGTCTGGAGAATCAGAAAGGCTATTGTCAATGAGCTACCTCAAAAGAGGGGTTAGTCGCCAACTATAGATGTTCGTAAGTGTTGGAATATGCATATGAATAAGTCAGTTCTCTGTTCTACATTATAATTAGAAAATTAAGTTTTCCTTCTTTTGTTTGTATTGAGACTATATTCAGAGGAACAACCACATTGGCCAAATGTCCAAAACTTAAAACAAACAATGTTAACCTTTTGGTGATTCAGAAAAACCTTGACCCCAGTCTTTTGTTAATCTCAGCCAAGTACTCCTTCCTAATCCATGACCATGACTGTTACTGACTGATTTGCTATTTGTCTAGTGTTGAAGTCTTGGGGAGTACTGCATAAGGAAGGAAAGGAAAGGAAAGGAAAGGAAAGGAAGGAAAGGAAAGGAAAGGAAAGGAATGAAAGGAAAGGAAATTCTTGTTATATTATTTTTTGTACTAATCATTTTTCATTTTATTCTTCTTATATTGGTATTAAGTGATAATTAGTACCATTCAAATCTTTTCCATGGACAAATGTAAAACCAAAATGTTGATACAGTAGAATTATAGATAAAAACACCACAGTATGTGTGTGATGCTCACTTTCCTCTGACTTCTACTCTCCCTTCAGTTATAATAAGTGTCACACATTAGATCAAATTTTACTCACTGGTTTCTTGACAACGGGCAACATATTGGTTTGGAATTTACACATTTTTTAATACAGCCAGAGTTCAGGACTGACATGTAGAGGCCATTAGAGAAAATACATGTTAAGTCACTTTCTCACTCATGGTTCCATTTACCCCATTTCGCTTATGAATAGCCCTTAGATCTCTTTGGGGTTCCACAGCGATTAAAAATTTAAAGATTTTCAGATGTGTGGAGTTGAGTTTGACAGCCTTGACTGTGGATAAACTTTATTATTGTTTCTGTTTGTAACAGAGATGTTAGGTTTTGTTCTGCTTTCTCATTCTGTGCTAAACGTACACTGCCACTAACAGAGTCCACATAAGAGCCTGGTAATTTTTAAATGGACCACTGTGTGAGCTGAATAGGGGTTAACTCTGCACGCAAGAAACTCCTGCCTGAGCAAAGCCTATATGAGCTCTATTTTTGATAACAGATGTGAATGAAAGGGGCTCAGTGTGGCTGTGTCTACTCACTGTCCAAAGAGCTAAGTTTTTCCTGGAAAAATACACTGAAATAAACTTGTTAATCTTCTTATTGTGGGCCCATTTCAATTAAACATCGCCAGGTTCTGCAACAATAACCAGCTTTAAAGTAAATATTGGATTTGGACCAATATTTCAAATTAAAGTTGGTTTGCCCCACCAAAATTCATTATGTGCATCCCTGTATGGGAGATTTAAACAGCCAAAATTTAAAAAAAAAAAATCTACATCCCTCACAGAAGATCCTTCAGAGTGTCTGTCTGTTCAACTTCCAGCAGTCCAATTCATCAAAGCTGCAGCTAGTCAATTATAAACTGTGTACAGTCAAAAATACTGTCCCTTTGGGTGGATAACCTACAACAATGTATAAGTCTGTCTATTGGTTTGTACAAGCAGCACTAAGCTCCTCCCACGGTCCTGCCCCCAGTCTGTAATTGGACAGTTCATTATTTTTCATTTTTCATTTGGTATAGATACAGAGTGTAACATGTCATAGTCTGTACACCTCAGGGGTGGAGGGTCACATTATACAATCAAGCGCTGAAACACAAACAAAGTGCAGCTAGCTAAAAACATTAGATTTCAGCATGTTAAAGCATTATTTAGCATCCCATGTCTACCAGGGAGGAAAAGTAATATTGACAAACTCAATATTTCCTGTATATCTTGGTGAAATACTTATATTTACATATTTATGACAAGGGCTGCACAATATGATTTTTTTAAAAAAAAGTCATATTGTGAGTATTTTTACTGAAATTGCATCTGTGGTATATGTGATACAATTAGTGGGAATGATCATTTTTTGCATCACAGTTTTCATTTTTACTGGAAAAGAAAACTATTAAAATCATGATATTTGTTGGGATCTGTACCAAACAAACATGTTTTCTTTCATCTGGAGAACAAGATTTTTTTTTATCAAGGCATATCTGCAGCACTACAGTACTTCATTATAATAAAATGTCTTCCTTTTTCAAAAAATTGTAATTTGGTTCTGGTTCTGCAATTTAGATTTTGCACTTGGCCATATTGCAATTTTGATAATATTGCATTTAATTATGTCACCTTATTTACAACTATTTGATCAAATCATCAGGTAAGATCATCATTTAACCTTACAAAGATCAAAACAATGCTTTTCATAGCTTAATTAGCTTTCACCACTACAGTTTCTGACCAAATTAGCTTCTGTAATCTAGCATGATGTTACTGAGTGTCAGCATTCCACTGTTTTCCCATTCATCCTGCTGATGCCTCACGTCTGTGTCCACTTCATCTTAAAGACTTTTTGTTTTTTTTGTTTTTTTTTTGGCAGTTTAGAAAATTTAAGTTCTGGGTCATTGAACTTGTTAAATAACAATGAACAACCAACCATCGAATCAGTAAAATCATGTGAAAATTTACCTTCACACTGCGCAATGTTTACTCTTCTTTATGTCTTATGGCTTGCATGCACCATACAAATAAAACACCACTCATAAAAACTTTAGCAGAACCTTTATATCAACCATTCCCAACCTTAAGAAAGTCACAGCCCAACTTAAAATTTGAAAATCTTCTGCAGCCAACCCAAACGTTGAATGACAGTTCTGACCAACACATAGGACTAATCGCACAAGTGACAAAATATAAGATACGTTTTGGTTTTAATGTGACGAGTGACAAAATATAGTGTAACACCTGTTAAACTAGGTCAGATAAATGAGGAATAACATGTCATTTAAATCTCATGGCTTTGTTTTATTAGTTCAGATTACTTTTAAAAAATAATCATAAATATGTATGGTAATTTCAAACATATTATATTGAAAATTAAAAACATTTTATTTATTTATTTATTAAATTTTTTTTTAATGACTATCAGTCCACCTGCAGTGCCTTCATAGCCCACACTGGAATCACTGCTTTAAATTCTGTCATATTGTATTACATTTAAGATGGCAAAATGTGCTTAAATGTATAATATATTAATTATATTCCAACCTATAAGGTTATTTTAGATTTGATCAGATTAGATTAGATTGTCATTGCATGGAGTAAAGTGTAAAACTAATTTACAATAGAGAAATATACAAGTTGTAAGAAGTAAGATATGAAAATAATTACACGTAATGAATATGAGTATGAATATGTGCAGCAGTTACTGTAGGCAGGTCTATGTACAAGTGTTACTAATAGTAAGAAGTTATATACAGAATGAACAGCTGGAGGTAAAGTATAAATACGGTGGAGAAAATATTATTTTAAATAAATAAAAATGCTATAAATGATGGGAAAAGGAACAAAGCTCTTCAAAAAGCTCCCTGCCAGTGGAGTAATTCTCTGCTTCACCTAACAGTCAAAGCACACCTTCTCCAACTCCTCTTAATCTCCTTGTCTGCTTTAAAAATGGAACATTTCTTTTGCTCCACTGTTTGTGTCAAGTACCATTCTGGCATTTCTAAAAGGGGGCTGCATTTTTCTTGTGTATAACACCATAATGATGGTGCACTTATGGATTCTCATCTCCAACTGGCAAAACTTGCACCTATGCTTTAGTCATCTCCAAGAATGGATTCAGTCCTCTCCTCTACACTTTTTTCACTCTCCCAATCATATTTTCTGCCATGTCTATCTCATTATCTACTTCTTGTTTTGCATCAAGACATCTAGGAAGCTATTGTCTGTACTCTCATCTTTCAAGTCTATGTACTTCTTGTGCTTCCTTGCCTCTTGATCCTTTGACTACCTTTCTGTTTCAGTGACACGTTTTAGCTTTTTATCTTTCCTTTTGTTTTCTTGGCGCCCTTCATTTTCAAGTTTATTCTGCTCCTGTCTCATCTTAAATAACCTCTGAGCTGAACAGTTGTACTGATACTCTCGCCCACAATGTTCTTCGTGTGTGTAGTTTGCCCCAGCTTTGCCCCTACCCTGTCCATGTGTGTATGACTTACTCCACCATCCTCTGCCAATCGCTCTTACTGAAACATATTACTCTGCAACACAGCAACACTTTGTTTTGAAAGTAGTCCATAAAATGCAGACTGTGTTATTATTTTTAACCCCTCTCACTCAGTTTCTCTGTTTTAAAACCTACATTAAGAGCTCTTTTTCTTGCTAGAGGGCAAGAGAAAGAAGATTTCAAAACAAACTTACTGATTCAAACTTTACTTACTGTTAGTTTCTGACTTAAGGAATACAAAAAATACAACTTTAACTGATCCAATACAAAACATTAGGTCCAATCAGTATTAAATACACAATACAATTCTGTGAGAAATGTAAACGGAGCATTGCCTTATTCAGGCAGTTCATGTTTCACTATAACCGGTTCCTTCATCAGATGTTTTTTGCAACCAGCTAACTGGATAACATCCAGTCATTCATACATTTTGTACATGCAACTTTCAAAACCTGTCACTTCTCACTATAATTGGCCTTTATTCTTCTTCACCATCCTGCTTATATGCTTGTGCTTCCTCAATATTCTAACATTTTTAGGCAATTATACAGCACATCCAGCGGGATCAGAGCAACATAAACACTATGCATAAAAGCAAAGCACCCAGTGGCAATCAGAGGGTCCCCCCACCTACTGCTCCAGTGTTATGCTGAAGTCTTGCACAGACTCGAGAGACAATTTGATGGATGCAAGTCAAGGCAATCAACTGTTAGTAGTTAGGCTACGTTTTTGTTGTTATTTGTTATTATGATGCAGCTTTTTAGAAGTGAAAGAATCCAAAGTTAGCAAGTGACAAACTTCGCCTTTTCTTTGACACATTTTCAAGACTTGATTCGTACTGAGGCTGTATTTTTTAGCAAGTGTAACTATAATGTCAAAGCGCACACAAAAAAATCCACTGCTTTTCAGTTTGGATGGGGTAATGTAAGGTTTTCTAAACTGCACAACATTTGGATCGTGGACCATTTGCAACAGCACCACCCGTGGAAGGAGGCCTTACAGTAAACAACCGGCTATTCAATGGCAATATAAGTTAAGAAACACCACCATGTTCTTCTGTATTCATATGTGTGAATAACTGTTTTGCAATTTGAATAATGAACACTAAGCATACACTTTAAAAGTAATTTGACAAAGACAAGTGGCAAGTAATTTTTAAAAGATTTTTCCAGAGTCCCCACAAAATTTTGCTGTTGAGGCTTTCAAGTGTCAATCAAGGTGTGAATCAAGGGGTCTCAGACCCCGCTCCTGTATTTCCCTCCATGAACACAAGCACTGGAGTCAATTCTTCCAAATTTACAAATGGATGTTGAATATTCACACATATCTGAACCATGGTTTAGCTGCCAATTCTTGAAGCTATACCTATCACTTAGCACTTGACAGGTAGCATACAAGTAGCTTGTGTGAGTGTGTGAGGAAGGTTGCCCCTGCCAGTCTGAACTTCAGAGTGGAACATAAGTGGAACAGGCAGGACCATTAATCCTTCCATATTAACTCTTTTCTCACCACTGGCGAGATATTTTGTCAGTCGCTGGTAGGGGGATGCTGTGACGCATCATCTGACAAAAACTGTCACTCGAAGAAGAAGGGAACCAGTAGAATTGAGCAGCAGCAGAAGAAGATGGTGTTATCTAGCATGAAAACATCGGTGCTCAGCTGCAGATCCATGGGTCAGAGAGCATCATGACCCGGCCACACAGCCCAGGCACAGAGTGGGGCTGCTCGTGCTGCAGTCCCCGGACCTCCGCGACAGCGAGGACACAGTGAGACTTCTCACACCGCAGGCCCTGGGACCCGTGCCACAGCCAGGGCAGAGAGTGCTCCAGCCCCAGGGCTTCTAGGACAGTGTTTGGGGTGGGGGGTGGGGGATACCCATACCTAATGTTAACCACACTGTTGACAGTGATGTCACTCACATTATATGAAGTGATACTGAGTAAAAAATTGTCAATATTCTGCTTAAAAATGTCTCTTTGACAAAAACGCTGTTTTCTTCATTTTTTGTATGAAAGGTGGATTTTTTGATGCAACCAACCAACATTAAAGTGCTTATAAAAAAGAACGAATGCAGCTACAACTTTTCTTGTGTCTGAAACTAGAAAATTTGTTCTCTCTTTTGATATATTCCATGTTAATATATTCATAGAACTGAACATTCTTTAAAAATCAGTGAATTTTGTCAAAAATACCGGCACTGGCTGGCAACTTTATTAAAAAAATGCTGGCAGGGAAAGAGTTAAAGGGAGTCATTTGGTTAATTGTTAAAACACCAATCTACTAACCAGGTAATAATTGCTGTCTTGTGTTTGAATGTTAGCAAATCAAGGAAACAACCGTTTTACTCATCATGGCAGGGAGCCAATTAATCAGCTTCTTCACTAACTGGCTTTACTAATCCAGGTTCAAAGAATGAATGAAGGGAACTTGAAAAAGCCAGTGGAAGAGCAGGATGTGGGTACTTTAAGTTTAACAAACCAACACAATCACCTGCTTGTCAGCTTATGTGTGAGGTTAGGGATGAAAGCAGGATACTTTTTTTGCAGTGATGGTATTATTATTTCCAAAGCTTTTATTCTAAACTGCATTAAATAGATATTCAGTATCTAAGGGTTTCAACTCAACACCTCCAAGCAGGAAAAACGACAAACCTTTCCCGTGCCAACATTCATAGTATCTAAAAAATTACTTTCAGTATGTTCTTGGTACTATGTTATACTGTATGTCAATGCTATTTTACCATTAACAATTTTGAGTTAAATCATTGCTCAAATAACAAGATTCCCTCAAGAAAATTTAAGAATAGAAAAAATATCACAATCTGACAGATGTGTATCGACTCGTTCCAGCTCATCATTAAAGCTGTATAATATTTACACTGAGTAAAATATCCAACCCAAGACTCCATATTTGTTTGGCTACACAATGCCATCAAAGATGATATTCAAGAAGACTCGTGTCCTCAGCGAATTAAAACTATTCTATCTCTATATTTTAGTGAGGTGCTGCTCACAGGCAGATTAATATTTTGAATCTATTTATCTTTCCACATTGATCATTAATATCGATTAGTAGCATTTTTGCATGAATATATATTTTTTATCATGGATTATTAGGGGCGGGCAGCTAAGCTGCCAGGACCCTATTGTAATCCTGCATGTTCTTCTTTCCTTCTTTCTTTCTTTCTTTCTTTCTTCTTCTTTCTTCTCTTCGAGGAAATCCTACTTCCCATGCACGAAAAATGACCAAACTTTGCACAAAGGTCCAGTCCCATGTCAGATTGCCTCAGCTGCAAAAACAATAGTCAATAGTCCTGATGGTGGCACTACAGCAAGCCTCTAAAGTTCAAAATTTTGAAAATTCATAACAAATAAACCATATGTGCTACAGATTTACAACTTCCACCAAAATGTAGCCCCAATACTGAAGAAACTTTTGTACATTTAAACCTATTGCAAATTATGAAGTCCATCACTGTTTTTTTCAAAAACTGTAAAACTTATTAAACCTATCTCCTCCCACAATTTTTGTTCAATTGACACCAAACTTGCTACAGAGCATCTTCAGACTGTCCTACACAAACGATCCACACAGATTTTTGATTTATCAAAAATTGAGCCTACAGTGCATCAAAATGTTTGACTGTAAACGGTATTATAAACATATACTTGCAAATTCTTGCTAAATACATTTTCAATGTTCATGAAAAAAAAGACAAAATTTTAGAGTCATGGTAGATGATGTTTGGAAAATATCAGAATTTTATCTCAAAAACTGAATTTTTTACAGCATTTTGAATTTCACTCTCATGCGAACAATTGGAGTCAATGCAAAAATGGCATTTTTAAACATCAGTTTTTCACTTTTGGAGCCAATAAATCATTGTTAAAAACTAATGACCAACATCTCCATGCTGTCTAGATGCAATTTGTGTATTTTGGGATTTTTGTCTCAATAACTGAATTTTTGACAGCCATTTGAAATCTGCCTTTACATGCTAACAGCTGCTGTCTTGCACACAAGTGACTGGCTTAGTCAATTTGTGAAGCTACAAGTGGTGTTTCCATTTGCCAATTAGCTCAGTGAGATAGAGGATGGTTCTTGGTGTTGAAGGTTGTGAGTTCAAGCCTCAGCTTGTACAACATTTCCATATGAGAAATCTACCCAAACTTTTCACAAAGGTCCAGTCCCATGCCAGATGTCCTCAACTGGAAACACAAGACAATAGTCCTGATGGTGGCGCTACAGCAAGCCTCTAAATTTCAAAACTTTGAAAATTCACAACAAATCAACCATATGTGCTACAGCTTTGGAACTTTCACTTTGAAATTTGCTTTTCCATGGCATGGATGGCTGCTGCCTGGCACCCTGATCCTTGGCTTAGTCAATTTGTGAAGCCACACATGAACTGTCACTTGCCAATTAGCTCAGTGAGATAAAAGACGGACTTCAGTGTCAGAAGTCGTGAGTTTGAGCCTCAGCTAAGGCAGGATGGACTTTCAAATGTGAAAGCCTTATGTTCAGGTATCATGCTATGTGGATTAGAGACTACTAAGGTTAAAATAATTATGATTCAGGGAGTTTTGGGAAGAGACAAATACTCTTTATCAACACGTTTCCCTGTTATCCCTTGTCTCTTTTCCCTGTTTATTTGGCTTAGCTATCAGTCAATATGCAGAGTCTCTTGTGCCAGAAATTGTGAGTTCAAGCCTCAACTGATGTAAAATGCACATTAGAATGCCACCTTTTTTTCATCTTCCTACACTCTGCTTGTTACTCAGAATTGCCTAATTTTGCCTAAAATTGCCCGGCCCCGACCATTGCTGCGCAGCAGCTATAATTTTGCTTATTTGCCTGGGAAAATAGAACTGTTTGTTAGTCTCCTAGTTGTTTGTATGTAAGATGTTTTCCATATTTACTCTGTCCTGTATTTTTCTGGTTTGTACTAATTGATTTCTTTATTAAGTGAACTTGTTTTTGGCCTCAGGCCTCCTTTAAACTGGCATCTTAAGTTGTTTGCCCTGATTTCTATCACCTGTCCCAGTTTGTATAAATGCCGGTTTTCATCCTGAAGAAGGTAGTTTGCCTAAACATTGAGCTTCATGGGTTGAAATAAATGCATCAGTAATGAGCGTACAGCTTTCCCACTCTTTTTTTGTGCTTTTTCAGACTGTCATACTTTGTATCTTTGGAAACTCTGGGATCTTCACTAGAATGTAAATATTCTGTGGGTCTGAACATGAATTTGTAATGAGCCGAGGCCGCAGGTCAATGAGATTTAATTTTGGTTACAGAAAAAACATGGAGGACAAAGTTAGGGTTCCTTGTAAACAGGAGATAAGCAGGTTAACATGACAACTTGTGGAATCAGTGGACAATATTTCCAGACATCAACCCACACTGGCTCAGCTGTGCAATCATGGTTGGTTTAGGATGAGGTAATAACCCTGGGCAGTGTGTCTTTGTCTTGAATTCATGCCAGGGAAGAACATGATATAATTTTAGTTTTTGTGGAGCATTATTTACCCTGCAATGGCCCTTCTAAAAACACCCATCCATTTATTTTCTAAATCGCATATCCTGTACAGGGTCATGGGGAGTTGAAGCCTATCCCAGCATGCAGTGGGTGAGAAGTGGGTTACACCCTGGACAGGGTGTAGAGGGTGAAAACTCTGGAAATTTGGCTTTAAATTTTAAAAATGCATACAGTATATGATATCAAAGTTTAGCATCTCCTTAAAGTCCATGTAAAGGAAAAGGTTTTTTCTTCTAAACACATTACACATGTTAGAAAATAATTTCTGAAAACATCTTTTATGTTCAGGATTTTTTGGGTGGACCTGAAACATGGCTCTGTGACGTTCCAGAGCCACGCACCCTCCAACAGGAGGGACTGTGCAGGTGTGGCAGATCACGTTCTGATTGACCTTTCACTCAGGAGTACCAACCAGATTTCTTTGAAAAAAAAACCAATCATTTTACCTTGCAGAAATCAATATCAATTTAAGTCTATGCTATATTTTGAACATTTTCACCACTTTACTTTGACATCAGACAGCCTTTTCTGACAGAAAACTGAAGCCAACATCTGTGCTCCTTTCAAAGCCACCAAGACTGCTGGACTACTGCTGCCTTGATCTGTTAGTCTGTTTGTGTTATTGTGTGACTTTACTTGCTGCGGATCAAGGCAACAATAAAACAGCTACTCCCGTGTTCTATAAGGTAAAATTACTGGGTTTTCAAAGGAGTCCTGGTGGTTTTGAAGAGAGTGTAGGTGGTGGCTTCAATTCCCTGTAAGAAAGGAAATTACTGATTTTGTCAAAGGAGTCTGGAACGATATACTGGCTTAATCTCCTTGTTTTTGAGTTGGCTCAGACTCAGGCTGATTAAGGGGGAGCAGAGGGGTTTTGTTGCACTGTTTGAGTGGGACAACTGAGACAGATTTTTATGATTTGTTCATGGAAGTGATTGCATAAGTCCAAGTGTAGTAATAAATATCCAAGCATAAGCATGCCCAAGTCAAAGCCAATATCAGGAAAGTGTACAAAAACTTCCAAATTTGGATTAAAACTAATATCTAATACTTTTTAGGAATCACGTAGGAGGCTATGGTGGATTTGGGTTTCCAGTGGCTTTAACACAAAGACAGACACATATACATTCACACCTACAGATAATTTCAATCAAATCAACCAGCGTGCATGTGTCTGGACTGCAGAAGGAAACCCATGCAGACACCAAAGAGAACATTCAAACTCTACAAAGAGATGCCACATAGGACCTGAGCTACCATGCCGCCCACAACGTTTTAAACTACAGAACTAAACTGCATAAATAGGAATCATCTTTGGTGACTTTCACTAAGGGTTACTTTTAATATGTGCAGTTTGTTTACACATGCAGTTGTACAACAAGAACACAAATACTTCTGGTGAAAAACCTAGGATGTACTGAAAAGGTCTGCACACACTTTAGGGAAGGTAATTTGCCACAACAGCGTGGCTGTCTTCAGTTAAACAACCTTTATTGATCACGTTTGTCATCTATTCAGAGTGAACCAATATGTTCTCACCCTTTCTTCACTAAATTCACTAAATTAGGTGTTAACTTAATTTGGTTTAATTTTCACTGAACAGTGCTCCAGTCTCTGATTTGATGCTATATATCTAGTGAACAATCTGATATAGCAAATAGACATAGGTCTGTCAGTTTGCCTGCAGGCACTGAAGCTAGTTAATGAGCCTAATAAGTTCAACTGGATACAGCTGCGTTAACCTTGCCATGGCTCTTTCTATTGCTGACTTTGAAAGGCTTCAAAAAGCCAGCCGGAGTAGTCCTTGACAGGAAAGAAGAGACATAGCCTTAAGATCCCTTTAGAAATGGGGCTGTTTAAAATAAAGCTCAAAGCAACATGACGCATAAAGCAGCTGTGAAGCATGGCATTTAAAACCATAGGAAATAATGCCTTTGTTCAGCTTCTCACATTTTCCAGCCAAACTGATATACAACTATCTTTTCACAAGTCTATGCAAGGTTTTCTTTTTTTATTTAGTTTGACTCTGTGCCTTCTGTGTGTCACATATTGCAGGCCTATGATGAGACAACAGCTATTGTGAGTGGTATTTGGGCAGAGCAAAATAAGGTGACTTAAGTAAAATTAATTTAATTCATACAAGTTTCCCAAAGTAAACCTCCAATACAAACAGCTTCCCACTTTAAAATGTAACAGCACTGTGAAAGCATTTGCCTTTCAAATGTTCAAATGCATGTCTCACGCAACAGAAATGCTCTTGTTTTAATCTGAGCAGCTGTCTGCACCAGATCGCATGATGCCTGCTCACATCTCAGCTACGTCTCACAGCTGTAAACACAACCTAAAACATTTATTTACACTTAAAGTCTGTTTTTTCCAATAATACTCACATAAGCATCAGAATGATACCCTATGAAAAGGCACTGTAAGCCTAAATATAATTTTGCATATATTTTCCCTTCATTTTACTCAGCACCTTAAAAGCTAGACACTGGAACTTCTTGAATTTCTCCTACATTGTTTAGTCATGGGCAAACTGTACATTTACTGCCACTAGACAACCTTACTGCTGATTTTTCCCTCTGCTCTGATTGCCAATCATCAGTCATATCATATGATAATCATATATGTATGTGTTGATGGGAAAATAGATCAGGAATATTCACACATATGAAAACTGCAAAAAAAAAAGTTTGGCTGCTGGATGCATTGCAATGTGCAGACAAGATGGAATTGGCATAAAAAAAAAAAAGATTGTTTCATTTCGTCATGTGAGCATGATGTTGACATCATGTTTACTGTCCAGACACAGCAGTTCAGTAGTAATTCAAACAATATGACAGAAAATTACAAATATGCTACTTCTTTCATTTGTTCTATGTGCAAGATAGTCAACAGAATAATTAAAGGTGAAGGGGGTTACTTTCTTATTAATGACATTCACGTGAAATTTTGCACAGATATTCATGGTCATGGATGACTCTCATCTGACTCATAAGGTCACCAACGAATCAGCGTTTTCAATTATCTAGTGAAATATTTCAGTGTGGCTGGCTGGCATAAAATTTGGCACCGACATTTATGGTTCCCAGATCATGTATTGTAAATATTTTGTTGATTCCCAAATGTTTCCTATAGTACCACTGGCAGATTAAAGTTTGGTTCAGATTGAAATGTTTCAGCAAAAAGAATGGATGAATCATCTTTTAATGTAGTGTGTTCTTTATCTAGAGCAATTATAAGGTCAGAATTTTAATGTGTCCAATATTATAATGCAATGTCTCCCAACCCTGGTCCTTCGGACCCACTGCTCTGCATGTTTGATGGTTCCCTCTTCCACACACCTGATTCAAATGAACCATTTGAATCAGGTGTTTGGGAATAGTGTGACAGCCTTGAGTCTGTCAGCGCTCCTCCTGCTGTCTTGTGTTTTTCCTTGGCAGATGGTTTGCAAGTAGAGATGAGTGGAGCCATTTAACCTGATGTCTTGCAGCTGGGCAGGCTGGGCCTAGTTTATATAGGCTTGTTCCTCATTTTGTCCCTTTCTTTCCCCCATCATCATCCACCCTTTGGGCTTGGTTTTCTTCCTTGTTTCACCTCCAAAACACCTAATATTCATTTAACATTGCAACCGCCACTGACTTGCAGATTCGTTTGTTGTGTTGCCTCTGTCTTAGTTTCAGTTAAAATATTGTTGAATTATGTTAAATATTGTGTGGCTCTTTGTCTAGCTCACTTAGCCTGGGCTTTGGTATATAGTTAATGATATTCCCATCAGTCTCAGCTGTACTCTGTATTTAAAGCTAGTTGGCAAATGTTAGCACGCTAACACTCTAAAATGGTAGTTGTATGGTACACATTATCTCTTGAAGATCAGTGTGTTAACTGATTAATTCTGAGCATTCTGGTGTGGTTACAGACTTTTAAATCACAATCTTTCCTAACCTTAAAAAGCAGTTTTGTTGCCTAAACCAAACAAAACCTTAACCATAGTGCAGGGTTTCAATTAAGAAACATCATATTTTTTGTTTTTCTTTTTTACATTCCATCTTTGTTGTAATATATATATATATATATATATATATATATATATATTTTATTTTATTTTTTTTTTGCACAAAAAGACAGTCAGGTGCAGTGTTTTGTCTTAAGGCTGCATCACCTCATAGCAGGATGACTGGTCTACATGGGTAAAAATATAATTTAACACTATATCAGTGATAAGTGATACACAGAATGGCAGCCTTGTGTGTGTGTGTGTGTGTGTGGCCTCTCACTCATTGTGTGTTTTTGCTAACTATATAATTTTGGATGAAATTAGACAGGAACTAAACCTTTTCTCCACAATCATATAACCCCTTACTATTGCTACAGCAAAACAATATACAGCATAATGCTCTAATAGACAGCAATGATAATTAAAATGCAGCCATTTAATGCTTATTCACAGAAATGCCAACATTTCACATCATAACCCAGTGTGCAACAGAAATACACAGAGCGAGAGAGGTTCAGGGATATATGGAGAGACACCAAGAATAAGATACTTATGACTGTTGACACCAAGGGATGTACATTCTATGGCAAGTCAAACAGCTTCATAAAATGCCGGTTAGAAAAAAAAAAATCAAGAAAGGATTGTGTGGAACAAAAGGAGGAAAATTAGCCCCAAGTACGGCACTAAAGAAAGACTTGGAATTTCATTACATGTGGCTGCATTCAAGGACTGAAGGTGCAATTATGAAAATAAAAGTAATATTCCAAATCATACTTGTAACCCATGACATATCAAGCTATAAAAAAAAAAATAGTAATTCCTCCCATTCATACAGCCCTTAGGGAACAATTTCAATTAATTTGTCCAGAAATGCTAATTTGATTCAACCAGCGTAATGGTGGTGCGAGTATAAATGCACTAATCCGGAATTAAAAAGAAAAATTATTTTTAGTTCAAAACCCACTCTACCTGGCTAAATGTTAAGTGAAGTACAATGCTGTGAATTGCTGCACATTTATGAATTCTTCTTTATTTTACCCAAGAAACGAGCACCAATAAACCAAGAAAAAGATGTGAAAGGCGGAAAGGAGGGAAAAGAAAAAGGTGCTCCAGTTTGACTTCATGAGCACTGCAGAAGATCTGAATGTTTCAGCTGCATATTTTATATTTTTCTAAATTATATTCTCTAGGTGCAAATGCCAGCTCTATGCACATGTGCATGTGAGTGTAAGCGACTTGTTAATGCAGTTTTGGAAACCAGAGGTGCAAGTGCAATCCTGACACAGCACAGCACAATCAGGAGGGGGGTTGGAACAGCCTAAAAAGACTGAGTAAGAAAAATACAGTCAGCAGGTGAAGTTTGGACAGGCTTCAACAATGGTCATTATCTCCTTTTTAAGGCAGTAGACAGTTTCCTAATTCTGCTAATGATGTGAGAGGAGAGTGCATTCTTCTAAAAGAAAGGTGATTCTCTCTATAGGGTCTAGAGACACAAAGTATAAACAGAACCCCATATTAAAATACAGAAAGCCATACTGTATAAGAGTACATGACTTATTGCAATACCAATCAGCTGTTTTTGGACCAGACAGACATGTCAGCAAGTACTTGGTCACACATTTTTTATTTATCAACATTGTTGGTCCCCTGAGGTTGATTCCTGCTGACTTAAATAATTCCTTGACTTTTCCTTTAGCGTCACCATTTGGTTGACACAAATATTACGTCTCCCTCAAGACAACTTTTAAAAACTTGGGTGATCCATTTAATTTTTTTCCATCACCATCAGGTCAAAACTGTTTTTTAAAGTTGAATTTTTCTAAGGTGACACTGAAATTCCAGATCTTTGCACTAACACTTCTTTTGATTTAATGATTGAAAAGTTGGCCATTGCTTAGTCACATTTAGGCACATTCATGGGTGCAGATCACATTATAACTTAGGAGGGACGGACGGTGGAGAAATGTGGCGCTCAACTTATATGCCGAAGGGGAGCCGCTGTCAGAATTTCATGTTCATTTGTGCTCAATAAGTAACCTTTTACTGTGAGCCTACAGAAGTAGAAAATACAGTTTTAGACCAAGTTCCCATTTTACTTCACGCTGTTTACAAGGTTCATTATTAGAAGGTAGGTCAGCTCAATTGATGTGAATTATTAACATTAAAATCCTTATGCTATCAGCAGTCTTTCAAGTGGACAGACTGTTAAACCAAACTCCAAACTAAAAGCAGGTGTTTCATGGTTCAGCCAACTTTTGCACAATAAAAACTTTACACCATCACTAAGACTCTATTCTGACTCAAATAAATTACTGGGGGGACAGCTTCATGCTTTTCAAAAGTTCACTGCAAATGTTAAGACTAGCAGTAGTCAGCCTTAGCTGCACTACACTTTAAGGTGCATTTAAATGTTTGCTACATAGAAAATAGAGGAGATAAAAGTGTTGGCAGTGAACAGAGTTTTTGTGACTTTCAAGAGAACTTTGGGCATCTTTCCCAACTAAAACCATGAACATTACTCTATGAACTTGCCTTTGTAGAAACACCAGAGTAGGCATTGTGTATCACCTCTGCAATATCATCCATTTCAGCACAATGAATACAACAATACCAAATATTGCACATATTTAGTGTTTTGCAAAAAAAAACCCTAATGTAGCCTAACCCTGGTCACAGTTCAGTGTATGATTTTTCAACTGCAGTGTTTTGTTTTGTTTTGTTTTTTTTGTTTGTCATAGGTTTTGGTATAGTGACTGGATCAGAAAGTAGTTAAATCGGAAAACCTTCAGCAGACTTTTAGCACTGTGATCTTGTGACCTATATTATGGCCCGCGCGGAGGCTGAGCTTTATAAAAGCGTCTCTATAAGCTTTGTTTGCATCTTCACAGCCTCATCCTGATTCAGACAGACACTTTTGACTGTGACATTGTCATTGTTTAAATGATTATGTCCAGTAATTGAAATGTTTCCCTGAATTTTTCCAGCAATTGGACATTTGTAAAGGCAGGGATGAATAAGGATGTAAAGATAAGTGGGACTGATGGTGGGCGAGAAAATGGACAGTAAGATCGAAGAAAATGTCATTTATCATGAACTCAAGAAATACACCATTTGCAGCTTGAAAGCAGTGAAGCACCAGCGTAATCAACCCAGTCTGCGGTCATTTTCATCCCATGCTGGATGACCTTAAAACATCAATTTTTTGAGTTGTGTAGTGAAATAATGAGACTTGCACTTGAGTACATAGGGTGAAGGCGCAACAAACAAGCCAGTGAAGCAGTTATGAGTAGTAAGAGGACGAAGATTGCTGAATGCGGAGGAAAACACAAGAGAAAGAAAAACCTAAATGACCACTGGCACATGACTGGACACAACCAAACAACAAAATGCATCATTTGCGCTTCATGTGGAACATAAAAAACACATTTCCACAAAGGATAATATTTTTCACTCTGATAGATGTTGAATCTTGAACTACCCATGCCCAAGGGCTGTTTAATGTGACAGCTCGTATTGAGGCTGGACTGTACAATCGCCAGTCAGTGATAACTAAGGTATACAGAGAGGAAAGCTGTCACAAGTGATTTTACATGACAGTAATTGGAAAAATAATCAGAGACAGCAAGGATGGATGGATAAAATAAAGGTTGACACCATTTTCACTTTAGTATTTTGAAACCAACAGACCAACAGCAATTATTTCTCACGTCAAACCAGCGGCAATTATTTTTGGCATTAAAAATTTATTTTATTAATTTTATCTCCCTTTGTTTCATTTTAGCATATTTACCCTAAAGTCAGCAAGAGACGGAAATAAGAATGAGTAACAAGAGGGGGAGAACAGCTTAATGTGAATGTTTTTCATCAGCTCTCATTGCAGCAGTCTTAGAATCGTTGTCAGTCGTGCCTGCTCTCTGGATCTTATTTCTCTGATTGGAAAGAAGGCTCTACACTCTTAGAAATAAAGGTGCTAACTAGAACCATAAAGGGTTCTTCCACTTGTCCCCATAGAGAACCCTTTTTGGTTCCTGGTAGAAACTTTATAAAGATTCACCTTTCAGAGAGTTCTACCCAGCACCCAACATAAAGGATAATAGCTAAAACCATCTTTGAAAGGGTCCACCCAGAACCCTCTGTAAGAGGTTCTGAAGGAGAACCCCTTTATGGTACAATGGTTCCACCTGGAACCCTATCTGGGGGTTCCATTCAGCCTCTTGAGGGTGCTAACAAGAACCCACCCAGGGGGAGGTTTGTATCTAGAAACCATCACGGGTGTTCTACTGAGATCCCGTTCATATCCCAAGGGTTTTATTTAGAACCCACCTAGGGGGTTGTACCCAAACTGTTTTGTATTCTAAGGGTTTTTTCTAGAACCCATGCAAGGGGTTCTACTGAAAACCCTTCTACATTCCAAGAATTTTATCTAGAACCCACTTAGGAAATTCTACCAACATTATGGTACAAAGAACACTCGACAAAAGAGTTCTTCAAAGGTTTTAACAATCTTTAAAGAACTCTTTCTTTGGCTGAACAAGACTTAAGAAGAACATCAGATGCAATGTTTCCTCAAAGGGTTCTTCAGAAGCAAATGGTTCTGGGCAGAACCTCAGCGCTCAGGAAGAACCCTTTTGGAACCCTTATTTCTAAGAGCATACATTCTCCTTATCCCTCTCTTACGGCAGCCATCTTTTTGCCTCTTGCCCAGAAAGTGCCATGTTTACAGATGGAGGGCACTCCACAGTCAGGGCACGTCCAATGAGTCATTACTGGGGGAAGGAAGGAGAAGGGAGAGGTAGACAGATGTGAAGAAAGAGACAGATTAAAGAACGAAGTGATTGAAAGGTAAGAGATAGAAATAAAAGGATGGAATGGGGATAAGGTGAGTCACAGAAAGAGGTTTTGAAAGGAAGACAAAAGTGTGCTCCTGTCTGCACTCTCAGCCACAAATTTGCAAGCAAGGATAGAGAAATCTGACCGTTTCTCAAATTGTAAGGAATATTTAGTTTTCCTCCTCCTACAGCAGCCTGCAGTTTGACTCCATCAGTCCAAATTAATGAGCTCCTTGAAAAATTTGCCATCAGTCTCAATCTTTCTCTCTGTTTCTGCCCCTTTCATTTGTCAATATCTTTTCATTAATCTTACAAGACTTAAATATGCTATCATTTATGCAGTGCTTAGACTAGAGGTACATGTCATTAGGGACAAATTAAATCTTAAGTTTCGAAATTTATGAATGCTACGTTCAGTAAATCCAGAAAACAAGTATGCAGCAACAGTGACAGAAAATCATTGCATACTGTATGCATAATGTCAGGTTTGCTGCTTAATAAACTCTAAATTGGACTCCCAGAGCATCTGTTTGGACAAGTGGTTTAGTTTCTGCCTCTCAGTGTCTAAACCATCACCACCCTAAAGGGAAATATCTTCTAATGAAAATCTAACGCCCGGATCCCAGTGCATCTTTCTCACTTTAAAAAATATTTTTTAATTTGTAAGGGAATACCTTTTTTGGTTCAGTGAGCCCTGAAGTTGTCATCCAGGCTCATAAATTTTCTGACTCAAATTGGAATAGGTGAACTGTAAATACTGCAGTGTGTATATTGTTGTATGCCCTGATCCAAGAAGATGCAGCTTGTATTATTTTGTATGTTGCCTCTTCAGGTATGCACGTTGTAAGGTGTATGTGGGATTTAGCTCTGTTAAACCTGGCAGAGAAACATATTTTGAACAGGAAATGATCAGGCTAAGCTATTCTGAGACAGTCTTCCCAAGAAAAATGAGAGCATCTGTCATCTTAGCAAATGGCCAAAAATGACATTTGTTTAGGTTCAAGTGACAAAACCCTCTGGCGCTTATAAGAATTATGATGCCTGTCTGTTTGGAATAATAGAGGAAGTTGGGTGATTGAGGTTGTGGTGGACAGCTAGGTCAACAAATGGCTTTGCAACAAGAGACTTAATTCAAACTTTGGTCTTTTTCTTACCCTAAAGTCATTTTGTGCCGAAATCCGTAGGTTTGTGGACAACCATTTTAAAGCCTTGTGGTTGGCATTATGGGAGTTGCCATCTTGTTTTTTTGCAACTGGAGCATGTACAGTACATTGTCCATTCAGCAGAAATAAATGGCAGCCAGCCTGGTCAAAATCTTTTTCATATTACACCTAAACAGTGCACCAAAAAAGCGAGAAGCCAGCAATGTATTAACAGAATCTTGATCTGAGCTTTATGATCTGTTTTACTCTGCATGGGACAATAATTTACAAAATGGACATCATGCTCTACAGGAAAAGACTAGAGACTGAGATCACTGGAGAACTTTTTTAGTGATGTCATAAATCAGGTGAGAGTCATTTTGTCATAAGGGTGCAATCTGACTTCTTTCTGCAACCAGTGGTGTCACCCCCTGCTGGCCATCAGAAAGAATGCAGGTTTAAAGCACTTCAGCATTGGCTTCTTTTTTCAGACCCAGAGGCTCCATCCACTATTTAAAATACAGCCTTTACTTAAAGGGATAGTTCACCCCAAAATGAAAATCCAATTATCTTCTTACCCTCATGTCGATTGAAGACCACAAAAAACAGTTCACAGAAACTCAGCGTTGCAGAATCTCCCAGACTATGTGAGTAAATAGCAAGCAGTTGTCAAATGGAAAAAACAGCCAGGAAAAAAAAACAAACATAAAATGCCTCCATACTGCTCCTCTGACGTAGTCCAAGTCTCCTAACGCCCCAGCATACCATTCACTTGCATGTGCATACGTCACATCACAGATAAGCAGTAGGAGGCACTTTTATGTTTGTTTGTTTTTTATTGTTTGTTTGTTTTGTTGTTTTTCTGTTTGAAAACAGGTCACCATTCATGTACATTGTTTGGGAGATACTTCAACACCGTTTGCCTGTGAAACTCCAGCAGTGTTTTGTGGACTGAAAAACTAAACCCGAGAGGGTGAGTAGATAATGACTGAATTTTTATTTTGGGGTGAACTATCCCTTTAAACTTTAGCAAAATTGATTTTTCTTTCCCCCAATAGTGATTTAAATAGTTTTGTAAGGTAACATACAAATGATCTGCCATGTTCTGCCAATATGGGATATCAGATAAGAAAATACTTCTGTGTGTCATCGTGGAGAGCAGTTGCACACAACACATTTTGAAGTTTGAAGACAAATTTGACGGACTTGTTGCACTTTTCCCAACAATTTTTCTACTAGTATCATCAAATTATTATTCCAGTCACACTTGTACATATTGTCTCTATTGTGGTTATATTTTGTTTTTCATGTAATTGTCTTTTTCTGTTTGTGTTGTTGTAATTGGCAGTGCTTGCCTTAATATTTACTAGTACTATGTTCATGTACCTTCATACCACAGCAAATTCCTTGTACGTGAAACTTGCCATAAAACTGATTTTTATTCCAGCCCACATCTCCCAGTGTTTCTGCTTGTTCTATACACACAATATGTGCTGTCTGTATTTTACCTCAGGAAATTGACTTCTGGAACAATAACTGGTTAATGCATTTTGTAAGAAACATAATTCTGCTTGAATTAGGTTTATTTTGTCAACAGTAATATTTTGTCAAAAGTAATAACTACAAACACAGAAAGTTTATATTGAATCTACAAAAGGCAAACTAAAGCAATTCATGTTTCTATGGTTATGGCAATTCAAAGAAATGAAGAGACAGATGTTCACATCCAATCCAACCCTCAATTAACATTATAGTTTATCTTAATCATGAAGACAAGCCTACCACAGTCATTCCCAAACCTTAACCATGACCAATATTTTCCACAATTACCATTTAAACCTGTAATCCAAACACTCTATTACATGACTAAAATATAGAGTGCATGATATTTGCATCAAAGAACAGTGCCTGAAAGCTAGTTTTTCTGCCCTTGTACTGAGCAATCTTATTTCCCAGTCGTCTCAGTCACCCTCCCATAACCCCTCACCTCTCCCTTCATCAGGCTTGTTACAAGTTTACAAATCATCCACTGAGTATATGGGAGTGTCATTTACCACAGTTGATGGAAACATCTGTACCAGATACGGCTGCAATCCCCTACAGAAATCTAACAGCATCATGTTTTTCTAATCAACTTTCAAAAAAAAAAAGAAAACATTATTCCCTATGCAGATTTATGCACCACTCACACATATTTTTTTCAGATCTGGTTAGACAAGAAACCAACAGAAACTGAACTCCGGTGCCTTTTTAAATTTATTATTGGAGATGGAGAGACAGTAGACTTAGAGGTCTAACCATGAACCCAACAATATCAAGAAGCATTAGACCCACTGATAAACCACAAGGTTATCCCCTCCATCCTAAGCGTCTCTTCCTAGTCTAAATTGATGCCAGTGAAGTCTTGGGGCTGATGCAGTAAGCATTATTTACACAGGAAATCGTCACATCTCTGTCAAAACTGCGCAAAAAGAAATTACTCTGCCCTGAACCAGAATGTTTTGCTGTGGGTCCTTGGCAACTGTCAGGAAAGCTCTTTATAGTGGCGATGGATCACTCATTCCACAATTGTGTGTTTAAACCATTAAAAAGCATCTAAACGATAAGGTGGTCTCTGAGGCTGCAGGATTTCACTTTCAACTTAAGAGTTCAAACAAAAGACCCTTCAGTCTCCATTCAGTCTGTATAAAAGCCCAGCAGGGCTGTGAGAGCCAGGCTCTCTACCAAGCCCTTACAGATAAAGGAAAGTTATAAGGAGATGCAACAGTAGAGAGAAATACCAGTACAAATTTCACCATTGAGGAGGACATGGTCTATAGAATTGTGGAAGTATTCAAGTCCTCGTAATTTTTGAATTTTTGATGCGTGGTATGAAATGCAGCACTATTGAAAAGCCAAGAGCAGAGGAAGGCACGCAACCGCTACAACCACACGTGACATCACATCAAATTATGTTCATAAATCTCTCAAACTCCACTAGGACTCCCATGTATTGATTAACATTACTGTCTTCAGTTTTAAAGGTAGACTGAAGATGCTGGTATCATGAAGATAACCTAAGGCATACACTGGTATTGGTACCGACCATGTCATGCTAGTTCGTCACTAAATCTCGGTGAAGGAGAAACTGGACTGTTTTCCCTGCAGTGTTCAGAGACCCAGGGCATTCAGAAGATGTATGACATATGTATTAAGGATGCACCTGAATACATTATTCAGGAAAGCACAAATAATGTAATAGAAATTGATATTTCCTCTATCTAAAGCTGCTCATTATTATTCTGAAAAAGTCAGCTACATGATTAGCTCAGCATAGTTAAAAAAATATTGCATCTACCTTAATCAATCACTGATCTAATTCATCAACATTATTCACTTCAACTGAAGGATTTTTATATACTTGTATATGTGTAGAGTTTCCATTTCCAATGTAAAATGTAATCTTTCAATTAATTTTTTTTTTTTTTTCTTTCTATATCCCCCAGTTAAAGGGGAGGTGGTAGTGGGCTTTAGACCATTCATAAAACTTACAGTAAGAGAATGTTGGAATATATTTCAGAATTAATTATATGCCCATCTTAAATCATTTTGATGTTTTGTAGGCACAACAGTTGCGTTGCAGATGAATACTAGATTCGAAAATAAAACATTTGCCCACTTTTGACTTCTAGTGTAATCCTGTGTGTCTCTGTGCATCTCTAATATGTATTTTGACAATAATAATGCAGCCCTTACAGAAATCTCCAAATGTCAAAGGTTTTTAATAACAAGTCTCAACATGATTTTTTCCTATGGTATTTTCTTAGTATCTCATTTTTATCAGCTCTGGTGGACAAAAGTTTTCCCTTAAATCTGTGTAATAACTGGTAGCAACCCCAAAAGCCAAATTATGAGACATAACTGAGCATAGGAATGGCCATAATATACTTGAATCATAATGTTCTAAGCCCTTCTAAACTCTGAACTTTCAAAATTTGAATAGGCGCCTAACTGAAACACAAAGCGTAACAAACATTTCTGACTATTAAAACTTGGCTACATCTTAATCTTCAGATTCCAAGCTTTCAGATGATGCAGCCTACACCACTTTTATGTGGCATACTTTTGACCTAAAGATCCCCTGTCTCCCTCAAGAAAGTACAGAAATCGGTATTAGAAGGTGGAGTGGAAGAGGTTAGGACACGGTAATAGCACTGCTAAAACAAAGAATCACAAGCACAATAGCATCCTATGATTGGATCTGAATTTTTGCCAGGATTGCAATACTACATAGAAAGTCACGTAGCCTCCACCTCACTCGTTCTGAAACTCACAACTGGAAACACTGCCAGTCTTTTGGAAGAAAGAAAAATTATTTGCAAAACAAGGCTAATAGGCTAATACCACATCTGTTGGGACGCCTTAAATCACAGTGAGGGAAATTCCTTTACCACTGCAGCCATACCTGTAGCTTTACAATCCAGGCTTGTCTAGCTCTTCCATCAGGACTCACTGTCTCTGATCTTGGGAGATACAGTCTCAGACCTACAAAAACAGACAAACCCTTATTTGTTGGCCCAGTCTAGCTGGGATGTAAATAAAGATGTCAATAATTGTAAGTCAACTCAAAAGAAAACATCAGTTTACAGCGAAGCTACAGCCAGCTACTGCATCACAATGTTCGGAGAATTGATGTGTCCTTTCTTTGAAAGTACTAACAGAAAGGTGTGTAGATTGCTTCTCACAGTAGGTGGGACTCTTTCCCTTACAGAAAGCATTGGCACAGGCAATTCTGTCTTGGTGGGGTGTACAAGATACCGGAAGATTTCCAATTTCTTTCTTAAGTCTTCAAAGCAACCTGTGAAAAGTGACATGTCACTTCAGTTTACTGAACTAACAAAAAAAGGTTGTGAGTGTGCGAATCCTTTTCCACTACGCCGGGTAGTCCTGGCTGGTCGCTGTGTTGGTTTCTAAATGTATTGTTTTCACTTTATTTTAGATACCTGTGGGTATCCTCCATATATCTTGTAGCACAGGTGGTCTTAGCCTGTTTATGTTGTTTGTATTTTTTGTAACAAAGCCTTTGTGTTGCCTTCTATCCCAGGTCTCTCTTGTAAAAAAAAAAAAAAAAAAAAAAAAAAATCAAGATTTTTACGTAGTAAAATTGAGTTAACATTTCAATTATTTCTTGATCTGGGACACTCACATTCGATTTGCTTTATTTCTTATAAAATGTATCAGAAACTCTTGTTGTAGACCTTGGCTGATATACAGGGGCTTTTCTAGAGCCACCCCTGTTTGACACGAATCTTTAAATGTGCATTGTTTTTTTTAGATGTGCATTCTTTTTTATGGAGCCTACTTTTTGTTTTGCAAGGTTAATTTATGGATCATTTTAACATACAGGGTTGCATAATATATCTGTTTCCTTTTTAACTCACTAAAACAAACAAAGAATTACTACATAGCACAAATGGTTAATTCAATAAGTAAATGAAAATATTTTTAATGCTGGAATGCTGAGAATGAATTAAAGTGTCTCACAGCCTCAGGAAAGAAGAAAAAGTAGGTATATCTTTTTGAAGAGTTAAAGAATAATACCAGTGTTATATAATATCTGTATGATGCTACTCTGCTGTGTTGTGATTGGGAGACTATTTATCTTTTAAATAAAAAATAAAAGGCAGAGAAGTTTAAAAATTAACCCCATGAATGTAAGATAGTGTAATGTTTGCAATTAAAGTTGATATGAGAAATGATAAATGAATACTATTTCAAAGTGTGCATATACACACGCTTACTTCATGCCCCCCTTGCATAAATCAGAGCCCCACTGTGGCCACCCCACTCAAAAAAGTCTGGACATGCCCCTGCTGTTATATACTGGATTTTTCCTGTAAACAATCTGTAGGGAAACTTTTAAGTATTCTTTGTAAAAGTGTCAAATGTGGCGTTTGATCTTTCACTTCGATTTCAATGAAACACAATAAAACTAGTTTGCTGCTCAGGTTACTTAAGAAGACAGTGTTTGTGCTTGTGCAACAGATTGGCAACATCCTTGTTTGTGAGATTATCAGCTTTGCACGCCTGAGTGCTTAGAACATTCCTTACTTGATTATATTAGCATGTTAGTTTATTACTGTACATGTGTTTTAGGGAGAGGGGGAGGAGTGAAGGCTGGGAATCAGGTTTCTAGGGCAGGGTGTTTTGGATTTATGAGTGTAATCAGTGAAATGAGTCACTGAACCTGCATACGCTCTTGCAAGGAGGGGGAGGAAAGAAGATGTAGGACATGAATGAAAGAAATGGAAAGGAAATTTAGGGAGAAATGTTAAGGATACAACAGATTACAATTGAATAATTATTTAAAAAAACACTTTATATCAAGAACAATCACAACTGAGGATGCTGTGACTACAGTTATTCAAGTGTGAAGTCACAATGAAAGTCTGTGAAAATTTTTATTTACTTCAGTGCAATGCTAACACCCTAAAGTGAAAACTGAGCTCTATTAACTTGAATATTAGGAAAGGTGAGAATACAATTAAAAAGAAAAATTGGATCCAAGAAGGGTTTTTAAAATGTATTTGTTTTCATGTTTGGGCATAAAGTTAATGAATGTATTTATATCTATATTTACTCAAGGCAAAACATTACCTTTTAATAAAATGTTATAAATAAAATTTAAATAGCTGGTCAGGTTCTAATGTTTCTTACACAAGCATCATTTTTTCATTCTGAATTTCAACCTTTTCTCCAACGCTGTAGTTAACAAGTACTACTGCAGCTTACAGCCATCTGTTTCCTTCTATCAGAATTTCAGAGGGTGTGAGTAAGTGAATCATCATCAATATAGTGGCATATAGTGTTGCCAAACTGAGAGCAGTGTTAAACTGGTATGTCTCAGAATGACTGACCTTATCTCGTGCTTTATGTGTGTGTGTGTGAATGTGTGCGTGATGAAGGCTCTGACACCATGGTAAAGATTGTTCCAGTCAGTTAATTGATGCTGTGACAGGGAACATGTCAGAATACAGTGTCATCTGTCGGAGACAGCTAATTAGATCACACTGTAGTTCTTTCTCTTCCTCTTTCTCTCCTCCTTTCACCCTGCCGTCCGCTCTCCCGCTCTCTCTCATCTCTTTCTCAATTCTCAGGGTAATTTTCCCCCTGCCTGCTTTAAAGTAACACCAGCCATGAAACAGATAAGACGGCAACACAATTATGAATATATTTGCATTCTGCTTTTAATTAGAACTTTTGTAATTGCGGCAGCTAACCTATTTTGTAGTGACAATTTCAAAAGTTAAATCAATTTGAACAAGCATGAAAGTGGAAGGGAAGAAACAGCCGTGCCTGAATAAATAAATGAAATAGAGCCACTTGAGTTTTAATTATAAAAGGCATCACCATGTGTCGTTGTTTGAAATGAAGGCTGTTGAGAGATTGTGGCGATAACAAGCCAGTGCCACATTCATGCAGTTTCATGCTCCCTTGACAGTTTAAGACCAGACAGTACTGAAGGACCATTGTGTAATATATGCATGCACGCATGTGTGTGTGTGTGTGTATGCATGTGTGTAGATGTGTGTGGGCGGTTGTCTGCTGGACCATGTTTCTTAACATTGCCCTTTTTCTCAGGAGAGGTTGTCACATGTCAGGAACTGTGCAGGAAAATCTCTAGAGAGTCCAAGATTATAACAATAGCATGATATTCATGGATAGAGATCATAAATATACTGAAACACACACACATATCTGTGCTCATACAAATGAAACATCACATCAAGAAAGGCGTCAGAGGCACATGGGGGTTTTGCGGAGTTGTACTGTACCAGGATACCATGCATAATTCACTAACCTATTGATCGGAGGCATTTGGTTCAGCAAGCTGTTCGGCGTTGCGTGCCTCTTAGCTATTTTCGCTATGGAGAATGTTCCCAAAATAACCGTATTGATTTTTGATTGGGGTAACAGACTAATTCCAATAAAAGTTCAAGGAAAGGAAATCTTGCTGCATTTTGCACTAGAAAATACAAAGGAGATTCCAAAGTATTATGGAACTTAGAAAGGCATGACAGCCATGAGTGATTCTTCCTCCAAACCAAAGACTCAGATTCTATGTGTTTTGTTATTGTTGAACATAAAAGGAAACAGATCTTCTCTGAATGAAGTGTTTTCTTGGTGTACATAATGTATATTAAGGCACAAGGATGTTAATAAATTGCTGTGGAAAGGCTGTAGATGTTTGTTTTTTTTAGTAATCTGTAACATCCTCTACAAGCTGATTGATAATTAATTTAATAGTCAATTAATTTCTCTACTGTTTTGATAATCAATTAATTGCTTTGTGTCATTTTTTAAATAAAAAAAATTCTGATTTCAGCATCTTAAATGAATATATTCTGACGTCTTTCCTCCTCTCTGACAGTAAACTGAATGTCTTTGGGTTGTGGAGAAACATTGGTCAACATTTTTCACAATTTTCTGGCATTTCAGGAACCAAACAGCTAATCAGTTGATCAAGAAAATAACTGACAGGTTAATAAATAATGAAAATAATTGTTACAGGAAAGACTGACAGAAAAGATTGTGACAGGATTAATTAATTGATTAATCAAGGAATATGATTATCAGATTAATTGTCAATGAAAATAATCATTAGATGCAACCTCTACATGCTGACAATGTAGAATAGAAAACTTTACAAAATGTGCTCACAATCTACCACTCCAAAATCTGCGATGCTCATGGGAGGATGACAAATCGTGCTCAAACAAGTAAAACCTTTTACCGTTCACAAGATCAACATTAGGTGCTGGACAATAGCATATGTCAAAAAAGGATGTCAAAAATAGATCTGCACACTAGATAATCCTCCCATGTACCTGCAATGGTATACATATGCACATGGTTCAGAATATATTGCACATATGAATTATACTTACAGGATCATTATACTGTACAATTGACTGTGTATAATAATTTATGTATTTCTTTTTCCCCCTTTTGGTTACCATTTTGTAATTACATGACCTGTCAGGTGACCCCTTGGACAGGTATTGCAACATGTGTCTCTGATTTTGACTCATGTCTGAAGAAGGGCTTGCATCACACGGTGACATAGCAACAAATGTTCATCGGAGCATTATCTAGTGCTTTCTTATTAAAGCAAGGAAAACCAGACAGCTCCTACAACACTGCAGAGAAGCCAAAAAAACGATTTTGTGTTTGTGGCCAATTACTGGGCTACTGTAGTAGTCATGGAGTAGTAAAACAACAGGTAAAAGAACACTTGGTAAGGCAGTGAAAACTTGTAGACGGCTGAGTTTATGAGTTTAATTATTTTCTTTGCCATTTGGATTACCCGTGTGTGAAGACAAGTAAATGCATGTTTTACTTGCTTTCCTGTAGAATGGCCATATGTTATACCTGATCTTTTTTTCGAAGAAATCTTGTTCAGTTAATCAGGAGTGAAGGTAATGTTGTGTTTCTTACATTGAGAGGTTTAGTTGTTTTGTGCTCGCAATTTATGCAGTTTGTTAAGGGGACATAATCTGAAAAGTTCCTGAAACATTTGAACTCAGATCTTCTGTGCTAAAGCTAAATGACCTCTCTTGTTTTCACATTTTGCGGCATTATCTCTGCCAGGAGTAAGCCTGGAGGAGATCATGTGCAGGCGTGTGTTTGTGTGTGTGCCCATGTGTGTGATCAATGGACCAGCTTGCCTGCAGCTAATCTTGCATAATACTATTGGTGCACTTTCATGACTGTATGTTGAAGGACCTCTGTGATTCATAATTTTTGAAAAACCTTGAAAAACCATTTTTTATGCTTCCATGCTGATGACACCCATGGTCAGAGGCATTATGCTTTTGTCTCATCCCATTCTTGTGTATGTGATATCTCAAGAACGCCTTGAGAGATTTTCTTCAAACTTGGCACAAATGACCACTGGGACCGAGGATAAATGACAGATGATCTGAACTGAACATGTTTTTGGCCATAACTCAAGAATTCATATGCTAACTACAAGAGTGCACTGCGTAGACTGCAGATCTCGGTCATGGCAGCAGCTTGTTAAAGACTGTTAAATATCGACTACAGTGCCACCACAGTTGCCAGATACAACCAGAGAAGATTTGTCACATTCCACCAACATTAACATGGCCCCCATACACATTGTCTGAAACAAAATTTCAAACTGCAGCAGTTGTTAATCACTTGCCAGTAGGGGCCAGTTAAGAAGAGTGAGACGTCAGATGTCAGTGGTTATATAAAACAGCAGAAAAAATAATTATTGCGACTCTATTACTCCACCTACCATTCAAGTTAGGTTTGCATTAATACCTGTGAGGTACTAAGTGTATTTTTTTGGCAAAAAGAAGGTAATCACCTTAAATTTATGATTCCAGTGAATAATTTCCAGGGAGAAACATGCTGTCTTCATTTAGAGACTATTTTTACAGAGGAATACATGGAAACATGTATGGAAATGACAGATATATTTTCACATTAACAATATACATTACATTTGATTGAGTAAAGCATATGGCACTCTATGCTTGAATTTTAAAATGTAGATTATTAGGTGATTTTCATTTCTTTTGTTAATATCAAGCAAATGGCTTAAGACTTAAGGTTCTCCTCTATTTATGGTTATGTGTGGGTAAGTGGTATAAAAACATTAATGCACATAAATACAACGTGATTTTATTTGTGGTTCTTGTATAAATCTGTTCCCTGCACACCACACACACAAACGCCATTAATGGGTAAAGGAATGTTCTGTGTACTGTGTGTTTTGATTAACAACACTTGAACCAGTTAATCTCACCTATAAAGAAGATGTGTTAACTCCATGCCAAACCATCTGAATTAAAATCATTCAACATTCGGTCTCACTATCGATCCTATTTAAACTGTGTAAAATGTGATTTTCCACAGAAATTGGTGATCCGCTTTAATCTCTTATGGATTGCTTCAGCATTCCCTGCTTTAGTGCAGGCCCACTGAGGAGGGAATCGGTCTGAGCAATGGGAGGAGATGTTTAAGTTACCCCTGAGAGTGACACCTAGGGGGGAGGCACGTGTTAACATCAATATTGTGGGGGAAGGGGAATGAAAGGAAGTGATTATGTTTAGTGTCTAACGGATCTTGAAGGGATTGTAATCAAAGGCTGATCCCTTTTCATCCAACTAACTCCACTCTCTCAGGAGCAATTTGGAAAAGGGATCTTCCTTACACTTTCATGTAAATGAGAGATTGGATAGTGCTGGATTGTTTTTTAGGGTTTTATCATTTTGGGCTCATGTTGCTTGATGGGTGACACACATAAAGAAGACTCTGGGCTTGCTTAAGTAATTAAAATGCAAGGACAGTCTGAGCATCTTATGATCTTGCTGAGATTAAAACCGCAATAAATGGTGAGGTTACATAACCTCAAAGCATCTCTGCAGTCTTTCAGTGGGAGGCAGATGGCGTTTAAGAGGTCATGGCAATGTAATATGAGAAATAATTTGCAAAACACATTTTAAATACAAAGTACAAAAATTAAATCAATATGAAATAAACATCTAGAGTTCAGGTCTGAGAGAAAAGTGAAGGAAAATATAATATTATTGAAATGACACATCCTTCAGCAAAGGTCAGCACTTGGAACACTGCTGTTAAGTCTATCCATGCTCCCACTTGGCATGATCATAAAGAAACACAATATATCTTAACATCACATGTCGATGACACATAGTTAAACATTTCCCTTTTCAGTGATCTATATCCTGGTAACAAACGGATGTCAAACTTTTCACAGATGCACACAGAAAACACTGAGATAATTCTAGTTAGTTGTAAAAGTCTGAGAGAAAATGTGTTTGCACTTGAAATCATGAAGAAACCTTGACAATATTTTTGGTTGTGATCTCAGTTTTGAAAATCACATTACCAATATCACATGAACAGTGTTTTATTACTTAAAAATATATCAAAACTCAGAGCATTCAAATTTCAAACCAACTCTCAGAAACATGTTTTTTTTTTTTTTGCATGTATCTCAAGCAGGTTAGACTACTGTAACATTCTATTTGCAGGATTATCCAAACATTCGGTAGGAGAGCTCCTGCTCATTCAAATGCAGCAGCTAGAGTGTTCACAAGTACAAGAAAATTTGAACATATTAATCTGGTACTGAAATTACTTTATTGGTTTCTGGTACAACTTTAAAATCCTGCTATTAGTCAATAAAATGCTTAATGGTTTGGCACCTCTATAAATTTCTGACTTGCTCATGCATTATAATCTGATAAGGCCTCTCTGGTCATCAGGTGGAGGTCAAACTTTACCCAGAATTAGATCCAGGTCTGGTCTGGTGAGGGCGTCTTTAGTTACTGTGGTCCTGTCCTCTGGAACAAGCTGATTTGAGGTTCGTCACAACTGTTTCCACATTCAAAAGCAAACTTAAAACTTTCCTAATCTCCCAGGCTTTGGTTTAAATCAGGGGTCTCCAACGCATCGCTCCTAGCTACTGGTAGCTCGCGGCCCCTCTCCAAGTAGCTTGCCGAAGGCTTAATGAATCATCCATAAATTTGAAAACTTGACTGGTCACTCGGCCAACCACCACCTTATATCCAATCAAATTCACAGATGCCCCGCCCCCTTGTTACACAAAGTGATTATTTGCCAATTAGTTGTCAATCAAACGGTTGCGCTGCTGTCAGCCTGTCAATCTTGATGTGTCAGTGGTGATGTGAGATGGGGCAGCAGTCATGGCCGCGGGAGGAGCTCATACAAATAAGAGGCAAGACACAGAGAATTTTCATGAAGAATGGGAAACAGAGCTTTGTTTTACCAATGTTAACGACAAGTGTGTGCCTGATCTGCGGTGCTAGCGTGTCAGTCGGTAAAAAGTGTAATGTGGAGCGCCATTTCACCAAAGTCCACAGCAACTTTTCATGGGACTTTCCTGCAGGTAGCAGTCTACGAAAAGAAAAGATAAAAGAGCTGAAAACAGCACTTCAAAGACAACAGGATCTGTTCACCAAACCGACGAAGAAGGCCAATGCAGCAACAGAGGCTTTGTTTAAAGTGGCGCACATCTTAACGAAGCACAAAAAGACGTTCACCGATGGCGGGATTGTGAAAGAGGCCATGACTTCAGTGCAAAACTGTCATTGTACATTCAGCAAGTGAAAAACAAAAAGTTTCAGCACTTCCCCTCTGTCTCCAAGATGTTGGAAAGTCACACAGGTGCAGTCAGTGTTTTAAATGTTTCCAAGTATTGTGACCTCTTGTCAAGGCTTGGAGTTTGCAGACAGATTCAGTGACTTTTAGAGACTTGAGCCCTGTGTGACATTTATGGCCAACCTGACAGATGAACATTTAAATGACTCCATAAGAGTGAACCTAAGTGGGTACACTCCAGCATACACCTCTCTTGTTGCCTCCATGCAGTGCCAATCATCTCACTAACTAAAAAAGACTGTGTACATCACACATACTATCATGCTACTAGGTGAACACTCTTGTGAAGTGTGATACAGTGACATGGGCAGATATAACAAAATGATGAGTGAATAGTTAACAATATCTGTATTTGTAATTGCATTGTTTTGTTTTGTTTTGACAGCATTCTTATTTCATTTTATTTCAATTTAATAGTGTGAGATACACACAAAAAAGTACATACAGAAAGACAAAATGCACATGCAGATGATTTAAATGTTTGTGATGTTTTGATGCAAAATGTGAGCTGTGGACACTGACATTTTGTAAATGTTCAGTTAAAACAAGCTTATTGAGTTTGTTTGGGTTGAAATACAGTATGAGAATAAATGTTACAAAACATGAGTAGCTCTCGTCCATTTTCATTTTGTAAAAGTAGCTCTAAGAGGGGAAAAAGGTTGGAGACCCCTGGTTTAAATACTGTGTGTGTGTGTAGTTTTGTATAGTAGTACTTGTTCAGAATGCTTCATTCATTAATTTTTTTGCATTTTACTCATGCTTATTATTTTATGTTGCTTAGCAACACAGCTGGACGCAAACCTTGTATTGGCATAATTTGACATTTTATTTTTTATTTTTTTAAATGGTCACCCTTTGTCTGCCTGTAGTTTTTATGAATGTTTAACTGTGTTTAAAAACACGGGCTTTTTCATTTTCTGAAAATTAATAGTTTTGAACATACAAGGTTTCTGCCCTAGTGCAACATTATGTTACCTATTTTATCATGTTGTGTGTGAGTTATATTTTGTCTCTCAGTGTAAAGCACTTTGAATTTATGTGTACAGAAATAAAATCGCCATTACCCAAAAGAGTTGAGCGATTAAACAAACAATCCAATCAAGATTTTTCAATCAGTAAAGACTCTTTGATATCACTGGTTATTCTAGCAGTGTGTTTCCTAATTTTTTTTCTGGGGACCTGCTTTTTAAAATGTCAAAACATTGTGACCCGATTGACAAATAGGCCTTATCAGTAAATCTTGGGAAGATTTAATCTGCACATAAAACATTCCTGACCGTTTTTACAGCCATTTCTGCATCACCTTATATTATCATGATCTTTATTATCAAGCCATCTCTTTTTATTTACTTTCATAAGGAAAACAATATAGGACATTTTAATCTTCTTTATAAATGAGACAAAATAATAGCATTTAGGCAGAATTAACAGGCTCTTCCTCTCATCAGTAAAAAGTATACACAATTTAAATTCCTTATAGAAGGTGTACTGCAGATATAAATGTTAAATTTGTAGAATTTCTACCATAGTCTTTTTTTTTTTTTTTTTTGGTGGTGGTGGTGGGGCAATTAAAATCTCCTGTGACCCACCTATGGGTCACGACCCAGTCGCTGAGAATGACTGCACTAGCAGATTGCTTGCAATGTTGCAAATCCATGAAGAGGACTGCTTTATTGCAATGATAGATTTAAAGTGATTCTTGCATCATTGTACCACTCTCTCCTCGAAATCACATATATTAACAAATTGTTTTCACGGTTACGTAGTGGTGACGCAATTGCTGCCTGGATGATGTTCAGAAGCAAAGTCTTTTTTTCTGAGTAAATGAAGCGCTATATTTATGCACCACATGGGAGTTGTATGGAGGTGGGTGGGGTGGAGGGTGGGCGTATGAAGCTTTGACACTTTGACACTACAGATGGGGTTTCACATCCTGAGTACTGCCTGTGGTTAGCTTTAGGCAACAAAAGCACTTTGGTTAAGGTTATGGAAGACCGCAGTTACAGTTAAATGTTAATGAACATGTTGTGTCTCATGTTTCACATCACTTCGGTCTTTTTTTCTGTATTAAACCAAGTTCATGATCTTGTCTCTAACCCAAACATAACCAGAAAAAACATTTAATAATGTTGCAAGATCAGATATTTAACCAGATAATTAAAATTTCCTCATTATGTTCAAACATAGCCAACATTTAGTGTACAGATTACTCAAACTCCAACAGAAATTGAGTGTATTTTGCATGGCCAGGTGGTTAAACCATGCCTTTTTACACCAGGTGCCAGCTGTTCATCAATGCAGGCTTTTCCAGTAGTCATGTTTTATTGAAGCTCGAGGACAATGGCTTTTGTTGGTAGAGCTCAATAACACAGAAAGGCAGTGATAATAGGGTTTATAGAACAAAGTCAAAAAATACAATGAAAATAAATTTAATTCTCATATAAAATGGTGTGTGGGGGTGCTAAAATTTCTATTTAAACCAGGGAGTATTTGGAGTTGAAAGTACTGAATCCGCTATAGTATCTTCTAATATCTTCTCCTCTCTATAGGAACAAAAGGGGGATGGTCTCTCATCCTTTCCCTGACCATGAGCCAACATGCACTTTGGAATGAGAAATGAAAGAAGAAAGAAGAAGCCTTCTGGTGAAAACAGAAACACCAGAAGATTATTAAGGCTTGTTATATGGTTCCATAATTCTTCCTACACTTAACACATATTTAATTTAGTTTAATTAGAAAAACAAATCACTTGGCATGACACTCTGAATTTTCTGTCCAAGCTGCTAGTTGGACACATCGACTGTAAATAAAGATGGACAGCGCATCTACACTTCCTCCCACTGTACAAGAATGAAGCCAAAATATCCCGGATACGAGCGCTGCCATCTTGCGCTGGCGGTGTTATTTGGAGTGAGAGTCTGTGCAACAGTGATCAGGGTTGGAGCTGCGGTATTGAGGTCCCACCCAAACACCCAACTCATTCTCACTCCAACTTGTCAGATACCAACGTTCTGTCAACATACCCTTTTGCAGGTGTGTGAGACACTGATGGAACACATAGCTCATGATGTGAAACAGTTGTACGTTGGATAGGTTTAGGCACAAAATCTTCTTCGATAGGTTTGGGATGAGACCATGTTTGGGTAGCAGTCACTAATACATTTTTGTACATCACATGATATTGACTTGCGAGACCATTACATTTGTATAGCACTATATCATAGATTCCCAAAATGCTTCACGATAAAGGGGGAAAACTCACTTCAACCACCACCAATGTGTAGCACCCACCGGGTGATGCACGGCAGCCATTTTGCACCAGAAGGCTCACCACATATCCACCCGAGGTGGGGAGGGAGGGAAACATTGAGCCAATTACACTGGAGGATGATTAGATGGCCAGGTGGAGAGAGTACGGTGGGGAATTTTGCCAGGACACTGGGGAACCCCCTGCTGTTTGCCATCCTACAGCACAGCATCCCTGTCACTGCACTGGGGCACTGGGATTAATTAGGACCAGAGGGAAGACTGCCCCCTACTGGTGGACCACACTACTTAAAGCAGTAACTTAGTTTTCTGAGTTGGTTTCCTGTCCAAGTTCTAGCCAAGGCCTCGCTTACTGAGTTTCAACCATACAGCAGAAACAAGGCACATGTTGGTATGGCTGCTGGCTATACTACATTGAAAGCCTGGTGTGTCTCATATAGCCATAATTGGGCTTACATTGAAGTCACTTGAAAGCCCAGTGCAACCCTTTCAGCTGCTAATGGGTACTGTGCATGTTTGTATGAGTCCCTAAGGGGCAGTGACAATGTCTGACAAGTGGGGAAACAAGTCAGGCTGATACAACTGTCCAACTCGTGAGCAGGGCTCAGCGTTCAATCATGACATAAAACCCCATATTTATATCATCAAACAACTAATTAAAACCAAACTTAAAAGAAAAATGAACACTTGAACATACATAAGTGTGATAAGACCAAACTGAAGTCGCATTCATTAATATGCAAGAGTTGAGTTTCTAAGCTATACTGCAACCAGCCACCAGGTGGCAATCAAGCTATTTTGGTTTCACTTTTGGGACCTCTAATGTTGTCCATCTTTAATTTACTGTATATCAGTGTTGTGGTGATGCAATGTCAGTGCAGCCTATTATATCAGATCATTTACTCTATCCAATCATTAGCACATTTCTAGTGTGTTCATCTGATAAAGGATGATCCTTTCTTCTCTAGTCAAGCCCTTGCGCTCCTCGCTCCTGTAAGCAGAATTAAGGGAATTGAGATGTCATCTATGATGGTGGACCCAATCAATTTCCAAGGGTCATTGGAGGACAGTGGAAGCGAAGGGACATGAAATGAAATGAGATGCGCCTTCAGTAAGTGGTAACGAGGTCCGATGTCTTCAGGAGTCGGAGGAGCACGTACACACGGGGGAATAGTTTACGTACACCGGTCATTTTATTAAATATAAACAACACAGCCGAGGCTCTTGCCACTCTGCTAGAAAACAACTCAGAACTTGTGGCTCAGGGAGCATGCTGCTGGCGTACATAATCACCAGGAGAGAGACTCCAGCCTCACTGCAGGGGAGATAAATAGACAAGATTACTAATTACCAATTTACCTGCAGCTGTGTCTGCAGCACTCTGCCTCCAGTGATGTCTCCTACCCAGAAAGATATAAAAAAAAAACACACCCCGTTGCCACAGTATTATCTGTCAATGAGTCAAAATCATTAGAGGCAGACAGTCTGTTTTGTGTCTGTGTGTTAGGGAAGACGGGAGAAACAGAGGTGTCCAAACATAAAGAGTGGGCATTTGGTGAGGACGATACTTAAGGACTAATATGAGTACCGAGTGAGATTCAAAATATCATCTTTTGGGTTACTACATGAAATTAGTACAGATGGTCACACTGACATGGAGGATGCACTCCAGTGCGGAGTGAAGGGTCCACCATGTTGGTGGGATAAATGATGGAAATCAATAATGAGAAAAAATCTCAGAGTAACCTCTTTCAGGATTTTACCATCTGTCATGAATGAAAGAAAGTGTGTTTACCGCAAAACTGCACCAAAAATCAAAATGTCCAAATTGTGGATGGAATTTTGGGAGATACTGAAACTGATTTTGCTTTCTTAAGATAAGGCCATCATGAAAAGTAACTCTAAACAAATAGGGGGCAGCATATCACCAGAGTAACTCCTAACTGCTCCTCCCTGTGCTCTTTGCTTTAACTATCTTTAGCTGTAGTTGGCCTGCTAGCTACCATTAGCTCAGTTAGCTGTGTGGCTAGCAATGTTGGGAGTAAAACATTACAAAGCACAAAGTAACATCTTACTATAATTTCAATACATTTGACAGTAACTAGACATGTAATTAATTACTTTTACCAGCAGATTGATCATGTCGAAGCGTACTCAAGCAAGACATGACTGTATAACGACTGACTGCAATCTCACCGGGTGTTACACTATATTTGGTAACCCATTAGATTATGTGACGTACATTGTTGAAAGATGTAGTCAGATTGGGCTGCGACTGACTGATACATTAAAATGCTGTTTATGCATTAACTCATCAGTATTAATAATGTACTTTGTACATCAGATACTTTACTTAAGTAAAGGACCTGAGTACTTCAGTGAGTACAATGAGTACAATCTGAGTACAATGTGTGCAGCAGGATCTAATGGGTAACCAAATACGATGTAACACTGGCCTGCTGTCCCTCACATCTCCAAAACATGTCATAGCAAACTTTCCAAACAGACATTATTTGGATAAACTGATCACATATGGGGAATCTCATGGCTACTCTTTTGCCTGAAAAAACATTAAAACTAAAGTGACATAGTAACAGCTTTTAGCCTGGTTCAAAATCTCCGCCACAATAGCAGACATTGTCTTTTGGTTGCTTGTGATAATCCCACCCCCAGCCTCTGACGTGGCAGTTGTTACTCTTGGCCCCAGCAAAGAGTTGGTCCCACTCTGTAACCGGTTTTCAGGGCCGAGTGCCGATTTGTTGGCTGTCGAAACAAAAAGAACTGGCTCAAAATTACACTCTGGCTCCAAACCAGCCCTGGAACTACCTTGTCAAAAAGGGATATCGGTGAACACAGCTGGACCAGGACTGAACACTGCCTCAGAGACTGACAGAAACCTGCTTGACAACAGGGAATACAATATTGTGGTGATTTACAGTGGCTCTGACCAGGACTCTGACTCTGGGGGACAATGAAGATGGCAGGCAAGGAGAGGAGAGGCATGAAGTGGAGAAGAGCAAGGAGGTCTGGTATCAGTGAGGCAGCGAGGAGCCACAATATTTTCACATGTAACGTGGTGGATAAAGCATTTATTTTCAACCAACCAGAGTTATGACTGTTGAACAGGAGAAAGAGCTCAAGCTCATCTTAGTTGGGTAAAAGAGAGAAACTTAAATTCAGAAGGTGTAAGGATTATTACAGAAAATAGGTGTCAAAATCTTACATTTTTTGGTAATCATGCTGACTTCAGTAGATATCACTGCAGCATAACACAGACGTCTTTGACACAGCGTCATAACTGTTACATCCTTCACATTTTTTATAATATTAGTTCAATTTTGAGTGTTTTAAATTAAAATTCTGGACATATCTTACACATTGCACCTTTGAAGGGAATTGGATAAAACCCTTCAAGCCATTCAAGGATCACTTCTGTCGTACACTATGCCTGTGGGAGGAGATGGAATTCTATTACCCTCAAATTGCTCCCTTGAACTGCATCTTTGATTGCCCTCTGATAATGTAACATTAGAATAAAATCACAGAATATCATATAAACCTTATGACTTTCATGCTCTAACAATGCATTAGAATGTCAGCACATACAACAAACACCAGTGAAGATACAATATACTGTACATACGTGTGCATGCGCAGATAGGGGAGGGCCACAGGTGGTGAAGTGAGGATGGACATCTTCCTTTAGCTGGAGGGGCCGGGTGTAAGCCATAAGTGATGACCGTTTATCCTGTTGAAGTGTCCTTGAGCAACACACTGAATCTCCAACAGCCTCAAGAGTGCACTTCTCTAGCTGACCCAGCAGTCTGACTTGCCTGCGGACAAGAGTAAGCAAAAAGAGAATTTCCAAGTGGGGATCGATAGCGTATCGCGTAATTATTACACACACAGACCTTTGCCCTGCTTCTTGTTACTAAGGGACAGGCAAAAAATCTAGATAGACAGGGTTTTCTGTTCAATCCATGGCTCTGGGCATTTGACCACACCCAAGCTAATACACTGGATCTGTCAGGAAGATGAATGTTTTGACAAAAATGGAACAGGAGCATGATTGGTCACATGTTGTAAAGGTACACATATTGTCTGCACAAGTTTCAGAAGTGCAGAAATTATGACTTTCCAGGCCCTTATGGCACAGGGCAGCTGAGAAACAAAGGTCCAGAACTGCAGGTCTGAAACAGAGCTCTTTAATTGGATGATTGTTAGGGTCTAATTTTAAGTACTTTGCATCAATAACAAGTGTCTTTGATTATTTATCATCAAATAGTGACATACTTTCTGTTGTAGCTATTCAGTGGGATTATGTCAGTATTTAACATTGTTAGAGGAATATTTGTAACACATCAGGATTGGTAAAACAACATGGGGATTTGACTTATTTCATGATGGCTTACTTTCTAGTAGGTAACCATGCTGCTATGCATGTGGTTAAACTTAGATGACACACATTAAAGGGGCAAAATAAATCCTCTACGATCTTAAACCTGCAATAATTGATTTTTGGGCACTCGAGCAAAAGAGACAAACCGTTAACACAACTTTTACCTTATAAAGTATGGCAAACTTGTTAGTGAACATTTACCTACTTACATATCCAGCAGTCACAGAACAACATTAGCATTGATCTGGAATTGTGTTTCTGGCCACCTGGTGACTGTAAGACCAGTGTTGTGCCAGTTCACTATTCACAAATTCAGTTCACGCATATTTAAATGAATTAATTTGAATGATCACAATTTTGATATTTGATTTTTTTTTTTTTTTTTTTTTAATGAGCTGCTCCAAACTATTTTAATAGAGCTTCCTCCTACCTATCCACCAGCATCCCACTGTCATTGCAACTGACCACTTACCAAACTAAACGAATTACGGTATACTATTATAAGCCTAGAAAGTTTATGTTTTACCACTTAAAGGTCCAGTGTATAAGATTTGGTGGTATCTAGTGGTGAGGCTGTACATTGCAACAAACTGATTACCACTCGCCTCACCCTCCCCTTCCAAGCATGAAGGAGGACCAATGATAGACACAAACTCGTGCAAAATGCGACAGGCCGTATCTATAGCCAGTGTTTGGTTTGTCTGTTCTGGGCTGCTGTAGTAATGTGGTGCTGCAATATGACAGCCTCTATGGAAGAGGATCCACTACCTCTGCAGATGTAAACAGCTTATTCTATGGTAACAAAAACACAACAACTTTTATTTTCAGGTGATTATACACTAATGAAAGCATACTTATAAATATTCAGCTTCTTCCATATTCTGCCAATACATCCCCATAAATCTTACACAGAACCTTTAAACAAGTCTGTCTAATTGTTTTAGGGGAACAAAGGTAAGCAGTTTGTTACAAAATGTTCGACTGTTTGACTTAAGTGGAGGAACTTTGCAGCTGTTGGCATGTTCTTATACAAAGGATGACTATTCCTCCATCTGTATACACATTGGGCTTCAGGTGTGAATATTTTCTGACTTTTCTCTTATATTTGTTCTGAAACAAAGCAGTAGGAAGAAAATACTAAATCCTGAAACGTGAAATCATGAAATGTACGCAGACAGCCAAATCTGTTCGTACCCACCTGAGCTTGTTGATGAATTGTGTTTGATCTTAAATGAGATGTGCATGACAGGGAGTTTGCAATTAGCATATGGAAACGCCCCATTAAATCCATATAAGGGTAGCAGAGTTAAGTGCTGTGTGCAAACCACAAAGCAACATGCCTCTACATTTCACAGGTGACATTAAACTCAGAAAAAAGGAGATAGGAAAGAAAAAGTAAATGACACCAAAAAGAAACTTTCAACAGACATGTCGGAACGGATTGGAGCTTTATTGGAGTAAATTCGAGAGGTTTCTCTGTCGGGGTGCAGCAGGTGCACGAACAATTTAAGACGTGCACGTAAGAACAATTCATGCATGAGGCCCATGATTTCTTGTGATCATCATTCACTCGTAGATATTTCCTAAAATGAATCGAATGCTACAGCTCAATGTGGCTGATGTTCTGATTTGTTTTTTAAAACCTGGTGGGCACAATTTTCATAATTCTGTAAAGATTTGTTCATAGAACTCCTTCAAATATTCAAATGAACTGGCTCCAGTGGTACCGGCAGCTGTGTCTGAATTGCCAGCCATAGCTGGGTGCCACAGAACTCATGGGCAAGCACTGTTAACTCTTGCATGGAGGTAGCCATGCTCAGTTTATGAGTTGCATTCAGGTAAATTCAGTTTGGTGTTCAGTCCAGTATTCACTGTCCTGTTAGCAGTGTTTTTGGCCTCGCCAACTTCTGTGTGAAGTAAAATAGTCCACGATGTTCAACAACTAGTTGTTAACTGTCTTTGTCTGCCAAATGGTGCTGGGCCAGTAGTACACAGTGGATTTATTTGCCAAAAAAGTACAATTGCAGACAGTAAAAAACAAAATCAATGAGCTGAAAAGTAGCCAGAACTTTTAAGCTTCAGAGGTGAACTGCAGTGTCAGGTGATAATTCTCTTTGGGTTTGTCATTACAGCACAAGCAACACCTTTCATTTCACTTGATCTACTGTTAATATAAGAATATTGATTGGAACAGCCTTAAATTGTATGCTAACCTATTTTGTAGTAATTCAAAACATCAAGGTCAGTATTTTTTCAACTTTGTTTTTGTCTCCCTGTTTTTTCAGTCCTTTTTATGCCGCAAGACATATCAAACCTTTCTTGACAGTAACTTGGAGTGGATTACAATTATACAGTAATTGTTATAACTGTGGAATACTGAACTAGCCTATCAAAATTCCCTACAGTGTATCAGGCCTATCTGGCACTTGAAGAGACAGACCAGTGGCAGCTGCCCCGGGCGTTAGGAGTTACTGATGCAAGTTAAGCTGTTACTTCACTGAATAAAGTGAGTTTCTAATGGGTCACTCTACAGCATCACCTGAGGCCATGTTGAAAATACCAAGGGAATGACAGGCGGTAAAGACGAGAGAGAGACTGACACTCATTGTTATATCCTAACTGTCCGCGGGCCCTGAGGCTACAAGTCACAGTTTCTCATGAGAGGACGATGAAACAGTGGAAACAGGGCAGCGCATGCACGCCTATACATTTGTCTAATTGTCTTTTTACAGTAAAGAAAACGTCCCTCCAGGTTATCTCTGTCACTCAGAGCATCGCTGCAGTGAAAACTACCATGAAACTCTTGCTGGTAAATGTAGCACTGGAGGCAATGGTATACATGCAGATATTTGTTTCATTTTTACAATCCCCTGACACTGACTTCTTGTTTATTTTCCTCTTTACCATGCACTCCTCAGCTTATCTTGCTAAACATCCTCCTTTCATTCATTCCTTCTTTCCTACGTGTCTTCCATCCTTCTAAATGCAGCCTCTTTTCTCAAGATGACCCAAAACGTTTCTAATTATGATCCTCTCCCACAGGAGTACCCGGCTGCCAGGGGCTGGTAGAGTTCACTGAACCTGCAAAGTGTACAGCTGTTATCTTTGACTGGTGGCCAAAACCAAAATTGGAGCCTCAGTGGTTGGCGGGTGTAAATTCTGTCTGCTTAAAAATGAAAGTAAAGGCACATTATCCATATCACACCCATGTTAATGCATTCCCATTGTAAGTTCTTAGGAGATTTAAAAACATCTTTCTATTTTTCCAAGTTTCTATGAGATTTTTAAAAAATGCTTTAAAAAAGAAAAAGACTGCTGCACACTTTCTTCTACACCTGTAAATTCAAGACTGATTCACGACATTTCAGTGCGATGACCTTTATCGGGTAAATGATGATTAACCTGATGAAGGTCATTGCATGTTCGTGTAAGATTTAAAAATATTTTTTGGATTTTCTGCTATTTTAAAATATCCTTCTATTCTTTTCCATGACCTTTTATCACATTTTTTTTCCATTTTATAATATTTTTCTTCCAAGTTTCTGTGATATTTTTAATAGCTTTTCTATTTGTTTCCAAGTTTCTATAAAAATTTTTAAAACATTCTGATTTTACAAGTTTCTATAAGATTTAGAAATATTGCATTTGTACTGCTATGTGATTGTGCTTGAATGTGGCTCTTGGTTTTGTGCTATGATGACCTACAGCCTGTTTAGAGGTTATTTCATGATGTAGCCATTAACAGTAAAAGTATAATTGTGTATCCTGAGATCTTCGTTTGGACTCAAATATATTATTGTCAACATGATGTTGTATAATTTTAATCTAATTCATATAAATGTTTCCATATAAACTGATGTATGCTGACTGTGGATGTACTTTTTAAAGGTTGTGATGTGCCCTCTAATGAGCTAAATACACACAGCCTGTGGGACTGATTGCCTGACAACTCAACACAGCACAGGTCCCTGATTGGCCTCACCAGAGTAGGTGCTGGCTTTATCTGCCTGCAATGTTCTTTGTTTCCCTGCTTTACCTGATGAATGTCTAAGGATGGTACATTCTATCTCTAATAAAGTTTATTGTGAGAAAAGGACAGTGTGAGGGAGTTCTCTCATCTCAAATTCTGTCTGCTTAAAATACAATTGCTCCTGTCTTTATGTCACTTAATCTGATGACAAACCGAGGCAATAACCAACAACATATTTTTCATTAGGTGCTCAGTGAGAAATATCCAGGTTAATGCACAGAAACAGCAGGTGAGCTTAAGGGCCTGTGTACACACTAATACACACACATACACTCTCCAGAAACAATTAATGCCACAAATATGTTAAAGCTTTTCTTGCGGTGGTTAGACAAGATACAAGATCACCTTTCATCCTGATGTTTAAGAAAAACAACAAAAATGTGAGGAGTGCAGTGGCTTAATTAAAGTGCATGCACTGCACAAAGGGCACACTGTGTGGTGTGTCAAAGAGCATGGACTACCAAATTATGCTTACAGTATTCATGCTCACATTTAACATTAAACAACCCATTTTGAGAAGCAGAAGTTGTAGAACGTATATGAAGGATGGGAATCATGCAGCATCACATATTATTAGATCCCAGTAGAATTCTTTGGAGATTTTCTTTGATCTTAGTTCATCCTTCTGTTGGAAAAGCACAGAATAGGAAGACAAAGATGTGCATATTGTACTCACAGGTATAATTAACAAGCCATGCACATATACTGTACAGCACAGTATCACACTGAGGAAACTTGTTTGCACTGACTATAGTGAGTGACTGTGGATGGCTGATCACAGTGGAGGCTGTGTAGGGTCTCTATCACAGACATACAGTGTTACTGCTTTGTTTTGTTTTGTTGATTTTTTTTGTTTTTGTTTTTTTTTTAGTTTCAGGTATTGTCAGATTAATTGTGAGTTTTATGACTGGTTAAACAGTTGTTTCATATAAAACAACTGTTTCTGTTAACAGCACTTTTTAAAAGAGACAGAGAGAGTATTTGTATTTGTGCACATATTGGTAACACTTTGTTTACAGTATTTAGCATCATTCGGTCAGTTATGTCATTTTTAACGCAAAGTTTGTCATTTAAGATGTTTTTTTTATGACAACTTGACATGACAATATCAGACTAAAAGAACCTTTTTAGCTTGATGTTTTAACATGACATTAAACAGTTGTTGTCATGTTGTTGGTTTTGACACTGGCCATCATGAGACCACAATAAGAGTGTCATGAATATTTCTTCTTCAACTGAAATGGTACCATTGAACTTGTTGTAAAGATGTTATCAAATGTTATAGACCAGTTTGACATCAGAGTAAAATACCAATGTGACTCAGCAGAGTTACCTGATGGACAGATAGCAGTTATCTAGTTTCACTGATATCTGTAGCTGGCGTTAGCTACCTAGCTCACTTAGCCGCGGAGGTAGCCGCATAATTAGCCAACTCATTCCCGAGGTGCCAGGAGCCAGAAGAAAACCACCATGGTACCGTATTCCTTGTCATCAAACTGGCTGCCGTTGATAATGACACTTAATCGCAGCAGTCATAAAAATTCAAAAAGACATGGCAGGTGTCATCATATGGTTATGACAGTGTAATGACAGTCTTATCCACACCCCTCAAAATAAAGTGTTACGAAAACTTGTCTGCACTGACTTTAATGAGGTGGAGGCTGTGTACTTCTATCCCAGACATTTCTTCAGCAGTACCGGGCAGAAACAACTGTTTCTGTCAACAGCACTTTTTTAAGGGAGACAGAGAGAGTTTGTGTGTACAAAAATACTTTATCCAGGTTGAACTAGGGCAAAAAAACTAACAGTATAGCCATTTTTTTATACCAGAGGCCACATCACCAGCAACAAACTACTGCATTATGTTCAACTGCTGTGCCAAGTTTACCTGCAAAATATCTTCACCTGCTGTATCCCTGCCATAGCTTGCTTCTGTACTCAGGGACAAAACAATCAACTTTATGAAAAAAGGCAGACTGCAGCACGATGTTAGGCTTCGTTGGGATACAACAGCATGGCTGAGGTGATTTTTCTATGTTTATTTCTGACTGTGCCAACACTTAAACAGAAATGGAGATGGTTCTTCCTGTTATCTGGGTGCCATATCAATTTTTACACGCAAAAATTGAAACAGTTGTTTCACACACACATGCTCCCCATGAAAGTGTTTCCACAGACCGAGAAGTGAGTGTTGCCGCTCTGTGGTGGTCCTGTCACATCAGGTTGTGGATTTAATCACCGGGGTTTTCACAGATGCAACTCAGCAGCAAGAATCACACTTTTAGTTTTTCTTAACTCTATTTTGTTATTTATGTCATTTATATCTGAGCCAATTATCTATCTGAGTGTGTTTTTTTGTTGTTGACAATTATAAGTGGTCTCCCATTTTCAATTTTTCATTTCAGTTAGTGGCTTCAATCAGGAACCCAACCTACTGGCACATTAAAATGGGCACATGCATGCCAGATAAACTACATTGCCAAGCAGCCTAAGCCAGAGGATGAAAATGCATGTGAGAATGATGAAAGGTAAAAGATGGTGCATGGATCAGTGCCCACACAGATGTGGTGTGGAAACTGGACATGGAAAACTGAGCAAGAGTGTTCATTTTGTTTGTGTTTTGTTTTATTAAAAAAAAAAAAAAAAAAATCTGTCTACTCCGGGGCTTATATGCCTCATAACTAAATCTAAAACATGTCTTGTGGATATTTGCCTTCAGGCAAACACATTTGTTCCCCTAATATCTATGGCTATGGTATTGTACTGCATATCAGTATATTTCATTACCTTAGCCATCAATATTTGAGAAGTCTTGTCTTGGTTTGAACTATAGTTGAACCAACACTGACCCAACAGCTGAGGCAAAAAACAGAACAACTCTGCACCAAACCCTATATTGTCCTATAGAAGCCACTGTTACTGGCTGGCTGAAAATGATATTATATCACAATAAGAGAGAAAACATGCTAAGGCATCATCATTTCTACAGAGGGATGACGTGTTAATAATTTAATAAATGCTATGTATTGTTGAGACACTTCAATTTATATGAGGAGGAGCTGGTATGAAAACCGTCTGTTTTTCATTTTCTTAAGCTGCCCACCTGACAGCCTTGACCTCTTCACGGAGCTCACATTGCTCATGTTGCAATCTAACCTTTATGAGATGCCACTTCTCTTTTCTTTTTCTATATTATCACCTTGACTGATGCCAACTGCCCAAGCCCATTCACTGTCATTCATTTTGTGCAACATTCAGCTCAAAATGCATCCTGGATGCTTTTTCTGTGTGTTTTTACAAACTGGGTAGTTCTGTACTTCTGTGTCCTCAGCCACATCCCTTTGGAAATGTTCTAGGCATGCCTGAGTGGGAGGAGACCTCAGGGTAGAGTGAGGACACACCAAAGGGATTACACCTCCCAGCTGGCATGGGAGCACCTGGGGAATCCCCTAAGTGTAGGAGTTGCCATAGGAAAGGACAAACTGGCCATAGGCCTGAAGTTAACCCAGCTTCACCAGAAACGTGACCTCATGTGACTGTTACATGGATAAATGGATGGACGAAGTATCACCTCACTTTCATAATTATTCTGAGAGTGTTCTGTCACAGTAATATTAGTTTATTATTACAATAATAGCTTTTAATGTTAAAAGCAGACTCTAATACAAATGTAAACTATTTTCTAATTGACAGGTGTTTAATACACAGACTAACATATGTAAACATGTTATTAATGTTCTGTGATGTGGTTAAATGTTTGTTTACATCAGTAATGTTTATAAGCGTAGCAATAAATTAACCACTTATGATCATTTGAGAAACATACAAAATGCTTATTTTTATTACTTAACCAAACTCATCAGTTGATTTGTAAATGCACATATTTATATGGTCAAAGGAGCTATTGATTTTGTTTTTAAGATCTATTTCATGTGGAGCAGCTGCATTATTGCCCATAAAGGTGCAGTAAGGAATTCTATAGAAAGATAGTTGATCGTTCTCATTGCAGGGTCATCAAATACTTAAAGGAGCAATATGTAAGATCCCAGCATTCAGAAATAAGCACTGCAGTCCAAATAGCAAGTTGGAACCATAGACAGTATATTAAATGGGTTGAATCCCTATTTAATATAAGGTCTACATTGAAGGGAGTTTTTTTCCCTCCGCCCCTTCCTCCCAAGACCCGAGGCTCAGGTCAGACTGCGGAAACACAGAACCTACGTGAGCGCAAGACGAACACAGCATCATACCTGGAAAATGACGAGTCCTACACTTTAAGTTGATCAGCTTTTTATAACTGTCAGTTATCTGAAAATGTACAGCTAAGCCTGTTATCCTGAAAATAAAAGCCCGCTCCTCTGAAAATACACACTCAGTGACTGTCTACCTTACTGTCTGCCAGACTCCGTTTAACATATTGCTCAATTTAACTGTTGTAAACATCTACTCTCCTGAAATATTATAAATGAATGATTTCTTGCCACTCATAAACAGGCACTAACTCATTTGGTGAACATTCTGTGTTCATTTTAATTCTAATAAACATGAAACGTCATATAGTCAAATAGATCAGTATTAATTGTTCAAAAAACAAGAATTCTACAAATTGAACGCACAGGAAATAAATGGTTTGATTTAATTTTGAGATTCTGCTGTCAGATGCCACATTGTTCCAGTTATTCTAACATGAATACTGGATGAGCTACACCCACATGTTACAAAGAGAGTATAAAAACAAAGGTGACTGTGCATCAAAGAATTTTAGTTTTAATCAGTACAGACTGCTACAGTGTGGTACAACTAAACCAGTTTTGAGCAGATCACATAATTGGTGCACCGCTATACCAAAAAATCTGAAGTATCTGTCTCCATTGTTTGCTGTACGCAATGACACACAGCCGTGTCAGTGATATTACCACATTTTTCTCTAATTCTCGTGGGATTGTGCTAAAATATGCATCTCACTGAACAATAAGCTTAAAAATAGATACATTATGCAGCCGATGAAGCTGATTGGGTGAACTTTGAAGAAGATACAAAGTCCCTTGTTTCTGGATCTTTCAAAGTGTAAGTGATTGATCATTTAGGGGTTCATGTGACATGCAGTATATTATAACGGATCATCTTGAAGTGGTTTTAATACTTAATGTAAGTGAGTATGATATGGTTAAAAATACCAGGATATGATATTGCTTCATGGATGAGACACTGGTACTAGTATGTATTATCTCTCAAAAACCAAAAATAATAATGATTCTATTAATGACTGATGCTCAAGTGTACTTCAAATGTGCTGTGCTCTATTTTTCTGAAAAAAAAAAGCATTGGAAGACTATCAGGAGGAAGACAGGGAGGTGTAGTTAGCAGAGATTCAAGAGTGGAAAAAGAGTACACACCTTGACCCTTCACTAAGTCCCATCCCCCATAGTTACTGTTGCTATGCCTGTCCATTCTATATGTGCACAGCACATAAAGGTTTTTTTTACAGTGATAATGATGGCAGATTTACTACTCAATATTTGTAGTTTTTTTTTTCAAGAGGTGTATGTTTTCACCACGAGGTAAAAAGCAACAGGACTTTCATCTCTCCCAACATCCATGGATTTTATGTAAAGGATAATGTCATGCATCACCCTGGCGGGGTTTATTTCACATTATTACACAGCTTTGATAAATACCTGATTCTGATTGGTCAATTACACCATTCTAAGGTCTGTTATTTCTTTATAGAAAACCATTTGTTGAATTATTGATTTGTGGGAGGTACATAACCATGTAACAAACAAGATCATTTACAATGAGTAGGTCACAATTGCAAAATAGAGCCATAAAATAATTTTAGAAGTAATATTTTGTGACACATAAATGTGTACTAAATCTTTTTTTTTTTTTGGTAAGTAACCATGTAGGAAGTGGGATAATGTATAATGAGCAGGTCATTATTGTGAAATAAATCCCAACAGGATGATACAGGACCCTTATGTAGAGTGGAGAGGTCTTGAATCACCCTGAAATAACACACCTGAGAATGCTGTAACTGACCAATCAAAATCGAGTACTTAACAAAGCTGTGTAATAACAACTGTTAACTAGCTAGCTAAATAAACCTTTACCCTGTAAGTTGGTTTACAATCAATTCACAATTGACTTTTTAATAATAATGATAATAATAATAATAATAATAATAATAATAATAATAATAATAATAACTTTATTTATATAGCACAATTCATGCATAGAATGCAACACAGAGTGTTGTACATAAGAGAGAAAAAGAATTGAGACATTTAAAACAATAGAAGCAAAGGATAAAATAGTACAATAAAATGAGAGTTAAAACTCCAAGGTAAGACAAGATAAAACCAGATAAAACATCCATCAGTTAAAAAACACTTCAGGAGAAAGCAATGGTGAAAAGATGTGTCTTAAGATTTCATTTTTTCATTTCAGTTTCAACGGATTTGGAGCCCCTTAGACTCTCTGGCAGACTGTTCCATAGTTTTGGGGCATAATAAGCAAAGGCAGCCTCTCCATGGCTTTTAGTTCTCACCTCTGGGAGATCTTAGGGACCTGACAGGCACATATATCTTGACCATGTCAGATAGATAAGATGGGGCAAGGCCCTGTAGTGATTTAAAAACCAATAAAACAATTTTAAAGTTAATTCTGTGGCAGATGGGCAACCAATGTAATGTTTTTACATTACATGTCTACAAGAAAAGGTCTCAAATCTGAAAATGACAATATACATGATTTGATATTAAAATAATTTGGCTAAGCCCCCAAAAGTCTGCATCCAAAGCAACTGATGACCCATGATGAAAATGTATTTGTAATGCAGGGTAGAGATAGGTAGTCCCTGTAACTGTCTACAGAATCATAACTAAAAATGCATCATGTGTTGGAAATAGTTAGTTGACCTTTTTCACAGCAGAAATTTTAACATGAAACAGTAGGGTAAACACAGGTGCTACTAATGATACTAATTAAAGGGCAACTACATCACCGTTCATTTCCAGGTATTTCAAATGGAAATGCCCAATCAGCCATTAGCAATTCTCTCATAGTCTCAGTTGGGAGATGTACTGTAACGAGAGGCGATATTGTAATTTTCACAAGATCAAAAATGTCAAGAAAGAAAATGTTCTTACTGCAGTTCTCCCTAATAGACCATACACCTTCTAAATTCAAGTTTCCCTCTTTTACCGAACTAAGACAAGGTGGTCCGTAAAACGCATTTAAAACTCAACAGAAACAAAATAAAACTCACCATAAAGTCTTTGTTAGTCTCCCCACTGTTCAACAATCACCAGCTCCAGTTTGATTGAGAATAAATCCTTAATCAACCAAGGCAGATATGAAAATATAGTGGCTCCCCACTGCCTTTCTGATGTCTGGCCTCCCTCTTGCTTCTCTCTGCTTCACACCTCTCCTGCCCTGGCCTGCCGTGTTCATTGTCTGCGGAGTCAGAATCCTGATCGGAGCCGTTGTAAATCAGCTCAGTAGAGTATTCCCCGTTGTCAAGCTGTTCCCTGTTGGTTGCAGATACTGTGTTTTGTTCCAGTTTGGCTTTATTCACTGAGAGGCTGGTGAGCCCGGTTCAGTTTCCCGTAGTGTAAATATAAACACTCCCCCAGTGCTCCAAGCCGCAGGTCCACCCAGATTCCAGTTATAATAGGGCCTTTCGCTACACAACTAGCAGAGCTAATGGCTACTAGAAGGCTAGCTACAGCCAAAGAGAGTTACAGCAGAGAGTGTAGTGAGCCGCAGATAGCAGTTACTCTGGTGATGCACTGCCACCTGTTTGTTTGGAGCTAACTTTGACAGGTGGCCATATTTTACATGCTTCTCCTTCAACCCAGGGGGTCTATATGACAACGTCATTGTGCATAAACCTTCGTCACATCACTTGGGGAAAAGTTCTTAGAATGGCTTGGAAAAATAGCATTTTGACCCAAAAACCTATGTATTTAGACCAAAATTTGAATGTTCAGATTTGTATACTTGAGTAACACTATTGGGAAGCGACAGAATGATATATAAACCTCAAAAACCTCAAAATGAATGTAGTCACACTTTAAGGTTCTGTTCCATTCAGAGAGCTAGGGTGCTGCTATTGTGCATTTTGGCTGACTGGAAAGGTTTTTCGACACTAAACGGGACATTATTAACACCTGTGTTTACCCTACTATTTCATACAATATGGCTGCCATGAAAAGGTCTACAGATGACAGGTAGACAGCTAGAAATGCCTAAATGTGAGACTACAGGATGGAAAAATTCTGCAGTGCATAACGTTACTGCTGCTGACAATTGACTGTCACTTTTGTTCTGACAACACAACAAAGTGCTACATTTCAGAAGATTACTTCACAAAGAGACATAATATGAGTGTCATTTTGTACTTGTGAGTTTTTTATTTGGCAAGGAGTTCTAAACTTTCTGCTTTTGTCAGTAGTAACTGATGCAGTGCATCTCGCAAAAAAGAAAAATGATAGATAACATCATGTCACACGGTTGTTTGTGGATCGTGACTTGTCAACATTTTCTCAGGGCAGCAAGGATGTTTTTTTTTTTTAAGTTAACTGTGACACAATAGATACATAATGCTTAATAAAAGAAACAGATAAAACAATGTGCACTGTATTTCACTTTATTTCTTGAGGGGGATGGCCTGGTAAGGCTCTCTTTCAATGGAGAAAACATGATGCAAGGTCCTCTAGGGTGCACCTCGAGTGAAACATGATGCAAGACTGTCTATTGTGCTCTTCCAGTGGAGAAAACACAATACAGGGCTGTTTAAGCTCACCTTTTAGTGGAGAAAATGTGATTCAGGGCCATATAGGTGCCCTTCCAGTGGAAAAAAACATGATACACAGCCCTTTAGGTGCCCTTTCTGTGGAGAAAATGTGATTCAGGGCCATCCAAGGCATGACACAGGGCCTTTCAGGGTACTCTTCCAGTGAAGAAACTGTGATGCAGGGCCCTCCACAGTGCCTTTTCAGTGCAGAAAATGTAATACAGGACCCTCTATGCCCCTCGATGGATATAACATGATGCAGCGCACTAATGTGTGCCCTTATGATGAAGAAAATATGATGCAGTGCCATATAAGCTGCCCTACATGCTAGGAAGTCAGTTGGCCTCTACGTGACCCCGAATAGGTCATAGCTCCCATGTGTTTTAATTACAAAGGTGTAGTAGCTATACTTTTTTTTTTCTTAACCAGGGTTTGGAACTGTTTGACCATAAATGCATCATGACTGATTTTCTGTGCTGGTGACCTTCTTTTTTTTTTAATTACATTTTTTATGCCCCTGCCCCTCAAACAATCTGAGCCTGCCACTGTTCATGTTTAAGTGATGGAGAAAAAAAAATAAATGTATGGTTCAGTCAGTGAGATAAATATTGCTACATGTATCTGTTATGTAGATGCTAAGGTAATTCTACAGTCATTCTACAATCAAATTCTTTTCAATTAATCCCTGGACTATATAAGAACTGGGTCATGTATGTGTTGACCCATTTGCACTAAACACAAGTCCTTCCTTTTGTGTGAAATGAGTCTTTAGCTCGTCATGATTACATACCTTCATATAGCTCACTGTTGACAGCATTCAGCCTTTTAAAAAAAAGGGCCAAATGAGGTAGAACATAAAGATGTAGACATCATTTCACCTTGTTCAAGGGCAGCAACTTATTTTACAGGGTGCCTTTGAAAAGTGTGTTGTATACTGAGCACACACACAACCTGGGCTTTTGTTTTTTCTGCATCTACCATTGTGAGGGTTTTTTTCTCGGGCATGGGTATGAGAGGGTCTGTGCTGACCCTGACAGCAAAAGAACAGCCTTTAATAACAGACATCTAACTCTGTAGGGAGCTTCTGTTTGATTTCATTGCTTGAGGCAAAGCTGTCTGAATATTACCCAAACTCCCCTTGTGCCATGGTGGGAAGCTCCATCTCACTGTCTTCATTCTTCATGTTTTTATTGGCAGCAGGAGGAGGTTGTGAGTGAGTATGGGTGCGCGCCTGTGTGCTCGAGTTGCGTGACTTGAAAGAGGTTGGGCTGAGAAGGGTGATGCTCTGCTGGTAAGGGTTATATGTGTGTGTGCGCCTGCATGTGTGTGCAAGTGGTAGGAAGTCTTTCCCACTAACCAGGCTGGCTGAGTGGTCAGAATAAAAACATTTCTCAGCTGTCCTTTGACCACAGAGGTCAGACATAGCTGTGAAAACTCTGTCCCTGGGCAGAGCAGTGGAGACATTGCAGAGATCCAAGCGTGGCAGGCTAGCCAGCCAGCCTTCATAACAACACTGCTGATTTGTAGCAAAATCCCCAGGCTCAATCGCCTCATCAATCAAGGCTGCAGCCCTGCTGATAGAAACACAAGCACTCAGAGATCCTATGCCCTCTCATGCAATACACATGGCATTATTGCACTGGTATTTTATTTACGCCCACTAACAGTTTTACGTCCCAGACCTTGAGGATGATAATGTCCATGTAGCTATAATTCTATCATGATTTTGAAGGAGAAACCAAACATGGTGTGTTGCCAGGAAATTATTCAGAAACTCTGAAACAATTAGACATGTATGTGAATATGGGTGTGCGTTTGTGTGCAGCAGAGTGGTTAATGGGCCCTTTATGACAGATCAATAGCACTATAATGTACAGAAATGCAGCCTTGCATAAGAGTGTGTGCATGTTTGTTTATGTGAGTCTGACTTAGGCTTCAGGGATACATTTAAGACTAAAGACCAGTCAACTGGGGGCGTCTTGTGCAATCGACCTTTCCTAAGCCCCACCCCTTTCTGTCCCTGCTCAAACATCAGTTGACAAGCTTGGTACCTGGAAGAACCTTGGTCAACTTTCTCCTTTCCTGTTTACAGTAAGTAGGTGCTAGGTTCATCTATGTGTAAAAGAAAACAACATTTTGTTAGCTAACAAGTAGCTAATGACTGATATAGATTATCTAGTTAAGTTAGCTCAGATTTTGCTAACATTAGTTATAAGATCTAACCAGCAAACTAATGATCAATGTAATACAATCTAGACACGACATTGATGCTCAGCCTTGCCGCCATTTTTTTCCAGTGGCCAATCAGGGTATTGCAGTGAAAAATTCCCCTGCAGCCCAAAACATATTTTCCCCATCAGTCACCATTATAAAACAGATATCTGTAAAACTGTTGATAGGACACCTTAAACTGCAAACAAGAGCTGAGAAAAGTGATTTTAAAAAAATGTGATGTCGCCACAAAGTCAGTGGGCCAAGGCGGAACTTCTTTTGTGTCTGGCTCACCACATATAGCATATATAGGAAACCAAAAATTAGAAAGTTGACTGAGGTGGCAGAAAAAAGGTCAAGTTAGAACAAAAGAGTCAGCCCATCACAGCAAGGATTTGCATCTCCATTACAACAAGGCTACCCAAGGTGTGTCTTTTAACTTAAGACACACTTAGCTTGAGTGGAGCGGCTGTAAAATATGCTGAGCTGAATAAATGTGTAATTTCCTATAAAATTCTTCACAGATAAAGTCACCTGCAGCAGCAAAATCAAGAAATTGGGTTTTCATCAGCAGTAACCTAACACGATTCCTGTCGAGTTGAAAGTGAACATGAAATGGCAAAATAAAACTAATACCTGGAAGTACAAACAGGGACACAGGAGAGAAACTAAACTTCAAACAACAGAAATTCAATAAGATGCTACAAAAGTACTGAAAGCCAAACACAGAGACTTTAAAAACATCTTTCTCTCAGCTCTCCTGTACAGACATGAGTAGTCTCCAACACGCACTTGTTTTAGAAGGGGGTCGTCATGAGTTGGCCACAGTCATTGAAATATCACCACAACCAATTTTAGGCGGGTTGGATGTGCTTTGGCCCTACTTTGAGGATGGTCCAGCTCAGGTGCGACTTGGCACAGCTCCAAGTATTAAAAATGGTAATGGAAATGCAAATCGGCGCAGTGTGGTTTTATTTGGTACAGCCAAAAGTGCCAATGGAAAAGCCCCAGAGGACTGTGTGTGTTGTGTGTGTGTGTGTGTGTGTGTGTGTGTGTGTGTGTGTGTGTGTGTGTGTGTGTGTGTGTGTGGTTGGTGACAGTGGTGCATGATTGGGTTGGGTGCAAGTCTTTTCTTCTGTACTAGTGATTAATGACCTAGTATTTTTCAAGACAAAATAATTACCAGTAATTACTTCTTACCACAAAGCAGTTTAAAAAGCATAGTGTAAAATTAGTTGCTAGCAAGATTTTGAACCAAAGACATTAAATAGTTGTGTGAAACAGCTGGAGAATTTAATCATCTCCGTTTCTTTGTCCTGACTAAGTGCTCGTCTAACTCACATGCCAGGATGAACATGATGTTGCCGAACATACTTTAGAGGCTGCACACAGTCTCGGGAATGCCAATGGGCTGCAGAGGTTCCCTGAAGACCTCTGGGTTTTTCTGATGTAGTTGTTCAATAACATAAGAGCATTACACAACAGAGGAACGTTGAGGAGATAAAGCACCTGTGTTGTTATCGATACAAGACAGAAAATCACTTAGCGGAGGGGACTACCAATGAAGGTGAGGCATTGAAGGCTGCATTTGTCTGTGTATTGTGGCCTTATCCAAGTTGAGACTGAAAAGGCTGCTTCTGTCTCTTTTCACTAGGCGCTGTCAGGTTTCTTTAGGTATTAAATCAGTGCAATTAAATTCATAACATAACACAAGCTAAAAGGGTCACGACTGCTGTGGTTATGCGTGCATGATATTTTTAGCTGTTGTGTTCAGTCTTGTTATAGATGGTTGTAATAGAAAACAGCTGTTGTTTCTACAGTAGATGACACTTGATTGCATTTGGTGTGTGTTCAAATTTAATCTTGGACTTTGACAATAACTAAGTAGTACTTAGTAACTAAGTATGACTGTTTTGTTTACTGAGTATTTCTGCAGTGTTTGTACCTATTTACTTCACCCACGCTCACTGCTTACTTGAGCAGATGGTAGATTCCCAGTCAGGTGGAGCAGAAAAGATAACATGTCAGTCACTGGTCCATAGTGAGGGAGAAGGTAGCAGTTTACTGTGGGTTTTATTTGTTGGGGTGGAGTAGTACATACAACAATTGATGGGATAATACAGTAAAGGCTTTTTAGGGACTGCTGCTGTCTCTGTGTTTAACAGATCAAGAGAGTTCGCCAAAGCAGGATGGTGTGTGCTTTTTCCTACAAAAGAGCATTAGGACCAGGCATAAGGGGAAAAAATAAGTGGAGGAAGATTTTTTTGTTTGTTTGTTTGTTTGTTTGTTTCATTTTTTGCATTTTGAGAATAAAATCAAAATATTGAGAATATGGTTGAACTTTCAGCACTACTACTTGCACTAATGGGAGGCATAAGAAAAAATAATTCAGAGGAGAAAAAATGCTTTAATTTAGCGTTTTGAGAACAAAATCAAAATGTTTGAAATGTCAAATAAACATGAATTATCAATATTAGTGTGAGGCACACGAAAAAAATTAATCAGTGGTAGGATTTTTTTTAATTTTCATTTTGAGAATAAAGTCAAAATGTTGAATTAAGTTGAACTTTCAGTATTAGTGCCAGGTGTAAGAAAAAAAAAATCACAGGACTAAGATTTTTTTTATTCTGCATTTTGGGAATACATTTGAATATGTATTAATCTTTGACCTATGGGCAAAAACCTGTTTTTTGAAGTCACAGTGACCTTTGGCCACCAAAGTCTAATCAGTTCATCCTTGAGTTCAAGTGAAGGTTTGTACCAAATTTGAAAAAGTCCCTTCAAACATTCCTGGAATATCACAATCATGAAAGCAAGATGGACATGAGGTTACAGTGACTTTAAGCTTTAACCAAAATCTAATCAGTTCATTCTTGAATTCCAGTGGACATTTGCATCACGTTTGAAGAAGTTCCCTCAAAGTGTTCTTGAGATATCATGTTCATAAGAACAGGACAGATATGAGGTCACCGTGACCTTGAGTTTTGACCTTTTTACTACCAAAATTAAATCAGGGCATCTTTGAGTCCAAGAAATTCTTGTAAGGCATTACTAAGGAATGGGATGATCCAAAAACATGGTTGTGGTTGACGTGAAGGCATACAATAACATTTTTTCAAGGTTTTTCAAAACTTGTGAATCACAGTGGTCCTTCAGCATATAGCCATGAATGTGCACAAAAAATGTGATGCGAGATTAGCAGCAGACAAGCCTCACGTCCGTTGGTCACACACGCAAGCGACCGCATGATCCCCGCCAATAAATTCATCTACAGTCCATCTGTGCGGACATTATAATAACAAAAGGAACATATGAGTTCCACTCAACAGTGACTAAAATATGACTGTCACAAGGATGAAAGACCTCAAAACAAACAGCACAATCCCCATCCTGATAAATCATCATACTGGCTAATTTTTTTTCTTTTTTAGCACTATCTATTTACATATGCAGCAGCCGTTCAGCTACATTAGCAGCACAGTTGTGTTTCTGGTCACCTGATAAAGGTATGTCACATTTTCTGTCACCTTTCTGCTCCAAGCCCTCAGAAAAATCTCCGGCTCTTTTAACTTGGTAGTTGCTTGACACTAGGTTTTTATTTCAGTTCCCTGCCATGCTGGGCACTTCAAGTACACTTGGTTTGCCTTGAGCTGTTTTCTGAAAATGACTGCCTTTGACTATAACGGTTGGTGAGAGTCGTGAGACTCAGTCTAAATACAATGAGAGCCACAACAATACAAAGAAAGAAGCTACAAGCTGCAGAGTTGACTGATAGAGCAACTATTGAGTGGGATCTGCACTACCAGTGACTTTTACACATTACACAGATTTATTTAATTAAATGTTCATAGAAAAAAATCACTCACTCGAGCTTTAAAAACATAAAAAATTGCACTTATTACATGAAATCAATTTAGCCCAGTCTATAATTATATGCTTTCATTTTTTATTTTTTTGTTTGCTTTTATTTTTGACCAGCCACTTCAAAAGATTTCCTTCAAGGTTCTGCTCTCTGATTCTCTGTATTGAAAAGTTGTGGGTTATACTTCTCTTTCTTTTACTTTACTCTTTTCTAAGGGACTTCGCAAATATACAGTTATGTCAGATAACAGTTTTCGCTGTCATATTGCCTCATCAAAATGAGGCAAGATCAGTGTTGGCTCAGGTAAAACGATGAAGGTTACAGTCTTACAGTAGCTATAAAGAAATTTGCCTTAAGCATTTCAAGCATGGAATTCTGTTATATTCTTGTCACATATTTTTTTATTCTCCATTTGGAGTTCCATTAACCCTTCAACCACTGGTGGCTGAATCAACACCACTGGACTGGTTGCACGGCAAACATTTTGACTTTTCAGACCAGGAAAACACAGGTGGACTTAATAACTGTGATTAAGGCTCAGTTCCATTAGGTGTCCCAGTAACAGTGACAGTGAACCAGCATGCACAGTAAAAGGGACCTCATGGACTAGAGCAGTCATTAATACACCTGTGAGGTTTTTTTTTTGGTATGACATATCAAAATACAGTATCTGCTGAGCAACTAGTCCAGTTGAAATCACAGAGTATTGATACTGATACTGTTTGAAGACTAATTGTATTGTGAGTTGGTTTCTGTGGATTACAAAGGTAGATCCTTGTTCTCTCTGCTCAATATATAACTCATTACGTTGATAATCCTGTCCTTTTAAGATAAAAGTATAAACCACAAGGCCACAGAGTAACTTTTACTCAACTTGTTTAAGTACTTAGTCCTATTTACACCCAAAACAATTCTCTCTCTCCAATAATCTTGTTAAACTCTACATCTTCTCTGACTTTAGTTTAAAGTGTAACTTTTCCCTCAGATCTGAGCCTGACTCCACCCACTGCATAATTTAGAAAAATGCTAAAAAGTGGGCAAGAGGTTGAGAAGGAGATTTTTAGTTTTTTAGTTTATAGCTCAAAAAACATGTTTAAGTTCAGAACCTCTTTAAATATAGGAGCCTTAACAAGAAATAGTACCTTCATTCGATTTATTTCCAGCCTTTTTTCAAAATTGCCTGTGATCACAACGCATCCTGATTGTCCTTCTGAGGACTGCTGCTCTAATGAGAGCCAAGTATCAAGCTGCACATATACAAGGTATCACAAGTCGCACAGTACTGCAAAATAGTTATCCCAGAGTCAGCAATCAGTTTCTAACCAGCAAAGCAATGATGGTTTCACTTTGCTGTGTGATAAAAGATGTTCACAGTCGCATTGAAAAAGGGTGAGTGTAAACAAAAAAATGATACCAAGAACCAAGCCTGATAGGTAATAAATATACGTAACATACTATCATAGATAAATCCCTTTTTTTCCCCTTCAATCCTATTGTTTCCGTCGACTTAATCCATTAAGAAACACTGAGCAAAATGGAACATCTTTTGTCATTTTATGCAACATGTTCCAAGACCCTCATGCCCTTCACTTTAACAACAGACAAACATACTTTACCTGCACTTTGAGATCATTCTCGTAGGAGGAGGAAGCCTCTCTCCCTGTCTATCATGTATACCCACTGACAATCACCGCTGTGTCGATACGGTCAACTTCACTTCAAATTTTTTAAAAAGGTATAAATAGCCTGCTTTATCAAATGTAGACTACAAAAGAAACAAAAGCAGGAGCCATGTCGACTTTGTAAAGCATCTTCGAAAAAAACTGAACTTTTAGCAATAATTGTGTAATCGGTGTTCATTAAAGAGACCCGGCTTTTATGTCTCTTTTTTAATTTTGACCATGTCCCGTGGCTCTAATATAGTCTATTATAAGAAACACAGTAACAGAAGAAAGGCAGTGACGGTGTGTGTGCTTTCTTGTTAATGTCACTGAAAAAGTTGTGTCATCACCGCTGCACTCAAAGCAGCTGCTACCAGAACGACACAAATGCACTGAGTTACTCCTTCAATATAGGTCTGCTAAAAGAAACATAACGAAATATACATCTTCCTCGAGTTATTGTCTCCCTCCCACACACCACTCAGCACATACATTCCTTCCTACTTAAGCACTGCATCTACCTTTAATTGAAAAGGAAATCAGTGAATGCACCATTGAAAAGAGAATAATTGACATACTTGTGAAGAGCAGGCATAAGACTTTAATTCAATAACATGGCAGATTATAGGGGGTTTAGATTCCACCTTGGCTTGGAGTGCTCCCAGTGGGGAATGGATCCTCTTGACCTGGAAACATGTTGATGAAAGAAAAGAGGAGTGACTAATAATGCCACAATAACCCCCCTGAGTAGTTAAAAAGGCACAGCAAAGTGAGTTTGTGTGAGTTTGAAAATATAATTTCCTCATTTACAATGCTGATGTTCTTATTATATAATGAAATGAAAAATATAATTTGCAAAAAAAAAGGGGGGGCAATACCAAGTCATAACTCTTAGATTGTGGTTACATGCAGTTATTTCCCGTGCAAGAATAAAATTCTCTGCGGACAGCATTCATATTTCACAGGAGGGCTGATCATGACTGAAATAATTTCATTCCATCTTGTATGATTAGGCATTTTCTTCTCTGGAGAATGTCATTTAATAGCTTTCAGACCTGAATGAAATCTTTTCCCCTCCATTTTTTTCACATAAAGTTGGTTATCAATAATTACCAGTTTAGGTTGTTTGACCCATCATGCTGTTAAAAAAAACAAAGGGTAGGATTTAGTGGCATCTAGCTTTGAGATTGCAAAAAGCTGAAAAAAACATCACCACACCCTCCCCGTTCCAAACTACAATGGCTGTGCTGTGAAAAACACAAAAGGCTGCCAGTGTCTGGGTTGTCCATCCTGGGCTACTGTAGAAATATGGGGCTACTGAAAAAACATGTTGGCTGCATGGAACAGGACCGGCTCCCTCTGTAGATATAATCAGCTCATATGGTAATGAAAACACAACAATTCTCATTTTCAGGTGATTTAAAGGATAACTTCGTATTTTTCAACCTGGGCCCTATTTCCCCATGTCTATGTGTGTGTATGATTGATAGGTACAACTCGTTTTAAAATTGGTTCAGTATTGAGGGAGGCGGATGCAGCCGGCAGCCGCGTTATAAAGATAGATATGAGGGCAAATACGTCCCGTAAAAGTTTGTGCATTAAAAGTGCTTTTTTTCACCACAGATCGGATCAGATCGCTGGTGTAATCTCTGTCAACAGCATGCTTCACTTACTGCTTGCTGTGTGTGACGACATCTCGCGGGATCTTTGTTTGTTGCCGGAAGAAAACAGAGGAGCCATGGCGAGAGCCGGTCAGAGCGGAGTTAGCTGTCCCGGAGTTCAGTTGAAAGTTTTACTGCAACTATTAAAAACAATGGTTCGTGTTTGTGCTTAGCTGAATTGCAAGAACAGGATGTCGCGCAGCACCCCACACAGCTTTCATAGGCTGCCTTTGTCGGACAGCAACATGCTGAAGTTGTGGCTAATTGTGCTACAATTGGATGCTAACACCCCTGTCCAGACACTGCGCCTTGCAGACCATCGGGTCTGCAGTGCACACTTCTCCCAAGATGACTACTGCCAGCCCAAGAAGAGAAGACATCCAATCCTGAAACATTTCACCAAACACACCTCAAGAAAACAGCTGTCATTCTTCAACAAGCAAAGATCCCGCAGGATGTCGTCACAGAGTGAAGGGTAAGAGAGACACTTTGCATGCTGTTGACAGAGATTACACTGGCAATCTGAGCCGGACTGTGGCGAAAAAAAGCACTTTTAATGCACAAACTTTTACGGGACGAATTTGCCCTCATATCTACTGTTATAACTCGTTTCGCGGCTGCCGGCTGCATCCGCCTCCCTCAATACTGAACCAATTTTAAAACGAGTTGTACCTATCAATCATACACACACATACACATGGGGAAATAGGGCCCAGGTTGAAAAAATACCGAAGTTATCCTTTAATACTAATACTAATGAAAACATACATATGAATATTATATTCCATTTCATATATGCCATTTCTGCCTATAGATCCCCGTAAATCTTAAGGATTTATTCCTATCACAGTGGAAGCTTGCAAGTTAAGCTGATTGGCTCCCACTCAGATGGTGGAAGCTAGTTAACCTGTCCATGTGATTTTGAACAAAGACTTTATACTTCTGGAGCGAAACCTGCAAGTTCAGGTAAAATTTTGGCTCTGTATTACTAATTAGCCTATGTTGTGTGCCTACTTGGATAGATACTTTACCAATCAAATAACAAGTGCCAACATTGTCAGTCTGTATCAAATGTCATGCCCACTGCAAAACACCAAGGGGATGCTGTCACTGCAGAAAAATCATCTTGTAATTACAGTTATAACTAAAAAAAAAACAGGTGTGTCAAATCAAACGCCAAATAAACCTACAAAAATTGATTGGAATTTTATTATTTATTGATTTTTTGGACACATAAGGGCAGCAGAAATCTCTGAAAATATCAACATATTACCACATTTGAGATTGTAAGTAAAGTAGTGGACCAAAACCACAAAGCTGCTACCATTAAAATCAAAACAACTGGGTAAACTCGAAAGTGTAACTCCAATATTAGTGAGGAAGTGCAGAGTGGGTTAATCTTTGTAGGTCTGTCACTAAGCATCCACATCTAAATACAGCTAGGAGTTTATAAATAAATAAAATACAAGCAGTCAACTGACCCATTGTTAATATAAAATGCTGATTTACAGCAGCTTTAATCTCAGTTTGACTTACATGTATGCCTGGTTGACTCAGATGTACTAAGATAATTTAATTATGTTGAGCGTACATTACTTTCCACATGATGAGCTGATATTTATTCAAAACAATTAACTGCCTGACGTGCTTTTGCATCCCTCCGTCCTGGTTTTACACCATTGTACAGTGAATTTAGGCAATGACTCAAACTATACTGTACAATAGTGCATAATGGCTGTGCATAATGATAAAAGTCCTGCTTTCTGGCCTGTGCTAATGATTGGTATTTATATCCAAACCAAGCTAAATAAGTGGGTTCGCATCCATTCAGGACTAATGGTGCAAGTGGCAGTAGCATCATGTACATGCATGACTATAGAGATTAACAACGTGGTGAACACCATGAAATCAGAGTTTAATAAATGTGATGGAAATATTTGAATATGCATGATTTTAGCTTTGTGTATGCAGCCATTTTTAGTCCTCCCCCCAGTATTCTGCTTCTGGGATTGATGTCTCTCACTGTAACTGACAAGCTCACTTGGCATCACTATTACAAGCCCCATATAACCAGCAGCAGCATCACTCTTTACTATGAAATGGAGTCATCTCAAGAGTTTCCTGACAAAGAGTTGATGAATGTTTTGAGTGCATAAAAGCCCATGTAAAAAGCAAGGGAGTTTTTCCTATACTGTGTGAATCATCTTCAATGGTCTGTCCCTGTTTTATTACTGTTCCCCAGTGAATTATTTTCCTACCCAGATGACTGACTGAGATTACTGACGCACGCGGGCAGAATCAAATCAATGACCTTTCAAAAGTAACACTAATAACATCCGGAGAGGGCTCAACACAAAACAGCGACATGTCCATAAAAATGCCCCACCTTTCACATAGCAATTATCTCCACAGCCCACCACAACACCAGTCATGTGCCACACACACACAAAATGTGAGTCCAGGTGACCTGTGTGTTTTTATGTGAAATGACTGAAGGCTGCATAGAACATCTGTTTTTTTTTTACTTTGCACTCTAATAAGCCATATCAAATTAGACAAAAACTAGAAATAATATGTTCTTTATTAGACAGTATCGGCCTCTTTATTAGACCATTATTAGACTTTTTACAGGGTAATTTGGGACAAAGTATAACAGAACTGTACTGTAAACTAAAATGTATTATTATTTAGACCCTTATTAGAGAGTAATAAGGAACAAGTAAAACTATAGAGGTGGGGGAAATATTTTGTCTATGGATGACTGCACAGACTTATACTGCAATACTGCAGGCATATAATGTGATTTGATCAAAGACATAGGCATCAGTGTTCACTACTGCCAACTGTATGGGGCCAGGCAAAGAATATGCATCTCAAGTAGCAGATATGTGATTTCACTTTAGTTTACAGTACAGTTCTGTTGTAATGTGTCCCTCATTATCCTCTAAGAAAGTCTAATAAGGGTCTAATAACAGCTCTACTACTGTTTAATAAAGAACATTATTTCTAGAACAAAGTACGGCTTGTTACATCTTATTAGTGTCCCACTGGGTGGATGGTGTCTAATTAGGGTATAACTGTGTTTGTTTACTGACTAAACAAACCTATTATTTCTACTTTTTGTCTAATTTAATGCAAAGTACAGGCTGTTACAACTTATTAGTGTACTATAAATGAAAGTGCGACCATTGCTTAGATAAAGATGTGAAACTGCTTTGTGTACAACCACAGATTTTCAGATTCTTTCTAAGCTATTTAATGCCAAAACTCCTGAGCTTCTTCTTAAAGCTTCTCATTCTTTGTCAGCAACACTGACATTTTTCATATACTATTCAGCAAGTCACACACTCACACACTTATCTTATTGTCGCAGTGGAGTCATTGTATATGTGTGCATGCGAGACAGAGAGAGAGGGGCATTTGTCCATGAGTCTGTCGTCTATAGGGTCTGAGCAAACAGAGATAAAGTCACTTGTGAAGTGTTCTCAGAAGCACATGCTGCCTCTCTGGCACACTGCAATGTGGCAAAATGACCAGACAGAAAAGAAATGGGACACACAAGAATGTGTTAGGCGCTAAAATCACAGATGTATCCACCTGGCCAACTGCCCCACACATAAATGACACAAAATAATACACTGATATGACTTGTTTGCTTTAAAATTGGACCCAGTGGCTCAGTTTATGATGGTTTAAGGGGTAGGTTTTGATTATGTGTGATGGTGAGGAAATGGTCAGAACACTCTTTTGTAATAAGTATAACGGTAAAGTCTTTTTGGGGCCAGACTATGTCACGCTACCTGCAGCTCTTACTCTGTCCAGTATGCCAAAATCGCCACACAGCCCAGAGCTGTTCCTGGGGGCTTGGCCAGAGCCCAGTGCAGACTACCATGCAACACACCGTGTGCAGTGTTTTTCAGGAGACTGAGGGCAACAGGGCAGCGATAATTCTTTTTCCCCAGGATGGCCGTGGCCATGGGGTGCTTGTTTTTCTCTGCAGTATGTGAGGAGAAACTTGTGGAAAATCAGCACAGTGTCGAACTATCAGTTACAGACAAGGAAAATGAGGAATAAAAACTGGCGCAAACAAGTCAAATATATTTAAAATTGCACACCATAGGGCCACAAATAACAGTTGTTTCATTAACAGTTATCAATCCTCTGATTGTTTACTCAATTAATGATTATGTAATTGGTCTCTAAAATGTAAATATTGTGAGACATGGCCAATCCAATTTTCTAAAGATTTAGAAAGGAAGTTTATCACAAACAACAAAGAAAAGTAGCCCTCAATACTCAATACCTCATACTTGAGCAGCTGGGGTGTAACTAGCCATCGATCTGAACTGATATATATTGATTCAGTGATCAACGATTCAGTATTGTCAGTGCAAAGTGAAAACAATGATCCATATCACCATCTTTAGGATACGCCTTTGTTTTGAAATTCCTGTGACACGTCTGTGTGTTTCTGTCCAAGCACACCATCTTCCTAAAGAGTGAAACAGTTGCCAGGCGATGGCAAGAGGCCAAGAAAAAGAACATGAGTATATTTACTCCTCTCTTGGGAATAAATCAGCATTGTGGAAATATTTTGAATTTCAGACTAAAGATGGGTCAACAGACAAAGAACATGCAGTATGCAAACAATGATGTGATGGGATAAAATACATCTCACTTGGTAGTCTGCTAGCTTGCTCTCACTACAACAGTGGTTCTCAAACTGTGGGGCAAGCCTCACTGGTGGGGTATATACTACTTTTCCACACACTGCTGTTGTGTTTTAATAACTTGCGGACCGTGACCTCAGTTCACATGCTAACTTCATTGTGTACTGCACACAAGACAACTTCAACAGTCGTCCACTTTTTTAACGGCAAACTTACTTTTCAGCTGACTGTCGTAAAACTGCTGAAAATGCGCCACGTCCCTGCAGCTCATACACAACACTGGCTTGGCTTGACTCAGTTTGACTCACGTGTCAGCCCAGCATGGCAGGGAATTGCATTTCCATTGCAAGAGGGCTACTTGCTTGAGGGTGTGTCTTTAACTGAAGACACGCAGCTTAGATCAAGTCAGCGGCTGTAAAATGCTACGGCAATATTAGCTCATCATTGTTAGGCTGAAAAAAACATGCATGCAGGCTGAAATTCAACTGTGGTTTTCTGTCAGGAGATGCAGTGATTAAAACCAGTGGTTAGTAAGAAAAAGTATAAATAATACATGTAAATTGCTAAGCTATGAGAATAAAAGTCCACAAGCCGCTAGGCTAATTTATGCAATGAAAAATGCCCTTGGCTTTAGCTAATAATGGTGACTCACAAAAAAATATTGTTTTGTTTATAAACCTTGACAGTTGAGCTGAAATTTATATTTTTGTTGAATGTTCTTGTTGTTAATACATGTTTTATGTGTGTTAGTGGAGCTTTACTGCACTTAACCAGTTACAGTTATTAACAAGTAAATTGTTAAGTGTTGCTTTTTTTTCTTTTATGGTCAAAATCTGTAAAGAAAGGAGTGGCAGCTTCTTCTATAAATGATTTTTAAATAATCTTTTTAACAAACACAAGCCCCTGTTTTGAAAAACTGAATCAAATCGAAATCATGACTTACTTTTTGGACAATAATATATTTGCTGATATCACAGATTCAATATAATGTTGTTCTGTGATTGAATTGTGATTTACACCTGAAGAGCCACTCAGTGTGTATTGTTTTTTGCTTGAAAATGGATAAAAAAATTTTTTTGCTCTTTTTTGCATAGGTAGAAGAAAAGAACACCAAGCAAACCATTTAACCAGGACCCCTGTCAAAGAGCTAACCCCTCTGAACATGTACAGACTCTCTCTGGTGCTCCCTTTAAAATAAACTTGGGAGTTTCTGAACCGAGCCTGGGCACTGACAAACAGACTGAAGGCACCAGTGGGAGAGGTCGATTCACTGTGGAAGGGGACACAGATGTTCCTGCTATTAAAGATTCAAAAGCTCCTGAAGTCAGTGTATTTGTGTATGAGTGGGCGGGTCAGAGAGATGCAGAAAGATACAAGAAAAGTTTGTCAGTTTTGCCAGTAGCTCTGTCCCTATATGTGCATCTATTACTAGTGTCTGTGTGGTGGTGGGGGCTCTCGTTATCTCGTACTGAAATGTACAAAGGTAAAACAGAAATATATCACTCATTGCGAGGCGCCATACCCTTCCTGCAGGGGCAACTGATGGCATTGCTCACCACTGACAGCCAGATGGCTTTACACAAAGCTTTTGAAGGTGACCTGTGAAGAAAGATAAAAGATTGTTTGATAGAAGGTCACCTAAAGGTCTTTCTTACATACAAAGTTGCAGAAAACCAACAACTATGGTTCTCATTCCAGAAAATGTCTTTTTTTTACATCAGCAGTATGCTCTATGCCTCATGTCCCTAACTTGGTGATACAAAAGCCCTTTAGCACTAGTGTCTCTCCTGTCCCTCCTCGTAGAAGAACTGTGTCCGTATCAGTGCTGAGGTTAGGGACATTTGGTTCAGCATAGATTTCAGTCAGGATAAGGCCCCCTGTACATATCTGAAGCCCCTCTTGTCATTTCCTCTTGACACTTGTTATCTGACACTGCCTTGCAGTCCAACAACTCTAACTCCCAGAGCTCACACCTTGTGTGGCAGTCGAGACAGAATTCATTGCAGGTTTAATGGCCAAGTGGTCATTCATGCAGGGAATATGTTACACATTTAGACAAAACTGTGAAATACCTCCTGATGTTTCTTTTCTCAGCTGCCCCATTTTCAAATTGAATATTGCATATGCATATTTGATGCCAAACCACAGAGAGAGGCTCTGGGGTTCCCTCAATTTGACAGTTGCTGTTTTTAAATCTATGTTTTGCGGCTATTGTTGCATTTGTTTATCTATTTGAACAATACTGGACATAAATGTGAGATGACCTGACTTCAGAACAGACTTAAACTTGGATATTTTCCATGGACATCTTTGGATAGTGAGGTGAAATATTTTATTTCGTTTGATTCATTATTATTTTATTTTTCAGGCTACATTGTAATATTCTAAATGCTCAGCACAAAAGCTCGTGATGCATAAGAGAAGATGGACTCTTTTTGTTTGGTACAAACCAAAAATCATGTATTGTCTCATGAAAAGAACTACAGGCTCCAACCTAATGCAATGCAACTAAAAGTCAAAGATGAAAAGTGTGTGCACAGTTACATTCAGGTATTTAATGGTTTCCCTGAAGACAAAAGGCTTTGTCTTAAATCACACCTAAAACATCACACATTCACAGCTCAATTCATCTCTATGACCAACACAATGAGTGACTACATTTTTTAGTAAAATGTCTTTCTTATCTGAGTTCTTCTGATTAGACAATTATTTAAAAATAACTTAACTTGTGTGTTAGGGAGGGAATGGGATTTTATTTGTAAAGCCTGGGACAGGAGACAAATACATTTGTTTGTATTGTAATGTTATATGTAAGACTTGTTTTTCTTCATGGACACAGAACAATAAGAAACCACAGCCTGTTCTTATTTCTAATGCAGTTAGTGTTATAAAATAATGTTAATTAGGCAAGTTGCACAATATGTAAATCTGCCACTAGGGGGTCTCAAACATTAAAAAAAATAGAAGATTGAGATGTACTTTAATGATATCATGAAGTAGCGTGAGATCACAACTGCTGATGAAAATGTGTCAGACATGACTCAGCAAAAATCATGTTCATGGATGATTAAGTTTTATTCACGTTACCTTTAGTCATGTTTGCCGGCTTCCTTCCTCGCTCTCGTGATGTATCAGACGTATCCCGTGTTTTCCCAGAAGTCATAGTAATTAGCGGCTAAAAGGAAACACAGTGTTACCTTAAATAAATTACAGATTTCTCTGGGTTTAAACATTATTGTAAATATTTTGGTAAATGTAAGTATACAACGTTTTTATATATTTTAATGCAGAAATGTTACATATTATAACTTTAATGTATGTAACCTCATTTAGGTAAATTATATGAGTTAAAAAAGAAGTCAATGTTGAGTGATGGCTTCACAAAGGACACAAACCCCAGTCCCCCGATGAAATTCCCTTGTTTGTTTGACCCATCCATACATCCTTTATATGTGGACTTTCTCACTCTTTATACTACGTCCCCTGACTTCAACGGCACATCAAAACATGACGCTAGAGGGGCGCCTCCAGAAATGACTCTTGAGGGGAACTTAGAGCACCACAGTTTGAAGTGTGGGGCAACTGACCAAGCTGCTGTATTTGATGCATTAGGAGTGAGAACGGACTGTGGTGTCTTACAGATCCATGTAGCTGTATGAAAATGACACAGTAAATAACTAACTATATTTATATCTGTATCTATAAAACTATATTTACACCATACATTTTAACCACTCTGAATCTCAGCATCTGGATAAAAAAAGTTGAATCTCTAGATTTCATTGGAAATGTGAAGTGAATGTGTGTATATATATTGTATATATCCTATTACCTCATAGTAAATGGGCCATAACATGAAATGACACCAGAAATTTAACACAAAGAGACAGAATTCTGGAGACCCCTGTGGGGGAGGAAACGGGATTGAAGCCTTCAAGAAGACATGTGACCTACTTGGCTTAACCTGCCTTTGTTCAAGTTTGGTCTCCGAGCCAGCTGTGACACGTCTGCTGCTGTCAACTGGAATCGTGGGATGTAGGGCAGACGGACGTAGAGGAGACAGTCTGCATATACAGTATGTGTGTGTGCTCTCTCCAGCTTGTCAGCGTAGGCGAAGATGGCAGCTTTAAGTGCTGCATGTCTGCGCGCAGCCCGGCCGCCTGGGAACACACTGACCATATGCACGGCGATGTTGGCAGACAAGCGGTGTTAACGGCAGGAGAAAGGCCATTCAACTCTGCTTACTTGGTCTGGCTCGGCTCCTCTGGCCCGACAGCACCTGGAAGACAGTAAGTACACTACACAGATCAAACATGCAGTGTACACTAATGAGAATACATGGTGTTATACAGTAAGAGCTCTCATTCCCTCCACTGGAATGTGTTTCTTCACATGGGATTTGATTAAAGTTGAACTCCTGTACATTTTCTCCTTCACTTGCAGTGTCAATTAAAACCACACACAGACAGCTCCCTCTTGAGTGATTTTAATATCAGACATATAGTAGTATTTGCTATGAAAGCTTGATGGGTGAAAATAAATAAATCCAGTCCTCCAACGCATCTAAAACCCACAAATTCCTTCCTTCATCAGTGTGAACACAGTGCATTTAAACCCCATATGACTAAGAAAATAGAGCCTTTAGGGACTTAGCACAGAAATGCACTGTAAGCTAAGAAGATTGTGTTATTTCAGTCCTCTGTAAATTGCTTTTGTGTGATGAAAATATTCATCAATTCTATGTCAGGAATTGTTTTTGTTGCCCCCGAGTCTCTCCACAGTCACTGGCGGGGTGTTTTACAGTAATACTATGTTTCTTATCTGTCATGACTTTTCAAGATACTGGAAGTGGTACTGTAAATGAGCCTGGTTTCTTTTCTCCTGCAAGACAAAGCTTTCTGCTTTTAATTGGAGCTCCATTTATGAGGAATAAAGCAAGTGGCAGTCACTATGGCTTTATTCATTGCACGCAACGTATGTGGATTTTATTTCACGAAGAGCTTAATTTTCCCTCCTCTGGCCGTCAGATCTAAATAATATTTAAATGGGGAGTTGACAACACTGCAGTAAAACTAGATGACAGAACGGCTGGCTTAAAAAGTCATTTGAAACAAGAACACTGGCAGGAGGCAGAACCAGAGAGGAAGTTTGATGAAGGTTGGAAAACAAGGAAGTCGATGTGTGGTTACACTCTGACCAAGTCTAAATTATGACTGATTTTTATTTATTCTGAAACCGCATTGGTGTTGCTACATGAAAAAATGGATAGTCAATTGGAGACTAATCTGGAATATAACAAAAATAGCTATTCTCAGCAAACCAGCGTGTATGGGGCCCAATTACATTTGTCTGTGTTCAGATTTTTACAAAAAGGTGTCCTTTTTTGGTTAAGGATGATAAATTATCTCTTTGTCAAATTAACATCCATTTTAAAGCTGCTGTAATAAATATTTTATATTAACAATGGATGAAAATGCCAGTGTATAATGTGACAAGGGTCATTATAACCCAACTCTGTAGCTTCTCTCAGCTGCATGAAGCCTTGTAACATCTGCAGGTCGTTGTTGTGGTTTTTATAGCCAGCGACTTTATTGTTTTGCTTCGGTCTCTCCACTCTCAGCAACCTTGTTTTCAGCAACAAGCCCTCCAAAATAAATGGCAAAATCTGTCATTTTTTGTCCATGTCTACTAGAACGACACAAAAGAAGCAATACCCACCCAGTGGTGAGGTCTAGTTCATTCTAGTGGGTATAGTAGATGCATTCACAGAAAATTGAGGGAAGAAGAATCGTTACGTGTTATCAGGCTGAGACCTCCTCAAACAGTTTTTTTTATGACCAACACAAGACTTGATCAGTCAAGGACATGTAGAGGCAGGGAGTTCAACCTTTTGGACTTTATTTTCTACTGTTGATTGGTTGATTTTATTTAATGATATACAATAGGAGCTCCATGTTAATTTTCTGAGAATGTCAAGGCAGACACAAGAAAGCTATATTCTTATTTCCAAGGATGTCCTGGATGGTTTTCACAGTCCTTGTTGTTATGTATCTGCACATGGTGCATATATTTTGTTTTCAGGGGAATCTGCTCTATAACATTATGAGTTGATATTGTTTTGAAAAACAAAAAAACAAGATCCAGGAAGTCTTTCTTGATATTAAGTGGTGCAGACAACCATGAAAAAAACAAAGGTGTTCAGCCTCCAGGTGAAATAACACCATAAATATATTTTTCAAACATATAGGCAATCAATTGCCTATATATAAAATATAAAAAGAGCTATATGGACACTGGGGAGTGCAGCAAGTACTCTTAGGCAACAAAAATTAAGTAACTGCCACTTTAACAGCAGAGTAGAACATCACCAAAGTGGACAACACAGAGGTGTATAAACAATATAAACTCCACAGCAGCTGCAGCCACAAACACACATGAAGGCAAAGAGAGCAGCACAGGTTTTACACACCGTGCAGCATGCACACACAATGCTACGTTGCTAGGCAACGCTGTTAGAAAGTAAATCAGTTTTATGATGTTACAAGGCTTTGGTTAAGGTTTGGTTATAGGTTTAGCCACAAAAAACATTGAGGTTTGGGTTAAATGGATGGCTTATGGCACCTTTGTCGTCATGGTTACAATAGTGTGGTTAAGTTTGGGGAGCAATCGTGGTCATGCTTTATAAAAAAAAACATTGACTGTGGTAGGAAATGGGAAATGAAGGTAGTAAAAAATGTTGCATACTGTGGTTCCATATGCATTTACACTGCATATGCACTGGTATACAAAAATGTTGAAAATACATAAAGTTACTAATACTAGATCGGCTCAGGAAGAACATCATAAACATTTTTTAATAAACTTAACCAAATAATTTGAATGTAAAATTTTATATCTGTATGTGTTATGAGTGGTTCTTGTCACTTTGTTTCGGGTGATTCGTCTTGCTGTAGCTCCTGTTACTGTTTGTTTTAATTCCTTGAAGGCCTCTCGATTGTCTTTTTCTCACCCTAATGTGGCAGTCACACATACAAGACACACCATGCCTTTGTCTCACATGGACTTCAACTTTGGTGAACTTTGACCCCCAATCACCACCTCAATCAATACCAAAGATGTGTGCATCATTCACCTCAGCAGGTGATTGCCACTCCCCTGCATGTACCAGTCCTTTTGTTTTCACAATGACTGTTGATCTTGAAGGCCTGAGGGTTAAAACATGATCAAAATAAAAGAAAAATGCATATGGGGCTAGAGTGGGCGACACTTTTTTCCTACTTTGCAGTCTACCTCCAGTGATCAGCACCTCACCCCAACCCCTGGTGTGTGTTATTACTATTTCTATATTATACTGGAAATTGGAATTGAAATGAACTGCTGTCTCTCATGTTGAGGTCCGATGATTTGTTGACCCATGCATCCACCCTAATCTCTTCCTTCCACAAACCTTGTCACTCTAGGATGCAGTCATTCCTCCTTTGATCCTGTCACAATTTCTACAGCTGATAGAGGGTTTGACACTTGAATGTAAACATATATTGTTTTGGGCACTCAATGACTGATGCTGTCATTCCTCTTAGGAGGGCGTTCCTGTTTTTTTTTTTCAGAAGCAGGCAGCTGTTTTCAGTGAAAGAGTGCTGATAAACCAAGTATAGCTTACGTTACCCACCAGCACCAAATGGCAGACAAAATTAGTGACTAGTTGGTGAACAGAGTGGAGCATTTAACAACTAAAAAGCCACATATTTTTGTCAGCAGCTGGTGGAGACCAAAGCTAGAGCTAAAAGGAGAGTGAATATTATACTTCAATTCATCTGCATGCCTGAAATATGGCTTCAAATGAATTTCACCCTGTCTACTGACTTTGGCAATTATTTGCAAACACATTCACCACATCAACTTTATTAGGTTATAACATGTCAGTGTTGTGTTTGCATCTTTTTATGCTGCCGACAAGTAGCAAATGGATCAACTAAATAAATGAAGATTTTACAATCATGCACTCAGTTCAGTTGAATTTCACATTAATCACTGTTTTAGGTTTGATTTTTTTTTTTTTTTTTGTGTGGGTGGGGGTGTAACAGTTCTAACAGACCAGCATGGAGTTATTTCACCGCAACACTGTGAAATACAATAACAAAGGAGAGGAAAACAAGACACTCTGGAGGAAAAATAATCTGATATTATTCAGTGAGAGAAAACAAGTTCTTGCTTACAAAATGTCTTATTATTTAGCAGTCAGTGGGTTGTGCTCAGCTCATCAGAGGCATTTATTAACTTAACCCTCTCATTTGACCTACCCAGCCTCCCTGCTCAACATCAAAGTTGCAATTACACATATCCTTTTACTGTTAAATCCAGCTGTTGTGAGTCCTAAAAACAGCTTAGTGTGTTACTCAGTATTATCGTCTTAATATTGCTGGGAAAAAGACAGAATCATTTGCATATAATTTCTTTACTTATAATTTAAGACAAGGCAAGTGCATTTATGTAGCACATTTCAGACAAACACAATTCAAAATGTTTTGCTTATACATAAACACACAAAACCAATAAAATACAGAATATCTATAAAAGAAGTAATGGTACCACTTTGCAATAAGACTACCCTTATAAATGCTTTATAAATGGTTTATAATTAGTTATTAATTAGGTTGTAAACACTTTAGTGAAGCACTATATGTGAAGCACTTTGAGCTGCATGCTTTGTATGAAAGGTGCTATATAAATAAAGCTTATTATTAGTATTCATAAAGAATCATAAATAGGTTATAACACCATTTTAATATATTGATGTTGAATCACTATTAAGCGATATCCAGTTATTGCTTACTACTAATTCATAGACATTAAACAATGATTTCCATTATCCATTGACCTGCTGATTATTTTCTCAATTAATCAATTGTTTTGTTTGCCTTGCTAAATTGTGACAGAGAAATGTCGATCAGTGTTTCCCAAAGTGACTCAAATATTGGCTTGCTTAATATATTGCAACTCAAATATATTAAGTGCACTGTCATAAAGGAGTAAAGACTCAAACCAATTAACCGATTATAGACATAGTTGGTGATTAATTTAATAATAGATTCATAATTGATCAATCTCAATTATCTCCACTTCAGCTCTACTAATTAATCTTACTAATGAGTTACTGCCATTTATAAATGGCAAAAGGGAGCCTTATTGAAAAGTGCAGAACAGTGCATGCTGAAAATGAAGGTAAACAATATTGCCAAAGCATTAGTGTGTGAATCTTGTAATTTGAAATGCTAATTTTATTTTCCAAATGAAACTATTTGACTTTTAAAATATATTCTGGCAGTGGTTAAATGTTAGTACCTTATCAACAAATAACCTAACAGTACAGATAAACTTGGGCTCACTATTTGTCAAGCATGCATGTGTTGTAAGAGCTTTTTAATGGTTTAAAAAGCATTTACAACCTAATTCATAACCTAATTATAAACCATTTATAAGGATAGTCTTTTTGTAAAGTGGTATTGAAAGAAAAAAGAAAAGAACTGAATATTAAACAGCTTTTTAGACTTAGCTTCCCATCTGTCCACATACATTTGTTTGTTCTTGTCAGACGTCTTTGTCAGTCACCTCTGAAAATGCCAGAGCAAAATATGTCCATATATGTCCATAACTTCAACATACTGAGGCATCCGTAACAACATAAAACATCTTTGAAACATCTCAACAAAGATGTTTTGGACAACCAGGTATATTTTGTACATTCAAATAGAACTTTTGACTTTTTAAAGTGGCTACAAAGTGAAAATTGATTACAGTGATGGGGTCCAAGATGAACTGAAATGCTTCAGCCAGCCTCTGTATCTCAGTGCTGCAGATAAAGTCTCAGCCATCACTGTGCTGGAAGATGCCTGTGGTAGTTTGATTCTTGAGATGGACTGTACGTTGCTGTGATTTCAAACGAGTGGGAGACTGGCTGTTCCCAGAGCAAAGCTCGAGCTGACTCAGACACTCTAACCCCTGTGCCCCAAATCACACAGCAGTGTTATCTGCCAGAGGATACAATCAAGGAAACACGTCAAAGTTCAGTCTCTGGAGCCGAGTCTACTACACGTGCATGCCTATAATATGGGCCTCGTATGCGCACAAACATAGTCATTGAATCACTCGCTAATTGCACAGGAATACTCTATAGCATGACTCATAATGAAAGATCAATTAGGCCTTTCGATCACTGGCTTTGAATCAAACGCTGCGATGCCGCTTTCAGCATCTGCAGGCTATCCACGAGTCGGTTGGTCTGACCCGCCTGTCGGACCTCAGGGATGATCAGTGGCTTCCTGCCCACCTGAATGTCAGTACCTTCCCTCCCTCCTTTTTGTCATCTATTTCAACTGCTCATTTACACCACAACCTTCCTGCTCCTATTAGTGGTGTAGCCATGTGTGACGTCGGTTGGGACATATTCCCATGCCTGGGCCTGAATCCAGAACCAACGCACGTGAATGGGGCCTTCATGTGTGTGTGTTTTACTTGCTCGGCTCGATAATATTCTCATGTAGCGTGTAATCCCCTGCTAATAATGCTGTTGTGGGAATTTAAACATGTGTTGCTGCAACAACATCCCCATCTCAGCATAACTCAGCCCATCTATCTAAAATGAGAGTCCAGTTTGTCCCAAATCTTGTTGACATCAAACTGCAGGCAGGCTTGACGTGTGCATACATATTAATGAAGCCATGAAGTCATTTATTCACCAGCTGATTTACATTGCAGAGCGGAGAGGTCCTAAATCAAAGGGATTTCAAAACACTTTAAAAGATTTGCAAATTAGATGAGACAAGCTGTTTATTTCTCTAGCATGTTGTAGCTTTTGGCCCTAAACTTCATTTTAATCTTAATTCCTTCATTAGGTAAATACAACAGTTGCTGCTTCAACACTAATGCAATTGCTGAATGTTTATAAAAAATCAAACATCGTATGTTCACATATGAGCGCATGCATTAAATATAGCCTCAAAACACAGCAACAAATTCATAAGCATGTCAGCACACAGACACACAAACAATATGCAGCTCCCCATATTAATCTTTTTCTTGGCCGCGACTCACTAAAACGTTATCTACTTGTCTGGTTGTCTCTGGTCCCGAGGGAGGAATGTGCATGTGGCAGAGCCCGGCGGAGGGAGTGGGTAGGACAGGCTCAGGATTTGTATGCGACGGGAGGCACCTTTAGGAGGAGAATGTCTGGTCTGTCTGACGCTCAGTGATTCTCGGCGGGTAGGGAGCAGAAGCTCACTCGGTTGGAGGAAAAGACTTATGAGCTTTATTGATCACGGGCTCGTACAGAGAGCGGGGTCTCCCTTCATATAAAACAGAGCTTTTATTGACATCAAGATGGCAACAGGTGAGGTAACTGAAGAATTCATAAGTAAAGGAGAGTAAATTAAAAAGAAAACCTCAAAGAGGGGGTTGTTAATATTTAAAGAAACTGTGCTGTGCTCTGTTCTTAAAGGAGAAATATGTAATACATTTACTGCTGCAGCCAGCGTGTTCTCCTTGGAAATCTCCATTCTGGTCCGAAATAACTTTTTATTAGAGTTACAATAACAGTTTTTTTTTTTTTTTCATTTTAAGTGTAAGCTTCCTTATTGAAATGAGGTGAAATTAGTGCCATTTCTAGACTATAGATGCATTATTGATTAATACATTTTTAATTTAAATTCTGAACAGCGATTAATCAATTTAATCTATTTATTCTTTCTCTTAAACCAACTCAGTTCTCACAATCAAGCACCTGGTGCTCTTTTTAATTTATCTTCTATTATGTCTCTATGTAAATATATATTTTTTATGTGTCCTGTTTGGATGTGATATGTTGTGTTTTTTATTGTACTTGTTTTTGTCAATTTTTCTGCACATGTATGCAAAGACAAATTTTTCGTTTGCACCAAAGGGTAGACAATAAAGTCTTCTTTTTCTTTTCTTTTCTTTTCTTTTCTCATTAACATCCATAGATTCAACCTATCTAATATACCATCCGTGGCTCCAGCTCGCTATTTAGACTGCACTACTCATTTTTGAACCCAGGGGTCTTACATATTGCTCCTTTAAAAGCCTGTGGGCAGCGGACGCACAACTGTGGCTGCTCCAAATCCACCAAAGGCAGATTAAAGCATCAATACCAGTGGGTGTCAGAGCTGCTGGATGATCATTTCACTTCCACATCACTAGAGGAAAAAAAAAAAAGTGTACGCTCCGCTGCACACAACACGTAAAGATCATACGATGTGCCGATGATTCACTGGGGCGCGATAGGATTATTACATGTCTGTATTGTTGTCGTCAATCTAGTGAAAGACATGCCTATCTTTATGGTAGATAATGCCGTCCAACATAATAACAACTATGATTGCATGTAAAGAAAACTCAAATAATAGGCTTCTTTTAAAAAGCATTTTTCAAATAGTTTGTGTGGAAATCATGCGCAGCGGTTCAGTCCATCGTGTTGCGAGGCAACATTAAGTGAATCGTGTGCAGCTGCACATGAACAGAAACTTGTATTGAACTGTGCTGGAAGGTTTTATAAACCGAGCTGTGTATTGGGAGGCTGAAAAATGCCATTGGGGAAAGGACTGAACTCCAGGGCCAGTAGGTGAGAACTGTGATTTTTTTGTTGTTTCTTTCTTTTTTGCCAGATGTCTGCAAATGCTGTGACCCAGAAAACAGATGTATGTGATTGGGCAGACAAGTTTTGGAGTCATGGAGGTGACTGTAGCGGCTGTTTACCCTGAGAAGCTGCTTCAGAAAAGCACAGTTTTTCCATTTCTTTGCCAACAGCCTGTGTCAGTGTGCTTGAGATGATTTGTACAGCCTCTGGCGTGCTTACCTGCATGTTCACCAACTATGTGACAAAGTTCAATAAGCCAGAATCCCCACACCATTTACCTGTCTACCGGAGCTTCACCAAACAACAGTCGCTGCTCCTGCTGTCCACTGCTGCTGGAGACTAATCTCAGCATTCCTGTTAAAAAGAGACCCAACACACAGCAGGTGCATGAGTGAGCACAGAAGTTAATGCCAGCACTCTTAATTTGAAGATACTCACTTGTCTTATCTTGTTTGGGAGCCTGCTGCTGCGGGTCGGGGGGAAGTGAACTGGGGCTGAGAAGCAGGCCACAGTTGTTGGCAGTTTACCACAGCACTCGATCTGGCAGCAGTCAGCACATGGTGTCTGACCCCCTGTTGTACCCACACATGGAGAACTGCTTGTTTTTGTTAAGCTGTGGAGTTATGTCAACACAAATGTGCGTGAGAGAGATATTAATCCATGGCAACAGGTCCATTTTTTACAAAATGTCTCTGATGATGAAGCTCATAGAGTAAAAAAAAAATTGTTCTTGATCGATGCACTCGGACACGAGGCCCTGACTGAGATGTTGAAATCTAGTTTCAAGGCTGTGGCAAAAAAGTTGTTATGTGCAAGAAAGACGAGGTTGTCAAGTAATAAGGACGGCTTTCAGTACAAAAGAAAAAAATCTATTTTACACAGCAGCACCAACAACTGCTTTGAGGACTGACTGTGCTCTGAAGGGGGTTACACAGGGACGTATGTAGTTTTTAATGACAAATATCCATTAAGTTTGGTGTTTCCCTGAACACCCATTTCTAGGGTGTTAACATGATTTAATTCTTTAAACACTATAGTGCTTTTTCTACTAGAAAATACTTTAAAAACTTTGAAATGAAAATATCTTGTTTTTAAATGCACAATATATAAATTCTACCTCTAGGAGTCTCTCACATTAAAAAAATAACAAAAGACGTGGTTTATGTTGTGAAGTAGCGTGGAATCATGGGGAAATCTGTCTGACATAACTCAGACACATTGTTACATTTAGTCACATGTGCTGACTTCCTTCCTCACTCTTGTGTCTCATATCCGGACGTGTCCTGTGTTTCCCCAGAAGTTACAGTAACAAGCAACTAGCTAGCAACAGCTAGCAGGAAACATACCATTAACAAATTAAGGATTTCTCTGCATTTGAGCATTTTTGTAAACATTTGGCATAAAGTACACACGTAACAAAATATATATCATATGTTTTTAGATATGTTACATATTATAGCTTTAATTGGATTTACCCTTCCTAAGCCCCACCCCTTTTTAAAAGAAAACCAAATTTCTGAAGATGTATGAAAGATGTTGCTGGAGTAACTGTAAAAGCAACACATATTTACATCTTAAGTTAGCTAATGATTGCAAAATGCTAGCTAACATTTTTCTAACATTAACTAAGACTGGCTAACTAGCTAAGTAATATACACCAATTGTTAGATAGCTAGTTAGCTGTTTTGATTTTGCAAGAAGTGCAAAATGTGCTCAACTGTAATTGGAGCCCAGAGCAAAATGGGGTGGGACTTAGGAAGGGTCACTTGTGTCTGTGGCAAACATTAAAAAAGTATAAAATACTGAAACTGACAATGAATTCAATAATGATGCTTAGTGTTTGTTTAGATGAGATATGACCCTGCTTAAATTATAATATAGTTAAAGGACCAGTGTGTAAAATTTAGTGGCATCTAGCTGTGAGCTTGTAGATCGCAAACATGTTGTCTCACTCTCCCATTCTAACTGTGTAGGAGAAGCTCAGGTGACTGCAAAACTTGTGCAAAATGCAACAGGCTGTATCTAGAGCCAGTGTTCGGTTTGTCCAGTCTGGGCTACTTTAGTGTACAGCTGACGCTGTGGAAGAGGACTTGCGCCCTCTGTGGATATAAGTGACTTGTGCTAAGGTAACAAAAAACACAATGATTCTTATTTTTAGGTGATTAGACACTATTGAAAACATAATTCTGAAGTTTATATTCCATTTCTGACACATTCTGACAATAAATGCCAAAGATCTTACACACTGGACCTTTAAATATTTAAAAAAGTATCCATGAATATTTGGCTACCTGTTTCAAGACAGCAAAAAAAAGAGAAGGATTAATGACTTCCAACCACATATTAGTGGGTGATAATGAGAGATCAGATTTATACCTGATGGTCAGGTTGTCCTCATATGACATTCTCATGTTGCCAGATGCCTTTACACTCATGCAGAATGTGTTTGTGACAGCAAAAATGCCTTCCTTCCCTGAAGCCATCACTGTTCTTTGGCACACTTGTAACAAGAAATCGTGTCGTTTGAGGATGAAGCTTCGGTATTGTGGCATACAGGGACCAATGCCAAGCTGACGCAGGAACTGAAGGCAAAACATAAGAACAAGTCACCTCCTCTTAGAGCTGTATGTCTTTTTCCAAAATATGCTCATGGGTGGCTACACTCTGGAAGTTCTGATTGTTCATCTAGTGTAGATGTATATTATGTCTCACGTTGTCTAGTTTGGCTAACCTAACCCAAACCTTAACAAAGGGTTGAAGGAATTGCAGTATTGTACTACTAGTTGTAGTCGTATCCTTCTGCTACAAGTCTTTGCAATTAGTTTAAAATAATCTGCCAGGAGCATCATCTGCAACTAAGATATTTAGCCGCCCACCTCTCATCATTGAGTGGACAAAAATGAGTAGGCTACTGTTCTTTTCTCATTAGGAAACGTGGTTTAAAAATGGCAACTTGTAATAATTGTGATTTTATTTTATTTCTCTTTTGAATTAAACTCAAGGGAGGTGGATCCAGTATTTGACTCAGGCGTGTTTAATGGCTTCTAATCAAACACCATTGTTTTAGTTTGTCTCCACAGTTTTATCTGTTCGGCTGATTCAAAGCTGTTATTCAGGATTGTTGTGATTTTTAAATAAATCAAACTTTGACATTTAATAGCAGACTACATTTTAACAACGCCTTTTCTCATTTCTCATGTTTTGAGTGGTAACTGAGTCTTCATTAGTTAAAGGCTGGGATAATGTGCTTCTACGTTGGTAAGGTTTATTTACTCACTTATTGACATTTGTGATACACGGTGTGCCTGTTTTTGCTTACATCTCGCATTAGTTTGTGTGCTCTGTGTGTGTGCCTGTGTTTTAAACAAGGACGGCAGTTAGCTGAGGTGCAACACCTTTTCTCTCATTAGACTTACTAAACACGATAATGATTCCCCTGAGAATCTGTCTCCATCGCTCCGCTTGCCCTGTCACTCTCTGCACCACCATCACCATGGTGATCAAAGCCAGATGTGCTCACTTCTGTTCCCGCCAACAAAGCACAACTGTACGGAGTGTTTTTACAGTTGTCACTTTGCTCAGTGCCACAGCCCTGAGGGAATCTGCTATGGTACTGCAGCAACCTAAGAAAAAACACACCACATCTTTTCTCTTGGACTGTCACTCACATTCTGAAATAAGGGTTTAATATACGCTAAATTTGACCAATTATAGTCAGCTATAATTATGAGTCTGTTTGTTTTTTTGTGTGGCATACATAATCACAATTACATATAATTTAAAGTGCATTTGACACTTAAAATAAGGAGTACCACCTTTAGTTGCAGAATTGTTTCAGATGAAAAGAAATCTCAAAATATATTATGTCTCACTTTTCTGTGAGAAATGTTCCTCTCATATTATTTCAACATGTGACTATGTTATAATTGACCTTTTGCTAAGCCCCGCCCTCCTTATTCACTGCTGCTATATCTGCAGTTTACAGTGATAACAATGGCAGATTTAATGTTGAAAGTAGCACTTATTTTTAAAAACGCTAGTTCTTCAATTCCACAGAGAAGTAAACAAACGCAGGCTTCTCATTTCTAGCTGACAGCCACGGATTTTATCAGCTTACATGATGCCTCTCCCTTGCAAATTTCATAAATGTAGCTATCTAATGTAAGCTAATGCTCGTGCTTAAACCAAGCCCCCAGGAAAAGTGTCTGACTTTGAATCCAATTTGACATTGTGGCCAAACCATGTAATGACAATGTCACATCACGCGCAGCAGCCCAAAAAGAGATTTCCCCATAGACTTACATTGTGAAAGAGTAGGCTGTAAAATGTCAAAACAATTTTTTTGGAGTGTCACAACCCCCACCAAATGACACGTTTTAGTGTCAAAGTTCAATCCATTCAGTCCTATAACATTTGTAAAGTCTAGAAGAGCCATGTCATTAAATCATTTTATTCCCATTCAAGTTAGGAGAGGCTCAGCTGGAAGTTAGCTGTTAGCAGGAAGATGCTACTGCACTTGCTCTATGGGCCGTTCAACGCGGAAGCATATGCAGAAGCTCTGACATCAAAGTTGGGTTCATGCGCCACTGAGCAGCTGTCTAAGGAATGAGTGGCCACCTGCCTCCAACGCTGTTTGCAGTTCTCTACAATACATCCACGGCTTGAACTCCTTGAGTCAGCGGAGAAGTTCGTCTGCAGCTGCCAGACCAGCCAGACGTAGCATTACTGCAGCTGCTAACCTAGTTAGGTGAACATGCTAATGTTTGCAGCTAACGATGGAGCACGTAAAGACAAAGTTTAATCCATTCCTCACACATTTGCTCTCGTGTTTTAAGTTCGTGAAAGAATAGAAAAAAAGACACTCAGCCCAGTCTCACTACTGCTGTTTTGTCACTGCCCCTTGGCTGCTCACACAGATGTGCAGAGTACCTGTTAGCAGCTGAAAGAGTCACACCGAGCTTTTCAGGTGACTTCAAGTAGCATCTGTGGCTGTATGAGACGCCCTGGGCTTTTGATGTAGTATAAAAAGTGAGAAAGTAGTTTTTGTGCCTAAACCCATCCAAACTGTGACAGTTCTGCAACATTAACCGTGTGTTAAAACAACTTTCTGGCCACGTCTCCTACATCTGCTAAAGGGTACCTTCAGTATGAGAGGCCGAGGGGTGGTGACAAAATGTCGATATGTGACAAGCTGGAGGAAGAGTTGGTTGAGACACAGAGTATCGCTCTTCTTAGAGCCCCATGCGCACCGCTTCAACATGTAATACAAAGCTTTATAGGCCTGTGTTACTTAGTTATGGGAGATAAGCTATAAGGATAGTTACTGTTCTAAGGAGGAGCTTGGAAAAGGTTCATTTCTACTTGATTAGACTAACATGATGGTTTTCTCAGAAACATGTTTAAGTTTATCTCATCTACAGTATTAGTGACTCTAGTTGTTTAATTTCTTCTATTTATAGTCCTTCGAGCTCATGCTGGGTTGAAGTTTGTCTCCACTACTGTGAGCCAAACTTGTTAAACTATCAAAAAAAAAAAAAAGATCAATAAAGATCAGCTACCACTGACAAAAACAGCAGCCAGCCAAACCTTACTAATTTGTTGTGACTACAGTGAATGAACATGCAGAAAGTTCAGACCGCAGGATACCACTCGGCTGTTTGAAGAGGGAATAAATCAGTGCATGGCGACAGATAGCAAGATTTTTAATATCTGTTGTGATGTTTTGCACGATTGCCAAATGTGTGCTATTTGTTTGAAAAGGCGACGAGGGATGAGTTTTCTGTCTTTTACACTTTTAACAACAAAAAACATCAACAAACATCTCAGCAAGACAGAACAACAAAGACGGAGTACTGAGAGAGGGCAAAAATTTACACTGGTGTAATGCAACAGTGATCAAAGAAATACACACAAGACACAGAAAAACACACCTGCAGTGACAGATGGAGATAGCCCCGGTAAAAAAGAGCGAGGGCAACATGGTGCTGAGAAAGACACTGGTAGAAGGGAATGAGGGAGGAATAATAAAGAAGGTGGGAAGCATCCATTGTTGATTTAAGTAAGTGTTCAACCACAAACACTGCATAAGCACTTTGCACAGACATGAACATTTCATCTCAGACCGGTTCCGCTTGATCTATAAACAGGAGAGAACAATGAGGCCCGACTCGTCCCTGGGTGACACTATTAGGGTGTCGGTTTACCACCATAACTGTCTCCTCCTGGATCTGAGCCCAACAACAAGGTGACTCGGCTCTGGCTGCACAATGATTAGTCAGGTTCTGCCACACAGCGATGCTCTGTGATGCAGCTTCACAGTTCAGAGGAGACAGGGAAAAAAAAAAAAAAAAAAACATCAGTTGTTTGGTTGTGAGAGAGAACATGCTAAAGACACAAACTCAGTCTCCCTGCACTGCAATTTATGAGAAGTTGAGAGCAAAAGTTTGGGGAGCAGCTCAAGGATTTTTGCATTGATGAGCTGAACCATTAAAACAATTTTTCTTTTACAACTTAAAGGTTCAGACAATCAGTCAGAAATGGGTGTCACCATACCAGAATTTTAGACTTTGGTGCAGTACTAGTATAAAAAAAAAGGATACCCTTTCAATTATATGGCAGAAAGGAAATCATACATTTTTTAAATTAACAACTTGCACACAGTACTGTTGCAGAAAAAGTCACTGAACACCAGTGGTTTTGCTGCAAGCCCGATTTCAGGTGGGACAATAAAGACTGAACGGAGGTCTTCATTTAACACTTAGATTTTTTTTTTAATAGCATTAGTATTTTCCATACTATAATTAACAGATGTTGGGCCTCATGCAGCCACATTCTCTGAAATTACTTTTACATTTACCCTTAATTATCTGTAAGTCAACTCAAAATCAAACGTATCAAATGTTCTTAACCATCCAAGTCTGCTCTTGCCCAGATGTGCTGAAAGATAAATCACACTTGATCATAAATTGTTATTAGCATACAGTAGGTAACACCCCCGACACATTATATAAGGGTGTTGTGCCATGTGCAAATACTTCTGGAGAGATGCCACCAATAAAAGGCTGTAAGAAGAACTTCAGCAGTATCAAAAACTGATTGACTGTAAATAAAGTTAAAATAAGCAAACATTATTTTCTCAAGCGTCAGCACTGGCGTTACAGGAAAATCCCAGTACATATGTAATATAATATATAATATAACATCCCTACAATATTGTCGCAATATTGAGGTCAAAAATATTGGGACCTACATAATACCTACATGATCAATAATTATTGATATCGACCAATATAAAACTCTCATCTACTGTCATGATAGGTATTTCAGTGATATCACCCAGCTCTAATTAATCAATTAGTGGTTTGGTCCATAAAATATCAATAAATGATGAAAAATGTTGATGATGACGTTCTCACAAACTGGAAAACATTTAAGAAGTAAAATCTGAGAATTTTGACTTTTATGGTCTTAAAAAAATACTCAAACTGCTTAATCAATTATCAAAATAGCTGGCAATTAATTTAATAATCAATTCTTTGATTAATCGTTGCAGCTCTACTTAATTTATCATCTTGACCGCTTCCACCCTTTGGGGCAACATGTCATCAGTCACGACTTCTATGATCAATAATTATCAATATTGACTGATATGAAACTGCACTATCATGATAGGTTCTTCAGCTAATATCGCCAACCTAATTAAACAGTATTATTTGTTAATGTAATAAGTTCTATAAAAATGTATTTCTGTTGAAATATTGAATTCAAGATTATATAAATAGATAAAAGCAGCAAATTTGTGAAGAAAGGAAAGGCTCGTAAAATATAATTCATTTAAAATTCCTTCTATCTGTACATGTTTGTTCAGATCCAAATGTTCTGTGACCCTCCCAAGCAGAGAAGACACTATTTTTAAAAATTATAATATAAATATACAAATTACAACTGTAACAATAAATAAGTACATATAAAAATAATAAATATTATTAAAAAATAATCATAAATATTTTCCTAATTTGTGTTTCCTTGTGTTGGACAGTTAGTGAACCCCAGAAATCAATGGGCACTAACAACATAAGAGGAAATTTGTAGCTGCATGAGCACACTGAATAAAGTAATTAAGTATTCATACTTTTGACAACCTGGACATGGATCATGGAAAAATGTGTTTTTTGTGACTCTGGTGAGCAGCTGCCAGGCAAACAGAGGAAATTCCAGGAGGATGCAGCATGCCACATAACCTCTCTAAAACAGCAAATTGAAGCTTTTCAGCCAACCGTCTCACGCACATCTGATGGAACAGATGTGCCTTAATTGTAATCAATAAAGCAGTCTGCACAGACCATGTGACAGCTCAGGTTTCACTCGCTTAACCATGACCTAAAGCTTCTTTTTAGGCTTCAAATCTATTTGCTTCTCTCTCACACACCTCGCTGCAGTGAATGTTTGCTGTGAGCGTTGCCAAAACGCTGCTGATCACACAGTACGGTGGCTGAACACTTCCAGCGTCGACACTGACAGAGGGCTGAAGCTGCTGACTTGCTGCTTTCACCAGGCAGCCTGTGTCAACACGGTGTAAGAACATCATACTTTCTGGATTGTAAAAACTGTTGCCAGTCAGCGTAATCCAGGCAGCAATTACGTTTACACCGAAACGTATTTGGCAAAGGAAATTAATAGCATTTCAACATATTCTGTAGGAGACAGAGATGGATGGCTGCATCCTTCCTAACCACTCTCTACAGCGGTGACTGACGCCATCAGCAGTGGATTACAGAATAAATTCAGCCTGAAAATGGAAGTTTTTGCGCATAAAGTTCCACAGTATGATGATGTGCACAGGCAGTTGTAAATACAGCAGCGCTCACACTTTGACTCTTGGGGAAAAGAAATAGTGACAAATCTGTTGATCTGCTTTGTACTTTTCCCCCCCTCCCCTACAAATCCTCAGACACATTTTTAACTTCATCTCCAATCAAAGAAGCCCAGATTGCAATCTGCTACACAATATGTTTTGCTCCACTTTATTAGGCCCATAGATAAACCTCATGGCTGGAACACAGGCCTGTGAGTAATGAAGGCTCCCTCAGCATAACAAGATCCTACCCTCCTTATGCTCTCCTTCTCCTCTCAATTTGTCGTGTCGATGAGTTTAGCTGGTCATTTTCCTGCTTCCCTTTCAAAAGGAGCCGGCCTGCACAGATGCTGTAACAAAATGTAATCATTTTTTAGATCTCGAAAGCATGCAGGCAATTAAAAGGAAGGTATTGTCAATATGTATGCAGCTCCAGGTTCTTACTCCTGATGTGGACAAAATGTATTCCAGCTAATTATATTATATTAACAATTGGACAGAGTGTTCTCACCTGACACACACACACAGGCACGCAGTCATACTTCTATACTTGTGAGGACACTCGGCGACATAACGCATTCCCTAACACTGGGCTCAATTCTGAACTACAACCCTTAACCAGCAGATCTCAAATATTTTCTGGGTCGCCCCCCTTCAGAAGCCAGAAAAAGTTCACTGCCCCCCACCCCACAATTTTTTATCAATCATTAACAATCATAGGAGAAACACCTATCCTAAAAATCATCCAAGTTGAAATTTTGTCAAAGGAAGGTCAGCATCACCGAAATCTCATTTATTTTCCCTGCATAACTCATATTCATTCAACTCGGGCCGCAAGAATTTATCGACTAGCTGTCAGCTATTAATCACCAAATATTTTGATAATCAGTTGTTTTGAGCCGTCCTCTTTGAAAAAAAAAGTCCAAATTATCCAATTTCACCTTCTAAAATGTGAATATTTTCTGGTTTCTTTAGGCCTGTATGCCAATAAACTGAATATCTTTGACTTGTGGACAAAACAAGACATTTGAGGACGTCACTTTGGGCTTTGGTAAACAGCGATCAACATTTTTAACCATTTTGTGATATTTTATGGACTTAACAACTTATCAATTAATACAGAAAATGATAGAGTAATTTATAAGGAAAAGAATCATTAGTTGACCTACATTTAAGTTTGTTTCACTCCATATTTTTCTCCTGGTTATTCACATACAGGGCTGAAACTACTCATCACAGGACTGGGATGTGACAGGGGAAAAAAAAGTCAACATGAGTAGGCCTGGTACACAGTGGATATACAGTTCTAATATGAATAAATCTTATTCTCTCTATTTTGAACATAATGCTAGTCGTACTGTTTTTTTATTCTCGCCTGTCTGCTCTGGTGGCTGGATGCAGCCACCTGACCAGTGCATGACATGTGTGGACTGTGGATCGACGAGAACAGGACAGAAGCCATTCTTCTGGGACTAGGACGGGACAGGAATTTTCTAATTTTAACACCATCATGGGATCAAGACAGGACAGGAGTATCTCACCCCAGTGTTAGAACCACTGCCCAAACACATTCTACCCTGAACCCTATTGTGAAACATTTCCACATTAAAATGTCTAAAAACATTAGACATATGTTATATATTTGTTTAGCTGTGTATTTACATTATCCCCAGTGTTTACACAAATGGTGAAATGCAGAGAAGTCTGTAATTTATTCAAGGTAGCAGTATGTTTCCTGCTAGCCACTGCTAGCTGGCCACTAATTGCTATAACCCCTGGGAAAACACAGGATACATCAGAGAGTGAGGAATGATGTCAGCGAATGTGATTAAGGCATGAATAAAACATTAATATTATCTTGTCCATGAACATGATTTCTGCCTGAGTCATGTCAGATAGATTTTAATCAGCTATGGTGGTTGTTTAAAAATTAAGATAACAACTCCCATGATCCCGTGCCACATCATCAATCTATGTGTTTAAGTTAGTGTTTCAATGTGAGGGAGACCTCGAGCAGCAGAACATACATATTGTGCATTTAAAACCAAGTCTGAACCCTCAAACAACCCTTTGAAGGTCTGTTTGAAAGTGGGAGACGGCCAAAATGTCCTCACTTTCCATCTATGTCCTCACTCCCAGGGTCTAAAACTTAAATTGGATCTCACAAAGAAAGATGTACACACACACACACACACTCACACACACCCTTATGTTGCAAGGTTTTGGTAAATGACAGCGCGGTGCACATTTCTGCAAAAATGTAGGACAGACAAGAAGCTGCATTTCTAAAACATTTGGTGACACCTATGAATGTGAATCACTTGTAAATCAGGAACATGTTTACAGCACATTAATTATCTTGCATTAACATCATAGCACTTCCTCAGAAACACCATATTAGGCAAAGGAGAACACCCACACATAATCTCCTAGATCAAAATAACATTCCGGAAACTGGAAAAAAAGAACTTCAGCGACATAAAAATGGAGGTAATTCTCCGTGGCGCTGCGGAGAAAAAGAGGGAAAAAAAGAAATGAGCTCCCCCTGAAGCAGGGGTTTTACAAAAAGCTGACGTGCTAAAGAGAAGGTGACTGCTGTCACATCCTCATAGAGAACCATGAGACACCAAAAGCCCACTGCAGCCAGCTAAAGCTGAACCACTGGAGGAGCAACGACACCTGCTCTGCTCCACCAAACCGCTGAGAGAGGTGTTCGTCTCTGGCTCTGCTCCAGATGGGAGCTACAGTTGTGCCGCTCCCAGTGCTGAGGATATTCACCAGCTAACAGGCAACAGCAAGCAGCCTGTGTCAGATAGTGGGTAAACTGGTCATCTCTCTCCCAGTAACTCTCAGTCCAGTGTCCAGATTATATGGGACTTTTTGGACATTATCTACTGTGTAATGTGCAAGTGATTTATGTTTTAAAGGAGGCATATGTTCAGCACTGTGCCTTTTAATGTCTTGTTTAATTAATAAAAGTCAGTGATAAAAGTTCACACATGCTCTTCACAAGCTTTGAGTCAGGTGTGAATTTTATTCAGACAATTTAACAATACAGATGCACCAAAACTACGATAAATTTGGATTTTTATTATGTGCACACATGATTATGCTGGGTTTTACAAGCAAGTGCAATCATGAATCATAAGAAAACTGAGCTCATTATGCACCAAATTATGCTCTAAGTAACAACAAAAACCTCGAGAAGGAGGCGTCATTTACACTGAATGTTGTTCAACCAAGGCGCTTAATTTTAAAGAGCTCAACTGTGAAATTTTTGGAAATAAGTGAATGAAAATTAAAGATAGAACAGAAGAACTTGTGAAGGTCATTCACTTTAAGAGGGTAAAGCAAGTCACTGATAGTGACGACTGATATGTGCACGGTGTGCAGTGGGTCAAGAAAATAGTGTGAATACAAAAATCATCACTCGGACACAGATGATCTGAGCCCTTTGTACCTGTGCTGATTTTCTCATGTTGTCTACACCAACAAAAATGCTTTTAGTCCCTTAGTGCTGCTAACTACAACTGTGGTATTCAGCCCCCAGTTAGGTTGTTTATGTTTGTAATTGTAACAAAGATATTTTACAAATTAAAGGTAGAATAATCAGGATTTGTCATGGCTGTTTCTGAACACACCATTCAAATTTGACCCCACCTCCTTGGCTCAACAAGCGAGAAAGACAGCAGAACTGTTTGGTTGAGAGAAGTAGAGGGTGAATAAACCGAAGGACAGACATTAGTGAGAACAAAGCAGTGAATCAGAGAATTTTTCACATTGGTCACATTCAATTGCACAGATAACATCGCTGGACAACACTGGATGTGTGAATACAGACAAAGTGAACTTTCATCATGATGCTGTGTCCTCTGCTTGTGGTTGTGTATGTGTGTATAGCTCTCTCTGCAGCTCTCACAAACTGAGAGCAGAGGAAATTGACAGAGACAGCGATGTAACAGTTGGTCACTACTTTTTTATAGAGTCCCAGTCTCACAACCTGCGTGCCATTATTGGCTTGAGGCTACATACCACATACCACCATGACATCCAGAAGCATGCCGAACCACAGCTAAACATGAGAAAAAAGCATTCTTCTAGTGAGCCCTAAGCAGCCTGCATATCCTGCATTGTATACTTATAAAGTCGTAACGTGTCTGGATGATTTTGTCTGCCTCTGTACTTGATCAATGACAATTATTTTATATTAGCAACAGAGAGGATGTGATCTGCATTTCTGCCCAGTAACTTGGTAAAGGTTAAAGTAAAGACAAACAAACACACAAACATTGACATGTATGGGCACCCAGTTAGCTCAGTTGATAGACTGTGCACTCCATGTTCTCAGCAGCAGCCACAGGTTCGATTCCAGCCAGCGGCGCTTTGCGATGTGTCTTACACCCTCTCTCCCCACCATCTCCTGTCTGTCTAAAGCTGGTCTATCAAATAAGGGAAAAAGGCCTGAAAATATCTTACAAAACACATTAACATGTATTAATTTCAGTCACTTTAAACTTATGTGATGAATGAAAAAGACAAAACTTTTTTTTGCTTCATTTTATTGTAAATGGGTCTATAAAAGTATAATAAAGAATAAGGATACAATAAATTGCTTAAGATATGAGTGATTTCAGTGGGAATGTAGGAAAAAGAAAAACAGCATCAATTCTGGTTAACTTCTAGCTGCATAATAATTCTCTGAGACACTATTGCAGACTTGTTCTCACTGGGTATAAATGTTCTTACTAGCGGTGACACGTAGACAAAACAGTCTAGTACTACCAAAATCAACTTGTCAAATGACATCTTATAACCTGTGAAAGTACAATCATATGTCATAACTCGTACATATCGACCCTTTGTGTATATATATTTGTAATTTTATAGATTACAGGTAATGTTTTTGTAGAAAATACAAACATTCGAGCAATTCTTTGAATATAAAAGACACTCACCTCACAAGGAATGAAAAAGACTCAAAGGAGAAACAGAAAAATAATTAAACACCAAAAGTCTTTTACTTGTACATGACTAATGACATGCATATGAGTAACGTATAATTAAAAACTAAAATAAAAGTAATAATATGATGAAGGTGTAAAATAAATGCTACAGTAGAGAAAATTACAGAATATGTCAAAGTGAAAGGAAATGTGGTATAATTTCTTAATTTGGATAACAAAGAAAGTGCTCAGCAACATTGCATATATATATTGGATATAATTGATAGCCAAATGTTTTTGGTAGTGCACTTAAAAGTACCAGACAGAGACTGTGCTGAATATATTTTCTCTTTTGAACTATTATGTATGACACTAATATGTCTTAGAAGTGTTTCTACTGATTCCCATTTTTTGTAAATCAGTGTCTAATTACTGAAGTTACCTCCGAGGACATTTTCTAGGCCAAAGTGCGCAGCTATCTGTGTTGTACATTCCTGAAGTTTATTTTAGAAAAGGATTTGTATGCCTGTACCATCAAGTGTTGAAAGTTTAATTTTTTTATGGAGCTTTAGTAATGTTTTTGTTTCCTTATTTCATACATATGTTCATACCTGACAAATGTTTTACAACTTTATCTGAATAACAAATTTTTCTGCTTGTTCACAAAATTGGAAAATCTTGTAGATTACATTCAGAGCATGTTAAAATGTGCACAGTAGGCTGTTTATATACGTCCTTTCAGAGATAAATAATGTGAAAATGAACCTCACAAGGCCCTGAGTTTGGCCAGGAGAGCCTCTACGTCTGACTCTCCATTGGTGCTGCAGCTGCTGACCGCAGCAACAGTGGAGGTCGGCTGGAAGGCCGGCGGCTCAGCTTCAACCTCCACCACTTTCTCAGTCGGTTTTACCACCTCCCTCTCCACCACCCTCTCCACCACCCTCTCTCTGTCCAGCCAGCAGCTGTGACCCGGGGGGTTCCTGTACCTACGGCCCGACTCCGAACACGCGGCAACCTTGGACCGGCCCGCAGACGGATGGCCTTCGGACTCGTTAAGGGCCTCCTTGGCAGGGGGAGCTTTCACCACCGCTGAAGCCGCATTTATATTCTGCCGAGAGCGAGACCTTTGTAAAGGTGCCTTGTTGTTTTCTGTGAGTGGAAAACAGAGAAACAAAGCAGTGAGCACAACTGTGAGAATGAGAGAGGAGAGGGAGAAGAAGTTGATGCCCAAATGACTCGTTAAACAAAGAGAAGCAAGAGGTTATTCAGATTACAGATTAAATTACAACCCTGATCCAAAAAGAGTTGGGACACTGCAAAATGTAAACAAAAACAGAATTCCTATTTGAGTGAATACGTTACAAATGATTAAACAGATAAACTATATTTTTTGTAAATATACACTTATTCTGAATTTGATGAATGCAGCACATTCCAAAACTGTTGGGACAAAGTCATGTTTACCACTGTGTTACATCACCCTTTCTTTTAACAGCACTCAGTAAGTGTTTTGGGAAATGAGGAAACTAATTGTTGGAGTCTTGAAAGGAAAACATTCTTGTCTGAAATACGGCTTCAAGTGCTCAACAGTTCAGGGTCTCTGTTGTCATATTTTTTGCTTCATAATGCGCCACATATTTTCAGTGGGAGACGGGTCTGGACTGCAGGCAGGTCAGTCGAGTACCTGAACTCTTTCACTTTGAGGCTACACTGATGTAACAAGCAGCAATAAGCAGTCTCTGAAAAAGACGTTTGGATAGCAGCCTATGTTGCTCCAAAACCTGTGTGTATCTTTCAGCATTAATGGTGCCTTCACAGATGAGATCGTTACCCATGATGCAATGGCCACTAACCCCACCCCACATATCATCACAGATGCTGGCTTTCGAAGTTTGCACTGTTAACAATCTGGATGGTCCTTTTCCTCTTTAGCCTGGAGTATTCGCTTTTCATGCTTTTCATGGTAGAGTCTTAACTTGACCCCATCCTTTGTTGTAAACAACTGAGCCTTTCGAGGATGTCCCTTTAATACCCAACAACTTTCCCAGTCTTTCAATGACCTTTAACTTCTTTGGAATGTGTTGCTGACATCAAATTCAAAATGAGTGCGTATTTACAAAAAAAAAAAGAGCTAGTCCATGTCAAATTTAAATATGTTGTCTGTGTACTGTATTCAATCTAATACAAGTCAAAAAAGGTTTGCAAATCATTCCATTCTGTTTTTATTTGCATTTTACAAAAAATCCCAGCTTTTTTGGAATAAGGGCTGTAGAAAAGCAGCAAAGAGAAAAGGTTAAACAAAGCAAGTAAGTATTTACATATACAAAACGATTGAATAACAGAAATCATCAGGCAATAACAAGATGCGCTTTAGTAAGCACATGCAAAACAAAGCAAAGGTGCATATATACACATGAGCTCAGTGTACACACTGTCAGTCTGGATGAATACACACTCAAACACACACCATGGAAGCGCACGCCGTGTATACAAACACTGATGAGGACAAATTTTCTGCAGCAGACTGTGGCGTGCAGCAGACTCGATATGATGAAATGGATATGGCTGATCAACCGCAACAGAAACTCAATAACACTGTACGTCGCCCTTTTCCAATCTCCCAGTCTCTTTCCCTTTTCTTTCACATGACACCCTCCCACCCAGCTCCACCTCCCCTGATTCCACCATTATCATCCATTCTCCTTCCTCTGCTCTTCATCTCGGCTCTCTGCTCCTGCAGTAGTCCTCTTCATCTTTCTTATTTCAGCCGCTCTCCTTCTCTCCTCAGCCTCACCGCCCTCCCCTCTGGTTTTCCGACTTAAAACACACACCCCAGACAGACAGTGGAACAGAGCGACGGCCCAGATCAGACCTACGTTCTGAATTATAATCCCTCTGAGTAGATCTTAGACTTCATCATCAGTATGTGTGTGCTGGAAGGAGAGGGTAAATCCATATTCATGTGACCTTGAGCGAGAGGCTGAGAGGAGTGGCGTGAGGAAAGACACCACCGCATTTAAAGTTTCCTGAGCATTAAATGTCTGGCAAACAGGAGTCAAACACAGCAGAGCAGAACAGAGCGACCCGCTCTGTCAGCCAATCGGTAATGAGTTTGGAGCGTGGCCAGTCAGTCATGACAGTGTGTTTTATGGGCTGCGCTGACGAATGACAAGGAACGTCCCTGAACACAACCTCTGACAAATAAATAAGGATAAAAGGAGGAAAGAGAGCAGACAAGAAGGAACTGACTGCAAAATTAAGCAAAGAAAGCCAACGATCACACACAAACACACACACACAGGCACATTCACACAAAACCTCGTTAGGCAAACAAGAGGCAGTGGGGGATTTTAAAAGGATGAAATGAGTGGAGTGTGTTGCCTTGCTGCTGTGACTGAACATTTACCACAGCTGAAAGTCCAAGTCTCCTCTCATTATCTCACCGTTTCTGCTCTCTCTTCCTGTTGTTGCCGTCTCAGTTGTAAAAGATGACAATTATTCCCCCACTGTCGATCCTCTGGCACTGCACTCCTCTTTCCTGTCCTGCGACTCTCTCCTCCCCTCTAAAAACCTGTCATCTACCCCCATGCCTGTGTCTTTCTGGTTGACCAGGGCGATTGTCCCACAAACACACATTTCATTTCTAAATAACACACTCACAGGCTTGGTGCTGATGTTGAAATTATCATTGGTGTATCAGCAATTTGCATTTTAATATCTTGTTTAGACTTGTGTTGAAATTTTAAACTGTCTTCTAGGTGAGAAAGAAAGAGAATACAAGCGGATTTATCAAACATCAGTAAAATTCAAAATAATCTGCGGCTCTGAATTGACATTTATTTTAAAATTTATCATTTAACTGCTGTCTGCACCCTTAATTAAAGGAGCAACATGTAGCAACTGCAAGTCCAAAAGTGAGTACAGCTGTCCAAATAGTGAGTTGGAGCTTTAGACTGTATATTAAATAGGGTGAAATCCTATTAATATACGATATATGGTTGAAGAGAGTTCTCACTGCCCCTCCTCCCCAGACTTGGGGAGGCTCAGAAAGGTTGCAAGAGCACAAGACAAGATAATAATAAGAAGTGGCGCCTAGGCGAATCCTACACTATAACTTGATGAGCTGTTGTCTATCAATGTAAAGTTAAGCCCATTATCCGGAAAACAAAAGCCTATCGCTACAAAAATACGCACTCTGGAGTTGGAGTTCAGTGACTGCCTGTCTTACTACCTGCCAAACTCCATTCACATATTACTCAATTTAACCAATATAAATATCTACTCCTTCTGAGAGATTATTAATGATTTCTTTCGACTCATAAAGTAACTTACTCATTCAGCGAACATTCAGCATTAATTTGAACTCCACATGAACAAAAACGGTATGGAAATGAATGAATGAAGAATGGAAATTTTAAAGGAGGAAACGGCGGTTCTTGACAGAGTAGGACCGGGTATCAAACTATGATGCTTTTATGGCACCGATTAAACTGCTTCAATACTATCGAGTATCAAAAAATGCCTTGTTCTTCAATAACAAATTTCGATACCTAATGAGTACAATGAGTACAATGAACATGCTTGCACCAAAATCAAATAATGCTGGTTTTCTTATTAAAATATATTTGGTACTGAAGAAAGTATGGTTCAGAAACCAGTACTGAAGCCAAGGTGTTGGTACAAGTACTGGTATTGAAAATGAACAATACCAAGCCTTATGTCAGAATAGTGAGTATTTCAAATTAGCATGTTTCCTTAATTTCTGATGACATATCATGGACATGTCATGATTTATTACAGTAAACATATGACAGATTTCTCCTTTAAATATGGCAAACACATACTGAAGAGAAATACAAAGTACTGTACCATTACATACATTTGCACTTCAAAAACAGATTTAAAAAAAACATACTTCAATAAGACCTCTTATCCAAAAATGCATTTCTTTTCTTTCTAATACGGCCCTGGCCTTTAGTGGTGAACATGATCAAAGTGCTGGCAAGTTCAGTTTCTTCTCACTCTGCCTGCCTGTGACACCTAGCTGCCCCTTCCTTTGAAGACTTGCTAGCTTCTCAACGATTGCCTTCATCTAAGCTGTAAAACACGTCTGAGAGATGTAAAACATGTCTCATCTCACAGGTTGCACCCCTTCAACCAAGAACTGACACTGGTTTTAAAGGAGAACCAGCAAAACTGGAAGACAAAACCGTTGTCTTTTATTGAACACATGCTGTGATGGTAGGAGTGTGCATTTATCCCTCTAAGCCAATTTGATACAGATTTAGATACGTGATCAGCAATCTAATATAGAAATCATAGAAACACTTTAAGTCAGTATATTTCAATTCTGCTCAAACTAGATTTTCAGTAAAAATGTTTTCATTTTGACTGGAAATAACTTAAAATTTTAAAGATTTTCTCACTTTAAGTACAAAAAGCCCTCTAAAAACTACAGCTGCACCAACTGCAGTTTTCTTGGGGGATTCCCATGTTTTGATAATGATTTTGGCCAATTCTAATTTTCTTTTTTCCAAGAACAATAATTGACAGCATACACAAACATTCTCTCCAAAAGTGCCATAGGTTACTGCATGGTCTTGTCCTCTTTTCCTTTCTCCCTCTCCTTCACCACCTTTTCCTTTTCCAGCCTTTCTTTTCCCCTTTTCTCTCCTCTTGTCTTCCACATTTTCTTGCCCTCTCTTGTCAGGTCCTCTCCTCTATCTCTTCATCTCTTTTCTCTAACTCTTCTCTTTATCCTGTTCTTGGAGTCTGTTGCTCCTCTTAATGCTGACGACATGCCAGCATGTGCTGCCAGAGCGCACCAGAACTATGCACCGCCACTTTTTTTCCAAGTGAGGAAACAGAATATTTGCAATCTCCATCATTCCATCATTTTTATTTTTTCTGTTGCTTAAAGATCCAATCATTACTAAAGTGTATGTTATGCAATACAGCAAATAAAAACAAATGGAATGGTGGTCATATTGACATTTAAGTGATGTGAAAAATGTGGTGCACACTCGCAGTTGCAGCTGAGAGAGAGAGAGTGAACGCTCATGTGGATCAGTTGGCACGTAATATTCTCATGACACTATCCATGAAGCCAGTTTAACAGCACAAAATTGGATTTATCTTTTTTATTCTAAACATTTCTCTTCCTGTCCCGGGGCAGAAGCCAACTGTTTGTTCAGATTGCCTGGTGACATTAGTAGTGTCCGATCTAAGCCATGATGCTTAAGCAGAGATGGGGAGTGGACTACAGAAGTATGGAAAACTCATTTCTCCAGTTTTAAACTTGTAGTCCCCAGCCCCCATCGACGCTGACTCAAGTGACATCACTTTAGGCAATTTATCAGATTTCAAGCAGTGCCCTGCCGGGCCACAAAAAGATTTGCTTCACATAGCATTAGTACTCCCTCAGACCTGTAAACAAACACTGATGTATAAAATTGCCCCCCTTTAACAATAATCACTGACAAAAAGGGCAAAAGTTTGGACAGCCCCCAAGCAGGATACATTTTTTTTAAACTTTTGTGTTAGCAACTGGGTATTGTTTACCTTGATTTAAGGGTCACTGTCATCCATCTAAATCCAGGGCTTTGAACAGCACTAAATTGGTGCACGTCCTTGTAAATAAAATAGCTTATTGCTTCAGTTACTGCCTTTGACCAGGAGGAGTTCAGGGCAAGTAGCATTAATTGGTATCACCAGCTTTGTTGTTAGCTTGCCTCAGGTTGACTGCTCCTGTTTCCGACAGCACTTTATTGTTCTTGCAGTACATTGTGTTCTTAAAAGAGTAAGCTTGGTGATGCAACTGTTAGAGATTTTAAGGTGCTGTTGCATGTTTTGCATGCAGCATTTCTTTTGTCAAGATTTCTGGCAGTGGGACACACGGTAGCTTTTTTTTCTCTTCACCACTGATAGAATCTAATCAATTTTTGACAAGTTTTTGTATAGAATTTGGGTTTGAATCTGTGTATTCTGTAACATCTCACAATTTATTATTCTTGTAGCATGCTATGTTCTTAAAAGAATAAGCTGGTGATGCAACTGTTAAAAATTTTAAGATGTTGTTGCATGGTCTGCGTGTAGCATTTCTTTTGTCAAGATTTGTGGCAGTTTAATACAACAGGCCTTTTCTCCATCATTGATAGAATTCAATACATTTTTGACAAGTTTTTGTATAGAATTTGGGTTTGGATCTGTGTATCGTTTAACATATCACAATTTATTGTTCTTGTAGCATGCTGTGCTCTTAAAAGAGTAAGCTAGAGATGCTACTGTTAAAGAGTTTGAGGTGTTTGCATTCAGCAGTTCTACTGTCAAAATTACTGGCAGTGTAACACGGTGAACTTCTTACCCTCCACAACTTACAGAATCTAAGTAATTTTTGACAGGTTTTTGCATAGAGTTTGGGTTTGGATCTGTATATTGTGTAACATCTCACTATTTATTGTTCTTGCTGTGTTCATGAAAGAATAAACTGGTAATGCAACTGTTAACGATTTGAAGGAGCAATTGAATGTTTTGCATGCAGCATTTCTTTTGTCAGGATTTCTAAGAGTGTGGCACACAGCAGACCCTCTCCCGCTGCCAATGATAGAATCTAATCAATTTTTGACAAGTTTTTGTATAGAACTTGGGTTTGAATCTGTGTATCGTCTAACATCTCTCACACTGGTATTGATTTTCCGATACGGTAGCTGTTCATCTCTACACTTCCATGTGATAGCACTCCATTGGAAAACTGTTCCAGCCCAATATTAGAAGAGAGTGTGAGAGGTATTCCTTTATTCCATCTGCAAATAGCAGCAGAAAGGAGTTCATATTTCCTCTTGTAAGATCATTTGCTCCATTTATATTTGCTGCTTCGACTGATGCAGATGAGCCTTTACTCATCTCTTTCCCCCTCCCATCTTCTTCTCTCTTGAAGTTTTTGAGAAGTTAGCAGGCAGGCAGGCAGGCAGGGAGCCTCAGTAAGTCTGGACTGCAGCAGTGCTCGCCTGTCTTCTTTCCCTGCCTGTTAAAGCTACACTTCCTGCCGCCATTGCCGTTGACAATGAACTTATCTACATGAAGAGCTGTTAAGAGATTGGAGAACAGTCAACACATGAGAGCAGCTTGGTATTTCCTAGTGTCAGTGAAACACGAACACAATAGAATTCAGCTAAACTACCAGGCTATCACAGTCCTCAGTCTGCTGCTGTCCTTCACATTGCTGGAAGGCAGATTGGAAACGAATAACAGTTGAAAAACAATGATAAAAGAGCTGGCAGACTGAGCTTGTTGTGTCTCTCAGCTTTTTCTGAAGAATGTGTCTTTAAACTGTAAGTTTCACAGCCCACAGGCTTTTAACCAGCAACTGACACTGGTTCTTCTGCAGTAGAAGACAAGAAAAATCTCAAACAAAACAGACTAATCGCTGCTCTGAACAGTCTGAGAACATCATCAGGAATTTAGAGATGGAACCATGGTGGTTTATTAAATGTCTGATAGAGTGGCATTTTGTAGGAATGTAAAAGGGCCTGTCCAATAGAAAAAAATGAGTGTTTCGTTTTTTTCTATCTGCAAATAGCTGCAGAGAGGAATTCACATTTTCCTCTTGTCAGATCATTTGGTCCATTTGCATTTGCCACTTCAAATACAGATGCAGATGAGCCTTTCCTCTCATCTCTCGCTCCCTCCCCTTCTCTCCACTCTTATGAAGTTTGCAGTATTTGATCACTTTAAGAAGAGAGTAGTCATGCAGACTCACAAAAATGCAGACAGTGAAGTGACTTTTTCTCTTTGCGGAGTGACTGACACAACAAGTTGAAGTTAGCAAGATCAAACACACATGCCATAAATCATAACACAGCTAGCTGGTTTGGCAGTTTGGTGCATGTTCTGTCTAAAGATGTCTATTTGCCCTGTTTCTTGCATCTAGAAGTGGAACATCTGGGGCCAGGTTACTGCACAAGGATCAGATCAAATAGGAAGAAAAAATAATTTGGTGCAAAATACAAAAAAAAATGAATGAAGAATGCAACATTCTTAGTATGTATTTTTCTCAATCCTTACAGTCACAGTGAATATTTGAAGAGGGACTAACATGTGTTTTCACTGTATATGAGGATGACTGGTCAGTGTTTTAGAGTACTGAACTACATGTAATTAAATGATCAGTTTAACTACATTTTGCTGGTAGTTCAACTGCATTCATATTTGCATAGTCATTCGAGTAGTCAAATTACTTTGCCATTTTTGTGTAGTTAACTACTGAAAACTTATAAACAATTTTGGGCCATAAAAGGTTTAAAATATATTTTTTTTTAATTTTACAATTGTTTCACTAATGAGGGATGGGCACTGTGTAGAAAGACAAAGCTGACATTCTTCTTCATTAATAACAGGATGCTTCTTGTTTGGTTTATGTATGACCTGTGAACAAATGGGCTCTGCATAATAAACTGGGTTGATTTTTTTCTGCTGGCATGTGAATTTTTGTCTCATATATATGTTGACAGTGTGATACTTGATTGACTTTTAGAAAGAAATTTGAACTACTTTCTCTAAGTAGCTTTAGTTGACCAAACTAGATTTCTCTCTGGGGTAAGTTTGCTTCAGTTCAGCTTCTTCCAGTATGAAGTAACTGGTAGATTGCAAGGCCATGTACAGTCTATGTATAGTATGAATGAAGTGGAAGTGTCCCTTTAGTTCAAGTACATGTGGCTGGTATTGTGATTTTCCACTGTAAGCTAAGCATTCTTCTGATAAAGCATCCCTTTCATCAGTCTGTCCACCACTTTCCAATGAAGAGAGAAAATTATACTGTAGTTCCATTAATGTAACACATGAAAAGACTTTATGACTACACTTATCGGTGATTGGCCAAACTTTGACAGACTGCATTTTCTATTTAACTGACTGAAAAATAGGTGTAACAGGAAAAAGACTCAACCAACAGACTGAACAGACGTTTGGAGGGTAAAAGAAGCAAAAACCACAAACAACCCTCAGATCCCTCTTCTCTCCTCTAATGGACGGCTGTGCATTTCCACTGAGGTCAGACAACAGATGCAAAACAACCTTGTGATTTTGTCTGTGTGAGCATGAAACTGTGATGTGGAAAACTATCATTTAATATGTTTGTGTTTGTCCATGCAGAAAGGAAAGCTACATTTAAAAGTTGAAAATGTATGGTGTCATAAATGTGTGTGATGCCCCGATGTGCCCCGGCGAGTCTTGTAAAAAGTAAAAGGCAGTAGACAGCTTGTTAGCTTGCCTGTGTGCATTAGGCTTGCTGTAATTAAAGATCATTACCTGGCAACACACCAGTCATTGAAGGTTTGTCCCTTGCTTGTTTGTCGTAGTTAACTCTGTGTGCGTGTGTGTGTGTGCGTAGAGCCGTCTGTCTAGCTTCTCTGTCACACAGAAAAACAGCAGACAGGATTAAATACGAGGAGAGGCAACAAGCAATGAAAGGAGAGTGAAAGGAGGACAGCGGTGGAAGGAATGGGATGATGAGGGAGAGGATGACAAGATGGGCAGAATAAACAGCCTCAAGACAGTGGCATGATTTGGAGGCAATGATTGTAATTTGGACTAGACTAAAAGAGTGGAGTACAAAAAAGAGAGGGAGCAATAAGGAGACAGGAGAAGAGAAAATAGAGGAGGTATGGGGATGGATTGTTGAAAGAGCACTATAACAATCCCTGTGGGTAATGTGAAAACCAGCACTGTTATAGGTAACTGAAGCCTGTCCTGCTCTAATGCATATCAAAGTGTTTTCCTTTGTTGAGCTGTGATTTGACTCCCCCCTCTCCCGTCTCTCCTCTCCCATATTTAACAACTCAAAATATCTTTGTTGAAACACGGAAGAATGGATCATAATGTTAGTGGAAAAGCAACATCATTTGGAAGCCTTTTAGAAGGACGTGTCCCACTGTGTGTTCATGACTGACATTATTTTCTTTTGTCCTCTATTGTAATCATTTTCTGCCACATTAATATCTGGCTCCAAATGGCACTTATTTCAGAAGGTTTTGGTTAAGCTGGCTGTGGGGCTGGGAGCAAATAGGGCGAAAACAATTAATCGATCAGTGGCACAACAAAAAATATATGAACAAATATTTTGATAATTTATCAGTCAAGTCACTTATCGAGCAAAAAAGCCAAAAATTCTTTGTGATTGTGAGGATTACAGGGTTAGATTGTATTTATTTATTTTATTTTTTTTAGAGAGGCTCTGCTTGCCTGAAATCAATTTTTACTTGCTCAAATAAAGTTTTAAAAATGTATTAGCTGTTTTCAAATAACAATAAAGACTAGGGTTGTAACAAGATATCAAATATTGTGATATTGCAATAAAAAAAAAGGTCTCAATACTATACCAGAATGTGATGATATCTACCTTGACATTACAGTTGATTACTTTATTATTTTTATTTTATTTGAGGAAAGCACTGCTCCTGACTGCTGCATTGTTTTGCAATCATACGTAATTTAGACATTCATTACCAAAGACATTTCATGCCAATTGTTGTAATAGTTCAGGACATGGCTGGCTTCTTTTATTTTATTAAGGAAGGAAAGAAGAAGCACTTTAAAGCTACTAAAGAAGTTTTTGACTTGTTATGAAACATTCCCAATTTCATATGAATTCCTCTATATGACTGACAAGCAATTGAGATAATCACCCAGGGGATCGGCGGTCAGACTCTCCTTGAAATCAGATGAAAATGAGCCTGTGTTTACATTTTCCCAGCGACAGTAACAATGAGTAGCATGTCACCTAGTTAAAAAGAAGCAGGAGGAGAATTTTATTTAGATAATTTCATTTTAGACATTATATTTTATGGTTATTACAGTGGAAACACTAAAATTTTGGTCCACAGGGGCATCCAAAGTCAACAAAATATGAAAGTCCCTTGTAGTGGACTTTTTTATCATGGTATTATCGTACCTTGAGCTTTTGGTATTGTTTCAACTCTAACAAAGGCTAAAGTTAATTTTCATAATCTTTATTTGAGTAAATTTATCAGAACACAGACACAATACATCATAGATGCAAATCACAAAACATTCTTGCATACCAAAAATGCTACGGCAATCCCCACCCCCTCTCCAGAGATGGACTTAACAGTGAGTGAGGAGTGAGTGAGAGAGTGAAAGCAGAGGCTATAGCAGATAATTTGTAACTAAAAACCTCATAAAACCATGCTGTTGGCTCTTGTTGTGGTACTCGAGTGGCATTTTGGAGTGCCTTTGCAAAATGACCCTGTTTTATTTGCCTTGCTCTAAAACTTGCAGCAAACTGCACAATACATAATTTCATCCACATTCTTTAACGCCACCCAAAGAAATTCTCTTCTCCAGGTTAATTGAAATGTTGGCTTGTGCCTCAGCTCTTAAAGTTTGTCTTCACCCAACCCCATTTCCTCGCAAGTGCCCGATCGGTACTGCACAGGTGCAGCTCTCAGCAGAGGTGAGAAGGAAGCAAGATGGCTCATTCCTGAGCTGCTTCCATCATCAGCTCTGGAAAACACGATGTGTTTAATCCTTTTTCACTGCTGAGTTGCTAGATTTACTAGCCAGATGTAGCATTTTACTTGCCCTAAACAATCAGGCATTTCTTGAGCCCTGGATTTGCCATTTTTTTTCCTGTTTTATATCATTATAAATTGACTATCTTTGGGTTTTGCAGATATTTTATTAAGTGGCAGTAATGATCAGTCCAAAATTGTTGGCCCTTCACAATCACCAGCTCATTTGTAAAGACTCAAATATAATATGATTTTGGGGTGGTGCTTATATAAGTGGAGAGACTAGTTTGTTTTATGATGTTTGAGAGATGATTAGCACTTTATTTCACATGCAGAAAACATGAGTTAAAAGTAAAACCAAAATAATGGTGATAAGTACATCCAGAGAGGTAATCTATGAACACGGTAGGTGGAGCCTGGATAAGAAACAGCCTGGTTTAAAAGAGAGAATGGGGGCAGTTCCTTGACATTTATAGGTCAGCCTCTATGAGTCACCTACAAACAAATCCATAGTAAACATCAAATAGTACTGGACATGGCAATGGTCTTTGCACAAGCACAAATGTGTACACAAGGGCCACACTCATAAAGACATGTCAGCACGTTTCACCGGCCGGGCTTAGACAGACATGATTGAGTCACATTAAAATCAAGTGTACATGACAAAGTGAGCAGGGAGTGAGGTGGGGGTGTCAGAGGTGGTTTGCTGCTTAAAACCAAAAAGGGCGACGTGGAGGGTATGAACGGGCTGAGCTGGATGTCCCTCAAGTCTTCTGCCCCTCAGTGTGAACCCCAGCCACTGTGAGCTGCAGCCAAGCATGACATTGCGTTAGCACGCCTTGGTGCGTCTAACAATGCCTCAAAAGTGAACCTGGTTCCCCGCCACTAGTACTGCTGCCCTGCACACACGACAGACTCACACTGCACACACTGCTCTGTTGAGACAACAATTAAAACAAACAATACAAGGCTCCTGTCTTCGCAGACCACATAATCCACCTCTCACACTGTCAAATGCTAGTGATATGACATTTTTGAAGACAAAACATCGTTACCGTGACATATTCATTCCAGTAGCCTTTTCAGGAGGCGACTATTTGACACACAGTTCATCTTCAATAAAGTCAATATAGACACAGAATTATGCATAATTGAAGGTTTGGATGTTGCTGGTAGAGCAAACACAGACATATCAATGTCACAGCAAGCTATTATTATCATAGTGTCATGGCTACTATGTTTATCATACATAAACCAGATATAATGTTGCTTCTTTAGAGCTGCAACAATTAGTCAATTAATTGATTAGTTGTCAACTGTTAAAGGTCCAGGGTGTAAGATTTATTGACATAAAATCTCAGCATGTTTTATTTATTAAGAATGGCTATTGTTTACAGGGATCTATTTGCAGAATCGAGTGGAAATGGAGATAATGGAGGTGGCAGAAAAAAAAAAATATTTTATTTATTCATTTTTTCTGATTCATGAATCAAATTTTTAATTTCTGAATACATGTTTCATGTATATGAATAATTAGCAATAATTAGTATATGAATAATTAATTAAATGGTCTGTTAGCTCTTTGCTAACACATAATTTTACTTCACATGCTTAACATAAAGCAAGCGACATGTGTGCTCAGACTTTAAGGCATAAATTTCCTCTGCTCTATGGAAACAAAGTTATAGCTGCTGATTTGACATTATTAACTCACTCGATACTCTGGCTTCAACACTCAACACTGACCATCTGGAGCAACCTCAAAGGGTCAAAACTCAAACTCGAAACACTTGCTGGTTACTTGTTGGAACACAAACTGCATGCCAGCACATATATTTATAGTTTATTTATAGTTTGTATTTTATTTCATGTTCAGTACTTGATGAGCAGGAACAGCAAGATGTAGCACTTCACTTCAAAAAGTTGTTCAATTTTACATGCAGTACAATCCAGGGTTTTTTTTTTTTTTTTTTTTTTTGCTATTTAAACGCTGATATCTGTGCTGTGTGCAGTTTTCAGGAACTCTATTCATTTTGGCCTAACATCTTATTATGTACAGGCACTGGCTTGAAGAGCAGAAAAAACTAAAATTCACTTCAAAAAGTATTTTATTCACTACTTTTATATGCAGTATAGCAATGATGCTTGTGAAAAGAAACTCAGACTGACTCACATGTGATGTGCAGTGCTTTTAGAAATATGAATCATTATACAGTCTCTCCACAAGTATGATTCAACTTTTTCACATGTTCTAGTGTTAAAAAAGAACAAAAATTGCAATAAGTTGTAATATCGAATGGCAATACTTGTAGAATCACACATATCGAATCAGCACCCAAGTATCATTATAGTATTTAAATTGGAGACAAGCGTATTGTCCCAGCCCTAGGATATACTATTCTTAAGTATATTTTCATTTGTGCGTAATCACCTGAAAATAAGAATTACTGTTTTTGTTACGTTAGAATGAGCCCTTTATATCTACAGAGCTCACCATGTTGCAGCACCATGTGTTTCCACAGTAACCCAGAACAGACAAACCAAACACTGGCTCTAGAGAGGATCTTTCATGTTTTGCGCAAAGTTAATGGCCACTCATCCTATACACCAGTCCTTTAAATCAATATCTAACTATTTTGATCGCTGATTACTCATTTTGAGTTATTTTCTAAGAAAAAAATATCCCAATTCTCTGATTTCAGCTTCACAAATGTGAATATGTTTTAGTTTCTTTACTCCTCTGTGACAGTAAATTGAATATCTCTGATTTGTGGACAAAACAAGAAATCGAGGGCTTTCGGGAACAGTGATCAACATTTTTCACCATTTTCTGACACTTTATGGACCAAACAGCTTATTGATTAATCAGTCAATTGTGAAAATAATTGTTAGTTGAAGCCCTACACTACAGCCCAGTGATTCAGGGGAAAAATAAATAATAGTTCAATTAATATTTGTTACCAGTTTAGAAATCTTCAAGAAATAATTATTTTCCTCGCTCTCAACTGCACTGCCACATGATAACATAACTCTGAAGGGGAAAAAAAAAGTCAACATGATGTTTAGTGTTGTAAATTAGCCATCTCAAACAAGTTTTACATGTCTGGTGGTTGTTAAATGCATTCATATATCTAAAAACCTCCTGTTCTTTAGGCCGAGGCCAGCGAGAATACAAATGTGCAATCTGTAATAAATGGGGTAAAACATGCAAGAAAAAAAGAGGTATGATCCTTTACAATATAAACAAATCTGTCCACTTGTATTACAAAGAGGAAATACACCTGGCAGATGGTTGTAGCAGCCCAGGCTCTTACTCCTGCTTTACTCTAATTATATCTACATGCAGGGTAATGGACTGAGAATGTTTCCTCATACAGGGACAGCATCTCTTCCTGGGGTCTCTGTCTCTCTTCTCTTTCTCTCAGTCTCCCACACACACTCACACATTCATAAAAGCAGACATCAGACACAAACACAGCAAGACAGCCTGACAGACACACATCACTGCGTAGAAGCAAACACACGCACACACACAGTCTAATAAGCACTGGCTATTTCACTGATACAGGTGTACAGCCAGTGTGCTCTGCTGCTTCTGGCATGAATTAAACATGTCTTGGTTTCAGGCTCTGCTACCTGTTGTTGTTTGTGTGGTTACTGCTGGTAAATATCCCCAGCAGTCGTAGTCTAATGCATATGTATTTTCTCTTGTGGCTTCACACTAACTAAGGGTTTCTATCAGCCGCTTTCTCCAGCAGTGTACACCTGTCACACTGTGAGAGTAAAATATTGATCCTTCACACGCCTCCAGACACGAAGCTGGAACGCGCTCGCAAATGCATCCGCGGACAGACAAACAGACAGGAGCACACATTTCTCTGTTAGCCTCCAATCAGTCGGTAACATGGATTAATGAACTGGTTGACTGAGGAGAAGTTTATATGATAGATGTGGAGCACAACCAACAGACTGCACACACAGACTGCAGTGGATTATGAAGAACTCAGTTAATAACCTGCATAAGCAGTCTGTATCCATAAGACATTTTCAAACCTCATTTTTCTGATAAATGCCTTTGCAATTGCAAAGAGTTCGCACTTGATTGCGAGGCATTTTTGAACAAAACTCAGGTTAAGGTTCCATATTAATAAGAATAAAAACTTCAGAGGAGTTTATGTTATTACATTGCAGATATAACCAAAACATTACATCCGATTTATTTGCATATTAAAGTTTATACAAGTAGGAATTGGTACTGAACCGCAGCACAATTTTTGTAATGAATGTGATGGGTTGTTACCAAGGCCCAACCAAAGCTGACTTTTTTGGGCCAATGCTGATAGTGAGATGAGGGAGTAAAACATTTCTGGAATATATATATTGGTTGATATCTTTATAAGATTATAATATGTGGAATATAAAGTATATACATAAACATACCTTTTTTTGTACTAATCCCTCAAAAGTGGCAAAGGCATGTAATGGGGGTAGGATATTTTTGTTTGCTTCTTTAATGATTAAAATCTGACTGCAATTTTTAATAACTATAAATAGCTAAAAAGACATAAATAGAGAAAAATATGTGTATATATTAAACCTGTATTAAGAAAAAGGATCTGTATCCTCGGTAAAATGGGTAAAAGGCCGATTAACTGGTCAGCCAATTATAGGCCATTTTGAGATAACTGACATCTGCGATACTTGTGCTCACAAGACAGATAAACTGGCTGCTGTCTAATGCTAACCCAATGTATTTTTCTATTTCATTAATGAATAAAAAATCCATCACAAACAACATATTATTGATTAAAATAACAATTTATATTAGATTGTAATGCGTATGGTATAATGGAATTGTGCATGACCTTTCTTTGTTTTGATACCGGCATTACATATTGGCCATCGGCTGCCCTGCGCCCTGAATTAGACACAGAATGCCACATATAGAGCTAAAAAATAAACAGTCTTCATTAAGTTTTCATATAGGCGGACAGCATATATACCAAATACCGATACAGACTGACAGAGCTGTGATAGGCCAAAACTGTGCCGATAGTATCAGCTGATGGATGTATTGGTCGGGCTAGTCCTTAACACCATAAACTTGACGCAAAAACTGCCATGTGCCAAAAGCTGCCAATGAATGTCTGGTTGGATTCTTGATGTTTTTAACATATTCTTTGTTTGGGTGCTGATTTCAATACAGAGTTGTATCAATTTTTAGGCTGTTTTTATTTAGGAAAAGTTCTTGTGCTGCTGCTTGTGTTTAGACAGCAGTTAATATCACTGTAATATAAGGTTGTCAAAAGTATCTAAGTAATGATAGTTTTTTAATGCCACGTGTTTAAAACAGTACAATATCTGTTAATTATAGTACTGAAAGTACCAAAAGCTATTCAAGAAATGTAATAAAGTGCTCAGTTCAGTCTCTATTGTTCTTTTTCTGTACTACTGGTTGCTAAAAAAATCCTATTTTATGTTCGTGAGACATTTGTTTTTCCTTCTTGCTGTGGTACTGAAAGCGGTATCAAATATTGTTTTTTTAAAATAGTTTTTTAAACAAAGTTAAAAATTCTGGTATTGTGACAACTCTAGTTTGGAATCAGTATTACTACTTGAATCAAATAAATTTCTGAATGACATTCAAGCCTTTATACAAGTGATTGTTTAGCAACACCATGGTATTGAAGTAATCTTTAACACTTCACACCCATAACGCAACACAAGAATCACCCACTGTCATGGCATCAAAAGGTGATTAAATATTTAAAACTCTGATGGAAGACTTCCATTCTTTGTCTCTTTTGTAGTTCCTCTGAGGTAGTTTTTTTTTCCTCCATTGTTTCTCCTGCCAGCTGAGGGCTTGTGTTTAACACTCAGGCCGACTCTGACAGCTCTCAATATGCAGGGCCAGTCCTGCCAAACAGACTTATGAATTCCAAACAGCCCGGAGTCATGCTCCATATTTCATTGAAGTTGAATATTTAAAAAGATCAACCCACTCAAAACCCTATAAAACCTATCGTTCTGGGGCCTTGTGTCCTAAAAATAAAATCGCATCTGCCATATCGCATTACAGACAGCCACATCAGCCTCCATCTCTTAACCATTTCCCTCTCTCTGTTCCCCTCTCTCTCTGACAAAACCCATCTGGTAACCAGCCTGTCTCCATCAACACAGGTTTTGCTCTCTCTCTTTCAAACAACTGCACACTTCTTCCTGCCTCCTTTATCTCATTTGCTTCCCTTTTTTCCCTCACTGTCTGCAGCTCACAATTCGTTTTCCTTTATTGGTACTGTAACTCTCACCCCTGAGCTGTCCTTCACCCCCATCTCTTCGTAAGGAATCACACAGACCACCAGAAAGAGGAGAGGAGATGGTTCTCCCTTTACTTCCTACAGCAAAATGGACCCGGTGTCTTATTTCAAAAAGTGAGCAAAAAAGCCCGACTGACAAGATGCAGTGAAATGAGTGGAGACAGACCGCAATGCAGCCCACTTCTGACAGCACAGTCTCAGTCAGATCAAAGCGATCCCGGACTCAAAAATCAACATCGACTAATCAACATGTGAGAATTGGACAGCGAAGCAAGAGTGTGGTGTGTGTGTGGTAACAGAGTGAGTTTTTCACTCACTATGCATATAGCAGCCCTGGAAAGGCTTTGTTAGGGTATAAAACAACAATAACAAAATTCAGAATTGAGCATCAATTTATCTAGACATTTATTATGTCAGAGAAAGTGCACTGAGTGCAGATTTTATTATCAAAGAAAATGCAGTGTGTTTGTATCAGAGAACATAGTGCAAATGTCACCAGTGATTGATTTAATTGGGTTAAATAAACCAAATTTAAGGAGCTGAATGACATCGAGTTGATCATGTTGTTCAGTCAACAGCTCAGTTAGATTTCTAAACTTCCAGCAGGTGACTTCTCTTTGATGTTATAAAAATGTTCAGAGGTAGGTAGAGGTTGGACATGTTGGACAAACCTCTGTCAGATGTGTGACTGGACCAGCATAAAAAATTTATTTTTACATTTTAGTTAAAAACCATAAAACTCATATCTAGCAAATTGCTTGAGAATGGATTCTTTTTTTATTTTAATTGTGCTTGGACTGATGTTAATAACACTTGGGATTTGTATTAATATTACAAGAATTGCAAAAAGTTTTCCCAGAGATTTACCATTGAATAAAAAGAGATTAAAGAAAAAAGGGTGTCTGGACCAATACAAAAAAAGACAAAACAAAACATGTAACAGAACCAGGGCTTTAAAACTTAAAATCCTACACAGTGCGTTGTGGTGATACCGTGATAACTGACTCAAAATGTTGTGCATTGTTTGACAGATGTACCCGAAGAGAATGATGTATTTGTTTTTTTCTCCTCTTTTCTTATCTATGCTGAGCTGTGCAGTGTTATGTTTAAAACTGTTGTTATCCTTTTTCTGTCATTTGTTTGTTAATTTGGAAAATGGAAAACTTAATAAAACAAATTTGGAGAAAAAAGTAGTTTAGTACAACACTTCATCAAAAGTCTACTTAAGAGAAAGCAAAATCACTCATTTAGAATTAAACACAAAAAAAGTTAAATTACTGGAAAATGTCACTCATTTATACAGAGGGGTGTTGTCAGTTAGCTACTTTCTGCATGCAGCATAGTAATTTAAAAAAAAGACTGTTATAATAATGAAAAAATAACATATGTGAAACATTATGTGAATATATTAATAAACAATTAGTAAACAATATCACTTATGAACAACTGTACTTGTTTACATAGAAACTGCTCATTACAGGTTAAATAATGTCAGCGTTTCACCCCATTTAAACCAACTGATGTGGGATGTACAGTATGTACTGCATGGTGATGGAATTCATTTTAATCAGTGATTTAGGTTAACATAACAATAACATGACAAACATGAGGACTCTACTCAGACCTTCTGATACAGAACACAAAAGGGGCTTTATATTTTATCTACCGAGTGAAATTTACAATATGCTAATTTTACGCTTCCACTTGATTTCAGATATAATCTTTGATGAATAAACATGGCACACACATGCAGAAGCCTGTGGGCAGGAGAGTGGTGTGTTGTGTGTGTGTGTGTGTGTGTGTGTGTGTTGTGTGTACACCCACCCACCAGTTGGCGGAGAAAAAAATTAGATCAAATCAACCCATACAGATTTAAAATTACGAGACAAGCAAAACACCAGGCCAAGATGGTGCAACACAGGGAGGTATTAAAAAAAAAAAAAAAAAAAAAAAAAAAAAAATCATCTAAATAAAATTGGTAGATCTTTACATTGGGCGGTGACCTGCTAAAGTGCGTGATTTCAAGAGTCTAGGCCAAACACAAATAAATAAATATCCATACTGTAGTCATGATACAGCAAGGGAGAAATCCCTGCAAGTGAACAAAAGGTAGCAGAGAAAAGAACTCCCCAACTGATACTATTATGATTCGTGGGTGCTGATTGGATATGTATTGCGATTCTACAAGTATTGCAATTCATATTAGGATTTAGTGTGATTTTTGTTTGTTTGTTTGTTTTTTTATGCTAGACCATCAGAAAAGGTCGATCATATACTTCCAGAGAGTATCATGACTCATATTTCCAAAAACATCACATTGTGTCAGTCTCTTCATGAATTGTATTTCAGCAGCATCATTTCTGTACTGCATATAGAAGTAGTGAATAAAATACTTTTTGAAGTTCATAAATTCATACTTCATACTAAAGCAACATACTTCATACAAACCTGCTGGGAATTTAGAACATGAGTTTGGACTCTTTGAGGTTGCTGTAGCTGGTCTGTGTGGAGTGCTGAAAGCAGAGTTAGCCATGTGAAATCAGCAGCTATGAGTTAGTGTCCACAGAGGAAATGTATGCCAGAAAGTATGAGGACGCATGTTGTTTCATGTTAAGCATGTTAGGAAAAATGGATCAATTTGTCAAAATAATATTACTGTGACTGAGATTCTTATTTCATTTAAGGTGTTAATGGTCATTCCAATCATGTGTTAGCACTGAGCTCACGGATGACGGCTAGTTATTTAGAATATATAAAATCGATTAAGGAATTTTAAAAAATCTTTAGATTAGGAATCATAGAAAAAGAATCTCAATACATAAGTGAGTCTATTTTTCTCCCACTGCTAATGTTTTCTCATGTTGTGATATTGTTTATGCAAACCAATCTAATCCAATCTAATATCGGTATTGGATCCGATATTGACAGATTTCAATCTTTGGATATTGGACTAAGGCCACAGATCTACATGCTGGTGCAGTTCTACTTCATCATTCAAACAATTCAACATGAAGCAAAACATAAATAAAAGTTCTCATGGCAAATTGTTGTTTATCACAAGGGACACAAGTCCCAAAAGCCCCACAGCAAAATACAGCTACTACTGAATATACTCATTGATGAAACTGTGAACCAGCATGCATTACTAGAAAAATTAAGAAGAAAAAAGAGCTCTGGAATCAGTATAGTATTAATAGTGGCATATATCCAATTTCAGGTATCGGAAGTGGAAAAAAAACTGAGTCGGTGCATCTCTAATGCAAAAGTAGTACTTCCTGCAGCTGCTTCAGCGTAAAAGCTTCTACAGACTTCATTGTGCCGTTTGCTGTTAAAAACAAGTGAACTAGTTAAAAAGAGATACATTTGGATTTCTCTGCTTCACTAATTAGAGAAGAGAGCCAAAAGCAGGGAGTCCACATCCAAACTTCAAAACAAGCCATCACAACTTATAGGTCACATCACAGGCGCTACATGTTTTCTCTCAATCTACTGTTTGGCTGAAGGGCTTTAAGTGCTTCTTGCGCCTTACACACTAACAAGGTTAGGTACTGCTTTAGCATCGCGTTGCTCTAGAGAAAATCCTGAATTAGCAAAGTGTTTTGTGTGTGTAAATGTTGGTCTGTCTCCTCCTTCTCATCAGCTCGACTTTGTGAGTCATCAGTGAAAAGAAAAGCAAAATTCACATGCCACTGCTGCAATGCTTTGGGGTAATATTGCTATGCTCTCCTGCAACCACTGGAGCTCACTGACATATCAATGCAATTAGAATCATGGCTGTGTCCCAGTGAAGGTCAGCTCGCACCACTCAGACTAACAGAGAGAGAGAGAGAGAAACAGAAAGACAGCGAGAGAACGAGGGAGGCAGTAGGAGAGGAAACAAATTAAGTGACAGGGCAGCGTGGCTGAGTTTAGCTCAGCCTCTGACCAGGGGCCTCTTCCTCTAACTCTCAAACAGGCCTGGCAATTAAAAATACATGCATCAATGGTCTACGCAACTCTCTGAAGAACATATAATAATATATTTCCACAAGCCAAACACATGTAAATGGACACAGCCGTTCAATGCAGTGTGTGCAACTGAACGCACGCCTGCGCTGTATTTCATATTCCTCATGCACTTAGAAGTGATGGCCAGCCAGCCTTTGTTCCATTCAATGAACCTCTAATCGATGCGGCAGACAAATGACGTGACGAAATAAGAGGCTGCACACATCATGGCTCGGGGGAACACATTAACCCAATCACCTCGAAAGGTATGGATCTGCCCAAAGAAAGCTGTAGTTCATCACACACCCAGACTCCTCTGGAAGACAGACATGAGCAGGACAAGGACAGTGGTGTTGATGAGATTGGACCATAATGATTTAAATCGATAGAGGGCCGACCAGAGGTGTGTGCCCCCTCCAGATGAGGAAACGCATTTAAAACAGAGGAGCTCCGTATTGTAGCTGGTTGTTAGCAAACACCCAGGGGATGACATTCAAGCTGAGTGGGACCTCGTACAGTGACCTCGGTGTGTGTGTGTGTGTATAATAGATGTGTATGTGCAGGTAATAAATGATTATTTTAGTTGACTTCCAAGTGTGTACAAAAATCCCATCACTGGTATAGCACATGTGTGTAATATCTGTGCATGTATTGATGGTTTAGCACAAAAGCATTCTTAACAGATCTGGCCTGAGGGAGAGTGCAGTGCTTTACTGTAAGTGTGTCATCCATCTCATTCCTTCTGAGAGCTCCCATGGGACCCATAGCAATCCATGCCCCAGACATGTTCTATGTCTCGTCCAAAGAGTCAGCGGCCGAGTAGAATGGGTTAATATTGTAAATGGCTGACGGAGGAACGCTGCCAAAAGGGTTGAAACACGTTGAAAGCTTCGACTATAAGAAAGAGAGGCTCAAAAGAAAAATGCACACATTCATACATGACTGCACCAACAATCAAGAGTATCACAAAAAGTCCTGCTGACAAAGTACTTGCCTCATACACAAATTGCTTTGCTAGTTCAGTGCTCGCGTTAGCCTTGACCTACAGAAACATGTGGAGCAGATGTGGAACAGGAGGCATGGGGGTAATTTGCTTCTTTGTACATGGTCATGCTTAAAAATCCACATTCACGGCTTTCTTGTAGATAAAAACCTTGAAAGAAATCAAAGCAGAGGCACACATGTCTTCACAAACCCGTGCACACACAGGGTGTCACGATTCACCAACTGGAATCGATGTGCCGGGCTTAATGTCTAAGATACAGCTGCATCGATTCAAACTGCTTGAATCAGGGCAAAGCTGGGAGGGAATCACAGCTGAATCAATGCAGGGTTTCTGTATCAGAAAAGCCTGATATGACAGGCATACCTCTTTTTTTAAGCAGCTAATAATGTCTTTTACTCTGTGTGTTTCCCTCTCTTGTACCTGCCAGTCTTGTCAGCTCAGTGAGAGTTCAGATCATGTGTTGACCACCTCTTGCTCAAAAGAAGAGAAGGGGAGAAAAACAACTTAATGCTCTGCTGCCCTACATGCCATTCATTTTGTCAGGGATTTTGGCCAAACGGAATCCCAACACCGACAAATGCTGGATGTTTATGATTAAGTTGTAAAAACCTGATTAAACTGTGACAAAATACACAACTTCTCATGAGCTACCAAGGTAACGTACCATGACTGTCACCGTAGGAGACAGAATTACTGCTTTCCTCTACCTGCAACAAAAAAAAGATATCAAAATGTTGCACCATGCTCCAATTATAAAACAGTTCTATATGGTTGAAACTGATTATTCAAGTTAATGCATATATAAACGTGGAAGCAAAGCCTTACTAATGAGCAGCTATCAGGCTGAAGTATTACTGTGAGCTCCCCAGTTACAGGTTTGTTGTTGTTTTTTTGTTTTTTGTTGTCTATCCGTGTTTCTTTTCCATGAAATTCACACGTAAAGATATATGAGAGAATGTGGAGATGTTTCTTTACTAAATGATGGAATGCATGAAGTGTAGGGCACAAATAAAATACTATGGTATTAAAGTTGTACTATGCAGGATTTGTCGGCTGCTGTTTGTAAACACATCATTCAAAGTCAGCCCCACCTCCCTGGCTTAACGAGCGAGCTAGAGAGTGAATGAAGAGAGGGAGCAGCGTTTGAAAGAACAAAACACTGAATCAGAGAAATAATACATAATTTTCTGACTGTTTCACGGCAGAGACACAGACCTGCAGCTCTTTATACATCCTAGACACAGACAGACAGGGAGGACAGACAGTGATGTAACCTGGTCGCTACGTTTTTATGGAATCCTGACCTCACAGCCGTCCACTAATTTGCTGGGGAATACACACCACTGCCCGATGGCGATGCCCATTAACGCCCTGGACACAGCAAAATATGAAAAAATAAGAAAATACAGGCAGGGTCTCTGCAGAAACAGACACTGCCCCACATTTATAGTGGGCCATAAGTGATGATTGAGACAAATTATTTTTGTAGAAATCTATACATTGCTTTGCATAGTATACAATTAAAGTTCCAGTGTCCACTTGTTTACTCAAAAATCACAAAAAAACTCAAGGCACTCTCTTTTAAAACAAGTTTTCAGGACTTTTAAAGCACATTTGGTATTGGCCCCTGATTATATAATTGACTTACTAAGCCCTTATGAGCCTAAATGCAGCCTGGGATCCTCTGGTAGAGGTCTGCTAGTTATTCAACCTGCCCTAGGACATCAGGCAGGCTAGCTCTGTTTCTTCTTTTAAATCTCTATTAAAAAAACACACACATCTTGAGAATTTCTTTTTCTTGAGTCGGTTATGCTTCTTTCTTTAATTTGTTTTTACTGTGCTTTATTAATACACAACTCATTTACTATTTATTATATAATTTGTTTTTTGTTTGTCTTTCTAAAGCACTTTGTAACCTGTTTAATTGCTATATAAAGTTATTATTGTTCTAAGTGTGTTTTCATTGCTTCATAATCCCCTAAAATTAAGAATAGTTGTGTTCTCATTGCATTAGAATAAGCCATTTTTAATTGACCAAGGGCACAGGTCCTCCTCCATGGAGGCCGCTATGTTACACTGTTACTCTAGATATGGCCTTTCACGTTTGTGTAAGTTTCCCGCACACTTGAAGTTCTCCTACAGAAATATACTTGGAAGGGGAGGGTGACATGAGGTGTTTGCAATGTGCAAGGTCACCGTTAGATGCCATAAATCCTACACACTGATCCTTTAACCTCAAATCTGGCTTTTACGTAAAATCCCACATTTACTTACATACAACTTGAGTCAGTGAAAAGATTCTTTCTTGCAACATGGAGAAAACTACAAGTATAATGTGGAACTGAAGTTCTGCTAAATTGTACCATGCAGTCTGTATACTATCAACACAGGTATGGATTAGATTGTGTAGAATTGCTGCCCTCTTAAAATATGAAATATTTCACTGTTGTTCTTGATTTATATTGAACAATTGACAGTGCAAGAGATGCACATCCGTATAATAAATTTGCACAGTCGTGCCATTTATTCAGCACAATCAGATGTACAAAATAACACCTAGATGTGTGTTTGTTTTCTTTAATCAGCCAATGAAGAGAACAATGGCTCAGTGTGAGACATCTGAGCATACAGGAGCGCCTGCGGCACAGTCCTACTTGTAATTATCACACCACCAATCAGCAAACACACACAAGACAAACACAGGAACAAAGAAGAAATCGAGGGGGAAACAAGCAAGTAAATAACTTCAGAAAAAAGACAATGCACCGTGACAGCATGTAACACCCTCTGTCTGCGAACAATCAGGGAAGCTTTGGTGCTGTTGTCTGTTGCTCACATTGATCAGACAGGAGATATAAAACAGGGGTGAGAGAGCAGGGCTATGCAGACACGTGTGTTTGTCTCCTGACTGCTTTGGAAAGTTAGTTAAATGACAGTTACTTTTAGCAATAGCTTCCTCGTAATGATTGTGCAGAAAGATATATTCAAGCTAAGGAATACACTAAAATAGTCACCAAAAATGATCAAATCATATTCTAACACCACCACCAACAACTAAAACAGAAAAACATAACGCTCAAGACGCCCACTGACAAAAAAAAAAAGTATTTTTCTTAGTATGGTGAGAAATGTGTTTAGCATAACTAAAGGCACAAATAATGACTAGTGCAACTGGTATCTGAGGGCATATGACTGGGGCGTGAAACAAGGTATTTATTACTGAAAGACCAGGCCAGCCTGAGCATTTTGCCTTGGGGAAAAAAACATGTCACATTAAAAAATGGAACGACAGACCCTAGCATAAGCAATTATGCAAAAATGCAGAGGAATTCAAATGGTTACGCTTCTGCTTTCAGATGAAAGAGAGCAAGTCCTCCACAAGTTCTAGAAAGCAACAGGTGCTTATGGGAAGAAAAATCTAATTAGTGCAAATGTGACTGATCCTGCATGTTTTTCAAAATACACTACACTGGTTGTAATGGATTTACTAGTGCCTAAACGTAGGTTATTAAAAGTGAAATTTAAATACTCGTCACTGTACAGTTTTTCACCTTGCTGCAACAGAAATGATTACGCAGTGCTAATCAACTCGTTTAATTGTTGGGTAGATAACATGTTCATTCAGTTGAGACAATTACTTCATCAAGACTTTGCTGATCTCTACCTCCCAAACTAGATGAGCTGGTGAAACCACACCATCAATTGCAAAGTGAAGATATAGCCATTCTTCTGAGGGTCTTTTCGTCTGCAGGTTAATTGAAATGTCTCAATCCATTCTCTGACAGCAGCAGACACCACTCATCGCCGTATTATAGAAAACTGATCTTCTGATGGTAAGATCCTTGCAATCAACACCACCTCCCACACATGCAAATGCAGTAAACAGATGATGCAGCATACCATACAAGGGTTAAGGTAGTGAAGACAACATGTGAGGAGAAAGTACGACCAGGTACAGCAATGGCAAGAGTCAGAGCAAAGTATAGGCAAAGCCTGGCCTCAAATAACACAGTACATCCACAACTACAATTACAGTAGTCACTTCAGTAATGCTAGGCTATAGCTGTGGGCATGCACAAATCAGATTTTGTTTGCACTGATTTCATATCTGCCAAACCACTTGGCGAGGAGGCCAAGCTTACATTGTTATTGGAATTGCTTGAGCCTGGACACAATCAGACATCTCTAAACCCAGAAGGAAGATAAGAGGAGAAGAACCAGCTTACATATCCGGTAAGATCCTGGGGTATTATCCTGGTGTACAGCACGCACGCATTTAGCGCTGGTCTGCTACAATAATCTTGTTCAGCTACTGTAGATGGATGATGATGAAAAAAGTTTGAGACTGTTATTGCTTTGGCTAATAATTTGTCTAATAATATTGCCAAATTCACCAGAATGGCAGTGTTTGCTAATAAAAACGTACTTTTCTGAGACGCATATTTGCCAACAAGCATATTAAATTGTACGATATTTTTGGCTGGAGCATGATTTTTTCTCAGGGCAAAATCTTAAAATACACAGTCTGTGAATAGCTGGGTCTAGAGAGATGGGCATGGTTAAAAATGGAGTGTTAATGAATGTTTTAATGTTGTTACTTATTAACACTTACTTGTATTGCTTACTTATTATGCATTAGGCTACAGGGTGTTTTAATTAAGAGAAACACAGCTAGTTAGTTTGTGTGTGTGTTACAGACTTAAGCTCAAACTAGATGGCCAAAGAGCTAATGATTTGCTGTGAAACAAAACTTGGCTATCTGTTACCTGCTGCACAAATCATTACTGAAAATGTGCGCATGTGCAATTTTAAAGTGCATGCTGTGTGTGTGAGCAAAGATTAGCAGTGTAGTTAGCTAGCCAGTGGCTCCGAATGTATGCATCAGATCACAGCACATTAATTGCTGTTAGATTGTGTGTACCGACATGTATTACATTGTACATTAGGGCTGCACAATTAATTGAAAACCTGTGGAAATGCAATATGGCCAAGTTCAATATCCAAATCACAAGAGTTCTAATGTATGACAAAACAGCATCATAATTAAGTACTGTAGAGCTGCAGAGATGTCCTGGACAACAAATCTTGTTCTCCAGATGTAAAAAAGCATGTTTGTTTGGTAAAGACCCAACAAATTTCATATAATCATGACTTTAGAATTTTTTTTTTTTTTTTTACAGTGAAAATTAAATTTCTGATGCAAAAATGATCATTCCCACAAATTGTGAATCTTATCGCAATTGCAATATTTGTCAAAATACAACCCCAATTCCAAAAAAACTGGACAGACTGGATGTAAAATGTGAATAAAAACAGAAAAAGACGTCTGGATGGCAGCATATGTCGCTCCAAAACCGGCATGTACCTTCAGCATCAATGGCAACTTTACAGATATGCAAGTTACCCATGCCATGGCATCAACAGCACCCCATACCATCACAGATTTTTTTTTTAACTTTGGGGCTGCATGGTCCTTCTCTTCTTTAACCCCAGAGGACTGTGGTTCATGATTTACAAAAACAATTCCAAATGTGGATTCCACTGAACATTTTTCCACTTTGCACCAGTTGATCTCAGATGAGCTCTAAGTTGGTGTTGTGTCTGGATGTTGTTAATATCAGGCTTTCACTTTGCATGGTAGAGGCTTAATTTGCATTTGTAGATGCAGTGACGAATTGTGTTTAGTGACGGTAATCACAATCCGATTTTCTTTTTTAATCTTATTGTGCAGCCCTAATGTACATATATTTTATTTTTACATGGATATCAGCTCCTGCCACTAACAATGAAATCCTATACATTACAGACCACAAACCATGTACATTTGATCGCTTAAATGACTGTGAAACTTTGTATTAAATATAGTTTTTAAGATGATAAATACTTTAAAGGCTAAGTTATAGTGAGTGTGACACTTGCCAATGTGGATGCAGGCTTACTGCTAGATTACAAACTTCACAGCGTGTGAATAACTTTGATCATTACAAAATGACAGGAGAAGATTATGAAATGATGTAAGCACTGATACTGTTTTTGAATACAGACTGTGTTTTCACTGAATATGACGTTGCAGGCTTTACAAATGTCATCTCTCTTTCTCCCTCTCCGTCTAATTAAAAGATTAGCTACAAATACCCATTTCTGAATGGAAGTGGGTTGTGAAAACCAAGGTCTAACTATAATACTCTGAGTTACACAAACAGGCACACACAGCCTGACATACAGGTATACCTGGAACACAACCAGTGCAATCAACACAGACACCTAGTGGAACAGGCTGCTGTGTGGTGCTGGATGGCGACTACTAATGGTTCATTGCCATAGGTGGGTGGAGGAGAAGAAAGAGAGAGATGATCTTTGTAGAGCTTGTGTTTTCTACTCAGCGTGTACACAGAGCACTGCTGTGAATAAAACAGAGGAGAGGAAAACAAAGTCAGAAAAAAAAGAGAGTTACGAAAAAGAATGACCTTTTTTGCCCTCTTACATCACCAATACATATCAACTTTAATTTTTGCACGCATTCACTCACACATACGTCCTACTATATACGGCAATTTTTCCGTTCACCATAGCAACAAGAGCAAGACACCTGGCGCCTAGTACACAGCTCTAGCTTACAAATCCTTTATACAACTACCTGGATCTCATTATAACCTGATTAGTTGGCCTGTTTGAGAACAGCTGTACACATGCAGTATTAGTAAAATGGCCCCAAGACAGAGACAGGCATATACACAGACATACATCATGCTAATGTCTCCTCCACTCTCGCTCTTGTTTCAAAATCCTGGTGGCATTTCATACAGGAGGATTGTGACAAATCCTGACAACATCTCCCTTGTTACTTCTCCTCCTCCCTCCCTTTCTCACCCCCTTTCTCTCATGCAGAAGACATTTCAGTTGCGGACAAAGCACCTTTGTGTCAGGGGCTCTGACATTTGTGTATACTGGGGACAAGGAGCAGAACATTAAGTCTTCATCTGTCACTGGAGTGGAAATGGGAAGTAAGGAACTGGTTGTAGGGCTGTGCACTGATTGTTCTATATTACACGCAGAATTTGTAAATTTTAAATTTACAAGAGCTGTGATTTGAATTATGGCCTGTATTATCAACGATTTGTTAAGAAGTGGGTGTTTTAGCCAGGGACTGCTGATTCCTTTCGCTTAGCTGACAAGTGTAACTGGCAAATCTAATGTGATTTCAGCCAGCTCTTACCAGTGACAGTGGCAGAGGTGGGAAAAGTACAAACATTCTTACTCAAGCCAATGTACAGATAGACGCGGTAAAAGTAGGAGCACTGATTCAACTTCTTTAGTCAAGTTAAAGTGAAAAGTACAGGCTCTGAAATGGACTTCAAGTATGAAAGTAAAAAGCAGCCCTCTGTGGGACATTCCTTCTGCCTGTTTCTGTGCAAAGCTGACTGGACCTCACCTTTTCTCCACAGTCAAGTCTCCCTCTCTGGGCTATTTTGTGTTATGTCTCTTTGGTCTTGTTACGTCTTTTTCATTTTTTTTCAGTAAAGTACATATACCTAAAAAACTTAAATACAGTAACAAATTATTCATACTTAGTTACGTCAAACCTCTGGACAGCGGTGAGGGTATCAAGGAGGAAGGGAGACATACAGCATGTACTGAATGAACACAGTCTTTGTAGTGTATAGAAAGAGAGCAAGAGGACACAATGAGGATTAAATGAACAAGCAAAAAGGGAAAGCATGGCTGAAGGAAAGATGGAAACAGATGACTGGGGGAGGAAAGTTAGAAGGAAAAAGCGTGCAGCCACAAAAGGCACAAGGAAAAGGAGAAAAGGAGAGTGGGATTTATTTTCACCTGTCAACAGCACTTATGGCCATAAACACATACAAAGCTTCTGCCTTCAGGGCATTGGGACAATATTGGTCGGTGTGTGTGTGTGTGTGTGTGTGTGTGTGTGTGTTTGTGTGTGATGGATGATTCTTCACATTTATGTAGTTTGTCATCAGGGTGTTGACCATGTCAGGACCTGGGATGAATCTAATCCTCCTTGAGAAATCACAAACTTGTGGCCACCACTACAGTGCTTGTCACTGTAACATTGGTGCAAGGGTAACTGCTGGTAGTGGCGTTCTGAGCACCCTTTCACAAACAGTCGAAGTCAGGGTCAGTATCGTAGCTCTTGTGCCATGGTGTAAACTTGAAAACACTATATATTGTTACCATTCCCATATCTTATATTTTCCCATACTAGGTTGCTAGTTTCTGTATTTCCCCTTGTCTAAATTGTTCATATGTTTCTATATTCCTTGTTTATATTGCTTGCTCGCTATTTATTGTCTTTATTACTGATGCTTCTTTATTTTTTGGCCATCCACTTTGCTGCTGTAATACTGGAAATTTCCCCACTGTGGAACTAATAAAGGAATATCTTATCTTATCTTATGATTTCCAACTAACTAGCTGCTCTTCCAACAACCTATACAATTATCTTAATTTTTTAAAGGAAATATCCAGCAATCATAGCACCACTTTTCAACTTCATGTGTTGGTTCATGAAGATATCACAGGTGTTTCCTAATAATAAACATCTCTTATCACACTATTGCAACATCTTGAATGAAAAGAAAATATAGAAGATGAAAGAGACTGAAAGGAAAAATGAGCCTTTTTCAACTGTGGATGAAAGGAAGCAGGGGAAAATAACACGGCAAAGGGACTTAATTCATCACCTTTATGAAAGCTTTTCTGTGATGGCTTAGTGTCCTAACTTTGCTCAGGCTTATTAAATACCAGTGGTGGAAAAAGTATTCAGGTCCTTTAAGTAGGAGTACTAATAACACACTATTAAAACTCTGTTAGTAAGAGTCCTGCATCAAAAATGTTACTTCAGTTAAAGTATGTATTTCACTAAAATGTACTTAAAGTAGTAAAAGACTCGATGCAGAAAAACAACACTTGTGACCATTAAACTATTATATCATAAGATTATAATTACTTATGTATTAATGCAAAAGCAGGATATTGCATTTGATTTTGAGTGGGTTCAGGTGGAGCTAATTTATTCTGTATATGATTACTAAAATTATTTTCATTATGGAAGAATCTGCTTATTATTGCCTTGATTAACTTATTGGTTGGTTTGTAAAAGTTCAGAAAATAGTGAGAAAGCCAGTATCATAGCAAGTCATTCTTTGCCAGTGGTTGTTTTGTCCAACCAATAGCACACAATTCCACAGTATAACTCATATTAATTAATTGATTTATTAATTAAAAGGAAAAGTAGGAAATCTGCATTTCAAAAGCTTAACCATGTAATAGTTTCGCATGAAGAACAACTTAGATGATCTGAAGAGTACAGCCTGACTTAAACTGGATTTTTGGGGCTGACGGCAATACCGATCAGGAAGTTAAAAAAAATTCCTATATCGATATCGAAAACACAAATAGCACAACTTTAATCGAGAAAAAGGATCAAGTATACATTACATCCAGCCTATAAACCTAAACAAAGAGAAAAAATAAAAAAACGTTTTGTAGAATAATATTGGACAACATACACGATACATAATCGATAATGCCGATACATACCGATACAGTTGTGTTAGGCTAACTGCCAGTTAGTTTTCTGTTAATTGACCCTTTATCCTTTTAGCTGTACTTGTACACTGTATATACTGTTGGTAACTTTAATCTATGATACAACATATTAACCTTTTTATAAACTTCTTCTATAGTTATAATGCAAAAAAATATATAAAGGAACTAGTTGCCAAGTAATTGTAAATATGTAAAAACTACAATATTTCCCGAGCAGAATAAGTGGCATGAAAAGAAAAGAACAAGTATCCCACCTTTGTAATTAAGAACAGTTCTTGGGTAAATGTACTGAGTTACATGCAACCACTGTTAGATACCAACAGTCAAATATACTCTGAATAGAGTGTCTGTGTGGTTAGTGGCCCGGACATAAAAAAAGGTGATGACTTTACGTGACGATGCTGGAGCCTCCAGGGTCTCCTATTATTCTCTTGTACTTTCTACTGGACTCTACACAAAAATGGCCACTAACATTTGAAAACTGCAAAGTTGTCTTCCCTTCACAATGTGGCCAATTAAGGGTAGCAGGGAAACATGAGAGTCTCTGTCAAGAGAGCTGTAACTGTGTGTGTTTGTGTGTGTGTCTGTGTCTGTGGTGTGTGTGGCTTGTGTGAGTAAGAGAGAGAGAGAGAGAGAGAGAGAGAGAGAGAGAGAGAGAGAGAGAGAGAGAGAGAGAGAGAGAGAGAGAGAGAGAGAGAGAGAGAGAGAGAGAGAGAGAGAATTTTGCCGATTACAAACATGGTTGTGAAAATGAAACTGAAACCGCAGGTGTTTTATATCATTTGTCATCTGCAGTTGCAAGTAAAACATGCATTTATGCTGTGAGTAATGAACTATATGCAAATCCTGAGTCAGTTTAGAGTTACTCTCTGATTGGGATGAAAGCTGCTGTTAAGCAGTAATAAATTAAGACTCTAAATCCACCTCAGAAAAGAACTCTTTTTGCTCACATGACTACTTTAACAGTCATAAAAAAGATCCAGAGTTGTGAGAAGGGTGTGTACAGCATCCAAAACACAAGTGTATGAGTTATGACACAGCTACAACCAACAGTTATATTTTCAATTATCATAATTAATTAAATGTGAGAAATTAGTTTCTTAATTGGAGTTGCTTACAAAAGTCAGAAAACAGTGAAAAAAGCGATGCATGTAAAGTGTTCTGATCAACAGTTCAAAGCTTAAAGGTCGAATCAGTAGTTTGTTCAAGCTGTAAACACACAGAAAGATACTTGATTATAGAGCTGCAATGTTTAAATGATTTTTAATCAACTATTAAATTTATTGTGAACTATTTTGATAATTGATAAATCAGTTTGAGTTATTTTTTAAAATAAAAAACAGACACCACCACACACTTTTAGTGGGTCAAGTGACGGCTGACAGGGATTATGTTTATATAAGTCTATACATTATTTTTTAAGAAATTGCACATATTAAGCCTTTAAAGATATTCAATTTACAATAACATAAAAAGAAGAAAAGCTGCAAATTACTCATATTTGAGTAGAAAAACTGCTCCCATACAAAGTGCATTTCTTACAGTATGTTAGTGACCCTACTGAGAAAATGTGGGTTAAATAATGTGATGCATATTATGTACTGCATGTACTGTATGTCCACTGATAATTCTGGTGTTCCACTGAGCCTGTGTGTGGGCAGCTGCTTGTATGTCCGAATGATTAACTGAGTGACCCAAACAGAAGGAGAAAATGCTGCAAAAGGGAGAGAAGGAGAGAGAGAAGGAAAGAGTGAGAGAGCAATGCCTCAGATGCATGCATATAGCCTGCCAGTTTGGCTCTGGCGGACAGTGACCTTGTTTGCATGATTAGTAGAACCACTGGGGCGTGATTGGCCCTGTTACATTATTCTCCCTCTCTCCTCTTCCTTCCTGTCATCTCTTATTTATCAATCTTGACTCTCCTTCATTCCCCTTTTCCTCCTTTTGCCTTAATGTTGGAAAGCGGTTTGACCAACAGTTCAATTTATTTAACATACTGCATGAAAACATATTTCTGTCTTTTTTTTCTAAGCAAATGTGTTTACATTACTACATAATCCAATCCAGAAAAAAGGAGTTTTGATAGTATTTTAGACATTCTGGGCATCATGACAAAAAGTCTTCTGACAGGTAAAGCCTAAAGATTAAGAAACATTTAACTATGTGTATGTATATAATATATATACAATTAGAGCTGCAACGATTAATTGATTATTAATTTAATCGCCAACTATTTTGATAATCAATTAAAAAAAGTCCAAATTAAAATTCCAGCTCCTTAAATGTAAATATTTTCTGGTTTCTTCACTCCTCTGTGATAGTAAACTGAATATCTTTGGGTTGTGGCAAAAACAACTGACATTATCATCTTAGACTCTGGGAAACAATGATCGATATTTTTCACCATTTTCTGACATTTTATAGACCACACAACTAATCGACTGATTGAGAAAACAATCAACAGATTCATTGATGATGAAAATAATCATTAGTTACAGCCCTACACAAAATAAATTATTATTTGAAAATTACCAATGATTTTACAAATTTTTTAGTCAGAAGTTGATACATGCTTCGCTCTGAACTAATCAGTCAGTGGACTCGTTTGAAGATGGGGATGGGGAGTCAAGGGGACTAATGTTAATGTCTGTTAACGTTCATTTTACAAACATTAGGCTATAATACTCGTTAAGCATGTGACAATTAGTGGCTACTGGGTCAGCTGAGTCAACCTGCAGTATACAAGCAATATATCATCTTACATGTTAAGTTTCTTGTTTTATTGGTATCAAACTGTAGTTGTAAAGAGGCCAGTTTTCCAGCTGTTCATAACAGACTAAGAATCAATCCCATTTTAATTGTGCAGCGTTTCACTTGATGTTGCTCAGTAAGAATTGAGAATCTCAACAAATGACACTGGTGTCTCAAAACCATACTGACAGGTAAGTGGCAGTGGAGAAAACAACAAATCAGCTAGAGCAGTGTGGCCATCCAGGGCACATTTCATTTGTTGAGGGACAAGACCAAACTGAGGGGGCACGGTGACCATGACCTTCATGAAAATCCAGCCCTGACTGCTTTGAATCTTTGCATGTATCATCACAATACAGTGTTTTGAGAATCGATCACATCATCTCAAAACATAATACCGCAATACACGAATGTGTTGTGTTTTTCTTGTACCCCCATAACTGTCTGTGAACCAAAAAAAGGAAAAATAAATAACTAATTTTGCAGGTCAAATTTGGAAACAAAAGTTTATTATTTATTATTTATTATTTATAAATTTAATGCAATATTTTTTGGGAAAAGGTCACAATGTTACATGAAATTCAAGAATATGCTATTAGGAGGAACATGTTGAATGTAAAGTCTTGATTACATCAAAATGAGGGAAGTCCAGGATCTACCTGAATTATGAATTAGAATAAGTTTCATCAATAAGTAAATACTTAAACTGCTACTTCAACATCTCTACGTCATGAGTAGAGATCATCATTTATATACTCAATTTACCGTGCTTGATTTCTTACAGTAAATCATAAAAGATGATGTTGAGTATCTTGGTATCTGAAGTGATATGAGAACATGTTTTACTATCAAGTTATTATAAATGAAAATCAAATACAAGATGCCTGACTGGCATGTTGTAGAGGAGAGCAGCGGCTGGAGGCTTAGAGTGGTCTGAGTTCCTGCCAGTCAGCCGTGCCAACAAGCAAAAAGCCAACAAAACACAAGTTAATGGTGTCAAAAAAGGGTTAAAGCTCACTGACGTACAGGAGAGGGAGGGAGAGAGCTGTGAACTGACTGCTCCGTCTCCACAATCCAACACCTCATTCTTTGTGTGTATAACTGCTTTTTTGATGACTTTTTCTAATTATTTCACTTTTTTTTCCTCTCGTAATATCACAACTTTATTCTCAATACATAACAACTCTTTCATTTTCTTGCAGTTACAACTTTATCTTTGTCTTGGTTATACAACTTTTATCTCAAAATATTATGGCTTCACCATAAAAATTTCTTCGTATTGTTTGTTTTTCAACAGTGGCCCTAATATTCAACATCTTTTACCATGTGAGGGCTAATCATTTGATTGAAAGGAAGGTTAGGAAGGTTAGAAAGGAAACCTATTTGGGTAAATAGAACATTTCTTCTCATTTCCACTCAGTCATTGTATATTGAGTTTTTATGTTCTGAAAAGCGTCGACATCCTGGAATTGAAATGGAACGGCTCTGACCCTGAGGTAATGATTTGAGATGGGTTGACATAGAGACAGAGTCAGGTGAAGACATTTGAATGACAGGGGCAAAATGGTGCTTGACGGCCAACCAGTTAGGGAGTGGTTTCAACTGTCATCTCTGTCAAAATGGGAATAGGAGTGGGATGGAGGGAAAAGTGTGTGTGCGAGAGAGAGAGAAAGAAAGAAGTGTCTGTCTGTGTCTGTGTGTGTGTGTAAAAGAGGGGAGACACAGAGGGTGACAGAGAGAGGGACTGCTGATGCATTCATGAAACGCATCAGTGCTGTGGTGAACAACAACACTGTGGAGGCCCGTGTTCCTGAGCCTACATTGTACATCATGAGAATTTGGTGGAGGCAGAAAAAGGCTGTGAAATATATCATCCTTTGAGATAACAAGAGGTTGATACAATTTAGATGGACAACAGAGTTCCCTGAAAGCATCCAAGGGTAGAAACAATTGTTTGTTTTAAAATGTGTCCTTGTGAGCTGTTGTGGACATAGTGCGGAGAGGCCAGTGGGTTGTACTGTCCTGGTGGCCTTTGCCCTCCTCTTTTCTTTTTTTTTTTTTTTTTTAAAGTTATTTTTTTTGGCATTTTTGCCTTTATTGGACAGGACAGCCAGAGAGTGGACAGGAGACAGGGGGCAGAGAGAGAGGGGATGACACGCAGCAAATGGCCGAAGGCAGGAGTCGAACCAGCACCGCTGCAGAGGACTAATAGCCTCCATACATGGGTCGGACGCTCTACCAGCTGAAACATCCATCTGCCCTCCTCTTTTCTTCCCTGAATCTTTGTACTGTGTGTCAAAAAATCAACACCAACTCATTCACACATTAAAACATTCAGACACACGATGATGCAGAACAGTGAAAGCTTGCATTTCACTGCTTTGTTAAAATAAAAATGAAAAAAAAAAAAAATTAGGTTCGATATTTTTTCAAAACAAAATCACAGTCAACAATCTCACTTAATGATGCAGTAAGAGATGTTAGTCACGAAGTGGCTGAGTGAAGCAGGGTGAAAAAGACACAACAATGTGTCAGACTTTGAAGTGAAAAGTGGACAGGGCTAATGAACACGGCTCAATGTGTCTTATTCATTTGATGATACTTGAGGTAGGACTGGCTGCACAGTGTGATGCATTAACATTAAAATAGAGAAAAGCCACTCTGAAGCTTCAAGGCTGGAAATTGATTGTCAATACTTTTTTTTTTTCTGCACAAGCAAATGTATCCCTAGCACAGAGTATCAAAACTGTCAGGCACAGGAAGATGGCAATGAATGCTAGGTAGACTGGTGGTATAGAGGTATTAGGGTATACCAGGGGATTTTCAACTTCCAAAATACTGACGCCTCTATTTCTATTAAACTGATGCAGAGATGCTGTATTGAGGAGATGTGCTGTGGTGTGCAGCATGTGTCACCAGAAGTCAGTCCCTCTGCTAGTGCACAAGGCAGCGCAGCCGAGAAACATGGCATCTACTGTAGGTAATAAGGTAATACATTGACTATTTATACATACCCCATACAAGCCCAATTCAAATAATTCATAATATCTCTTTGGAACTATCCTGTCAGAAATGGCTGTCTGAAAGCGAGGCACAGTGGTGAAAATATTCTCAATATAGCATACACTTTAGATGAGGTATTGATACTGATATTAAGTTAAGTTATGTTGCTTTATTGTGGTGCTCTTAGCTGCCATATTTAAGTATCTGTCACTTTTTGTGGAAGGCTATGTATTTATGTTTATTAATTTGCAGATTTATACATATAAGCTCATTCCGAAATAAATTCTAATTCTAAATGTTAGTTCTAAATTCTTTTGGGTAGAATTCTTATTTTATTTTTGCCGTTGACCCTGTCCAAAACAGCATTAGGCTAAGGCTAAGCTAGCAAACACTTCAGACTACTGATTGTTGTAGTGTAGCGCTGTGAGCGTACAGCTTTAGTTGAACGAACGTGAGGGAGAGCGTGTGGCAGGCTTATTATTATACTGTCTTTGATGGCAGAGAGTGATGGTGAATGTGCAGTGAGCAGAGCAGAAGGCGAGCAGTGAAGCTGTTATGGTGGTAGTATATGTATAGTGTAGGTTTGAGATTGTCAGTGAATAAAGGCTGCAGCCTCTCAGGACCAAAGCAGAGCTGAACTAGTGGAGTATAACTGAACTGAGTACACAAGTTTTACACAAACACCATCACAATACTTATACCTCGTAAAATGCCAGGACGGTATAAAAAAAATACATACCGCCTGACTGCTGCTACTACTACTACTACTACTACTGCTGCTGCTAGAACAGAATGTAAGTCTTGTTTACTTAATATTTGATTAGATCTTTTTTGACCTAAATGATAATTTTGTTTATTTTACACCAATATGTTTAGCATGGATAACAGTAGGTTAAGACAAAATTACACGCATGCATTTGAGAAGTTCGCCTCACTGTTTTAAACAGAAAAAAACACATAATTTTTCCCAAGGTAGATATTAAAAAGCATTGTTTTGGTGTCAGTACTGAAACTCTAACTGTAACTGATCATTTTTCATGACACCAAGTCCAAATGGATTTTTATGTAACCAAAAAATCAACATTTTAAGTTAATGTGTTCAATGACAATGTGAAAACAATGTGACAATGTGAAAGAGGATCCCTTATTGAAGAACCAACAGAAAATCTTTACCTGAATCTGCAGCATACAGTATCTCTGCTTTACAGAGCTTTACAGCCATACTCAACTCATTGTTTAACTGTCCAGCTTCTGTTTTACTGTTTTGGTTCAAGTCCACTGCTCTCATGGCACTGTTTTTAAAAGCAGCAAGCAGATGTTTTCTCTGAAAAAGCTCTATACACCCACTGTACACAACACTACTCAGCACCACACAGCAGACAGACACAGTTAGCATCTAGCTAGTGAACACAGTGGAGGACTTAGCAACAAACGAGCCAGATATTTCCCTCAGGAGTTGGCAGAGACCATAAACAGAGCTAAAAGATATATATTGGTCTTGCATTTGCCAAGTGGCCAGAAGCACAACTCCAAATGAATGATAATGTTGCTCCATAGCTGTATGATGTGTAAATAAGCTACTGTTGGCTAAAAAGTTTGCCAAATCAACTTAAAAATGTGCTGATGTGTCAATATTGCCTTCACAACTTGTTTCTGCTGCCCCAAGTGGCCAGACAAATCAGTTTTTCCAGGTGAAACTGTTGAGTAGTTTTGATTTGACCACTCTATCATGATTAGGAGTGGGTATTGTTAGGATTTTAAGAAAAGCAATGTGAAAAAAGACATGCACATTCCTGAGCCCAGTGGGTTGGGTGCTGGATCACAAAGTATCAAACATGAAAGGAAAGGAAAAATTCTGCACACCAAAAGAGCTCCCGAGCTCTCAGCTCTCCTCAGACTGTTACTCATTCATAGAGTCATCATCTTAAATACCCATAATGTGTCTCATTACACCACGTGGTAAACATATAATAACAAAATACAAATCAAAAGTTTCACCAGTCTTTCTCTCAGCCAAATCAGATTATTCGCAAGTTTGTTTCATGCCTTCTCAAGAGACACAGAGATAAATCAATCAGAGGAAACCACTATGCCTTGGTTTTCTTCTGCTCCCCTTTTATTTCGCAGGCAGGAAGCTATGAATGAAAATGAAAACACCACCGAAGAGTCAGTCCCAAAACGGGTCCTGCGACTGAATTATTAAAGACTATAGTATTGATAAGCACCGCCATTATTGGTACTTTTTAAGGTTTGGTGCAATTCATTCTGTCTGTCATCAACCACTGTTTTATACAACTGCACCGCATTAGCTCAGCTAATAGTGAATTGAAACAAGCCAAAAAGTAAGCTTTCTATATGTTCAGACCTGCAGGCAGTGAATCACCTGAGAGGGAGGAGGACTGAGGACAGGATGAAGATACTAACTGATGTCTGTGTTCTTCATTCTTTATAAACTTTATTCAGTGTTTTGATGTCAGGAATATGTTTTTTTTAAATGCAGCAAAGAAGTGTGGTGCATCTGACTTTTTTAAATTAAAATTTTAGATTTGATTCCAGTGAGATATTGAGTTTATATAGTGACTGTGCTGTTGTAAACAGAGTTCACACAGATTGCACACACACATTAAAATCTGTTCAAAAAGGTACTTTGGCCTAAATGGACTGTTACTCTTGTTTCTTTTTGGGCTATATTTTTAAATAGGTAAATCAGTTTGGTTGCTTACTGTTCAGCAACTTACAAAATGGTTTTAAAACCAACATGAAAAAGAAGTGTGATCCTGGCATTAAACAAAATCACGATATGATCTTTTTGCCCATGCTATGTCCATCTTATCTCTCTATTTTCTCTCTATGTCACTTTGCTATTAACCAGTGACTCAACCTGTCTCCATCCCATTAAGCTTCATGGATCAATGACTTCTACAAGATTCGTGACAACCAAGCTGTCTAAAACCCTCTGCTCTTGGCTAATAAATGGCACAATTTCTACCTGGATATCATTCATCATGACGCACCATCAGTGTCTGTTCATGCTGGTGTTGATCTGGAGCACATATCAGCGGACTGTAGAGGGTCGCACACATGAATGTTTCGATAAACAACAGATATTAAATAATTTAATAATGCAGGCATTGCCCATTTCCCCGTGAGTCCAGGTTTGCCCCCGGCCAGTCCACATTTTGGTAGCAAACACGCTTCTAGTTCATCAGTCACCAAAATAAGAAGATAATTTTTTTTAACAGATGACACATACAATGGTACATTTGTTACTGGTTTGAATGGTGCTCACAACAGAAATGAACTGCTACAGAGTTCACTCAACAGCAGCCCGAGACCACCCTTTCCAGGCTGACCAGGGAGCAATTGTTGTTCGGCTGAACCATGTTTGAGTCCGGCATTTATACTAACCCAAACCCAATGCCAGTGCTCTATCTTTTTTTTTTTTTTTTTTCATTTTAAATGCTTCCAGGATTCCCCTGGTAACCCTGTGTTAAATGTCACAGTGCTGTAAACTGTGGGTTATTCCCTCAGGCAAAGTCTGAAGAAATGCGGAGTCACAAATAGTGTGCATAAAAGGCACAAAAGTCTGCGAGAGAGCCCTCACGCACTTTGACAATAGCACAGCTCAAAGCCCTTGCAGATTTAGCAGGAACGCGTCTTAAAGTTCCTGATTGTGGACACTGGGATTGGGCCATATATATTATATACAGTGCATATTAAATAGGTCTATTTTATATACAGTTTATAAATACATGTACATATAGTATGTATACATATATATGTACTTACTGTACACACGTACACATATATACTCATGCACACACACACACGCACACACACGAGTATCCCTGTGTCCAGACAGCCAGTCGTGTGCCAAATGTTTAATGAACATCGGCTGGCAGACTATCATAAGCAAACTCTGGCCCACACCACTGTTTGATGATTAGCTAGAATCCAGAGGGACACACACACACAAATACACACTAGGCTGTATCAATGGCTGTATAGAAACAAGATCGTGCATTCAGTATATGCAGAGCTAATAATGGATATATTCCCAAACCACAGCGGTGAATAAAAGACATTTCTGTTTCTCTAATTTTCCCTTTAAAACCAACCTTATTACACTTACTTCTTTACGTCTTAACATCTGTTTATTTCTCTTTTCTCATCATTGTTGTCTCTCATAGCTCAATTTTTCTCTTTCTCCTGACCCTAACATTTTCAAATTTCTTTTCATATTTCCTTCTTTCTCCCTCTGAAGACTATGTCTGCCTTCCCCCTCCATTGTCATTATTTTTCTTGTGACAGACAGCTACTAGTCAACTGTGACAGCCAAACAAAGAGGCTTTATTTTTCAGCAAAGAAAAAGTAATCTCTTTTGCAGTAAGAAATGATAACAGGAAAAGGGGACTCTCACATACAAATAGGACTGAGTTACACAAGGGTCCATTTAAGCTCTTTAAACACATTGATTTGTAATTCATATAAGCACTAAGTCAACTTCACAGGCTATATACCATCATGTCTTAGTATTAATTTAGGCTAACTGTAGTTCAAATGAGACCAAGAGTCCACAGCCGTGCAAGCAGCTCTGTGAGGCTGTATTTGCTAATGTCAGCGTGCTAACTTGCTCATAATGACAACCCTAACATGCTGATATTAAGCTGATATAATGACAACCATGTTCACCGACTTTAATTAGCACATTTGTATATTAGCACTAATCACAAACTGTAGCTGATAACGATGGGAATGAATGATGACAATGTCATTAATTATGCAGGTATTTGGTCATGAAACCAAAATACTGGACAAATTAAAACTTTGACCTGATAATGGGCGAGAGGAAAAGTCAGGGGATCAGCAAAGTTTTTACTATTCAAGTTGAGGGGACATGAATAACCGTAAGGTTGATATAAAAATTCTCAAACCGTTTTGATATTAAGCCAAATACTGGACCTTTGACAAGTACTTTTCCACTACAATCCTGCTGCACATGACTCAGCCGCTGCAGGGTGAAAGTTACTGAGAGCACCTGAACAAGGCTGGTATGAGAGGATTTGCAAGTGAGTAGGTTTACCACAAAACATTTATTAAGAAGTCAACGGGTTCTGTTCACTGAAACACCAAAGAGGTTTTAATTTGAAGTGGATACAGGAAGTGTTGAGTTTGTATTAACAGCCTAATGCAGAAGCCTTAACAGGACAAATGGGAGCAGATCAAAACAAGGCTTTGTGTGGACCGTTCAGTCTGCTACATTACTGACTGCACTGACACACTATAGCTAGCTAGCTATCTTGCTAACATAGCAAACAATAAGTATCTGGATAAGTTATACTGAAAAGGGAAAGTGATTTGGTCAACAACACTTTCCAACAATGTAGCCCTGTGCCACCGTCTGCTCAGCTGTGATGCATTCTTTGCAACAAGTGCTATAGAGATCGCCCCCATTTCCTGTGATGCCTACCGATTCAGTGCTGGAACACATGAGTAAATAGGAAACTTACATTTGAACAAATATTAATTTGCTGTTTTGTGTTCCAAAATGCAAATGTTACTTTTTGATATTGTTTGTAACGTGTTTGTTCAGAAAATGTTGGTTTATGTTAATAATTGTCATTCAATCATTTTTGTGCTGGTGTTCAGTTGTCACCACGAGTGCGGTGGCTGTTACATTTCATGACCCAAGCTATATTTTACATAGTCATCCCCAATAAGCTAACTGACTGGAGACTGACCTCACCCTAATATCTGTATCAAATTTCGTTGAAATCCATAGAATGAGACATCTCACTCAAAGATGCAAATGGTAACCTCATGACCACCAAGTTATTAGGATTCATCCTCTGGGCACCATGAATGTGTGTTCCAAATTTAATGGCAATCCAATTGTTGACATTTCAGTCTGGACATGGCCATCTCTGCAGTCACATTGCTAGCATGTCTATAACATAATCTAAATGACATCTGACACCAATCTAACATACACCACAAAGCACTGCAGATAAATACAAATGTGTATATTTCAGTAAAAAAAAGTAGTAAACAAGTGTCTCTATCTTTAATGCATTCGCTGCACAAACACAAGTTCACAGAAAACACAGACACACAGTTACATTTTTAAATGCTTACCTAACTGAAACTAAAAGTCAAAAGACTTAAAAGTAAGTAAACATACCAGGGAATTCCCTGCGATAGGCAGGGTTTCATAACAACATGGAGTAGAAGAAATGTGCTTTATGTTGCATCAGATTACTTTTATAAAAATAAAAGCAATATGTGTGTAAAAAAATGGATGAAATGGAAACCTGTGCAGTGTGAAAGTAATTCCCATAGCTACACTTTTAATTCATTCATTTTCCATCATGCATCAGTGCTATATATTGGAGATGCTTTGATGTAAACATGATGAGAATTTTAACAGTGTGTCCTTGCCATTCTCGAACAGTGTGCTGAATGATTTCACCCTGGTTTCAAAATAAAATAAAATGGTACACCAAACAGCTCTGTGGTTGTGTTACATACAAAGATAGGTAAATGATGAAATATGCTGCAAAATATCTTGAACACACGCTTGCTGGGTTTTTCTTGATTTATACTTGTGCTTAACTGTGACTTATTTATTTAAAACTGTGCAAAGCCTTCCTGGTATTTCAGCACAGGAATCTTGGGGAGAAACGTGGTTAACAAATGGAGAAACAAAGACTTGAGGAGGTTGCCAGCTGGGCAGAGCAGATATTGCACTAGATAGATATGGTGTGAATGAGGAGAGATTATGTGGTTAGAGACTCTGCCCGTGTTAGGTAAGTAAACCGTAGCAGCAGGATGCCCTGACTTATTCAGCTTAAGCAGAGCCTCTGCGGGGCTCCTTGTGTTTCTGATTATAATGGTAATACATTTATATTAACCAGTGTTTTCATTAGCAACAAAAAAAGAGGCCCACAATAAACTTATCACACTTCACACAGCAGGAAAGCCTTTATTTCATTTGGGTTTTCTAATGTCTCCATTACTGACTATTTTCTATATTTTTACATCTTCTAGAGCTCTGTTTTAATTTTTCTTAGCTTTAGTATCCTTCAACCCTACCCTTGTTTCTGCTCCACATCCTCATAGTGTACTTGCGCATACACATGCTTCTGTGAAATAAAACCTGACCTCATTCTCAGTCATAAAATGTATATTTAAGTTTTAAATCTATTTGTCTATTATATTGCATTGATTTCTGTGTTGTTTTTTTAGGTTTATTTTTCCCCCTCTGAGTTTCAGATGCTCCTCTTGTTAAAACAGTGTTAGAAGTCACAGCATGCAAACAGATTTTAATGTCTGAATCAATTGTTGCAGACTTTCAAAACCTCATTTGAATAAAAAAAAAAAAACATTCACATTTCAAATCAAACTTTAAAGGGTAAGTGTGAATCACTTTGTGATTACTATGCAAAGTTAGATACTAAAGTTTCACTTTTATAAAACTAAACCAGTCTTACAGTAGGGATTAAAGGCACGATGTTTTAATCATGGAGAAATATGTCAGTCTGGGTATTCAAGTTGATTCAGTATACTTTTAATGAATTAGATGAAAATAAACCCAACATGGGCTGTCCAACTTACTGACAATAAAAGTGTAAAGTAATGGATAAAAGGGAAATGCGTTGGCGTGCCCATGAATTAATAAAGGATTTTTAAATGTATTATTAGAGTGCCTCGGATCATTCCAGAGTGTCATCTATTACTTTACACTTCTATCGTCGGTAAGTTGGACAGTCAGTGTTTGTTTTATTTTCATCTAATTTTTGGCACTATCGTTGAAGAGCACCTAATCTTTTCATCTTTAGCCAATACTGCTTTTTTGACCTAGTGCAGTACTTTTTCTTTATACTTTTAGAGAAGTTTTAGATATCTAAGAAATTAGATACCCATAAGCGTGACTGATCCAATCTAGTACTGGTACTGGGGCTCAATACTGGTACTGGTATTGGTGTACGTAAGGTGTTGGGTATCAGACTCACAAAACTGATCTACATTCCAATCTAAATTCCACAATGCCACATGCTTGCTTTGTATTTTCTTTAAGTAACTGGGGGATAACCAGCCCTCTCCTCTCTTAGTCTGCATTTATATGTAATACAAGGAAAAGCATTCGTTCTACATCAAGATGCTAAGATACATCAGGGTGAAGAAATGTATGAGCTGTCTCTCTCACAGTGTAACAATAAACAACCACAAAAATGATTTTCCAACATAAACCACTATGTTCTGAACAAGCACATTACAAACACTGACAAACAGTTTCATTTCCATTCTGCAACATCAACTAGCAAACTTTAACTTTCAGCAATGCACCATAGGGTGATTATGCAAATGAGGCTGCCTATGAGCTATCAGCTACACATGTGAATGTCACAAACCAGAATCCTACACCAACCCTGAAATGGCTGAAGGACAACATTACACAAGTTACAGTTATACAAACTACACAAGCTTTCCAGGCAGAAGTCCAGTTTCAGCCTCAGTTTATCTTACTCCTCTTCCTAATTATAATAATCATCATAATAATCATACACTTGAAAAAAGAGCACTGGTATCACTATAATATTGGTATCTGCAGATATCCAAATTCGGACATTGTATTCGGATTGGAACTCGGGTTGGGCATTATGTTAAAATTTTCCAAATGGCCATCGTCAACCCATCAACTGGTGATTGGAAATATATTCATTCCCCCTTTCCTCTCAAGTCTTAGCTGGGACATGTGTGCAAGCGGCGAATTCACTACGTTACGTATGCCACGAATGTTCACTTCATCCAATAAACAAAATAAACTCAGGGTGTGAAGAATGTCAATGTCAAGAAATTAAATATTCTCACACCAATTTTTGTTTTAAACAGAGAAATACAACCAAACACCTTCTGAATTCAAGTTTTTCTCTAAAACAAGCTTATTTGTCCCGATAACTCCTTGTAAACACTCCTAATCCAAATTTAACAAAGAAAACATGCAAAACCCTCTTTAATTCACTCAGCTCAGTGCACTCATAGTCCGGCCGAGTGGATGTGTACTGTGTCACTAGATGAGAGTATGTTGCAGTGCAGTGCTGTCACTTTGCAGACCATTACATTAGCCAAATAAAATGACAAATATCACCCCAAAAATCAGCCAGAAAAATCATTGATATGTGATATATTTGTCCTATTGCCCAACTCTAACTGGAATTGAAAAAAGTGGATCAGCGCAACTCTACCCCATGCTATGGCTGCAGTGTTTTCAGTGACACAGAATATATGAAACAGCAGCTCTCAGATCATTGTGCCATAATAACCATTTTGCTCTCTAGGGCTAAGCATTTGAGAGTGACTCTGAACTAATCAGTGGTGTGATAAAGCAAATTGAATATGGTGATTTCTATCTACAAGTCTAAAAAGCATTGGAACTGCATGTTTACCCTGCAAAAAATTCCTCTCTCAATAAACAAGATTAAAATGAACCACTTGTCTTATGCACTTTGCTGGAATTGAAGCTAGGACCTGACCAGCATGCAATTGTGATTTTTGAGCCACAGTTTTTTCTTTGAGGCATATAAAAGAGATGTTCCTCTTTCATTTATGATGGATGCTATAGTGCTGTATGTGAGATATTTCTGGATGCTATAGTATTTGAGATATTTCTCTCAGTCACTCTCACTCTCTTTGCATTTAATGAGCCCTCATGAGAGACTGTTGTCACATAGCCCACACATTGTTTCTCAGACTATGCATATGCATGTGTGAACATATATCACATAGTAGTAATCATATTTAGAAATGGGAAATTATTAAAAATAGCCTTAGATGCAAGCATAATAGTATTTATGCACATGCGGTCACACTACAGCATAAATTATTGGTCGTAACCAGATGTCTGTCGGACACGTGATGGTCTGCTTTTCTTCAATCAGTGAAACTCAAAATGAAAACCTAGTAAGTGATAAAATATATTTAATGCTTTTAAAATCCAATACAAATAAATCAAAGGAGGAGAGACAATACAACACAGTAGATAAAAGCAGCTGCTGATGTCAAAGTGTAGTCACAAAAGAACCAGAGACTACGGAACATTTGCAGGTGTTGCTTTAAGTAGACTTGTGGTCATAGATGAGGTTGTAAAAAAGCTAAATTTAGGCTACTAAGGCACGGTATTGTCTTAACGAGGTACAGCGGAATGAACAATCAGCCTTGACAAAACCAGTAATTGTTGAGGACAAGCAAGAGAAGTAACGAAACAAAAGGAGAAAGCCATTATCCAATTAATCTGCTTTTAGAGAACATTCTCTATTCCTGGCTGGAAAGAGAGGGGGCAGATTGAATTTACATAGTTGTGACATACTGTGGAAAGGTATGCTGTTTGTTAATATTCCTGAACATTAAGTAAGTGCATTACTTTTATGCCTTGGTTGTTTACTCTGCATTGAGAATATGTAATAAACAGTAGCACTAAAGTGCAGTGCTCATGAAATCCAACATTATTTTTTCAGATCTATAAATTGGTGGATTTTGTTTCTATATAAAGAAAGGTAAACAAAAAACAGTGTCTCTAGAGCCACAGTTCAAGCTGTTCAGGAGCTGCACTTCCAAGCCAACTTGTGCCACCTATTGCCAAGTAAAGAAAGGGCAGCAACAGAGGCAACAGATGAAGACGTTGCCAGAAGTGTTGCCACCTACAGGTAGCTTGAGCTATTTGAAACCTGAAGCCACCTGCAGGCAAAAACAGTTACAGCTGGTGTGTGTGACCTGATTTGATTAGTACAAATAGGAAAGAAGAGGGAGGGAAGGCCAAAATGAAACAATGGAAAAAAAAAAAAAAGTAAATTAAATGGTCAGTGTAATAGCTACACCTACAGTATATGAGCGGTCGACACGCCCCATATACGGGGGAAGCAGAGAGGGGCACCAGAACCCAGGTTAAGCCAGTGGTCTCCAAACGGGGGGGGGGGGGGGGTGACCCTGGGAGTCGAGGTGACCAGGGAAGAAATGTTAAGTCAAACAATGTTAAATGGATATGATTTATGTAGGGAAAAATAAAAAAAGAAGAGTATGCTGATGCAATCATGCTGACTTTTATTTCACTAAAATTCAACCTGAATCAGTTGCTTCTCCAACTATCCTATAAAACCACTGAAGCAAGCCAAGGCAGTCTGATGGCAGAATAAAGCAATGAAAATACTGTAAATAAAGTGCACACTTACACTGAAAGATATGTACAGTATACACACACAACACATATATATGTATAGAAATACTTTTTGTTGCTGACTCCATAGAAAGTAGTTCATTGCTTAGCTTCTGAGCTCGTGCCCCTCTCTGCCTCTGCCAGCAGACATCAACTGAAGCCAGTACACTGACAATCAACAAGTACCTCATGACACCACATCTAATATAAATTATCCCTTTAAGTAAACTCTGTCTTTGACACTGAATATTTGAACTATAAATCTGTTGGAGAAATTATTTTACTTAACATCTTTAAACTGTTCCCTCTGGACAAGTGCCGCAGTTAACACCTTGACATAGGGCTGGGCGATATGGCAAAAAATATTATCACAATAATTTTCCCTGTATTGATCAATATCGATATTTATCACGATATATAATTGATAATGCTGTGTGTGAAAAGTATCCTGATAAAGTCTGACACCTGAAGAAACCAAATGATTCATTAGATTAATTTATAATATAGTTTATTAACATAAAATTAGGTAATATAATGTAAAGAAGTGTGCAAACATTTTGTAATAACACTGTAAACATGCAAATATGTTTTGTGCATTGACATTACTTTTGCTTTGTCCAAGAGCAATGGTAATATACAAAAAAGAAAATAAAACAGGTCTCTTACATGAACAACTATTAATTGCTAAGGTAAAATTACAAAGTAAAGTAACTTTACTTTACTATGTACTACTTTGCTGGAGTACCTTACTTAGTACTTTTTGCTGAAGTGCAAAAGTAAAAGTAAAGGAATTCATGTCTGCAGAAACCATGAACGAATGTTGGTCAGTCTTTTAACCAAAATAGTCACCAGAATGCTTAATTAACATATTAAAAATTGCGACATGTTTCTTCTGGGGCAGGATGCACTCAGACCCCCTACAGGGGACTGATTTACCAACATGTCACCTCTAAAACCCTTTTTCTTCTCTAATGAGTTTACAGGTCTGATTTAGTAATCAAAAATACCAATAAGATTACCATTAAAGTACAACAAAAGCAATGAAAATGTTGATTTTTCAAAAAAGGAATCAATAACATGCAAGATTTTTACTTGTAATTAGAGATTTTCACATTGTGGTATTAATGTTTTTACTGAAGTAAAGGATCTGAGTACTTTTTCCATCACAACAGGTCAGTGATCAGTGTTTCAGTGACTCTCTGTGGTTCAGTGAATACAGTGTTTTATTTACGGCGGCTTGTCACTTTAAAATAATCTGAACCACAACATGATTGTCTGTTCTCGGAGCAGCGCACCACTCTTGGTCGTGTCTAGAAGATAACTTTATTTGCACAACTCTTGCGAGATTTCTATCCTCTGTTTCTACTAAAATAATCAAACCTGCGCGATCTTTTGCGGGTCTAGGGTGCCCTTCTAGACACGGCCCTCTCTGTGTCTCTCTGTCAAACTAATGAGAATAAGACTATCTGTGGACAGCATGATGTTACACTCCACAGTGGTTCTCACACACTATATGAGCTCAGTAGTATTTCACTAATGCAAATAATAATAATAAAAAAAAAAGAAATGCAGCTTTGACTTTTTCAGATCCAGTGGAGTTCTGGATCTGTCCCAGAAGCGTGCATCATAGAGCAACTATTATAGCAACTAGTCTTAGAATTTATTTAAGAATTGTTAATCAGATTAATAAAATGGAAGCAAAACAACACGCCTTTGTAAAAGGTTAAAATTACATTAAAATTTAAATAAAATAATTTATGATGATGTTGCACAATCAGCACATTAAAGGTCACTGTCAATGTCTAAAGATACATAGAGAAAACTCTTATCTACCAGTAGTTCACCAGCAATTTGAATTAAGTGGACAACAGACTGGTTACATTTACAATCAATCCCCACATCTTCTATCACATGTACCTGATGATGGCAGTCAGAACAAAATAGAATGAAAGGTTTCCATTTCTTCCTCAAAAGACAGGTGACAGCCTTTCACGATTCACAGCCTTTCACGGTTCAGGCTACTTGCTGCTGCTTTCCCGTGCATGCTGCACTTTGGTGGCTAAGAACAAATAACACCAACTTTACCCTACTGTCTTCCATCTGACAAAACAGCCTAACAAATTAGCACTTGCCAGGCAGAGACCTTTCAAATACATCAGTAATTAAGCAGCAAGACATCATCATAAACGAACAACGGTGTGCGAGTGAGGAAGGAAGAGAAAGTTAATCGTTGTGTGTAAATGCAATGTCAAGGGTTTGTAAATGTCAGATAATTAAGGGCGCCTCTTCCGTGCAAATCCTCAAATAATCATCACAGTTCAATTACTTTACATCAGTGGCTGTATGTTCATGAGAGAAGAAAGGTAAGAATGCCTGCATGTAATAGTATGATACAGAATAACATTGGTCACCTGTGAAATCTACCTATCTGCGTTCTGAGCCTTTTAATATGATATGTGGAACAAGTCTCTTCAAACATGACAGACACCCTAGATGGACTCTATACCAGATCAAAATCCCATCACACTGTAAATGTTTTTTGGAAGAAGTCAAATGCAGATTCAACCTTCTAATCCTAAACATGTCCTTTGTGCTTAGAATTAGAAGGTTCTATCTTGCAAAACATGGAAAAAAAAAGTAGTGAGTTTCAAGAAACAAAAACAAAAGTTGTTTTTAACCATTAAATTAGTGTCATAACAGTGTCTACCTCTATGAGAAATGCTTTATTTGACATTTTTATAAGGTTTTGTTTTATATTTGAAAATTTAATTCTGATAACAAAAGAATTCTGTCTTATTTTGGGGGGTAATGAAAGAAAAAAAAATAGATGGATGGGTGAATGTTGTAATTCTGACCCCATCCATTCAAATGTAGATTATTTAATGACCTTTAAGCCTTAATAGTTCTACAATTTAAGGCATTTTAGGACTTCTTAAAGACCTTCACTAAAACTTCTTTAAAGTAGAAAGAAAGTAGTTCTAGTAGAGTCTACTGCAGAAATAAAATAGCTCCTACATTAAACTGCTCATAACAAGGTCAGTGGATTATCTTGAGTAACTGGGTCACAATCTCTGGAAAGAGACACTGGTGGTGAATTTTTCAAATGTATTTTTTGGTACTTTATGCACCACAGGCCGAGTGCCATCTAGTGTCATTCTTCTGGAGAGAAGGCAGACATCTCTATGGCTGATATCTCCAAAACTCTGCAACTCATACCAAAACAATCTAGATAAATAAAATAAATAGCAAGTAGCAGGGTAAGAAGAAAAATGTGTATTTTTGATTTTAGGGTGAACTGTCCCTTAAAAAAAAAAAAAAAAAAAAAAAAAAAAAACACCTCACGACGTTAATAAATTCTAAGAGAAAGGAATATGTAAATAATTAAAATTTAAAATTTGACAAAAATGTCAGATGAAACCTTATAATAATTCCAAGGGGACGACATGCTGTTGTGTTTATAACAATTACTCATGCTTTATAACAATTACTCATGCACACCTATGCCTCAGTAGATGTGGTCTGAGAGGAGAAGAGAAATGTGGGGTGGTTGGGTGCATGAACAGGAGCAGCTGGAGAGGTGCCAAAAAGACACTGCTCTCACCTAATAAGGTGTATATGAATCAGAGAACTGCTATCAACAAAGTGATACCTGGAAGGTGTTGTGTCACTTCCTGTTTGTTTCAGCTTCTGTGCTACCACAGTGCTATCACCATGACAACCACATTGGCCCTTGGTTTGGAGAGCTGGTGATCCAGTAAGCTTTGTACTGACAGTGGTGGTGGAAGAGAAGAGAGGCTTTGATTGATAAGCAAAGCTGCCTACCTCAGGCTCTACTTGGCTCTGACAGGGACAAAACAGCAGTCTGCTGCGCCTGCCACTGACATTTGTTATAAATCATTGGCAATTTCATCAGTCGAGAGTGAGAGACAGAGAAAGCCACAGAGAGACGGGGGGGAGAGAGTGACAAAAAAACGAGAAATAGACAACCTGTCTCTTAACATTGTTTATTCCATTTGTTTTTACTTTGAGCTCAGCATCCCTGTCCCTTCCTTCTGCTTTTCACTTTCCGTCTCGGTCCTCTAAGCCTACCCAGAAAACACCTATCGGCTATGCAGCACAGAACTATATCACAAAGCATAAGGTCAGGGCAGCTTTACTCAAAAGAATTGTGCTGTAACTCACCTTGAAGGGTCAGTTCACACAAATTACAAAAAGACATATTTTTCCACTTACCCTCAGTGATACCAAGCATGCAGACAGTTTCAGTTTTATCTGCTGGGATTTGAGATTTCTGCCACTACACAAATGCAACGAATAAAAGGTGAATTTTATGTGACTTAGTCAAACTGACCCTTTGACCCTTGAAAAGGAAGATGAAAGGAGAGAAGAAGTATGTTTTTGTCGAATGAAAACTGGCTGTTGGCACACAACTTGTGTGTGTGTTAAATTAGTTGAGGCTCTAAAAGCTCAACTCAAGCTTTCCTGGCAAGGGCCAAATATATATAGTACATTATTGATGACGAGTAAAGCTGAAAATACACTATAGCTTTCCTGATGTACCTATTTTATACCAATCTCTAAGGCTGGGTGCACACTATATGAGAAAAGCCAGGATTTATCAGTCCTTGACAAAGTGGTGAGATCACTTTCCCACATGACATGTTCCAGCTATTTACAGTAAATGTGAGAAGGTCAGATATAAGTGATCGAGTCCTTGATCCTGAGATTTTCAAACACGTTTGAGTTTAAAGGCACAAGATCTTCAGCTGTCTTGTAGCATGAGATATGTGATGACAAATTCTGAGAGTTGTGGCCAATCAGAGCTCCTGAAGAACACGGTCGGGAAAGGTGAGAACTTAATCTAGAAATTTCTCAAGTTGTTTGAATATGTTTCACATTTGTTTTTTTTGGAAAACGTAAACAACCAAAATTCATGTCAGGACCATTACAGTGTTGGGCTTCCATTGATTAGCATTGTATAGTGTGAACATCATACTGTATGTTGGTGAGAGTAATATAGGATTTGGGGAGTAGACAACTGACCCTTTGCTAAGCCCGCCTCCAAACAGCAACTGTGCAATAACAGATTAGCAACTGTAACAAGGGCGCCGCAGGCCTGTCAAGCTTTCCCTACATGTGGAAGTGGTGTGTATGGGGCTTTAAAGTGCAGTACCATGTGTATCATTAGTCTGGACTGTGGTGTCTTTTTTTGTAGTGTCTCGAAAACGTAAAACACAAGAGCACATGAGCTCATTATTAAATTATTAACCAACTACTTCGATGATTGATTAATCGTTTTTCTGTTTGAAAAATGCCCCAAATTCTGTTTCCAGCTTCTTAAATGTGAATATTTTCTGATTTCTTTACTCATTTATGACTAAACTGAAGTCTTAACACTATGAGTAAACTGAATATCTTTGGGTTGTAGGCAAAACAAGACATTTGAGGACGTTATCTTGAGTTTTGAATGACATTTTTCACCCTTTTCTGACATTTTAGACCAAACAACTAATCAATTAATCGAGAAAACCATCAACAGATTAATCAACAATGAAAATAATCGTTAGTTGCAGCCTTACACAACACTGACAAAAGTCTACCCATGAATCCTTGTGTAATCAGGTGAGCTAGTTAACCTGCTAAATCACTGGGTGACACCTATCCATAACAGTGAACTAGTTAGCTACATGTTATTGCAACGTATTGGCCAATTATCTGTATTATTATTCCAAGTGTACAGACTGTCTTGTGAGCCACAAGGGATCGTTTTGTATCTTCAAGAGACTTTGACATACCCTCCACCTAAGAAACCACGGTGAAAGTGCAGAGGGTGAGGCTAAGGCTGCTAACATTAGCCTACAACTGCTGTTGACTTAGCAGCTATAGGTAAAGGCAAACAAGACAAGGTCAGAAAATATCCACTTCAATATATATATACATGTATATATAGTAGGGGGTTCCTGCTCCGTCTCAGCTAAGAGGTCCATGGCTTGAAAAACGACTCCTGCTCCAGGCTTAAGAAGCTGAAATGTATAATACTGTTCCTACTGCATTTGACAAACTAGGAAAAAAGATAGGGCGTAAGTTGTTCCATAAAAAAATACACTACATACACAGTCAGAGGCAGATGCACCTCTACTAATTTTATTTCATCTCCATACCCCTCTCTCACTCTCCGCCTCCGAGGCGTCTATCAACCACCTCTGAAATCTTGATAAAGCTGTAACAGAGGTGAGTTGGTCTGTTGTCATTATTTGTTGATATTTATTTATCTCTGTTTGATTCTTCAAAGTGGATCATTTAAGCCTACTAAAGTGGATGTCAACTCCTTTACCCCCTTTCATCGAAGTATGAATCCTTCACAGTCTTGGGAACTGGGACAAAACAAAAGATAATGACTTACATCTAATAAAAAAAAAAAGAAAAAGATGACATAAGTAAGATCCAAACCAGTCATCTACTGAGCCAGTGTGAACTGTCAATGTGTGAAGTTGAATTTGCACATGAAAAGCGCAGTGGTTTAACGTTAAGTGTTTCATTATTTGATTCCACTACACTGCCAGGAGAAGATCAGAGACTTTTCTCTTTGCCTGATCTATTTTGGTGCTCATCATTCTCCCTTCTCTAACACCTGAGACAGATAATTATCCACTAAAAAAAGGAAAAAGTGCTACATTTAGTCACCTCATTCCAAGCAAGATGTTTTTGAAAGTGACACGGCAGAGTGACAAGCTGGAAGGCCAGTGATTATAGTAATTAGACAGAAAATGACATCAAGTCATCAAGAATAGTTTTAGTTCCTGCAGACTATTATATATTTATATTAGAAAAAAACAGTCACTTTTGAGGTTGAACCCTTTGCAACGCTCTCTATTCAAACTTAAACACACCCGCAGTTCATTTATCCACAGTGTCTTCATGCGGCTATTTTTCACAGGCACCCATTGACTATTCTTTGCATGTTTCATGAAACGATATGGGATCATCTTTTAGTTCTGCCCGTCTCTCTCACGTACGGAGGCTTCGCATAATCACTCACCTCCCTGATAAATCATGTCCCCTCTGCTGTAGCCCAAACACCTTACATTGTCAGAGCTCAGGCTCAGCTCGCTGGAGAGGCTGATGGATGATTTACAGGCAGCCATGCCTCTTCTCTCTAAAACCTTCCTGGGTGGATAAGCCTTGTTCATTAACCCTCTCACACTGCTGAGCCCGTGCAGACTGGCCAATCTTACACTTTGTCTTTGTAAGAAGGGAACAATAAGGACAGATGTTATCCTAGGGACACTTCAAGTGTGAGTATGCTAGCAGGGCAAATAAGGGTTTTGTCCTATCTTCCTTAAAGCTTCCACTGTAGTCTCATCTAAGTCGCAGAGCCACAAAGTCGAGGCTTACTCCCGAGGTTCTCATGTAAGAGCCTACCACTCTGTCCCTTTTTTTAAAGCTGTTACAATCGCATCAGGACTAAAATAGTTGATTCTTTAGTCTCATTCGAAGGTCATCACATACTGATACTTTAGGTTGGTGGCATATAGGCATTTGATGACCTGGGAATTAGATGCAACAATCAACTATCTTTCTCCAGAGTTGCTTGTAGTAACATTCAGCAAACAGTAAGGGTCTCTTTTGGCAAAAGATAAATATTTCAGGAGAAGGACAACTGTTTTCCTGTAATTAATGATTCTTAATCATTTTAGGGTTGGTGTGAAGCAGTAAAGCCAGATTTCTACTTCGGAATTATGTCATAGCAATGGAGCCAACATGTGACCAGTGGTGCAGTGCCCTAGAATATGCTATAACTGATGTGCATCTCCTCACATTGAGGCTATGCCATCAACAGAGACTGACACAGCAAACGTGGTCAGCTTCAGTTGCTGGCATCTTCTAGCCGGGTTAATCCACAAGTGCGTATTAGTCTGGAACCTCTCAGCTCATTTTTGATTTCCAAGGGGCGTTATAAATGGGCACAGACCAAAATGACTCTGGATGCAATTGGGTAGACGTACAATCCATCAGAGCAACGAGACGTGTGATGCAGGACTGAGCAATACATGCAAGCTGGGGTGGTGCTTGGTCTGTTTTCAAGCAGGAAAGAAATGGCTGCCTGGTCACAAACTTTCGTGAAGTACAGCTAAACAGTAAACTAAAATGTGTTTCTGACAGCATTTTAGGTGCAGTAACAGAATCTTGATTCCTTTATTTGACCAGCACTGCCTGGCTCCTCCATCAGTCATTGTATCAAACTCTTCCACTCCATACTAAATAAATGGCTGTGATTGGCCCGACATACAGCCAGGATGGGCAGAAATCTGTCTGAATGGGAGGGTGGTCAGATATATCTGCCAGAGCAAATGAAACATGAGCTTCATTTCAATCCCACGCTATGTATCTTCTCCTATATGTCTGCAGTGGAGATTGTTGATTGTAACAACAATAAAGGCTCAGTATTCTTCCCCCTTTCAGTAACACTAGACTTTATTTTGTGATGCAGAAAAAAAATAATTTTCACTGCAAAACTTCTGCAAGTCGCAGTTTTTGTCCTGTTGCACAGTACTGCATGAAAGAGTACTGTGATTACTATGATTACTCTAGCTATTAATAACTGCAAGGCAGTTTCTACATCACTTCATTCCAGCATTGCGATAGTGAAACAGGGAAAATTCAACACTGAACTAATATCAGTTCCTACACCAGAGTCATCCAGGCTGGATCATTGTACAAAGTGACATGCAGGTCTAAATTCGGTTTAAGTGGTGTCAAGTGTTCAATTGCTCAAATTAGCTACTCATGGCACTTATTGCAGGTATTTCAACAATCGTGTCATGTCCCTTTAAACAGAGGTGTTACTTCTCCTCCTCTGATCAGAAAGCACTTAAAAATGCTAAATATGCCAGTGCCCCGTCTGCACCCATTTGCTGTGCTTCCATGGGAAGAGTTTCCATCATACTGCCAAAGAAATATTGCAGACATCCTCTTTTGCCTTTGAACAATGAGAATGAAGTGTCAGGTAACATCAAGAAATAAATTTGATTTTACAGAATTTGAAAATTAAAATAAAAAAATACAGCACTTTAAAAAAATACAGGTGAGATTTTAATATTATGCACAAATTGGGAATACATTTTCTTTTGTAGTGGATTTTCCTTTGCTTCCCTTTGGAGTTTTGGACTATATCCACACTAAGCTGGCTAAGCACAGTTTATATGTGAAAACCATACTAGCGTTTTGAAGTTGTTTTGGTAAAGTCTCTAAGCTCCAAGCTCAGTATCAGGTCAGAAACACTGGCTCAGAGTAGATGGAATGCAATAAGGAGGAGAAAAAGGATGAAAGATGTACTCTTGAAGTTAATGCTTACAAACACACACAACCAACAAAGTACTGTGTGCAGACAGAAAGTCTGCAGACCTGACTGCTTCCCATTTTTAGAAGCCCACTGCGCCTGAGCACATGCTGTCATTGTCATGAAAACAGGATGAGCCTCAACAGTAATACCATCAAGGGAATTATCTCTGTTTGATCAATATTGCTTGTAAATTTGAGAAACAAAGTTTCCTGGTCTTTTTTCCATACAGGCTTATAGCTATGCTGTGTGAATAATTGGTGTTGGGTATGCACTTTAGAAGAACAACATATTGTATGTAATTTATTCACTTCTGATCCAAGCCAAAGCATATATTAAAAACAAGAAAAGGACATGAGGCAAGATTTAAGTGGGAAACAGCCGCATATGCATGTTGTCTTTATTTGTGCCTTTGAAGAAAATTAAATATCTTGGTCCTGGCAGCATTTAGAGGCTCTCTATGTATGCAAGAATGGCAGAAATAGCATTATTAACAGAACTCAAAGTGAGAGTAATGAGGTACACAAAACAGAGAGAGCCAATACAGCCGACTTCATCCCAACATCCCTGCTCAACCTGCTCTGTGTTTCTGCCAGTATCAGAAAATTTTATACTGAGGAAGCAAATAAACAATTTTCTATTATTTTAGCTTGCAAATGTGAGGTACGCTATATCAAAACAAACGTTATAAATAATTGTGTTTGTCTAGAGATGTTCCTGCATGCTGAATAGGATCTGTGTGTATAGAAGTGTGTATATCTGTGTGCAGCTGCCTGTGTGGACAAACACAGAACTATCTGTGAAATACATTTAGACAGCCTCTTTCCTCTTTGTCTGACATTGTAATTACCATTCAAACTAGCCAGGCTAATTACCTCCCCGTTAAGAAAAAATAATCAGGTTTGTACACAAATCAAGACTAGCCACAGACGCCACGGCCTGAAAACCAAAACAATAATCAAGTCTACTGGGCACAGTTATTATGTTTTCCATTTAATCAAAACTTGCATTAAGATTTAAAGTGATCAATTATTCTATCATTTGGTTTTCCAAAGATTATTGTATAAATCCCTAAATTATTCATTATATTCTGTCAATCAATTTTGCTGTTGAATTTGTTACAAGTTCTAACCCATATTCCCGCTGGGCTCTAATGTGATTCATTAATTAAGGGTAATTAATATGGCTTGTTTACAAAATATGTTCTACTGTCCCCCACAATTTTTACTTCATTAGTAACACTGAATGGAAATTAAAAAAAAAGATGGAGTTCTGTGAAGCCAGACATTTTTTCACTGAAGCTTTGGAATCAACATAATATCTTAAAGAGGAACTCGGAGCAGGGTCAGGCAACTCTTGTCTCTTGTTTTCAACAACAGGTGCAACAAAGTTTCTATCAGACTGTGTTAAAGTGTATTATGCTTAGCTATTTTGCTGATATGCACACAACAAGCAGCTATTTGAAAGTAATAGAAAGATCTCATTTTCAACTATTAAACCCACTAACATCTGGCCTTTGTTTATAGTGGGAAAAGGTACAATCCCAGGTAGACACAAATTTTCACATGTTCTCATCTTGAGTTGAGTCTTGAGTCTCATCTTATTTCTTCACAATAAAAGTCCCTTGTTATTTTGTTATCTAAAAGCTTTTATTATGAAGCAGAAAAACAGAATATGTTTTCATTGGCAGTAACTTAACACAGCTTCTATACAGCTGAAAGTGAACATGAAACAGTAAGATAAAGCAGATACCTGAAAATACAAACAGCAACACAGGAGAGAAACTAAACTTCAAACCACAGAGATTCAGTTAGAATCCAGAAAAGGAGAGTCTGGGCTTTAATAACCATACATCAGAAGAAAAACACAAAGGCAAACTCATCTACTGGCAATGGAAAGGAGTAAATCACCTATTTTTTAGGAGGTTTACCCGCTATTAAAAAAACAAATCCACAGTGTAAAAGCGATATTAGTCAACCTATGAAAACAGTGGAGCATTCAGAGTAACTTCACTTTCTATGGTTATTCCAGACAATGAAACTCTACATCCCTTCTCAGAAATCGAATGCTCTGTGGCAGGGCAAAAGTGAGAGTCTGTTTCTAGCAAGCATTACAAAAGGTGTCACATTTTGTTTACTTATTTAGTTATTGTTAGAGTCATACAACTGTTAAAAATGAAACAATCAATGCAGAACTTCCAGCAAGACAACTTTACAACCTCAGGGTCAGCCACCCAACAGGGAAGCCAGCAGTATGGAGCAGGAGTTGATCAGAAATGAAGAAACAACTCCAGAAAAGCACATATTTTGGCATGGGTCCACTTCTAGTTTGGACTAAGTAAAAACTAGCTGCTTCATAAAATTATATTTTGCCTGAATTCTATTTGTAACAAGTTATATCAGTTGTTGAAGAAAAGTCAACAGTCACTGACCATGGTGTACAGTCACTTTATGTTTCAAGGATGAAAAAAACAAACAAACAAACAAAAAAACAGCCTAGCTATGCGGCACTGTGTGAGCAATGGCAGGCTTTTTAAAATAATCTTTTTTTTTTTCCATGGCCTTTGCCAGCCAGTAGCCATTTCCTTTCCTTTACTCCTCTGCCCCGTATCTGCTTTATTGTGATGCTAAACAGTGAGTTTTTGACATTCAGAGGGGCCCTGCCAAAGGACAGGCCGGTGGATGCAGTAGAGAAGAGAAGGCCTTAATGGGTTCAACTGGAATGGAAAGCATCTGTTAGACTCCACAGGCTGAAGGACAGGAAAATGTCAAGTATGGTTATTATAGAGCAGGCAGCGGCTCTAGGAATTTTCACCTGAATGAAAAACAGTCTCGGACAATGCACATGCACAAGCTTCGTCTCCACACATTAACGCTCTTACTGAGGCAGTGAATGAACCCATTCGCACCTAGGTGCATGTGTTAGAGTACGCACATGTTCAAAAGCACATACTGTACAAATAAATGCACATACACATACATACAGTAAATGCATGAACTTTGATGCATGGGTTAGCATACAGAGAAATTCTGCTTCCTTACTGTACCAGGCTTGGGGAGTAACGCATTACATGTAAAGGGATTACATGATTAGGATCCTAAAAAAAGCTAACTGTATTCCATTACAGTTACAGAAAAAACAATGTAATCTGATTACAGATACTTAAAAAAAATGAGATTATTAGCAGGATTACAATCTTAAAATACACTTAAAATAAGGAAAAAATAAAGAACAATGTGCCATGCACACATAGTACAACACTTTATGAGTGTCACAACACCACTCTGGTCTCGAGTGAAACCAGCTAATCTTACAGTTGCTGATTCATTATCATCGCTTTGATGGGTGGAAATTTCAACATAATTTTGTCTTTATATCAGAAAAGAGGAACTTCACAGTACAGTGAAGTTCTGCCTTCAACTGAACCAATGGTGTCATCGTCCAAGAATGCACTACATCTAATTTAGAGAAACATTTACAGATAAGAACAACCACTAGTGTTAGCTGCAGAGAACAACAGCTAATATCAGGTAAATACAACAGCTGCTAACATTAGGTACATAGAACAACCACTAATGTTAGCTATACAGAAAAGCCACTAATGTTAGGTACACAGAGCAACTGCTAATGTTAGCTACACAGACCAACAGTTAACATTAGCTACACAGACCAACCACTAACGTTAACAAAACAGAAGAACATCATGTTAGGCTAAACAATTTCACCATATTTGGTATTGAGGTAATCCAAAAGAAAGTAATCAAGTTACATTAACACTGCATGGAACATTTAGAACAACATACTGTGTTACTTGGATTAGGTTACTGACTGTATTTCTTAAGAGGTAATTAATCACTGTATCAGAATACATTTTTTAAAGTAACTCCAAACCCTGTTCATTACTCTATCATCTTGGTGTACACAGCCTTTTTAATCATCCAATACCATAGTCTTATCTTCTTGGAGAGTATCCTCACTAATGAGACTGCAACAAAACTTGGTTTAAGGTAAAACTGCCATCTCTTAAATGACAGGGAAAATCACACGCTTGTGAAGTGCTCATAAATCTGCAGAAAGTCCTGGAGTGAGTATTTCTTCACAGGATCACTTGAGCTTGTTTGCTAATTTGTACCCCGGAGGATGCTAATCAAAGCTAGTGCCAGACTAATGAAGCTCTTTAGCCCAGAGGCCAGAGACACATACATGGCCCTGTGACTCAAGGCTGAGTGTCTTCAAGGGGACGTGTGTGTGTGTGTACGTGCTGAAAGTGAACACATGCGGCTGCACACAGTCTAATGTGTGAATGAGTGAGTGTATGGGCATAAAAGGGCGGTATAATGGCAGATCAGCAAAGCCCAAATCCCACTCTCTAAGGGGAATCCAGCATCAAACAGATCCTGCTGCCTGAGGGCTGGCCTTCCCGCTCTGCCGGCGTGGAAACTCCTGTCGCTACACTTAGAGCTTCTGGATCAGCGAGGAGACACAGAGCAGGTGGAGTGGCAGCAGAAATGACAGCCAGAGAGAGAGACAGAGAGATGAGGCAGTTTGGGGAGGATGTGATCATTTTATCACTCCAGACTAAAGTGGTCCTGGGAATCATCAACAACAGGAGCCTTGGTGTTTGTTCCTATTTCTGTATGAGTATGGTGCACTAGAGAATGATACCTGGATATGGAGGCTGTTTACAGATTGGTTATTGCAGGAAAGTGAGTGGAATTTTAAACCACACATTATCCCACTTTCATCACTCCCACCTAAATTCTCTGCTTTACCTCCGAGTCAAGACAGCTTAGTGGCAACCATAGCAACACATGCAAACAGAGCAGTGGCTCTCTCTGCCAAGGCCCACGGTGTGACCAGTCGCAAATGTTAGCCTAAAGCACAAAACCAGACGGGCAGCCTGCTGAAAAGATAAACAAATAAAGGAATATCACAACTGTGCAACAAGAAGGAAGCAGAATGGTGAGATGAGTAAGGGAAAAATGTTGCTAAAGCACTTCAAACGTCCCTTTACCAAAGGTATTACCACGGAGACAGAACTCAAGCACCTCCCTTTGTAGAGGGCATAGATATAAAGAGGAGATAGTACTCATTTCCCTCCCATAACAACAGAAGTTCATATAATCATCTCCCTGGCTCTTTCCTTCCTGACGGCTATGTGATATGGCTGCTGGCCTTGGTAAATGTGGGAGGACCAGGAATGTGTGTGGCTGGGCGATAAGGCTGCTGTAAAATTTAATTAGCACAAAGCCATGGTGAAAATGACTTCATTTCTCACTGCATTATTAACTAGAGTACTATGTAAGAGCCTGGTCTCAATCAATGTACATAACAGGTTCGTGAGAGAAAGGGGCAGAGAAAGGGAGAGACAAAGACGGAGGGAGGGTGGGAGAAAACAATGACACATTAGAGATCCCAAAGTCCTATAAAAGCCGAGATGCGTATCTAAACTAAATCCCCAATAAATCTTCTGACTTTTCGCCCATCAGATTTTCTGCTTTTGTCTCCTGCACATGAGGTGTGTATCAAGGCAGGCAGAAGACGAGACAGTATGTGTGTGAAAAGAAGAGATGGGGAGGATCTCAGAAGCTGGCTGAATAGCTATCCTGCATTAGCTTAGCTTCACCTACTGTTTGGGGCCTGAGCTGGTGTGAATGGGCTGATTAGGGTCCTTGGCTCGACATGCTGAACACCACTTTCTATTTCACGATCCACAGCCTTTATTACAGCCCAGCTTCCTCATAATCCAGCTAAAAGTGGATATCTGAGGAGCCTGATCGGCTTAGGACTTGGCTAAAAACGTGGGATGTATGGCAGAGCGACATGGAGTAGAGTGCAGAGGTGTTCGTTATCATCTGCTTTCTATTTAGGACTGAGTGAGCAGAGTTGAGCCTGGTGTCTGTATGTGTGTATGCGTGCGTGTCCACTCTACTCTCACACATTACACTGACCTTTCCAATCAGTCAAGTGTATACGGCACACCATTTCACTTTCTCATCTTCTTACATTCTGGACTGGGCATGGATTACAGAGATTACAGTTTTATGAATAAGGATATATTTGCTAGAGGTGCTTTAAGCTTGCCCTCTTAGCATAGGCTAATACAGTAATTATTAGTTTTAACACAGCTCGATATGTGTGTGTACATCAAAATTTAACACGTTTCCATTTAAAAAGCCTCCGAATCTTCAGGAAGCTGGACTTTAATAACAGCACAAGTGGGAGCTATAAAGCAGTTTTTCATTATCTATGTCCTTGCCTCTAAGGCAACACAACATTAGTCCCTCCAGGATTTCTCAGGCTTTTTTGGGATTGTTGCGTCCTAAAATGTCTGATTTCACGGAAGCTTTTCTTCAGAATTGTGATACAATGATTTAAGGCATTTTTTGCAATGAAATAGCATATTTTTTGTGTAATTCTTTAAAATTCAAAGGGAACTAGTTCCCAGAAGAATAAAACCAGACTCTGCTCTAAGAAACCAAACCATAAAGGCAACAAAATATGCTTTATTTGTAAAGAGAAGAAGTACACCTGGGGGGTACTCCACACGAAACAAATCTTTTTGAGCTCAAATTGAGTACATAGAGCATTGATAAATAACAATGTCAAACCCTGTGTTCTTTTCTTCAGCTGTGACACGATAAATAAAATAAAAATACAGAAAAATAGCAAATAATAAAACATAGTAGTAGGTTCATTAAGATGTTCACATATGATGTTTGCGAGTTTGCTGATTGGTGGAACTTGTGGGAAGCTACGATGATTGGTCAAATTTGTGCAAGAGTTGCGATGATTGGACAAAATCACAAGATCATGGAGAATTGAAGGGGCATTGGTTGAATTTGCGTTAACTGCAACATTGCATCTTCATGGAGGGACTTAAAGCATCATGATCACATGCCAAATGGAAAACCATAATCTATAAAAGAGATGTTCCAATACCATTTTGTCCTTCCCAATACTGTTTCTGATACCCGAACTTTGCGTATCTGCTGATACCACGTACTGAATTGATACAAGTGCATTAAATAAAAATCTCAGCATTAGTTCATTTGTTTTCCCCATAACCTCAAAACAGTTCAGTGCAGTTCACATTAACAAAAGAACATTAATACCTTCAAGGTACTGAGTACTGATACCCAGCCCTAATTCACAATTCAGTAGCAGAGATTATGTGCAATGTATACACCAGGCACTCACAGTACTCAATCAATCAGTCAGTAACGTAGTCAGTCAGGAAATACACAATCCACTGGATTATTCATCCACCTGACACACTCCAAAGACCTTCTGCTCACCATGAACTGGCTACAGTATCGTGGACTTTACCATGTCATCTGATTTCTCACCTCCAATGACCATAAAATTTGGTCCCATCTCAGGGCGAACACATTACATGGTATGGTATCGGTGCACAGACTCTGCTACATTTTAGGCAGTATCAGAACAACCCTAATCTATAACCAAATTTTTTCAGACAGAAACATATTTCCTGGTGATTACTGTATTACACATAGAGCACATGGTGCCTTATGTTCAAATGAATGCCATTTAGTTGTATGAGGTAGACACTAGCTGCTGCCTCCGGCCTAAAGGTAAGAGAAGCCTGGAAGCCACAGGCTCAATCACCGGACCCGTAGAACAGATCTGAGAAAATTAATCTTCAACTGCTCTAGAAGAACTGCTAATTGGCCAACAGATCAGACTGTATTGTACTTGGCAGCCTCCATGTGTGACTAAGTGTAACTGTGTAAGCGTGCAGCAGGGCATACTAGGAAAAAAGAGCATTGTTCACAGCAAAATTAGAATAAAGGTTAAAAAAAAATCTTTCGTTCATTGCTCTCTACATCCCTCAATTACTATTCCACAAGTCTCACTGCACAGGCTGGACCTAATTACACTAGCCACTTTGTTAAGGTGCCCTCTTGCTCCATCTGTTCAATGCATGTGCGCGCAGGCTCAAACATGCGCGTGCACACACACACACACCAAGTGCTGCACTTCAGACAGACAGACAAAGGCAGGTCAAGGTACACTTTCCCATCTGGATATGCCTTTGTCTACAAGAACAGTTAAACATCGAAACCACCAATCAAACGTGGCAATAAGAGAGACACTGTGACTTCCAGTGGCCAGATGTCTGTGGACATGAATACAGAGAGCAGTACACCTGTCCAAGGCGTCGACACGGTTAATCCCCCGACCCAGGAGTGGCCTTTGACCTTCTGCCTGCACATCATTAAAGCGCAGGGTTTAAGCTGACAATTTCTATGCATGTATGCATGAGCGTGTATGTGTGAAAATGGGAGACTGAGCAGTCGGCGTTCAGGAACAGAAGCTCTTTGGCAATAATCTGTCACTTTAATGAAAAACGCGCCGGCCGTATGTGATGTGTGGATGATATATGGTGACCAAATGCAGATAAATCAGCAACTTCTACAGTTACACTTTTGAAACAATGACGTGTAGCATCAATTCGAATAGATCTTGGGAGGACAGCGTCTATGCTCCTCTTTTTGTCTTGGGCTCACTAAAATGATTTAATAACCCCTTCTTTTTCTGCTTATGTCATGTCTGGGGGAAAAAACAGCAAAGGCAAGGGAGGAGATAAAGCAGAGACAAAACAAAGTCAAAAAGTAAAGAGTAGACTGAGGAACTTTGGAGGGACGGGAAGCTTTCTCCCATAATTGACATTGATATGAAGAGACAGAAATGTGAAAGAGGGATGAGAGAGCACACACGCAATCTGCGGGATACAGTAGCCTGCAGTGGAATCCACATATCACAGCCTATAAGAGGCCAAATCAAAAAGGCAAGCATCTAACAGCAGATTCCACTAGAGTATCCCTGCCTCAGGAAGCTGCAGTGACTGACTCTCACTGCTAGTTTTTCAGAAATGTCTCACATGTGAGCACATAACACACAGATAGGAGGGAACGAGCCTCCCTTTTTATTATCCTACTTTTTTGACTTTCATTTCAACTTCACAATCTCCCCAGTTTCGTCTTAATGATTTTCTGCAGCACAGCCTCTGAAAGACATCGTGGGTTGAGTCTCAAATTAAGCCTATTAGTCATCTCCTTCTACCATTCGCACCTATATCCAAGCCATTTAAGTCTGCACTGAATAGCTGCATCCAACGTTATATACAGAAACATAAATTCAGCAAAAAGTGTCATAAAGTAGACTCCACAAATATGCAGCAGCAGACAGCATCTCCAATAAGTAGAAGCTTGCTTTTAGGTTGAAAACCTTAATGCTTTCAAGTGCAAGTACGGGAAAAATAACCATTATGTAGAGGGGTTCACTGACTTTGTGAACTGACCTTTACATCAATTTCAAGCTCTAGTTCAGAGCTATATCACACATGATAATTGTTAGGTCGGGTTTCACTAAAGACATCTGAAGTAATTGCTCCTAAAGATAGAGACATTTACTTCTTCATAGATCCTGTTCCTCCCCACTCTCAACATAATGGAACATTCCCGTACAAAGGCATTATAGTACTCCAATACATTCATAATCAAGCCCAAACAGAATTTGCAGATTTTTGTGCTGTTTATAATAGTGATCCAGAATGAAAAGCTGTGGAATTTAGCAGTGTATTTTTTGCTTGTAATGCAAGCAAAAATAAGCATATAATACATTAAAACAACATAAGCTACCTCAAGCAGGGGTGACATAAATATGTTGTAGGTATTAATAGAACCTTTAAAGGAGCAATGTGTAATAATTGCATGTTAAAAAATGAGTACAGCAGTCCAAACAGTAAGTTGGAGCCACAATAAATAAGTTGAAGTCCTAGTTAATATACGATTTGTAGTTGAAATGAGTTGTTTCCCCCCACCCACTCCTCTCCAGACTTGAAGATGCACAGGCATCCTGCAGAACCAAACTCCAGGAGTGCAAGACAAGAGCAACATTGTAATTTGACAACAAGTGATGACAAGTAAGACACTGCAAGTTGATCAGTTGTTTATAACTGTCAATTATCTGTCATGTAAAGTTAAGCCTGTGATCCTGAAAATAAACAACATTGACATGCTAACAGAAATAAGCACTGCGATAATATTAAATCATGTTATTTTAAAGGCTTTGTGCTGTGTTAAGCTGTCATGAGCTCTAATTTCTCTAATTTTAAAATGTTATTCAATTTATTATTTTCTTATGGCACTAGCTTGATGAGCAGGAACAGCTAAAGTTAACATCAAAAAGTATTGAATCATCTATTACTTTATACGAGTTATAGAATGACACTGATGAAATTAAACTAAACCTGGCATTTGATGGGCATTGTTTTCAGAAATATCAGTCATGATGTACAGTCTCTAGAGGTGTATGATTAAACTTTTTCCCATGATTTAGTGTCAAAAATGCAAACAAAAATTGTGATAAATTGTATTTGAATCGCAATACTCATGAATTGCATACATATTGAATCGGCACTCAAGTATTATGATAGTATTGGATTGGGAGATACGTGTGTTGTCCGAGCACTATAAACAAATAAATTAATAAATGATGGGTAAGGTGCTTGATAATTTACAAGCAGCATCTATATTCATTTAAAGTCTGTGGGTGCAAACTCTGTGTGAGGCTGCTCCTAATACACCTCTGGCTTGTGCTGTCTTACACACTTGGGGGCTCTTGGTCTCTGTCAAACACAACGATAAAATAAAGTAAGTGTAGCTATGTGATTCTCCTCAACATGTGCATGCACACGCCAGCTTGAAAGTCAGCAGTGAGGCTGTGATGAGGGCTTGCAAAGGGGGCTGAAATGACCAGACAGTGCCTGGAGAGGTCTTTTCAGGAGGACACAGTTAAAAAGCTATGGATGCTTTATAGATTCAATTTGCAGATTCAAGTCTCTTACACCTGTGTGGCTAACCACCATCGATCCATCATTCTGTGGAGCCCAATCCAATTTAGAGTGTCGAGAAGCCCCAGAGCCCTGAAGCCTTATCCTAACCCAGGCCACAGCCGCCACAAAGCCTGCTTACCTTCATCCCCCTGAAGTCTGCGGGTGTGGTCTGTGTACTTTTATGTGTGCGTGTGTATGTGTGCTGAGGGAGACTGCCGACCAAGCTAAACACCTTAGCTGCTGGCTCATGTGAAAGTGTGCTGAGCCAATTTAGGGGTAGGGGAGAAAAGGAAGCTGAGAAAAATGCAGGGAACCCAGGCCAGGACCTGAACTCAAATCAAAGAGTACAACGGGGGGAGAGCAGAGGAAGAGTAGGAGGAAAGAAAACAAGGGAGCGAACAATGTGCACCCCTTCATGTGCAGCAAAAAAGTGGAATATACTGCGAGGAACTTTAAATCGTATTTTCTGTTGCGTGGCAATCACACTCATCATGATTACGAAGCACCATAGCTATAATCGAACTACTCCACAGTCTCATCAAAGTCTTGCGATGGGGAGGCAATCTATTGGCCATTTGATTCGTCTCTGCTGACGATAGGCTGTTGCACTTGAGCCTCCCTCTGTGCGAAAGCTTAATGGCTCCATGCATGTTTCAGATTGACCATTCAAATCTCCCCCCTTCACCACTAATTACAGTATCTTCTGGCGCAGATGTTTCTGTTTTAATTCTCTTTGCTGCTCCACTGGACTGTAGCAACACCCTTGAGATCAATTATTAAAGGGTATTTAAAACTGTGGGAAAAGGAGGTGGTAGGGTGGTGTGAAAGTGAAAGCAGCTGTTTAAGTGCTTGCGCCGCAGACTAAACTTCATCACCTCCCAACTAAACTGAGAGCATCCTGTGGGTTTCACTCACTCCAGCGACTAAACCCAGGGCAATTAAGGCCTGGATCTCCATAGGAGAGAAGGAGGGATGGGAGAGAACGAGAGAGAAGGGGTGAAGCAGGAGAAGTGGAGGAGACTCCATACCAATAACAGGCAATTATGTTTGGGGAGGGCCATTGTCAGGCCATGAGAGTATAGAAGAAGACAGCGGGGATATGGGATGGTAGGGAAATGAGGAGGAGTGTTATTTAGGAGGCAGATGGCAGAGAGGGGGAAATTAAGATGAATGGGCACTGAGAGGGCTGAGCTGGTGCTGGGGCTGGGCAGAGAAAAGTAATTAGCTGTGTTTGCTCTGGGAGGCTGGCAATGAGTATGATGCCTGCAGTGACAGGCTAAAGCCTTGAGCTTTATTAGTCAACAAGGCCGTGTCTGAAGCTGCCAGCAGGGGGCAGCCGGGCCAGTAACCTTCCGGGACCTTCTTACCTGTACAATACACCACAGGGGTCTTTTCACAACATGGACACTAAGCAGCAGCTCCTTCACGCACTGCAATTTCTTTTCACTCTAATCCCCAGTTAATACAACACTGCTCTGGCTTGTTCCCTCTTATACTTACCGACTCCCTCTCATACTCTCACACACAAATAGCATCTGAGTCCAATTTTTTTTTTCTGCGACATTATTCCTTAATTTCACCCTTACCAACTGGCTCTATCTTTCTTCCTCACACCATTTCTCTCCATTTCTTATGTTACAGCCACCTCGATCTGTCTCTTTCCTCCCACCCTGTATGTCTCCCTCCCCCTCGTCCCTTTCCAATCTAATTTCAGATAAGTCGTAGCAGAACAACAGAGCAAGGCCCTTTATCATTGCCATCAATGATGTGGGTGGATTGAGCGTGAATAATTTTATTCATGTGTGCCTGTACCCAGCCCACTGGGATTCCAATTACAAGTAATAAGAGGTAATAGGGTTACAGTGTGATTTTTTAAGTGCTTCTGTAATGATTGTGGAAAACCTTTGACAAGAGAAGAAAGCTGTTGTTTATTTTAGCATTGGCTAAAAGCACAATATCTGTTTACATCCATGAATAATATAGCACAATTTATTTGGTATAATTAGTATCCAATCCAATCTTTACTCACAGGAAGATATATAGTTAGACACTCATACCCTTACCCTTTTAACATGAAATTATTAATATTGTGTTTCAAAATAATAACACTGAGCACTTGAAGTGCTCTAAGCTACAAGTGGCTTACATCCAATTTGTAAAAACAGCGTTTAGTCTGTATATTTGATCTTGGTGCACATGCCTCGCTGCTCTTCAAAAACATGCAGTTCATAGGCCAGCAGTGAGAAATTCAAGACAAAAATTGTTTATCCTTTCCACAAAATTCTAGGACACTTGACTTGTGTGTATTGATCTTAATAGACATCTGAAACTTCCTTGACGCAATATTTTTTAAAAATATGAAAGATCCCAACTGCATCCAAAGGCTGAGGTTGAGCTCAAAATGCTGCAGTTACTGAACAATTTAGGAACCTTACCAAACTGAGCCGCCAGAACAGCCCACACACTGCTTTCAAAGAATCTCAACCCTGCTCCTTCTCACAGTCTGCACATCGCACTGCCTCAAACTGTTTTAGCAATAGCCTTCCACCCTTTCAGAAGGAGCACATGAGGTCACAAAAAAAGGCAACGGGACAACTGACAAGGTCACTGGACACACAAAAAAGCAGGACATATGAACTGTCAAGGGGACTTTGCAATGCATGCAAGAAATGTTCAAGACTGATTTCCAGCAACAGATAAAAGATAGAGCTGAGTGTGCTTGAGGCTTTAGCTTTGCGTTTAAATTTTTTTTTTTTTTTGCTTTACCATAGTTAACAGGCCTGAGAACTTGGCGGAAGGAGCTGGGGCTGATCGTCTGCTGCTGATTATCTGGAAGGAGGGCAGTGGACAAATGATGCCGACACATACAGTACAGAGAGGGATCAAAAAGATCATGAGGAGGCTGAAGAACGGCTGTGAAGTGAAGTTCATTAACAAGAAATACTGTGTGTAAGGGCACAGCTGTCAGCAACATCTACACTCTTAGAAATAAGATTTCCAAAAGGGTTCTTCCTGTAATGCTGAGGTTCTACCCAAAACAATTTGTTTCTGACGAACCCTTTAATGAAGAAACCGTTTATCAAGGGTTCCTTGTAAGACTACGGGTTCCAATAAGATCAATTTTCATCCCAAGAACCCTCTTTGGATGAAAGACATTCTTGAAATCCTTAAAGAACTCTTATAAAATGATTCTCTGTAGACCTCCCTGAGAATGTTCTAGATAAAAACCTTGGAATATACTGTAAAATGGTTCTCTGTGGAATGTCTTGAGTGTTTTTTCGAGAAAACACTTGGAATATAAAATGGTTGTCTGAGGAACTCCCGAGAATGTTTTAGATAAAAACCTTAAAATATAAAAAGGTTCTCAGTGGAACCTGCTGAGTATGTTCTAGAGAAAACTCTTATAAAATATAAATATAAAATGGTTTAAAAGGGTTCCTGGTAGAACCCACAGAGAGAGTTCTGGGTGAAACCTTTCACAGATGGTTCTAGGCATAACCCTTTATGTTGGGTTCTAAGGAGAACTCTCTAAAAGGGTTCCAATTGGAACCAAAAAGGGTTCTCCTATAGGACAAGCTGAAGAACCCTTTACGGTTCTTGTTGGCATCTTTATTTCTAAGAGTGTAGCACTGAATAAGCAATCAATTCAAAACATGTACAGATCCCATCTTAGATTCACAACACGTGTTTGTTCTTTCAATTTTGCAATTCCTGGATTTGGATGAAGATTGTCTGAAAGAAAAATTGGTATGTATTGTCTTTTACTGCGATCCAAACATCAAACAGTTGTAGTAATGCTGTCAAGCTGAGGATTCTCTGGCTTTGTAATGCTAGCAAGCATGTGTGCAAACAATAAACTAGTGTATTTTGAAAGTGACTGAAAATTAGGGTGTATGGAGCCAAGGCATGATAACCCGAGGATGCATTCAATTCACTCAGCTCTTCAAAACAAAACAAGAGAAATATGCATCCAGTTGGCAGGTTAGGACCAGGATTCACTCTGAGTTTTGAACATCTGAGTGTAATCACAACGTAGTTCACAGTTTTTCCACACAATACGGCCACTAGCTTTTCTGTGCATTGTTGTTTGTGTATAAATGCAGGTAAAGGATATGAGACTCACCTCTGGGTCTTGGCGCTCTCTTCCTGCGGTCTCTGAATGCAGCTCCTGACTGTAGGGCTTCCAGCAAACTATCCATCACACCTGTCTCATCATTCTCTGAAAAACCCAGGAAGAAAAAGAATGAGTGGGTGTTGGAAGACAGAGGAGAGGTAAAGAAACAAAATCAGATAAAGTGCAGTTTGTTTTAGTGGTGAGCTTTGCCATATGAATTGCAACGATTTGGAACTTCCAATGGCAGGTCATTATATCATATGTATACTGTAAGCTACAGCGCTATAGTAAAGTCAACTGCCCAGTATATGATGGGAATAGTTCCAAGCAAATCCAGTAATGCACAAGTCGGCAGGTTCTTGAAGACAACCTGCTGTACAAAAGTGCACCCTGGTGTTTGCATTCTAGTGCGATTTAGTCATCCACTGCATTGTGGTCGACTAAAGAATCATGAAGGATTTAATTCGCAATGGAGTCACATGCACAGAGACATATAGTACACTGTCAAGCAGGGATGGAACACTCAAACCTGCAGATACTGTATATTGTAGAAAGGGAAAAGCTTTGCAGATATGACATGTAAATCACCCCCTGTGTTGGTACAAGCTGAAAACCTGGCCCTGACACCTGAGGCAGAATGATGGACCTGACTAGTGATTTACAGTGAAAACAGCCTCCAGTGAATGGGAAGGAAAATAGATAGCAGGTATATGGGAACATTCAGTGAGAACACACACTGTCAGTGAAAAAGTTTATACTGTGGTTGTCATGCAAATGTAAAGAGGTGACGTCTTTGTCAACCACCATGCAGATGTGATGGGCTGTTTGCTGCCGAACTCTGGCGGTTTTATTACATTCAACTGCTGGGTGCCATTCACACATGTATGTCAGTCTCTTTTTGTAGTTTAGTGTCTTTCATTCTCGTTAAACAGCGCTGCACTGTAGTATGAGAAGTTGAAAAAGAAACAAAAATAAATGTGAAATGTGGGAGAAAAATAGAAAACCTTGTGTTGATTTTTTTTAAAAAAAGCACTTATTTTAGGGGACAAATTTTCCATCCATGAGTAAATAAGTACTCTTGATGAGCTCTGCAATGCCACACTTTAGTGGAAGTTGGATCCGTGCATCCACATTTCAGCAAGTAGTCATAGCCTCCTGTGCGCCACAGCTGGTCTGGCCACTGAATTCAAAATCAGACAAGTGTGGTCACTGGTCACTACTTCCTACAGTCTTCAGTTCAAATTGTTCTTATGTATCTTTAACCACTGACCGACAATTAAATCACAAATATATTTACATCAATTCTTACTGTATGTAATTCATTTTAAAAAAGTAGACAGAAATTATTCCGATTTTAAAGAGACAATATGTCAAACGTTTTTTGCCCAGTAAAACACACGCTACATGTCTATTACTGCTTTACAGAACAAAAGGTGCTTCCACTGTGACATACAATTATGCTATTGGACATGTTCACAGTATGCATAATATTCATAATTACAATGTTTGCATCCACATTTTGTAAAACTGGAATATTAATAAAACTATTGTAATTCAATACATTGTCCTATACATGAGCATTTGTTTTATGTGCTAGAAAAGTGTTTACAACTTCATTGATTTCTAGCTGTGCCACAGTAGCCGCAGTGTCACAGCAGGGTCCTACCACTGATTTCGTTAAGGGTACGAGGACACTGCTCTGATTAAGGTTGTGAGTATTCATCTCACTCCTACCGTTTCATCTGAATTCCTTGTGGAACAATGACGCACATAAAAAAAAAAGAAAGAAAAAAGAATAATCAAATCCTATGGCTAAGACTGGACTTTGTAGCGCTATCAGGCCCTCTGCTGTTCCAGAGGTCATGACATACTATGTGCACACATCTATTTTTGTGACGCACAAATTTAAGCAACCATGGGCATGGCAATCACATTTTTGCAATTTTTGTGAACAGAGGCAAAACTGCAATCCAGAAAACCACTGTGAAAACTGGAAATAGGGGCAGAATGAGTGTATTATTAGTATGAGGCATATATTGCCAGAAGGTTGAGCTGGGGCAGACTTATAATAATGGCCAATCATGCAGACAGGGACCCGGACAGGCTGGCTTCCTTTAAGAGACACTCCCAGGGTGCAAATGTGCAGCCTCCCAAATATGATTATATTGCACTCAAATACACCAACTTTGGACTTACAGTTAACTATGCATGTAAGTGGGGTGGGGGGATACAATGAGGGATCTGAAAAAAAAAAAACTTTTAATATAATCATATTAATTATGATAATGGAATTAGAAGAAATTTAGATAATTAGGTTTGGCCAAGGACCGTTTATCTATTTATGTATTTTTACTTGCCATCGTTCATTTTGGGCGCCAGGCGCTGTCCAACATATGACCTATTATATAGCCAGTACACTGGGGAGGAAGACACAGCATTGGTCTGCAGTTCACGTGGCAGTACTAGATGGTGGATTCATATTATTTTAGCTGGAATTTCACTTGTATTTAGATTGATTTTTATATTTACAGCAACATGCCTAAACATTTAGCATGCAGCGAAGGAAAGGGAACATTCCCAAATATAATTTGGAGGTCAAATAATTTTGCAGAGGGCAAAAGCTGGTCCACAAGCCACTACATACTGACCCTTAATCTATAGTAAGGTGAGTGTGTTTCATAAGGTTGCGAAATAAAAAATTGCTTTCTAAAGAAAGAAACAGTAGCATGAAAAAAACACATATAGCAAGCAAGTGTGTCTGCCTAGCATACAGTGATTGATTTATCCTGCCGCTCCATGACCAGTCGATTGCCAGCATCACAGATTGTGACTGAATACACATTTAATATCTGTTTATTACTAATAAAATGTACTACAATAGATATGTGTTTTAAATCAGCGGTGGCAGTCCAGTCCATGGCACTCTGACAGTGGGTCTGTGAGAAGGTTTTAGATTCATTAATTTGAATTATCATGTACAAAAAAATATTAATTATTATTTATTTTTTTTTTACAAAAGGCTTCATTCAACAAATAACATTCTAATCTAACAAATATAGCTCTTAATAAGTACATATACAAATCTTGCTCTCACCTGTCTAGAGCTGCAACAATTCAACTATTCATTTAAACACCAACTATTTTGATTGATTAAAAACATTTTTTGAGAAAAAATGTCCAAATTCTCTGATTTAAGTTTCCAAAATGTTAATATTTTCTGTTATCTTTATTCCTCTATGACAGTGGACTGAATATATTTGGGTTGTGGACAAAATAAGATATTTGAGGGCTTTGGAAACCACTGATTGACATTTCATTTTTTCCACCATGATCTGCATTTTACAGAACAAACAACTAATTGATTAATCAAGAAAATAACTGATAGATTAATCATTAATGAAAATAATCGCAGCCCTGACCCGGTCAAGCATGTATCCCCATAGGTCATCCACTGCAAACCAGCTCTCACTAATCCAAGGCATCTGCATGAGGGGGTCTCTGGCATTTTTCTATGTTTGGGGTCCTCAGCTGAGAAAAAAATTGAAAACCTCTGTTATAAATGCTCTAAATAACAGATGTGATGCACATGTGAAAAGCTACAAGCACTCACTTAAAGTCAACACGATCAACAAGTCAACAAATCAGCATATCCATTTACACTGATTGGTCTTTACAACAAAATATCTACAATGTCCAGTCCCGCACTTGAGTGAAATCAAAAGCCCCTCACTTGAGTACATGCTTGAGTGTGAAATCTGTTTGAAATATGTACAGACGCAGATAGTGTTGGTCTATTTCACAAGCTATTAATGAGGACTGGGATTCCAGTCAGTGATCAACCTCTGAAAGTTGTCACCTCTGTCAGATGCCTACAAGCTCTTCTTCTCATCTCTTTCGATCTGAGACTCTTTCATGAGCCATTAACTACCACTACAGTCACACTGTAGCATGGGGTCTGCAAACTGGAATTCTCATCTTCTTTCATGCGTACAGTGCCATGCCGAACAACGGTGGGTTTTCTGAAAACCTTCCTCTACACTGAAGCTCCTGTTTTGAGGGCAGAGTGTCCTCAGGGTGGGTGGGCTGTGGTTGTACCCAACCCCCCATGCCAAGCTGCAACTACAAACACACACAAGCACACACACAGTGGCTATATCATGGCCCACTTCCTTGCCTGCCTGCCTCTATGTGTGCATTTGTTGTGCTTTTCATTTGCAACAGTTGCATTCCTCTTCTGGCTGACATGTGCCCAGTTCTTCATCATTACACAGAGCGGAGAGGCAGCACGAATTTCTGAGCAAAACCAACGTTCCTCGACGTCCAAATTTGTCTCCACCGCTGCGGCAATTCATCACAGGCGGCAAGCTTTACACTCCCCACAACACACATAAGACATATACACAAAAATACAGATAGCACAGAAAACAAGCAAAAAGGAGCAGATCAATCTATTGCAACTTGCAGTGTGCGCCTTCATGTGTAGTACTCCGTTTGACTCCAACCCACAAGAACATGAAACAGTTTGTGTGCCTCAGGAGGCAAGGAAAAAGAAACCCACTCAGATCTCCCGCCTCGGGAATATACGGGAGCAAAAACAGTCCAATTTTACACATCAATCAGGAGCAACTCAGACAGGCCGAGACAGAAAACTGCTTTATAGAATGTAGACAAGAGGTGCTTTCAGACAGCCAAACACTGAAAATCATAACACATATTTATATACTCACACCCACATGCTCACAAACTTAGAGAAGGAGAGATCACAGACATGTCACATGGATAGTAATGGAGGAGGAACACATGGCAGAGGAATATTAGTCAAGCTAGTGGCTGTGAAATGGGTTTGAAACAGTCATTCAGCTTGTGAAAGGTGGTGCTGAGAAGGATGTGGCGAGAGAACAAAGACTTGTGAGAGGAAGGGGACAGTGAAGAGTGGTATCCCAGCTTTGGCAGTCGAGCTGTTGATTGGTGCTTTGATGTGCACAATTCGCCTGCCTATTTCTATTCTGCTGCATCTGGAATCAGAGCTCTCATGACAGGTGTGCATTGTGCGCGGAGACTTTTTGCGTTAACAAAAAAAAAAATGAAGACACTCTCACGAGCCAGTCTAGGCCTCACTGATGTCTATTTAAAGAATAGTAAGAGGTCTACCTTTTGTTCACTTCTCCTTAATGGCGGCTCTGTAGTTAGACTCGCAAGTCAGTCTCTAAACGTTGCGCTCAATAGACACTGAGGACAATCTCCCAGCTTCCGTTGCTAAAAGTGGGTGGAAACAATTTGAGAGTTTTTGAAAAATTGCAATGAAGATCCAATAGAAGCAGAGCACAATTAAGTCACACCCACAATGGAAAGGAAAACAATTCATCGCTCTCCACTGACTTGCGTGAAGGTGCCTCCTTATCATTTCCATCTGATAGTAAACAAGAGAAAAATACCTTAAAGCTGCTGTGTGGTGGGATTCACTACTAACAGGGTAAAGAACCTAGAAATAAGTTTTCATAAGCTGCGGAACCAAAAAACTGTGACTTTAAGGAGACAAAAATGGATACATGCAATAAAACATGAGGCATCGCCAAGGCAAAATTGGAAATGAATGATCTGTCTGCTAAGTTGGTGTTACAGTTGCTAATTTGGCCATTTTGTTTACATCTTTTTCTTCTAGAGCACAATTAAGTCCTGCCCACACTTTTGCACGTTCGACTTGCGTGAATGTGCAAAAGTGTGTGTGAATGTCATTTTTGTGTGCTGCAAATCAACAGAAAAATGCCTTAAAGCAGTGTTTCGTGGGATGCACTGCCAACAGGGTAAAGAACCAGAACTAAGTTTTTATAATGCAGCCAAATTGAATAACTGAGTCTTTAAGATAACAAAAGTGAACACTGGCCATAATACATGAGGTCTCAGCAAAAAAAAAAAAAAAAATAGGAAAGGATCCTGACTGCCTAAGTAGGTGATACAGTTGCTAATTTGGCTAGACAAACTGTAGAGATTGAAACTAACTAAGCTATGAAAGGTCTGGTTTTGATCTTTGTTAAGTTAAATGTTGACCCTACCTGGTGATTCAATCAAATGGTTGTAAATATCAAAGTAGTAAGTACTTCTGGCCATTCATTGGGATCAGATCTCCAAAAAAAAGAAAGGTGAGGAGAAGGGACACTGAGGTTGACCAACAATATTGTGTTTGTCATATACTGTTTCTTCCGTGGAAGACACAGTTTGATCAAATAAGCCTTTAATGTGCTGAAATCTAATGTTTTAGCTAACTACAGGCATTTTGTTAGTGTTTCAGCCCCTGGTTGCATATTGTGGCACTGACATTTTCCCCTCCAGTGGGCGTGGTTTTCAGAATATGATGCATTGCGCTCTGCCTCTATTCAAAACCTTTAGGGCGGCTCTTTATATTGGGGCGGTGACATGCAGAAGTTGTGTGCTTACTACTGAGAGAATGGGACAAGAGCCTTGTTTCTGGTGAGCTGTGTCCATGAAAAATGTAATGGGTGTAGGTTTGTTAGCAGCCGTACTCGCCGTCATTCAAGCAACTACTATGCATTTAGAAATCCTCAGATGATCAGTTGGCAGCGACTTCTCTGATTGTCTGGTATCAGGAGACCGCTCTATAGTAAGCTCCAAGTCCCATGTTTTTGTAGTGAAAAAGCCAAATGAGCTCTACTGTGATGTGTGTAGCTCGACTAGTTCGACTGTCCTCTTCGTCGAGAAAAAAATAAAAACAGAAATGTGTGGAAATATGTGTTTAGATGTATAAATGGCAATACACAAGTGTTAAAGTCAGACCAACGAAAAGATAAAAGCAGAAAGGTGTTTACTCTACCACAAAACAAAAAAGTAAACTCTGGGAGAGGAATCAAGACAAAGCTGAACCTCCACCTCTGGGAAAAGGCTATAGTTATCCTCCTGTCTGTAGTGAAACTTCAATCACCATCTATTTAATCAGAGCCTGTTCAGACTGGCATTTTCCATTGCCTGGACATGCAGCCTATCTCTGCGTCGATGTCTACCCTCTATTCAGGCCTGGACTAATGCCTCCCGCCACTTCACTCAACAGGATGTGGCACTTATCATCAGGACAATGACCCGGTTGTAGCAGTGTGCGGCAGAGGTGGGCCAGAGCAAGGGAAGAAATAGGGTCAATTGGGCTGGGCTGGAAAAGCTAAGGAGAGAAAATCACATGCCTGAGTACAGTGAATGCAGGCCAACCACTGTGTTCCCTTGGACACTTAGAAGGCAAATGGTGCAATAAGGCCAGTCAGCCCCCTCTCTCTCTATTGAATACCCTCGGTTCCACTTTTCTGATACTTTGAGCAGCCAAGCCATTCACTAGAAGATGAACAGGGATGTACAAATGATGGCCAGAATCAAAACCAGCTAATACATTTTGTAATAGCTCACTGCTGATCAACGCTGCAACAGTTCAATAATTTTTAAAACCATAGTTGCTCTCATGTGTTACCACCTGAGTTAAGGAGCACAGAATAACATTCTCAGAAAGCTGTGATAAATCCATATATTTACAGAGAAACCCCTAAAATGATTATTCATCCATTAAAACAGTTTCCCACCTGGAAGTCAGGACTCCCTCAAGGGGTTGTAACACCAATGTCAGCAACTGCAAGATGATAACCAGGGTAGGCAAAGGAGAAACAAAATTCCACTACACAGAATTGTTTATTTTTAGACTTTTTTCAAATATTTGCCTCTTTCCTTTTGATATACTACATAGCTTTGCCCCTCTAAGCCTCTAATAATTATTCAAAGTCAGCCAGTCTAAGAAAATCACAACTAATGGGCATGCACTCTTTGATGGTGACTGACAAGAAGATACTGCTTCGTATTAAGAAGGAAACCAATCTGTTAAAGGTAGTCATATTGAAATTTTACCATTTCAGTATGACATCTTGCATGCTCTGATGGTTGTACAAAGTCTGGATAAAATGGATTTCAAATAGGAATAAGAAAAATGATAGACAAATGACACTAAAAGGACAAGGAAAAAAAAAAATCCAAAATCTGACTCAGTCCAAGAAAATCTAATTGGTCCATCATGGCTGATGAAGAAGGCCAGAAAGGCATTTTGTACATCCATTTATACACAAAGTAGCCAACAACAAAAACTGATGGCTATTCTAATACATATGGTGAGCAATTTAGATTAAATTCCATCCATTTGATATAAGCTTTTGTTAGAAATTCATTTTGAATATTGGTGATCAAAAAATGTAACAATTCTGAGTTTTTCTCAGATATTTCTGTCTGTCTGCTGGAGGTGTAAATAGGCAACTGTTTGCTAACACGGGTTCCTAAACTTTGTCATGTCAGGACCCACACAACAGATGCACATTAGACCAGGGACCCCAGTCTGAAAGGATTTTGTCTTAAGCAACTCCCTCTGAGTATTTGTTTTATTTTTATCATTATCATTATTATTATTATAATGAATTTTAAGATAATGAAGTCTTCATAGTCCCTCAATGATCAAACGAGGATCGCTATAAATTATAATCAATCAAAACGGCCAACCCTACGTATGTCTTCCCTTCAAACTTCCAAAAAATGTGATTCTGTTCCTCTTTTTTTCTGACAACTCCCCACAACCCACTCAAGGACCCCCGTTGGTCTCTGGACCGTTTGAAAATCACTGTGCTAACATGTTGGCCATGACAACCACGAAAGGTGAAAATGAGTCAAGACTTTGGGTCTGTCAGTTTGTAGTGGTAGTCTCCAGCCCCCTGCAGAACTGAATTACAAGACTGAACCCTAACAAACTGTTTCAAGAGCTTCACCCACATGAATAATCTGCCTTGCAGTACCAACTAGTGGTGACAATATGCTTTTTTTCACACCCTGCACAGCACTGTTGTACTGTGGCACTATAATACCATGTAACAATACAGCTGAGTTCAACTTATAGTTAAGGTTGAACAGACTTATATCTTTCACACCACAGAGTCCGGTCCAGACATGTTTTTGACACCAATATCTAGTGTGGGTTTTTTAACAATAAACTGGTTTTGTGTAGGGTCCAACACATTCACACCTCATGGAACACAACAGACCAGCACTCAGTGGACATTAGGACATTGTAAGCCTTGTTGCCCACAGCAACACAGGGAACTAGTCCACTTTCACCCACAGTGGCAGCCTTCAGTGCAATCCCAAGCAAATTGTCAATTGTCAGAATAGCATGCTATAAAATGTAAATTAACTACGTGAGCACCACTTTAATACTACTGCACGAAACAGAGGACATTGCTTTGCAGACACTATCTAAGAAATATCTCATTAGAGCATACAGGATCTCACACAAGGTCCCGGTTTGCAAAAAGATTTTTCTTTCTCTTTCTTATGCCCCTCCTATTTTTTTTTTTTTTTTAGCATTTTTGCATGCAGGGTTGCATCTCTAGCTGTTCTTCTATTTGACATCTTAATAGTTCATCGCTTGTAGCCATGTAGGGAATGTTAAATAAAGCTCTGATGTGTAATTTGTCGCTCCACAAACATTCCCGCTCCCGGCCTACCCTGGGAGTTAATGCAACAGATTTGTCATACACAAGCCAGGCACAGCCAGAGGAGAAGGAAAAAAACACCTATTCAATCTGAATTTCAATCTCCATAGGGCTCTATGCAAATGCATGCAAGCTGATGCTCCCGCTCTCTCAGACTGCCGGAACACACAGTGCGGATGACGAAACCGGGCGGCATATTACAGAGTAGGCAGAAGCCCAGTCTGTGGCAGGTAAAAAGAGACAGAGGAAAATGAGAAGGAAGCTGGGAGAACCTCACATTTCGGGAATACATAAGCAGGCAAAGCTAGAACCAGACTAAATGCAGATACCTGTAGCAGGCAAAGAAGCTAAAATCCATTTTGATCATTTCCTCCTGGAAACCCTCCCCCTTCCTTCCCTGTCTCTCATTGCTGTGCCCTTCAGCATAATGTGGATATGCAGCCTCTCTGGGGCTTTTTAGGGAATTGATGGATAATCAGATGATTACACAGAAAATCTCCATTGAGGACAATCCTCCCTGACAAACAAAGAGAAAGCTCTTTAGTTAATAAATAGGCTGAGAGACAGACAGAGTGAGAGACAGAGTGAGAGTGAATAAATCCTGTCCTGGCTTGGCAGCACAATGCCAAATCTGTATCACATATTCATTTCGTCCAAACAATCTGTGCATGTGTATGTATGTGTATGTGTATCTGTATAAGTGCATGTGCGCGTGTATGTCATACATTGCCAGAAACATCACTTCTTGGGTATGTCACTAAGTTTGCCTTTAGCTTTATCTTAATTTGAGCGTATCTAAATAAATTTCAAGCTCTAGGCATATTTGTATAAGCCTTTCTGACAAAATTTGGCTGAAGTTTATTCTCATGATTTTCTTATTTCTGAACTACTTTTCTGAAACGGAAAAGTTTGCTGTGAAACACAACTCAGCACACAGGAAAGAAAGCCAAGTTGTCAATCTCGGCAAGTTACATATGCATATATATGTATACATAAGTCCCACAGTGGATTTGTACTGTGACTATCTTTTCTCTGACTGTGAGAAACAGAAAAATAACTTAATTCATTTGTGAAAACAAATGAAGTGCAAATATGAAACCACTAAATAAGCATTTACCTCCTTCAATCGAGGAGGTAGCAATTACAACGGTGACCCTAAGTGAACAAGTTATTGTCATCTGGAATGGAGTTGAACAATTTTGTCAAAATATCTAATTGCAATTATTTTAACTGATACCCTGAGCTATGCCCCTTTTCAATCTGTGCTCCAATATCTGTTGCACAAGCTTGGTACCTGGCAGACACACAGTCAACTTTCTCCTTTCCTGTACTTAGATATGCTATTTGCTAGGCTTGTCTATGCTGAAAAAAAAAATTCAATTTTTAAAGATGGTTAAAAGATGGGTTGCTGGGGGACCTGTAAAAGTAACATTTCTGGTTAGCTAATGTTAGCAAAACACTAGCAAACTAGCTAGCAAAACTATGTCAATCATTAGCTAGGTAGTCAGTATGCATTTGGCTAACATTAGCTGACTTAAAATTGGGGTATAGCTATATGTGTTGCTTCTACAGGTCCCCCAGCAACATCAACATAACTGGGTTTTCTTTTTAACATAGATGAGCCTAGCATAGCATATCTATGTACAAGAAAGAAACAGAAAAGGAGAAAGCTGACTAGTAACAAGTTTGCTCACCTTTTATTGAAGAACAAGGCAAAAGGCGTGGACTTAGGAAGAGTCAATTGTGATAGTAGAGGGAATAATAATGTTCACATAGTTATTCTCATTTTCAATGAAAAGAAAAAAAAAAAGATTATTGTGTGATTTTTGCAGGGATCTGTACCAAATCTGTACTTAAGTCTGTAGAATATGATGTGTAGGCCAGGACATCTCAGCAGCATGACAATATTTGATTTAAAATGGTATTTTTGACACAACTTTAGCTTTTTTAGATTGTGCCTCCTGCAATTTGAAAATTGCAGTAGGCCATATTGGTTGATAAAAGTTCAATTAATTGCTCAGCCCAAACCTGGAAACTGCAGATTAACCCCCATTCTTTCTTGCAAGACTGCTCAAGCTCTGTCTAGTTGCACTGAATCTGTGAGTGAACAGCAATTTTAAACTCCTAACACATATTTTTTTTTTTTATTTGATTGTGGTCTGAATTCAGATTTTGCCACCCTTGGACAAAGTCACAATTCTCTTAAAGAGTGTGGCAAGGTTTTGTTTTTGTTTGACTGTTTTTTTGAGGATTCCTCTAGATTTTGCTGCATTAATTTTTGCCCTCTACCTTCCCATGTCTTCCAGGGCCCTCTGCAGAGAAGCATCCCCACAGCATGATGCTGCCACAAGCCTCTCTCATATAAACACAACAACCCAGACAACACTGGCCTGTTGGTGGTAGTTCAGTTTTTTGGCTTTAACCCTGTTGCTGGTATTTTCAGATAACCACAGCATGACAGAGAGTGAGATACAGTACAAACTACTGGACTGACACACAGCATGTAATCTATCCACCAGAATTCTGTTCATTAATTTCAACCGGACATGACCCTTCGTTTGGATGAGCCCAGCACTGTAAAACTTCAAGCGCTCTGTGGCAAATGGTGACAATTGAGGGATGTCTGGACCAGAGGAAAGGGAAAAGGGAGAGGTTTGTATTATACTGTAGCCAAGAGAGGCCTTGGTTTTGCCAGATAGTATGCCCACAGCAGTACTTTGGCCTGGATGGAGCATGGTGGTTCTCTACTTGCACTCTAATGTCTACAGGAGTGCTACAGTGGCTGGCAGAGTAATGTTAGCTATAGATGCTGGTGCAGGGCTGGGACTGCCAAGCTCAACCGCTCTGCCAGCCATGGCTTTGGCATTGGAAATGGGTCTGGAGGCTGCACTGTTGAACAACTTTCTGGCATCAGCGGTGCTCCAAAGGGGAAGGGGGGAAAAAAAAAAACAAAACAAAAAAACTGGCAGGTGGAACCAGATGCTCTGGCATAAGGTAGACATTGACTTCTTCATAGCTATGTCTGAAACTGCTCAGTAAATAGAGTTATCGTTTGAGCAAGATTAACGCTTAGGGCCACAGTAATGGGCAATGTTTGAAAACAGCATACTATATATGGAGTGATCTTGAAAGAAAAAAAAAAAAACTCCCCAAACATCTACTGACAATTAGGGTTGTCCCAAGAACCAATACTTCAGTACCAAGTCGATGCCAAAATTTTGAAAATGTGACAGTACTTGTTTTTTTACAGTTCAGTAGGTACCAGTGGTACCAGAGATGCAATACTTCTGGACATGACAGGGACAGCATAAACGCTTACAAGTGCTGGAGTCTGCTGTTAAATGCCAGAGGAAGGAGAAGAGCCCCTGCCAGCACTGAACAACAACTACACATGTAAGGTAGCAACATGTACAGCTGCAAAAACAGCTCCACTTCGACTCGTCCAAAAGAAAAAGCGGTGATGTGCGGATTGACCCGGTTAACCCCAGGGTGGGCGGGTTCAGATCGACCTTCTGGAAAATACCACGCATTACGACCGGCTGGTCTAGTGACAAAGCAGCGGTAAACATTAATGACTTCCAGAAAGACTGTGTACAATAATCCTCCTTCTACCTTCCTTCGCCTCTCTCGGTCTCCCTCTAAGTGAAACACACACATACATGATAATTGCAGCGGTGCACACAGCAGTGCACCCTGTCAGCTCAGCTGGCTGATGCCAAAAACATGACAAAATAGGTTAAAATTTTAAACTGTGGACTTTTTCTACACTGTGCAACCAAACACCAGGCTGAAAAATACAGTATAGACCTACAGATGCATACAACTATTCTGTTAAAATACAGAGGGAAAAAGAGGGAGAGAATCAGAGAAAAAGCAACAGACTTAATATCTGAGCAGAAATCACTTTTTGCATTACTTCACAGACATGGAAACATGCTCCTCTGACAGTGATTTGTGGTACAGTAGGCTCAGAAAACCTACTCCTCAGTCTTTTGTCCTAGAACCTCAGAAGAGTTTTTATTTCAGGTGGCAAAGAAAAAAAAACAATGGCTGAATTTTATTCTTGTTTTTTGTGTGGTATTAATAACATCATTGTTTAATAACAATAGTTTTATTAATATGTTATTATTTCATAATAACAAACACAATTTAATAGTTTAATTCTTTTTTACCACCTGCCTGGTCAGGCAAATGAGTTGCCAGATTTACTTCCTCAGGACAGGTCACCTCAGGATCAAGAATACACATTTTTCTGGCCTGTCATGCTATTTATCTATCTAGACTTTTTTTGTTGCTTCCAGCTTTTTTGCCAGACGACCCAAGTGTTGGATGATTGGACGAAATATTGATGAGTCTATCGCCAGTTCAGTTTTTGTGGGCGATAATTGTCTTATTTTGTATTTGCTAAGTTAATGATCTGCCTTCAAAGGCCTTCACTCAGCGACAAACTCACCACAAAGCTCATTCACCAAGCTAACCCAGTAGCCTACAGAGCCAGCAATGGCAAAGAGAGGCAGCAGGGATAAAAGAGTCAGAATATTTTCAGACCTAACTGTGAATTAAGGGGTTATTTCGACCACACAATAGCTGGTTATTGGAAAGACAGATAAAGATGCTTTTGATGAGTTCTGAGAGAAGTTTGAATTCAGAAGGTGCTGCATGTTGTATTTTTCTGTTTAATAAGGAAAACAGGTGTAAGAATACTCAATTTCAATGCTTGAGAGTTTGTGAGTGTATTTAGCTTGTGGAATGTAGCAAACTGCTCTTACGCAGTGTATCAGTATACATACAGTCACCGGTTGTTGGACTGACGGTACCTGGTTGGATTATTTTAACATATTGCCCAACTCTAGACTATCCCACAGTTTTATTCCAGGCTCCTTTGTGCACACCTGCTGCCCCTCCATTCATTGAAATGAATGAGAGTCTTACTTTCACCCAGGGATAATGCTGGTTAAAAATTAGAGATATTTTAGTTCCTCATACCTTTTTATAATGTCTTAACCTGGAAAATGATTGCTCTTCCACACATGTTGTGACTAGCATATTTTTAAACTCAATGGATTAGAGAAAAAAAGAGTAAATTAGGGTACAGTTGTTAAGCGTAACTATTTGCACAAGCCAGCTAATTTTTTCTTTAGGCGGATGATTCTTCACACTTCATTTGGCTGCATTTTTATGACAACCCAAGCAGCTGAACACCAAACCTTTTGCTTGTGGCCTAGTTCAAGATTTTTGCTTGCCAATATGCAATGTTAAAACGTGATGTAAAGCTATAAACGTGAATTGTGATTGTGGACTTTATATCAAATTACCACCAGTTAAACCATCACTCTTTACAAACTGTAACTCAAAAATTGTTACTCAGTGAGTGAACTGTGGTTTAAGAGGCTGTCCTCCAACTGGTTCACCAGGGTTAAAGGTCAACTGTATGTCCTGCGAAAGTGTCTTGTAGCAATACAATGAAGCTCCACAATCCTGACGAATGCTGTTCTGGGCTGGCCCTCATGCTCGACCTCACAAGAATGGATAAGCAAGGGGTGAATTTCTATAGTTAGATCAATAACGAATCAATGAGCATAACATTACTTTTAAATTCCAGGGCTGAAATCTGTACAATGCTACATGTCAGGAACCTTGGATGTGTTAAACTGTCTACAAATCAAGCGAAGGTAACAAAATGTGAATACTGCCTTCATAACATGACACAGTGTGTAGCACATGCCTAGTATGATAATGTATGCTTTTCATATCTGTGAAACTACATTTGATAGATTAATTGGTCAGAACAATAAAAGTCGAGACTATAATTTCAGTGGGGCTGACATGGACTGAGTGACATATTTTTAAAATGTCACAAACTGGTCATTTTGCATTTAAATTATTCCCAGCACTACTTTCCTACACAATCATTCAAAATAGGGACAAATGCTTTCTGTGTGGATGTGGGTTTTAATTTTTCAAGAGATAAATAGTGAATTGTGAGGAAATAGGCGTCTCCCCTAATCCATTAAAATGGGACTTGTGTTTACTTGATAAATGAGAGTCATTGTCTTTGAATGATCTCTTACACCATTTGATCCCAGATTGATTTAGCACATGGCTCTCTGTAAAGGGCTTAACGATGCAAGAGTTGACAGGCCAAGCAGATTGAACGGTCTCTACCTGCATTGACTTCCAGCAACCTCCTCTTCTTCTGCTGCCTCTCCTGCTTTTCACGCTCCGCCTTCTCCTTCGCAGCGCGTGCTCTCCTCTGTTTCTCCTCTGACTCCCTCTGCTTCAGGTTCTCCTTCAGTGCTTGCTGTGGGGGAAGAGAGAAGGAGAGAAAGTGAGAGAAAGACAAAAAAAGGAGAAAACAGGATGGACTGCTAAGTGGGGTTAATTACGGCAGTGCAGAGCCTGTCAAAGGAAGCGGCAGCTGTCAAACCCCACAGACATCTTTATCAGGCGCCATTAGAATCAAATGAAGTTTCTGAGGTGCATTGCCACCCTGCTGGCCAGACACAAACCAAACGTGATACCAGCATGGGCACCTGGTTATGTTTTAAACTGGGGGAGCAAACTGGGAAAAATGCATATTCTGCAGGGTGTGCATTTCTACACCACCTAATCTCTTAAGTTAAGAAACAGCTACCTGCATTTAGTTTACCCCCACTACATCCTAAATTAGGTATAGTAGTATAGTTTCTATAATGCCAATATAAAATAATAATAATAATAATAATGATAATGAAAATGATTTGGTGATGGACCAACTGTATTTTAGCAAGAAGTATTTCACATTGTACTGCACATGGTCACATAGTTTAATAATTAATGTTACACAACAGCCAGTGTGTTTCAAGGTTAAAAAAAAAAAAAAAAAAAAAAAAAAAAGAGTTAGAAAAGAAATTAGCCCTAATAACCAGATGTCTTGTTCTTAAAAGGGCAGAATGTCGAGTTATAACCAACCAGTCTGATGTGTGCACAGAACTGTATGATTTCTGTAGCAGCCTGGCATTATTTTCAGGTGGATTAGTGAAGGTAAACACAGTAAACAGCAGCATAACAACACTGCGCCCTGGCACTGCACTTCAGAGCCTGCAGATTTATCTATGAGTGAGTTATTTTTGATTGCTTGTTTTTGTCAGTTGCTGAAAATTCATATTGGCTGTTTAAATAGTCACCTGATTATGGGGACTGTATGACGATAAGTTTATTTTTAGAAAGACCAAAACCATAGCAAAACCATAACTTTGCCTCCTCTGACTGAATAATGGGGACGCACTGTACATTCAAAAATATATTCCTATTTTAGAGATTGGTTTCAGTGTTTTGCCTGATGTCTTTGGTTTTTCTCTTTTACACCCCTTTCAGCATCACCAAGACAGGGGGAAAAACGTTTCCATGAGTTTAAGCTAGCACACTATAGAATGCAAAGTATGAAAATGCACAGTGCAGATATCAAGCCACTGTGTGTGTATACAGGATGTGTTAGGGTCAGTAAGACAGCTCCAGCATCACCTGGTGGCTGCTGTGTGAGCCTTTTCCAGTCTTAACAGCAGGTGAGCACAAAGGCAGCAGCTAACAGCAATACAATTCAACTGCAACAGGCTGCACAGTAGTTGCTGAGCTGAACTCAGCTTACAGGTGCTACTGTGTGGGTGGATGTGACGCTGATATCTACCAAACTACCTGCAGATAAACTATTAACAAAAATCTACTTGAATTCGACTAGAATCTGACTACATGATACCAAAGTCAGCTGCTAGATTTGATTGAAATCACAAGAATAATTAATTAGGCAACCTCACTGCATATATTCATTAACCCTAAGCAAGGAATTTGATGAGGAGATTGTAATGTGTTTATGATTACACAAGTACAGCTTGTGAAAGTCCGATCATTGATTGCACTTAGTGTTTTGCACCTGTACATGTGTTAAGTGCGATTTGGAAATCGCATGCCTTCAGGTTCAGTATAGTAAATATTATAATGTGATTCACATTATTCCATTTCTCTTTTTAGGAAATAATGTAGCTTGACTCAATTATGTTCCATGAAGGAAAAGGAACTCCTACTGTAGTTCTTTTCAGGAAATGCTGACCGTCAACTCTAATCAGAGAAGCAATCATTCATTTTTCTTTTTTGGTGGGCCTCTCCGTTCTCAGAGCACAACAATAAAAAGTGAAAAAACTGAATAAATATGCACAGATAACTTTATTAAAAGCAAGTGGGATACAAAAAACACATTAATAATGTGCAAGGATGATTAGAAAACCTTTAACTTGGCTGACTTTGCTTGGCCAGGCAAGTAAAAATAAAAAAAAATAATTAAAATATTAAACTATTTTGATAATGAATTCATTCTTAAAATTTTTTTTTTCATGCAAAAATGGTAGAAAATGCAGTTTTCAGCCTCTCAAATATGAATATTTCCTGTGTTTCGGTTTATTTTCATTTAAACTGAATACCTTTGGGTTTTATACTCACAAAACAAGCCATTTAAAGAAATCACCTTGGACTTTGAGAAACCGGAATGGAGATTTTTCACTATTTTCTAACATTTTCAGGAGATTGCAGCTCTAGATTAAACATGACAATTAACTTTGGTGTTTCTTATTTGATAGCCCGCTAATAAATAAAACAATTTGTCTCGGGGGAAGTAAAAATTGACCTCAGGCTGGTAGATTTCATTAACGCTGAACCCTGCTTTGGTCTCAGATACTCATAATATACCCGCATTTCAACCACAGGCAAGAAGTTCCAGTTTTAGATTCTGGACCATAGTCTCTTCTCTAAATTTATTACATTCTGATGGCCCAAGAATGATTGGCATGGAGCTTGGAGCACTGCATGTCATTCACTGTTCAAATACAATAGAGTTTTGAGCCTGCAAGAGCTTGTACAGCATTTACTAAGACTGTAAGCAGGCACTGGTGGCTCCTATTAGGTCCTTGGACAGGGATATCTTTTAATTTTATTGACATTTGCACAAGCCAATGAAGCCCACTTCTAAACTTGTCACAAAATGTCATTAATTCCACTCAGCCTGTCTATCAAGAATTATTTTATAGGTACACTATCTACTGTACATCAACCGCTGCGGGCACAGGCTGTATAATCCCTGTGCCAAAGGGTTGTTAAACTCATACGATGGTGTCGATGGCTCAATAATGCCACAGCCAAGAGACAGACTGTATATGATTTAGCAGAGTGCTTGCATGATTGCCATCCTGATCAATAGCCAGTCACTTAAAGCAAGGAAGTCTGGGCTTTTATCAAACACCCAACTTGTCCTCCTCCTCCTCTTCATGTCTCCTCCTCTTGCATGATTCACACAGCTCGGCTTGACAGGCAGGTCAGTAGAAGAATAGTAATGCCAAACCAACATGAATGGATACGCACAAAAGCACACACTATGAGAGCTGTGTAGTATATGGAAATCTACACACAGTAAAGAAAGGCAGATGCTTATTAAGGTCGACTGACAGCCTCTTATTAAGTCTGCATACAAGTGACCATTACAGCACTATACAATATTCACAGTTTGATATGAGTGCAGCACTCTCAGCTAATGCATACGAGCAGTCAAAAACCTCTGTATGACATATCCTATTCAATCTCCACATCCTTTTCTTTATTTACAGACCAAAAGATGATTGTGGTTTGTTGACAGCTTTAGCGGACATATACTTTAAACAAAATTCATTTAAACTCACTCACATAAAAAGACAATAGCAGCTAACGACACTGATGTGTACAACTCAGCAGGTTTCTAGAAATTCAGGAGGAGAGGAGAGTGCTGACGAAGAAGAGAGGAGGGAGAAGATGAATACCAAATGACTGAGATACACCGAAACTATTCAGAGCTCTATTTTTAAACTATTTTTAAATGAAACCAAGTCCTCCTCCACAAAATTAACTTTGATTTGATGGAATGAAACTGTCGGTTGCTAGTGGCAACCACTGATTCACAAATGACTATATTCTTAATGGGCATCCAGTGTGGTAAATTACGGCCGAGAGAGAATGAGGAAAAAGAAAAAGGGAAGAACAAGAGTGCTGACACGTAATACATTTTCAACAATTAAGTGATCCCAGGTTACAAGTAGACAGCTGTGATGGATGCCTAATGTGAACTCAGTCAAAACTCCGACACTCCTTCCACTCATCACTATCACGCAGCTCTCTCATTAAAAAGTCAAATTCAATTACTAAAGCAGAATGTAAACATGTTTGCATTTTAACTACCAATGACAGCTGTCGCTACTCTCAGCCTAAACAGTTTCATACAGACAGCGATCTAGTCAGCGATGAAATCAGTGTCATTTACATCGGCCTCATAGATTGGATTGTCAGTAACATTTAACAACATATATTTTTGAACTAAACAACTTGTCAAAGGTGTATTATTAGTATGTCTTTCATAAACAAGGTAAAACAACATAAAGGCTCTATAAACCTATGACGCAAATGACAACCAGACTTTGATGTGAGAAAATTTAGGCCAATAATAATACAGACAGCCTAAGTTTGATTGAAATTTTGATTGATTGTACATCATTTCATGTTAGCGGTTTTGCGTACAGTAGATGTACTTTGGAACAGTTTCCACTGTGCCATTCTGTGCTTTTATACAGCACTTGGTGGGCATTGTTGTTCCAGCTCTGAGCCAGCACAGGAGGTAGTGACATAACCATATCCACACCCGTGTAAAAAAGGGTGTTTTTAAATTGGGTATTTATTCCACATATTGGTCAGTTGTGTCTAAAGCAAGACGAACAGACACAGAGACAAGCAGGAGAGAAATCCCTCGCTGCAGATCATCACAGAAGGCCATCCTTTTTAACTTTATTGTTGCAGAAGAAGCAACGCCTCATTTCTAAAACGTTATAAAATCATGAGGTTATCAGCTCTACGCGTGATTAGAAGCAGAGGAGTGGAATCACTTGGTGACTGGCGCAATTGTTACACTAGAGGCCAATGCTGTTGTATTGCACCTAATGCCTCTTTTGCTTCAGGAATGCCAGCATGCTTTCTAAAATCACACAGTGGGGTGTACGGTTGACAAAAGTATTTAAGTATCGATACTTTTTCAATACCACACGTTTAACAACAATACAATGCTAAAATTTCATAGTGTGGAAAGTACCAATGCTGTTCCAAAAAGATCTGAGTGCTCACTCAAGACCTAGAGTGAGCAGTTCAGCTCATCCTTGATTGTCCTGCCTGAAACTTGGCTTGCAAGACAAGACTGCACACAGTGCTGTATTTAAAAAATCCAATTTTGTGTGACTGTTTTTCTTTTTGCCATGGTATTGAAAGAAGTAACGAGTATTGTTTTAGCATTATAGCAGAGTTATTTGGTTCAGTGTAAAAAAGCGAAGCCAGTGTAATGATGAGCCTTCGGTATTTCAATAACAACCAAAAAAAGTCAATTTGCCGGGGGTGCTTGAGGAAAAGTCAGGGGATCACAAAAGTCTGTTTGGGAACCATGAAAGTCTTTACAAAAGTTAGTGCCAATCCATCAAGCAGTTGAGATGTTATAGTAGTGAGGATTTTTCACTTGAAAACATGTTAACCTCATGATGGCGCTGGAGGGCAGTCAGGGCAACAAACTCAGTAGGATTTGTAATCTTGAGACCATGAACGTCTTTATACACCAGTCCATCTAAAGGTTTTGGAGCTATTTCAGTCTGGATCGAAGTGGTTGACCAACCAAAGGATAATGCCATTCACAGAGTGATGTCACTATCATTGGTAAAAAACGAGTGGCAGGTTGTTTCAATAATATGGCTATGCAGATCCACAAAGGAAGTCTGTAAGGCAAGATGACATCTTATTTAAAACTGCATCCTTTACTGCTGCCAGCAGCCCAGGAAAACAATGATTAGTCGATAACGGGTCAATACGACAAGCGGGCCTGTTTAAGAGAGGATCACTCTTAAACTTAACAAAGAGAACAGAACAGGAAAAGGAGCAGCTAAAGCACATTACATCAAAACAACCTTGCTGAAACAGAAATTGATATGATCACAGCGAGCATGAAAAAGGGCACGCTGTCTTCTTAAATCACAGAACCAATTAGTAATATAAGAATAATAAAAGAAAAAGAGTCAGTGTGGACTTTAACTGAGTAAAGTAACTTAAAAAGTTAATTTTAAGCACAGGCAAGGCAGGTTTTATTTGTTTTTAAATCTGAATTCAACATCGAAGGCAACAATTATCTAAATACTGAAAAAATACTGAAGGAACATTGATGATGATGGACAGTTAAAAAGAGCATGAAACTACAAAAAGATGATGAGTCATGTGATTTTTACCATCTGACAAAGCATTCATTTTTACTGTAACGTTGAGCTGAAGGAGAGAAAGAGGCAGGTAGAGAGAGAGAGAGAGAGAGAAAGAGAGAGAGGGAGAGAGAACCAGCTCTCTGAGGAAATTGCCCTCCGCTCTCCTTCATCACTGCAGGTCTGCTTCCCCCTCCTCCTCTCCTGGATGTCCGCCATTAGACACGCTCAATTGGATTCCTGTCAGATGTGCGGCCTCGCCCTGGGTCTCCTTCCTACGGGTGACTGAGCATGCTGTATGTGTGTGTACGAGGTGTGTTGTGTGTGTGTGTGTACGTTTTTGTGTGTGAAAAAGCTAAGCAGCTTTCCCTATAAAAAACTGCCAACACAAAATGACATACGCACACAAACAAACACACATACACACACATTATACGCGCAACAGACACACAGTTCAAGGCTCTATTCGCTTCAGGCACTGGTCTCGAGACAGCACGCACCTATTAGCATGGGCCTTGGCACAGCAGGGTAAATGCTGACACAGATTTGACCGAGAGGTTACGGCGCTGAGATTTACTGTATGCCTACGTTCACTGACCTAGCCTTGGCTTTTCCCAAGATATGTCTGTGTGATGTGACCATTTGAACGAATTTGCTGAGGGTGTAAGCTGCTTACACCTTGACCTATCACAGGGGAATAAATAGCTACCTTGGGAGTTTTGACCATATAATGCTAGTCTTTATAACACTTGGCTTGTTCACCTCTCACTGGCACAGTCATTAACCGTTATGTTTGGCCAGGACATAAACGCTTCTGCAAAACTCAAGCTTGAGCCATGGAGCTAAAATGAAGGTATTACAGCTGCAACATGAAATCTTATCACAGCATATTCTTCTCATTATAATAGCTGTAATTAAATTAATGCATGTGACATACTGAGGTTTGCATCAATAACTCTGGGTCTGATTCATGTCTGAACACAGAAGGTGATGAACTGGGTTGTGGCTTTGAATGTGAGACACAGAATCACAGCACAGAGAGGTCCTGAGATCAATAGCATTGGTGAAAGAAATCAGACACAAAGGAACAAACTATGAGCAAAGCATTTACAAACCTGACCTTCTGTGTGTTTCTTCAGACCTGTGAGAACTGTGTAGTCTCAGGTTAGATGCCACATACAGCAGCCACATGTCCTGATGTGCTATCAGGACATGTGGCAGCATGTGTGTTAAGTGTGAATTTGATTGTATAAGAAGGGAAGAAGGGAGAACTGATATAATGCTTTTCCTCAAGGTAAAAAGTTGTAAAAGTGAGAAGCTGTAGGAACTCAGGCTTGTGACATCGGTATCTTTTTTTAAAATCTCTTTTGAAGACCTACAAGGCTAAGTTTTAGGATTATTTTGATTCTTAACTACTGAGTTACACTGTACTTTTTCTTGACATTGCGCTGCTCTTTTTTTCTAGTTTTAATTCACCCATTGTTTTTGCATTTTATCCCTGGTGTTTCATTTATCGCTTTTAATCTTCTATTCCTTTTAAGTTTTATTCCTCTTTTATTCCTTATGCCTGCCTATTTATTTATACATTACAGCTTATTTTCTTATTGTATTTTATGTGAGAAGTAGTTCTAACACTGGTTTTAACTGAATGGTTTCAGTCATTTTTCAAGCAAAAATGTCAAACATTTGCTGGTTACAGCTTCTTAAATGTAACGATTTCCTGCTTTTCTTTGTCATTTATGATAGTAAATGAAGAGTCTTTGGATTTTGGACCGTTGGATGGACAAAAGCAACAATTTGCCATTTTGGGCATTGGGAAATTGGCATTTTATAGACTAAATATTTAATTAATTCATCATAAAAAATAATTGACAGATCAACTGATGAAAAATGGGGTCACAGCACTAATTATTATTATACCATACATGCAGCTTTAAGTAAGTGTACTCATGTGAAAGCTGGACACTGTTAATGTGATTGTTAGTAGCTGGCTAAAACATGGGTCCCAAATCAAATGGGGAAGTCCTTTCTCTTCAAAATACCAATATATATTATATACTGCACTTTCAATGCCTCACAGCTATTCTTTTGATTGGATTTTTACCAATAACGCATGTCTGGAGAGCTTAAAAAATACTGATGTCAATGGCAGGGTTCGAAAACTTGGCTTGGGACCACTGATGGTACTGTCATCTCATAGTCAAGGCTCCATTCGCTTCAGGCGCTGGTCTAGAGATCTCATAAACATAATATTTCTGAAAATGCACTTTTTGTTTCCACAACTAACATATTTTTGTCATATTTAACAAAAAAAAACATGCAAACAGCAGATTCTACAAATTTTTATATACATTAGTTAGCTGTGCAAAGAACACAAATTCAGCAACTATTCTGATACCCCTGATGAAAATGGCAATCTGACCATTGTCCGTTTTGTCTGTGCTTTGTCAAATGCCACAGAGTATGCAGTGAAAACCCTAGATTTATTACATAAATTAGCATAAATATCACCCGATAACTTGCTTAATCCACTCTGCTACTGTGTTTATTGATAGAGAAATATTGTTAAACAAGCTTTTCTTTTCTGAACATAGAATATCGGCAAATTGCAACATGCAATCGTGCATTAATATATAAATACAATACATTTTTTAAAAATAGGATTGTGTTTTTAATACAGCTGCATTCAATTGAAGGACAGTTTAAATTGGTACGAAACAACTAAAAAAAAAAACAAAAAAAAACAAAACAAAAACTTTATTTATAATGCTTATTATGATATTTTTGACATCACCAGAGGGAAGGGGAGTCGGGGCCAGAAATGGCCCGCAGGCCACCAGTTTAAGACCCCTGCTCTAAGTGGTTCAGTTTCTATGCTCCGTACATCTGGAACAAACTACCAGAAAATATCAGGTCTGCTGAGAGCCTGAGTTCTTTTAAGTCAAGGTTAAAGACTCACCTGTTCACTGTTGCCTTTGACTAAAAGGCTTATTACTTTTTAAATCGAAACTCTACACTGCAACTCTTATTTTAATTATGTGTGTTTTTATATTTTTAGGTTCTATGTGTTGTTTTCTTACATGCTTCTTTTATAATGTTTTAAATGTGTTTCTTTTTCCCCTGTTGTGGTATTTCAATGTCCTGTGTGAAGCACCTTGAATTGCCTTGTTGCTGAAATGTGCTATACAAATAAACTTGCCTTGCCTTGCCTTGGTGCCATTATTTAGTTTAGTTGTTGGACATCTAAAAGGCTTTACTGTGTGTCATCATGGAAAATTTAATGAAGATATAACAGAAAAAATAGTCCCCTGTAGACCTATCTAAAAGTGTTCAAAAGCCTCTTGTCAGACTTAGCGCAGACTAGAGTATACTTAATGCACCGTACACAGGAAATGGTTACATCAAGCGCACATAAGTGTCATTCAGGCAGACGGGATTTTAGGAGAGAGGCAAAGAGAGAAAGAGAGATTCCAGTTTGAACCTTTATAATCAGTTAAATTTACAAATTTATACCATTTCTGACAACAAAGAAATCATCAAAAATATTCATCTTGTAATAATGCCAGCAGGAAATAACTTTGAATCGTGTGTGAGGTTGCTGCCTCTGTCACAGCTCTGGGCTTTACATACAAAACAGGGATGAAACAGGACCAAAACACCACCATCACTCTCCCTGAAAAACACACAAATGTACAGACAAAGCTTCGGAGTACAAAAAAATCTAAAGCATAACTAATGACTCTGCAGAAAAAAAAGGCAAAGAGGCATGAAATCCATCTGTGTGTGTGAGGTAGATGTTAAGTTGGGGGCAGGGCGGGAACTTTACTAGGCTAATTAGCTACTATTATCTGTCGCACCCAGTGGCCTGTGCCACTAATCCTGCTGATTAAACACAGTGGGTCTCCACAGCTCCAGCTCACAGTAGCAGCAGACTGATAAGGCCACAGAGCTCAGTGATGACATAAATGTCTGGGTGGGAATGGACTACATAGAACTGGCACTGTTCTGCTTTGCATTATACCACAGGATACTGATGTGAGAACCACAAAAAAGCTGAGGTTCCATGTTGACATGACCAGTGAATAAAAATAGTAAAAGTTTAAAACTGTTTCCAAACATCCGCTCAACATACTCCTCTTCTAGTGCTTTTTTGTTATTCAAGGTTGTTTAGAACAAAATGCAGCCTTTCCCACCAACTCTCAAAATACCTGAAAGGAACTAGCTATCACTTCAAAGCAAGGCCTTTTACTGTGAGAACCAATTTTAGATGACAGTAAATACAATTTATTAATTATTTTGATGCTGTTAAAGGTTTCCTTACATCAGCAAGGTTTTGTAAATACAGAGGAAGTAAAAAAGGCCAATATTTCCTAATATTTTCAGTTGATAAATGCACCTGAAACCCAAAACAATTACTAATTAGTCCTCTAAAATGGCATTATGGAACAGCAGACAACATGATTCAGCACTTTAATATCTCTTTATTTAACAGGTGTAGTGGTTGCTTTGTGTATCAGTGTCCACAATTTGACTAAATTGTTTCGCCAACAAACAACATTTCTGGTAAATAGCAACTGTAACATGAGACTAAAGCTGCATCAGTGATCATTCCTTTTATATTAATATGTAATCAAATGACTTCCTGTGATGCAGGCCTATTCATGTGGTCTGCAGGCTGGATACAGCTTTTTTAAAATCTTTTTATAGCCCGCAAGAGGCTGCCTGCAGAGTCAGGCAGGAATGTGTGTGATATATATAAAAAAAAAAAAAAAAAAACTAAGTTAAATATCTCTGAGCTACTTTGAGACATCTGAGCCATAGACTGTTTGATCTGAATCAATATGGTATTGGTTACACACAGCACAACTGTGCTGAGATTGACAGCGAATGGCAGGTGCAGGAGTAATCCTGTCATAAAGTCAAGCCTTACGTTGCACCCTAAGCATTCAAACTGTGTTGAAATCGCAAAAACAAAGGCAGTGTAATTTCTCTCACTGAGGCTCAAAATGACAGATGTATGATATAGGTATGGTGGTTCTATAGTAGTAAAAAACCCGACTGAGGTATTTAATGCTATCTTTGTGAAAATGCAAATACAGCAGATCTATTTTATGATTTAAACAGGCTTACTTACTGTTAGTCTGGACCCTGTTTTCACTTTTAACAAATATGGATATGGACCTGCTATAAGCACCTTATGTTGTTTTATGATTATTTATGTACAGCACTGTGTTTTCAGCTGTGGTTGCTTTTAAAGTGTTTTATAAATAAAGTTGAGTTGAGTTGAGTTGAGTTATGTCTGCTTGTTGTTAGTGTTAGTGTAATTATTGTCAGCCTGATGGATACTGTTTTATCATATACAACTTGCTATTTAAATTTGTGGATATGGACCTGTCAGAAAAACATCTCATGCCTCCTTGTTTTTTTAAACTTTAACTTTTTGCACTTCTGTATCAAGCTATGTTGTAACAATAGCTTTCCCACTTTTTTTATAAGGACTGGCTGCTATCTGGAATTGATTATAATGATACCATAAAGTGAAAAAGCATGCAAATGACCAGTTTTTTCAATGTAGTAATGCATCTATTAATATAATGTCAGAATTGTTAAAAGCCATTAATTGACAAAGTATTCTGTGTAACTCACAATGATTCAATGACTCAGTGATTTTCCTTTTTGGCCCACTTGGTCTTGAAGTTGAATACCCCTATTATAATTTAAAACGAATCCAAAATAATACCAGTCCAAATGAGAATAAACCCATCCACCATCAGCAACCTACGTTACATAAAATGTGACCATTCAGAATAAAGTTATTATTCACTTGCACACAACATGCTCAGAAAGGTTTTCACGCTTCTTCTATGAGTCACTCTGCAGTGCTGTATACTCACAGTGAACATGGAGCGGAAGTTGCTGAGATCAGTGAACAGCTCCTCCACAGAGGTCTTCTTGGGATCGACAGCAAAGTACTCCAGCACGTTCTGATATAGCGTCTCCATATTGCTGTGCATGATCACCAGCTTGCCATACTGCTCCCGTGCGACCTTGCTGAAGCTGTGAGGGCTGTGGTCAAGGTCAACAACACATCCATCCCACATTAAGTGTTAATTAAATGTCACTGCGAGTCTCTTACTCTGCTTTTTGACAGCTATACAAGACATCGATATCTAGAAGAAAGAAAAAAGCATTCACACATGTTGCCGAAAGGATCTGAAGCTGGAAAAACAGACTGTCAGTGGTAAACTGCGATGTTGGCATTTGGAGCTCTGATACTGTCAGTCAGGTTGCTACCACAGTGTGTTCACTGCTATGACCCCCTGCAGCCTGCAGCATCTGTGACTCATGTCTGGCTGCTGGCGAAGAGAGTTGGTTTCTGACATGCACAATATTAACTGCAAAAATAAACAGAAATCAAGAAAAAAATAAAAAGAACATATTCTACTCTGAAAATAAGACCATCACTCAGATTTTACTGCACTCAGAGTTAAAATAATTTGAACTTAAACCAGCTCTGTTATAGGGCTGTGTATTAGCAAGAATAAAACAATATAATATGTCATGATACAGGCATTACAATTCATTATAATGCAATATACTGTGATACTGGAAGCATGTTGCAATTTTTTCATATAATTTCAGTAAAACCAATTGTATAAAGAAAACAGCAACTACAATGGGACCTCCATTTGCATTTATCACATTACGTTCTGTGCAATCTGATCAAAGTAAAGATTCTTCTTTCTGTCTCAGATCAAGTTCTTACACTAGACTGTAAGAGTCAAACGGCTTAAGATAGGTTACAACACTGCCATGAATCTTTGCATGTGAACTATTTGTTACAAATAAGTTATATTTTTGAGAATACAGAATGATCCGATACAGTAAACATAATGTTGCGATACTCAAGTGTATTGGTATTTTCCTTACACCCCTACTATGCCGATGATATTTGGAAGCCCATCCCATCACAATATAATTTAGTGAAAAGATCACAGATTTCTTACTGGCACAAATTTTACAATGATGTAAAAAATGATACAGTGTAAACATGGCAGATAATTAAGTATTTGCATTTTACTGTGTTCTTGGCACTGGCTGCTTGCCAAATGCAACAGCAAGCAGCCTTAAGCCAGTTTTACACTAGACAAAAAATAACTAATGTCTGGCTTTTGTCCTCAGTGGGAAAGGGTAGAATCAGCATTCACTCTCGGGTCAAATGACTCTGCAGTAGTCAAAAATTATTTGTAGTCATGAGTATTTATAGGCTCCACCTCCGATTGGGAGTGGACACAACATTTTTGCCCCTTTTCAGCAGAGGCAATGAAGGCTTTAAGCCTGTTCTCTACTTGACCTGACTTGAGTCTGACTCGATGTTTAGTCAGTGCCTGGATGGTAGATAAACATTTTATTACCTATCAATTCTAAACAATAAAAGTGTCCTGTTATTTTGTTATCTAAAACCTCTTATTATGTAGCAGCAAAATCAGGAATTGTTGGGTTTTCATCAGCAGTAACTTAAAACAACTCCTATCCAGCTGAAAGAACGTGAAACAATTAAATAAAGAGAATCAGTTAGAAGCTACAAAAGTACTGAGAGCTGAACACACAGACTTTTAAAAAAGTGTTTTCTAAAAATAAAAATAAAAAAACAGAGAGGCAAACTCATCGACTGGCAATGGGAAAAAGGTTAATCGCCTATTTTTAGCTGCATTTAAAAAATCTGCATATACATGCTAATTTTGGTGCAAAAACTCTATTAGTCTGCTTATCAGGCTACCTAACCCCTCCTTACCCAAAAACCTGTGTAGACCAACAATGTGTCTTTGCATCTGAAAATGTACCAAAAATAGTGTCAAAGGCTGGTCCTCAAAGTCACGAATACATCCTACACAGAGATCAAGAAAATATACTGCTTTTAAGATTGTTTGTACAGTTGTCTGACTAGCATGGAAGATTGAGGAGCATTAAAGGATTCTCCAGGTTAAACCTAGCAAAGCAAAGGACAGCTCTGCTATGCTGGTGGGTTTGTGTGGATGAGGACAAATAGGTAATGGCTGTGTCAACATAAGGTGTCAGTGTCAGGGCAAAGTGAGGGGGAAAGCAAGAGCACTAACACACATCCTGCCTACTACCAGGGCATGCTGTTAAGCAAGTCTACTGAAAATCACCCAACACTATAATACTCAGGGTAGAAATATAGCAAGAATGAATACACTGTTCAAAATATAAGCTTTTATATAAGCTATGTTATTAGCTTTTTTGTGTCTTTAAGCATATCCTGAGTAGTTCTCTTTATAGGATGACCCTATTTAACAAAAATCAAAGCTTGTGATGCATGAGGAATAAAATCTGAGTTGAATCAGTCTGAACCAATCTGATGTTTCTTTTAAAAAGTCTGAGTACTTTCCTGTGCAAATCAATGAAAAAAAAAGAAAATGATGTGTCCTTAACTAGCAGTCCTGCGTGTGACCCCAACATCCTTGTCTCATAGCAGATAAAAAGCAACAGTGTCTGTCTGGTATCACAATTATGTGGGCAGCCTCCTTGGCTCCTATTGTGCCCCTTCATTATAGCTCAATTGATGGACCTATTTGACGTCTGGCCTCCGTTGAATCTGGCTGGGGATGGTGCTACTTATTCACAGCTGGGTAAATGCTGTTCAATAGGCACTGCTCGCAAATTGACTTGTCAGAAATATCTTACCAAGGCAGGAGCTGGGGGGAAATAGGCATGAGGAAAGCCTGAGCAGGTGATGGAAAGCATGAGAGAGTGAAAGAAGAAGAAATAGCCGAGAGCCATGGCTGATAAGTATCATGGGGTGCAAAATATCTCTCATGACTTCCTCCCTATTCCAGATAACGCAGTGGTCCACCACAGTTCATTCTCAAGAATTCCTGTTCAGGCATTTCCTCACTGATCCTACACTCTTTTTTCCTCACATGTCCTTCTTCCATCCCTCATTTGCTTCTGTTTTCTCCTCTTCTAATCTGCTGCCTTCACAAGCTTAGTTCACATTCAGAATGGTAACACTAGACCAATAGCACAGTAACTGTATACTCGAGTGGTGTATGAAGTGATAATGGAATTTTCAATGTCACCAACGTGACACTCCCAGCTTCTCATGTTTAGCTGGTGACTGTTGATTCTGCTTGTCGAGAGGCAGAGGGTGCTGCCAGCAAACTTCATCAGTTGCAGGTGAAGCTGCCATATGTTAAATTTTAATGTCACTGTATAATCTATCAAGAGGCTACAGAGAATAAAAGAGCAAATGCCCTTGTCTTTGATCTAGTACTTTTAGTATTTGTCTAGTATCTTTGATATTCTATGACGTAGACGACTGGGAATCTTCATTGATATCAAGGTTCCTATACAGTTCAGTAGATTTCTTTTGGACCATATTTAAAAATCAGTGCTGCCTAAACTTGAATTATTTCCACATATTGAATTACATCATCATATTATTGTTCCCCCCATATTTGTTGTCTCTTTTATAATCAAGACATAAATGGGTTGAAAAAAGTTAAATAATTTAATTTTCAAGGCATCTCTGCAGCCTTGTTTATTAAGAGTCCATAGAAATGATAAGTCAGTAAGATCAGTTATTGTAAATGTTAACTAATGTGAGATACTGGAAAAATGTTCACTTTAAAAAGCTAGCTTACACAAACATGGACTACTGGTATTGATTAACACACATACTATAGATTAATAAACTTAACTATAAGTTAATAATAAAAGGAATCATGTTCAAATAATTACATAAAAATACTTAAAAAATACATAAAAATACAAGGTTTCAGTGAGTCAGAAACATGTTTAATTAATACTGAATCTTATGATGCTCAGAACTAATTTCCAGGTTGCATCAATCAGACAACCAATCAAATGGCGGGGGTTCGGCTGTCTGAGCCAACAACAGTTGATTTCTGTTGAATTGTGTGTGATGAACTCAAGTCCTAAAAACAGCAGCACAGCTTGGATAGAGAGGTTCACATATGGATGGATTGGGTTGAATATGACATGCAAGCTGCCTAAGGTACAAAGTTTTGATCAAATATTTGTTGGTGACACAGTTAAGCCCTGATGAATGCGTGTATACTGTAAGTGAGCGTGTGTCTAGCTGACATTTGGTTTCTGGTTTCGGTGAGTTCAGAGTTTGTAAATGAGCGTTGCTAAGATTAGACATTTTGTGCAAGCCAAGGCACCTGGCATTGGAAAGCAAAGCAGTGAAAGACAGAGCTGTCAAATCCATTCTCAGTGAACCTTTCTGTGTTGCACTCAGGTTCTCTGCTAACTACTACAGCACAAGCCATCAGTGCCTGAGCCCCAAGGCTATTGATCAAAACTACATGAAGGGGGCTAGGTGCAGGGTGTATTATTGAACACACTCTTATACACCTGGTCTGAGACATGCCCGTCAACCTGATCCACTGGAACTACCTCAGAGGACAGTGAATATTTAACAAAGCTGCCTAACAGATATGGACAGCTGTCAGCAGTGGACCTGGGTATCCAAAGAGGGCAGTGAAACAGTAAAGAGAAATTATGGATTTATGTGTTTGTGAATTAGCGCTTTTGTTTCATTATCATAAACGGACATGAACTGAATAAAACATATTAAATTGTTCTTGTTCTGTCTGCAGGAACTTAAAGCAATGACTGACGGCGTGTGAAAGAGACTGACAGAAAGATGAAGGAGGCTTTGTCTCAGTTCTCCCTCTCTAACCCTTCCCTTCATTTTGAAGTTGCCCTCAGTGTGAATTCTTCTTCACAAAGAGAGCTGAGAGGGGTACTGGTATAAAAGCCTGACTATAAAATGAGATGCCACTCAGGACTTGTACACATCATCTACAGTGGAAAGAAAACCATGTGTGTATATGAGACAAAGGCTGGGAGCTCTATTCTTGTCACCCTTTATTTTTTACTTCAACAGCATATTATACCTCTACTGTTTATTTTCTTGATACATAATGAGCTACAGACTGTCCTTATGTAAACACAGTGGTGAAATTTTGCATTTGCATAAAAACTATCATTCTTATGTGGGTTTTTTAAATAAGGATCATCGACTAAAAATAGGCGAAAAACACAAGTTTGCCTTGTCTATTTTTCTTTTTCTGATGTGCGCTGGAAAGCTGTGACTCTACTCATGTCTGTGCAGAGAAAGTCTCTGTGTTCAGCTCTCAGTACTTTTGTGGCTTCTACCTAAATCTCTGTGGTTTGAACATTAATTTATCTCCTGCATCGCTGTTGTTACTTTCAGGTAGATAGGAGTTATGTTAAGTTACTACCAATAAAAACCTTTCCTGAATTTGATGTTTAATAATAAAAGCTTATAGATAACAAAAGACAAGGGATTTTTTGAGGTTTATGGGAAATAAGATTTGTCACTGGCTTACAGCTACCCAGCACAAGACAAGCTCATCTGAAGTTAAAAGAAACACCTTCAAGCCAGAGTTGAAAAACCTTCCTTTTCCCAAGGAAAAGGGGTGAAATTAGCATGTCCAGCCCATGTTTCTATCACTGCCGATCAGAGCTGGAACTGATAAATTACTGCAGAGTCATTTGGCCCCGGAATGAATGCCAATTGTACCCTTTCCAAACAAAGACAAATGCCAAATTCTGATGGATGTTAGTGTTTTTTTTGTCCAGTGTAAAAGGGGGTTTACAAAGCCAAGCTTTCCAGGTTTTCCAGTCCAGGTTGAAGCTGATGTCTACTAATGAAATACAGCATGAGCATTTAATTATGTAAAACGTAAGGGACATGCATTTAATTGGGTGTTTGATCAGCTAAAGATTTGAGAGTTCCTTCCATTTATATCACAAGTTCAGTTATGTATTAACCTATGAAAACCTGCTTTCTTGCCAGCCTATGAAGCACCACAGTGTTAAAACTAAACATATAAATTCCACCCCAGTAATATTCCTCAACTTTTGCTCAGTTTGATTCATTACAGTAAAAACCCAGGGAATAATTCCCTTGACTGGTGAGTGAATGCAAGCGTGTGTAAAGGATATAGCCATTTTAGTGAAGAACATGTCGTTGGGGTCATCGGGGGAGGAGAAAGTCTCCAGGTCTCTCTCCAGCTGCAGCAGCTGCCTCTCCATCTGCCTGAGGCTCTTTTCCAGATTCTCCGCAGACACTGACACACATCCACATACATCAAGAAGCACACAGAAGCACACCCACATGCCAGGAAATGTGAAGAAAGAAGAAGAAAAAGGACAACTCAATTACAGGTACAATCAAATGCATTATTATTTTGAGGCTCTGAAAAAAAATCAGAGAAAAACAACATACAAAAAAAAACTGGCAAATGAGAAAGAAGCCAGCTCAATTGCAAAGCATGCTTATTACAGGCTCATACTGTGCCAGAAACACCATGGGAATAAACAATGAGTGCGGAAAAAAAAACAAACAACAACTGAGGGCAAGTTCAATACATAGATTTTTATTCTTTGGCTTTTATATGCTCATGTGCCTGTCATAAATAATTAAATTCATAGAAGAATACAATGCCTTACTGACACAAAGCTGCTGTGTCTGTTTATATATTTGAACTGCACAAGTAGCTTTTCAGTAACAGAGATGGCAAAAGAGTCAAAACCGCAGCCTAAAAGTATGACGGTGGCTGTTGAGGAAGTAGAAATCTTTCTCAGTCTTTCGTCCTTGGTCTTTAGTCTTACAAACAGGTGCACGGATCACGCAGGTGGGAGAGCAGGGTAATGTTGTGCCTAACTTTCTGTTAAGTTGGTCATGGCTGACACTTTAAGCTAGTCTCTGAATATAGCATATGGCTTAAATTACCCTGATTAGACCCTGCTTTACAAAAAGGCATAAGCTGCTTATTTTTAAGTAGTTTCAAATGTCCCTTGATCCTAATACATGCCTTACAAAAAGGGAAAAAAGAGGGAGAGAACTTCAATGTAGCTAAGCCTCTGACTGAATTTATATCATAAACCCCATTTACTGATGGGAACATACTGTCTTGGACACACACCCACACACTTGTTCAATCAGACATCTTCACTACGAGTATTCTAAAGGTGTGCATTAGCTGAGGTTGTACAATTTCTCTGAAACTTTTAACTTTAATGGAGTATGAATATGGTCTTTTCACTGCAGGTAAAGTTCAGCATGTGAATGTATGTATAAAAAGAACACATTCATGCGTTCAGTTGATACTTTTCATTCTGCTGTCACTCTTGATTTAGAAAGAAGGCCAAACACTACAGTAACAAAGAGAGGAAAATCACCATGTAACACTCACTATAAAGTACATCTACTGCAACTATACCTGACAAATCATTATCACATCAGTTCCTTCTATTCATTGCATATTTTACTTTGTACTCAAGTCCTATTTTTACTCTCTTAGCAAGTTATATGTTCATCTTCATTATCAAGCATTCTCTTTTGTTTTTTTCCTTCTCTGGTTCACTGCCTCTCGTGATAAGCACTGACACTAATACTTAACAGTCAGTCGAAGACACTGAAAATGCCACAGCACACCATTCCTTTAAAAATCTCGTCACACACTACATTGTGACCAATGATGTCTCAATCAGAGCAGCATTCACAGAGCAGCTGCCCTGCACCGACTGACTCTTGCATTGATTTTACTTTGTAAGAAACCATCCTGCCAATATGGACAGTGAAATTGTGTCTGGATTTTTACACAAATCCTGACATAATCCTGTGAAATATTTGGGAAATGGCAGATCTGTATTAAAACCATTATAGATGTAGAATTGCGTAACATTTGTTCACTTGATATCAGTCTAAAGAAAAATCTTTAATCGTCCTCCCGTTCCAACCATGTAGGATAACTTATGCCGGCAACAAAAGTCGCGAGGTATCTACAGCTACTGTTTGGTTTGCTCAATCCTGGCCAATGTAGAAACTAGGGCTGCAACTAACAATTGCTTTCATTATCAATTAATCAACCAATTATTATTATTAATTAACCAATCAGTTAATTTGTCCATAAAATGTCAGAAAATTGTGAAAAGTTTTCCAAACCCAAGGTGGTGTCCTCTGGTGTCTTGTCATGTCCACAACCAGTTTTTAATCTGCCGATCGCTGCAGCATTAGTAGAAACATGGCAGTGCAACATGGCAGATCTGCACCCTCTATAGATATAACACAGCTCATTCTAAGGTTATAAACAAACAAAACATAATGACTTATTTTCACTTATTTTCACTCTAACCAACTTCCATGGGGGAGGGGGATCAGATTTTCCCTGACAGATCACTCGTAGAGATCAACGTTGCTGCCTGAACGTAATTATGAGTTAACACTGGTAGTGCTACTTTTAATCGACTTTGAACAGCCTCGATTGAAGCATCTATCTTGTTAGTAGCGTCTCCCTGGTTCTGGCGCATGGCTTGACAATGCTCGACAACAGCTTGACAATGGCTTTAGTCCTGCATGTTGCACTGATCGGCTAATTGTTAGTCCACCGATGATGCTCACTAGATCGATTGCTTTTGCAATCGAGGAATCGCTGTTTCATGTCATGATGCCAGACAAATCAGTCAAGTCGTGGCTTTAAAGGTCTGGACCCAGACAACTGTCTCTGCTCTTCTGCCTCTGAGCTTAAAGGCTAATGGCCTCTTTACAGAAATTATTTAACACTCATAAAACAACTACAAATCTTTGACTAAATATTCAATGACTTCCGTATGACCGGTGCCCAATATGATTAGTATGATAGATAAAAATGTCCAAAAAACATTTTAGTAAACAATCAGAAACTGACACCTCACCTGCTCTATCATTTCCATTTAAATCATTGTCTCTTTTTCCTAAAAGCCTTCTGCAAAACCAAGCAACCAAAATCTGCTGAATGAGGTGAGGGCAGCATGCAGAGGTGGGAGGAGGGCAGACAGGCAGTCTGTTAATAGAAATAATTATTAAATAATTAAAGCCCAGAGATACGCTCAAAGTGTGTTAATGTAAATTTCTATCACCGAATCAGAAACAGGTTTTTATTTGCACAGCGGCTTGCAGTGATGCTTTTTTGATCAAACAGTTAGAAATAAACAAGAAACAGAAAGTCAACCACCAAAAGAATAATGAAAACTGATTTTGGCCAAACACCTAGGGTGATTTACATTTTTTAAGTGCAGGGAACAATTAGCAGAAGACAGACCGGAGTGAAAGTTAATGAAAAAAAGTTATTTAACTATATTTATTATGTAGAATGAAACAGGAACTTCCATTTGGGACAGTCTGGGAAAGTTGAGAGAGGACAGTTGGGAGACACTGAGGAAAAAAGTAAATTTTGAGCCCTGTGCAGAATATACATCCATTTAAATGATTGTTGATGATGACAGTTTGCGTGTCAGTTGTAGTGCGCTCCATTATCAAGAGATATAATAGGCTGTTTATGAGTAAAGGCTTATTTGTTATGCACTTTCATGGGAGTTTGCATTTGTATCTAAGTGAAACTGTCCATTCCATTGAACAAATTTCTGTTATTTATGCAGTGTCTGTTGATACATATCACTATTGTTTTATTATATGCAGGTGACAGAAATTGAGGCATATGCTTCAGGCGAAAAATCTGCCTGGGATTGATCAGATGAGGATTGTGAGTACAGCAGCTGGAATATTTTGGGAAACACACAGAGATGTGTTTCTAAACAGATGATGCTGACGCTCAATATAAACACACATCTGTCATTTACAACTTAAAAATTGTGAAATAATTGCTCTGTGGTACAGTGACAAGCAGGGCAGGAGATTAAACATAAAAGGCTGTTTCCATGTCTTCTTTGTTCTCTCTGGCCACCCGGCTCTTGTTTCCTCTTTCTGTGTGTTAAAGCGTGAGTGATTTTTATGAGCAGTGGGGCCTGAATGCCTCTGTGGTCCAGAGGGGTTGCAGACAGATATAGGATGTTTTAGAAGAATAATAATTGGAATATTTGTAGAGGTCAAATCCCCCATTGACATCCTTTTATTACTCTGCTAACCTGCTGTGCAATAAATGAGACTGAGTGGAGCACACAACTGTACATACTCACAAACAGCCCCACTACACACACTGTGCTCCACTATAGATCATCCTTTGATGTATGGAAATTAAGAGACTGAAAAAAATGCAGATCTGCCCTTTGAGGCCAAAGCCTGACAGACAAGTGTGAGCAGACTGATGGTGCCAGAGGCTGGGAACTGGAGACTTGTAATGCAAGAAATCCTGGTGCGCACACTCAACGTGCTTCTACGTACAAAAAAAGAGCATGAAGGTCACTGAATTGCACAGTGGAGACTGTTCATTCTATATACTTTAAACCTGAGGCTAATCGCTCAGACTGCATGTGGAAAAACTACAAAAAAGGAAGCCTGAACCATCTCAATATAGATGAATCCTCACATTATTCCTTAATGACTCCTCAGGGCCACAAGCCTTGAACAGAAACTGAACCAAAACAGCTTTTCCATCTTTGCTGCAAAATAAAATTTATGCAGACATGTCTATTTAGCATTACGCATAGCTTTCCAAGTGAGCGATGTCTCTGCTGCTGACAGGCGGTATTTGAAGAGTTACAAGCTGAAGTAGCCTGGTTGAGCACATTAATATGTCTCCATGTTTGTCTGATTTCAGCATCAAACTCGGCACCAAGTACCACGCTACAAACCACCCTAATTGCCCAAACCTGACTGCTGTGTATTTTGCGCTTCTGTTTGTAATGAGGGACGAAAGACACGGGAGAGGGAAGGGACAGAGAGCAAGATTGATAGACCAAATCCCAGACAGAGAGACAGACAAGCGAGATAGACAGACAGACTGAGAGATATTGACAGACAGATAAATAGATACATAGATAGATACGTAGAAAATGACAGAGAGAAGCAGCACACCAGGACTGCTTCTCTATGTCAGGAGAAATAATGATCGTAGTGCTGAAAAGAAGAGAGAGGGGCAGAAATAAGAAGGCAGACACAAAGGAACCCTGAACTAAGCTGCAGTTTTGCTTCCATGAGAGACGGGATTGGCAATGGGGGAAACGAAGGCTGTGTTACACACAGTCAAAAGACAGCAGCTCTTGCAACAGAAGCGCAAATCATTACTGCTACCTCTATCCAACCCTGTTTTCATGCTCAAGTAAGCTCTTTGGTTAGCGTCTATGAATGTAATGCAGCCTTTTAGTGTGTCTTCAGGCCTCCCGAATGGCTGTCAGACCTGATGAAAAGGAAGCCACTCAAGAGCATGGTTTACAAAGACGAAATGGGATTTGTGTGTCTGAATACTAGATATGGAGAGATGAGACACTTAGTGTATGCATCTCATAATGGTACAGAAACACAGAGGAAGACAGTGACGGAAAAAAAAAGACTACAATCTATATAAATGCAAATATATGCTCAGCTTAAATCCATGAAGTAAGGAGGTGGACAAAGCTTAAAGAGAGAACCAAGCATTGAGCCTTCCATTGATCTCACTCTTGTACTTATGAGTCTTGGCCAAAGGCCTGTGGACGTGCATTACAGTTGGGAGAAATGAAACACTGAACAGGAGCATCGTTATCCACAGATTATTAAAGCACCAACAAAACCTGGAGGGGCCCTTTCAAGGAGGAGCCCAAACAATAAAGTCACATATTTCATCCTCACTCTTTTTTTTTCTCCTCCTCACCCTTTCCTTCACTCCCACCTGCTGAGAATGGAGCAGTGGGTAAAATCTTCTTTGGAGTGGGGAGGAACATGCTGTGACAGTATGACCACACACGCATATAACTGCAAACACACACACATATAAACACACAAACTGCTGCTCACTACATCCTCCTGAGAGTTGCCTATGGCAGTATGAACAAAGAACATGACTGAGTCTCCTCTGACCACCCAGGTCCCTGCTTGACTATGACCTTTACCATACTCTGAATAGACTGGCCAAACTCACAGCAGTGTGCGAGCATGTTTGTGTGCAAGACGTGTGTGCGTCAAATTCTAGTGAAAAAAGTACATTTGTGTTAAACAAATACAGAAACTTAACATCCACATGAAACACAAATGCTGTTTGCTTCTGCTTATTTCCATGTTTCATGTAAAAACGGGCAGTTAGGAAGGAACTTCGCAGTGGGGGGGGATATAAAAACTTTACTGATGATGAGTCCTGATGTTACTGTACAGTTCTGTGGTTTAAACACTACAGATAAAAATATCGGTCGCTGCAAAGACCAAACTCCTCGTCTCCTCCACAAAACGTTTGTCACTGCGCTGCATTATTGTAAGTCGTGATGAAGAGTCCAGACTCTGTCTCTGCTCTTCATCTCCTCGGTGTGTGTCGGTGTGCAGTTTGCTGTCTGCTGTTGTCTAAAACATCCTCACTGATGTAAACTGTCAGAGTGACACTGATGTAAATGATCCTGCTGCAATAATACAAAAACACTGCGCACCGTTTCATCATCACATAAACTGAACTGAATAAAGGTGAGGATTTTTCTCCTTAGAGGACAATATTTTATTAAAGAAATAAACTATTATGGACAATAATAATACTAAATAAATAAATAAATGCATATAAAATCAGTGCACCAGTGTATTAAGAAAGAATAACCCAGCAAGAAAGCAACAACATAAGACGAATAGGTGTCGGCCGCCATTGGCCCTATAATAAATAATACATAATATCTCAGTATTTTTTGGCTTTCCGCTATATTGGATATATATATCAATATACACATTTTACCTAAAATAACATATTGGAAATTCTCAAATAGTACAAAAATATGTTGATCTTATAGAATATGATGCATTGCTGTAGATTAAACTACCCAACAGATAGCGCTGGGTGATATGAACAAAATCAAATGTCACTAAATTTTTGGCCAAATACCTTGATAATGACATTTATTGATATTGCAACAATATTTTCATGATATCACAATATCAATATAATATCAATATACTGCCAAGCCCTACAGGGAATACAGTACAAAGCTAGTTTTCTTGCCAGGCTTAGCCCCTGGCAGCCGAAGGCTGAGTCAGCTAATCAAGTTACGCAGTTAACCAAGCTAACGTCACTTAGCAGTTAGCTAATTTATCAACAAGCTCATCTATCAGGATGCTCAGGAAAACATCAGCTAAGTCGTTAAATGAACTTGGTACTGTATTCCTCAGCGGCTTTGTTCGGTCCCGGTCCGATCATGTTTACAGGGAGGCAGCTAAGTTAGCACAGACTGTGTCCCAGAGTTGAAACTAAGCAGCTGGAGGACATCTTTCTCCATAATATATGATCTAGTTTCACACAAATCAGTGAACAGAACATTAAGTTTTTTTGTACAATTTATAAAGTTGTGTTTTTGTACAGTGGCGTTAATCAGTGAGGCCAGGCCCAAGCCCATTGTATGCTCCATGTAGATGGCACTGATGCAGTTGTGCATAATCTGCTGTCACAGACAACACTTTCCGAAAGTGAATAAATTCTAGCCAGCTGGCCTGGAAGCATGGTATTTTGGAGAGCAGAACAAGTTTTGAGGTGGCAAACATCTTAGAAGACACATCGACGAACCATACTGTCGCTAACAAGCTAACTAATGAATCTGCCATAGCTCTGCACCGAAAAAAGTTGAAGTTTGATTGACAGGTGGATGTCATAATATTATTAGTTGGTTTTAGCTTACATAAACACCCATCATATTTTGTTTTATAGGAAGAAAAAAATGATTTTGACAGAAAAATACAAAGATTTTTTGGGGTATATATTGTTAAAATGGATGCAGAATATAGCTGGGGATATTTTCTTAAGGGTTTAAAAAAAACATTTTTCATTTCATCTTAACTTTAAACTAAATTCAAACAGTCTATTGTTCACCTGAGCACTAGACATGACCTAAGTATTCTCTTGAAAAATAAGCCCATAACTCTTGTAAATGTGCTACAGCAGGAGATTAATGTTAGTATCAAACAGCAGTGCAGATGAGCAGAGCACATCATAGATCAAACACTAAACAGGTGAAATACAATTCATGTTTACAGAATCAACAAGCATCTAACCCCAGAGTAATCCCCAGGGAGTTGCAAAAGTAGAAACGTACAAGTAAAGCTCAAAGTGAAACAGAAGAATTCAGGAGAAGAGTGCTCCATTTCTGTCTAAGTAAGAGCATTGTCTAGGTAGGCCGTTCTGTTTATGCATTAAGCTCTCCAAACCAAATCAAATCCTGTAATTCCTGGATCTCTCACTACTGATCAAATACAGCAATACAATATAATTTTATCTCTCCAGTGGTGACTGAAAGTCCTCTTCATTACCACCGTGTATGAGGTTGTGATCTTGAAACTTGTCTCTTCCCCAAGATTACATTGCAAAAGCTCAAGTAAAAGTTTTGTTTGCAAGCTGATGGATCTCAGTGGTTAATCTTAACCGATTTTTAAAAAAAAAGAAAAAAAAGCTATTTTAATGCTGGCCCCACACTACAGGATAATTGGGCAGATTTTTGGATTGGCCCCGTCTCACAGTGAAGGGGGGTGTTGCCCATTCAAGGTTGGTTTAAACAGATTACTGCCCAAATGATCCTGTAGTGTGAGAGGTTTACAGACACAGTCTTAATGTTACAGGCTGGATTGGAGCCTCCCCTATTTTGAATCCTAAATATCAAACATGTTTAATATTTATGACTTGAAATCCTGCAGTGTGAGAGGAACAACGATGGAATACTGAGCAAAAACCTGCAATAGCCAACGAGTGTGAGCTGACTGGGACATGGAACCAACAGGTGCAAAATTTATAATTTATAATGTACATTATACATTACACAATGTATGATGTACATTATACATCAGCTCATGCTGTAAAATGTATAAGCCATGCTGATTCTGTCCTCTCAGCCACAACTTAATTTTTCTTTTTTTTTCTTTTCGGTGCAAAGTGCACACACAAGTGCAACCAGCTGATGATGACAGCCTGCCTCGATGTTTGTTTTTTTCTGAAGTCACTACTGATCACAGACATTTCTTTGAGTTCAGGACGCATCCAGGATGCCTTTGGGATCTCATCGCTCAGACCACATTAGGTGGTCTGACAACATGTGACCACATTCTTTCGGTGGTGTTTTCAAAATGTGCACTGGGCCACATTAAAGTTTCACCTACTCAAATGACAAATTACGTGATATGCAAATTACGTGTATAGACTCTCTAACCTGCAGTGGATGCCGCAATATCCCCAGACTCCCTTAAAAGATCACACTATTTTGAGAGTTGTTGAGTGAGGAGAAACTTTATAAACATTGTGAACCACTCTCTATGACAAATTCTTAATTCTTAATTTTTTTTTTGGCCTTCTTATAATTTTGGCAAATGTTATTAAATAGGTTATTTCTTTCTTCTGAGAAATAAAAAAAAACAAAAAACTGTGTCCCCTTAACCAGCGGCTACCACTGTTGAGCCGCTAGTTTAAAACAACAACGCATTTTGCAAACGTGTTTATATAGAGTGAGGTAGTGAAACTGCTATGGTGCATTCTTAATCACTTGTGCCTTTGTGTAAATTCGGCATTAAATGCAATAGATTAAGTTGTTTCTTTCCTTGTAAAAAAAAATCACTGCGCTCCTGTGCCTTTCTTCGTCAGTCACATGTTAACACCATGTCAGAACAAGTTCTAAGGCTCATGATATCAGTAGTTTATTTGACTAGACAACCCACACAGCTCATTATATTTTCATTATTCTCCCCTTGCCAATTATTTACCACTGTCTTTGTCTATTGTTTATGCTAGGCGATACCGCCTAATGGCCACCATCAAACAAGAAACCAAAGTGTTCGAAATTTTGAAAGTATGATTCAGTTTCAGTATCATGCCCTCAGTTGCCTAAAAGCACATTGAACATAAGATAACATAAAAGGCTTTTGTGATTTAACTCAAAGCTAAAGAGGCAGACAGGGTTTGTAACAGAGAGCAGCAAAAGCGAGAGGAAAAAATGAAACGGTGTCTTTTTTTTTATTACTTCTGTTTGCTCAAAGAATAGTCTATATATTTTTGTCCTAATTTAGCGTTTGTAAGACCAATTGGCAAAGCCCTGTTGGTAAACAGCGCCAGGGATATTGATTTGAAGGGGGAGTTACTTTCTGGGCATTTTTTTGCCTTTATTGGACAGGACAGCCAGAGAGTAGACAGGAAACGGGGCAGAGAGAAAGGGGATGACACGCAGCAAAGGGCCGCAGGCGGGAGTCGAACCAGCGGCCGCTACAGAAGACTAACAGCCTCCATACATGGGTCGGACGCTCTACCAACTGAGCTAAATGTCTGCCCCGATTTCAAGGGGGAGTGAATGAAACTCCCTGTGCTCTGGGAGAGCTAAAGAACTAAAGTTGACACCAGCAGGAAAACAAAATAATTGTAATAATCACACTGTGATATCGCCTTAGAGGAAGTGGGAAGTAGACGCTGTGTTAAAATTATCCAGTAGCAAAGTAGTTGTTACTTGATAATTAGAGTAGTCATTCTTGCGTGCTTAAAAAGAGTCGCAATAAAGGACGTGCTGCACCCTGATGCAGGTAAACAGCAACATCTTGTGTTTTCCTCTCAGTTTTTATTAAATCTGTCTGTTTTTCTAAGATCTAAATATACTAAAACTGTCAGGATACCCTAAGAGTGTGTGTATGTATGTGAGGATTTGTGCATATGGTGGTATTGTGCAGTACCTCTGCTAGCTCGGTCCACATGCTCCAGATCTTCAACAAACTTGAGCACATTTGGAAATTCTTCCTCACATACTTGCGCCAAGAAGTGGAGTAATGTGGTCTTTTGGTCCGCTGACTTGGTGTCCTTTAGCTAAAACACACATACAAACACATACAGTTACATGCAGAGGCCTAAGACAGTAAACACAGGGTTTTTTAAAGACCTTTCAAAATCACATTTAAGACATTTCAAGGCCTATAATTCAGATTATTGCTCTGATTGGGGACAGGTTGATCTATTTGTAGTCAAAACTAATGCAAACATGTTTTTGTTTTTTTTTTCTAAAGGAGCAATATGTAGCCATTGCACTTGCAAAAATGAGCACAGCAGTGCAAATAGCATGTTGGAGCCACAGACTGTATATTAAATAGGTTGTAATCCTGTTTAATATATGATCCATGGTTGAAGTAAGTGGTTTTCCCCACTGCCCCCTCCTCCCCAGACATGGCAGGAGCCCTGGATGCGCGCAACCTTGTAAACTGACAATAACAAGCAACAACGAGTCCTCCACTGTAAACTGATCAGCTGTTTATAAGTGTCAATTGCCTGCCAATGTAAAGCTAAGCCTGTTATCCTGAAAACAAGTTCAGCGACTGCTCCGAAAATACACACTCTCAATGATGAGTTAAGTGGCTGCCTGTCTCACTGCCTGCCATTTAACCATTATAAAAATCTACTCCTTCTGAAATACTGTTATTGATTTCTTAGGACTCATGGAAAATTTATGAAAATTCAGCATTAATTTGAACTCTGATTCATGTGAAACAGACATACGACACAGTTATTCTGGTCCAGAAAGGAAATTTCAAAGGGGGACACCACGGCTGTAGCATTCATGTCAAGTGAAGCGAGTATTTCAACTTAACATGTTTCCTTGATCTCTGATGACACATTGTGGTCATTTTTATGATTGATTACTATAAAGACATTACACATTTCTCCTTTAATTTAAAAAAGAAAAAAAGGCACTTTGGGAAATATCAGAACTGTTCCTTTTCATCTCAGCCAGCTGGAGGGTCAGGTCAGTGTCTGCATGAATGACAGCTGCTGGCAGGCTACCAGAATGTCAGTGTTACACTGTAGAAGTGAGCGAACTTGAGCTGTAGCCTACATGTCATGTGCAGACAGTGGGTTGTTAGAGGTATTGAAAAGTGAGGGCAACACCTACATTCAAACTGACCAAAGTGACATTTTTGGTCAGTGACGTATCTTTACATGTTGTTTAATGTGCTGTAGCTTGGCAGCTAATAAGCTATCTTGCCTGCAAACTGATTTTACCTGCACTTTTCCCTGGTGAATGTTTGTTAGGTCGCTGATTCAACAAGCTAAGGTGCAGATAAGATGCGTGTTCATGTTTCTAGGTTAGATAAGAAGGAGACTTTAGTTTGAATATTAATGTGGATTGTTGTTCAAAGTCTGTGGCTGTTTTATTGTCTGGCTCAGTGAGACTGTCTGCTCTGTCTGCCTGTGATCGAAGAGGCTACTGCTTTATGCAAAATTAAATTTGCTGTGTCAAAATAAGGACTCCATCTACATAGACGGGTATGCATCAGGATTATGTAGAATGAAGGCAAAATTGGTGGGTACCAACATGAAACCAAAAAATATAGATTATAAATTTCTCCCTTCTGGTTTGATTTTTTTCTCTCAAAGCAGAACACAGGACAAGTGATTTACAGAGAAGATATGGATGCTGCTGCAGACAAAGAATCCAATTTAAATTCAGTTGGACTTAAAAAAAAAAAAAAAAAGACAGTCACAACAACGGATGTAACGTGACAAAGGAAATTGACCTTCATTCAGCACTTAAAGCCATTTCAGTAGCTTTATAAATGCTGAGTTTTGACATTGCTACAGATGATTTCATGTCTTGCACTCACGCAGCAGACACATTCACAATGTGATGACCTCTCCCACGCTTTGTGCCTCTCTCTCCCCCTACATGCAACAATTTTTCAATTTCTCTGATAAATTTCCATCATCGCTCTTTTACAGTCTAATTCCAAGATGTCTCTCAGTATCCCCGCCAAACATCCCTCCTGTGGAGTGCGTTGCTGTGTATCTCTCTAGGTGATCTATTGGTAGACAGCAGTGTACTCAGCCCCGCTGGGTTTAATCATGTTTGTATTATCTCCTCTAATCAAACATTCTCATCTCTCTTTTCATTTCTGTTTTCCAATTTTTTCAAAAGCTTCAAGTGCTCGCCCACAAAAGGTCCCTCTCTGAATTTAGATGGATGGTAATCATAGTTGACAATGTAAACATTTTGCTTTTTCCAGTTGGGCTGGGTGCAATTTTCCTGTGCTGTGGAGTGTGCCATGGAATTAAGCTGTCAAACTCGGGGCAGGCACAAAGGTGATGTCTTCCTCTGTGTATCCTGCCTCTGACATCGACTCACACCTTGGTGCCACAACATACAAGCATGAAGATAAGGAAGCAGACACACTGGGAGAGTAGCATTACGAATGTGCTACACCAAAAAACATATTCTTTCATAGATTTTTATTAAGTGATTATATTATTGTCACGCTAATTAAACAAATCTATAATGTACGTATGAATCCACATTTGTGTGCGCACATGCACTGTTGCTTATATGAACATAAGCACCCAAGTCTAACAGGCAGAGGTGGCAGTGATGAATGGCTGCGGTGGTTGTTACTGTGGAAACTGCAGTAAGTGCCAACAGCTGTAATGTAACCACTGGAGGAGCCTCCTACTACTCCAGGATTTCACTCTGTTCTCTCCATCACTATCATGGAGAGAAACTTAATGTTCTGTCCTCATGTCATATAAAATCCAAAGGTTTAGGTGTTTATTTAGGTATCTGCCCCACAAAGCATGAGGTAGTCCTGCAGGGTGTGTGAGCTTTCAAAGGGATGCTAGCCGCAGCCTCGGTTTATCTATTCTGAGCAGGAGAATGAGAATAAAGTACTCCCTGGGTTTTTGCTGCTTTGATAGATGCCAGCAGATAGACAGACAAAAAACTGTCTTGTGGGAGTGATAGTGCTCAATCAAATGAAATAGTTTCAAACAATATTTCTAATCACAGCAGCCACTTGTGATCAATTCACTGATAGGGCTCAGCCAAGGTGAAAAAAAATCCTGACACATACATGCTTAGAAGTGAACAATCCAAGTAACATACATGAGTATGTAAACACAGAAACACAGACTACAACACTAACACACACACACACACACCACACACACACAGATTAACATTTTGCATGTTTGTGCACACAAAAGTCATTCTAGACACTGACTCTGTCCTCAGGTCATTTAATATGTTTCTGATGACTAACTGTGATTAAAAAGAAGTGTGTTTACTCTCCAAAACCAAACTCTAAACTCTAAACCAGGGACACTCAACTTGCTCTGCCCAGGGGCCACATTTGCAAAATGACAGACAGCCGGGGGCAATTAATGAATAAACATTAATAATATTTATCAGATAAAATTAATAAACATTAAAAGTCTCATAACTTATTTTTCTTGTAAATTCTTTATTTTCAAATCAAATAACTTATTAAATTAAAAGTGGTGTAGACAACACTTAATTCCTGGTTGCAGTAGATCACCATCTAAGACCAAAAACAAATGCATCCTTTGTTTACTCAAAAATGTTGGATAAAAAGTATAATCTGAACTTACACTGCTGACAGGACTCAGATCAAACTGTCAAACTAGGCAGTGCTGATAAAATATAGATCAAGATTATGTTACTACATCACCTATTTCTCCTTTTACACAAAATATTATAACTGAGCAGCCACCGTTTTGGCTCGGATTTATGACAGACTTCTGAAACCCAGGTGAAACTGTAAAACTAGAAAGTGCTGATCAAATATGGCTCCAGGTTCTGTTACTACACTGCCTATTTCTTGCCTCAAATGTTTTCAGAAAAATAATTATGTGTACTGTTTAGCTGTAATATGAGTTATTAAGTTCTTAACTGGCCAGCCAAATTATGAAAAAATTTCTTTCCTCTGCTCTGAAACACTGGAGGCGTGTCCACACATGCTCCACTGTCTCAGTGTCAAACACCAAGACCTGAAAATGACCTGAAACGTAGACGCTTCCTCTAGCAGCTTTATTTGATGTCCAGACATATTTGAGCCACCAGAGCCAGAGGGCAGTGACAGAGTACAATTTTTTTCATCTCTTATGGGGTGTTGGAACTGAAGTGAGCTGAAGTGAACTGGCGGGCTGATTTGGACCGAGAGAGTCGCTTAAGGTACGTTTGTAACTGTTAGGGAGGGTGAGGCAATATCGTTTGTGTGTCGGTTTGTGGGGCTGATTTAGTGTCGGGGTACTGTGGCTTCAGCATGTCACTGAGACACGTTTCAGTTCCGCCTAAAAAATCCTGAACACAGGAATCGCGAACAACAGTTTACAGCTGTGAGTCTACGGTTCATGACTACATAGTTCTCAGTGTTTTAACAAGTTTTTAACAACTATGTTCTAACATATACAATGTGTTTGGAAGAAAAACTCTTTTTACATACCACAGACTTTTAATATACATTTATCAGAATTATCCTAATTTCTTTGCAACTTTTGCTCCTCTTCAGCTGTCTGCTTCAGTTTTTATTCTGATCCTACTGCACTTTGCACAGTCTGAAAGGCCATCACACACACAAGATCCGCCTTCTCTGTTACTAACGGCCTAATTTATCCCATTAAACAAAACAGGCATATCTGTCCCTCCTTCCTGGGAAGAACAGTGTGAATCAATTTACTTGCATTGTGAAGACAAAGGTCTGAGGGCCACCCAGCACCCTATCAGGGGCCAGATTTGGCCCATGGGCCATAAATTGAGTATCACTGTTATAAACCAGATTGATTGTTTTGGACTAGGGCTTGTACTTAGGATACAATATGGTAATACAATATCCATATTGCAAATGAGCATTTTAAAACATGAGGTTTTTGATTACGTCTAATCAGAGGCTGCAGCAATCACAATGAGAAGAATCTGGCAGGGCTTCTTCAAGCAAGGATCTAAACAATCTATTCAGTCTTTATGTAATACTTACTGCAGTAATTTCAGTATTTTAAAAATTACATATTGCTGATGCTATAGTCCAACTGCAAATACGGCTGTGTCAAATCTATAGAAAAAGTTTATAACATTAGCTTTTCTCCTTGAAAGTACATCCCACGTGTTGAACTACTGCCGCTGAAGGGATAAAGGACGACACACTATATGTGAACAGTTGATGGTAAGGTCAGCATTTAAAACCTCACCTTGCAGAGAGAGCTGAGGTCAAAGCCATATGACTGGGCGTTTCGAGAGCCTGCATTCATGTAATTCCCCACCACCAGCACCAGCTCCAGCAGGCGGCCAAAGGCGCGGCTCTTCCTGACCTCATCACAGGCAGCGTTTACAGCCAGGATATCTGGACGCAGGTTGTTTACCTGCTCCTCAAACTGCAGCCGGAAGAGGATGTGGCTGAGGCGAGGACGCAGCCGCTTCACGCTGCTCATCTGGGAAAAGAGAACAAAAAAAGGAGGAGAAAAGAATAATGAGAAAACAGAGATGTATAGAAAACAGAATAAAGCAGGGGAGTAGAAAAGAAAAAGTAATGAAAATTATGTCCAAGAGAGAGTACAAAGTCAGAGGAAATAGTCAAACTTAAAATAACTACAATCACACTTTTGGCACATTTAGCAAATCTAATTTAAAAGAAATGTATGCAACCAGCATGCTGGAAAGTGTTGCTAGGCAGTAGTAATAGATGCTGGCAGTGATTCGATTTGGGACCCAGGTCTGGTAAGTTAATTGTGGAGTTAGTGTCCATATAGGGCAGGCAGCAGAGGGGGTGGAATATACAATAGGCTGCCTTGGATTACCACTCTCACACAATTAGAGAAAATTGGAAAATATTGCATTGGGCCCAGGGCTTGGCCACAACGCTGATTGTGTATGTGAGCAGGGTGGCGCGGAGGGGCGCAGGTTCCAATTGTCTGTTTCACACAACAGCTGGCTGTGCGGTTTGATGTCTTCCATCAAGGGTTTAATTATAGCTACTGTAATGTTATCAAATGACTATTTCAGTGAGTGAGTGAGTGAGGGTGTGTGTGTGTGTTTGTGTGTGTGTGTTTGTGTGAGGGAAAACTAGAGAAAGGAAACAGGGCAGGAGAAGAATATGACAAAATTAAGAAATAGTAAGGTGCACAAGAACCAAACACAATGCTGAAATTGAGCCCAGAGCTGGGATGAATGATGTGATAAGGATATTGAGAACATAATATGAGGACAAGAAGAAATTAACAAAACATTGTGCAGCTGCTGTTTCCATAAAGGCAACAGAGCGCAGTGGACAAAACTGAGCTGCTCAAGGCAGTATTCAAGGAGCAATACTGTATGTAACAATCGTCTGGCCAAAAATGAGAAGTGCAGTCCAAAAAGCGAGTTGAATAATTAGTTGAAATCCTATTTAATATACTACGATCTATGGTTGAAATGAGCTTTTTCCCTTCGTCCCTTCTTCTCCAGACTCCAGAAGGCTCAGGCAGGCTACAAGAACACTGCAGGAGCACAAGACAAGTGCAAAATTGCAATTTGACAATAACAAGCTCTGTAAGTTGATCAGCTGTTTATAACTGTCAATTTCCTGTCAATGTAAAGCTAAGCCTGTTATCCTGAAAACAAAATTTGGAATTCAGTGGCTGCCTGTCTCACTGCCTGCCAGACTCCATTAATCTATTGTTCAGTGTAACCATTATAAACATCTACTCCTTCTAAAAGGACCAGGATAGAAATTTCAAAAGAGGACACCACGGCTGTAGCACTTCAACTTAGCACGTTTTCGTAATTTCTCAGGACATATCATGCTCAGTTTATGATTTATTACAGATATATTACAGATTTCTCTTTTAATGACATGAAAGAGGACGGGAGAGCGTGAACAGTGAATTAAAAAATTATACACCATATAGTGAAACAACAAATTAATGTGAGTAAATATTTTGGCAACTTGTAATAAATATCTCTGTGGAGTGTCAACAAGAATTTAAATCCTACATGAAAGACGTTAATTCAAAGTAGTGCCAATCATGAGGACTGTGACTACAGTTGAGCCAGCAGGATGCACATGCTGGTAAACAGAGTGATTCCTCAGATTCCAGGGATTGAAACGAAGTCTCTAAGTCATCAAGCACAACTGATGTACAGCAATAACAGCTACTGTACTGTATGAGGATGACTGGTGTAAAAACATTATGGAAATTAATACTCTCTTGGATATGGAGAGCTTTTTTGCCTTTTGACTCCTGGTCACAAAGAAACATATAACTTATTCATGGAGCTGCACAAAGAAACATTAAATTACTACATTACCCTTGTGTCCAAGCAGCTGTAAGGATTTTTATAATGCAAATAACATCTATTCCTTAGAATAAACACTGCTACTACACACTAGTACACACAAGGTAGAGTTCAAATCAAGTGTGAGAGTGGCAGACACAGAAAAAAGAAAAGATAAAAAGCGTGTGTTTGCACAATGGTAAATTAAAAATTCCCTTTGAACCTGAGCTTCTGATAGGTGAAAGCACACAGGCCTCCTTGGGCCCACGCAGGCACAGCAGTGAAACAACATTATATAAGCAGACTCCTCTTTGTTCTATGTCTCCCTGATGAACTATACACAACAGCTGAGCAGGCTCTATTTTTACCCCCTCCACCCCCCAATCAACCACTCAGTCACTGCATTTTCATTCAGTGATAAAATTCTCTTTCCTGGGTGTTTACAAAACAGGTGGGTGCATGAAGCAAAAAAAGAAGATTATTGTATGTTCTGTCAGTAAGCTGGTTGCTAGGCAGGAACACAAAATACACAAAAAGTGCTACACCCCTCATGCATAATTCTGAATAAACCTCCTTTGAAAAGTCTTTAAGAAAATGATGCAGACATAATTAGGCAGCAGTGCTGCTCTTTAATGTGCATAAATTAGTGTGGCAGTCCACAGGTGTCCTGTCTTTCCTCTTACGGCTTAAAAAGATAGAATTTTAAAAAGCTCAGGATTAGGATATTCATATGAAAGTGCTTCATTTGGGTGTGTGTATGTGTGTGTGTGTGTGTGTGTGTGTGTGTGTGTGTGTGTGTGTGTGTGTGTTCGTAGAGAAGAGAGAGAAAGTTGATATGATACAAATACAAGACAAGTTACTATGACATTAAGACTACAATATCAGAGGTCTTCCTTCAACAAAAAGGCTACATCATGAGACAGACAGATGTCCTGCCTTCAATGTCCCGGCTGATTTTGCTGCTTTCTACCTCTTTTCTGTCTATGCCGTTTTTAGCGGCCAGTGTCCACACATAACAGGTGATGGGTTAGATTTGGAGCCTGGCATGAACCACTTGAAAACCTGGCAATTTATCCTGAGACAGAGAGCACATGTGAATATGGGTAGAAGTATGAATGTGATATAAACTTTCTTTGATCACGAAGCCTGAGGTTACTCTACAATTCTGTGGTTTACACAGTAGACGGGAGTGTGTTAACAGTGACAAACAATTACATCCACTTTATACACACTTGTCTTCTATGAAACATCTGTATCTTCACTGTGCTGTCCATGTGCTGTATGGCAACCAAATTTCTGCCAATATGATGAAAAAAACTAGAAACAATCTTGTAAATCATTATAATAAGAAACCTCAAAATAATGACTTAGCTTTTCAGAATAATGACTTTGTATCACAAAATGAGAAACTTTCTCAAAATAATGACAAAATTGCTCAAATAATGAGAACTTGCTAAAAAAAAAAAAATGATTAGTATCTCAAAATTATGAGAACTTTTTAATTATGAGAAACCTTCTCAGATGAGTTATATCTCAAATAATGAGAAACTCCCTCTCACTTAGTGCCTCAAAATAATCAGTTACTATCTTAAAATAATGAGAAATTTGCTCAAAAAATGACTATCTCAGTATAAAGAGTTAGTATCTCAAAATTATGACACACTTTCTCAAAATAATGAGAAATCTGCTCAAAATAATGACTTAGAATCTCAAAATTATGAGAAACTTTGGCAAAATCATAAGACTTTCTTAAAATAATGAGTAAATGTCTCAGAATAATGAGAAACTTTGTCAAAATAATGACTGAGATGTCTGAAAATAATGAGTTATTATCTCAAAGTAATGAGAAACCTTTTCAAACTAATGTGTGAGCATATCACAATAAAAAATAAATAGACAAATAAATAAGATCATATGTAACCCTTAAGTTACATTTATTATTCCATTACTTTTTTTGTCCTTGTTTATTTGATGGCCTCGCTGCCCTGGCATTTGGCTATTGTGTCCTGAAAAAATTAAACACCAAAGGCCAAGTGGCCTTGCCCCTAAAATGTTAAATTCCAGGCTGGGTGATATTTGTGTACATGTTGTTAGAGCTATAACCAGCTGGTGGGGAGTTAACAGGTTTTGTGTGTGCATGTGTGTATGCATACTCACCACAACCCCAAACTGCTCAGGCTCTGACAAATTTGTGTACGCGTTTTTATACTTGGCCAAGGCGTTCAGCTGCTCCTGCTCTGGTAGGTGCTTCACAAGGTTCTGCAAAGAAGAGAGAGAGGAAGAAAAGGAGTGAGAAGTGTGAAGCAGCATGGAGCAGAGCAGAGAAAAGCAGGCGGGTATGAATGTATATAAAAATAGCCTTGTGATATAGTGACGCCAGACACACTTTAATTTATTAATTATACTTGGTGGGATGTTGTATCTTCCTCATTGTCATGTTTCAATTTCTTTGCATTGTACAAAATGTCATGATTCAAAGTGTCCAAAAATTAAGCTGTTTACGCCTTGGGGTACTGGCTGTATCCGTGTTTCAAAAGCAGTGTGGGTGCCCGCAGACCATGCCTGAAGAGCAATGTGGTGTTTTCTTTGAATTTAATTTAGAATGAGCCTGAGGACTAGCGGTATTTGAACTGTGCTTGTATAGAAATCCAACCTACTGCTGTTCTATTTGCTGTGTGTTTTGTTGACTTTCAACCCCAATGGTGAGCGTAAGTAAAAAATAATGTTTTGTAACTGCAATAAAATGTCTTTTATTATCAGACATAGACTATATCCTTAAGGCTATGCATACTTCTGAAAGTTAAATTGTGACTGTTTTTTTTTAAACAGCCAAAAGGAATAAATGTTAAATAATTAAACACATGTTGATTGTATTGCCTTCTCATCTGAATTTAACAGCCATTTCAACAAATACTGCTTACTATGTGGTAAATATGTTGGTCTGATGCATTTAAATTGGGATGAAAATCTGTTCCTGATGCCTAGAGTCAGGACAAATATTGCTACTTCAATTACTTGAGTTTTTATTGATGCAGTATAATGGAATTTGCCTTAATGACCATTATTTATTTGCGTGTTGTAATTAACAATTATTGATCAAATTAATTCTTTAAAGTGTACATCCGTAGCTCAGGTTTGTTTTTGTTTGTTTCCACTCAGCAAACCCACACCCACACTGACCAATCACAGATGAATAATCTTTAACTCTTAAATGGGCTTTAAACCTTCTCAACATCTGGTGCATGCATTCTAAGCCATCATGTTTTTGTTTGTTTTTTACATCATTGGTGACATCCACAAGCTGATTTTAATTTTTCTCCTAGAATGTACACTGAATGCTTAAGTATACCTATTCATGCCCTCCAGTTTGTAGAAAATACAGCTGCCAAGGAACTCATGAGAACTAGAAAACTGAACTACATTTCCTGATTCGAGCTTCCCTTAACTGGTCATCTGATTTTAAAGATTCAGTACTTGTTTGCCCCACCCTATACTGCTGACCCTCTCCATCCTTACACTCCTGTTAGTAGCGTCAGGTCTGCTGACCAGTTGTTGCTGACTGTACCCAGGGCCAAACTGGAGACAGTGGGTAGTTTGGCATTTGCCGTCTGGACTCATGACCTCTACAACGGCCTCTCATTTAAAATCAGGCAAGCATTGTCAGTGTCCTCTTTAAAGTTCTATTAAAACGCATTTTTACATGTTTTACAGCTCTCAATCGGTTACGTTTTATTCTTATTCAGGGCTGAACAATGAAGATTGTTTACTTGCCCAGGGCAAGTAAAATGCTGTGTCAGGCTAGTAAATCTAGCAACTCACTTGTCTGGTAAAAAGAAGTAAATTATTAAATTATTTTGATAACCAATTAATGATTAAAGTAATTTTTATTGCTAAAATTACAGAAATTGCTGTTTTTAGCCTCTCAAAAATGGTGTTTTCCTGCCTTTCTCCATTTATTATCATATTAGACTGAATATATTTTGGCTTTGGACTGACAACAAGACATTCAAAGACTTTTTTTTCCATGATTGTCAGACATTTTTTTAGATGTTGTAGCATTAGATTAAACATGACAATTAAAGGTTCTGTAAAGAAACAATTAATGCATGTTCTAAGTTTGTGACACCACAGAACCATGTTATTAACCACCCAGCCAAGGTTGAATGATTCAAAAAAAAAAAAAAAAAAAAAATCATGAAAAAAATGAGCAGTTTTCTCTGCTCTGAAATGCTGGGGTCATGTCTGCTCTGCTTTCTGTGTCAAACACCAATATGACCTGAAAATGACATGAAACATGGACGCTCCATCTAGCAGCTTTATTGTACATGTCCAGACATGTCTGAGCCACCAGAGCCAGAGGACGGTGACAGGATGTTTTGTTTTGTTTTTTTTTCTCCTGTGTCAGGTCGTTGTAACTGAAGTGAGCTGAAGTGAACTGCTGGGCTAATTTGAACTGAGAGTCGCTAAAGGTACATTTGTAACTAACGGCCAGGGAGGGGGAGGTTTTCAGCATCTCTGTTCTAGCATGTATAATATGTTTAAAAGATAAACTCACTTTTTCCTTTACAGGGATTTTAACTTTAGTCTTGATAACTGCAAATAAATAAGACAATATGTAGAGTGGCAAGTAAAAACTGACCTCAGAATACCCACTTTCCCCAACTGGGCAAGTAAAAAAAAACAAAAAAAAAATTAACATTAACCCTGTTTTTTATTTTGCTTTATTTCATTTTTTTAACTTATATATTTTCTCTTCTAAACTACATATCATGTATTGCATTTGCTGTGAGTGTATGTTCTTATCATCTTATCATGAGAATCCCTTGTGGTGACTCAAAATAATAGGTGAAGATGAAAAATCAAACAACATCTTGTCAAAAATACCAAAACGGGACGTAATGTGTGCAGAAAAAATTAATAATTCAAAAGACAGTAGTATCAAAACCCAAAGGCTGAGCTAGAAGGAGAACCTAATTGATCAGACCAGGTAGGATCATAGATATCGATATCACCATTTATGGCATCAAAGTAAAGAGAATGCACAGAAATGGCAATAAAGGTTTTACAATAATTTTGATCAATGTTACATTTTTAAAGCAGCAAGTCTGTAAGGTTTTTATTTTTTCAACTGTAAAACCTGCCTCAAAAAAAATTTTAACTTAAAATCTACACTTTCAGCTATAAAACTCAGTAATGATCAGGTTTCGACTGGACGATCATAAGAAGAAGCAACAAGTTCTTCAGATAATTGAATGTCACAAGTACAGGGAGAGACATACAGAGGAAGAAAAAAGGGAGAGACAGAGAAGAAAACAAAACAATGTCCTGTATTCTAGTACACATATCATGGATCTGAGAACAGAGAGTGTAGGCTATGTGCTATATATGTGCCATTCACCGAATGTTAAAGAGGTAGGCTGTAGCGAGCGTCGTTGACGTCGACGCCCGATTCCTAAACAAGACGTCGGTCAAATTCGGACACGTCGACGCATCACCACCTGCATCGGCCCACGCATGTGGTAAGCCAAAACTTTGCGTTTAAGGAGGAAAACTACGTTTCAACCACCTCACACCAGAGCCTGCCCCCCAAGCTAAATCTTTCAAGACAAGTACAATAAAACAACTCCGTCTAAAGCCAAAGCGCTAAAGGCGTTGAACGCTGGTTTTGAATAACACAATATGTTCTAAAATTGCAAAATGCATGAAAGCGTCTTTAACGCGCGTCAAAACTGCCTGACGCTCGCAATCGTAACTTGTTCGATTTCGGACGTCAAATAGGACCAGGCTTTTTTTCGCAGTTGCAGCTGGTGTTTGGCGAGTTAAAGAATGAAAAAAGGTATGGAAGTGAGAGCAGATGCTGATGGAGCTTTAGACCCACGAAACCAGTTATAAAAAAAAAAAAAAAAAAAAAAAAAAAAAAAAACATGAAAAAAAGACGCCAGCAGAGAGGAGGGAGGATGACTGAGTCGTGTGTCAATACGACCATATGACCGACTATAAATATGAAAACTTTTGATCTGACACATAATATTACTGCAACACTATTGTGAACGTAGCTGGGAGGTGCATTTTTTTTTGTTTTTTCCGATCGGGTTTTTAATGAATACTTAATTAACTGCCTCGCCGCTAATTCATAACTAGAGAGCGTAAGAGAAGAGCAGACGAGCTAGGGAGGGGGAGGTGTGTTTCAGATTGTCTGACTGATATAAACTTTTTAATGATAAATCCTGTGTTCTGAACAGTTTCTGACTGAAATATCTGTCTCATAAATAAGACAGAAGACGTTCAGTCTGCCTCATGAAACTTTCCACTGCGCTGAAATTATTATAGGCTAAAAAAAATCATGTGAACATGTCAGACTCTGTCTTTCATTTGCATATCTTTATCTCACTTATATATTTCTCGGTGTATTCTGTGTGCAGTTTGCTGTCTGCTGTGGTCTAAAATCATCCTCTCTGATGTAAACCTGTCAGAGTGACCTAAAATAACTGCGCATGAATACAAAAAACAAATATCGTGCAGTTCAGTCAAAATGAGGACCGAAAAAGGGGTAGGATTTTTTCCTAAAGGAACAAATTTTATTAAAGAAATAAACTGTTGTTAAGTATACTAAAAAAAACAGATGATGTAAATAGCGAACCTTTCCATATGTGGTTTGTGGTCGATGTGAATGTTAAATCTGAAGCCTGAGTGGCATAGTCAAAGACGCGCGTCAAATGAAGCTGCAGTGCTTTTGGCCTATGGTACTGTAAACGGTAAACACTCACAGGCCTTCATTTGTTAACAGTACTTTTTTTGTGTTAAGCAGAAGATGTTTGGCTTGTGAAAAACCGGGTATAATAAAGTAATTTATTAAGAAATTTTTGGTATTATTATGAGATTACATTTGTTTTATTAAACGTCACAGAAAAATAATCGTTTAGATTAAATCGTCCAATAGTTGTTAGAAATAAGTCACTATTCGATGAAAATAATCGCCCGAATATATGTTTTAAAATATCGTTACCCCAGCCCTAAAAGAGAGGTCATGGACATAGAGCTGAGTTGGAAACCCTAACAGAAAAGAACAACAGAAGAATACCCTCCATCAAATAATCAGCAAAGCACGTATTTATTCACATATTTCCTGTGCTTTCCAACTGTTGCTTCAACACCTGTTGTGCTGTAGGATTTACAGATGCCTGATAGTTCAGCCTCAGGTTGCGTGCCATTTCAAGATAGACAACAAATCAAGATGACAGAAAAGGGGCATGAATCTCACCAGATGAGCAAAGGGCAGCGCCACCACTAAATGTACAGTTATAGACCCGACAGCGTAGGGTAAAAGTTGCACACTGTACGTTGAGCTAGTTTGCAATATTCTTTCTATCTTAGAGCTAGGTAGGTACATAAGTTAGCGTTAAGTGGTCAGTTCAAGAAAGTCTACTAATTTCAGATAAATAACTGCAGCTCCTAAAATTTAGAACTTTATGCAAAACTGGTAAAAACTAGTGTACCTGGATCATAGGTTCAGTGAGTTGCTCCTCATCCACCTCCACTATCATCCGACGGATTTCCTGATAAGGCATACGGAAGGAACCCAGGAAGATGGCTACACAGAAACAAATAAAAGATGCAACAAATGCTGTGGTTAATATTAAAATGGTTCAGTAATGACCAGTAAAGTTACAAATTCAGACAACCTGGGCATAAAAATCAATAATACAAAGAAAAAAATATAAAAAATAAACAGAATGAAGAATGATGTCTAATATAAAAGAAAAGCTGAAGGACACATCAAGGACATGAAGTATGAGCAAAGAAAAATAAAATTACAGATGCATCAGAACGTAATCAGCCAAACAGAAAAAAGTGTTTTGAAAAATTACACCAGTTTAGCAAGCATTACATCCTCGAGCAAGTGGTACCACTTGGGACTGAATGGCAAATGTCTTGTCAGGATAAGTCATTAGTCTAGCCAGTGGAAACATCAGCAAAACCCTGACAGTTAAAAGATGTGTGACGAGGCTAGGAGCAAAATGCTGCAGAACTTTACCAAAGATTATTAGGAATATCTGAGCATAAAACTGATGTAATGAGTATCATTTAATATCTTAGTTTCTAAGCATTTCGTATTCGAGTGAGTCTGTTGTAAAGAGAGTTACAGACATCAAATTTACATGGATTTTACAGTAAATCCCTGTCTAAAACCACTTCCTACATAGAAGGACAAAAGAAAGGTATTTGACTCAAGACATTTTTGAGATAAGCAGGTGTGCAGGGTATCAAAAGCTACATGCGTCAGTGGTTTCAGCAGAATATATATAACTGAGTAGTATTAAAAAGGAAACATGATTCTTAACACTAGATTCTCAAACTGTGGTAGACGAGCTCCTCTAGTGGTATGCAGAAAAATGTCAGATAGATATTTTTTTAATTAAATAAATTCATTTAAAACCATTTAATACTACCAAAGTACTACAACATTTTCAATAAAAATAAATAAAATATGAGATCACAGAAATGTGATTTTAAATAAGTGTTGTCTTTCCTGTATTTTTGTTTCAAAATCAGCCTGCTACAGAGTCACGATCATGCATGCAGTGTGCGCATGTCATCCATGATTATCGGTAGTTGTGAGCTAAACAGCAATGGAGAAATAGTAAGCGGTGGTAAAAATAAAAGACTGAAAATAATGCTTCAAACACTGCCAAGCCAGTGTTGTGGTTATTCCATACCCATATATCGAAGGAGAAGTATCAGGGTCCAATAGTCTTACACTAACTGTTAATAATATTGATCAAGGAATGAAGGAATAACCAGTACAAGTTGGCATTGATGTTCCCTTCAATCGGCGTTTTTCCTGGATAGTCTTAGCTTTCACAGATAGTTGATGAGAAACCTTATCCGAAAAAGGTTCAGACCAACATAAAGAAGCTATTGGATCTGAATACGCACAAAGGAATATGAATTACACAAAGCCTGAGACTATGTCAGACTTGGTCACAGTTAGTTAGTATTATCCAAAACAGATTACAGTTACGTCTCTCGGTCAGAGAGACAGAAAACTCTTCGACTCAGTGCCCTAACAACACTTCGGTTGTTCATTGTTTATCGAAAAAGCAGACAGCTGCATGTTAACTGTATAGAGGAGAGACTGTATGTCTGTCAGGTTAAAACATGTATTACTGTATGGCTCAAGGCCTTAGGCAACCGCTAAGAATGGAAAATTCCTTACAACGACTTCAAATTGATACTGGATAATGCAGACAGGTAAATACTTTCAACGATTGTGATAAATAAAGTGACCGTTGAACCGAGCACAAAGGCAGTGGCTACTTAAGAAGGCCAGTGAGGTCCACACTGCACCTATAGCTCCCAGGCACATAACATAAGTGTACTCGACGAGTGCAATATTTATCTAGTGTAGCGTGGTGTCAGAGTTTTAGTAACACATTTGGTTAACGATTCTAAGAATTGAGAAAAAACGACAAAATATGTAGTTACACATCCCTCTGAGTGATGTCAATGAAAGTTTAGTTAATATCAAGAAGAGATTTAAAATGATATGTTCGTGGAATTATTGACTAACCGCTCTTTCTTCATTTTAAAACACAAGTGATGTTAAGTGGTGATATAAGTGGCCCTGTACTTTATTGCTAAATTGAATTCTAACTTTGGGAATCATACATGGAATAATTTGTCTGTATTTAATAGTGACAGACATCTTCAGCCCCAGAAGCTAAACCCATACCAGTCTCAACTCATAAGCTTTTAGTACTCTTTACCTCTAGTGGAAATAAACGCTATTCTTTTTACTCCCTGTTCTGCCTATAATTTCGCTGCATGATTTATCATGTTACTGGGCTGGTCATTTCTTAATAATGAAAACAAAGGTCACAGCTCCCCTGATAATAAGCCAATGAGGTCTAAGATTGGGAGTACTTAAGAGATCAGGATCCATTAAATGCGGCTGCTTAAAATACGGTCATTTTAAACCAGCAGACGTGCGAGCTGCGTTGAATGCGGGCTGTGGGCATGTGTCTCTGCTGCACATAGTGGAAAGAGAGACGGAAGTGTGTGTGTGTGTGTAAGACATGCTCAAGGTAGCTTGGGACAGGTTCACAGTAGTTTAGTCTTACTTTCTGCAATAGCAAAGCATATGAACTATTTCTACTATAATTCTATATTTGGTCATACACATGAGAACACATAATAAGGGTACGGAGGTGCTTAAGTGAGAAAAGTGAGTCAAATATGTTGTAGAGTGAGAGTTAGTGACTAACATGCCAGTGCCTGTACATCAAGACACTGGGTCGTGTATAATCTTCTTGGGCGGAGGAGGGGCTGAGAGGAAATAAATACTTACATAGATTCTGTGCAATCTTAGGATCGAGCACTTGAGCTCTTTAATTCTTTCTTTAGGATTTCTTATCTCTAGATCTCTCTATTTTTTGCTGATGAAGACAGAAACACCAATTATATTCACACACAAAGAAAGCATTTCACAATCACGCACATACTATAGTGCTGACATATGTAGTACACACAAATTCAGATACAGTGAGATTAGGAGATTTACATATCTTTTGTCCTGGGAAGACAGTAAGTGGAATGTAGATATTGTCCTGTTGCCGTTAAGATATTCACATAATTTAAAACATTTCAATCATTTAAATTCAACCACAAACATGATTTCTGTTCTGTTTCTCTTTTGTTTGTGTGTTTACTAGGGGTTGGGCGACTGGAGATTTTATAGGTATTTCTTTGGGCCAATTTTAGTCATTTTCTTTAGCTCATATCTTCTTCTGCCGCCAACAAACGAGCAGAGTTCAAGTAAAATGCCATGTCGAGCTAGTAAATTGGGCAACTCACTTGCCCGACTGGACAGGGGATTAAAAAAAATTAGCTATCAAGATATTTCATAGTAATATTTCAAAATTTCTTGCTTTCTTTGTTTATTATCGTATAAAACTGGATATCTTTGGGTTTAAAACTGACAAAACGAGACACTTAAAAAATCCTCTTGGACTCTAAAAGTGGGATGGACATTTTTCACTATTTTTTTGATATTTAATAGAGATTGCAGTCTTAAATTAATTATGACAATTAATTTTAGTTTTCGCTGTTAATTGATAACTGATAATATATACAACAATTCGTACAGGAGTGAGTAAAAATTGACTTTGGGCAAGTAGATTTTTAACTTTAACTTGACTTTGTTTGTGTTTTACAATGAGTTGACGAAGCAATTAAACTTGTCTTAGTTCGTTAAAGAGAAAAACTTGAATTCAGAAGGTGTACAGTTGTATTTTTCTGTTTCATAATGAAGACAGGGGTAAAACGTTTCCTTTCATAACATTTTGTAAGTGTATGTTGTTTATTTACTGGATATAGTAAACTCACTGCTTGCTCACATCCCTGAGCTAAAACTCCAGGTGATACACACACACACACACACCTGCATGGATCTAACTGCTGTCTGCTGCTGTTAGGCTGAGAGTGGCCGGTTGGAAAATTTTGAGTAGAAGGTAACACACACCACTTGCTTGCTCTCTTTTGTGGTGCAGGGACTCAAATCCTCCAAATATCCACTTCAGAGAAACACGCTCATCATTCTGCATTGATTTATTGAAAAAATTCCGACATTTCAGTCACAAGGACCTTTCCAAAGACAGATGTCTTGAGAAGACAGGATGTCAGATGTCAAGTCAGACGTCTTGAGGAAGGTCTTTGTGACCAAAACCATCAATATTTTTTAATCAATCAAATAACATCAATGCAGAGGTGATTTTGTTCGGAAAATTTTAACACATCGCCCAACTCCAGTGTTGACATATTTTTCCAATGGAACACTGACGCAGCCTGCTCAAGCTGCTCAAGAAGCGTGGAGAAAGAGAAAGTGTTGTGATTACACCACTGACAGAGTAAGGTATGGTTGAGCTATAGCTGCTCCATAAACACAATGTTGCACATACAATAATCAGGTTATAGGTGAAGGTAAATCTGCTCTGTGTCACATGGAGCCAGGTAGTTGGGAGTGTGATATATGTGCTATTGGTAAATGGGAGAAGCATCATAAGATCTGGATTACAAACGACCAATAAGACACAGGTACTGTACAGACACATATATATACTCACACACGTGCATACACAACCCTCTTGAGCCACACTCACAAAGAGGAGTTCATGGTTGGTTTTAATTATTTAAGACACCAGATTAAGAGAACAAAATGTGCATCCCAGGAGTATGCTGGGTAATTGTCTGGTGCTGTAATTATGGTGTGTGGTGGTGAGAGGAGAGGAGAGAAGAGGGGTTAATCCACAGGAAAGGTATTTCTACTGTTCCACATAGGGCTCGGTCTTCTTTCAGGGATCCTGTATCTAATTAAAAAGTGATGAGGAATGCTGGGAGCTCCCACAGAAAAGACTGTTAGCATGTCCACAAACATGCACCCCTACAGTACAGCCCGACACACAGAAAATACACGAACACGGCCACACACTGAGCTATCCTTGGACTTACGTGGCTCCTCTGTTGGTACACTCTCCTCACAGTCTTTCAGTGTGAGAGAAGGGAAAACACAAAAGGACAGACAAGGAGGACAATGGAAAATGTGTACCATGGAAAAGGGAGAGGAGAGAGAATAACGAGACAAAAATAAATTTTCACAAGACTGCGTTCTGTCCACTGCAGCGTGAAACATGAAGAGACTCAAGGTAGAAAAGAACAAATACACTATAAAACCTTCAACGAAAAAAGGCTGAATATATACACAAGTAGAAAACAACTAAATCAAATTGAAAATGGGGAGAGAGACTAATTACCTGAGCATTTAACCACTAACGTCACAAAAAAATCGACCTGTCTTGGTGCAACCACAAACACGCAGACATGCATGTTGTATTTTTAATTTTGGATTAAAATACAACATGCATGAAACTGCAAGATTAGAGCTCAAATGATTAATCAATACATCAGTTGGGCTATAGTAACTTCTTTTGAAATTCAATTAGAGCTGCAACAATTAATCAATTATTAATAAAGTATTAAATTAATCTCCAACTATTGATAATATTGATAATCAATTATTTGTTTTGTCTTTTTTTTTTTTTTTAATAAAAAAATCTCTAAATACATTGATTTCAACATCTGAAATGTGAATACTGTGGGGTTTCTTTAGTCCTTGAAGTAACTATTACTTAGGTTGTGGACTTAAAAAAAGACATTTAAGTATCTCACCTTGAGCTTTTGAAAACAGGATCAATATTTTTCACCATTTTCTGACATTTTAAGGACCAAACAACTGATTGATTAATCGAGAAAGAACAGGTTATGAATGACTAGAACACCTCAGACTTTGGGTAATATGACTGGCAGTTTTCACCATTTTCTGACATTTTATATAAGAACGATTAAAGTAGAGGTTTTCAAAGTAGGAGGCAGGCCTCTCCAGGGAGGTTCAGTGAAAGGAAGTGGAAAAAATATTACATTAGTCATCAAAAGGAGAGCGCACAGAAAAGTCTAAATGTGTGTGATCCAGTTTGATCTAGAGAATTCTACTGTTTTTCCCACTTTCCCAGAGTCAGAAACTAATAAATACCTTAAGACAGACTTTTTTACGTATTTAGTGGAGTCTCTACGTCAGACAGCAATATTTGGCTACCTGGGCTCAATTGTTGAGTGTTTGAGCAGCAGCGGCTCAGTCCATGAGGACTTGGCCGGTTCACTTCCTGGGCACCGCCGACGCACCCTTGAGCAAAGCACTGTACCCCCAACTGCTCTGGGTGCCTGTTTCTGGGCAGCATCCATCAATATACTACCTCTCCCATTGCGTGTACATATACAATCCTACATATACAATTCTAAGTATATATGTTCGTTCTAAAGTATGTTCTTAACAAAGTACATTCTATGGGATCAAATTGATTGTATAGACATCCAGGAATTGAATGAAACTAAGCAAGGAAACTAAGGGGGTGCCTTTTTCTAAGCATTGAGGGGAGGCCTACAGTTTGAAATACCCTGGATTTAACTATTTATCCTAACCTTTTTTATATTCTTGCTCTAGAGTGCCAACCAATACCTTGTACTTCCATTACTAGTAAGTAGGACAGTTATTTTTTCCCATGCTTCTCTTATTGGTGGCCCTGTCCTTGAAGAGGAATTTTTTTGTTTTTGTATGACCAACAGTGCTTTTTTGACCCAGTGCAACACCCCAATTATACTTCTTGTTGTTTATTTGTACTTTTTGTATTTGTATCTGTTGTAGTTGCAGTCTTCGTCACGATCCACTTGTTTCAACACAACGCACAAGACATCCACTGTGTCTTTCCTGGATGTAATGAAGCCATGAAAGAAATACCCTGAATAATTCAGACAGTGTAAGCAACATACACTCTATTGAAACAAACAGAGATTACAGTGTATATATTATATTGTCACACAAGGTTAGAAATCTATTTTCTAATTTTAATGCTTGTTAACAGCAAGGTTCAAGAGGTTAAATGACTCATACAAAACCATGTAAATTGCCAACAGAGGAAACAAATTGGTCTAAATAGGCATGAAGGACTGCAGTCACTTTGCATCATCTGCCAGTGCAGAGTGGTATAGTACCCTTTAATAGCACCCTTTCTATTTTCTGCCACCTCCCAACTACTTATGTTCAACAAGTAGCTTCACTTGAATACATGCAGTGCAGAAAAACACTCGCTCAAGAGGCCAACAAATAAAAGAAACTTCTATTAAATTCTAAGGCATAATAAAATAAATCAGCGTAAAGGTGTCAATATTTACCTTAAAAAGCAGCATAAAGAGCTGAAGTATTTATTGTTACAGGAATGTGATTTTGAATTTCATATTATCGGGTATTTGGATGCAATATAAGGAGCTACCCCTCGAAAGCCTCCAGCTTACTGCATTAAGATGTTGTATTGATCTACTCATCATAACGTATAGCCTCACAGAATCTCATTTATTACCCCAACACAGTCTCTCAAACACACACACAAGAAACACACAGTAGCAGAGTATTAACCTCCTTGTTTCAGTGCATATAAACATACTTGGCTGGGTCGTTTAATTCATGAATCATTCTCTCATAATATTGTGAGGGCTGCATCCATCTCTATCATACAAGAGATATAGTGATAAGATAAAAATCATATAGCGCACACACACACACACACACACACCCCACTCTCTCTCTCTCTCTTACACTTACACACTCTCTCCTCGAGCTGCCTCAGGTGTTATCAGTTAAATCAGCTAATTAGATTGCTCCCTTCCAGCATCACCCCCTCATCCTCTCTGGCCTTAAAACAGCTCTTCTTCAGGGAAGCCCGCTCATTATACATCAGCCAATTAAAATGTCCCGCAGGGGGTCATAGGTCACTGGTTAATCAATCAGAGGGAGCGGCGACTGTTGTAGTTATCAGATTGCGCTATCAACCAGGAAGTGGGGAAGATAAGGATACACTTGTGAGTGCAAAGCAGTGGGGAGTCTGCATCACATCACAGGTCCTATCTAGCAAAAGAAGGAAAGAAGGAGGGGACACAGTGTAGGTCAGGGTTCCTACACATTTCCCATTTCAAAATACCAGAGTTTTCAAACACAAAATTCTAGACTTCTCAGTAGATTTTTCAGACCATATTTGACATCTGAGTAGATAAGTTTATAATGTAAATAAATGGATTTAAAATCAGACTGTTAACATGTATGTTACATTCTGACTACAGTATGTATACTATTATGTTGCCATATAGTTGCCAGGAGATTATAGCTGGGTATTTCAGCACAAACAAGTCAATTATTTCTACACAGGAAGTTGGACAACAATCCAATATCAAACATTTGTACCTAAAGAGGAAGTAAATTACCCGGTGCTACCAATAATAAATATTATTATTGTTTCCCCATTTTTGACAATTTTGTAAGTAACAACTGTAAACAAGTTGAAAAAAGTTAAATAATTGAATTTTCACAGCATCTGTGCAGCCTTACAACATTACTGAATAACTCAAACATGTTTAAAAAAGCTTAATACACTTAAATAATTTTTCAGTGACACATGTTCAAAAACAATACAACATTTAATAGTATCAAAAGTACCAAATCTATTAAAAGAATTATAGATTGTATATTAGAAGTGCTCATTCAAGACCTCAGTTCAGACCTCAGACCTCAGTTTAGTTCAGTCAGTCTTTATTGCCTGGCCTAGAATTTGGCTTAGCCTACAGCAAGACCAGACAATGTTCAGTTTTTTTCTGTACCAGCACTGTTTGCAGGTTGTTAATTTAAAAAAAGAAAATAAGAAAAAAATCATTTTTTGTGTGCCTAGCTTATCTGACTCTAGTGTTCAAAGAAGTATTGAGTATTGTTTCTTTATACTAGTATTGTATTGCAGTTAAAAATAGAAAACCCCAAGATATTATTTTCAAACATATTGCCACATATTTCCTTTCAAACTGATTTGGTTATGAATATCAAGATTTAGATGAAAGAGGATAATCAGTTTCACAATGATTGAATTGTGATAAAAATTCTTGATGATGAGTAAAACCTTTTCAAATCTTAATTATCATGACAACCATGTTTGATTACCGTGCTTTAAAAAACTCACAGTAAATATTGTCCAGCATCAAACAAAGTTAGCAACAGTCTCCCAGACGCAGGCGCAGCAGCGGCGTGGGTTTGTTTTGTGTCAGTGAAAACATTTGATATCGCAAAAGAAAAGGACACCATTTCAAATCATTGAAAGGTTTTAAATATACAACTTAGTGAAAAGATTTCAGCATGTGTATTGAGAAGATTTAAAAAAAAACTGCAATAATAATAACTGTGATAATTTTGGTCACTATTATCTTGACATGAAACTTTCATACCGTTTCACCTATAATTATAAGGCACTTGGGGTGAAGCTGCCTTGCTTTCAGTGACATCAAGCTCATCCTGTGCTGTGATCTCTCACACAGTGGCTGCACTGGCTGCCTGCTCCAAACACCATGAAAAACACTCTGCTTGTATGATCCAGTTATTTGTAGAAATGATGGATTTTAGATTTTAGAAAACAGAATAGGGACAATAGTCTGGAAACACAATTATTTTTCCATACTCTCTTCTGTTTTCCATACTTCAGACTTCTAATTCGTGTGAAAAGATGGCATGTTGTAAGGAAAAAAGAAAGTTGCAAGAGTTTAGAGAGGCAGAGCAAGAGGGAACCCAAGAGTAAGCCCGACAAAAAGATGCTACAAATGAAGCCATTGACTAAAACCACAGTTAACATCAGAAGATCAGATAGCACAGAAAAGGAAAGCAGGACTCCATCACAAGTCAGGGGAGCACAGTGCATTAGAGACAGACACCAACACCGAGTTGTCTCAGTTGAAAGGCCTACTCTGCTCTGCCACGGCGCACACAGTGCTAGCCAGCCGTCTAACATCTAAGCACTTTCAAGTTAAGGCCTCTTAATGGAGGCTTGTGATAAATGTCAACTTGATGTCGGGATTGTGGGCAAAGTAGCAGGAGAGATAAGTATGAAAAATAGAGCAAAGAAGAAGGACTGTCTCAATTTTCCTTTACCCCCTGTGTGGTATGCTTTTGGGAAAAATGCATTCTGCATTATTTACACAATAACAAAAAAACAAAATAAATATGTCAATTTGTCTTCCTGTCTCTTCTTGAATGGAAAAAAAAATCGTGGGGTCTTGGGTATACAAGAAAGGAAAAGTTTTACTCTCTTCTTGGGAAAAGAAACAGAATGTTTATTTGCAGGGTCAGATGAGGATGCAACGCTAGAATTTGAAAAGAGCTATCTACTTCTCTCACTTGTAATAATTCCACTGACTGGTTTTGATCCAATCTCTGCCACAGTTTAAAGACACTTGACAAAAATATGACAATGTGTAACACTGCGCACACACATGCTTCCCAAACAGTAGCACTTCCCATAAGGCAGTATCAGTGAATTGTGCCGTCAAAGCACTAAAGGGAATGGTGGATGAAATAAAACTGCTGTGAAAGAGCATGACTGATGCTGTACATGACAGGCAGGCCTCAGAGACAAGCAAGTAACACCTCGAACCCCCACCCCACACACACGCACACACACACACACCAAAATCTCCTCCTCCTTCTCCCCAGCCCTCTACTCACACCAGCACTTCATCTTATCAGGATGGATTTCTAATCAGAGAAAACACCTTACTGGAACTGTCCTCCTTTTTGCATGCACACACACACACACACACCCTAATGTCAAATAATAAAAAAAAGAACCCTATACTCAGTAACTAATACTAGAGCTGCAACAATTAATCGATTATGAAACTCATCACCACTATTTTGATAAACAGTTAAACCATGGTTCTTCAACATATTTAAGGCCAGGGACTCCTTAGCTGATAGAAAGATAAAGCAGGGATCCCCTACTACATATGTTGCATTGAAAATTTTCATGTCTTTTCTTGTTTCCACATACCTGCTGCAGCTAAGACAGCAATGCGGCTAATGTTAGGTGCGTTAGCCTCACTGTCCTCTGCACTTCTGCCGGTTGTGTCTGAGGCTGTGGGTCTGTCAGAGTCTCTTGCTCATCAAGTTACAAAATGATCCACTGTGGCTCAAAATGGTACATTAATAATATAGTTGGTTAGCCAGTATGTTTCAATTATACACAGCTACTTGGCTGTGTAAATTAAAGGCTTTTGTTTGCTTGTTTTGTACAAATCGGCTGATTTACCTTTGCTAATAATATGTTCATGTTGATGCGTACATTCAGACATTCTTGATTTTTTTTTTTTTTTGAAAAAAAACAAAACAAAACAGAAAATTATTAAACAATAATTTGGGGGACATTTGGGGGACCCCCTACCCCCTGTTGAAAACCCTGTGATTAAACTGTTTAAGTATTTTTTTTTTTTTTTTTTTTTCAGGAAAAAGTGATTCCAACTTCTTACATGTGAATATTTTCTAGATTCTTCGTGTGTTTATGAAAGTAAACTGAACACCTTTGGTTTGTGGGCAAAACAAGAACATCATCTTGAGCTTTGGGAAAGTGTCCCACATTTTTTGCCAGTTTCTGACATTTTAGAGACCAAACAACTAATCAATTAATATGGAAAATAATAGACATATTAATCAGCAACGAAAATAATTGTTAGTTACAGCCCTAAGTTATACTAATTCACAAGTTCCATCATTATACAATGTTTTATTGATTATTTAGACAATAATATGATATTTGCAAAGGCTGCCATAATACAATTTTAATCAGATTCAATTTGAATACCAGGGTATCACTATCGTTACACCTCTAATACAAACATCTAAGAAGTTATCAAGGAGGTAAAGAGCTGACAGCAGTATGTGAGAGACAGACAGGAGACAGAAAGTGTCACTTTATTCAACAGTTCTGCAAATGTCTTACTTCACAAAGAGACATCACACCCTCAAATGACTTTCCTCTTGATGAGACTTCATTATTTATGGGACGTTGCAGTTATACGATTTCTCCCCCGGAGAAAGCAGATACACAAGCCGTGTAGCGAGGGGAAAGTTGAGAGGGCAGCTGTCTCCAAAGGGTAATTAAATTACTGTGTTGTTTCCAATAGCCAATCAAGGCAGTGATGCAGGTAAAGTTTAAATCACTACTATTAGGGGAGGTCTCTGTAGCAGGGATAATATGGGGGTCTCAATTCAATGTGCAAACACCACACACACAAACACACACACACAGACATGCCACTGCCTCAAGCAAAATCCACTATGAGACATCTGATGCACAGGAAGGGGGCTGTCTGCAGCAAGTGAACAAATCCACCATTCAGACACATCTGTCAACTCTATAGTCAACAGAGGGGAGACGAACAGTCAAACCAGCCGCGCGGCTTGACTGTTGACTCACTGTATGGTTCTGATCGGGCTAAGTCCTGAACTTCAGTCGGCCTGACAGAAAGCACAAGAGACATCCTGGACATCCAGTAGCTTCTTGGACTATTCACACCTGCCCTTGCCTTTTCTCTCTCTGCCTTGCCAATGCACACACTCCACCACCCTGGCTTAAAACTGACATGACGGCTCGACTGGTCTGTTTGCACAGACTTACCCCCCGAACCCCTCCCCAGTCTGGGGGTTGCGGGCGTGTGAGTACCAGCAAGCAGAGCGGGAGATCAGAGTAATGAAGTGAGGAGCTGTGTTGTGAGTGAGATAATCAAAGTGAACCATGCAGGGCCACCTCTCCCTGTGATCCAGACTAGATGACCCAGGGCCATAATTAGTCTGAGACTTTCATTCTGATAGCAGCAAATTAACAGACTTCATTAGGCTTTTCTCTCTCCTCTCCTCCCCTATTCCTGCTATACCAAAATCGTTTCTAAATCTAAACCACTAAAAAGTGCTCCAGCATGAGCTCCAGTGTCTACAACACACCAGCAAATTGCTCTTCACAAAGAAGCTAACATACCCTACAGAGAGAAGGCACGTAAGTATACTCATTTAAAAATAAATTCACAAATCTGGACTGAAATTATTGATGCTACATCAAAAGATTCATAATTGATTAGGAGCTTCTATTAATCAGTATGTACTGGCCTGTGGGGATGAATTTTACCAGCAGCTCTATTCTCAGTGGAGTAGTGCCCTCTAAAGGCCTCTTGAAGACCTACCAATGTTCCTGTGTGTATGTATGAGTGTGTGTGCTAAAATGAGTATTTTCTGACTACTCTGTCATATCAGGTATGAAGCATTATTATCTCCATTTCATTTCACTGTGTGACAGCAGCAGTCCGATCTGAACAGTTGTTAAGCCCACCCTAACATTTCCCAAGTCATTCAGTGGATTGATGGCAGCCTAAATCATTCATTCTCTGAAGTCATTTGCCATTTTTCTGTTTTTCTCCCTGTGCTGTTACAAACATGTCTGCGCCCACCACCCCTTCACCATCACCACCACGTCCCCCCGCCATACATACACAAACCTACACGTGTGGATGAAAAATCACTGCAGAAAAATAAAGTCGCAAAAGCAAATATGTTTTTAACGAGCCAGCCCATTACTCTGGTGATATGAGAACATAAAAACACAAATTGGGAATAAATTGAGGTGCTGATGCTTGAGAAAGTGCGGCAGAAGAAAGACAGAAGAAAACAAGGGAGGAAAAAAGGAAAGATGAAAAACAGAAGGTTAACCACACACAAAAAAAGGAAGCAAAGAGCCAGTGAGTGTTTGTATCTGTGGAAAAACAGAATAGGTGTGTTTGTGATTGCTTAAAGTACAACTGTACACAGCCTGTATTACTGTAACACATTCATGGGGGGGGGAGGTTAATCACTGCATTGCTAGTTAGCATTACACAGGGCTCTAAATAAGGATTGCCAGGGCAAGAAGAATTCCATGTCAGGATAGTAAATCTAGCAACACACTTGCCCGACTGGGGCACAATTAAACTATTAAACTACTTTGATTAATGATGGATGATTAATGGCTTAAGTAATTTTTCATGCAAGATGGCAGGAAATGCTGTTGTCAGCCTCTCAAATATAGACATTGCCCGCTTTTCTCCATTTATTATCATATTAAACTGAATACTTTTTGAAATTGGACTGACAAAACCAGACATTTAAAGACATCACATTGGATTTTGAGAAACTGGGCTAAACATGTTTTATTATTTTCTGACATTTTATAGAGGTTGCAGTCATAGATTAAATATGACAATCGACTTTAGTCTTTGTTGTCATATGATAGCTGCGAATAAATAAAATCAATTTGTGCTGGGGAAAGTAAAAACTGACTTTGGGCAAGTGAAAAACGTTGAAGCCTGATTATGGCAGCACTCTCTACATGGCTCTGACAGCAGGTGACATTAGCCAACCGTAAGCTATGGGACATGATTATCCATGGCAGACCAAAACCTGTAGGGGACAATGCAATCGCTTGTGCTTTTGTGTGAGATCAGCTGACCTGGAGCTTGTCCACAGCTAATCTCAAACACTAGTGGACTGATCAGACTCTTTTCTGTGCATGTCAATGACTGTACGCTGAACGCCCTCTATGATTCAGAATTTTTGAAAAACCTTTTTTATGGTAACACGCCGGCAATAGTCATGGCCAGAGGCATTATATTTTCAGGTCATCCCATTCTTGGGTATGTGATATCTCCCTGAGGAAATTTCTTCAAACTTGGACTCAAAGATGACTGATGAGACTTTGATGGTCAAGACCACAGTGACCTCATTAAACACATTTTTGGCCATACTTTAAGAATTCTAGTGATGACAAAATTACAAACAAATGTCCAACAGCATAAAATGATGAGGTGATGACATTTTATATCTAAATGGTGAAGGGTCAACTCCACTGTGACATCATAATGATCATCTCTCCATCAGTCCTCTGTGCTCCTCTGTAAAAAAAAAGTCACTAAGTAAACAGCATGTTTCTCACAGGAAATCACGCATATTTACTGATAACTTCCATTTTGCCAAAAAATGCCTTTTATTAAATTCCTTCAAAATCACTGGTCAATACAACAAGAGTCTGGACACACATGAACGTAAACTGCATCTTGAGTGGTTCGTGGAGACACACAACTGCTAGGCAGTAATTCCATTGTTTGACTGCTCTGTTTTATATGATCATTGACAAGTGACTTCTTAGTCCTCTTAAATGTCCGCTAGGGCCTGTAAGTGATCAACAACTACCTCAGTTTGAATTCTTGTTTCAGCTGGGGTCATGTTAAGAACAGAACTTTGCAACAATTGAGCCAAGATAGCCTAATATTGCAGTTTGACATAACTTCAGACTACACTAAACACATTAAAGAGGTCTGTCCAAAGGCATTTATTAGTTTCTGACTCTGAAAGTGGAAAAACAGTAAAATTCCCCAAAATCCTGTATCTCTGAACTATCTCTTTGACCAAGGTACACACATTAAGGCTATTCTATGTGATCTCCTTTGATAACTATTGCAATAACTAATATAACATTTTTCCTCCATTCAGTTGGCCTCCCCTCAAACTCTTTACAGCCTCCTGGGAAGACCCGCCTCACACTTTGAAAATCTCTGTTCGTAAGTATAGCTGTATTTCACTCAAAAAGATTTCAACACTGGGCGAGACGTGCAACAAATGTTTAAAAACAATTCTTTGCAAAGGGGGGAAACACATGGCAATGTACAGGACAAACTTGAGAGCGGAAAGATGCACCGTGTTCAACTGCTTTTGTGAGCTGATGATGATGAGAGCAGCCTTTCCTCAGGTTTGCAAATATGATTACATTTCTGCAGAACTGCTGAATTTTAAAGCTGGAGTTAAAAGAATAAAGACACTAAATTGACTTATTTATTGTTATTTGTACTTTAAATGTTACTCAGTGTTGAATTAGTGTCATTCAGTTAGGCTTAATTACTATGCAAATTTGTCATGTAAGTGTTTTTTGTATATATTTATATTTATAAATTAAGTATATTTTAAACTGTTAACAACATCAGCAGTCTTTTTAATGAGTCAACTGTCATTTTGTATTTTCTTTTTTTTAAAAAGTATCGGCTCAGGCACTGTTTTGGCACCAGTATTATTTTAAAAGTATTGTTTTAACATCAGTATTTGAAAATACCCCAACCTTAAACATTAGCCCTTTCTAATCAGAATGAGATAGCATTATGGGCAAGTATAGAAAATTGTAGGCTGGACATAGTAAGAAAGACAAAAATAGCCATCTGTTCACTGTAATATGTGATCAGAGCTTCCCTTTCAACAACAATGAAGAGAGCCTTTAATGATTGTGCATTTGATGAAATCTCTCATAATGGCACAAATTTTCTGCAGCCACGTGAAAAGTCATTATAGAACTAATGGTGTTCTTCAAAATGTCACGGCAAAAGCATAAAGAGAGTGCGAGAGAAAAGGGAGAAAAGAAGAGAACAAGCGAGGCAGAGTGTACGAGAGAGACACAGGAGAGAAAGTCCATTTGATGTGAACAGATATATACCAATGGAAAGCAATACTAACTACTAGACAGCATGAGATGAACATCCTGCTGCGATCTTCATATGCTCAGAGTGGCTCAAAACAAACTATATTTAAAGCTTTTGAAGTCACTTTAGCTGCTAATTCAATCTCCTACCCTCACTGAACACAACTGGACTCTGCACACCTCTGTGGGGAAACTATACGTTACATTTTATTTTTTTAACAAAATTCAGCGGAGAGGTTATGGTAATTAGGTAATTTAATTCATGAGCTCAAGGCCAGAGCAAATCTGTAAGTTTTATAAATATGAGATACTCTACTTTTTTTTTTTAGCCTTTTTTGGGCATTTGATTCTTTAAAAAAAGACCACCCACTAATGTTTCATCCCAACCTCCTCTAGTCCTCGATCCTTCTAATTCCTCCATGATGTCCACCAACCTCTTCAGCTCCTTTTGTCTCATTGTCATTCAAAAGCCATCTAAGTTCTCCATACAGAAGACCACAAAAGCTATTTCTGCTCGAAGACATTCACCCACCTTGCATTCGAGAGGCCTATTAACCATCACTATATGCTTATGTTAAGTGGCTCCAATTTAGAGGTATTCTGAGGGTTATTGTAGTGTGACTGACAGACTAAAAGCATGGCTTTGAATGATTATGACTGTTTTAAGCTAAGGTAGGTAATATATTTCAGAAGCATTTTTGTTATATTTGTGGAAATTCTCTTTACATTCCAACAGTAAAATCAAATGATCTGACTAAAACCAGCCAAAAATACTGAGGAAAGACAATGAACCTGACCAGCCGGCCAATTTATTGCTCTGACTATGGCAATATTAGCTGCTCTGTTTGTATTTAGTGTGTTTTTGATTTTATGAGCTAGGGCGCACAATTAATCGCAATATGGCCATGATATAAGATAGCCAAGGGCAATATACAAATCGCAATTTTTTGAAAAAAGAAAAATGGGTGAGAAAACAGCATTATGATGAAGTACAGTAGTGCTGCATAGATTACCTTGTGAGGCAGTTAGAATTGCAAGATCAAGAGAGATGAGTTGTTTTTATGCCTACATGCCGACAGCCATGGCCAGAGGAATTATGTTTCAGAGTTGTTCATCCTTACGTAGGAAAGTACGCCCCCTTCTTGTGAATGCAATATCTCAAGAACTGCTTGATGGAATTTCTTGGCACAAATGTCCACGTGGGCTCAAGGGTGAACTGACTAACTTTTCAAAGTCACAAAAAATGTTTTTGGCCATAACTCAAGCATTCATACACAAATAAATGATTGTGTTAAATGGGTATATGATATTGTCTCATACTGATCTAGAACTGAACTTAATCGAACTTGTATTGTGGCAGCAGACTTTGTGATATCAGCAAATATGATATCGTTGTCCAAAGAATCAATATAATATCGTATCGTGATGAAACTTGTCATTTACACCCCTAGTGGGTGCCAATAACAACAGCAACAATAGCTGTGATCATTATTTACATTGATTGAGTTATGATGTAGCTGGATACAGTTAACAATGCACTGTGCTCCTACCCAATACTCTGTCATGGACTTGTCCTAAAGTCCTAAAGTCAGCCAGTCTGTGTAAATGCATTTTGGGGGCTTGCCTCTGGAGCAAAGAACTGAAGGGAAGGGGTGGGTTTTTTTTTTTTTAGGTTGTACACTTTTAAAATCTAGCTTACTCTTGTTGGTTTCTCCAACATTACCAACCCCAGCCTTAATGTGTCATATCAGTCTGAGTTTGACAACTAATGACAAGCTGTCAGCTCTGACCGTGGTCTTTACCTCCACATGGGAGCCCTGCCTGGATCGTGTGCACTCCTCAACCACGGATACGTGCTTGACCCCTCCCACACGCAACCACTGTTTCCATCAAGTAGTCCCACAAACATGCTCGTGCAAACTGACAAAACCCACGCAAACGTGCTTCCTTCCCAGGTCATCATAATCATATGGAAATGGAGTGACTAATCTTCTCTTACAGCACGCCAGCAGTGGAGAGGAGCTTGTCTTTCTTCAAGTTTCTCTTTGACAGCTACATTGATCTGGAGAGGTTGACATCCACTGAGAACGCAGCCTTGATACTATTGCAAGAAATATTTAAAAAGGGGAGACTTGGGAAGCATCTTGTTCATGTTTAGAATACCCATGCCCTCACTTATGACAATTTATTCATTAAAACCTATTTTCATACATTACCACAGTATATACTTTTATATTTAAGTTTAATTTAATTTTTAAGCGTTATCATGGTTGTCTGTGATTCCTAACATTGATTCATATGTACAACAATGTGCAAATGTTAAACGAATGTACAATTATAAATTGGTCAAAGTCAAATCCACTAATAAACATAATTTGAATAAGTTATTATTTTAAAAAAAACAGTGCTAATGCGGGTGATGAGGAGCACAACAATACTGATTACTAGTAATCAGCTTCAGGCAAAATTGGGATTACAATGTTAGATCATGCATAGATGAATGCAATGCATAATGTAACTTCTCTGTGTATTCAGACAAACAAACAAACAAACAATGCAATGCTCACTTTTCACAGCTTCTGTGTCATTCACCACACAAACACCATGTGCTGTGATTGTTTTGGAATTACTGGCCCAGCACTACATTTTAGTGCACAGCTGTAACAGGAAAATTCCATTACTGCTGTATGTTAATAGCTGGCAATGATAAATACACTAAGACTAGTGCTCTAGTTTTTTTTGTTTTGTTTTTACTGAAATATGTTTTCATAGTGTTTCCCACCAGCAGTGTTAGCCTTTAACACACAAACTGAATTATCAGACAGTTATTTTAGTAAGGGTAGCCCGTTTCTGTAAAAATCTCCTCTGTACACTTTTATTATTTATTTGTTCATTTGGATCCCCATTAAGTGTTACCTCTACATTAAGGGGAGACATAATTAAAAATAAACAGCACACCATATTGGCTAGACATTATTAAGAGTGAGTAAAATTAAATTTTAGTTACAGACCTAGCACAAAATTTGCTACTACGAGGGATTTAGTTCAATATAAAAATAGTTTTTTTAACAACTAAGTAAAAAAAACATAATTATGTAGACTGTTTTAATTATTTAAAGGAGCGATGTGTCACAATTGCACGCCCAAAAATTAGAAATGCAGTCCAAATAGTGAGTTGGAGCCATAGATGGCATATTAAGTGGGTTGATAATCTTAGTAACTATAGCCCATGGTTGAAGTGAGTTGTTTTCTCCCCGCCTCCGCCTTCTCCTTCCAAGACTCCAGGAAGCTTTGGCAGGCTACAGAAGCACAAAATTGTGAACAGGCAATAACAAGCGACGATGAGTCCTACTCTGTGAGTTGATCAGCTGTTTATGAGTAAACCAGCCATCCTGAAAACAAAGCCCACTGCTCCAAAAATACACAAATGGTTGAGTTCAGTGACTGCCTGCCTTCTGCCAGCCAAACCAACATCCAATCCTCCTACAAGATTACTGATGATTTCTTACAATTCATACACAGACACTTATTCGTTTTGGGAACATTCTGTATTAATCTGAATTCTAATTACAGTGAAACAGACAAACAATTACAGAAGTTTTCAGAGTTGTGGTCAAAGAAGCGAGTTTTTCAGCTTAACATGTTTCCGTACTCTCTGATGACGTATCATGGTCATTTAATGATTTACAATATCTCCAATATGGATAATACTAAGTGTGCATTTACATGTATGCACACACATAAACCATATAGATCTCTGTACATGTGCATCAGTAAATTAAAGGCATCCTTTCTCACTAAATCACAAAAATAAAACAAGGCCACAAACATTTTTTATTTTTTACACTTTCATTCTGCAACATCCTTTCAGTTTCGCCCCCTTTCTGTCTCTCATATTTCAGTATTGTGACTTTGGAGTAGAGGTACGTTATTAGCAGATGCCTGTATCCTGGAGAGAAATGGCAAACTGATTTTGTGATCTTTGAGGGTTTCGTCTAATTGGATGTTATTTATTAGCTGAAAAGAAGCCCCAGGAAAGGGCAGCTCTCTTCATGCTGTTGCTCATTTTCACAGCACTATGGTGATGAATCTATCTCGCTGCCCTCTCTTGATAAACAAAGAGAGATGGAAAGAAATAGCCAGTTTGTTCCACATGTCAATTAAAAATCCTCTAGTTAAACCATGAATGTGAGTACGACAAAATATAGTCCATATACTAACATGTAAGTTTGACAAGTGTATTAATATCCTTTTCAGCACAGATAGAAAAAATTATTTTTGTGGCAAAGTTCAAAGGCTATAAAAAGCAAAATCTTTATACTGTATCAAAATTAGAAGTTTATAGAGTTTCCAGGGGTAGAGGGTGTATAATGTACAGATTGAAAGTTCTTTGAGGAAAATTTGGAATAGTGATTAAAGATTGAATGAATAAAAAATGACTTGATGCATTTCACTTGTTAGGGAAAAGTGGTATTCTTTTTTCAAAGAAGAAAAAAAAACGGATAAAGAAAGATGAAGATACATTTCTAATGAAATATATAAAATAGTCACAGTATGACACCAGTGCCAATATCAGTGCCCTTAAAGTGATACTGATACCAAAAGAGTACTTCATTTGATACCTTTTCTTCTATTTAATTTGATACCTATTCATGGGATAATCCTTCCACATTTTGTGCATTAATTTTTATCAGAGGCCTCAGGAGTCAATTAATTGTTCAGCCTTTGGTACTGGGTTATTTCAGTCGATCGGTTGCAAGTATGGAGTGAGCATTCCCACCCCAAATGATAGCCGATATGACACACTACTAGGGACATCAATGAATAAAATTTAATTAATCAATCACGGTTTAGAATTTAATTTGATTAAAAACTGATTAACCAACGATGTATATTTTGTGCACCATTTCTCTGGAGCTCATAGGTTTTCGTACCATTTGTTTTTTTCCTTGGCGGTGACATTTGTTGAATAGGAACAGGATGTGCAGTCTTAAACTGAGAAAATGACATGTTTTTTTGTATCTTACTGATTATTAACGAGTAATCGATTATTGATCGTTGATGTGTTCGACTGTCAATTCAGGAAAATGCATACAATTTGTAACCCTCACTACAACACGCCACAATATGTGGTACTGTCGCTCGACCAAGGTATTCAGGCACTAAAGCCTTTATATTCATGTTCAGACTCAAGTATCTCACATCTCTCACACTTGACCCAAAGCTCTCACACACACTGTAACATTCTTACGAACATGTTGTCACTATGCAGTATATATGTCAATATTACATTATGAAGGCAAAGGTCACCTGTTTGAATAAAAAAAATAGGTAGGCAATTGATGGATAAGGCATGCATTTATATAGCAGTTTTCTATCTAACAAAGCGTTTTACAATTTTGCCTCACGTTCACCCATTCACACCCACGCTCACACACCTATGTGGTGGAGCAGCGATGCAAGGGGCCAATTCATCGTTAGCAACTCTGTAAGTGGTTCAATGTCTTGCTGAAGGACACTTTGACATATGGACTGGTGGAGCCAGGATCAGACTGCCAGCCCTGGGATTCACAGATTGTGCCTCTAGTACTCTAGTAAACACCCCCCACAATGTTGTGGAAAAGATCCTGTAACCACTAAATGATGCAATATACAGTAATAACAGTAATTCAAACAAGGTCGAATTGACTTTTACTTTTAGCTTTTAAATGTGACATATATGCCTTAAGAGGTAAGATACCAAAACATAGATTAATAACTAATGAAAATAAGAGATGTTATGAATATACTACATATTCATCAGATTTGTTAAACAGCCCAGTATTAGATAAGCCTGCTTGTTTTATGGTTTTACTATGAGTAAATCCCATCAATGGAACAAAACCACCCGTGAATTTATCCCAACATGAATTGTGTGTAACAAAAGTGGATGATGTAGCCTATCATGTAACTTAAGCAGGCAGAGAGCTGCATTTTTATTTTTATATTCAAGAACAAAACCTGAACAAAGAGGAGCAGAGAGGCAGAGCGGCGGCGGCACTCTACTGGTTTGTTTCCACTGGTGCCCCTTCATGTTAAACTAAAAGAAAGTAACCTCTTCTGGTAGAACTGAATAAATATGACATTAGTAGTACACTAAAAAAGGGAGATAGGTTCCAAATATCCCTCAATTCCCACCTGCCAGTGTCTCTAAAACATTCTGTGATTTTCACCCTCGCTTCTGGCAAACACCCACAGGAAAGCCCTGCTATACATGTTTTATCTCCATCTATTGACACTGATGATCCAAAAGAGCTTCTCCAGGGGCTATCTGTGAAATCACAGAAACCACTGAAAGTTCTGAGAGCTGTCAGCATTCTCTCTGGGCGTCCACTCACTACATCTGCTTGTTTGTTTCTCCCTTTTTTCTTCTTTTCTGTTCCAATAACAGAAAAAGAGGCTAAGAAAAAGAATCAGTGCTGTAACAGGATATATTCATGTACTGTGAGGATCTAACAGGCAGGAGACAGATGTGTAGAAATAGTCCTCCTATGATATTACATAAGAGTTAAATGGTTTTGGCTTAAAGTTCTCCAGCACTGTGCTGGAATACTGACACTGGGCTGTTCAAAAATAGATTCTTACATGTCTATAGAAAATATTACTACTTATCTTTTTTAACTGTTGCGTAGCAGGAATGTGGCTGTATACAGACAGTTTGAAAGTCAGACGTATTGGACATTTTTTATGGCTTTGAAAGTTGTGCTTGGACTTACATACAATTAAGTTAAGTTACAGTTCAATTACCAGTCTACAGTTTCAAATTGAAGAATGGGTGAGTAGATAATGCATTTTTTGCCATTTGGACCTTTCAATTGGACATAAGGATTCAAATTAGAAAATTATTAGAATTGTTGTTTTTGTCTGTCTCAAACAGGTCACAATATGCACTACAGCTGCAATGTATCTGGCTTGTAGCCTACAGCTCGCTAAGCTGTTTTTAGAATCTTATACCACCAAAGTATCTCTAACATCTTCCATTTGTGATTTATTTCTGTGCTATATTTTGTTTTGAGCTTAAAACAGTAACCTTAGTATCCAGTCACGCAAGGTGTAATGTCTTTGATGAAGAAAGGAAACAAAATGTATTAAACCTGGTGAAAACACAACCATAGTTGACAGATATGTTTCTATACTGTTGTGTTATAAATGTGTCCATTTATTAAAACCAATGAGTTTCTTCAGCTAATTATATGAAGTTACACAAAATACAAACTAACTATGGTGGGGGAGTTCTCACAGGTCTACACACCAGGAGTGTAAGGGCATTATATGCAATTCTATGCAAATAAAATCAAGACGACCACATAAATAATACAAACAACCTCAAGAGGTCACATAAATGACACTACATGGCTGAAGTTGCTATGGCAATACATGAACCATGACATACTGTGGAAAACAGGAGGAGGCTGTCACAGAGGAGACTCCTCCCAATTGTAAAGTTTAGTCTGAGTATCAATACACCAGATAAATGAGACCTGGGGCCTGAACTCTGAAAGCAGCATTTGGTGTTATTGCATTGTGCTTTTGTATACCCATATCATCCCACAGCACAAAATGATTAAAGCACTAAAGCCTTGTACTTGTTGCACTTAAAAGATATTTAAGTCACCTGCCTTCCCAAGTCTGTTTTATTCCTGTGCTCTGACCGACTGATTTGTTGTTGTAAAGAGTTGCATTAATTAAGTGATTATTAAATTAATCGCCAACTATTTTGATAATCCAGAGTTTATAATTTTTCAAGGAAAGGAAAATGTTGAAACTCTCTGATTCCGGCTTCATAAATGTGAATATTTTCACATTTCACATTCAGGTTTTTTTCTACTTTATGACAGTAAACTGAATATCTCTCAGCTGCAAACAAAACAAGACATTTAAGGATACCATCTTGGGCCTTGGGCTTTGGACAACAGCGATTAACATTTTTCACCATCTTCTGACATTTTATAGAGCAAATAATTAATCGATAAATCAAGAAAATAATCAACAGATTAATCGATAATGACAACGGTTGATAGTTGCAGCCCTAGTGTTAAACTAAATAGATCTATCCATATAGAGAAGAGGGTTATATCATTATATACATTTAATTGAGCACATGTGTGCAGATCAGTTGACAAGACAGATAATCAAGTAAATGTATTAAATGATCTATTTCTCTTCCAGGTCAGTTTGGCACCACTGGGGCTGCAGTTGAAATAAGGCTAAAAGTGTCACGCACTCCATAAGAATATATCTAAGCAGCACATTAATTTAATGGAATACACAAATGAAATTACAGTCAGATGTACTTATGCCCTAATGACGGAGCAAAGATATTGTGAGGCCCTGCATCCACCAAAGCATTTTTGCCCAACTGAAAACACCAGGCACTCTTCTGAGAGCATGAGAGCCCTTTGGAGTTGCAACGGAATTTCAGCTAAGACTAATACTATTAATTTACGCCTTGAAGTGCTTTTTAATTTGTGATTAATGTTGTGTGTTACATATTTTCAGTTACTTGTTCCTATGATCACTTTAAGTGTAAAGTGTCTTTGAGTATGAAAAGTGATCTATAAAATAATTACATTATTTATAATTATTTATATAGTCTGTGATTTATTTTATTTTATTTTTTGCCAGCTGTCCTTCCTGCATTTGGCAGCTGCAGCTGTGTTGCTCTTATCCTGGGCCATGACGTTATGATACTCATTCATATTTGTCTAATATTATAGTTTGTGATTCACTTGTGAAATATGCCGCTCCTGCTGCCAGTAGACTTGTTCATGTTGCAGTTGGTCAAATGCTGCAAACACCACCCTATTTATGTGAACACACTCATAACTAGGTGTGGGAAACCATGGGTTGATTTAGCGAGATTGCTTTTCTTAGGTTTAGTGAGGCAAGTCAACCAATAGATACCCTGGGTATACCCTGGGTATACTGAACCTGCTACAGGCCCCAGATTTATGTTTATCAATTACTAACTTGTCTTTGCCTTTAAGTCATGTCAGATGCTTTTAAAAAAGGACCAGGCAAGGAGTATAAGTCTGAGAACTGAAAAAACTGCAGTTATTATCGACATTTCTACTGTAAGAGCTTAGAGCAAGGCCACAAACACAATCACCCTTTTTCTAAGTCAAAGATTCACAAATCTGAGTTTCCTGTCACTATAAAAGTACAAATCTGATCAGACCACGCATTCATTGCTAAAGGATAGAAGCCACTGTGAGGTCAGATTTGAATGAAATATAGTCTCCAGTACAGTACAAATGACTGTGTGCAATGCTTTTCATCCATATGTGACATATTCTTATATGCACCTCTAAGACAATTCAAGTTCAAGTTCAGAACTAAATGATTCTGCTAGTTTGAAGCAGCACAAGCCGTAGAACTCATCAAACTGCACCACAGAAAATGAAGTGAGGTGAATTGAATGAATGTGCTTAGTGGTCAAGAACGGTACTCCAGACTGACAGTCGAGCCAGGTCAGACTGAGAGGACAGATAGATTAATTTAATTGCAACCACTGTCTGTTCACCATCACTGTCTGCTCAGGTCACCATCATGTACCTCTGGAAATTATCTCAGTACAGAGGTTATGCTTCCTTAAAGGGATAGTTCATCCAAAAATGAAAATCCAGTCATTACCTACTCAACCTCATGCCAAGTGAGGGTCGGGTTTAGTTTTTTAGACCACAAAACACTGCTGGAGTTTCACAGGAAAACAGCATTGCAGCATTTAGCATAAATCTTCACTGTAGATTCTTAGCTTGGAGCCACGTTGCGTGTGCACACCATCTGAACTGGGTGTGTGTGTGGTGTGACGGTGTGCACAAGCAAGTGAACAGCATGTCAGGGCTTTAGGTGACTTGGATTATGCCAAACAAGCAGTATGGAGACATTTTATGTTTTTTTTTCACGTTCTTTTTTTTTTTTTTTTTCCTTTTTTGAAAACTGGCCTTCATTCACTTCAGTTGTTTGGAAGAATCTGTTAACGCTGTTTTCCTGTGAAACTCCAGCAGCATTTTGGTCGGCTAAAAAACTAAAACCAACCTTCAATCAGCAGGTGGGTGAGTAGATAATGACTGAATTTTCATTACTGGGTGAACTATTACTTTAAAGGCTTAATAAAAAATATGTTATGCCTAACTTATCTGCAGTTTCACAAAATCTGAAATTAAAATCTAGATTATGTGAGGAAACAACTAAAACTTGTACGGTAAGTTGAAGAGAAAAGCATGTAATAGGTGAAAGCAAAAACAAAACACTCACCTTTGGTTTCTGTTCCAGCGGAAACATGAAGGCAGGTCATGCAGCCAAGAAAAATGTGCAAGAAAGAAAAGCAAAAGAAGAACAGAGACAGAGCAAACATGAGACAGAGGAAAAGTTGGTTAGTGACATTTGAAGAAAGCAGTATTTCAGACAGCAGCACTGACAGCAGAGAGACAACAGAATTGCACTAAATACAAAGTGATGTTACAGCCCATAGAGAGATTTTGTATGCATTAACAGCAAAAGTATCATTGTTATGAACTTCACAACACCAGACCTGTCAAAAGTAGAAACAGAGCAGAGTTACAGTTTCTCATACTCAGAGAATTACAGAATCTCAAGACCCATCAATTTATGGAAATAGTCTTAATGTTCTAGCAGTGATTTGAGTCAGCAGTGACATTAATAGTCAATGATGACAGTTTCATAAGCGCATCAGATAACGTAGGTCAGAGCCTCGCTTCTCCTTTATTGCATGCATTAACATACTGACTTTCCTATGTACAGATCTTGTCTGTCACAATTTGAATACATGCGTGAATGTGTTTTGACCCACATTCACAGCAATGATTGTAGTAAAAACTTGTGTGAATTTCACTTGTGATGTGCAAAATAGGACTTGAAATGTTGCAATGAAGAATCTGAGACTGTACGCTCCGAGTTGTGTTTGTGGAAAGGGAAAAAAAAAACCAAAAAAAAAACCACCAGTTTGAAACACGTAAAACTATCTTCTAAGTGACTTCAACGCCTTTGATTTGTGTGCGAATATTTTCTACAAAAATAAATTCCCCCGCCCAAGTTCCCATGTGTTTTCCCCCCCAAATACTTCCATAAAACAGAGCATAAGTCCTGTTTGGTATGTGTGCATTCATGAAAGTTGAGACATTACCATAAAAATGCAGATTTTCACAGTCACTTCACTGTTACTCACTACACGGGTCAGCAGACAATTTGGCACAATGAATTACAATAGTGCTGCAGCTTGTGACATTTTCAGTTCTCTCACTGTTAAAGTTCCTTGATGAAGTTCTGAGAAGGACTCCTCTCTACGCATATGGGCTCTATTCTTAGCATATGAGACAGTAACCGCAAAGACTGCAATTAAAGCCTTTAGATGTCAGGGGAACATATTAAAACTCAGAGTTCAGGGGCAGACATCGTAGCATCATTAGTTGTGCGTAATTCATAATCTCTGACTGATTATAAATCACAGCGAAGTAACCTTCACTTGTGGATATAATGATTAACTTTAGTTAACCCTTTGTTATACATCATCAGCCTGAAAGCTATGTGAATGACTTCTGCCATACAGCACCTCATCTTTTCTGACAGCTTTTCTTGCTTAGATTGTAGGGAAACAATTATTGACTTAAAAAAAAAAAAAAAAAAAAAAAAACTCATATTGGGCAGCAACTTTGTGATTAATGGGGGGTGGGGGTGGGGTTCAGGTGACTGAAAGGTGATAAACTAGATAAGAACAAAATATTTGCAACTGAATATGTGACAGATGGAAACAATTTCATTTAATACATTTCAGGACTTGACCGGTTGTCAGATATTGCTATTATGCACATATTAGTGAGGAAATGCAATAAACAATAACACATAAATATTGCACCAAATGGCCATTTATGCAAAAGTTTCCAAATCACATTATCTATGTTTATGGGGAAATTGCACCACAGCAGATATGAGATTTAATCTGTATGAAAGAACCTAATATAACCTTTCATCTACACCTCACTAACATCTCAGTAAGCTGGAAAGAAGAAACTGGACTGCATGCCTGGAGTTGCAATAGCATAAACTGACCTGGGCTCTTACACTGAAAGCAGAGAGAAAGAAGCAAAGAAAGACTGTGGAGTCAGTTCAAAAGAATAAAGAAATGTGATAAGTGTGCCTGTGTATTAGAGCTGGGCTTTTGTAAGTATAGTAATTTAATGGCAAGACCAGTACATATTATAGTAAACATAGATATTAAAGTTTATTGAAACTGTACACAAGTAGCCCTCGGGAAAGATCCTACATATTAAAGTCTTCATCTCCTGCCTTGGTAAGTGGCTTTAAAAGACTGCCTGAATGGCCAAAAGTCCTCTTTTCCAGGAGCAAGTAGTGGCATCAGCATCAACAGGAGTACTAGTAGCTCTATTAAACCTACTTTCTTCCCTCGAGAACTTAAAATGTCTGACTACCTCTTGAGAGAAAAAAGCATTCTTCAAACTGTTCCTTCCAATTTGCCTGAAATGGCTCAGCTCGAAAGGTTAGCATGAAAAATATTTGAGGGGCCGCCTGACTTTCTGACATTCCCTCCACTAAACACAGACCCGCTCCACACCTCCTATTTCTCATTTTTGATGGAAAGTTTTATTACGTTGTGAACCTAAACGGAGACAGGCACTAGTCTACAGCTGCTTCATCTTGCACAAAGCAAGCTGTCCACCTGCATGCATTGACACTCACAGAACAGCAGTTGTGTTGTGAGACAGGAGACAGGAGACAGGGAAGGAGAAGCAGAAAGTGATACAAAAGAACAACAGGGGGTGGAGCTGACTTTTCTGTCTTGGCCTCCAGCTCAGGAGCTCGTGAAAGAAACTCCACACTAGATCTTGTCTGCGTCATTGCACTGACCTCTATGAGTTCAAAGGTTTAAGTCTGTTAAACCTCTGAACACATCAGTGTTGACATTTAGGTCTGGTGTGGTGTGGTTTGTTGCACTTCTGACCACAACCAGCTGTTTGGAAAGAATATGTGGTCACCACTAGTTGGCAATTAAAGAAAGATTATTTGGCCAAAGCAGAAATAGCCATTAATATTTTTAGACACTGACCACCAAGCCCCTAAATTTGGTGGTCAAAGTACATTTTTGGTGGCCCAAATGTAAACTTATGTGAAGAAAATTCAAAAAAGGCAACTGAACACATCTTAACACAGCCTTTCTTAACTGTGACACTTGTGTTTTCCACTTTTCCCACACTGCATCTTTGATATGTCATATTCTATCACACAATTCACGCCTAAATTTCCGTTGCCATTTAATTTTTTCATAGTTCAGCTTTTGTGTTTCTGGTGCTTCTGTAAGGATTGTGTTAGCAGTTTGAGTAGGCTTAGCAAACCCATAATTTAGTAGCCCTGACATGTCTGTAGCTGGCCGAATATGAGTGCTTTTTGCCATTTTCGCAGAATGCTGAATTAAAAAGCACAAAGGAACCAGGTTGTTTGTGAACTGTAACTTGCTGGTGAATGCTCGCAGTATGGGGAAAAACTCAGTGGCCACACAGTAACTTTGTGGCCACTGGCCAAAGGTCTATGGTTAATGTTGAACCCTGAAAAGCATTAGACAAATTGAAATTTTGACCCTATGATGGGGCTTGAAGAAAGGTCAGGGGATCAAAGTTATTACACTTCATCCCATGACCATGTCCCCATGACAACCCCAGGACCACGAATGCCTGTACCAATTTCCATAGCAATCCAGTAACTGTCAAAATATTTTGATATTTATTCAAAAAATTAAAATGTCAACCTGATGGTTGCACCAGAGGAAAGGTCAAGGATCACCAAAGTTGTTAGGAATCATCATCAGGGGACCACAAATATCTGTGCAAAATTTCAAATTACAATTATATGTGATGAATATGATTATCATATAATATCCATATCAATATCATATCAATATGATGAATTCAGATTTTTTGTCCTGACCTCCAAAATCATCCCTTACAGCGCTAAAATCCTGAAATGAATGTGTTTTTCTCTGGCAAACATGCATTCAAAAAAATCTATGTGTGATGCAAAGGTTTGCCTGTGTGGTTGATGTGAATACAGGTGTTAATAAAAAGCAGCTTAGCCACCCAGACAACCTGTTTGTTTGTACACAGTTTGGGGGTCATAATTAACAACACAGGAAGATTGCCTTTGAGTGAGGAAATAGGAAATCAACAACATTTTCCTGCAGCAACGCACCTCCTATCTGACCACCACCATTGATTTACTGTGCAGGTCACAATTAGACTTGATATATTCTGTATTCCCTGTTTCTCCTGCAGCGACTCTCTCTTTGCTGCATGTATACTTAGTTAGTTTCATTTGTGTGCATGTGTTATTGTGTACATCTATCAAATATCGGTGCACTAAATGTAAGTACATGGCAGCATTTTTTTGCAGATTAATGTATATTTTAAGTAATCAACTAAAATTCTGGAATCTATCAGTCACAGTACAGTTACCAGTGATGTGAAATGAAATGGCAGAACACTGAACTGTTGTTAAATTTGGAAATTGGGATCAAATTGTTCCTTATATCTATTTCATTTTCATTACCTGTTGTACATCTCTAAAGGTAATTTAGAAAAAACTCAGCTGTTCCAGAGGTCCACAAAATTCCAACAATGCAACCAGCATTCTCCACTAAAATGATCTGTCTTACTGAGCCTAATTGATTTTTTATTGAATCCTTTCTGAAATGTGAGCTGCATATAAATATGCTTTCATTGTAACTTGGAGAAAAATGACTGGAATTTTAATGGTTAAAAAAATCCAACCACTGAAGCCAAATATGCAGCCATCTGTTGTAATATTCCTTGCAGAACTCAAAATTAAATTACTATTTTGCCAAGCATTTTCACAGGGCATGGTTGTATCTAAAACAGTTGTACCGTGCAATCTTTCTAAAGCCATACTTCTTACATATTTTGCACCATGTCTGTTAAGCAAAAGTTTTTTATTCTTTGCCTCCCTGTTTGGAAACCATCAACACATGACAACTAACCCATTTGTCTGAATGTGGCAAGTAATAAAAACAGGGCCATGGCTAATGCACACAGTAATTGGAGGCATAGAGTTTTCAGCATAGGTGCCATTCACCTCTGGATAATAAGGTTGTTGCCTTGAATGGATGTAGAGGTCTTTGATACTCATCAGGTTTGAGGTGTGAGCAGCTACGCAGTTCACTAATGAGTCCAAACACAACAACATACAGTGACTAGAATAATTTGAGGTGTAGTCAAGCTTGGAGGTTACCGTATTTAGTCATAATAAAGCTGAGATGTGAGGCTGCAAAGAGAAGTGAGTGATCATTATATGACTTCTAAAGGATTGTTCACGTCTAGAATAAGTAGAGAACATTTAGTTGACCTTAGCTGCTTAACAGAAATCATTCCACGGTTCTGTAGCCGGGAGAAAAATTACAAAGACTCATTGACTCTTAAGTGCTGAACACCAGGCACTGCAAAGGGTAGAGGTAGGCAGAACAAGAGAACATCTAATAAAAGTTGAAAGAGGTCATTTTTATCAAAACTCCTAGTTATGCATCATGGTCAGTGTTTCCCATTAATCAATGAGACTGTGGCGGCCCGCCACAGTCTCATTTGGCCCCTCCACAGTCTCATATGGAGAAAAAAATACGATCTGTCACTCTGTCAGACCATTACACAGCTGTACTTGCGCGCGCACTGGTCACGCTCATAGACGTCGCTCTTTACTTGATACATTTGGCGCGAACCAGATTCCAGCGACACTGGAGCGGGACGTCTGACTCTGAGGTAAGTGCAACTTCTTTTTTGGGCAATAGCGCCCATGCAGAGTTATCAAGTTGGATAATGTTGTTGATCTCATCAAGCCAGTCAACTTCTAACATTCCAAACCGAGTTTAACTTTATGCTCTCCATGGTGCTGATTTGCCGCTATTTCTCCCTGCGCTGCTCGCGCCATTTATCTCATCCATCTATGCCAGTGCTGTTCACCCGCGAAGCTACTTTTGACCCAGTGGATCCAGATCCACTGGGTGATTTCCCAACTTATGACGTGAGGTTACCGTGGCCTCACCCCAGTGTTCCACGATTCTGCCTTCCAAGCAGTGGTGTAGTCTACGTGATACGCAGGCATACGCCGTATACCCACTAGAAAACGTCCCGAGTTTCCGTATAACCAGGGGTTAAAGTGGGCCGGAGCCCTCCGGAGCTCAGCTCCGCCACCTTATTCAAATAAATAAATTTTTCAATTCAAACTGGCAGTAGCCAGTAGCTGTTAGTTTGCTGTGTTTCTCTGTTTGTTAGCCATGTTAGATTGCTATGTGTGTGTTTTACCTGTTAATCCGGCCTGTATTTTTCTGTTGAGAATAGACTTGCACGGATTTATCGGCAGTGCTCGGACTCGGGCAGGTTTTCACGTGGTCATCCATGACCTGCGACCGGCCGGTCAGTCTAAATTTGACGGTCTAAAGCGCCGGTCAAATTCCCATCGCGCTGCGGCAGCAAAAGAAACAAAAAAAACCAAAAACCAAACACACCATGTTATAACAGCTATAACATGCTGTGCCTCAGGTGTTTGGTACCGCTGCGCTCTCACAAGGCGCGGATGCTGCGGCGCTTTCCAAGGTGCTGATCCTGACTTTGTTGATTTATTTGTTTGTTCAGTACTGTTTTACTGTTATTCTCTGTAGTTATTTTTACACATTTTCATTCTTCATAGTTTGACAGAGCCTTTTGGGGGCGTCGGGATGAATATTTTCCCGAAAATGACATTTTCTATCCTGGAAACAGAGGCGCTATATATCCCGATGTATGTAGGTTCCCAACCTGACAACTTTAGTGTATTTTCTGCTGATATCAATAATTATTATTGAGGAAGAAGACCGCCATTTCAATATTAATCAACATTATAAACTGCAGGCTGCGTGCAACTTGACGTTTGCTGCAACTGCACAGGAGGATGAAATGCCAAGTTCAGCCTGTGATCTGTTACTGTCTGACTGAACAACCTCATGGAAGTGATATTTTACACTTCTACATATTTTAATCTAACAAAATTCGTATAAAAAAGTCAGTTGGTGTTTTCAAAGTCATGATATTGAGCTGAAACAGGTTCTAGACTTCGTTCGCATTCACAGGCTGCTGCTGAGCGGAGCAGACGGCTCACACTGCGCGCACTGTGACGTTCAACATCGTAGACTTAATAAAGTTAATTATCACTGAAAGTTAAAAAGCAAAACTCTAGGGCTTTGTACGCATTTCCTGGAGATGTTGGTGTCTTTCTTCAGTGAGGGGCGCTTTTTGCCACAGCCAGCTGCTGATGGTAAATCCATCACATGCATTTCACCCCGACGTGTTTTGGATTAAGTATAAATCCAGTGATCTTGAAGCTTCGAGCTTCACCGGGAATTTTATCTGAGATTCTAAAAGTTGCAGCAACAGTTTGCATCTTCATTGTTTAATATTTTGAAGTATTTCCACACAAAGCTGGTGGCAGACAGTGTGTTATGTGTCTCATTAAGATGGTAGAGACAAAAGTTATTGTATTAAGTGCATTCATAATCAGACATGCTTGAATTCATGGTGATTTGTGATCGTTAACCAATTAATAAAAGCACCCTGTGTACTCAGCTGGTAGCAAATAGGAGCCAGAAAACACACACTACCCCGAATGAAAATTCAATCTTAAGAATAATATAGCACATGCTATGATATGATGATGTTATAGACAAAAAGTTATATATTATTTATTAATGTAGAGTGTGTTTTAGCAAAGACATGATTACTGAAAAGCTGGTTGTATCTTGGTTAAAATGTTCTAATAAAGGAAAGTTAAAAAATTTTGTAATATCTTGTGTGCTGTAAAGTGGTTTGGAAAAAATGAAATCGGAATCGGCCGAAATCAGTATCAGCCATCCAAGCACTCTGCAAATCAGAAATCAGGATCGGCCCAAAAAATTGTAATCGGTGCAAGTCTAGTTGAGAATAAAGCCAATATAGTTTTTTGCAATCATTTACGTCATTTTCCCTACTGCGCCTCAGCACCGAATTTTAGGGCTCCCCCACCTGTCAAATCCCACTTTAACCACTGCGTATAACCATTTAAAAATGCGCAATGATACGTATCAACATGATTTTGTGAGAGAACTTTCTCTTTCCCATTCATAAATTCGCCTTTGCTGTGTTATCAAAGCGTGCGCGCGTGTGTGTGCTCCGCAGGCAGATCAGAAAGTAACGTCAGACGCTATGTGAAGCGGAGAGAGAAGCTGCTGTGAACGGTAAATATAACAGATAAAACTGTAAAAAAAAAAAATAATATAATAATAAAAAAGCAACATAAGTTGTCAAAACAGAAAAATAACAGACTATACTTTGCTGTAAGTTTGTAGAGAGGCCCAGCTCAGAAACCTGTGGAACAGTGAATGGAGCGAGAAGTTTTATTGTGGGTATGGTGTATTATTGTGATGTGGTTATGGTGATTTTGATATTGATGAGACAGTGAATAGTGAGCTGTTCTAAGATAAAGTGAAATCCTGTCTGTGCAGTATTATCTGTGATATGTATCTGCTGATATATGATTCCTTAGACACTGAGCTGTTTTATAAATGTTCTTTAACCTGCAGCTCCAGTCAATGAGAATATTCCTGTAGAAAAAAATAAAATTGAAAAGTTGAAAAATTACTGTAGCAGCAAATATCTCAGTTTTTATTTAACATACAGTTAAATGTTATACACAGTTACTGTGTACTTACTGTAAGGGCGATACATCGCGCTTAAAAATGTACACACACATTAAAACCGCCGAGGGTCAGAGACTCTCCCACCACAGTCTCCTAAAATCCTGTGGGAAACACTGATGGTGATACATATGCTGTGAGGACTTTACTGGAACACAATTACTATAAAGCTAAAAACACCCAAAGAGAGGCTGATAAAATGGACCATAAGCTGGCAGGAGACTCAAAGACAAACATCAAGAAAACAGTCTCTCACTCTGGATTAGAATCTTTCTTTTTTTCTTTTGAATTTAAGGTGTCAGAGACAATAAAGTGTACGAACAAAAATGTGAATTTTAGTTTGACTTTTGTTTTTTTTTTTGTTTTTTTTTTTTTACCAGACTCTTTCTGATGATGTGAAAAGCAATTTAGGGACAAAATCTATTGATCTGTGCTGCTCTTTGCAGGCCCAATAATTAACGGTTATTTTGTCTGAGTCAATAAAAGGAAGTGATCTCGCCCATGAGTTGTTATAAACTGAAAGACTTGGGAAGAAGATTATGAGGAGACAAGTAAAGAGCAACCTTGCAATATAGTTTGTCAATTAAAAGATACCCTGTATGGAAGTAATGTGTAATATTGTGAATGCTAAATGAAGCAAAGAGAATAAGAGAAAACTTGTACCTCGGATGAAAACCTGATGGAAAGCAACATTTCAAATGCTTTGACGATAAATCAATGGCCGCAAGCAAACACAATTTATGAATGCCATTCTACAGTAGGTTGCTTCTTTTTACCCCCTCTAACATGCAAAATGGGCTGTCACTTCCCCTGTGCTTAATGCTATTCTGCAATTGCTCTATTAGTCTCAAGACATAACCTTAAAAACATTACAGAATGACATCCTCTCACTGTTTTGGCCATAATTGAAAGGCTCCATTAATTTTTATTGTTTAGGACAGGACATTTGTATCAAAGGTTTGCAGCTAATAAGCAGACACTTGAGAGAAGAGCAGAAAAATCAAGTCATATTATTCAGCATGGTCTTATTTAATTTAGTTCGCTCTGACCTGCTCGCTCAAAAGTAAAAACACCCATTTATCGCAATTTGCTCACAGAGGACATGTGTTAAAGTGGCACTGACCCTTTGCCAAAAACCACATCCCACTCTGAATAGATAAACAGAGGAGCCATAAAGGACATTACTGCTGTGAATATAATGTCTACTTAGTCAAAAAGTAAAATGTGTTTCGCTCCTCTAAATGCAGCGATATAAATTCTGGCTGAATGTGTAATTCTAGCCCTCTCTCAGAGTGCACCCCCCTGGTGGGGTATAGAGCCGCTGCAGGGGGGATGTGGACAACCAGGGGGAAAATATGGAGTCAAAACTAAGTTGAATGAATATGATTTATGTTGTGAGAATAAACAAACAATTATCATGATTCCACAAAATTTCATCTTGGATCCTTTTTTATTAGTTGTGTCTTCTGTAATTGTTGAAATGATTGATAAAAAAAAAAAATTGTGGGGTGTGGACCTTTTTGGCTTCTGAAAGGGGGTATGCCAGAAAAAGTTTGACAACTAATGTTGTTGAGGTACTGTGAGAAGCAATTTATATGCGCTAAACACTTTCTATTGCCAATGTGTGAACAGATTGTAAGGTACTTAAACATGAGACTTTGCCTTGCTTTTCTCAGTCGCCTGTAACAGTCTGTGGACTGATTTCTTTGTTAAAAAAAAAAAAAAAAAACTTGGAGAAACGGACTCTGCTAACATCAACACATGACCGGCACCCACCACAACACAACAAACTTTACATGCTTCATCTAGCAACATGATGCCAGTCAATGACATTCAGTCTCATTAATGTCACGTTACTGCTTTGATGGCCAGGATGCTTGCCCATGCCTATAGAATGTGAGTGTGTTTTCAGATACTGGTGCGAAAACAATACTTTTAAAAAGGTACAAGTGGTTAAACTGTGCCTGAACCGATACTTCTTGAAAAGAAGCCCAAAATGATGGTTGATGACATTAAAGAGCAGGTTTTTTATTGCAAAGGAAAATTTGAACTTGAAATCGAATAATAAATTATCTGTTAACTGTTAAAGGTTTAGTTAAATACATTAATAAATACAAAACACAAATGAGAAACTCATATAAAAAATAAAACCTACCTGAACTATACCTATTCAACATTTAATAACAGTTACACTAATAACAGCAAAATAAATTTTAAGTTGGCATTCTCTAAACTCCACCAATTATTTGGCAGAAAGAAGTATCATATTTTCTAACCTGAGGACGGGCTGCTGTCATCATCAGACACGCCACATCTAGCGTTTTATATCTATGCACCATATCGACGAGGCCAGGGACACCCACACTGTCGGTTGATGTGTTTGGCATGTGGTCACACAAGCAGCCGAGCACGGTCCATCCCTCTACTTTCAAGTGTATCCCGTGCATCACCAGATGCTTCACATCCTTACATGCAACTGTTTTCAAACATTTGTTGGAGGTCCTGCTGCTGCTGGAATAGTGAAATAAAGCCACACTTTAGACCATTTCCCTTGCATTTTAAACTATTACAAGAAACTTCCATATTTTGTTGATTTTGGAGGCCCTTTTGGACAAATGCAGCGGTGCTTCCACAGTAATAACCACAAAATATAACATGAAAAGTAAATTCACCTAAAGTAAAATTCTCCCTGTTTTTTTTTTTTTTTAACGGCTAACATACTACTGACCGAAACTTTGGTTTTGAAAATCTAAACATGGGTTTCTATCTGATTTCAGATCCACTGACAGGCATTAAGATTAACTACATAGAAATAGCCAGTCTTCTCAACAATGATCTTGTTTGTTTATGTAGGTCATATAGAGGCATCAGTAATAAATTGACAGTTACTCACTCATAACCAGTTAAACACTCCTTGTAGTGGCTTTAAGTGTGTTTATGGTAGCTACTAGCTAACCGATGGCTAACCTCGCATCACCTGCAGCTAGAGCTATATAGAATGGGTGCTGCGCTAATGTTAACTAGGCACATTTAGTAATGCACCTAGCAAGTATTTCAATTGCCAGCTCAGGCATGTGGCACCAAAATGAGGCACCGTAATCTCCGTTGTGATTGCGTCTGTTTGGTACCAGTCTTGTAAGAACCGGTGCCATATTGGCATCAAGCTTTATTTACACTTGATTTAGTTAAGGTCTGCCAAAAATGCTACATTGATAGTCTCAAAATAAACTGTTCCAAGTCCCCATTCAAACTTATCAGTTTGTGTACAGGATGTCAGGGATTCTCTTAGAAAACAACAGCGAGACACACAAACATCACGAAAGAATAAGGACGTTTCAAGGGATATAAATGAATATTTAATAAGAAAAACCGAGCAAATACTGTTTTATATTGTGTCCTTTTTAATGTTTAATGCCGATCCAGATGCTGCTGCTCTTAAGTGAGATGAAACATGATGCTACATGGCTGTGTTAATAAGACGACAAGCGCACACACATGAATGCATACACGTACGCTCGCTAACACACAGCAGCAGCAGCAACTGGGTACGACAGCTCAACTCATCAGTCATGCTGCTCCTACAACATCCACAGAGACCGGGAGGAAACAGGAAGGAAACACAACTAAGAGCACAACTAAGAACGAACTCAAACCATGAGAAAGGTTTTATTTAGTCAAATGTTTTATGCCTTTCTCGCCAAATCTAAAATGCATTACCCATGAGCAGTAGCAAACCAGGCAGCCAGCATACTGCAGAGCAGCAGTGCTTTTGAGTGCCTCTTTATACGACGAGAAGTGTGTTTCATGATTACTGTAAAATAAAATGCTGTGTATGTGTGAACATGTGCAGGCTCTGCGTCATTACACTAACAGAAGAATACATTGCCTCCTGATGGACATCCTTCCTTTGCCCTCTCCGGAGAACACCTGCTTGACTGCCTGTCTACCTGTTTGCCATTTAGATCTGCCTCCATTATTCAACACCTTGACGATAGGGAACAAGGGTGTTCTTGTGTGTATGGGGGTCTCGTGTGCCTCGAGAGAAGCAGCATAGAGTTGTGACAGGTAGATAACACCTGGATGAATAATTCAAATTGGCGTAAGCTAGCTGAGTCAGTGACAAGACAAGAAAGAAAACACGAGACATGTGAATAAATCATCAGAGGAGGGACTAATAGACCAAGCACAGGAGAGGACAAGACTGATAACATCTCTTGCTACCTCCTGCTCCAGCTTTAATCATTCCAACAACCTTGTACATGAATATTCCAGATCTTGCCAGCCATACTAATGTGTGAGGATGTAACTGTATGGTCTCTTATCATGCAGCATTACCACCAGGAATAGTCAGATTAGCCCACCAAAATCCAAAACAGCAAGACAACCTTGGGGATTGCTGACTGTGTACTGCTAACTGATACATTACAGATAATTCTAAAACTGCAAAAAAAAAAAAAAAAAAAAAAAAAATGGGTGTGGGGGGGTGGGGGTCATAAGATGCAAGACACTACACATCTAGTACAACCCCAATTCCAAAAAAGTTGGAACATTGTGTAAAACATAAACAGAAGCAAAAGCAAAAGCTTTTCCACTTGTCTAAAATTGAATACAGTAAAAGACAACATATTTACTGTTCAAACCAAGTAACTTTATTGCTTTTTGTAAATAAACACTTATTCTGAATTTGATTCCTGCAACATGTTCCAAAAAAGCTGGGTCAGGGGCATGTTTCCTCTGTGATGCATCACCTTTTCTTTCAACAAGACTCAGTAAGCATTTGGGAACTGAAGACACTAGTTGTTGAAGTTCTGAAAGTGAAATTCCTTCTCATTCTTGCTTAATTTATGGCTTCAAGTGCTCAACAGTATAGTACTCAAACCCTTTTACTACAAAGCCGCCCTTGTCCTAACACATGCAGAATGTGTCTTGGCATTGTCTTGCTAGAATAAGCAGGGACGTCTCTGAAAGAGACATCATCTGGATGGCAGCATATGTTGCTCCAAAACCTGTATGTACCTTAATGGGCCCTTCACAGATGTGACAGATAGCTAAACCGTGGGTACTAACACAACCTTATACCATCACAGAAGCTGGCTTTTGAAGTTAAGTATCAAATTCAGAATGGATGTATATTTCCAAAACACAATAAAGTTTTACACAACATCTCTATTTTTTGGAATTGGGGTTGTATATTCAGGTAGAGTGGGGAATTACTTCAATATAAACATTTATCATTTCTCCATATAAACATATGACTAAAATTAAGGATATAAAGATATAATGTTCATAGTTGTACTATTTAGTACAAAGTTTTAAATACCAGTAAAAATTCATTGATATAAAAGTAAAAACACCATTTGATCCATATCTCTCACCAGTGTATTATAATAACATCAGAGATGGCACTGGCCAAGGAAACATTGAAATAAATGAGGCATTGAAAAGAAATCAGCATTCTACTTAATTTAGCATTTATAGGACTTCCACCTACGCTTGAAACAGCAGAGGAAATTGGACCAAATTGAACTCTAAAAAATAAGAGATGATTTCTGTCATGCATATCTCACTATCCATTCAATGAAAGTGATAAAAAAGCAAAGTGTTTGCTAACAATAGCCTAGAGGGCTGGTACAAGCACTCACACACTTGCCTGTATCTTTGTCATGCAATTCCTCCTCAATGAAGACACATTGCCAATTACTCACAAGCACAGATGCATGCACGCACACATGCACAACACAAAAACAGAAAGCCATTCACATTTTTCTTCCTGGTTTCACCATCCAAGCTCAGCTGAGAAACAGTGCCCTCCCTAACATCTCACTGGAAATTGAATCCAAAGTACCACACAGTCACAAGCCAGAAAGCTGGGACAGGGAGACGGAAGTGAGGCTCATTGAGACAAAGAAAGAAATATATGATGTAATAATAAGTTAGAACATCTGCTGTTAATGACAACAAGGCTGCCTCAGAATAATGCAGCAATACAACAGATGGACATCAAATGAATATATATATAAAAAGTGTGTGTGTAATGTAGTGAGAGTCTGACCTGTTCTTTGAGAACAGAAAGTGAGGGCGACTCTGCTGAGTAATTCAGGTTTTGCGTATTGGTCCTCATCAGCCAGCACCCAGAAACAGCCCTCTGACATTTCCTGGGGACGAATCTAAAAACACACATCCACAGTTCCACACATTTAGTTACCACATGGTTATGTATTTTACAAAATATAGTGGCTACAGAGGGAAATGTCAGTGTAAAGAAAATACATCATCCTATTTATATATTAGTCACATGTTAAAGCTGCAAAAGACAGGGTTTCTACATCTTTTCCAAAGTCAAATTTAAGCACTTTTCAAGCATTTTCAAGCTTTTTCCACACCTTACACCTGTGGCAAATTGAATATTGCACATCACATTAAATCAGATGTTATTGGGCTATAAACAACCAAAAAATGTTTCATGATAGCATTCTACAGAAGGGTGACAAATCAAAGGAAAACACAACAAAGTTTCATGTTTCAAAATGTTAGTGTCACCTGTCCAATGTAGCAAGACTGAGCCAATATTGAACTTATTTTATTTCTTTATCTAAAAAGCTAACTTTTCAGTCAGGTTATAATGAATGTAATGCAATTGCAGTTTCCAGCAGTTTCAAGCAAAGTCCAAGCACTTTTCAAACCTTGAAAACACTACACTAAAATTCAAGTGTTTTCAAAGATTTCCAGCACCCATACAAACCCTGAAAATAAGATTCAAAATGGACTTGCTGCACAAGAGTCCCATTAGTTACAAAAGTTAATATATGTCACAATTAAACTGAATACTTAATTAAAATCTTGTGCACTGGTTGAACAGTGCCTATGTTCAACTTACTGTGGGGAAGTTGGCACTCTTTCTTTGTCTCTTTACTCTGAATATTGTAGTTTATTTAAGTTTAAGTTTGCTTGTCACCATGTTCCAGAGGATCCTCAACAAGCAGCTGACAGTAAAGTCAAATCTAAATGTAACATTTGTTTTAGATTCTATGTATCAGCTTACTGGCATATACTACACTCATCAGGATGGTGTAGTAGAAACATTCACAGACTTGTGTTACTTTTTTGTGACATAATGCATTCTCTGGTCCCTACTCATTACAAATGAGTACCTAATCCAAACCTAAAACCAAGTCTAAACCCTCAAAAAGCTCCCGGTATTTGGACCAAACATATATAATTAAAGACACGTGCACGTGTGCATGCACGTGCACGTGTCTTTAATGTACCACACACACACACACACACACACACACACACACACACACACACACACACACACACACACAGCTACATACACTGAACCACCTTGGGATACAAAAAATACAAATCTCTTTAAATGAATGCAAGCTCCATTAAGCAATATTTTTTAAATGAACACTTCCAGTAATGTGAAGAGGTTGCTAGTACTGCTGATGTCTTGTAGAATCAACACTCTACTCTTTAATTTTTTGCACCTAATATCAAATGCAGGGAGTCACTGGCAGCACCAAGCTCAGACAGGGCAACTCAAACTAAGAAACTCATCGGTTGTTTTAAGGACTTGGTGGACCAGTCGGGCTGAAATTTTTATGAATATTGGACTCAAGGTCTCACTGGAGTTAAGTGAAACAGACTAATAAGATGCCAGTGTGACCCTGTGTGACACTGTACATATGTATGCTGACAACTGTTTGCTAACTCGGCAGGTCTAAGAAAGTGACAAGCCAATAGTTTGTTGATCCTTTGCTGCTACTGAGTTGTTGGGGGTCTTCCTGTCTGTCAAAAAAAGTTTAATCACTGAGCTCCAATCATTAAAATGTTTAGTCGCTACGTTCTAAATCTGGCTGAGCTACTCAGCAACAGTCGGAAGTTTGAAATATTATTACCGAAGAAGTTTGAGAACAGCTTTGTCCCAAACAGAACCATATGCGGGGTCTCACACAGCTGTGCCATAAGTCCTCCTCATGTCCTACTAAAAGGTTCACTTGGAATTCCAAGCATGTGGTTTAGTTGCTGAACACCTGTACCGATGTTCATCTGAGATTAAATTATTAATCAAACCACAAACTAATATCACTCGTGGCGTGAACTTATATTGCTCTGCAGAGAACATCTGTCAACATCTGTAGAGGCTGCTCTGACAATAGCATCTGATCATCTGTTATTTTCAATTATTGCCGACTTGGCACAGAGGTAGAAAGTTGTTGTTTGATTCTTAGAAAAACATCTGTACTGTTGAGGTGCTGCCAATAAACATCAGGAAAGAGGGGAACAAAGAGCAGAGAAAAGGGACGATATAAATACCTGGCCTGAATTTTCACTTTCTTGTACCAAACTTTTCGTTAACTATAATCCAGCACAGGGAGAAAGCACTACTAATATATCTTGGTATACTGTAGATCACTCAATACTGAAATCCGTATTAGTACTTGAGGTGTCGCCATATACCAGTATTGACGATAACAGTTCTATTAAAAAAATTAGACTGATATCTTCTTAATTATACACATATGATAATATTGTGGAAATAATCAAGCACCTTTTAAACATACTTTATGCTCTCATATCAGTTACAGTTATAGCTAAAGACTCTCTCCACGTCCCTGCACTCATATTTTGAGTGTAATTAATTTGTCAAAAGAGATAAAACGCACAATGAAAGTTCAAGAATAATTTGACTGATAGCATTTTCTTTTTAGCCAACTTTTCTATAGATAACGTAATAATATTGTTCTTGTGAATTCTTTTGGCCATAACAATCTGACATAGTGACAGTCCTAATTACTATCAATATAATCAATCAATATTGACAATATAATATAATTATAATAAAATATAATGCAATCCAAGTATTCAAGTATTTTTCAAGCATTTTCAACGCACATGTTCAAGCTTTTCCAGCACCTTACAGCTGTAGAAAATTAAATGTTTTAAATATACATATAATCAAAATGGTCATTTCATTCCTTTTTCACATTAAATCAGATATTATTGTGCTATAAACAACCACAATTATGTTTTGTGATTGCATTCCACAGAAGGGTGACAAATTAAAGGAAAACAAAGTTTCGTGTTTCAAAATGGATCACCCGTCCGCTTGTCTGTTTCGTGCTTATGTAATTTCTTTATCTAAAAAGGTAGCACCTTGAAAACACTATATTAAAATTCAAGTGTTTTCGCAGCACCCATAAGAACCCTGAATAATGAAAAATTGTATTGTATTGAGATGTTTTTACTATATTACGTCACCCTCATGTATGAAAATGGGTGTGGTTACATATTAGAAACGTGTCTTACCTTGGACCAGTTCAGGCGCTTTATGGAGATCTCAGGCTTGAAGTCCTTCTTGGGCCTAAGGCCATAAGGCAGCGCATTGTGGGGAGGGGAGCCTAGAGCACCCCCAAATCCTGGAGGGGGTGGAGGGGGGGCACCAAATGGAGGAGGCACTCCTGGTGGAGGTGGTGGGGCAAGACTGCAAGGTAAAGGAGGCGGAGGAGGTGGAGGAGGGGGAGCTGGTACCCCTGGTGCTGGAGGAGGCGGTGGAGGCCCAGGCGTTAATGCCTGTCCAGCATGGGTGGAGGACAGACCCACAGGGACAGCTCCAAACTGGACAGGCAGGGGGAAGACAAATAAAATAGAAAAAATAATGCTCATTATCCACAAAGTGTGACAGATAGGGTTTTTCTCTCCAGACTCCGGACAATTAATACATCTGCATCAAATGCAAATGGTAGCCTAAAATTAAATAAATGCTCTTGTAACAACGGTAAATGCCCAGAACAAACACCCATGAGGTGCCCTGAAGCGAGGCACTTAAATACATGGCTGATTTTTCTTGATTATTATCACCAAATCTCAATCACCAAATCCCAGTTTATTACACTGACAAATACTATCTGTGCAGCCAAAGCATAATATGCTGTAGCTTAAGGCTCCCAAGGACTCCACTGACTCCCAAAACTATTAAAAACACATTATGAAGTCTTACTGTTGCACTGGTGATTATACATATTACTAAAATAAATTAATTCTGATTTTGATGTCCTCTAGGGATTTATTCATAATAAAAAGATAATGCAATGCCAGCATTATTTTTTTAAACTCCCCAACTGCTTTGCTGAGGCTCAAAGGCCAACAAATAAGACTGTGGTTGTACTGGACAGGTGTTAATGTGTATAACTAAATCAAACATTATTTAACTTTAAAATATAGCTGGACTTGGTTTTAGTATAAATTGATCTATCTATTTAACAGTGCTAAGATTCCAAATCCTTATCGCTGTGGATAAACTCAATTCATATTCCTTTATCTAGGGCAGAAGTGAGAACCACCCGATCTTAATTTAATTCTTGAAATAAATCACAAATAAACTAATTCCACACACCAAGAAGGCAATTTCAGATAAATAAATTACATTTTCATAGTGTTTACGAAGCTAAAGAGGTTTAACCTTTTTAAATCAATATGTTTTTGCAGTGGCAGGTTTTTTATTCTAGTTTTCACAAATGTTTTAAAGTGATTTTTGTAAATATTACTTAGTTACAGAATATTTTTCTAATAAGGGATTTTTTAGAATGTGGAGCAGTGCTCAAGAAACTCTTCCCTTTATAAATAAAATAAATAAAATTCACATTTCAAGGGAAAAAAAGAAAAATGACTGAAACTGGGCAGGAAAAAAATGGAAGCAGGCAAGCTATAGCGTCTGCCAAATGTGTAGCACAGTATGCTTCCCTCTCCAACACCGCTGTGCTACGAATAACGGAGGCGTGCTCTCTCAACCATCCAGCAGAGGCCAAATGCTCATAAACCGTCCAGATTCTGTCCAGAACATACCCACAATAATTTGTTTTTTCCAAAGCTAAAAATCAAATGTTATAACCAGAGCCACAAAGCTTCGTAAATTGTATCATACAGAGCAAATGGCTTATTGATCCATGCACCAGTTTTAGATTAAAGACGCACACTAAAGGTCAGCCCTGGGCCCCTACTCTGCCACCGCCTCTAGAGGGAAGAACACCTTTGCTGAATTAACAAGTGTGGTGCGTGCGTATTGGTGAGAATCAGACACAGACAGACAAAGACAGCGAGAAAAAAATGTGCGTCCATGTACCCACACTGGTTAAATGTACAACTGTCATTTGAACCAAGGTACTATTTGAGTATTCATTCTGTGTTTGCTCTCTCAAATTGAAAAATTATCAGGAAAATAAAAAGGAAGTTCTCTTTCCCTCTCTGAGTGTGTAGTTATCTTGCAGTGCCAGGGCATGGGAGCAACTCTCTGGAGTGTTGGGGGGGGGTTGAGGAGTGGCCCTGTACTGAGGTTGAAGGGGGTTGTCAGAATAAATTGCTTTTAGAACAATTTCCTCTTATGGGATAAAGATCAGAGAATCCGAAATGGCCAACATGGAGGACTGGTCAGTGTTCTCATTAGACTTAGTGTCAGCTAGCCAGTGGAGCAGCCTTCATGTCAGACCAAACTGTAGGCTCCAGTGGATAAAAGCCCACTACCCCGTCCACACACCCTCATCCCAAAAATAAAAAGAACATCTCGTAATGGAAAGTAAGGAAAGAAAGTTGAATCATTCTATTCTAGACTGAGGGAGTTTGCTGAGTAACCAAAGACGGTGTTTTCTCACATCCCTGAAGAAGAATTAACGTAGAAAAATGTAAGACCCTAGTGTCCAAAAATGAGTACTGCAGTCCAAATACTGAACTGGTGCCATAAACAGTACATTAAATGTTGTATTTAATACACTGTCAATGGTTGGATTGAGATGTTCCCCACATACCCTACTCCCCAGACTCAAAGTTCAGGGAGTCCTGTTGCACTATTGTTCAGTGTCCCACTGAACAATAGTGCCAGACTCCATTAACATATTGCTCAATTTAACCATTATGAACATCTACTCCTTCTAAAGGATTATTATCAGCTTCTTACGACTCATAAAGAGACAATTACTCATTAAGCAAACATCCAGCATTAATTTAATAAACATGAAGCAGGCAAACAAAAACAGCTGCTCCGGACTGGAATGAAATTTCAAACAAGGATACCACAGCTGTACTGCTGCTGTCGAAGAAGCCAGTGTGTCAGCTTTCAACAACGAGCATGTTCAATCTCTTATGACCTATCATGGTCATTTCATGATTTAGTACAGTAAATATTTTACATATTCCTCCTTTAACACGATTTACAAATTGACATTAAAAGCAAAAATGAACAGGTCACGTACCTGGGACCTGAAGGCCTGCAGCTCTGCTTGGAGTTCAGTTATTTTTTCGTTACACTTGACCAGCTGAGTCTCTGCCTCCTGTCTGCCTACAAACTCTTCGTCAAACTAAAAAGAGAAACACATATCCAAATTATTGAAACAAGCACACGTTGATATTGAATTAATGCATCTTGGAATTAACATAAGCAGTATTTGTTAAAATTGTTTAAGCCTAATGGTGTAATTATCTTATATAATCAACATTCATTTTACCTTGATTGCCTTCATTTACTGATTGAATTTTAACTGTGTGTCATAAACCCATTCATTAATAAAAGCCCTTTAAGTAGCATACACACGCCAATCAGCGCACGCACCCTTCTAATCAGGCTCTACAACCTGCTGCTACTCCAGCATCAATTAATCACAACAGCCAATCCATTTGACCTCACACATTTCACATTTTATCAATCATCTACAGTGATAATGGAGGAGAACATTTTTTTCTACATCATTGTTCTTACACTGAAAAATCTAGGGCTCCTGTATAATTATTTACAATAAGAACTCTACCTTGCAGTACAAAAATGCATTACAGTGCTCAAATTCCATATTACAATCAAGGAAAGCAATCAGTCCAATTATTATTTTATAGCAAGATGTCATATCCTGTCCATATCCAAGGCTCGTTTTAAAAAGACACATTATTCCTGTTTTTGGAAAAGAGTCAGGGAGCATTTTAAATTCATGTCATTTTCTGCTAAGCAATGACTGCTCATTTACAGTATGTTTGGCTCTGATGTTACTGCTATTATCTGGTGTTGTGATTTTTATAATACAAGCCCCCAGGAATTGTCAGCATTATGTTAACTTCACACTGTTAGTGTTTTATTACCTGAATACATATTATTTTATAGAACAAACTTGAATAAATACCAACACGCCTTAGTGGGGTTTGTTCTGGCCAGGTAGTGTAGTGGATATGTAGTGGGATGAAAATCTGAGTTGCTTTTTTGTCAATACTTGCCTTCTGTGCCAGTTCTGAGGCTCTTTGTTCATACTCATCAATCCGAGCTTTATCCACACACACCTCTGAAAACAAAAGAACAGAATGGAAATCAGTTACATTTTATTGAACATCTATAATGTAAATAAGCTGCCAAAGGTGCGGGACTTGCCTAAGAGGTGGCTGAAGTCCACATCTAGGCGCTTGCGGTAACTGAAGTCTGGGTCAGTGCCACTTCGGTGGAGCACTATTTGAGACACACACTCCTCAATGATCTTAAAGTACTGGGGCCTGAGATTTAGGATAAAGAAAGTCAGTGAGAAAGACAGTGAGACAGAGTGGCAAACATACAGAATTTTCTTTAATTTCATACTTTTAAAATGTTGTAGGTTTGTGTTTGTACAAGAGCTGTTATCCTGACATATTAAGGTGTGAGGGGAACTGAACTGTCCAAGGGACATATGCAGGGTTTCCCCCAGTGCTTTATAGGCCTGGCGGGCCGCCAGGCTTTTCTTGCCCCCCCGCCAGGCTAAGCGTCACTTGTTTATTTATTTTAAATAGGTTTTTTTATGCACCAAAACAGTGATACCAAAGACGGTATACAGAGCTTTTAACCACATCTGGTGATACGGTTGAAAGCGCAATGGCGACAGCTTATGGTCGATACGTGAACACATAGGGGGTGAGAGGTCAGGTGTATTTTCCATCATCTGAACGCCCAAAACCTCTGCCTGTCTACACGCTAACAACTTTTACGTGTCATGTCGGAGGAGCACTGGAGGAGACGATGAGCCCGCTCGTTCACCCCCAGGCCAAGGGGAGTGCATCCCCGGCGAGCCGACCGAGCCGCGGCTCGATGATGAGGCAGAGCCAGTGCGAATTAGCACGGATGTTAGCACGTCGTCGGTGCAGCCTTCTGCGAGCCGCGATGGTAAACATTGAACTAGCGGATTTAATCCAAAATGGTTAGCTGACCCTAAATTTAGTGGATGGCTCTACAAGACCGAGTATGGTAAGCATGAAGAGTTCTTTGAAAAGCCCAGACAGATTGCTTGCACTGATCCAACCTGCACCATGTGCAGCAAAAAGTAGAAGAGGTCACACAGCACCAGTGATGAGAATAACGGCGTTACTAACGGCGTTATTTTTTTCAGTAACGGGTAATCTAACTAATTACTATTTCCATCGTTACAACGCCGTTACCGCCACCGACAATTAAATGGGGCGCGTTATAAACTATAGCTACTCATTGAAGCTCTTGTCATCCGACTTGTCTCACGGTAAGCCAATCAGAGGCAGTGTTCAGTTTACACACAAACCACACACACACCGCAGCCCCACACACCCCAAACTAGCAGAGGTAAACTGCAGCAATGGCGAGTCTGGAGGGAAAGTTGGCGTTTTCAAAGTGGAAGTACAGACACTACTTTATTCTCCTTGAGGTAAAAGGCAAGAACGTACATGTGAAGTGTACATTATGTCCCGGAGCGAAGTGTTTGTCCACGTCCGTTGTAAGCAACTCTAATCAATAAATATTAAAAGTTCTGTGTAAGTACCTGTCTATGCAATTCTACTCTATGCAACTGGCTTGTGAAACCTGCTTCGAAAAAAATCCAAATTCTTACAACATATTTAAACTAAAAAAAAAAAAGAGTAACGCAATAGTTACTTTCCCTGGTAACTAGTTACTTTTATAGTGGGGTAATTCAGTTACTAACTCAGTTACTTTTTGGGAGAAGTAACTAATAACTATAACTAATTACTTTTTTAAAGTAACGTGCCCAACACTGCACAGCACAGCATACCTCTTCAGCCTCTGAGTTTTAAAAATATGGCAAATCAAAACATTTTTACCTCTGTTTTAATTGTTTATGTACTGCTATTTTATCAGGATGTAAACTTTAATTGATGCTAAATAAAAAACTCTTCATTGTTGGGACTGGAATATGACAAACATGAGGCACATGCTGATGTTTTCAAGTCTAGGGTCTTTTGTTTTCTTTACAACTATCAAAACTTAAAAATACCCATTCATACACCACTTACACTTTAATGTTGGAACTATTTTGATGATAGTGAACAATGGAGAATACACGCCAGCCTATTAGCAGTTGCAGAGTAATTGTAGTTAAATTGTTTCAAATGGCTCTGCTGAATACAATGATCACAGAATAACCAAGCGTACGCTTAAGAAATAAGAAAAAGGAGATATTATAATACAACAACTGATGACATGCAAGGATGGCAGCCACAGTGCTACTGCAAGTTAAAGAGAAAGTGTCCGTTTGATCTGCTCATTATCTTACAACAATGCCGCTGAGAGTCTAAATCCCTTCTACACGAAATCATTAACTAATACTTTGAGACTCATAAACAGTGATAAATCAGGGACACTGCCTATCACCTCTTCCTAAAACAATAATGAGACAGGATCTGACATAATGAATACCATGTCTATGATTCTGATGATGAGCTGCACAGTGGAATCATTGTTTGAATGAAGATAAAAATATTAACACTCAAATGGAATAAGGCATGTTGTCAGTCAAGCTCCTGCTGTTCCTTTCATTACTGTGTGACTTTGGGACCCTTGTGTAACAGGGGATTATATATTCCTCACATCAAGGATACCAAGAAATAAATAAATAAAGATCACTATACCAGTCAATCATGAGATATGCAGTGCATTAATATGATCACATACAGATATGATGTGATATGTGCCAATGGTGAAAATTAATGATATCAAGAGTGCAGAACAGCCTGAGGAAAGCAAATGATTAAAAAAAGATACTTGACACTAACTAAAAACAGACTGTAGAGCTACACAATATGGTATGAGAATGGGGGAAAATATGCAATCATCTATGTCAATAATCCACACATTGTGATTGAACTTAATTATCACATTTCTAACAATAATTAATATATACAGTGCATACATGGGTGTCTGTGTTCTTGAGATTCGCCTTTGAGAGTCTTCACACGTTTATAAGAAAAAAATTAAAACTTAAACTGAAAAACACAAGTCATGTAAACTTCAGTCCCATTATTATCAAATGCAAAAGATGTAATAAATGGATATGCTTTCTAATATCCATATCTGCCCCCAAGCAGATTAGACAACCTTTGTCCAAAAGACCAAAAGAAATCTTGCTTGTATGACAAATGGAGCAATTGACCCTGCTTAAAGTGATATTCCACTCCAGAATGATAATCCACTCAATATGTACTCACCCCTATGCTGATGTGAGGATGGGTGAAGATGTTCAGTTCACAAAACAATCCTGGAGTTTCAGCAGAAAATAGCGTTGCAGCCAAATCCAGTACAATTGCAGTGAATGGTGACCACGTATAAAATGTAAAAAAAAAGAACACAAAACAAACACAAAATGTCTCCATCCTGCTCGTGTGGTGTAATCCAAGTGTTGGTGAGCTGTGACATTAAAATTTAACCACAAAAGACGCCATTTACACCATGTTTTTAGCCGAAATGTCAACTGTAGCCTCCCAGGGAGCATGTAAACATGGCGTTGATGCATCGCGAGACTTTGTATATCTCTTACTGGATGCACGTGTGAAAATACTGCAAGATCTCTTGTGCATCTGGCTCGAGTCTGAGAGGCTACAGTTGACATTTCGGCTAAAAACATGGTGTAAATGGCATCTTTTGTGGTTAAATTTTAATGTCGCGGCTCACGGACACTTGGATTACACCACACGAGCAGGATGGAGACATTTTGTGTTTGTTTTGTGTTCTTTTTTTTTTTACATTTTATCCGTGGTCACCATTCACTGCCATTATACTGGATTTGGCTGCAACCCTGTTTTCTGCTGAAACTCCAGGATTGTTTTGTGAACTGAAGATCTTCACCCATCCTCACATCGGCATAGGGGTGAGTACATATTGAGTGGATTATCATCCTGGGGTGGAATATCGCTTTAAGTCCTGACCCTTTTTTTTTCCTGGCAGAACTTCTGTTAACTTTCTCCCTTCCTGTTTCCTGCACTTAGATATGCTATGTGCTAGACTTGTCTATATTGACAAGCGACAACCAAATTTTGAAATTGGTTAAAATGTTGCTGAGGGACGCATAGAAGCCACATTTTCATCTTAATTTAGCTAATGTTAGCAAAATGCTAACTAACTAGCAAGCTAATGACTGATGTAGATTAGCCAGCTAGTTAGCTTGCGTTTTGCTAACAACAGGTATTAGATGTAACCAGCTGGCTAACAAATAATGTGTATTAAAGAATGAGAAAAAAAAGCACCAGACTTAATATCTGAGCAGAAATATTTTTTACTATTACTATTACTTTACAGACTTGGCAACATGTTCTCCTGACAGTGATTTCAGGAAGGCTTAGTACAATGAAGGCTGAATGTTATTCTTGTTTTTGTTTTGTTTTTGTTTTTTTCTTCTTTTTGTAATCGAATTAGGTATCAAGAATCAATTTTTGAAGCAATGGGTCCTTGATTTCATTTAACAGAATCCAAAGCAGGCTTCTCACTTCTAGTCGGCAATTCTAAGTAGTAAGAGGTTAGCCAGACATGCTAACATTAACAAGTTAGAGCAGACAAACACACTTAAGTTCATTCCTTACAGTTTTTGATTTTGTATTTTTGATTTTGCAAATGCTTATGAAGGCACCACTTTCCCAACTCTTTATATACGGCATATCACTCTTAATGGAGCACAATGCACACTGCCTAAACCTGGGGCGAAATACAAATCTTTTAAGGCCTGCCAGACCTGCAGTGCCTAGTTACAGTTGCTAAGCTATTATTGGTCAGCTATTACTTGGTTTCAGTGGAGGGTTTGGCAAATGGTCAATTGACTAATTGGTTCTGCAATATAGTCCAATGACAGAAAATAAATTATAATGTTAAATTATTGCTGAATAAAGCAGAAATTATATAATGTATAACTGCTACTGCAATCTATGGAGTTCAACAAGAAGATAAATAAAGAAGACTGCAGTCTAGACATGCCTTGGTCAGTGAGAAATGAACACGGGGTGGTGGGGGTTGTCTGGGAGTACAGCAAATATTCTCATGCAGTTATTAATATTTACAAAATAGATGGCGCCAGTGTTGGTATCCATAAAAACACAAACGTTAATATGTCATAATAATTTCAGATGGAGGAAAATTAATCACACAGAGCCAGAGGAGAGAGCCACACACTTTAGGTGTTGTTTTTGGGGGGAGAAAAACTGCAGGTGATGCATTTCATATTCTTCAGATTAGAGCTCCATCTTTTGATCAAGCCAAGGTTTAACTCACACCCAGCTGTGAGTGAACCAACATAAAATAAGCCTTTGAAAAGTACCATTAATAGGAGATGAGAAATACTCTGGAGCCATGGTTGCTGTAGATGGCTTGAAGATGAAAGAGCGAGCATTCTCTTTGTTAGCCAATGTCATTGAGAGGGTTTAAGGCAGAAGGAGTGAGACCTCCACAAAACATAAGCTCTTCAGCAGTGTACATCATTAGCAGTGTTCAAAAGGTGCTTTAGACTTTTGCTTGTGTGTACATTTGTCTAAGATTTTGAGATTAAAATGTTATATGTCAGCCATCATTATTATCACACAAAAACCTTAAGTTATATTACTGTACACATCTGACACTTGTCTATAAAGACAGTAATAGAGCTAATGAACAGAGCTGAGGAGAATCACAGACAAGTCCCAGACATACAGGGAGACGCTGCGGGTACATGAAGAAAGAGCATAATGAATCAAATAAAAGAGGAAAACAAGAAAATGGCTTGCTTCATTACACCTAACATAATTAACGTTCTGTGTGTGTGTGTGTGTGTGTGTGGTGCTGATTTTTACCTGACCAAGTAGTCATTGCGTATAAGCATCAGGTGCTGCAGTATAGAGAGGAAATAGGGCTCTGCACTGCTGTCCTTCACTACGCTCTGCACAATACTGAACACATCCCCCACATCAGTGCAGAGAGTCAAGGACTCATACGTAAACTGAAACACTGCATTTTTACATTAATAAAGTAAAAGCTACTGATTTTTTTTTTTTTTTTTTAAAGAATCAAGTGTAGGAGCAACTGACCTCAATGCCATGAATGTTTCAAATGTATATTAGCAACATTTATAAGAAACAGAAGTATGTCACTCTAAGAATTCAGAGTCTGTCTGCATAATAAAAAGGATATTCCAGCTCGCTCTTGATGTCTTCCAGCCTATGAGAGAACTCTATCATGTCCTCCTCTTTGTGCTCCTCAAATACCCTTAGCTGAATGTCAAGGGCCTCATTCCTGATGGTTGTCAGTTGCTACAGATGGATTATGGGAGAAAAAGAACAAAGGGTAAAACAGATTTAAAGAGATAAAGAATTAAGCAAAATAAATCAGAGTGAATGGCTTAAGAGCCTCTGCGACATCAGCACCAAAAGGGAAGCGTCAAGCTCAGGTAGAGACAAGGAGCTCATTCTAAACGCTATTACTCATCATGATAAACAGGGACCAGCTCCTCACTTTAATTTATTTCTTTTCTTGGCAGCTCCAGCAACATTGTTTACAACGGATAAACATGTTAGGTAGATGGTGTAAAAGCCAGGAGGAAGATTATTAGCCCAGGCACTAGAAACTTTATTGGTTTCTGGGTGCTGGCGCAGGCAGAGGACGTGCAAACTCTCCTCTGTGTTTCATAAATTATTTGCTGGAGCAAATCTACAATATTTCACTGAAGTGGACAACTCATTTAAATATTAATACAAGGTGAGTGTGAGTTTGTATGATGTGTCTATGTGTGTGTGTGCTTGTGTGTGGCTATGTTGTGCTTACCGGCAATATCTCTTTCAGGCCACAGCGCATAAATTCATTTCTGATGTGCAGCCTGAAGTCCAGCTCATCAGGAGATGTTACTAGTGCATTGATGAGCTGCATGCATGCTACCTGCAACAGGAAGGGTTCACAGAACAAACAGAGAGTGGAGGAGAGAGATGGAGAGAGAAGAGTGAGAACCAGAGAAAGAGGAGACGGACTTCTTCCTCCAGAAGTTGATGAAAAGCATGCCGGCATGCATTCTAAATGAGTTATGTCCCTTGGAAGCAGAGGACCATAACTAATGCATGTCTATTTTCTCCAGTCACCAACTAGGGGGGCTGATTTTAATATTAATGCAACAACTGCAGACCCATACACACAAAACTAACTAACAGTCAATTTAAGGGCAAACTCGCTCTTTTGGAAGCTGTTTTTCACTCCCCTCTGAGTCTGGTTTACTGCACAGGGATCGCTGCATCCTGTGACTCTTCAACTTGCCAGGCAAACACGGACAGAAAAATCAATTATTGATCAGTAAAGCAATCCACTCATGTGTGAAAAGAGGGTATGGCAATTCTAGAGCCCAGGAAGGATATTCAGATGTTTTAAGGTTCATTGTCAATTCGATAGCACACTCTTGTTTTTGTCTTAGTACTTGATAATTGCCTATTTTCAAAGAACTATATTAATAATATAATTAGGGCTGACCCAAAATCAACAGTCAAATCAGTGTTTAGATGCTTCGGGTATTTTTTTGGCTGTACCAAATAAGACACAAAATACCGATAAAGACTGAGAAATGTAGCCACTATTTTGTGTTTGTGTGTTTAATTGTGTTAATCCTCTCCTTCTCTCTCTTAGAGATGAAATGGAATGAAAATTTCACGTCATGATTTTAGTGACCAACATTATCAGTTTTATTGCGGTTTTGTTGAAAATGTGATGAAACTGTTCAAAAATTACTGAAAGACTGAAATCATTTCACAAAGTTTTATGTTGTAAACCTCTCAATGATTTAAAATGGCATTGTGTCCTTTGTAATGTCAGTGTTTTCACTGATGCAAAACAAACCTGCTGCGCCTGCGTGTGAGAGACTGTTAACGTTGGTTGATTCCAATAATATTTACCGTGAATTTTTTTTAATAGTTTCATCTAGAGATGAAATGGTATGAAAATTTAGTATCACAATTACAGTGACCAAAATTTTCAGTTATCATTATTGCAGTGTTGATAAAAGGTGCTGGAAATGTTCAAAAAGTAACGATACACACACTGAAATCATTTAATTAGGTTTTATATTGAAAAGCTTTATATTGAAATAGCATCATGTCCTTCAATATCAGTGTTTTGACTGACGCAAAACAAGCCCCCGATGCTGCTGCGTCTGGGGTACTGTTGCTAATTTTGATTGATGCTGGACAGTATCAAGATAAATAAATGTTTAAACACTAACACTAATTGTTTGGGATTTTACTGCAGTTAACTGTGAGTCTGACAATTATTTCATTCGTAGTTTCATACCTACTGTCATTGGATTCATAATTAAAAGGATAGCAAAGTATTTAAGTAAATAATGACTCCAGATTTGAGGAAAGTGTGAAAGTTTGTGTTAAGGACATCCCTAATTATAATACAGGTAGTTAATATAACATATTATAACAATTATTCAAATATTTTCCTGCCTCGCACATATTCTTTGGTTTAAGCATAAACAAATTAATTCTAGTAAAATCAATATACAGAGAGTTGAAACTTGCTGGAGAGACATAATAACAAGGGGGGAGCAAGAAGGATCACTACAATGGTTAACATCATTTTTCAGGAGTTAAACATTACATTACAACAATATACTGTAGATGCTATCTTAGTATTTGAATCCGTTAACTCTATTCCAGTTTGTCATACATCTTAATAATTTATGTATCTATATTTAATCATCTATATTAGCCTCAGCTTTGTATTCAGAACAATGCATACATTAGGTCAATTAAAATTACGTGAAGACACTTAGACTTTAAAAGAAAATTTCATCATCTTTGATTTTGGTCCCCTATGTGTCTATTTACACTCGTCTAAATGCACACTTTCCCTAAGCCAAAGGCTGCCAGGGGAGACTGTGTATAAATGTAGTCAAGGAGGAAAGAAAGCCTTTGGCCACACATTGCAATGGTTTAGATAACAGTATCTGTGCTTTAATAATGCATGGCGTTAAAAGGAAAATGTGCTGTGTATTTGGAAGTGGGAAATAATAAAAAAGCATCAATAAAAAAACGACAAAGTCCTCATAATATACAAAGGGCTGCATTTGTAGATGGGTTTTGTGTATTAAAAGCTTCTGTATTAAGGAAATTCTGGCTCCCAGTTTACTCCCTCTATTTTCCCCTACTTTTGCTTCGCTACGGTTTTGTACCTGTCAAAGGTAGTTCCAGCAAACTGAATGCAAATGCTACAGCTAATACTACAGGGGGCCAAAAAGATATAATCTTTTAATTAAGTTTAGCATTGGTCATTGCATACGTAATACGAAACAACCAAAGGAGCAAACGGTTGTACATGATAGAGTTTTATGCTCATGTGAGTGTGTGAGTGTGTGAGGTAGTTATTGGATGAATGATCACTCTCTTCACAGCCCTCAGCTACCAATTAAAAATGCAGGCAACATACTTTAATCACGAATTACATTACTGTGACACAAACCGATGCTGTCTCTGTTTCAAACAGCCCATATGCAATATCTCAAGTGTATGTATCAGCAGGGAGACGAGACATCTGAAAGATTATGTCCACAAAGAAAGGGATTATCTGAAAAACGAAGCGCATAAGATGATGAAATGGGCAATGTGCATGGACAGGTAAAAACATCTCAGACTATAAAGGGGGTGAGACAGGATTCTGAGGTCAGAATATATTAACTTTGGGTTCATGAAGACTATGAGAGTGGGACAGCTTTTTATACATTAGAGAAATCTGTGGTTTTATTATTGCTTTTAATTGTGTTTACTTGTTATTGTTATTTTTCCTTGTAGCTGTTATTGTCTTTTTATTGTATAATGAAATAATTCAACATAGCTTGTTTTACAGCTAATTAGTAGACGTTCTGGTGCCTTAGATGCTAACAGTATTATCAATAACTGGTTATTACACCCCAATTATGGAAGATATTTATCTTAACAGAGTATCTAACACCATTATACAACGATTATGTTATTACTACTAAAGGTTAAATTAGATTAACACGTTCTAAACTGCTTTGTTACTTCAGTTTTGTTTTTCCCTAAAATGCAGTTAACATTAATGCATAAAAATAATGATCACTAGATACTGAATAATACAAGAGTACAACAAATACAAGCAATATATATAGGTGCTTTCAATGCTGACAATACGTAATAGCCGGTTTTGACTTAAAACAAGCGTATCACTAAAAAATACTTGATCAAAAAAGACTATAAGAAAAAGATACAAAACACTGAGCACAGTGTGGCTGTGAAATGTTAAAATGGTCAACTTTCTACAGGCCTTGCATATTTCGTTTTAGAGAAATCTCAGGGAAATAACAAGGTGTCAGTGTCTGTACATGTACTTTGCACTTACTTGTAATTGAACTGAGCGATCTCGCAGTCCCTGCACGATGGGACTGAACCTCTCGATGGCTCGCCATTCCCCTGCTGTGGTGATGGCTTCAAGGACCTTTTCCAAACTAAATGAGAACATGAAATGCATGAGCGAACAATCAGAAAAAATGAAGAAATGCGTCCATTTAAAGGGATTTTGACCATGAGCTCTCTCCTATTCCACTGTATCCATGGCTCTGCTCTTGTCAATTTGACCCAAGTGGATGGGCTTTTCCTGGGGATTTCATCACCTTCACAGCAAACACAGTGAAGGCTTAAGACTTGACACTTGAGTAGGATTGTGATGTCAATTTAAAATGTATGATGAATTGAATAATTAATTTCAAATTGTAGATTAAAACTATTGAACTGCACATATATCACAGCTGAAAATGCATATTGTATTACTTTTTTAAAATGACTCCTACTATCTAGCTTCACACTGCAGTCACTTCAAATCTCTCAAGTTGGTCTCCCTGACAAAGTTTTCTGTATCTTCACCAAAACAAGACTAACACCTTAACTGCACCAGGCGGTACTGCCATGTGCTCTTTTAAGAGCGACATTGGCACTCACAAAAGTCTGAATCACAGGCCCTTACTCTAAAATTTTAACTCGTTCAACTCACACAGACATTGTGGCAGTACAGCCATTTGGTTGTTTTATGTTTTACCTTTTAACATTATAAGCTCTCCAATCCCCTTTTCATGATAACTGAGAGTAAATAACGGACAGTAAAAGAGCAGTTATCACTGGAATCATCATTTTTAAAGCATAGCCACAAGCTCAGGAAGTTTTAATTCTGTGAAATGAAAAATATTCTTCAACATTAGAAAATCAGTAACAAATAGATATGTTGACAGAATGAATGAAGCCTGAACATACGTGTTCTCTTCGCCCACAATGCAGATGGCTGACAGCAGCTTTACCACGTCAGTCATCATGGCAGACTGGGTGGGATCAATGGCTCTTGCCAGTAGCGCAAGACTTTTCTCCTCCCCCAGGATTCGATCCAAGCCATACTGCAGTAAACATAAACCCAGATAAGTTGTAATTCAGAACATTTGAAAGAACAAGAATACAGTGTCATGTGAGACAGTAGAACCAAATCTTATTAAGAACACAAGTGAAAAAAAATGAATTGAATGACAATGTAGTTATTTACTTGATCTACCATATGTTGTATACAAAAGAGAAAAAGCTATGTTGCAAGGACATATATATACACACACACACATATACATATATATATATACAAACACACACGTATATAGTATACAATATTAGTGTAATAACAGAATTGTAAAATGAACAGTTTGAGCAACATGCAGAGCTGTGATCATTGCTGAATGATGACAATTCAGTTTAATCTACTGTTTGTGCTTAATTTGTGCAGAGAATCAATCCATCGATGACTGTATTTTTTAGAAAATAAAATGTCCAGTACAAATAATACATTAAATTAGTTTTAGTCTTTGTTGAGAAATGAAAGGGACACTTATTTCACCAAGAAAGGCATCACAAAGATGATGTTTCTTCTCACTTCTGTTGTGATCTGAACAATTTTTAAAAAAGCATTCGGTAGCAACACCAAAGCATTACTGAGCACTTGAATGATTCTGTTTGTCTGTTCAATGTGATTTTTATAAATTTGAAGAGACACTCAGCAAAACTAAGTTATGTGCTGTTCAGATCTTGTCCTTGTATCTGAATAGTTAGGTGGAAATAGCTAAATTGTATGTTTACTTTCTAAGAAATATTCCCCTATCTTTAGCTTTAACTGTTCATACAATCGATGGCTTCACAAAACATACTTCATGGCAAAACACAGTCATCAAAAGTACTCAAGCACTTTTGTCCTGAAAAAATCTGAGGTTGCTGAATTTTCAGAAATAAAAGAGACACGAACCATCAGTCCTCTGCTGTGGCTCCTAAGGATATAATTGACAGTGCTCAAGCAGCAGCAGATGTCTATCCATCACAGTTTAAAACACATCCAGCTTTTTTAACAATTTTAACAAACAGTTGTCTGTAAAATTTGGAAAACCTGGCAGATCTTCTAAATCCCCAACACCATTGTTGACATATTCAGTGCACAGAATAGATAAACAGTGTAAATACTGACCAGAATTGCCAGTAGGTACTGAGAAAGCAATGAAAATTAAATTTAAAAAACTATGAGGTATACAGTTGAACTTTATGCTTTTACAGTAAATGTGTAGTCAAATGTATATAGGTGATATAAGCTTTCTAGATACATTTAAGTTATTCAAAGGAACATTTGACAGTGTGGAAACTTTTAGTATTACATTATTATGTCATTGGTAACAGACAATAGAAAATATGCAACTGTGTGACTTGACACAGGAAGGCAGAAGAAAAAAAAATGCTGCAGTGACAGCTGGCAGAGAACACCTGTCTTCTTGGCATTGTGGGTACATCCCATCCCAAGATGCCTCTCTAGCCAGGGAAAGGTCTGGGCTGACAGAGAGGCCTACGGGTAAATGCTGGCGTCTGGCGCCTGTTGAGACGCAGGATTACATGAGACCTTACAGCACACTTTGTGCCAGAGCGGCTGTATATCTGTCTCCGCCGGGTTTTAGCTCCATGTGGCAAGGTTTTTTTTTTTTTTTTTTCTCTATAGCTACTGTAGACTAACAGCACGCAAGGAGGAAAAGCTGAAGCATTGTGAAAGAAAAATGATACTTCAACAGAATATAGTTTTATGCACAAGTACTTAGGCCTGGACGATGATTCAATATTACTGTCTATTGACCTTAAGTGGAATTAATATGGTCATACTCTTTTTTAGTTTTGCTAAATTCAATTTGTTACAAATGGCTAAACCTGTAATTAAATAATAACAAAATGAGTTATGAAAGTTTTTTGGAAAGTTCCATGCTGACTGACAGTGATTCATTGTACTTTCAGGTGCATTAAGAGGTAGACTACACATGACAGTTTGTCTGAAGAAAATCCAGTTACCAGACTTGCTGGCATTACTTAAATTAGGGCGGTGAGAGCTGCATGTCATTTTCAGTACACTTTTGGTTAATTGCTCTGCCCTACTTTTTATGTCTTTGGAAAACACCATTTTGTTTCTTTTGCTTCTATAAGTGATTTTTTTTCACTGTAACACTTAATTTGTGTTGAAGGACTGTTTGTGTCCCTTTATGTCTACAGCTCAAACTGCGCTATGGCTTTTTAGACCAAACAGTCCCAAGAGCTAAGGAGTCCCAGGAACTCGACTGAGGAGCTAATCTGTAGCTAAAAGTCTATTTTGCATGATGCTGTTGCATTTCAAATGCAAAAGAGGCAACAGAAAACGATTATGCAAAAAGACCAACATTTTGAAAATTACCATTTTGTTTTAAACTCAATATTCACACATAAAGCCACAGAAACACCCGATTCTGAGATTTATGGTTATTAATTTGTGCTGTAGTACTTTACCACATTGAAACAACAAGCAAATGAAGTTGTGTCTCGCTCACTCTCTTGATGGCACTCTTTGCCTAATGTACACTCATTTTAGTAGTTCTTGAGCCAGTACGAACTCGGAGAGGAGAGGACTTTGTGTGGGCCAGAAACTTTAGATCTGTGTAAATGTGTCAAACAGTGTCATCCAGATTGCATCAGGACATTAGTAAAACTCCCTTCTATTGGCTCAGCATTGTTGTGATGCTGCTCGTCTCCTCCACTGGTCATGTGCCCTTTATGATCAAAATCCCAGGTGCCTTATTTGCTAATTGCATGAAAACACCAGATGTTGATGGGATTAAAATTACCCATAGAGATCAGACTGGAACTCTAAGTTATTTCAGACAGGTTTTTTTCCCCAAAGGGTAAAAGGACAAACTTTCCATAAATCTAGGATGTATTTCCTTCTACCATTAATGGAATAGCACATAGGAATAGCACAATTCTGATTTTGGGGACACCTTGTGGTAGTACACCAACCACCACAAGTGGTCCTTTAATCAGAAGTTCATCATATCACAAACACTAATAAAGTTAACATGAGCTGTTGCCAACAAGACTAAAACTAATAAGAAATAATAACAAAACTATAAATGATTAATGAGATAATTTGCAATTAAGTTTTTGATTGACAAATACTCTGTACATAATAATAAAACAAATTTAAAATGAGCTAAAATTGGTAACTTGCTGTCCAAACAAAATGAAGAAACATCATCAAATGGGTTTACTCAAAAAATCTGTTGTGATTACCTTATTGTTCATGAAGGCTTTGAGACACTGGACAACTTTATGTTGGTTCTTTTTGTCAATCTTCTCTTGCCTAGATACAGAAGAGAGCAGTAAGGAGCAGATAATCTCTAATATACAGCATGAAGAATACAAACTAGACAGTGTGATTTAAAATTTACATTTGCATATACAGATGAAGAAAAGTGTGTAAGCCAATCAGGAAATAATGTGAGAAAAATGCTGAGCACTTTTCAAGCTGTTTCAAGCGTTTCTGGCACCTTACAGCTGTGGGAAATTACACATATATATACATATACTCAAAATGATTATTTCACTTCTTCATCACATTAAACCAGATTTTGTTTCGCAAATTATGTTTTGCAATTGCAATTTCAAGCACTTTCTCCAAAACCAAGCACTTTTCAGACCTTGAAAGCAAAACATTAAAGTTAAGTATTTTCAAATATTTCAAGCACCCATGCAAACCCTGAAAATAATTATAAAACACAAAATAAAACACTAAGAAATTCTATTAACTTTACCAGTGTCAAATATAAATACATTTTTTGTTATTAGTAAATGTGTAAATTACAATATTCTGTTAAAATGGCTAAAGAAGATGAAAATTACAGAAAATACACAACTGTTTGACTATGTATTTGTTAGTATTGACTGTATGAATAAACACATAATTATAGTGAGATCAATAAGAGTCTTCACAGGAATGCATGAACTTACTGTTTCTTGAATAGCAACCTTTCCAAAATGTCCAGCAGCAGTCCAAGACCCTCATGGCCGAAGCTTTGCACCCAGCTGAAACAACAACCATTAAATCAATATCACAACAGTGTAAGACTGACAACTGACAACAACACTTTCATACTCATCAACCACTGTGGAAACCTTTAAGACAGAAAAACACATGTAGAGTTCAGTTCTTTGTGCTGAGGAGAAAGGCAGCAGCAGGAAACACAGGATTACATGTCTGACAAGACAAACCGAACAGCATAATTATATACAGAGGGATATGACACATGGAGAGCACACTCAAGACACAATAAAAGCTATACTTATTTATATATGTATATATAGTATAGCTTGACTTATACTGATTTTTTGAGAAAGATACCCTTTTTTACATAAACACATAATAAAAACAAAGATCTCTAATAAGGATGTTAAATTTATTAAGAGATAACTATGACCAGTGTACCAAGCGGAATATTACAATTTCAGTACCACAATTACATATTGCTTACACTTTTAAGCTGACATGGAGGTATGTATAGGGCTGCCGCTAATGATTATTTTCATTATTGATTAGTTGTTTGGTTGATAAAATGTCATAAAATAGTGAAAAATGTTGATCACTGTTTCCCAAAGTCCAATATTACATCCTCACTTGTCTTATTTAGTCCACAGCCCAAAGATATTCAGTTTACTGTCACAGAGAAAAACAGCTGATTTTTGTTCCTGAAAAGATCACTCAAAACAATTAATTGGTTATTAAAACAGTTGACAAAAAAATAATAGTTGAATAATTGTTGCAACCATACAATAATAATAATCTTCATCTGTGAAGTAAAATAATTAGGTTACCATAAAATGCTAAGAGAAAATCATCAAAATATACAAAAAATGATGAATGAGAAAGTCAGAAAGCAATCTGTAATTGTTTATCCAATTTTTGCTGAGAAGGTAGCTTTAGTTAATCAGTGTTTTCTCACTAAAAGTGATGTAATAATAACAATAACAACAATAATAATAATAATATTTTCAAAAATCTAATTTAGACATGTATAGAGTTCCTCCAGTACAAAACTATAAAAACACCAATAATACTTGTTAAAGGCCTTGGTACACTGGCATTGAGCTTCTGAAAGAAGAAAGAAAAATGGCAAAAATGAAAAATCATAATGCAGAGTAAGGAGTTTTGGTGCCAGGGGACAGAATTAGATTCTTATGGAAGTTATACTTGTTTGAAGCAAGTGGCATTTGTGAGTTGTGCCTCTCCAAAGGAGGTTCAGCAAGGTCACAGTGCTGCATCAAATAAGCTATAGCAGGATCGAATTTTCCTGCTGCTCTTTATGTGAAAGTTGATTTTCAACACATCTTATGGAGAAGGTGCCTTTGATGGATTTCAGGGACTGTTGCCTGGATTAAAGGAGTAATATCGAAAGCTTAGGACTAACATATTATATAGATTTATTTTCTTCTAAAAGGGCACATTTCTTTCCATCGAGAAAGGGAACCGTCATTTGAAGAAGGCAACGCCATCTACAAAGATGATCAAACTAACGAAGTAATTCCTGCTCTACATTACTGCTGGTCGAAATATCAGATATTAATGGTTTTTGGCAATAGTTTCGTTGAAAATGCAGAAGAATGAACAGAAATATTTCCACAGTGATTTTAACACCATGTTTATTTAGTTTTGTTTATTTAATTGAATACTTAGCCACAGTAATAGACCAATTTTTTAAATCTAATATCCAGCTTCCAGAAGACAAAATAATGAAACTTGTTGACTACAAAAATGTATTTACATTATATTCATTAAGCTTCTACCTGAACACTTGAGGCAGGTTAATTGTTAGGAGGTTGTAATGAATTCTGGCTTAGGCTACTAAGCTTTCTCTGGATCCAAATATGGTGTGAGAAGTGCAGAAAAGAGACACAGAAAACAGGGCATTCTTTTACATAAACCAAAGACTTCCTTTAGTCTTCCCACATCCAGATTATAATGCTTGTTAAACCTGTACTTAAAAAAGATGAAGGAACAAGGTTGCATGTGTGATCATGGTACAGTGCATAACAAAAGCAATATGCTATCGCCTTATGACAACACTTTTTGGATGTAATCAAAACAGAACAGCAATCAGAATAAAAATAGTGTTACTGCTTCTTGTCACTGACAAATCATATGCTATCCGAGGTTTTCAGCCAAGAGAAGTGGTGGGAATGGGACAAAGCAAGATTGACTTTAAAAGAAGTTTTAAATCAGTTTCACGTAAGGAGCACAAATAGAAACAAATATTACATTGTGAGTTTAGCAGAAACCTTTAGGTATGCAGAAAACGAGGCGAAGACAGTGTGAGTGAGATTGTGAGCGACTGCACCTCCCTCCTGATTGAAACTGAATAACATCACTGAACATTAGCATTCAGTTTTTGTACTGTTCTAATCAACAAGCTGCATGCCTCCCAGCATCAAATCTACAGAAATTCTCAAGGTGACAACATAAAATGGGAAGCTGTTATCTGAATTTAATTTCTTGAAAAGGAGTACGGGGGTTGTAGGTAGATGTGTGTCCATGAGTTTATTTGTCTGTTGTTACACTGTTTGTGTCTGGTAAAGAATAGTGACAAACAGTACTGTTTTGTATGAAAAACTCTGGAGACCTCTAGCAGATGGTTTGTTGGATGGATGATTTGTTTTATTTAACTTACATTCACACTTGTCACACCGATTCCACACAGGTGACAGGTGATTTCCATTCAACAATTTCTGCAAAAAATCTTTTCTAGTGATGATTTAGGTGAGTTTAATTTGAGTGCAGTGACTCAAGACATGTGTAAGGGTAGCTGTTTCAAAGAAAGGCAACACATCAAATATGAATGTGTATGGCATAAAGTTAGAAGGTAAAAGTTGCTTTATTTTGACTAAAAAAAGACAAATGGACAGCAGCCAGACAGTGTCCTGACTGGCACTGCAGCAGATAGCTTAAGCTTAAGTAAGCTACACAGAGATGCATCTATTGTTTCAAAACAAAGTTATAAAATGTACAGTACAGTATGAGCATTACACATATAACCGCCTCATGTACACTAGACTTGGGCAGTCATCTATATTTTCTGCTCTTCAAATTCTCACTGAACATTAACTAATCACTTGAGACGTACTTACAATTTCATTTGGTTGCACACACTTCATCTTTGCTGAGAAATACTGCATCTTGGATACATTTTTAAACAAACAACCTTATACTGGGAATCAGAGATCTGAGATTTGTGGCAGTTTCAAGGAACATATTTGCACCTTTTGATGTATTTTAGCCCCTAAGTTTTGAACAATAATGTCAGAAAAACTCAGATACTGGGTAGCTGCCCAAGTTAGCTAAGATATATAATGTACCAAGTAAACATCAGTGTCATGCAAGTTCACACTTCACAAGAGCTAGTTCAGTTCACAGTCCCAAAAATAAACAAGTTCACTTTCATTTCTTCTATTTTGTTGTTTTTCTGATCTATTTTTGAATTTTTACCTCATAATAAATGGTGTGCGATATTTGTTCTCATTTGAATGGGCAGGATAGCTTATATCTACATTTACTGACAACAATTTACAACAATTTGAGAATGCTTTACACGACAGAATATATCAAACTTCAACATCAACATACTGTTGAAATATCCAACTGGGAACTTGGAAATTCCAACTTTCCAGTTCAAACTGAACACATCACAATGCATGAGAATTGTAAGGAGATGAAAAGGGAGACGAGACAGAGGAGAAGAACAGGTCTATCTGTCTGTTTCTCAGTGTAACAGAGACACCAGTTTGTAGCATAGCTCAGGTCATACACCTCATGCTGCATGATCAAAAAAAGTTTTTATATCCCTTTGACACCTTTGTCCATATGCCCACGCTCTCTCTCTGCTACAAGTCTGCATCAAAATTTTTTTTAATCAGCTGACAACAAGTCGTTCACTCTCTTAGGAATAAATGATTCACCAAAAATATCAGCACGATCACGAACATGTGCTCTTTCAACACGTTAATGCACAACAGTGGTAAACATAGCATGCAACCATAATATATTGGGTTTAAAAGGGGATTTATTGTGCAAGTAGAAGCAACACTCATCTTGAAATGTCCTTAACATAGTGGTTAAAGTATAGGTGGTTTGCAGTCACATGATTCCGATGACGCGCGAAGTTCAGATGGGGGCAGGAAGTGGAGAACAGTGATTGGAAATGATGGAAAGCGAGTACTCAAAAGTGTTGGTTGAGCCTGCACGTAGCAGGTATTATCAAAAATTAGAAAAACATATCGGATATGATCCATACACACTGAGGAAAAGTGATTTTTCATACTTGTTGTTGGACTTGCCTGGTGTGGAGGCCGTCGACATTACGAATTACCTCGTCCTCCAAGTTCGATAAAGTTGGAAAGATATTCATAGATTCGGACTTCCGGGATCAATAAGTCTGAGACGAAACGTTGTTCAAACACAAATTATGCCTCTTTCACATCGTGATAACATAGATAACATATAACATAACATATCAAAATCCGATTTTTTTACCAAAACTATATACATATTTTACTATATACAGATTTTGGAGTCTCCATACTGTATAACAGTGTAGCTATTGATTATTATTTGCAATAAAAAATCACCGAAATTATTTAAAAAAAAGTGTATTTTTCCAAAACTGCTGTTGTAGTATGATCGTGGGGTGACTGTTGATGTGTGGAGTGATTTTGGAGTCTCAATACTGTATAACAGTGGAGCTATTGATTTTTGTTTGCAGCGTCTCTCTTGGAATTGAAATTTGCAGACGGTCCCTGCGCACTCGCCTGGCCGCCGTCTGCTCGTAGAGATCTATGTTATCCATCCAGCTCGGAGAACGGCTTGTTTTTGTAAAAAAAAAATCGGTTTTTGATTCTTGTAGCTAGTAGTCTATGCTATTAAGATGTAAAAGAGGCATAATTTGTGTTTGAACAACGTTTCGTCTCAGAGTTATTGATCCCGGAAGTCCGAATCTGTGAATATCTTTCCAACTTTACTGAAGTCCGAAAGTTCTAAGACGGAGGTTTTTTAACCAGGTCTGCCGCCGTTTTTCGGTCAGTTTTTTTTTAAATTTCTCCCCTTTGTGGGTTACAACTTTCGGAACTCGAAAGTAGCTCTTTTGATTTCCCCAGTATGACCGGTTTGTACAGCCTTAGACAGCGCAAAACTTGGGCATTTTCCTGTTGTTATCCTGCCGGCAAAACACTTCCTGACCCCCATCTGCAGTCGTGACGTTCCGCGTGACGTCACCTGCAAACCACCTATATAGAGTGGTAGTGAATGCTTAGTTTAAAATTGCAAAGGCTTAAATTCTATGCATTTATATTTAACAGAAAAATTCAAAAAAATCTTTTTATTGTTAAGTGCCTTTCATCTAAGAAAAAGGAGGATAAGAAGCAAAGGAGCAGCATAGGCCTTTGCATCATCAAGGTCATCAACGACTATGTGTGTGTGACAGGGTCAAGAAGATGACGTAGGCTGTAAAAACTGTCACTGCCATACTGATGAAGACAGGAAAGACTGCTGCCATGATGGCTAAGGAACTGGGCTCTATGTTTGAAAAAAAAATCAATTTACCCTACATTTCTCACTGGGCCATGGCCCAGGCCATTCTGGTTATAGAGTAGGCAAGGCGGGGGTCTTGACAAGAGCTTCATTGAAATGCATAGCTCAGTGGCAACTGCATGCTAGTTTTTCATCATCAGTAGGTGAAGCAGAGAGCAAAGAAAAATAATCAGTTGATCTATAGCAGGAATTATTGCACAGGAAACCCAACAGGCCTGCACTGTCAGGGTCTACTGCAACAAATCTGAAAGACATCTGCCTGAAACACACACATGAAAAGTGGAAAGGGATAGTGGTGACATAAGTCATTTTTCAAAGGTTTTTGGAAAAGGACCTGGCAAATTTAGACAATTTCAGTGGCCAGAGAGACAAAATCTAATAGCTTTCCACCACCTGGAGAAAAGTCTCATCCACAAGAGCAAGAACAACTAGGCTGATGCAATAATGTATCTAAGGGGTGTGTCTTTGTATCATAACTAAAGGTCAAGGAGAGCTGGGATAAGGTAGATAAAAATGGGCAGAACATGTGACCGTAAGAACCTGCGACTCTGACGCTCACACTGTACAGATCCATTGACTGGCTATGACGTGGGTGCCCACTCTGAGCATAAGCACCAAACCCCCAGTGAGTTTTGTCTAGCAACAATTCAAATAAAATTTATTCAAACAAGATGGCTATATCCTCAATGTTAAACAAAACAGAAAAGGCAGTATTACTTTTTCTTACTCTCTAATACATACTAATAACTACTTCTATTCTGAACAGAGAGTAATCTAGAAAAAAGATCAGTTTTAAGACTATAGTTCGAGCCTCAGTATCTAAAATACTACTGCAATAGTATAAAACAAGCTCACTAGGGTTTATAATAGATCTCTTGACATCATTTGTGTGGGAGTTCAGATTGTGGAACTGCTCACACTGCAAGAGAGCCAACCAAGATTGCTGACATGCCAGAAATCCACCCGAGAGACAGATAGTTGATTGTTGAGGCAATTAATCAGGTGTCGTCAACCCTCTCAAACTGCGCGTCAAATATACAACTTATCTGGCATGATATTCGGCCCTGTTCTAACATGAGTAACGATTTTCCAGATCCCTCTATGTATGACAAGCTTAAAGCCACCAATGGAGGCAACCGTATATTGGGGCTTCTGTGTTAATATTTGCTATCAACTATGTTAACCATTTGTTCCTCTTGATTACAGGATCTATTATTCTATTGCAAGTATGTATTCATACATCAACTTAGATCTGTAATTAAAAGGGCAATATGAGTAAGGATATGATTTTTATAGTACAGTAGTTCAAATAACAATAAATATTTGGATTCTAGTTGACAGTATTGATGAAAATGTCTTGACAATAACTTTCAAAGAGGAATCAGTAGTGATATTCATATAGTGACCTGTTTCTTTATCCTTGTGCTGTTAAGTGGTTTGTATTTGACACGCTGTCTGTCTAGACTCTAAAGTAATTAGTATTTTAAATTCTGCTCGCTAATCTAGCATGCTCTGGCAGCCCTTGGGTTTCATTAGTTCCTAACATCTGGCACCCCTCCCACATCCCAAATGAGAAACTTGTCCTTAGCGTTTGGAGCCCTGTTATGCAAAAATGGTTTGGAAACACTTAACTTTTCTTTCATTTTCTTCCCTTATGTCTGACTGCTACTAATTATTGTCATTAGTCTTCTGGCATTATACGGATTGGACACAGAACAGACAGATATGGTATTACAGGACAGCATGTAGTGGATCATTTCAATGTTTACATGGGACACAGCAAATCTACACATGTGGTTTTCAGAGCCATAGCAAGTTTTGGTGCTTGGTCTATTTCTATTTCTATTTGCACATTTCACAAATATATGAGCATATAGGTGCAAGATAGCTAACCATGGAAGACTTGTTTTAATGTGTTTTAAATGTCAGTGCTGATTGAGGAGCAGTCCCCAGTAAATATTAGCTATTTACAAAAATAAATGAATAAAATACACAATTGATTTGGCTGTTTTGTTTAGCCAGTCAATATCAATTGACGTCTGTGTCCTGTCAACGACATTGTCAGTCAACATAGAAGCTGCTGTGGTGGTTGCTACGGGCAGTAAAAGCTTGTCATGCCAATCAAAGAAGAATTGTTATTTCTCAAAGTTGGCTTACATCAACCTATATATCCTATCCACCTATCTGGATTTTTGATTGGCGCCGGCAGAGGAAGATGACACAGTTCTTAATCCTGTCAAAAAAGCTTTGATTGGATTTGGGTTGCTTTCCCAATCAAGAACATCAATGGACCATCAATGAGAACACCACCAGGCCTGAATTGAGACAAACTGAACTGCTGAAAAAAAAAAAAGGAGTTCTAGAACAAAGACAGAATTGTCCTCACACTATTAAGATGCTGATGGACACCATGAAGGAATATGACTCCAGTGGCAGCAGTCAATCCTCTTTATCTAAAGTGGGTGTGATTTACGGGTTGGATGGGGTGCGGGTCATTTTTGCATTACTTTCCAGATATGGGTAACCTGATCCCCTGACAGTGATTTGCATCAGGCTTAGTAAATATCTCTCTCAGTTTTTTGTCCAGGAACCTCAGAACAGTTTTATTTCAAGTGGCAAAGAAAAACAACAATAGTATCAAGACAAAAATGACTCGTTGGAAATTTAACCTATGTTATCGGCCAGTCTCCCAAGACGTGATTGACACACTGCAATTTACTTTTATTTGATATTTATAGTATGCAATAAAAGTAATTAATTCTCACTCTGAGATAAGAGGTATATTGTAATCACACCCATCAAAAGATGCAAAACAAGTACAGCAATATTCGACTGAGGGCTATCATCTCAGAAAGATACCAAGAAACAGAGCAAGGCAGAAAGCATTAAAAAAAATAAGGAAAACAAATTCATCATCCCATTCCCCGGGAAACAAAAACAGTCATAAATCAAAGAGAAAAATGAGGCACCTTATCTGGCTAACTTCACAGCTAAGGTAGCTTGACTTCTAACAGAGTCTCAGGAGAATGCCTCCAAGGTTCCTAGGCAGTGCAGCACAGTGTTGCACTCCGCTAAAGCGGTTATGAACCAGAAATAAAAAATTAACTTTAAAATGTTGTCCCAAGCATAGCAAGTTAACTGACTACAGGAAGGTTCCCCAGGGACAGAGAGAAGGAGGCTTAAGTCACAGCAATGTGGGACATCTGAAATAAAAATAGAGGAGGTGATTTTATCTAGTGAGGGCTGACTGACGTCACTCCACCAGATTGCCAATAACAAGAAAAACAATGTTTATAAAAGCCAGTACAGTAAATATGTTGTCATAAAAAGATTTCAGTTTTGATAGTATGAAATGGTGCATGAAAAGTTTTATATGTGTGTCTTGAAAGTGATGTGAGGTTTTTTTTTAATTGCATTTTTTCAACAATAACAGTTAAAACAGTAATACAGCTATAAATCTTTGCTAAATTGCAATATTCATCAAAGCACATACAGTACAAGGGCTGCAACTAGGCCTAACCATTTAATTATTACTTAAAGAGAAAAATTTAACTTATAAAAATACACAAATACACATTAACACAATGAAAAAACTCAAACTTGAATATTATACAGTGAACATATTTACCATATGCCTCCCTCAGACTTTGAAATCCAAAAGCAAATTTCAGACCACCACAAAATCATTTTGGTAGGTCAATCTTAAATGACCCTGTTCAGGGTGGGTGTTCTGCTGGAGGCTGCTGACATTCGAAAAATCTCTCACTATAATGCAGTCCATTTCAACACCACTGCAAATTCCAACCTCAATAATAATCACATAGTTAAATTAATACGTATCGGTGTTAATCAAAACTGAACATTATCTTTGTAAAGGTAGAATTTATGTCTGACTGGATTACATTTAATTTTATGGTTGTTCCGAATAAAGTGGGAACTGAGTGCCTAATAAGAAACGAGAAATGCATTTGTGTGTATATTTTGTGCCTATGGCATTACTACCAGTATGATCGTTTAAGGAATTGTGCATCTTTGTGGGCAGTACATGGGTGGCAGGCATATGAGAGACGGGAAGAGCATCCAAGGTTTATTAAAAACAATGGTGTAAGGACGAGGGATGCTAAACTTTACCCTACTTTACAGCTAAACTGAAAAAATAAATCTTGGGACTTAAACCTGAAGGTCAGTTTTAATATAATATCAAAAACCAATTTCCACTTGTTTGTCAGATCCATTTATCAAATCCATTTAATACAATTACATCCTGTAGCCTTGCTGGTCTTGTGGGTCGGTACTGTGGGCTCTCTGCACAAAAAAAAAGAAGAGAACTAGAATAGCTGTGGTGGGTAAGGTATACAGGGGTCAGAGGCAAGCGTCACAGGGTGACGCTCTGGAGCTGCAGGAAGTACCAAATTACCACTAAGTCTGTCTGCTCCGCCAGAAAGAATCTGATGGGGGAGCATATAAGCCTGTCAGCCGATACTAGCAGAATGCAACCACCTGATATTGGATAGCTTGGATGAATGGTTTGCTACAACAGTGCCAGGAAAGTGACAGTGATAAGCATCCAAAAACAGTGGCAGACAAAATACCTTTACTGCCAAATCAATCCCACAACTCAGGAATGTAATGGGGCTATTAGATACCAAGCGGTTACTGCTGCCGGCCTACTGTTTCTAGCCAAGGTAGATTCATGGTCAAGCCAAATTATGTCATTATATGAGCCTGACTGTCCATTTTATTAGGGGTGACTTCATTAAGAGTCTGTGCCTGAATGGCCATGTTTTCCCTTAAGGTTCAGACAGGTGAGGGTCCGTTTAACAGTAGTGGGTACGCATAAGGACGGACATATACTTGCTTCTTAACCATACATTTGCATTCACATAGGGATAGTGTTCCTTTCTGAGGATATGTCCAACCATTGCTCCAAACAGACACAGGATACACAAGTCAGCCATGATTCGTATGTGAACACGTAGTTAGAAAGAAAGTTTATCTCCAGTCTAACACAAAAGTCAGTTACCAGCACACTGCTGATAGCTGTTTTCCAGGACTGGGACATAGTCTCTGAGACAACGGAGGCCGGTTTAATGACAGACAATAATTACAGCACTAGGGCTCCACTTAACGATTATTTTTTAAACAATTAATCTATTGATTATTGTCTTATTATTCAATTATATAACAATTAATTTATTTAAAATACATATCAAAAACTTGTCTCATTAATATTTCAATATTGTATTCAATCATAATCCTGAAAAAAGACATATAGCACATTAAAATAATGACAATAGTGGCATGTTTTAAAGTTAGTCAAATTTCCACCTCATTTAATAGACTCCATGTCAGATACCTCATCAGAAAAATACTGGACCTTAAATTCAAAAGGAAATATGATGGATTTTTTTATGATATGGATGGAAGTTATTTCATCTCTGGCGTCATATGTGGGTAAGGCAAGGCAAGGCAATTTTATTTGTATAGCACCATTCATACACAAGGCAATTCAAGGTGCTTTACAAGAACTTAGAAATACATTAAAATAAAACATAAAAGGAACATTAAAATTGTGTTTGAGTTGGGTAAGATGATCACTGGCAGTGTATTTTTGCATCAGCATGAGCCAAAGAAAATACTTTTTGTCATTTTTCTGCCGACTGAAATTAATTACAGACAGTCTGTAATGTTAGTTAAAGCCATTTCTCACTCATATGTGCCTGATAAAGTGAACAGAAATGTACAAAACAGCAGAATAACACCGTCAGATGACATAAGATGTGAAGTTAGCAGCAGTGCAGACATCACTTTTAACTTGGGGGTGATGAAGAAACTTTTAGAAAATCTGTCTTAAGTGACTTCTTCTAATAGAAACATGTTCCACATGTTGATAATCCAGATATATCGTGCTTGGGTGCTGACAGAAAGTAAACAGGGTGATGCTACTGCTGCTGCAAGATGAGGACAGGTTATTTGGTGTTTCATTTCCAGCACTCATGCAGAGCAGTTTGTCCTGCTCAGATAAGTCATGTCCAGTTTGTGGAGCTAAAGCCAAACTGTTGCATCTAAAATACTCCTACGCTTTAGATGATCGCCACAAGGCTCTCTGCAGCTTGTTCTCCTGGTGACTCCATGCTCTCACCAGGCGCAGCAGAATTGCAGCACAAATCGCCCCAGCACTATACGGTACCGAGGTGATTTACAGGACTCTGACTCCAGGGAAGAAGAAGACACAGTGGACAGGAAAGGCATGGTGCACAAAAGGTGCATGTTTGTGGTGAGTTAATTTATAAGTACGGATCATTCATTGTGCTGACAAGTATACAAGTATTTGTTTTTATTAAGTTGGAAATTATTTATACCATTAGCATTTAACAGGCGGCTTGCCTCGTGCCCCTTAAAATTTATATTTTAAAGGCTGATTTTTGCCATTTTTAGTTTCTCTGCAATGTAGCATGGTCTTAACAATGTTATTTATAACATTCTCTCTCAGCCCTGGAACTCAAACCATATTTGGATGCACCAAAAATATATATTCAAAATTCAAATAAATGAATATCATAAGCGTGCAACAACTAGTTGACTAATGGCTTGAACGACTACTGGTTGACTATCTTTAGTTGTGGGCATCCTTAGAACAAATCCAGTCATGGTTATAGTACATGAGTACATCCTATGTTCTTTGTATTGTTCTGTTGTATGGTTTTGTCCTTTGTCTTGCAATAAATAAGCAATGGTCACTAATGTCACTTTAATAGCACTAAAGTCTTATTTCTTGATCAACAGAAACAAATATACGTGAGTTGTATATCTTACTATGTTTACTATTAACAAAATGAACACTTAAGTATATTTGTTTGTTTGTTTGTTTTTTAAATCAAGTTCTGAAGAACATTTGTCCTTGGCGTCGTTTTTAACAGTTGTCATTGATTCTAATCAGTGCTCTTAACACAAATCTTCTCTTGGTCGTCTTGATAGAGGTTCTAGAAAACATAATGAAGTCTCTCTTCTTTTACTCCTACATAGATGTGCAATCACTCATGCACTATTGTGTAAGTAGGTGAAAGAGGGCAGTGGTGGGCCCGAGTGCTATTCACACGATAACTCAAAAAGATGAGCCTGGCGGTAGGAAGGCTTTATTAGCAATGAGAAGGCTTAGACTTGATTAGGTCAATGAGATGAGACATTGCAGCTGTGTTATCAACATACAAATAATTTTCATGCACTGATGTTGAACAGGTTAGAAGCAGTGGAAGATGAGTAAGAAAAAGGGAAAATAGTCATACGGTACCAATCCAAAAAGTTGGTTTGAAAGATAGATTTAAGGTTTAAAATGTTTTGTGACAATAAAAAGAAAGAGAGTAGCGATAAATCCCATGTGGACAAGTGTCAGTTGGTTTCTTCTAATGAACAGCATTAACCATAGACTGTATAAAAGAACTAAAAATAACTTTTTTTCACATTAACTGTGATATTAAAATTGATGTTTAAGTGTTTTTATCACATATGTATTGATCTATATGTCACCTATATGCCAGTATCCAGCCCAGCAATGACAAAAAGTCATTGCTGGGCTGGATTCTGGCATATTCTCAGGTATCTTTAATGGTATTTCAGAGTTTGTCGTTTCGTGGAAAATGATTTGAAATGGTTGATGATGCATTTCTACACGTTATTAAATTTAGCTTACGACGTAGCAGAGCATGGAAGACAAATACATCCATTCACTGGATCCAAGTGGAGTGTTCCCAGGCGCTACACCTCACTGTATAAAAGCACAGCTTTATAATTTTATTTGGCTAGTGAAAAACAGGTATTAGAATTCAGTCAGGGCTCATACTTCCATAACCACACATTCTGTGAAATGTCTGTGTATACATGAAAAATAAGAATACAAAATTGAGTTTGATCAAAGAATAAAGATTTCTTTAATCAACACTGACACATCATTAAGACAACATAAATTAGTAGGAGCAAATATTTGGAAAATAACTAAAATGAAAAAGCAAATAAACATTTTATCCAGTAACAATGACTCATAGCAGAATTTTAGATGGCAGCAGTATCAGGCAAGTATCAAGATTAGTAACTTACTGTCTTTTGGAATACAGACCTTGGGGATTGTAAACCAACTGTCCCTCCTATTTACTATTAAACTAATGGAACATTCACAGAATAGAGTCTTCCTTTCCCTGAGCTTTCTTCTATTTTGCACTTAGGCAGAAACTGTTGGGATGTGGCAATGAAGGTCAGTTTGCTTGCAGCTTCTGCTTTCTCAGCGTATTCATCTGCAGGTTTCTCAAGGGTGCAAATGTCAGACTCCATCCTAGCCCTTTTCTCTTTCATGTCATCCAGCTCATCTGTGAGGGCCTTTCTCCTCCGGTCAACAGCTTGCTGCTCTCTTTCTCATCTCTTCATCCAGGTAGCTATGGCACCTGACTCCTGCTGCCAAGAGCAGCAGCTCTTTGGTGATCTCTAGCTCTGTTATGCCCCAAACAGACCTGACATGGTCAACAATGAACATCTGAGCTCCAGGGGAGTTCTGTCTGATTCTCCAGTCAATTTGTGTTGACTGAAAATTCTCTTTCAACACTAGCCTGTCCATGAGATGGTTCAAGTGGAATCGTCATCACATCCTGCATTTGTATTATGGTTTTATCCCACTGTCTCATACTGCAGGGGTGCCAGCTTGTTCTGTTTTAAGGTCAATTCCCCAAATTTAGCCCAAAGAGCAACTGAGTCACAAAACTCCCTAAACTCTCTGAAGATATCATCAAACTTTGCCCCATCTGCATGTTTAGCTTCAACAAGCATGTGCAACATTAAAGTCTCATTTAAGACACAAATATTTCCTTAGACTCTGCCGTGCCCCTTGGTTCTATGCACAGCATGCTTCTAAATAATATTAGGTGATGCACTACAGTCTTTTTCAGCACTGTCTCGTCTCAAGTAGTGTGATCATCTTACAGTCAATCTCTGTAATGTTTTTAAAAGACCTGAGCTGGTTCAGGGTGGCTTCTGGTAAAAACCCAAAATCAATCTGAGAACGGTCCTTGTGCAGACAACTGTCCTGAAAGAGACATGGAGGAGCCTCAATGTAGACGTAGCCTCTTACAGGCGCTTTTCCTTTGAAAATCGTCCATGAGCCCTGTAGACAGATAAAATGAGTTTATGTTTTCAGTTTGATCACGCTTAATTTGCAAATTCAAATGTCATGTATTGGGTCATGTCATGTACTGACTATTACACATATATTTCAATTAAACAAACCCAGTGGCTGAATACAATCCATTCATAACATAGATGATACAAACTACAGTGGTATACAGTGATTATATTTTGTAAATTAAATAAATGTCATTAAAAAGTAAAAGTCTTTTGTCAGATGCTATCAATTTGCCCCTGACTGCTTATGACACCTGTTATGACAGCTTTATGATGTTTTATTAAACTACCACGACATTCACTCTGGACTAACAGGTATAATAGAATGGAAAACAAGGGAAAACTAGTCACACTTTCTAGATGTATCTGATAGAATGCAATGTATAAAATAAAACATCAGCAGTTACACCATCAATATGTTTATCCTTACCTTTAATTAATTTATACATGTCCACAGAGAGGAAGGTCAGTCAGGGTTGATCTGCTTGATACATGCTGAGGAAGGCAGTGATTTCTCTTGCAATGTTGTTGTTGTCTCACAGTGAAAAGGGAATCAGCGCTCCCTCAAAATGACTCCACATTTGGACAGGGTAGTTTACCTTTTCCTACAGTCTGGAAACCATGTTTGACATACAGCCAGAGCAGAAATCCTCTCTTTGACACGCTGGCATTCTCAATCCACTGGTACTGGCAAAACTGAAGCATTGACATGTTGCCAGTTGTTGTCATGAAATCTTCATGAGGGGCAGGGCAATCACCGAACAGTCAGTGCAAGCTAGAGTGTTCAACTTCCCGATAGATTTACATCCATCTCTAAACGCACTGTGCACTATTTGCAATCTACACAAACCGACTGTTAGCAACTTCCCTACATCCTTCTGCAAGTGTCTCTGGAGTATTTAGAACACTGCAATTCACATTCAGCTCATCCATTCAGATTTGTACAAGGTTCATGATTGTGATCTCTGACAGCAGGTCTGTCATTTTCTCAACAATATCCAGAGCTGATGAATGGCCCATAAACTCTGAGCAGAGTCGACCCATAGCCTCACATTTATGTCTGTCTGGTCAGTCTCTAAATAGCTGTTTGGGCGTTTATAAGATAACATGACATACACTCTTTGCTTCAATACCTTTTGACATAAAGTAAGAAGCCTGCCTTAATGTACATATATATGAGCACTCACATGCAAATCTGACCGCGAATTAGCCAACGTAGGTGCCTGAAGTGCCTCTGGAGCTTAAAGGATGACTTCGGTATTTTTCAACCTGGGCCCTATTTCCCCATGTGTATGTGTGTGTATGATTGATAGGTACAAACTCGTTTTAAAATTGGTTCAGTATTGAGGGAAGCGGATGCAGCCGGCAGCGCGAAACGAGTTATAACAGTAGATATGAGGGCAAATACGTCCCGTAAAAGTTGGTGCATTAAAAGTGCTTTTTTTCACCACAGTCTGGCTCAGATTGCCAGTGTAATCTCTGGGATTGGATGTCTTCTCTTCTTGGGCTGGCAGTAGTCATCTTGGGAGAAGTGTGCACTGCGGACCCGATGGTCTGCAAGGTGCAGTGTCTGGACAGGAGTGTTAGCATCCAATTGTAGCACAATTAGCCACAGCTTCAGCATCTCGCTGTCCAACAAAGGCAGCCTATGAAAGCTGCACGGGGTGTTGCACGACATCCTGTTCTTGCAATTTGGCTAAACACAAACACAAACCATTGTTTTCAACTAGTTGCAGTAAAACTCTCAACTGAACTCTGGGACAACTAACTCCGCTCTGACCAGCTCTCAGCATGGCTCCTCTGTTTTCTTCTGGCAACAAACAAAGATCCCGCGAGATGTCGTCACACACAGCAAGCAGTAAGTGAAGCATGCTGTTGAGAGAGATTACACTGGCGATCTGATCTGGTCTGTGGTGAAAAAAAGCACTTTTAATGCACAAACTTTTACGGGACATATTTGCCCTCATATCTACTGTTATAACTCGTTTCGCAGCTGCCGGCTGCATCCGCCTCCCTCAATACTGAACCAATTTTAAAACGAGTTGTACCTATCAATCATACACACACATACACATGGGGAAATAGGGCCCAGGTTGAAAAATACCGAAGTTATTCTTTAAGGGTTCATGTTTGGACACAAAATTCCAAATTGACGCTTGTTTGATGGCAGACAAAAGAGAAGCAGCAGATGTCCTCACACTGGTGCCAGGGTTGAAAAGGCCAGCGATGGGGCTGAGACCTGATCTCCGTGCAGCAGCAGCCTGTTGATAGCAGGGCTAGCTAGCAGCATTATATGAATGCTGCTCGAACATAAAATTTTCTCAAAACGTTTCCAGGCCTGAAAATAGCGATTTTCAAATTTCATTATTTTTATAGGTTTTTCATGGCCGTGCGAACTCTGTATTACACACAAACTATGTATTCATCAATTGTGAAAATGGCATACTGTGATCAAATAAGTCAGCATGTATCCATGTGGTGATAGGAGGTGGTAAAGTGTCAAAAAGTCAGTAAAGACAAAATGTTCGAGTCAAGAGTGAGCCAAAAGCAGCCGTCTAAATCAAAGAGAGGGAGACAACCAAGATAAGACCGCTAGGGATCAGCTTGTCAATGTGGCTTAGATATCACCAAAGGAACACTTCTCATCTACTCATAGAGTCAGTTTTACTTTGTACAGGCAACAAATTTTACTTTACACTGATTAAGCATTGTGACACAAAACCATCCTACCCCAAACAATATTTTGTTCAGGATGTGCAGCAGTACACACCCCCTAATCACAGTCTTAAAAATGTATGACCACAGAATTATTGATTGACTGGTTTCAAATTAAAAACTAAATTTATAATGGTCAAGATTAAATGGGAAAATTACATAATGTGAGTATTTCACCTAGAAAAAGTAACTGTAGGGATACAAACTTGCCAATATATGAAACATATTTTTATTAATTGAACAAAGGCCTGAGTGTGGGAGACATGAACACAAATACATCTTTGGAACACCTTTAACGGCATTACAGTGGAATCACGTGCTGAATAAAGGTAGCATAGATGCATAGAAGTTGATGATAATGTGCCTAACCTTATTACTACTAGCTTGCAAAGAATAGTGGAACAGTTATTTGGGCATCCAGAATTCTGGAGGTCATTTTCATTTTTCTCACAGACAACTAAAATAGCTGACAGCTGGAGCATCTCTAAGGTTTGAATGTACATTACATTCTCCTGGTTAAATGATCAGCACAAACAGTGAGAAACAATGTTGAAAACAAATTTGTGCTATTATAAAAAGTAAACAGCACAAGACTATGCATAAAGTTAAGACTCCCACTGGGCATTGCCCTATGAAACAACTCCTCCAACAATCTTACAAGTCTGTTGCTCACACTGTTTATGGTATTCTCAAGCAAAACATTAGACTTATGCTTCATAAAACTCGATACATAAAACAGTTTAAACAAGTTCACTTTGATTTCAGATCCATTCTGGATTAATTCAGTAAACAAGCTCTGGTTTTCTGTTCTCAGTGGAGCATTTTCAATTTGCTACAACACTGACTCACACCTCAGCCCAGAATGATCTCTACAGCTGCAACCTCTGAGGCTATATGAATATATAAACTTTTCTTAATGTCTTGTTTGAATCCTGTCATTCTGTTACATTAAAGCAATATGAATATTAAATATAATTTAATGATGTAATACAATTTTTAAAAGGGAAAAAGAAGATATATGCAAATATGTAATTAAAAGATGCCATACGATGGTGATGCCTCTTTTACTGTGTAATTATTAACAAATAGAGACAATGGTGAGGGCACTTGAACAAAAGAGAGCAAGTCCATCCCCATTGTCATAATCTTGTACTGTACCTGACAGGGTTGCTGGTAAGGGACACTCGCAGTGAGTCTAGACAGGCAAACAGACGTTCGTCCATCACCCCTGACTTTAGCTCTCCCAGGAATTCCTGGGGAGATATCTGATGGCTGCTTCGCAAGCTACCCTGGAAAAAAAGAGAAAAGGAAGAAATCCCTTTAGTGTAACAAAGTGTAGCAATGGAAAAAAAAGTGATCAAAAGAACATGAGGCCAAAAACTCTTAATAGTCAGTACACTGGCAGAAACACCCCATGTGAACCATTTTTAATAGTCAGTTGCAAAAGCACAAATGTACAAAAGTGTTCAAGGATTCTTTTCCACTAGTGTGCAAATTACTAACCAGCAAACATAATCAAGTCTAGCATGCTTCAACAAATTCCATAATAGCAATTCCGGTCAGATGAGTGTGTATATGTTTTTCTCCATATTTTTTCTCCTCATCGGTGATGAAACATTCACATTTTAATTAAATGGCTGTATGGCACTCAGAGAACACATACCTTTACCAGCACTATGCAATGCTTGCAAAGGACCAGAAAAAAGTAACCTTCATCAAGAATATCTCTAAAGTTTATTATCCCAAAAAAATTGCCCACAGCTCAGTAATGTTGGTCAGTCGCATTTCCCTTTTCAGTCTGTTATTAATCTAATTAAAACCAGTTTGAATGAGCTGGATATGAGAATCAGCATGTGTGCAAGTAAATTTGAAATATTGCTTTGAGCTGTGGTATCAGTTTTGACATTTGATATGACTGAATGACTAAGTGAAAAATAAAGTCTCTACTATCAATTTAGTGGAAAAACTTGTTATATGAAAATTAGACCAATGATATATATCTATATAGAATAAACAAACACTGTTAATGCCAACTGTATGTTTCTCTAAATTTGGAAAAGCATGGACTTGACTAAATGATGCACACATGTATGTGTATCTCACTACGTAGTTTAAAAAATGTCATACAGCCATACTTTTATTTCCACTATCTGTTTATACTTATATGTGTCAAATCCATTCTTAATTAACATAGAAAAGTTCAACAGTTTGTTTAATTATTTGTTTACAGTCCCAGTATAAAACTCTCAGCAGTGATACTTTAAATTAGGCTAACATTTGAAGTAAGAATGACAACTTGTTTTTTGACCACCTCATTTTTCCACGCTTTGGGATCAAAGCCAGCAACCTAAAATCCTTAAGCAAGCCCTGGGTTATGGCTAAACCCAAATGCTTATTGCTCAGTTCTCTATAACATGACAGTAAGTCAAGTCTCTTAATTAGTTTTCAAACCTTCAAATATTTCACACCAAAATGACACATTTCCCAAATAGCACTTTTCCAAAGGGGCACAGAATCTCAAATCTTTTCATGTTGGTTCAAAATTTAGTCATCAGCACAGAAATCACAGCAATTAACTAGACAGCCATCATCTCTCACCCTGCAATGCTCTACAATTTTTGATCACAAGAAAAGAAACCATCTCAAGTGTCAAATATAAAGTAGATTTGAATTGTTTTATTATTTATCTGTTTATGCATGACTTAAGGGTCACCCTGTTTCCCCCTTGCCATGGCCTTAATCCCCACGTAGCTTTTAGAAAGAGCCTTTGCCAGTGTAAAACTTTCTAATTAAATGTACCTGATCATAGACTTGGAAAAGCAGTGACTGTTTCCTCCCTGTCTAATTGCAATCGACATGCATCTCGCCAATTAGTGAATATGCATGTAGCTTTTTTGTTCTCCTGGAAGACAGCAGCAAGACACTTAAATGGATGTTGAGAGAAAGCTACACTTATTCGGTTTATCAAGACAGCTGTTCTAATGCCAAAACTTCACACATCGTTGGGTACATTTTGATTCATCAAAGGCCTCAGAAATCAGCCTGTATCACTACTGACTGGAATAAATAATCCCTCACCCTTGCAGGCTGCCAAAACAATGGAACTATGCCCAGCCTGTCTCTCCCCTGACACCTCAAGCCCCAATGTACAATATTATCCTCAATATATTATAAAAAATAAAATTAGATGTCAAAATCTCACTCAGAAAACCCATTTTTATCTTCAGTCATCAAAGAACATGTGTTAAAATTATCATAAGCACCTCTGTAGCCTTAGAAAAGGAAAGTGATCACCCGTATCGGCAGAATCAAATCTACATGCATATTGAATAAGAGCCAGGACAGTAAAAACATTATGGCTTTAGCTGCAAGTCTCCTTTGATTGCAAGTTTATTTGGGATGTAGTCTCGAACAGCCAGAACATCAGCACTGGAGAACGGTCTGGCTCTGCACTTTAACATTCTGCTACAGCGGAAGAAAGTGTTTTTTGTATTTCTTTAAAGCAATCACTGTCACCTTGGGTGGCACACAGCCTAGGATACAGCAATGGTGCCCCTGCAAAATAATGTCGGGGGAATTTGTTTTGGTGGAACATTTCTCATGGGGAGGTGAGCCCTGGCATAAAAATGGCTCAATCCCTTCAAAAGAAAAGCTAACAGCTGCTAGCTTGTTAATTAGCTCAGCCATTCCATAGCGACCAAGTCAGGGTTAGGGTTGCCATTTTCAGCGTGTAGGTTGCTAGCTCTGAGATTGTTGTTGATTCCTGTAGCGACAGGGATTTTGAAACCTGTACCACACAGATAGCGGAAGGATAGGAGAACACAGCATGAAACGGGCAGCCAATGGCAGGCATATACACAGTTTACATCCGGTGAGTCAGACTATTTGGTATGTGCTCCACCCTGTACTGGACTTCATCATAGGTTTACCCCAACGACAGTCTGCCTCAGTTTTCCAGTAATTCCATATTTTGTTGAAGTAATTCCACATTTTGCTGAGAGTTTGACCTCCCAGTCATGTCCCAGTCAGGGATGTAACAATATTTCTCAACAAAAAATGTGTACAGTGTTTCCCATACATAGACCATTCTGTGGCGCACCGCCACAGAATGGAGACCAACCGCCACAGACTGATTCTGTCTTTTTTTTCCCCCTCTACAGTCTATGCTCTCAACGTAATATCGTTCCGTTCATTCATCTCCGCATAGCGCTCTTTCTCTGTCATTCTCGGACACACACGGACACACACAGACACAGATACACGCACACACACACACAGACAATCGCGCATATGCCAGCGGTGCGCGGGGAAAATCAACCAGCGCATCACTGGTGCATGCACACACACTCATCTGATTGGCACACTCCTCCTCTGCACGCACTGATCACAGGAAAACCCGCCGCAGTGGATTATTTTGGCACTGGCACAGAGCAGGTCGGCGATGGTCTGGAGTTTACGAAAGGTTAGATATACTTTGTTTAAATACGCCTGCTCTAAATTATTGTTAACTAAGAAAAGGTAATGATATGAAATGAAATCAGCATAGACAGTGTTGGTAACACAGATTACGTAAAATGAGATGCGGTTATATTTGAGATAGACTACTATGCCCACAGTCAAATCAAAAAGAATAGACCACTTTTTTAAAGTTGTTATTATTAATATTATTATTGTTGTTATCAGTACTTTTTCTGAATGTTTGCTGCCTTAATCCAGATGAGATGAGCATCGAAAGATTTTTTTCACGGCAAAAACGGCCTCGTCAAGAGGACAAGGAGCAGCATGAGGAGGTATCAGTCTGAAACAAAGTTGAACAGTCAAATGGCTGTGGCTAGTAAACATTGTTTATTTATTTCAAATGTTTTATAGGCATCAAACAGTGCTGCTCAGGGAGAAATAAGAGGAAGACAGCAGACAAAATGCTCCTGTAAGACAGGCAGCTGCTGAAACAACAGGTGAGGTGGAAACAGATAAGTGTAAACTTTAAATAAAAAAAAACAAAAACAAGAGTGGGTAAAGTATTTTAATTCTGATTTGTCTGTGGCTGCTTGCTGTTTTGTTATAGTTTTTTTGGTCTTGTACTGTAGGCTACTGTTCTGTTCTCCATTTGTAAGTGTCTGTTTGGGACCCCCTTGAAAACGAGATGGTACATCCCAAGGGGTTTATCCTGAGATTAAAAATATATATTCTACAGTAACAAAACAACTTCAGCTGGAGGCTCCAGCTGAAGTTGTTTTGTGCAAATCATTCCTGTCACAGAATCTAAAGACTGAAACTAGTTGGGGTGAGGAATGAAACCAGGCAGGGTTCTGGTAAAAAATGTTTTTAGTTGTCTTCTCTTAAAGAACTTACTTTTAAAGAAGTAAGATTGAGCTGAATAATTCCAAATGCTGTAGCTTTATAGTGGTCTCAGCAGGTGACTCTGAAGAACAATAGATACAGGTTTTTTCATATGGCAGCTTCAAAAAGTGTTGAACGCCGCCCGCTGCATACACTCTGCATACACCCGATGACTGACTCCACCGACCGCCACGACACTGTGACACTCGATTCCCCCACCGGTGTCAGTGGAGCACCACAAACTGCTACCTGGTCTGTGGGAAACACTGGTGTAGCAATATATACTGTGATGTTCCATGGTAAATTATTATATTTTAATGTTTTTATTTTATTTTATAAAAGGACTGCATTGTTTTGCAATTGTACATACATTATTCAAGCATAAATTTCCAAAGACTCATGCTAATATTTTTCAAATGCTCAGGTCATGGTTGGCTGCTGTTAATTTATTTAATTAAAGAAGGAAAGCAGAAACACTAAAAAAAAAAAAATCATTTTGAAAGAACAAAAAATGCTGTGCACATTAGATTTATTATTTAACAAGAGTACACTCAGCAGAGCGCAGATCTCCACCAGGCAAGCTGAAAAAATAACTGGATATGAGCCCTTTGTCACCAACATTTTGATTAGTAATTGTAATTTAATTACATATATTTTCTCAGTAACTGTAATGGATTTCAAATACATTTATTTTGTAATATACTAGCATGTAACTAGTTACATGTAGGCAGTTATTCTCCAGCACTGATTGTGCGAAATCTTGTCATAATTAGTGTATGAATTCTTGAGGTAATGGCCAAAAACACGTTTTTTGAGGTCACAGTGACCTTGACCTTCCACAACCAAAATCTAAGCAGTTCATTCTGAATCCAAATGGACATTTACACCAAATTTGAAGAAATTCTTTCAAAGAGTAGGACATACATAATAAAGGACATTTTTTTCAAGTCATAATTTTTCTTTGTTCTCATGATAAATGTCGTATTGTGAACTTTATATTGTGGTATTATTGTACCATGACTTTTTGGTTACATCCCTAAGCATTGTTGTGATGCCATAACTTCAAATGAAGTTATGGAGGCCTGGATTTCTCAAAGGCTAGCAAAGTCCTCACCAGGGATTTCAGCAACATCTATCCCAAGTGAGCCAAATCGATCAAAACGCTGTACAGCATGAAGTCACACACCACCAACTATGTCACTGATTTTAGTGAAACTAAATCATATTTTATGGAGAAAACATTTTCTAGTTTTCCCTCTGATGATTCCTCAAGTCTGTGATTTACGGTTTCCTGATGGACAGAAGGCTTTACTTGTCAGCATCAATGTCGTGCCAAAACTGGAGCAAGGCTAACAGGCACCATAACCGGGCTCAGCCTCTAATAATATGAAAATCATGACACAGGCAAAGAGACAGAAAAGAATGTTGATGGATGAATCTAAGAAGAGAAAAGGAGGGAGTGACTCAGCAAGAGGCTGCTGGACAAGAGTAGATGTTGACTTTTAGTCACTGGCAAGTATTTTGGAAACTAAAAGTTAAAAGACAGACACTGAGCTGTGCTTCTTGCCATTGAACCTGTACGTAATATTAGCTGGCTTGCTATGCCTTGTGTTGTTGCACTGACTTGATGTTTGGCTGCGTTTGCAAAGTTGTCAACTTGCTAGTTTTTTGTTACAACTAATGTATCGTGACAAATGCCTGTGTACAGCTGTCCATATTTATGACAGTGGTGCATAATTGAATTGCACTCTGAAAATAGGGGTGCCAAATGGTTAAAAATACCAATTCATGCAAAATGTTGCTTTAAGCTCAATAAACGCAGATAATAATTTGACCGAAATTTCTACCATTTGTCCAGGACATAGAAATCTTCTTGGGCAAGTGGACCAGCACCAATTTTTCAACAGAAACACCACAAGACATACCAATGCTGTCACCTCCCAATCAGATGGTAGTCCTACAGTATGAGTTTAGCACTCTTCAGTGACAACACCACCAGCCTTCAGTGTTGCTATCATCATGGCTAAAATGATTGCAACTCTCTCTGCGCTTAGGCCGACTCTTGCTTTGAATGTCTCTTGCTCTGTCGAAAGTGACTGGAACAGCAGCTGCAATTTTGCCAATTCCACCCACTCCCTGGCAGCACACCAGCCCATCAAGGATACAGTAAGTGTCTGCCTCCCTCCTTTTCCCTCTTCTGGCCCAGTGGTCAAACCCCTCTCCCATCCTGAAGAGACATGATGATGACCATCCTGTTTGTTTCTTGGGATCTCTAAGCCCTTCAGCAGTAAAAAGAACCATGGGTGCTGCTCATGGCAGCAATAGGCAAATCTGGCAGGTCCTTTCTCACTAAAGGCATTAGTGACAGCCTGTTAGCCCACTGCTGGCAACAGACTGGCTGTGGACCCACCTGCAACCCCAGCCACACAGAGCAGCCAAGGGAGTGCGCCTGTGACCCTTCTGTCTCCTCCAATAGAAGACATTTTCAACTTGATTATGATTTATACCATGGTCTGGCTGAATACTCTTTCCTGATTGGCTGCCAGGTGTGCATTAAAACTGTTTTACGTACACGTAGTTTCGCTTAAGTTCAATCAACGAAAGAACACAGCTGTAAAAGCTTACTCGTTATCAACTGCAGCAAGCCAGCTGAATTAGCAACTTGATACTAAAGAACTGGGGAGGAAAACACACCAATGGCTGTTTTAAAAATTCTTTCAATCTATTTTGAGAATACAACAATTTCAAAGAATGGGATGAAGTAGAGGAGGGAGAAGAAGAAACACACAAGGAACTGACACGAGAGCTCAAAATGATGGAGGAAGACGAGGATGAAATTAACACAAAACAGGCAACAAAATGGGCAGTTAATACACTGAAAGACTTTTAAAACAAAAGCACACAGATTTGCAAACATACTCTGTGGTCATGCTTAACGATGCCTTACGTGAATTCTATGCCTCGGTTCACTCCACTAAGGATGGCAGTGAGTACAGTGATATGGTGTTCAAGTCAAGCAATGCTGTCTTCGAAGTCATATTGAAACACTGCAGGAAAAGCGGGCGTCAGTTCCTTGTGCCATTTTTCAGTTTTGCTTTTTTTTCCTTTTCCTCTCCATTTCTCTCTGGAGCGGAGCAAAGCTGGAGCAAAAATTTACCTCTCTGGCCAACTTCCTGTTGGGTTTAGGCGACTGGTTCAAGAGACTTTTTTGCGCATCTGGGCATGATACATGTGTACTGATTTTCAGGCATATCGGTGAAACGTGCCACGTGGGCTGCTGATTAGAGAGCGTGGCCGAATGTCTTGGCACCAAAAAACATATCACACGTCAATTTCTACCACAATTGACATATGTGCCAAATTTGGCGCATTTTCATTATGTTTAAGCCATCTATGATTATATTTATTAGGTCAAATGTTAATATATTATGTACTATATGTCTGACCTGCACAATGCCCATGCATTATTCCATGAATAGTTCCAAAACTACAATCCATGATTTTACCCACAGGCCATTTTGGGCACTCTTATAGTATCTAAATGGACAAAGGGAGTGTGCCTTTTTTAATTGGCTGTTCTGTCTGAACTGCAGAGCCACCGCAGTTTAGAAGTGACATGTAGCTAGTGCTAGTAGCCCTATGCCGGTAAGCTGCAAGATGTTTTCAAAAGCACCAAATAACTTGCGTTTAATATAATGTCGCAGGGAGCGATGTATTAAGTGCAAGTGGAATATATTCGACTTGAGCAAAAACATGTATCACAGGGCTTTGCAGTCTGTGGAAAGAACTGGGTGAACAGAGCCAGCGCTCGCCATCACTGACAGATAGCTGCTGAGCTCTGGGGAGAGCATGTTATATGTCCAATATATATAAAAAATGACATCTAAACAATTTGTCAGTTGTATTCATAATTATATAGGCTATGGAATAAACCTGATCAATCTGATCTCCCATACAATGAATTATAAGCCAGTGTTATGCATTACAAAAAAAAAAACTCTTCAAAAGGGTAAAACAAAAACCTTTCACAACTTCAAGAGTGGTGTGGTCACCAGAAACCCACTCTTGCTGTTCAATTTTAACTTCATACAAGTATGAATCTCCACACATCACTGTCCTCTCATCACGTCCAACTGCAACCCTGTGGGAGAAAAGCTGTCTATTCATTCACCCACAGTGATTTCCACTTCTATCTCGATAACTGTGCCTGCAACAATTATGGTAATGGAGCAGCTTCCCCCCTCCATCACTCCCCCATCTCAGCCGCCCGTTCCATTTGGGGCTCTCCTCTCTTCACAACGGGACAGGGATGGGGAGCATTGCTGCAATGCCTCGATCTCTGTCTCACTGCACAGTCACTCTCAGAGCACTTACTCTGCACAGTCAAAAGTTCTGAGGCCTCCCCTCCCCTCTGCTAGATCAGACTGTGGGGAGAGGATACAGAGATAGCGACCAACAATGATAACAACTGACACTACACCCAAACCCTGACAAGTTTTGTCTCACTGCCATGGCAAAAATCAACATTAACTAAATATTATGCTGGACCTGCAGTTGACAGAACACCACCACTCTCATAAGAGTTCAACAACATGACCTCATCCAAACTATGCTGTAACAAATCAGGGTCCAATAAAATAGCCTTAACTGGTGAGCTTCAGTCAGTTGTGAGTTCATGTTATTTGCACATGAAATGTTTAAATCAAGACCATGTAAAATATTTATGTCACCATACAGAGACTTTTTCTGGGAAAAGCAACAACAAATATGACCAGACCATGGATGTTAACTACCATGAAAACAGTCAACTTTTAAAATGGTAAATTTTGCTAAAAGGCACAAAACTTGCAAATGTTATATGTTTGATTAAGATTTCAATAAACAAATTTAAAAAGACCTGAATAAAATTAAAGGCATTAAGGGCAGGTACATTATTTTTGTTTTTTGAGGTTTTTATATCATTCTCCAGTAGTATTCATTATGCAATCACCAGAGTAACCACTAACTGCTAGGGCTGTCACTTTTTCAAAAAATCAAGATCGGACGCCAGCAGAAACCAGCAGACCACAATTTATCCTTGATCAATGTTGGGACAGTGAGCCTCAGTCTCATGTTTTCTAATACACGCTGATTAAAAGGTCTCTGATCCCTACAAGCAGTTCATCCTGAGAAAGTCAGGAGTGTAGTGAGCTCCACAGTATGGCTAGTTCACATGAAATTATGTCCAAAAAAGAAAATCTGGAAGACAACCTCTTGTTTGGCAAAATTAGACTGCTGAAGCCTCGTATCAGGTTTGGCTAAACTTTAGAATGCATTTTTGCAAAGGTAGAGGATGGTAGGTTGTGATCTTTATCTAATCAACTGGAATTTTTTTAGGAAAGGATCTCCTCACAGACAGTATGCACAGGATAAGAGGTATAGCGACTATAATTATTTTATTGCCCTCAGTCTTAGGACAAAGGAGGAATTTCTAAAAATTCTTTCGAGGGGTTTTAAGAGGTAACACTAAGTAAAACAACAGTTCCTACATAGGAGGGACACTGCAGAAAAATCAACAGTGAGGTCTCGAAGAAGTAAAATTGGGTATTTCGAAACAACTACTGCTACACAACACACTGGCAAAGGTCACCAATTATTTTATGTTAAACAATACACAACCATTGTTCTTCTACAAGGCTCTCCACCAAAACTGCAACCCAAAAGAGTCGTAGTGTTGTTGAGACGGGTGTGTGAGGAAACTGGTTTCTCTCATTTTATATCTTGGCTTTTTAGACTATGTATTGTATTTATTAATTATTTTACTGTAACCCATTGTCCAGTAACATTTCCATTAAATGCAGCACTTCCGAACAACAGTATTACACATGTAATTAGAACACACAGGGTTGACTTTTATTGAACACACATGAAGCTAAAAAAAATTCCAATCAGCAAGGTGTTGTGGTACTTTGGCCCCAGTCTTGAAGGGCTGCTATAAGTTTTCCAAGCCACCAGATGTCATTGTGCTGCATTTGAAGACCAAAAGCTTTGCTTTTCTTTTTAGTATAAATACAAAAAAAAGCCCTCATCACTGCAATACAGCATAACCTTGAGTGTATTATTGCTTAAGGACCAGGTATTGGTCTGAGAAGGCAAATTATTAGATGAGAGTCTGGCCAGCCTCATAAAATAATAGTCATAATTTGACCATACCATGGTCTTGAGAGTGATTTAAGAATGGAAAACGGAATTAATTCCAGCCTGCTGAGTATCATACATCAACTGTCAGCTGTCATATTAACTCAGTAATTACAGACAAGAAAAATACTGTATGTCAACATGCTCATTTTCATAACCTCCCTCTCTAAACATGCAATTGGCCACGTCTTATGTAAATGTAGCATTTAATAAAACTGGTGTATTGAAGGATTTTAATTTGTTGCATTTTGGCCAGTGGCCACACTATTTTATCATGCAGGTAAACAAATGCAGGCATATAAACAAGCTGGTCCCCATGGTAACTCGAGATGGACAGCCTAAGGCAACGTTGGAAAGCTGTCTGGTTATAGCAAATATAATAAATACAACACTTCTTTGCAAGACAGTGTGCCAACTTGTTAACCAGTAAACCTTTAAAAAACAAACATGTAAAAGAAAATCTGAGCTGTCGGCAGTGCAACATCTGACAACTCGAGCATTGGTTAATGTCTGTCTATTTGTTACAACAGCGGTTGATTTAAGTTAGAAGGTGCCCTCAGGTAAAGGTTATTCTCAAGCTTCTGTTAATATGAAATCAACAAATAAAAAACACCTCAGGTAGACTGTGTTTCATTATTATTCAAACTAAGTATCAGGGACTGAACTCACATTAACTTTGAACACGCTCTGGGGTAGATATTTAATGGAGTATCACCTTCAAATTGTGGTCTTTCAATAGGATTCTATTCTTAAGGATAAGAGAAATCAATGTAAAGCATGGCCTTTTTTGGTCTGGGAGAGAGAGACTGATAGACTGATCCATAGTTTCCATTTCTTTGGAGATTTAATCGTTTTCCTCTGTACACTGACAGTTTTATCACCCTCTATCAAGATCTGTCTGTGCTTTGAGAGGAAGCAAAGGAAAAGCTTAGGGCTCACTGCTTAAACTTTGAAGGAGGGCCAATCAACCATGATGGAAAACTCACATACACAAAATTGAATCAATTATCTTCCAGCACTCAAAAATGTTAGTCAGAATGAATGCCAGACTTCACCCATTTGTGCTTGATGCCCTGTTACTGAAAAGCATACAGTATGTTGTGATGCACTACAACCCAGAAGGAACAGAAGTTATTAATGTTGAAAATATTTTTTGATCATCTTTTGGGACAGATTGAGCAAACCAGAGAGAGATCAGGAGCAAGAGTGAAGAAAATGGAGAGAAAGAAAGGGACGCAATCTCAGCAGTATTTAAGTATTTTTACAAATGTGTCCCAGTGCAGGGGTAATTACATCTCCACATGACAGAGATAGCAAGACAAATGAGATTGCAATGGCTTGTAATCTAACATACCCTGTTTTTGGTACTAAATAATCAAATTTAATAATCAAACTCAATTCCCCCCCAAGTCTTTTTCAGACCAGGTCACATGTGGGATATAATTTTTCATTGAAAATGCGTAGATTAATATAATATGTGCCCCAAGTACACACAAAATTAAAAGGTCTCAAAAATAAATGATTAAATAAAATGAGGTAACATTAAGTAAAAATAATAATCGTTCATTCAAAAACTTACAGTTTTAGAGGCAGTAAATATATACTGAATGACCATTTCTCTCTTTGTGTTGAGGTCCTTGTCTCTCAGAGGGGTCTTTTTTTCCTCACTTAAGTTCATGTCCTCCTGAAAAGAAAAAAGAAACAAATAGAGGATGATTCTTACTGAAATTTATATCTGCAATATTCTTGTTTTTAGATTTTAGCAACACCTCTGGCACATTTTCTTCACACACAGCATATTAATTATGAAATACTTTTGCAGAATTAAGTTTGGGCCAAAGTGTTTAACATTTTTATTTTATTTTATTTATTTATTTCATAACCTTTTTAGATAGTATTTAGTTATTCAATTGCCATATTGGTCTAGTCATTGGGGATCATATTATATTAGCAAATTAGACATTATTCTATTCACAACAGCAGCACATACCATCATCTTTTCAAACAGAGCGAGGATTTCTTTTTCCGTGGTGATCTTTGATGACAGCTCCTCAAACTGATGTGAGGTGGATGATGAGGAAATGGACCAATCATTGCTATTGTGTTTAGAGTGTGATAAGGGTGGCCGCTCCTTTTTACTACCAGGAATCCGAATACTGGCGAATCTGTCCAGCTGTAAGACAACAGAGAAAATACAATTAAAATAGGGAAAAGTACACAATATTTTTTAATAAGATACATGAAAGACCTGTTAAATGCAGAGCATATTTAAATGGTTAATAGCCAAAAGACAAAACAATTAGCCTATTAATGAGTTAGAATAATTATGCTATCAGTGTGAACTGTTTGAACAAACCACATACACAGAACATCTGTTAAACATATGTTGAGCAAAGCACCATCTAGATAACATGTAGAGTCAACAAAGACATTAGTGAGAAAAGCAGTCTGTGCTCTGTGATGTGAATGAATACAAAGTGTGGTAATGAAGACCAATTTCATTGCCACTTAAAAAAGGCAGATTAGAGGACTTTTAGTAAGAAGATGTTAGATGTGGCAGAGATTGACAACCAAGAGAAGAAAAAGCACATCAATATCTCAAATCTTACCACATCATCTGTGATGTTTCTAAAGGGTAAGTGCTACAGGTGGAGAACAGAAAAAACAAATCAGGATACATAAAGCGACTGCATCAAACATTAGAAAAAAAGACCTTCCCTACAGCAACCAAGAGCAAACTACTGTGATAGCATTTATGAAAACATGTAATTGATTGCTAAGACAGTAAAACGTTTTGGTTCTTCATATTCTACATTAGAGAATTCAAAAACTAAATGTGCGTTGTTCAATTCTTGAAAAAGAAAGATACAGTACAGTCTCAAAGGGTTGCAAAGCACTGAAATGTTGCTAGTATTCTGGGCTCTTCTCCATTACACTCATCTTGAAATTCAAAAAGAGACAGTTTCCAGCTTTAAGAGCGTTTCGGGGTGTTGAAGGGATAGTTTGGATTGTTTTGAAGTGGGGTTGTATGAGGTACTCCTCAATAGTCAGTGTATTAACTACAGTAGAAGCTAGCCACATGCTCCCGGTTTGGAGAAAGAGAGAGGAGCAATGTACTGCTGTGAGTCCACCTAAAAAAAAAAAAAAAAGAACATCAATACCAGTTTAAGTGTGCAGTATACTTAGATTTAGTCACCACTTTACTTTGCCATCAGACCACCTTTTCCAAAGGGAAACCAGTAATATAAATTATAAGCCAAATATCACTCTCTCCAAACCAACTTTAGTGAATCCATTTAAAACACAAATTCACACACAATAACACAAACTAACTAGCAGATCGAGGCAGCAGCAGATTAGCAACTCCCATGTTCTGCAAGATAAAGTTACTGGTTTCACCTGTGGAGAGCAATATTTGGCTTATATAACAACAATTTCCCATCAGATGGCAAAGAAAAGCGGTGAAAATATTCTGGATATAGTGTAGATTTAAAATGATAGATCTCTTTAGGTGGACTATTTTTAAGAGGCTAAAATACCCTTTGTTTGTGACACCATCCACAACAGTTCATTGCTTAGCCTCTGTGTTTGCGCCCTCCTCTGTTTCTCCTAACTGGGGGTGACCAGTATCTACTGAAGATAATACACTGACTATCAATCAGTAATTTATACAACCCTACATCAAATAATCCAAACTATCCCTTTAACATTTATATTTGATGAAAATTGAAGCAGAAAGCCAACACAACAAAAATGTAAAGCGCAAACGCAACAAAAAAAAGAATCACTGTCCTAATACTTCCTGACTGCACTGTGCTTCATCAGCTTTTCCCCAGTTTTCAAAGACAATTACAACCAAGCACGATGGGTGGGTGCCAAACCCACACATTGGGGCACTCAGTGATGCAGTTTAACAGATTATTAAGCCCCAAGTTTAAATTCTAAACCCAAGTGTCATGTTACTCGACATAAACGACACTAGTCATTTCAACAAATTCTGCTACCTAAAAAGTGCTTCTCTAACAAGCCCTGTCTGCATATTATGAAGGATCCACTTGTGCTGTAGAAGAGGAGATTGGCAGCTGGCCTGTTGTTATCTGTGCGTACCAGCTACCTCAGTGCCTGCCGAGCAAGTTTTGTCTGCTGCTTTTTCTGCTCTAGCAGAGTTTTTGTTTATTTTTTGTTTGTTTTTCTGAAGACTTCTTGGGAAGTTGCCATCTGTACTTCAAACAGGTGCAACTGAGTCAAAACTGCCAAAGGAGAAGTCCTAATAAGGAATAAGAAGTCAATACATGAACAGACAACATGAAACTTCAAAATGCTGTCATAATGAAATGCTGAATGAAAAACTGACATAGAAAGGTTAAGTCTCCCTCAAACATAACAGCAAACCGTACAGAACCTCAGAGAAATAAATCGATACCCACCAGTGTTTAATTAATATAAAATCGCCTGGAATAAAATATGTCAGCCTGTCAATGAATCATTCCCCTAATGAGTGCTCTGAGATTAACATTATACATTTTTGTTCAAAATGTGCTCAAAAAGAAACAAGCTGATGTGAGAGACTTTAATAAAATGACCCACCATATTATTTTGTCTCCTCTGATCAGCTCGACAATTGATCAAACTAATTGGACACAGCTGTCAAACTTTTACCCCTCATGCCCAGTGCCCACATTTTGACAAACTACGCCAGAGTATGCATAAGTCAACATTTGGAACAAAGCTAAGATGAACCCCAACAATTAGACATCAACTATTCAAATTATTTTAGTCATACTTGATGTTAAAAGGGGTCAAATACTAAGGCTGGGTATTGGCAAGAATCTGGCAATATGATTAATATCACAATACAGGGGTTAGGATTCAATATATTGTGATATATTGCGATACTGTAAGCAAGATCAGTGTTTCCCCAACCATTGCTTTTGGGGTACTTCATGATGTTGCTCTGCCCTGTCGATGTTAACTGTATTTATTGTACTGCTTTAATGTTGGTAAAGACTCTTTTCAGTAATTAGCCTGTGGAAATTGGCCTCACCAAGTGATAAGCTAACAGGCTAGCCCAGTTAGCTTGCCCTGTATTACTGTGAACACAGTCAACGTGGCAACTGCAACAGTTGTTTAGTATGCATACCGAGAGTTAAACCGAAACTGAATCATGATCTTAGAATTTACAGTCGTATTGAATCGTGGATTTGAAGAATCATGACACCCCTACCAACCAGTGGCTTCTTCTCCAAAACCCCCAAAAAGTTGGATATGCTAGCTACTGTTGTCTGAGTCAAACCACAAATAGCCAACACAACATTTAGTGAGCGCAAAATCGATGCAACACAATAGATAAACACTGGCTTCTGCCATCAGTTAATGCCATCTTATTTGCTGATCAGTCAACAAGATGAATATCAGTTGATACTAATGTTTAGCTGATCACCAATACAAGAAAAACTACAATGACGTATATACAGTAAATGAACCAACAAATTGTAATTCACAAAATTCAACTCATCATAACAGAAATTTATTTCACACTAGGACTGCAGCTAACTCAATTATCAATTCATCTGTTGATTATTTTCTCAATGAATTGATTAGTTTTTTGGTATATAAAATGTCAGATATGTCTTGTTTTGTCCACAGCACAAAGGTATTCAAAAATTACATTTGAGAAGCTAATATCAGAGATTGGATATACTTGATAATAAAAATGACTCAAAGCAATTAGTCAGTTATCAAAACGTTGTCAATTATTTACTAAACAATTAATCAATTACTCTTTGTAGATCTATTTCACACCTCTCTATTCTCACCTTCCCCTACTCATTCCACTTTTGCACACTTGTTTTAACATTAATTTGATTAGTACTGGAATGATCAATGGGTTTATTAACTGACAAAAAACAAGCTTTTCATCTCAACTGTATTTCACAACTCATCAATGATTTAAATGCATGTTTCTTTTAAAAGGAGTCAAACTCTCTGAACACAATAAGAACAAAATTGCACTGCAAGCTAGATGGAAATAAACAGTCTATCCACGCAAAAAAATTCTCCCATCAGCATCCTTCAACAATTTAGCTCCTAGTTGTTCTCCAAGTCCTTGTTATTCAGTTCTGCTAATGCAAAGTCTGGCAGACAGACACCCTGAACAGTATAATAAAATGCAACAGTGACTTGGTCTTCCTGTCCTGGCCCTGCAAGATTAATGGTATGGAACCCAAAAATGGCAAATATAAAATGAATGAATGGACATTATGCCAGCTCCTGTTCCTTTTCATCAATTTCATAATTTATTTAAAATGATGTTCAGAATTTTGCTGCTTGTGCCTAAGCAGCCTTTTGTCCCAGCTGTTGCAGTCTCTCTTTCATGTTTCTGCAATTATGTGTCATTGCAGCTTGTTCGTGGACCCAGCATGTGGCTGTTATATACTATAGAACATCACAATGTTCGGTTGGTACTCATTGTTTAATCTAAACAGCAACAAACAATCAGCGTCGTACAAAGGAATCCACAGGTGGTTTTCCCAGGCCACTTGCAGTGCAATTGTCAATAGCACTACACCGTCAGAGCAGAGGGCAATGGAAATGCTGCAACAGGACAGTGTAAACACGACACGGCTGTAGAGTTGATGGCGCACAGCTAGGTGCAAAAGCCATGCTGAGACCTACACCATTTTGCTAGATATTCATACTGTGAGCATTTGCATGAGCAAAAAAATGTTAATGTCAAATAAAAAATTGTCTCTCAGCTGCTGTATAAGAATTATTTACAGTGAATGATTTTCAAATACCAATAACAGCGTGACTGCTTTTCTCTGTTTTATGTCTTTGTTAATTGAATATCTTTGGATTTGGGACTGTTAGTCAGACAAAACAAGTTATAACAAGACATAACTTTGGGCTTTGGGAAACTGTGATGGACTTTGTTCCCTTGTTTTTTGGCATTTTTTGATGATGAACAACTAATACAGTCATCTACAAATTAATTGGCACATTTATCAGTAATGAAAATATGTGTTAGCTGAGGCTCTACAGGAGCTTATGGCTTCATAAAATAAGCAAGGGGTAGCCCAACAATTCAATGTCATCTCTTAGTATCCATCCATAGTCACAAATTAATTGCCGGTAAGGGCGAGGCCTCACAGTGACTCCACATTTCCAAGGCTTCAAAATAGAGCAGGCAGTGACCCAAGTAACAAGGATTGTGGAATAAAAGGCCACCAGTGAGAGCTAAGGCCAGCACAGGACAGTGAGTCAGCCAAAAAGCAGCTTTTGGTAAGAAACATGATTGTCTGGTATAGCCTAACTAAAAACTGACAAAATGGCAAATACAACTGTGGCTGCTGTAAAGCTAGCTGAAGGGCCGTTTGGTTAACCAGCAATGCTTTGTGTTTTTCAAGATCTCACTCTTGCAAATCCTTTATTTTAATGGACAAAATAGGATGGCCTGACAACAGTAATTTGTAAATGTCAGTGAATTCATTTTAGTTTCCACTATCACCCTGTTCATTTAATTAAACTGTGATAACATCTTTTTCAATTAACTGAGACAAGTAACCCACCACTCGTGGAGAACACACTGATTTGTAAAACACTGCACATGAAATCCACAGCAGAAAAGGGACAAAAACACAGAAAGAGAATAATTCACAGAAGTCAGGACAAAGGAAAAATTAAAGAACTCAAAACTCGACAAAAACCGAGGCAGCATACGCATCAGATTTTGAAATTATCATTTTTTGGGCCTTTCATTAACATTGCACTTTTTTTTTTTATTTACTTTTTTACTTTACCTTTTTGGGCTTTGAGCAATTGCACAAACCCAGAAGGACTGCAAATACTTATCACAAAGCGAAAGCACTACTACACAGGGCTTTCACCAATGAATGGTGCTGCACCATCTTAATTAGCAGTATTAACAAAGCAAACATTTTAAACTATGGCCTTTAAGTCAAATTTTCTACTACTTTTTTTCAAATTTCTGCAGAAATCCCCTTATAAATAACATGAGCAGATTTTTTCTTCATGCGTGGCATTAGACTTAAACCTATCACTCAGAGAACTTAATCACACAAGGTTTTTCCTCCACACCAGATTTAGTGAAGTGTTTCTTTATAATCCATAGTCATTCATAGATCACTCCCCAGACAGTTGGATACCCACCTGAAATCATGTGACTCCAACAAGTCACATGGTGGCAGGGACATTAACAACCCTCATTCACACCTCCCCCCAGGTGAAACCCAAGGTCCACACAATGGAAGGGTGGGCACTTGAGACACATGCCCCTCTAGGTGTTAATGACCACAAAGACGTTTAATACCTGAACTCCCAAACCAGTCAGTCAGAACTGAAGAAGCTTCTTGGATGAGAGGTGAAACGTCTTCAAGAACTCTATCGAGTCCAGTTGCCTACGACAAACCTTGCTACAAATACCATGACCTGGATGACTGAGGACCTTCACAGACTGTTTCTTTCATAAAATTTTAATTTTCTGTGGACTAATTGATTCATCTTCATAACATTTCTGCAGCACCTTTCTGGCAGTATCACCAGCCCTAACTGAAAAGACACTCCGCAAAGTAACTTCAACAATTTAAAGTTGCATGAACAAATTTTTTTGGTTGAAAAAAACTTGCCAGCCAATATAAATGCTAATAAAATACACTTCATTAATGACTGACATGGCTCACTTTTCCCCGAACCAGGATTTTGTGTATCACATCAGTCTCATGTTCAAATTTCAGCTCTAAAATGACAGATATCCTGCTGACGATACTGGTAAATCTTGTTTCTTACCCATCTCTCTCTTTTTTTTTTTTTTTCAAGTTATTTTTTTGGCATTTTTGCCTTTATTTGATAGGACAGCCAGAGAGTAGACAGGAAAGGGGGCAGAGAGAGAGGGGATGACACGCAGCAAAGGGCCGAAGGCAGGAGTCGAACCAGCGGCCACTGAGAGTACTAACAGCCTCCATACATGGGTCGGACGTGCTACCAACTGAGCTAAACTTCACCCTTACCCATCTCTTTTTAATTTTTCAGGCTTATTGAAAGATCTTTTTTTCAAACTGATATTTAAAGGTTAAAGGTTAATAGAATAGGTATATTAAGTGCCTCAATTATGTTAAATTTGTTCACCATAACTCACTTGAGCACAAAGTTTAGTAAAAATTGCCCATTAACACTAAAAACACACCCCAAAAATTAGTGAGATAGAAAAAAGATATTTAACATCCATTACATTAATGAGACCATAAAACCCTTCTAGAGCTAAACTGACAACCAGTGGATTTTGGATGTGACAATAAACAGTCCTTCACACCCTTTTTTTTAACCCTACACTTAAAAGAGGGCAAAAACAGCATCTGAGAAGTACATTAACACGTCTTCTGTTCCATTTCTTCCTTTGGTTTCATAATGCTCTGCTTGAAAAGACAGCCGCCACACATACAGTGTCCTTTAATGGCAAATCTACTTTCCTCCAGTTATAGTAAATACTGTGGTATTGCAGTGCCACCTATTGAGATGACAGTTAATAAATCAGTGCTGTTCATTGTGACAAATATTTTTAGTGTTTTCAGTATTTTGTTATAATAACAGTTATATGTTATAAATATTGTTAGACTGACCAATCCGATGAAAGTGTGACTAAATATGTCAACACCAAGCTGTGAGATCACAGGTACATGTATGTATCTTCCAGTGGGAGTAAGTAACAAGATGTTCTTTAGTTGTGTATTTCTAACTAGTAAGCAAAACAAAATCACGGGGAGAGGGTTTGTTTTATTTCAAAGCTCTCTGGGAGGCATAATGGCCTCAGTGTACTTAGCTGCTTTTTGGGTAGTATATTAAAAGGAGAACCAGAACAATAACTAACACCTTTGTCAGCCTGAGTGAAAATGTGTGCTTCAGTTCACACAAGGATACTTTCCTTTTCACTCTTGCCGACAACTGTGAAAAAGTGCTGCCAAGAGTGAGTAAACAACATGAAAAATAATCTCAGTATGTTTTCAGTGCAAACACAACTCTGTCAGGGCTAACTTCATATGCTTTTCACAGTGAAAGTTTGTATTGTTTTTATTTTGAAGTAACCAGTCTTGAGTGTGTGGCAGTATTTTAGCATAAATTAATAGGTTTTAAATAAGTTAGAATTTTGACAAAATAAACTCAACTTAAGGACCACTTACTTGATTTTCCAGAGCTTTCAACTATATCTCACATCATCACCAAGGGAGTTTACTCAGTTGTCATGGAGATAGCTCCATTTTCATGATAGTCAAGAGATAGGTAGGTGGTCATGCAATAAATTGCATTGTGGATTAGGACAGTCTTTGGCAACCTATATGAATGGCCTCCATCCCAACCAAAGCCCATACTTAAAGCTACTGCAAGGAACTTTCATACCTTGTTGATTTTGGAGGCGCAGCAGTGGTGTTTACCCCATAATAATCACAAAATATAATGTCAAAAATAAAATTATCCAAATAAAAATTGTAGTACTCAATATAATTAAGGAGAATCCGACCTGGTGGCAGGCATGAAGAATAAGTATACAGAAATAAGACTGTCTTCTCACACATGGTCTTGTTAACTTATGTAGCTCATATAGGGGCATCAGTAATAAATTAAGACTGTTTCACAACCAGATAAAAACTCCTTGCAGTAGTTCCATACTTAGGTCTCACAATGAGAAGTGAGGATCCCCAACAAAAGCTATTTCGCTATCAATATTTGTAATCTTTAACTTTGTAGGTACTAGGTATAACAGTATGTGCATTCATTCTGAACGGTTTGGTACGGTTTGGATCGGTATACCACCCTGGCAGCCCCAGTAACCCAAACTGTCAAAATTGTCTATTTGCATCTACTACTATTACACTTAGAACAGAAGAGCGCAAGTTTTTCCCAGAACATGTGAGCAGTGCACCAGTTGTTGTGGTTCAGCTGTGGCATGCTAATTTGCAGCCTGGTTAGTCGAGCTTGTCTAGTGTCTTTGCTCCCAGTTACTTACAGTGAAAATTGAACAAAGATTAGTATTAAATTATGGGCCAACATTGTTCAACTTTGTCTGTGGAAACATTTTTTTTTTTTTAAATTCTCACTGCTGTAGCAAAAATATACCAAGCCGTGGCCCTAAAACCAAAGTACATAACTAACCATTAATTTTGTTTACAGTCCCTCCCCTACAACCACCTGTTGTTAAGCTCCATACTGAGGTCACGTGGTGACAACTGATGATCCCCTAACAAAAAATATTTGTTGTCTTCAGCTTTAACATTTTACTTGCTCATTAGTACTTTGCATACACACAGTAAAATGATTTATTACCAAAATAATATTTCAAAATTTATATTAGTGGGCTTTGTGCATTTATGCTGAATCTGTCAAGAGATGTTAAATCATCAGATGTTACACAAGTTTTGTGGCATGGAATTCATATTCCAGTCAGCCGATGAGACACAGTCAAGACATTCATAGGATGCAGCACCTCTGTAGTCAGGGAAAAAGGTCATCACAAGTTAACACAGAGCGCAAAGTGATTCCTTCATATTGCTTAATTTGTCGGACCAACAGTTTAAAAACTCAGTTTTATATTTGTACACATTGTATATACAGTGAGCATATGTCTGTGTTACTCATTTTCAGACAGATGCAGTGCAATGATGCTGGTTAAACTCACAGTGGCAGTCAACCTGAATGGTTTAACACACTCAACCAACCTGACTTTGCAACCCTGCTTTTATCTATCAGTGAACATTCATCTTAACAGGTGGACAGGCGTTTCCAAGCCAACAGCTCATCAGTGGGATTGGATAATAACAGTCTAGCCTGAAAAATCATTCCTGTACAGAGCTTTACTATGATTGTAGACTAGAATCTCTGAATGGCGATAACAAGGAATTAACTTGTGGTAGCACTCAATGGGGTCAAATGCAGGTTGAGTGTGCATTAAGAGGAACTGTGTCATAAACAAATCTCCTGTCTGAAACAGGTTCATATATGTATGTGTTGCTTCCAGAAGCCTAACTGGTTTGAAAATGAGACCCCTTATTCAAAACCCTAATAATGTATTGTTCAAATAGCGAATTATGCCTATATCTCCCAGAAGAATACGGCAGACAAATTCCAGGCAGACACAATGTCAGTTGGCTTGTAGTAGTAGGAAGCACATGGATTAGTCTAAAGGCTAAACCCTGTGCTAATTTTAAGCTTTTGACTTCCTATGAGCAAAGCAAAGTTGACAAACAGCCAAGGTGACTGTTTCACAAACATGCACAGAATTCATTTCTTAACTGTGAGAAAGACTCTGTAAAGGTATTTTCTCAGAAACAGACATTACATAATGTCACACATCTCCACCACTGCTCTGCTTGCTCTAGTTAAGTTTCGCCCACATTTCCTAAGCTGTGACTGAGCTGAATAGCCGGTAAGAAAAATAAGGAAAACAAGGAAATGAAAATCGAGTAAATGAGAGGTTTTCAAAGTGGAAGGTGGGCCTCCCCAAGGGGACGCAAAACAGAGGCTCGGTGAATGGACGTGAAAAATTTTTACATTAGTTATTAGTTATCAAAAGGAGATCACATAGAACAGCCTAAATGTCTGTGATTTTGTTAAAGAGAGCTCAGAGATTCAATATTGAAGAGTTTTACTGTTTTTTCCAACTTTCCCTGAAAGTCTCAAGAGTCAGGAAGGAGCAAATGTCAGTCACTGAACAGACCTTTTATGCATTTGTTGTAGTCTGAATTATGTCAAAAAACAATCTTAAGCTATATTGGTTCAACTATTGACTGTTAATGGGATTAAATCTCATCATTGTAACCCAAAAGACATCCAGGAATTGATCAAAACTAAGCAAGTAAACTAAGCAGGGGGACCATTTTCATAGTTTTGTCTGTGGGCAGGCCTACACATCTCAGACTTTGAAAACCCCTGGAGCAAGTTAGTCCAAGGCCTTTTCACATTAATTTCAAGGTAGAGTCATGCATCCATTTATAGCTGTACTATATTATACAGTATTTTAATATGAAACAATAGTTCTTGCAGCTACTCTTGTGTTGTGCACTTTCCCAGTGTCTTCTGTGTGCCCGTGTGTGTTGTCCACGGGTGGTATCAGAGACAAGAGAGTTACTGTACCAACTTAGACAGGGATTGAGAGGGTAACACGTAAAAACATGACACAGCAAAAATAAATAAAACAAAGGTTAATGTTTAGTGTGTCATACTTACAAACTTTGGCTTGCGTTCTCCTTCATCGTAACAGTTGGTGCTGAGATGTGAAGAACCCTTCTTCTTCTGTGATTTACTGTCTCGTCCGGTTGTGGAGTCGACCCGCTGACTGTAGCTGTCCATGTTATTAACCTAATGACTCCAACACGAGATGATGGCTGCTAAAGACGTTAACCTTGTAGTGTACGTAACGTTAGCTCACACCCTAAAATGGTGAAGGACAACACACGGGAAATTGTCTACATTACCATTCCCGTCTTGAACTGGCAGGACAGCTTATGCCGATATATATACGTAGGTGCAAATTATACTAGTTCGTCAAAAATCAGTCCATAAGTGTATTCTGGAGTCTTCACTCCCAATAGTCCGTTAAGCTAGCTAGCAAGTTTGCTATACTATCATTCACCGGTGGCTTTACTCAGCGCTAATCCAATTTATGGACTGTCACGTAGCCTAACTCCTTAGTTACCTCCAACAGAATGAAACGCGGCATATAACAGAACGGTTTTCCTCGTTAGCAAATTTTATCCGGCCATGAAATCAAAGCTATAACGTTATGTTCTTTTCGAGCATTATGCTAATTGAAGCGTTGGCTGTATAAAATTATGTGGCAGATATTTTTTTTGACAGGCCCGCGCAATGAGAACGTCACCTCCGCGTGTTCAATCCAGCCAATAGCATCCACAGAATGGAATCATCATCGGTACGCCCCCCCCACTATTTACAGTTAGAAATACATTTGATTGGCCCCAGTGTGCTGTCAATCATCCTTACTTCTTCTTAGGGATGTTCGTTTTGCCAAACCTGTGTGTCCCGTTGGTACGATAGTTTAGGTAGCCTGGGTCTTTCTTGGGTGGAGAGGTGGTTTTAGTTTGCACTGCAGTCAATCACATCATGTTGGATAGAAATTATGCAAAATTGTAGCTTTGGCAGCGTAATAATTAAATTAAGTAGATTAACCATTAACCCACATGCAATTACGAACCATGCAAACTGACTAAAACAAACGTTTCTTTGGTGTGAGCAGTAGCCTGTTTTAAAACTTTATTGAAGTGTATGGGAAATATATTGCATACAAACATGCCCAGTGTAACAGTATTAAAAAGTGAATACGTGGGGGAAAATGAAGAAAAATACATAAGAAATAAAAAAAATAAATAAATAATTCTAAATAAAAAATTAAAACATATAAAAAAAGAACAGTTTTAAACATATAGGTAAACACACAGACCAAATTTTAATGAATGTAATTACCAACAATGCAAAGTGACAAAAGCATTTTGCCTATTTTAGAGTTGGCATACAGTAGCCTATTTTGTTCTTTTTTACTTTGTTGAATATTATGAAAAATGCTTCACATACATGACACATGACATGACATCCAGACAAAAACAAGCATATGCTTCACACATATGTTTCTCACGTATAAAACAGAAGAGGGACAATACAAATAAACTGTTTCAATGTGTTCATCGCAAAAGGATCAGAACTGAAGATAGTTTAAAACAAAAAGGCATCCAAGAAGATTGTAGAATATATTGACTCTAAACCTCACCCCACACCTGAAATAATTAAAATTATTTGTGATTGTGCAAACTCTATTTTAGTGTTGTGTGGGTAAAAGGACAAAACACATATTTCCCTGAGAGGTTTAAACAATTTTATATGACTCATAAAAGGTCTATGCACAGTTGACTGACTAGCTACTGTCTTTTAGGATTGCACAGCAGATTATAGATGAGAAAAACATCTCTGTGTTGGTCACTTTACCACATTAATGGACTATTACTCACTTTTTTCAGATAATTTTCTGTATATTTTAGAAAATGTTTCTCCCCATCCTACCCTGTTACATTTCAAGGACCCAGCCAAGCCCTTCACTTCTCATGTAGGCTTTCATGTGGCGCATGGGGGGGACCAAAAATTGTTATTGCCATTTTTTCCTATCAGATTGTTACAGTGAAAGTGCTTTACACTGCTGGTTTTCAGCTTTGTTTGGCGATTTAAAAGTAAGCCAACAGTAACAGCAAAATCCCAAATACCTTGTCTGATGAAAACAGCAATGAGCTGATGTGATGCAACAAACAGAAACTTTTGAGATCCTTCTGTGTGCTCTACTGAAAACATGATTTTCTCCCCCAAGATATGCAGTACAGTATCAAAGCGAGCCCTCCAATCACTATGAAACATATGTGCCCAATTAGTGAAACCCATGAATTACAGGAGAATATATTAATTGTGTGGAATACTGACAGTGAACCACATGATGTTAGTGACATCTCTTGGTGGATGCTAAGATGTAAGCTGCTCTATGGTTGATGTTGTTATCCAGCACTTCTTGATCATGCTGAACTTTCCTGTTGAGGACAGTAAAGTTTACGTAATGATGCCAATAGGATAAAAGGCCACTCGTAGTATTAACCTCTTCACTGCCTTTGTACTTCCAGACAGCTGGGAGCATGCCAATCCTCCCTAAAACCTCAGTAGTGCAGTCAACTGACAATCAGACACATGTAACCTACTGACAGTTACAACTTCAACAACTGGTTATGAGTTTGATTGATAATTTGAAAGGACATTTTCTTTGACCCACAAAAACAAGAAGCCTACACAAATACTTGGCAAATAGGCAACAGGTCACAGATTTCAGCTGCCTTTTGGCTAATTTGTTCAGTTGTTATATTCAAACAAGTCTTTTACCAGTAGAGCTGATTCAGTGTAATTATGCTCCACCATTAATATGTCAATCTGCAAAATTTAAATGCAAATTAAAATGGATTCTTAGGCTGATATATGGATAGAGATTATACAAGTGTAGTTTATACGTGGATTTTTTAAATATAAAACATTGCAAATGTTTTCTTTTCAAGGCAAAACTTGGAGTCAAAGGCCACCGTTAAATAAAACCTTCAGCTATGAAATCAAATGTGACTTTCTTTGAATTCTTAAAATGTTATTATCTTTGAAGACTTTTATTCCTTGAATCTCTGAACGGGTATCTGCATGGCTGCCAGCAGTGTGTTAACACTCTTCATCTAACCAAAAAACATGCCTTTTGCCTTGTGCTGTGTTAATTCTCACAGACAACAAGAAAGATCTACCCTTGTGAATCGGTCAAAGAATTGCCACAGGGTTGTACTATCAAAATACCCCAAAGACCAAAGAATAGAAATTCAAATGTTCTTGTCATGATAATTACATTGATTTCTGCCATTTAACAAACAGTCCAAATACAGAAAATCCATGTCAGTTTGAATGGTTTTTTTCTAATAGAATTCAGTCTGCTCTATTTGTAGAATTTTAAGACAGTACTGTTAGAAAAAAAAAAGTCACAACTTATAAAAATGAGTATAGGTTGTTTTAAGGATCACTATTATATCAAAGCATCAAACCTCACTGTTGTGTGCAATAAATGCAATGAAACATTGTTGCATACTGTCTGTTTTGTATGGAACAATTATTAATTATTTTAATTTTTTCTTTTTAGCTATAGGTCATGTGGAGAAGGTCAGAATGAAACTTAAAGGCTCTGTATCAATAAGGGAAATGTTATCCTCACAGTGAAACTCCTCTTCATTACTGGGGCTTCTGCGCAAAAACAGCTTTAAACTAAGTACAACGTGTATCAGGAAAGCATGGCCACTGTTTTAACATATCCGTGTGCAGCTACTGCCATCTTGTGGTTTCAATTAAAATTGTATCACTGCATCATCACTGAATTTTGGATTTTTTTTCACTGATAATTAAACCATGCCATTTCTTTCACAAATCTCATACAGTACACATTTTTGCAATTTATAGTGATCCTAGTTTGATCATTGATTGAATTTGAAGACTTTATTATTGTTAAACCTTAAAATAAAAAAAACACTCAGAGGAGACAAAATCCTCTCAAACTGGGGGTGCATGGTTTAATGTAAATCTATTGTGGGAATCCTTGACATGAAAGGGTTTGGCAGTAGTGCTTTAAAATGCAAGACCATTCTGAAATGGATGCATGATTATGCCAATAATAAAAAGAAAGGAAATTGCCATCACCATTGAAAACCTAGTTTTCATCACCCAAACCATAATAAAACATGAATAAAAACTTTTAAATCAGTTTAGTGTATGGTTCATTCAATGATGTGGAATGGACCCTATGTATAACTCCAAGTTTTCTAGTGTTGACTCCAACTCCTGATGCTTAGACTATAATATGTAGGTGTACAGAGTCATATTTTATATGTACAAGATGCTGTACTTGTAAAGATTAACCAACTAACCTGTGACATGGGACACAGGTGCAATAAAAAGCAGTTTGTAAGCCATTTGTTAAGCATGTGGTAAGTTTATTAGACTAGAAGAAGCTGTGCTCAGTGTACCTTTAAAGTCAGTTTGTGCACATTGACTGCATATAATATTAATGCTTAGGATGCAGCTGTTGTTGGGCTCGTCCTCAACATTTATTACTGGATATATACTCATGTTATTTTCATTAAGATGCAAGCAGTTACAAGGACACACATTTTTGTTTGTTGCTGATATCATTTTACTCTCTATAGTTATTGTTTCTTTTGATTTGTTTTTGTTTTTTGTTTTTTTGTTTTTTTTTTTTCTTATCCTGTTTTTGGTTTTTCCTTCTCACTTTTTACTTTATTTGAATCTTCTTTCCTTGCTCAGACCACTGCTGAGTGATGTGTGTTTATATGTGTTGTTGTGTTACTGTTCTGAAAACGAAATAAAATATGATTATTAAAAAAAAAAAAAAAAAAAAAAAGATGCAAGGGGCTTTGCTTTGGTAATCCAATGGACATCAGGTGATTTCAGAAACATCTTTGAACATTTTTGTGCACCCTAAAAAAAGGGAAGCATTAAAAACACTGGGGCGCAAAATAACTTTGCTGGGCTGCCAGATTTGGACTGTGATTGGCTTGTTCCAACTGAGCCAAACAACTTCCACAGAGGTTAACACCGAGATGAAATAAGATGACAAGTCACACTGTAATGAGTCGCAGGAATTCAGAAATACCCCCATTAAGAAAAGGACTGGGTGGCGGACAACATTTTTGCCGCTGAAACACCCAACCTGCGCATACGAGCGGAATAAAAAACGAGTTTGATCTGATAAAGTATGCTGACCCTCTCGGCACCCCGTACTCGTAGAGCGCGTCTTGGTCGGTGACGTATGTTACGCACGGTCGTTCAGTACTCACGTTAGCGAGTGTATTATTGTTAGGAGGAGAATATGTCTCACAGGATCAGATAGTCGTTATTTAAGTGTGCTCACTTTAAAGCCGTTTGTGTCGTTATTTACACACCTACAGTCCGGATGAAAATGATGGATTTGTCAGAATCTCTGACCAAAGAGGGCTGGTAGGTAGCATCGTAGCTAACACCAGTGAGCTAGCTAACATTAACTCACTGTGGTGCCAGATCGGTGTTAACAGCTAGCTCATAACACTGATCATTAGCTGTGTGTATATACGTTACAGTTCTGCGAAGCCACGAAGGTTGTCAGATTACACACAAGCTCCCTTGCTTGTGCGAATTGTGCCAAAGTTATTAGTTTGTCTGAAGTGAAACTAATGCTAACTTAACTAAGCGCTAGCGAGATAAATAATGTTAGCTAGCTAATTCACACTTAGCATGCTGTTATTATAACGTAAACTGTTGACGCCACAGTTTGTGTTAACGATGATGAGCAGTAGTAACGTTTATATGCGTGGGTGGTCAAAGAGCCGACCTCAGCTAAATCCAGACACCTGCAGTGCTTTTTACAGTTGGACCTTCTCAGCAGCACGTACAACATCCAGCTAACTGTCTTAAGAGTGCTGACTGCAGCCTACACTGGTCTTCCAAACATCCCAAAGTACACTTTTGTCTGCTCCACTTTTGTTTGTAGTTTTGTGATGGGATGGTTCCTGTTGCAGTGATACAATATTTATCTGTGGCCAGTACAATTAAACCAAACATGAGTTATTAATGTTATATTACAGTGGATTGTTCCAGAGGCATTTAAAGGGATAGTTCACCCAAAAAATGAAATTTCAGTCATTATCTACCCACCTGGCTGGATTTAGTTTTTTAGTTCATGAAACAGTGCTGGAATTTAAGAGGAAAACAGTATATCAGAATCTGCCAAACCATGGAAGTGAATGATGATTAGTTTTCAAGAGGAAAAAAACAATTGAAAAAAAAAAGAAGAAGCAGAAACTGTATCCATACTGCTCGTTTAGTTTAATCCAAGTCTGCTAAAGCCCCAACATGCCATTCACTTGTGCTGGCACACTGTCACACCCCCACACAACCAGTTCAGACGGTGTGAACGCACACATGAACTGGCTCCGAACTACAGATCTACAGTGAAGATTTAGGCTAAAAACATTGTGTAAATGATGTATTTTACGTCAATTTGGCATGTGGGGGTGTTAGGAGACTTGGAATGCTCCAGATGAGAAGTATGGAGACATTTGATGTTTCTTTTTTCCCACTGTTTTTTTTTTTTTTTTATGTTTGGAAACTGATCACCATTCACTTACACTGTTTGGGAGATTCTGCATTGCTGTTTTCCTGTGAAACTCCAACAGTGTTTTTGGACTAAAAAGATAAACGTGACCTGCAATTGACATGATGGGTGTGTACATAATGACTGAATTTGAATTTTCGGGTGAACTGTCCCTTTAACGATGCCTCTAATTAGATAAATTCATTCACATTCATTATAATGCCGTTTGGTCACACATTTTTCCTTTATTGAAAAATTGGTGCTTCTGCGATTTGAATATTGCACTTAGCCATATTACAATGCCAATAACATTTCTATTACATGTACAGCCCTACTGAATTGTGTTGAATACTTGCGAACTGTCTACCAATCACAGATTTCTAGTGAGTTTGTAGATACTCAGTGTAAGCTTTCAAATGTTTTACATAATTGTACTTATGCTTTCTCACTTACTACTTGAAATCTCTGCTAACTTCATCATCATCTTCCACCTCTGTCATTTTCCAGGTACCTCAGTGATGAAGGCATAGCAGAACTGAAAGGATCTACTGAGAAAATAACCCACATGACATTATTCGTATTGCACTTGATGTAAGTTTTAATCTTGTAAATTTTTAATATAAAGTTTTTCCAGCATAACTTTGTCTGGTTCCAGCAGATGGCTGCTCAGCATTAATGAAGTGCCTAGATATGCTTGAGTTTTCAGCCTGTTTTGGTCTAGACCTTCTAATGTAAGTAGACTTGTGTGAAAAGTATATTACGGAGCCTATTGCTAATTAGTGTCAGCCCCAGTTCTAAGGATTATCTTGCAATTTTACATCAAACTACAGTATTTGCTTTTTGCTCTTTGATCAACCAGTTGAATCCAGTCAATTTCCTGCCTGATAACATGATATCAGAAATGAACATGAGGCCAAAGGTCAATTAATTTTCATAGTATGGAGAGATGACTTAAGTGTAATGCAGCAATTATGATTAGTTCATAATTCTAATAATAATAGTAGTTGTAAGTAAAATAATGCACTTTAAAGAATAAACAGTAATCAGTACAGAAGAATCACAGTCAGTCATAGAAGTGAAAATGCTTTTCTGTAAGAGTTACAGAGTTGTACATAAGACAGTGATACTACTTACCTGACCTGCAGTTGCAGACAAGTCCAGAACATACAATAGCTACTTTCACTGCAAAAGCCTTGACCTTTACGTTTGGCCTGGAGTGCTGCCAAAAGATCTCAGACTGCATGTCGGCTTATTGCTGCACACCTGGTTGAACAGACATGTAGTACCTTTGGGTCTGAGCTTGTAGAGCATTAAAAATAATCAGGGAAATCTTCAAAATAGCTCCAAAATCTTTTGGTAGGACTCGCTGCTTTGCTAACAAAACAGTCATAGTCCTATCTCCTCAACCCTGTTAGAAGTTTTGATGCAGCATTTTGAAATAATTACGTCGTAATTGTGTTTAGATACATTTATTGAGCCAATATAAAGAAGCAATTCCCTTTTTTAGGTTTATTGGGGACATAAAAGGCTTCTGTTTAGAGATGTTGTCAGCTGCAGTAAAACAGGATTGTAAAAAGGATGGGTGACAGGACCATTTGGAGTTTGTGTCTTGGTGCAGCCAACAGAAATCTGACAAATGTGTGAAAATGTATAACTGTGTTAAATATTGAAAGTAATTCAAAGGGGAATTCAAATTTAATTAGTTTATACTCACCAAACCATATCAATTAAATTTACACTATGTAATATATACTGTATGGTACTGCAAGTGCTGCAAATTTGTCTAGTAGTGTGTGGCTCTCCATTTCTGGAAATCAGGGCCCCTTCCTAAGAAAAATTATTTTTAATTTGACAGTATAGTATATGCAGTGTAGGGCTGCAACGATTAGTCAATTAATCAACTATTAAACTATTGAATTAATCGCCAACTATTTTGACAATCACTTGATAATTTGGGGTAATCATTTAAAGGAAAAAAAAATCAAAGTCTCTCATTCCAGCTTCTTAAATCTGGATATTTTCTGTTTTTTCAGTCCTCTATGACAGTAAACTGAATATCTTTGCATTGTAGACAAAACAAGACATTTGAGGACATCACCTTGGGCTTTGGGCAACAGTGATCAACATTTTCTGACTCATTTGTGGACCAAACAACTAATCACTTAATTGAGAAAAATTGTGAAAATAATCAATAGTTGTAGCCCTTGTACAGTGCAGTAGGTAAACACATTTTTCCAGTGTTTATAAATCATGCAGTTCCTTTGCATGATTTAATATCTGTGTGACATTGGATATTATTTATTATTTCTTTTTAATCAATCTGTGTTTCTTTTGCAGAGTGATCTTAGGCCTATTGGAAGAAAATTCCTACCCACTGATATTAATAGTGGAAGAACTGAGAAGGTGAGTGGTGCAAAATTCTTACATGTCTATTTCAATGCTACATTATGAAATGTATGAAATGTGGGAAATGATGAGCTATTGTTTTTCACATCTAAAAGTCAGTGCAGGCTGAAAATATCATCTGAAATGCAGTTCTCGTAGGCCCCACTAGATGGCCCTAACACACCAACAAACAAGGATCAGAGAGCTGCTTCTTCACCTGTGAAACAGGAGTTGAGCAACTGGAGAGAAAAAAAAAATGTTCCAAATGGTGTCAGAGGATTAAAACATGTAATTCTGTGTGAGCTTAACCCGTGCTCTCTTCATGCTCAGGACAAGATGCACACTCATGTCACCCTGCTCATACACCCGCCATGTACAGTGAAAATGTCAGAGTGAATGCCATCTGGCTGTTTGTAATTACATTATACTCTATACAAACTGTGGAATTTCTTTATTGCAATTACATGTAGCACATTTCTTGTCACATAAATAGAAATGATTATTTGAGAAGGTAAATCTGATTAATAGTTTTAAATAAAATGGTCACTGTATAATAAATAAACCTGTGCTGACATTGATATACTAAATGGAAAGAGTTTTTTTTATGTCATGACTTAGAAATAATTTAATGTAACCATCAATGAATGTTTGTTTGTTGGTTGTTGCAGTCCTCCCCTGCATGCTACCGAGTTGCTTTTTTAAGCCATAAATTCTTTTGTTGTCTCTTGCACATGGCCAGTTGGAGGGTCCATGTGTTCTCCAGGTGCAGAAGGTGAGGAACGTCTCAGCTCCTAAAGACCATGAGGAGTCCCAGGGCGCACCGCGAATGTTGCGGCTTCAAATGACAGATGGGCATACCACCTGTGTTGGATTGGAGTTTAAACACCTGTCTAAAATCAGGTACCTATATAACAGTTTTGTTGCATTAAGAAATATGTCAGGTTCAGTGTAAATGATGGGATGTTGCGTGGTGTCATTGTCTGCGAAGTTATTACCAGGAAGAAATTATTTTATTATTTATTTGACTTGTTTTAAAAAGAAATAATTGTAAAAAATGGTATTTCTAGTAGCTACATGCAGGCAAAGCCATTTGTCATTAAGCCAGCTTCCTCATTTATTCAAAGCCAGTGTGTAAGATTCTGCACACACCCTTCTCCTTCACCTCCTTGTCAACACTTTCACCCCACCAAATGCCTCAGTTTTCCCTTTATCTGCAATTTCCACGTGGTGGCAGCTATCTAACAATTCCCGGCCTTAATTACATCTCCATCCCAGCAACGGTGGCCTTGGTGACTGCTGCCATGGTGACTAGCCAGTCTGTACAGGTGGAGTGGCCAGAATGTGGGCCTTGACTTCCTGATGGGAGAGAACAGAACAAATCCCCTCTTTATGAGCAGCACACACAGACTGGCTACCAACAGCGGTGGTTAGTGTTTTCTTACGAAAGTGTCCGCTTTAGTGTGCGTGAGTGGCAAAGAAGGATGAGATGGATTACAGGACTGTTCAGTGTGTGAGACAGCGATACTGAGGGGTGACAGTTAAGCATTAAGTAGCAAAATTGATCAGAGGGTGCATAGTGTGTTTGTAGGATTGTGTGTATGTGATTGAATCGAGGATAGCGAGTGCCTCACTTCTGCATTGGCCACTATCATGAGAACAGCATCTATCCCAGAGGTTTGGAGTGAAATCCCTAATTGTTGCTTTGGCATCCGGCATCAGTAGCTGGAAATCCCTCTAAGTCCCTGCGCTTTCTTAATGAGAGAGGCAGAGGCCTTATCAGGCCTGATGAGATAGAGGGGCTTTTAATTTACCATGAGGATGGGTGAGCAGCTGGGATTATTAATAGTCTCTCCTAGCCTCGCCACCCATCCCCTGGCACTGCTCCATGTCATTTAAAAAGTGGTATGGGTAAGGCAATAGGTTGTGGGGCATGGGATATGTAGTTGTAATATCTCGCTTACCCTTGAATGTGTTTAAAATTTAATGGTCGATTAAACAATTTATATATGACGTGTCCTTTCACACAATTTTACTGTTTGTTTTTCAGTCTCAATACCCCTCCTGGAACAAAGGTAAAGCTGCTTGGCACAGTCCAGGTTAAAAATGGTCTTTTGCTGCTCGATGACTCAAAAATCTCTGTCCTTGGAGGAGAAGTTGATCACATGGTGGAAAAATGGGAACTACAAAGGGTGAAGGCACACTTTTATAATTATGGCTCACCTGCTTTTTCTAGCAAAAAATCATTTTCCTTTTCAATCATTTTAAATCTGCATTAAAGGGACAGTTCACCCCAAAATCAGTAATACATATTTTCCCCTGGCCTGTAGTGCTGTTTATCCTCTAGATTTGTTTAATGTGAGCTGCAGCGTTTAGTGGTATCGACCATAGAGATGTCTGCTTTCTCTTCAATATAATGGGACTAAATAGCACTCAGTTTGGAGTTTTCTTGTAGAAAGTAAGTAGTTCCGGTAGATTCTACTGTAGAAAGAAAGTAGTTCCTACATGAAACTGCTCACAACAAGGTCTCTGGATTATTTTGAGGAGCCAAGGTCATGATTTCTGGAAAGAGGCACTGGGGTTTAGTTTTTTAAACATATTTTTTTTATTCTTTGTGTGCCAAAAGACAAGTGCCCTTTAGTCCAATTATATTGGAGAGAAGGCAGACATCTCTTCAGCTGATTTCTGAAAAACTGCAACTCTCACCAAAAAATGTAGATGGAAAAAAGCACTATAGGTAAGACAAAAAAATATGTATTTTTCTTTTTGGGGGTGAACTGTCCCTTTAAAGGCCATCACCAGTCATTATTCTTGCTACTAGTGTATTTTGTCTTAGTTTTTAAAATTGATCTCCCTTTACTATTTAACCTGCAGAGTCTGGCCAAACACAGCAGGAGTAACATTGGAGCAGAAGGTGGACCTCCTCCCTTTGTGCCATTTGGTCAGGTGAGGGTAATAATAATAATAATAAGATTAATAGTGCACTTTTCAAAATAAATTTACAAAGTGCTTCTCTGACATAAACACCAGAGGAAAACAATAAACCCTAAACAGGAATATAAAATAGCGAACTAACAAATTAAAATAATCAGGAAAATGTGGTTGTATAAGTGAGATTTTAGCTGTGATTTCATAGAGGTAAGAGCTACCGTTGAATAACAATAAGCTCTCCATTGTATGTGAGGGGCCCGGCCCAGGCCTGGCTCCAGGAGTGGCCCTTTATGTCCTTTTTCTCTGCAATGTTCTCTCTGATCTTTTTGAACTAATAGTGAGGGTCTTCATGAATCTTTAAAACACAGGGCTGAATTTTAATTCTGCTTTGTTGTCCTGCCACACAGTTTTCCCCCTTGAAAAATAAGAGTGGTGTGAGTGTTGCCTTTGTATTCAAATAAAATGCCTAGCAAGAATATGGCTGTATGTATACAGTCATAAGGAACCATATATTTTGTATTAATAAAGTCAACCTACTTCATTAAACCTTTGTTTACACTGTGGCTCAGCAAAGTGTCAGGTTCAATAATACATGTGACCATGCTACTTTGAAAAAGCACTGCGATGAATAGGTTATTTGTTTGTTTCATATCTTTCATGGATATCTGTTGGACTTAATTTGGCAATCTATTCACAACAGTAGACCTATTACTATTAGAGATATGGAGGAATGAGTGATGAAAAGTTTGAAAGATATGCATATTGGATATTCTTTATGGCTTTGAAATTTTAACACAAACTGGGATACAATTAACACAGTACAGGGTGAGTAATAACACTTTTTTTTTTTTTTTTTTTTTTGTTTTTTTTCATCTGGCTTGTAACGTTAGCCTACAATCGGCTAGGTTTTGTTTTTAACATCTTATACCACCAAAGTATCTTGGATATCTCCCATTTGTGTTTTGTTTGTTTTGAGCTTACAGTTTATAACAGTAGCCAAGGTATCCAATCATATTCATTTGTCATACCACTGAGATGCCAGCAACTGCTGACAGTTGCACTGAGTAACAAAATGAAACAAAGAGAGACATGTAAATTAAACTTGCAATCTCCTTTATTTACTTACTTCTCATAGAAATCCATTCAGAAAAATTCTGAACAAATAAGAACAAAGGCCATTAAGCTTTTTAAAACTACTCCAATCCCTGATCATGTATTACATTATTTTGGAAATCAGGACAATAAATACTGTATTCAAAACTTCAGTGTCATAGTGTGCACATGGTATCACCCCAGTGCCCCATGTTGGCATGTGAAATTTTAATTGTACAATTATTTTGGCAGGGATTATCTTAACATACAGCATCTTCACAATAAAATTGAAATAAATTATATAAAACCTCAATAGTACGTATATGTTTTTAATTAGAATAAGCATGTTTTATAAAATACACGTAGAAACTTTCTTTAGAACATCAAATAAACAGCTGCTTCTGTTGTTTTTGGTCACTACCAGAATAAATGTTTATTAAATAATTATGATTTGGAATCTAATCTACAGGTTTCAGTTGTGTAGATAAACATGTTCATTTTCAATTAATTAATTTCTTCATTTTGTGAACCCCCCTTCACTCCATTCTTTCTCCTAACCCTCAAACACATTTCTTGCAGAGAATTTTTCCTTGCTTTAAGCCCTGTAAAACTACTGAGCCTGAGTCAATACTCCCTTGACAAGGATCACAGCTTCAGAGTGGGATACATCCGTATCAGCTTGACACTTGGATTTTGGGATTTTCACCGCACTTCATTCCAGATTTGCTCAAGCTTTGTAAAGTTGTTGCTTCTGGTTGTTATATATGAATATTATCCTATTCCAATGTAATTGGCACTCTGAAGCAGATTCTCCTCAAATCTGTGTCTGCAATTTCCTTGGTGTTATGTGCAGTTCAGGTCAATCAGTTCCACTTCTCCCAGTTCCTGCTACTCAGAAACATTCTCACAGTATGAAGCTGCTACGACCAGGCTACACAGCAGGAATGGTTTAAAAATTGAGATGAGATGGTGGTTTTTCGCTGGACATTTTGGTTACCCTAAAGAGGTAAATGTACTTTACATCTCATCAGAAATATTTGCCAATTTATTGAACATATCCACATCAATTACTGCTTCATGCCTAATGTCTAGACATGTCAATACGTCTGTTTTAAAATTCCATTCTACACCTATGACAAGTGCAAAGCAGAAGGCACCTGCTATTTTGGGTCATGTAGGTTATTATTACAAAAGGTGAAAGGGCTGGGTGAAGTGGATTATAGATCAGAGGGTGTGATGGCTTATACACTCTCAGCCAGTCTCGTCACTGGTCTCATTTCTCTTAAGTAATTGTGCCAGTCTCAGTGACGCATGATGACAGCAGCTTCACAATAAAAGAAACAGCATCTCCAGGAAATTATACCATTGTCTGATGGGTGCGGAGCGGCACAATGTGAACACAAAGCACCACAAATTTGCAGCCACATTCAGCTGATGTGGATAGTAGTCTGGCAGTTAATACAATCACAGCTGAAACAAATAATTTAAAAATCGTTTGGTGAGTACCAACAGGATCAGTGATCTCTGGTAATCTGATATTTCTCACATAAACAGATAGAATACAGAGTCACAATGGACCCGTCTGGTGTAAGTAGAGCTGTGTGTGGTTACTTTGGAAAAGCCTGGTGTTATTTGCATCGTGAATTAATGAAGGTAAATACAGGCAATGGCACTGTGCTCTAGCATGGCACCTCAACCTTCATATCTCTCTGCCTTCAGATGGCTGTTGGGTTTTAATGAACTGAAGGAGACGCTTTTCATACAATCTAAAGCAGCTCTGAACAACATTGTCAGAATCAGTCATACATATTCATTTAAAGACTGATTTACTGGCGTTCCTGTTTTGTCCACATTAAGCCCTAATTCTTAATGCTAATCTAAACGCATCTGCTGGCTGGGGAGTGTTTAATCAAATTAGTTTATTTACCTTGTAAGCATTATTCTGTTATTACTGTGCATTTGTTGCAAGTATCTTGTTTGCTCTCGTTGACAAAATCATCAGATTGGCAGCGGGTTGACACCAGAAACAGACGTGGTTTTTGTGGATGTGGGCCCACAAAATTAGTGCCCAGTGATTTTTTTTTTTTTTTTTTTTGGGGGGGGGGGGACTAACCTCTTAACACCATATAAAGACATCATGCTTAGCAGTCATAAGTTCTCCACTTTGCAGTACTCGCTTCCTCTTAATTACTCTCACCCTCTTCACTCTAACAGGTCATCACTTTCATCTTATTTATCAGCTGCCCACTTTAAAATAGTAACCTCTGGCAGCGGTACAGGTCACATCTGGGAGGCAGCTTTGAGGTTTGGGTTGCTACAACAACAAAATCTTAGAGAATGACTCAAATATTGCATGTGACTTCATTCTAGTTCAGAAGTTGATAATAACAACATTAAATCACACCCTTGAGTATAACATGTTACCAACAAAATAAAAGCTATAATCAAGATTTTTTCATGTCGTGGGGCAATTTGCTCTCAAATAAAAAACTTTTTGCTCGTGTTATTTCTGTTTCCCTGGAAACACAGCAGGTCCAGCAAATAGACCCTTGGTAATGACATGGCAACAGAGTATTTCTAGTCCCTGTGGAGTTTTGCCAACTTGAGCTAACATTAATCCTTTCTAGATATCGTGGGATTTCCCAAACTGAACAAATCCCATATATACAAACACAAAACTGCTTTGCTAGCTCAGTGTTGCTGTAACTAAGATATCTGCTGGGAAAAAAAAACAGATTTTGCTACTATGTCTGCAAACTTATCATTATTTTTAAGCTAGTAACACTTGTCACAGACTTAGTGCGGCCAGCTGGGGGAGGATGCTGAACAGGGTTTCTGTTCTGGTCAAAATGTATTGGAAAAAAAGACAGATCGCCAAAATTCCCATATTCAGTAGCTGTTCACTGCAGTCACACAACTGTTTGCTTGCCGGTTTGTCACACACAAAGCACCTGTGTTAAAGGGTGGTCTACAGCAATGTAACAGCACCATAAATTATATTCAATAAAGAAAGTTTATTTCAGTTATTCTAAAAATGTTACTTTAACAGATGTAGAAAATAGCCTAACAGGAGGTCATAGCCTATTATTGGCCAATTGTTGTTCGTGATTTATTTTCATGAATAAAAACGTTTCAAAAGCATCCCCCTCTGGGCAGAGTAATATTTCTCGTGATGAGCATGGTGTGCTGTCATGCTGATTTGAGCACGTTGTAAATGTCTAGTTGACCAATTAGATTGCTTGGACGGAACCACCTGTTGTATAATCTCTCCTTGGGAACACAATTTCACTTTCTCCATTGGCTCCCTGCAGAAATGTGCAAGGAAGGATGAAGTTGACAGCAGAGAGCTCGACCAGAGGAAGACCCTCCAGACTCACAATGTGGTCAAAAGTACTGACGAGAATGATGAGTTTGAAAAGCAGCGGACAGCAGCTATTGCTGAGGTGGCCAAGACCAAAGAGGTGCGTAAACCCTTATCATGAGTATGTGAGTTAATCGCATCTTACTTAATACAGGGTACTTCTGTTATTTTACAGAGCTTCTTTTTAACTAACATTTGTAAGTATGACAGACTGAATCTGTTATACTATACTATCTTAGGCAACAAATTATAATAATATCCTGGTCAACTTATGATTTTCAATTTGGCCTTCATTTAAAAATACATGCTCCTTATTGACATTCATCTTAAACTTGATTTCCTTTGACATTCGAGTAAGTCTCCAAATTAAAAGTCATAGTTTCCACTGCTAACTACAAAGTTCTGTCTCTTGGTTTGACTTCATTGTTCAGTCTAACCCTGCAGTGCAGCTCTATTGATCTTCATGTTCTTTTATTTGTTAGGGTCCCCGCACGTTTGGTGGTGGAGGAAATGCAGGCAGTAATTTATCCAGCGCTGCTTCCTCCTCCCGCAGCCGAGACTCCTACCAGCAGAGGAGACGAGAAGACAGGCTGGAAAGGACTGAAAGCAGACAAGATGGAAACTATCGAGAGCTGGTGAGAACATGATCCAAACCTGCAAACCACCTGTGTTGAATGAAATGATTGTTTTGCCTCATATTACTGACGCCTCCATTCACTGTGACAAAGCAATTTAAAGGTTGGAACTTGTTCTGCGTTCTTTAGTTTCTTTGGACTGGATTGAGTCTTATTTCAAGGTGGCTCATAGACTGGATGAGGCATTGATTATGATGATATTGTGGAAATCTTAATGAATTGGAGACTCGGTCAGGTTTTCTAATCAAGTGGCAGTCCATTTGTCTAGCTGTGAGTCGCCAGTTTCTGGGCAGAACTCAGCCAGCTTTTGGCTGAACACATGAATAGGTTGGAACAGGATATTCTAGTGTTTGGCTTGTGAATGTGTTAATGGTGGTTTGGAACTTTAAAGCACACTAATCCAAACTAAAACTAAACTCAAATGATACCCATGCCTGGCCAACTTAAAAGGAATGGAGGTTCTTTGTAGATTTTTTTCCTTTCTCCAATGTCCATCCAATTCATCTTCCTCTGTCACAACAAACCTCACCTCTGTCTAAAATTACCAAAAAAATATCCATTCAGGTGTCTTTTCCTCCTCGTCTTGTACATTATATACAATCTTTCCTGTGTCCTCTCTGTCATTATGTCCTGTGTGTAGGTGGATGAACGTGCTCTGAGAGACATCATGGAGATGGGATTTAACAGGGAGGCCGCTCGGCAGGCTCTAATGGACAATAACAACAACCTTGAAGTGGCATTGAACAGCCTACTGACTGGATCTTCTGGTAGCAGACCTGGCCCTGTGGTGGCTGAATCTAACAAGCCCCAACCCAGAGGTACATGCACAAACACACACATGCATGCTGCCCACTTTGCACCATAGCCTGACACACTTGGTATTTCTACAGAGTAAGAGTGAAATTGGAGGAGTGATGTGGTGCCCCTTTAAATGCATTGAAAATCACCTGCAGCCTAGTTAAAGGTCCACAGTGGCGGTTTTGCTTGTTTTAGTCCATTTACCACAAATTGCATACACACTTTACTGCCGACCATTTTCCCGAGCACACAGTAAGGTCTGAGATGGATGTCCTACTTTACCTGCAGTCATTGTTTCGTATTTGTTTCAGTGCTGCAAATCAACTTGCAGAAACTTGAAACTTATTCCATCACACTGAACTACCTACTGCCTTTTTTTCCTCATCATGTGGTACAGCTGCTGTGAGCAGTGACTGATTTTAAAGCTTTTATTGTTGCTGCTTACATGGATCCTCTGAGTCAGCTACAGAACATTAACCTTTTCAAATTCATGTAATATTTGAGGAGTGTATATGTTCTTATATTATTACTCATATTGAATGAAAGTAAAATACCTTGCACACACCCAGACACACAACACAGAGCCTTATTACACCTACTTTAGAGTACACACCCAGTTTCATTATTCGAACTGCTCTGGTCTACATCACTGGTTCCCAAATGGTGTGCCATGAGGCAAATCCAGGTGTGCCACTGGAGTTTGTTACAACTATACATTATTATTGCAATATAACAGTACAACCAGGACTATATAAAACTGAATGCATTTTTAATTTACTATATCAATACTCTGCATGCACTCATTTCCAAGTCAAATATATACTGTAAAAAAAAAGAAAAAAGAATAAATTTCAGTACAAACAAAACCTTCCTTCAAGGCAAAATGCAGTTTTTGCTGTTTATGCAGTTACTGGTGGGAATTACTGGAGGGCATGTCACTTTTTTCAGTTCCATTACCTCATTTTTAATTCTTGACCTGGCTGGTTTAAATGGACATGTTGCTGATTTGATGCAATTTTGAGATAGTTTCAAATGAATTGTTGAATTATTTTCTTAATAAATATTTAATGATATAGATGATTGGTCTTGTTCTTGTAAAATGTTATTTCATAATAGTAAATAAAAACATATATTTACAGAGTAGTAAGAGTGGTAATATGTGTTGTAAGAGGCTGTTTTGCACAGAAATGAATACAGGTGTGCCTTGAGATTTCAGCTTACCCTTTGGTGTGCCTTGTGCCCAAAAAGTTTAAAAACCACCGGTCTACATAGTCTAATTTATGGGTTCTTTTCTCAGCCAGAGGAAAGGGAAGAGGCAGGTCCAGAAATGAAGATGAGGAGGAGGGAGCAGGAGGAAGGCCATCTGGACCTAGTACTCTGTTCGACTTTCTGGAATCCAAGATGGGAGTTTTCTCCATTGATGGTGAGTGAACTGGTCCAGATTTCATTCTAAACTGCCTTGGTCCCTCCAAGGGCTGCACGTAACAATTATTTTCATTATCAGTTAGTCGGACAATTATTGTCATGATTAATCGATCAATCATTTGGTCTATAAAATGTCAACTAATTGTGAAAAATTGCTCATCACAATTTCCCAGAGCCCGAAGTGGTGTCTTTTTGTCCAACCAACAGTCTAAAACCCAAAGACTCTTCATTTACTGTCATAAATGACAAAGAAAAGCAGCAAATCCTTACATTTAAGAAGCTGGAACCAGCAAATGTTTTACATTTTTGCTTGAAAAATGACTAAAATGATTAATTGCTTCTGTTAATGATATTTTGGTCATATATTTAGTTCTGTTCCCTTCATGTTTTTGTTTAGTTTTTTTTAGCAGTCATTAATATTTACTGAATAACTGTATGTAGCACATGCTACTATAGTCCTGTCAATATTCTTTGTTATTCATCCCATTATTGTTTGCCATGGTTTTTGATCACACTGCTCTCTTTCTGGTCTCTTTTCTCAGAGCCAAAGAACCAGGCACCACAGAAACATGAGAGTAAAGCGAATTTCTCCAACTCAGACTATTACTCCAAAGACACATCTCAGACCAGGTTCTCCTCGCATAATGAGCACAGGCAACAAAAGAATGACAGACCACCTCGCTTCCACAGGGACACTGATTTTCCCAAACCCGGCCAGGAGCCTCTCTCTAACTGTACAACCTCCCAAACGTCAGCCCAAGCCCAGCAGTGGAAGAGTCAGGAGAGATGGTCACGAGGCACTTCGGACAGATCGCAGAACGACAGGAGAGAGATGCGAGACGAGCAGAGTTTTCCGTCAACCTTCGCAACTACTTTCACACGTTCAAAAGAACCTCAGCAGCAGATGGAGTTTAGTGGCTCTTTCCACCAGCGATCCAGAAATGGAGATGGTGGTGGGAACATGGGCGGACTGTCTCAAAGGAGAGGGGGAAAAGACAGTGCACCCATGTCTAAACTGACTAATTTGGCAGGTGGTGACCTGGACGGAAGAGGAAATATTAAACGTACAGACAGAACTGAAGAGCCCAACAACAGCAGGAGGATGGGGAAGAATGACCGGCCAAATTCAGACCATTTTGACCGACAAAGGGACAGTGGGCCGCCAAACTTTAACATGAGGGGAGGAAGCTCAGGGACGTCCCAAGAAGCGGGGTTATCACGGGATTTTCGAATCACGACAGGGGATCCTTCTCATTTCCAAAATGGAGATATGGAACACAAAAGAACTGGGCCAATCAAGCCACCAAACTCATCGTTTCCCCCAAACAGGGAGCCGCCCCCCAAGAAAAACACCTCAAATAACCCAGGACCTAAAAGAAGGTCAGGACAAGGCAAAGGTCAAGGTCCTCGAGGAACAGAGAAAAGTCATATCATGGAGCGCGCTTGGAAACCAGGAGACCAGTGTCTGGCACTGTACTGGGAAGACAGCAAGGTACGTCATTCCTGGATTTAACACAGCGACAGCTGATAACTGTTGAAATTCAACAAATTCAATTCAAGTTTTCATTCAGCTTACTGTTTGTCAAATTAGAGAAAACACACTGAAATAAAAACCAAAATGAGCTCATAATATAACATGTAAATTCTCCATAGTAACTACTACAGATTGAACCACTGAGACCAAAATGTGTTAAAACATTAAAATTAACTAAATTTGTTACAGTGAGAACCCACTGACAGACAATGTGGGATTTCTAGAAATGTCAGCAGTGTTTTTTCTTTGTATGAGAACTTGTTTGACAGTTATGTTAAATGACATCAAACAATAATTAGTGTGATTGTGACTAATTTTCTCCGTCACAGTGTTGACAGTGTTAGATTTGTTTGTCATGTTGTAATTAATTGATATAAATGTTCCTCTCCCTTGACATGTGGAAATGTTTGTATTAAAATAATGAGATCTCTATTTTTTTTTTCTGTGTGTGTGAAGTTTTACCATGCCAGAATAGATGCTGTGCATCCATCAGGCTCCACGGCTGTGGTTGTGTTTAGCGATTATGGAAACTGCGAAGAGGTCCTGCTGCATAACATCAAACCTGTTACAGCTGACATGTTGGTAAGGAGAAAGAAAACATATTACTATTAGAATTCATCATTCATCATCAATAAAGGGATTGTTTATATTATTTGAAGGCAGGTTGTATGAGGTAATAATCCATAGTCAGTATATTATCTACAGCAGATGGCAGCTGGCACGCTCACAGTTTGGAGAAGCAGCAGGAATACTGGTGTGGGAACAAAATCAATGTATTGCTGCGGACAGGGCAGCAGCAAAATGTGTTTTAGCTTCTGAAAAAAGGCCACCCTAAAAAGCTCAATATCAGTTTAAGTGTATGCTGTAGTTAGAATATTTTCATCGCTTTACTTTGCTGTCAGACAGCCTTTTCAGTGGGGAAATGCTGTTATATAAGTCAAATGTTGCTCTTTCAAAGCCACCAGCAACTCCTGTGTTCTGTTTAGTAAAATTACTGTTTTTGCCAAAGGAGTTTGGTTGCTTTGGAGAGGGTGATAATTGGCTTTCATAATGCCTGTTTTCCATTAGAAAAGTCACATGTAGGATATCCATGAGTTCTGGCTCAGAGTTCTGGTACACTTGAAGTGATATTTATTTTTCTTGGTGGGCCTTTTTTTTAGGAAGCTAAAATAAGTTTTGGTGCTGACCCTGCCCACAGCAGTACATTACTTAGCTTCCTACATTAATACTCCTGCTGTTTCTCTAAACTTGGGGCATGTTGACCACCATCTTCTGTAGGTAATACACTGGCTATGGATAAGTAATTATATTCTAACTCTCCCTTTAGGATAGAATGTGTTTGTTAATACTAAGTGGAATTAACTAATGAAACTGTATTGAAGTCGGTTGTGAAAGGTGATGACGTGTGAATGACATCTAATCTGATGATTACCCACAGTAACATCACAACCATATCAAATGTGCAATATGGCAGGAGGAAGATGATGGTTACTATGACAGTTCACTAGAGTTTCGCCGTGGGGGAGACGGACAGCCTAGACGCACACGACCGACACAGCAGTATTACCAGCCACCTAGGGCGCGGGATTGATGTGTCTGCGTTTACAGGTAAATAAATATGAAATAGGGTTTTTCATTAATAATTAAAACACCAGTTTGTGTACAATATGCAAAAAACTTTCATATCTTTTTAATATGCAACATTTTAGTATAATGTTCCTCTTTTCATTGTGGTGGGAATCTTGAATTATATAATAAACAGGCAAAAGTGTAGACAACACTGTACCATACACCACAGCTAAAAAATGTATTTTATACAGTAATTTTTGACGGCTTCTGCTGATACAATGCATTGTATAAAAATGTATTTCACAAGATCTCAAGCAGTGCTGATCCTACAAAACTGATTAATGGTTAATTTTGTGAATGTAATACTTTTCTTCTTCTCCATCCATCAGTGTGCTTGTCCCTCATCTTTCCATGACAGAGACTTTTGTGCAACAAATCCAGAGTGCTTCCTGAATTTCTAAGTGTCCACATCGTCAGGACATAACAGAACTTTTCAAAGGGCTTGGACACCATGCAAAAATTGAAAAAAAAAAAAAAAAAACTGACATGAGCACCTGTTGATTTTGTTAAGAACATATCTACTGTATATGTTGTGAAGTTTGTTAAATGGATGCATTAAAATAAACGATTATTATAGTATGTAGAGGATTTGTTGTTTTAATGTGTTTTTATTTTTAATGATCCAATTCAGGCGATAAATAAGCACTCAGGGATGCTTGGGTTCATTTTTAATTTTATGACTAGTTTTAGTTTTTCACCAAGTTAACTGGAGTTAATTTGGTCTCACTTTCTTTTACAGTAAACTAAGGAGATGTAACTAGCTGTACTTGGTATTAAATTAGACAAAAATAGAAATATGTTCTTTATTAGACAGTAATTATACTTTAATAAGACATTATACACTGTTCTTTATAAGACAGCATTAGGCCTTTTATTAGACCCTTATTAGACTTTACAAGAGGGTAACTAGGAGCACATTACAACAGAACTGTACTGTAAACTAATATTTACAAAATAAAAATGAAAAGATGCTTTTCACAACAGAACTGTATAAAGTGTATTGTTTTTCACTGTTAGACCCTCATTAGATTTTATTAGAGTATTACAACACAATTGTACTGTAAACTAAGGTTTTTAAAGAGATACAAGATAAAAATGAAAATAATACAATTTGGTGTACAGTACAGTTGTGTTGTAATGTGTCCCTAATTATTCTCTAATAAAGGTCTAACTGGGAAATAATGTGTCACTAATTGCCCTCTCAGAAAGTCTAATATAGGGTATAACCTCTACCTAGTAAAAACATACTATTTTTACATTCTCTTTTTTTCTAATTTGATACGAAGTACAGCTTTTTATGTCTTATTAGTGTACCATGGGGAGGGGGGTATTGGGGGTTATAGTGTCTAATTAGGATATAACCACTGTCCAATAAAGAACATTATTTCTAGGTTTTGTCTAATTTGACACAAAGAGTAGCTTGTTATGTTTTATCAGTATACTGTAAAATTAAGTGTGGCCGTTAATTTTAACAGATTGAACCAACGTGTTATAAAACCTCCACCTTATTCATCTTAGTACACTTGTGTTATCTCTCCTGTTGTGGATAGGCATATACACTACAAGTCCATAGCCAGCAGCTCAGGCTCATTTGTTGTGTTCTGTGAAGCAAATCCAAAGGGTAAGACAATCTCTTCCCCCTGTAATAGAGACGGTTACATTGCAGAGATATCATTTTGCACATTACAAAAGGGACTGTACCCGGCTCTTCAAGCATCGCACACACACCACTGAGGTGGCTGTTTATGGACTTGTGCAGTGCAAGAGAGACAAGTTTTACACATCAAGAAATAATGTCCACCATGGCTCCGATTTCACTCCTACCAACGGTGGGAGACAAATGGACAATGCAGCAGGGTTCAGTAGAGAGGTCGCAGCACTATTCTGTATCACTGGGCCAAAGGATTTGCTTTATTTTCCAACTGAGACGCCAAGCGAGCATAGATGAATAATTAACGGCTGGTAATATGGAAACCTATCCGTTAGAGAGGAACTGAAAGTGAAGCTCTTGACAGTGTTCTTGGGGACTGACTGTGACACACTGGCCAGATAATCATAAAGGATTGATTTTCAATCAGACAAACTGTGATATTTCAGTAGAGAATTAAGCCTATTTCATATTGAATGTTTTTCTCTTGGTGCTGTGAAATGTCAGGAAATACAAATATTAGGCAGAAGCCCTGTGGTCCCCTAGTCATTAGACTCGACAAATGTAAGGTTATTATTTGTCCAAATATTGACACTGTGGATCATTAGGTCAGTTTTTTTATTACTTGACAAGTGTAAAATGATTATCATCCAATTGTTGCTGTTCAGTGGTGGAGAGCAACAACAGCACGACTTCATTTTGTGAATAAATAATAAACACTCACAGTATATTAATGCTATTTCAGGGTGTTTCTAGGGGAAATCTGCCCAAAACAGTTTTTAGGATATGATTTGATTCTCACTCCTTGGATTATAATCTTTACAAAGCCACAATTAAGACCAAATGAGTGATCCAATGTGAGCATAATGTCAGTGTGACATCCCATTTTGTTCTTTTATAAAGAAAGTGAAAGACTATGAAAGCTGGCAGGACAGATTGATTACATCTTGTTTTTCATGTTTATGTAACTACACAGTTGATTCAATCTTGATGCTGTGATTAGAGTAAATCTAAAGCTTCAAATGCTGTGCATGTTTGCCTGTGACAGACAGACTCTGTGTGGTTAGATATGATCTCAATTATCCAGTATTCTACAAACAATCTTAGACTATGATTGGATTTTACATGAAAGGATTTACACTGGGAGTGAAATGCATTGGGGCAACAACTCGCTTTTTTATGTTCAGGCTCAACTGTTGCTGCAGTCAGCTTCAGTTTGATTGTATTTCCATTTTTTTTGTATTATGAGAGTATTATGAGCGGGTGGCATGATTTCTCAGTGGATAGCACCGCCACCTCGCAGCACAAAGGTCATTGGTTCAAATCCGAAAAAGCATGTCCTTCCCACAGGTCAAACAGTCTGGTGACTGTAGAAATGAATGTCTCTCTCCAGCAATGCTGTGCAGAGTCTATCCCACGAATACCCTCAGGTCATGAACCCCAAAGAGATAATGCTCAGCTTACCATACAGTATTTCATCGTCCCAATAACCAAGTGATAATGTACAGTGAATGTGTCATTATTGTGACATATTACACAGCTTTGTTATGTACTCAATTCTGATTAGTCAATTACAGCATTCTAAGGTCTGTTATTTCTTTATAGCAGACCGTCACTATGAAGAATAGAGGGTTGCTATGGGCGCAATTCTGATTATAGTCTCTGGAGGAGCCATAAAATAATTTTTAAATCAACAAAATCAGTTTTAAATCACTATTTTGTGTCAAGTTATTGATTTATTTTGGTAAGTAACTGTGTAATAATTGGGACAATGTACAGAGGGCAGATCAATATGTTGAAATAAAATCCCTCAAGGTTTATTCAAGACCTGCATCACTGTCAGTGTTTATTTGACCACAATGATCTGTTAACTGTACATTACCCTGTACAGGGTGGAGCTGGGGTGACCAGGTGTCCTTTGTGTGGGACTGCACAGCAGGCTCAAATTCTTAAAAATCAAACTGCAGCAGGACAAACACTTTTCTAAAACGACAGGTTTTATCCAGTGGCTGTGAAGAAAGCAGGAAAGACTGTTGCCACAGTGCTGTTTGATTTCATATGGACCAAGTGGAAATTTACCTGTCACGGGCTTTTCAGCCAACACTGCACCTACCAGGAAAAATGCAAGAATATGGTTTGAAGCAGCAGGGTCTCACAAGTAACATGTAACATTATTTTATATATTTAAAAATTACTGTATTACTCCTCAAGACTCTATGATCAGAACTTTGTCCGTAGCAATGGTTTGTATATACAGAATCAGAGGTGAGTAACAAGACCAAGTAATAAATGAAGATTGGTAATGGAAAAGTTATATATGTGTTCAGAGTTTGATTTTGATAATATTTACTTAATCCAGAAAATCCAGATATACAGTATGTCAAACAAGCTTGTGCATACATTGTTTTTCTATATTCATACTGAAACAAGTGATTATACAGTTGTGCTGTATGTGTGACTATGCTAAGTAGAATAAAGTAGAGAAGATTTTATTTTTGAAAGTTGAACCGGAGGAAGTTCTACAATGACAATCAAAAGGCTGTGTGTCCACTTTTCTGCCTCATTCATTTTGTGCCACGGTCAACAGAGAAACGTGGAGAAACAGGCATGTTTGTTAATGTAATAATGTTTAATTTGTCAATACTAATAATAGCATGCTAACATGCTCAAAATGACAATAGACCACAGCAGACATTTTGGCATGAGATAGCAGGTAAACGCAGGTGTTACGAATGATTACTAATTAAGGTTCTGTTTCATTCAGGTCAAACAGAGTCAGGGTGCTGCTATTGTGCATGTTGGCACACCGGAAAGTGAGCTACACTATGATTGAAGATTCAAGATATTTATTTGTCACATGCATAATTGTGCAAGTACCACAGCAGTGAAATTAAATTGCAATGAAACAGGATGTTAATTACTATAACTGGTAACACCTGTGTGTAGTATTTCATATCAACATGGCTGCTGTGGAAAAAGGTCTATTCTACCATGCTGATGTTGAGCAAAAAATGTTTTCCACATTGACCCTCTTAGTTTAGCGTGTTAGCATGCTAACATTAGCTAATTAGCATTAAACACAAAACATAAGTCAATAAGTCAAAAAACAAAGCATTGAACAAACCAGTGTGTTTTTAAAATTGTTTCCAGTGGAATGCTGCCTCTTTATAGAAGGCTACAAACGCCCACAGCATGACGATGTGCTGAGTGTTTTGTCTCCACTGAAAGGTGAGTGTTTGGCTTTTTTTTCTGTTTGGCAAGAGTTGAATTATGTTCATCTTTGGGTAAAACACTGTGCTTGTCACTGTCACTTTGTACCCAGCTCACCAGTCACAGTGGAGCAGGGGCCAAATAGGCTGCCACCGACTGTGTCCTGCTTGTACTCCTTGAACTAGGCTCGTCCAACTTCTGCTCTCGAAACCAAACAATGGTATTCACCAAAATGTGAATCCACATAGACCCGTAGGTCCATCCTTTCTCCCCACCTGCTTCAGCCTTCCCCTCATCCAGAGCAAAGACCAGAGCAAGTAGGCTACTCTGTGCCGACATTTTTACATTTTTTGTTTATAACACTAACTATCTGGGAAATTAGGTACTTGCAAATCATATATTAGTGGTTACTTCCATGGATATTCGATATCATAGCAGTCAAAGGGTCTCAGTTGAAATTATGCTGTGCCTCTAAAGTGTTCTTATGTGCTCCCAGCTGACTGTTTTCAGAAGAGCACCTGGCATTTGGAAAAACAAAAGCTTGGTGGACATATAGTCTAAGACTCATTCATGCCCCCTTTCTTATGAAAATAGATACGTCCATGTCAAAGCATCACCGTTGGCATATTTCCAAGCATCCTTTATGCTGCCTTGGATGTTAAGCAATACCATCCACTAGAGGGCGCCGCTCAGAGTCAAAAGTCACCCCAAAGTAGAAGAGTCACAACAAACCAAAAACACTCAGGAAACATGCCAGTGTTGGAGGAGGTTGTAATAATGTCTCTTAAGCAAGAGACAAAAGTGGAAGCAGTTTTGTAGACAGCCGTGGTCGATGTAAACATTAAATAGCTTACACTGTGACGTGAACTTCTTCGTCATGTCCTGTGTTGTGTCTCGCTTGAACTATTGGCTACACTGCTACACTGCCCCCACAATTACCACTCGTGCTCCATTTCATCTGTATCTGTAGCTTTCAGAAAACGAACACATATATGGACAAAATGAACACAGTGTACAGACAGAAAGCTCAGTCTGTATCCAGAAGCATATTTATCACTAAGCTTAAATTAGACCTTAGATGAAAAGTCAGGGGAGGTATTATCACAATTTATTTTGAGAGTGTATTTACCAAAGTTCATGGAAAAGGTTGTTGGGGTTTTGGGTCTAAGCCATAAATGTGGTCTCACTAGAGGAAAAGTCAGAGCACCACTAAAGTCAGTAGGATTTTGTAATGTCTGTATAAAATTTATAGCAATCCATCCAATAGTGGTTGAGATAGTTCAGTTTGGACCAACATGGTGCACTGTATCAGCCAGACTGACCAGCTGACATCCCTAGAGCCATGCCGCTATGGCATGGTTAAAAAGTAATGTTACTGAAACATTGAAAACAAGCTTGCTCGTTTCTACCTTGCCTTTTCCAGGCCTCTCTCAGCCTGTAATGTGATAACCTTCAGCAACAGGAGGAATGCTTTTATCTCCAGGAGAGGGAACAACCTTCTTTCCCACATTAACATCCCCTTTGCTCTGCCCCTTCGTTTCCCACCTGCCTTGCCTCTCCTCATGTACCCATTCACAGCTGTTGGCCATTATCTTTCTGCCTACCTGACCCCTCACCCTCCATCTCGCCACCATGGTACTTTTGTCGCAGTGACATCTGAACCCTGTGATCCTGTTAAATGCCTCCTTTCGTACATAATTTCTACATTGGCCTCAACAACCCAACCCTTTCTCTCGGTCTCGTAGATGGGGAAAAGGAAACCTGAAAGGAGGTTACACGACTGGCTGGAGAGTGAATTTCCTTCCTAGCATATTTAGTACCCGAGAGAGAGACAGGGCACTGCAGGAATGAAATTTAGTGCCCTACCTTTGTAAGAAAGGGCTTTTGTATTGTATGTATCAGCTCCACCTACCTAACAGTCATTTAAGATGGCTAAATTACAGGTTACTTAGACATACTTGTATTCTGCCTTTTTTAACATAGTGTAACAAGGTATAACACCTTGAATGAATGGAGAAAATATACATTGAGCAAAGGGAATACGATCTTTGAAATAAACATCAGACCATTTATCCTCAAAAGGTCAGATTAGAAACCAAAACTCTCCTGATTCTGGTGCACAAAAGGAGGAAATTGGGGCTTTAGCTACTCTTAAAAAGATTACAATCCCAGGAAATTGTCAACACAAGGATATTGGAGGGGTTCAAGTCCCTAACGGCCTTTTTGCCTGGTGATGGGTTATTCTCTTTTCAGTAGTTGTGGAAGGCTTAGGGTGGTTGTTTGCATGTGAATCAAAGAATTTAAAGTCAAACCACCATCTGGTAGATGGTTACACCACTAACATGCAAAACAAGTGCCTCCATGTGTTTGCTTTGTTGGGATCTCTAGGCAAATGTAATTTGTATTGCAAAGTGTAGCACTTACACGTATGGGTGAAATTTTAACAGCTGTAGTGTTGGAGAAGACACTTCCAGCCTTTGCATAGAATCCACCCCTCAGTTGTGTTGCTGCATACAACATGTGGTAGTATTAAATCTAAACATGGCTTTAGGCATGATAGACTTTGTTTTATAATAGAAAACAGGATTTTTTTTAGTTTGACTTTCCTAAGACACATGGTTGTTGTATCCAGGTAATAGACAGGGGACATAATGCCATGCCAAAATGTCACAGGGGAAAACCCATTTACCCCCAAACCCTTTGATGCTGAGTATCACAGCTCTCTCAGATTTATTACTGGTGACAGTTTTAGAACCCATCACTGTGTCCTCTATGAGAAGGTGGGGTGGCCATCACTCATCACTGGAAGGGAACAACACTGTCTTTTTTTAATTTACAAAGCCATTCTTAGGGAGATACCATTTTATTTAACATCACTTTTAAGCCTTAGAAATATGGGATAATATACTCATTCAAATGAATGCATTATCTTGGTTATTCTATTTATGAATATGGAATTGGGAAAACTGCCTTCACTTATTGTGTCTCTCATATGAAATAAGCTTCAGGACAAATTTTAATCTTAGAATATTTTATGCTTTTGTTGATTTATGTTTTAGAATGAATGCTCCTTCATTATGTATGTAAAAATGTGAATTATGACTCTTTGGTAAGCCCCTCCTCTGAACAACAACTAAAAAACAAAAAACACATGAGCACATGTGGGTAATGATTAAACTTTGTCTTTGTCTGCTTTAACATAAGCTGCAAATATTAGCATGTCTGGCTATCCAGTTTTACCTCCAGGCAAACTTGTGTTAGATATCATGCCATTAATTAGATTTACATACTTAAGACTCTTTTACAGAGTTATTGTTTTCAAATGCATCAGACATCAGCTGTAGACAAGCTTCTCATCTCACTCAAGGAGTTTAGCATTAGCTTCCATTAGCAAGCTACACTTATGAAATCTTCTAGCGAGATTCATCATTTCAAATCACAAAGTCCAGTGCTGTTGGCCAGAAATGAGAAGCTGCTTTTGTTTACATATGTGAGGAATCAAATACCTTGTATTTCAAACATTATCGCTAATTTCACTGTTAAATGTGCTACCATTTTAACTGTAAACGGCATATGTGCAGTGTGAGAACAGAACGTTTGACAGACATAGTAACAGTAACCACAGAGGGCTTAGCAAAGGGTCAGTTGGTTTTCCCTGATTACATAAAGGTTATCTAACTGTTATTGTTGAATGATTAGTGGGAGAAGCACGGGGCGATGGTGATAATTACTTCTGCCACCATTCACAATGGTCATCTTAAAGTATGCATTCATGAAATAATACTTACACACACACACACACACACACACACAAAAGAACATTTGGCCAAGCCTCAAACTTCTGTGTTATTACTTGAACTGCAGTTGAGAGACTCAACACTTAATGAGCAAGATAGGTGCTGCTTGTCAGTGGTAATGGTTGTTTTCAGTGTGCAGCAGACCGTGGCCTACATGGGTCATTCTTCAAACATCCTGCCAGCATTTGTTGCCAAGCACCCCTTGTGTTACTCATAACACATGACAAAATAATGGTCAAATGGGGCCAGTTAGCTTGACCAGAGACACTACGGACTAAGGGTGAATGATGAATCAGCAGCTGGGTATTGATCTTTACCATTACCACATATGGGTCTACGCAGCAGAGCAAACATGGAGTGAAGTACCTCTCAGTCACTTTTATGGACCCTGTCCAGTTGCACCTAATGGCTACACGCCACACGAAGAAGAAGAACTACTGATTCCAGCTAGTGTGGCTGCTTTTTTGGTTTTGTTTTCAATTGCTACTCACAAACGAGACCTGCAGTGTCATGTTTTCATTATGTCATCTGTATGTCACCAAATTGAAGCATTTTCAAAAGAAAACTACTCACACTGTCATCAAGATTTTGTAGGTGTTTTCTCTTGTGCTAAAGTGGGCTGTGAAGCCAGTTATAACAGGATAAAACTATATCTGCAGGGGCCAGCAACTGCAGCAGTGCTACCTGTGTGCATCCACACGTGGGCTTCTTCAGTGTGTCTTGGGGTCATATTTTGGCCAGCTGCTCAAATCATCTGTGGCCAATAGAGCTGTCCACAGACCTGACTGCACTTCCTCAAAAAACACATAAATACTCTGTAAAGAGAAGAGCTGCCAGGCTCAGCATCTGGCTTGTGCTACTAAACACTGTGTGATTAACCTCAGACAAGACATTACTGACTGTTATGTCTCTGTATTTGCTGATCAAAGGCATCTGAGAATTTGCAGTTTGCAAAGAAAGATGTTTTTCAGGCTGGTGTTAGAGGTCAATGGAGAACGTTGTCTTCATTAGATTTGGTTGGTGCAGCAGGGCAATGTGCTGGGAGTTAGGGATCTCAGTGTGTTATCTTTCTGCTCTTAAAATGAGGTATTTGATTGTTCATTTGTAAAAGCTGTACGTAATAAAGGAAGATTTTCAGTCATATTCATTGTCTTTCTCTTTCTATTACATTAAAGGCATAGTTTGGATTATAATATAGGGTTGTATGAGGTACTATCAATCAATAGTCTGTTTAGTATCTACAGATGCCTGTCGGCACGCCCACAGTTAGGAGAAGCAGAGAGGACTGACAGCACGAAGCTAAACAATGAACTGCTGTCGACAGGATCATTAACAAAAGATATTTTGGCCACTTAGAAAAGGTTCACCTAAAAAAAAAAATCAGTATCATTTTAAGTGTACACCATATTTAGAATAATTTCATTGCTTTACCTTTCTGTCAGACAGCCTTTTCTCTTCTGAAGCTGCAATTATATAAGCCAAATATTGCTGCTCCAAACCAACCAAACTCCATTGGTGAAATCAGCAATTTTGCCTCACAGAACATGGAGGAGATGCTGGTCTACTGCTGCCTTGATCTGTTAGTTTGTTTGGGTTGTTGTGTGACTTTGCTGAATCTGAACTATCCTTTTAAAACATCAAAGTTACTCAATAATACACACAAACTAACAGATAGAGGCAGTGCCAGGCCAGCAACTCTTGTGTTCTCTGAGATAAAATGACTGATTTCACTTATGGAGTTTGGTCAGTTTAGAGACAGCAATATTTGGCTTATATAACAACGCTTTCCTGTCATAAAAGGCTGTTTGGAAATGAGGCAGGATATCTGTTGTACTGTCTGTAGTACTACTGTACTCATAATAAAAAAAATTGAAACAAAAACGGCTGTTTGACAGCAAGGTGAAGTGGTAAAAAATATTCTAAATATAGCATGCACTTAAACCAATATTGCTTTTTTTCGGTGGAGCTTTTTTAAAGTGGCTAAAATACTGTCCACAGCAGTTCATTGTTTAGCTTCTGCGTTGTAATAAACTGGTTATCGATAAGTACGTTAGACAACCCTACATCAAATAATTTGAACTGTCTTGCTGATATGTCATAATGAGAAAGAAAACTTAATGAAACAACACACAAAAAGAAATCATTGCAGTCAGGCTACATTTTTATAAACCCAGTTGAATTGTTGTTTTTTAAATACAAATATGAAAAAAAAATCAGTTTTATTCCCATCAAAGCATGGTCACCTGATCAATCATCAAGAGCAGCAAGTATTCATGAGCAAAGATTTATGAGCCTAACTCTTTTCAGCAAATAAAAAGTTAGGTAGATGTATTCTGCTGCCATACTTTTTCTTCTAACTTTGTGATCAATAGAAATAAAAAAGAACAAGAATGAACCCAGGTGCAACCAGAAATCTTCTGCACAGCTGTATAATTTAGTCAGCATCAATGAAAGAGAATAAAAAATGAAAGAAGGTCTTGCCACACACCAAAACTGACCCAAAACTTCTTTATTTAAGTTTTACTTCTTTATTGGTCTTTATTTAAACATAAGTTCATTATGGATTAATGTTACCACAGTGTTACTCAGTTGCCCTTGACATCAGACTCTAATATGATGAGATATGAAAAAAAAAAAAAATCCCAGATTTACTGTGCAGCAGAAAAAGATAGAAAAACTCTCCAGTCTGTGAGGCCAGTCAGATGACAACATAGCCAGTTGGCTTGGTGTTAGCCTCTGGTTCCATGAATCTCCTAATTAGGTGATTACAGTATGTTGTGGAGGCAGTGAATTGTGACGCACAGATCTGCTTTTGACCCAGAAGGCAAGGGACCGTTTGGCTTGTTGGCTCCTTTCTCAGAAATAAGCTCTGACCTGCACCTCATCTGTGATAGTATTTTAATTGATATCAACTTTATTTAAGGAATGCTTAACGAATTTTAAGGATGGTTAGCTTTTACACTGTAAAAATAAACTATTTCCTTTAACTTGAAAAGAGTTAAAAAAGTATCCAGGCATGATCAGCTAATATGCTGATCATGTTTCGTTTAAACCTGATTTAAAGAGTTGATTGAACTCTGTACATTACATTCATTCAAGTGATCATTTCAAGTCAAAATACTTCATGTTAGAAGAATTTATGTTTATAAGTTCTTAAAGAATAACTTCGGTATTTTTCAACCTGGGCCCTATTTCCCCATGTGTATGTGTGTGTATGATTGATAGGTACAACTCGTTTTAAAATTGTTCCAGTATTGAGGGAGGCAGATGCAGTCGGCAGCCGCAAAACGAGTTATAATGGTAGATATTAGGCAAATACGTCCCGTAAAAGTTTGTGCATTAAAACTGCTTTTTTTCAGCACAGACCAGATCAGATCGCCAGTGTAATCCCTGTCAACAGTATGCTTCACTTACTGCTTGCTGTGTGTGACGACATCTCAAAAAAAAAAAAAAAATCGGTGATCCATAATAACTCTCAAAAACAATGATCTCAAATTCTATGAGCGTTGCCCCTTCTTATTAAATTCACAATGTGTCTTGGTCTCAGAGTTCTTTAATAAATTTAAGGAGAATAATCAATCAATCAAGCTTTATTTGTGTTGTGGTGAAGTTTTATTTATGTTGTACCTTTATGGAGTCAAAAGAGCTTCACAAGTCAATAAAGCATAATAAATGACACAGACGCTCTCCAATCAATAAAGAAACAGCAAGGCATCAATAAAAGGCCTGTCTTTACAAATAGGATTTCAGACACTTAAAAACAGTCCACATGACCAACTCAGCAAAGCTATTCCAGATCCTGAAGGACAAATTGCGAAAGCTTTGTTGCCATTGGTCTTAAATTTTGAGAATGAGCTAGTGAGCTTGGCTCTGTCTGTACAGTATGGAGTTTGAAGGTCATGAAACTAAGCTGGGGCTTGATTATAAATAACTTTAAAGGTGATCAACAGAATATTGAATTTGATCCTGTAGGCAGTGAGGACAGAGGAGATGTGATACTTCACTGTAAGTGACCAGACAGATACTGTCATGCAATCTAATATGACAGTGCTGTAATAAATATTAATTGCTGTTGACACTGTCTCATAGAGGTGTTGATTCGGCTCTGCTGTAGTCTTTAGGCTCTATTTTATGGTTTTGAGGAATTTAAGTTTCTAACATTTCTAATATGCTTCTTAATGCTTTTGCTTCTGTATAAACAACGCTGACAAAATAACACTTTTCAATATAATGCAATAATTCATACCAACATAATACAAAAAACAACGACACTGGAGCCCCCCCCCCCCCCCCCAGGGCTGCGTGCTCTACCTCCTCCTGTTCACACTGTACACCCATGACTGCAGCCCCGGACATGGAGAAAATGGATGACACCAACGACATCAGCCGGATTTCAAACAATGATGACATTGATTCATATCAGCTTTGCAGAGTGGTGCACCAATAACAACTCACTGCTCAAGGTCACTAAAACCAAAGAACTAATTGTTGATTTTCATTGAAAAGGGGGCAAAGACATATGCCACTGTCTACATCAGTGGAGCTGAGGTGAAGCAGGTGAACAGTTTTAAATTCCTGGGAATCAACATCACAGAGAATGTGGACATCACATCTCCACCCTGGATAAGAAAGCTGAGAAACAGCTGTATTTCTTAAGAAGGCAAAATTCTTGTTTTACTGGCATGATGTGCACGGCCCAGGACAGGAAGACTCTGCAGCAAGTGACTAAAACCACCAATACCCCTCTACTGAGCAGTGCATAATAAAAGACAATACTCACCCCAGCCACAGTCTGTCCACACTACTGCTTGTCTGGGAAGAGATACAGAAGTATCCACTTGAAGAACAGATTCCTCCCTCAGGCTGTAAAAGTCCTTTATTCATCCTCAGCACTCCATCATACAAAATAATTTGTTTTATTTCATCTCTATGACCAGATAGAATTTTTGTATATAACATTGCTTTTGTGAGTAGCAAAGACCTTGAAACTTAATCTTGTTACACAACGCTGCATAATGATGAATAAATCTAGCTTGAACCTTATCTCTATTTTATGGTCACTAAGTTCATATGGAAAAAAATCTGACAAACATAATATGTATTAAAGTGACTTTTATGGTGTTATGGAGTCTATTTATGACAGATCTGACTCAATAACTGAAAACAGCACAGAACACAACTGCACTTTGTATAATTTATTTATATACTGTACCTGATTCCTCCTCCCACATGACTGCCTTAAACACCCAGTGGTTGCAGGTATCAAAAACTCTGTGCACCTCTAGAAAATACCACCTCACCAACATAAAGGCTCTGCCATGCACAGATTTATATATTTTATATCTATGCTGCCATGCACAATCACCAAATTAGGTTCCAGTGTGTCAGCTGTGCTCATCACAGCTAAATTTGTTCGATGAAGTTCCTAAAATCCCTTAAATCCCCGGATTAACCTGTGGACAATAGAGATTTGCATTGCAGCCACACGCCCACGATCAACAGAGATGATGAGTGCCATAAGGCTTCTCTTCCCCTAAGAGGCTTACATATCATGGAAGGTTATTCATTGCTTCATGTGTCTGGATATATGGATTTATAGTACAATTGTGAAGCATGTGACAAAGGTCAGAGGTTTCTCTGGAGGGCACAGGGCAGGATAAAAACAAATAAAGGGGACTACAATATTTCCAATGAAAAAGTAAAGCACTTATTAAGGCTAACAACCACATACTGAAAATGGAATCCAAGCTAGACGTTGACAGATTCAACATTTTAACATCCAAAACACTGACAATATTTAGTTAAATTATCTAAAGCAATATCTACATAACATTTTTTATTATTTATCATTTTTAAATATTAAAATGCATGCCAGTAGTTATAAGAATCCAAATGACTTTATGAGCTAGTGACACATTTATTTTCATCTCATCTAATCTGGCAGAGCATCCAGTTGTGAAAGCGACAGCGAGGCGTAAAGCTGTTCAGTGTCCTTCAGACCTCGTGCATGTGTTTATACTCCTGTCTGCTCAAGTGTAACTTGGTACTCTTTGCTAATCAGAGATGTGTAAAATTGCCAGCGCAGATATAAAAGGTGAAAATGAGTGCGATGCCAGTCACATCTTCACTTGTTGCCCTCAGTTATCAGAACACCATGAAGTGATGCTAAACCTTGATAGGACTGCCTTATTTATGGATGATCTATGACACGAATGAATCACAGTTACGCTGTGTTGTTTGTATCTCTGCTGTGTTCCAACTTGAGGAGTAAAAAGTTTGTAATAACCACAGTCAGTGTTTGTATCTACCTGCTATAGTGAATGCTTTTTGTATTTGTTACCGAAGATGTACTCATGCGCAACAGAATCAGTATCTAATAGACCAGTGCTTAATTTTCAACATCACAGCTTGTAATTAAATTGAAAATTAATAAGGTATTTAAATTTAATGAAACATAATGACCCCAAATAAAATTCTATTAAAAGTCAACATGTCAGGCTGTATTAGATTAAGCTTGTAAATAAAAAAATATCCAACTGGGGACATAATCTCTAAATTCAGCTGGCTATAATGCGCTTGTACATTGTAAATATGTATGTTGGAAATACAAAAACATGTACAGTGTATGTATAAAAGTCTTTTGTAGAGGCAACATGCTATCACAATATGGTCAATAAAGCAGGGTACAGTATACTCTGGAGAGTGATGTATAGTTTATTGCCACAAATAAGACATGGAGAGGTCAAACAGCACAACAACCTGTTATGATATTGCCTGCCATGCTTTAATGGCAAATTCAAAAATACTACACATACAGGTCTCTAATAAAGTGAGCCGGTGGTGAACTTTTTTTCACAAATCAAGGAGGATCGAGGAGCCAGTTGACATATTATAATGCCATACAGACTGTTCCACACCATTTGCACTGATTTTTACCTACCTGTGTCCAGGATTGCACTGCACACAGATCAACTGTCATCACTGTCACATGCACAGGCGGACTCAGACTGTCTGAAGGGCAGGGGCAAAAAAAATTTAAAAGGACACCAGCTGTATGTAGCCGGGCACCAGTGCAGCAAAAGTGCGTTTATGGTGAAACAGTTCCAATACCTGACTTAGATCACAATCGTTATTATGTAACTTAAATATAACTACTACATCTCTGTAATAAAAACACACAAGGAAGAATTAACTATTTAAATTTAGATGCACATAGAGGCCAACTAATTAGGGCAGCCTATGTGTCACTTTATCACATTTTCTGCATGGAAGGGCACTCTACAGGGCACCTTATCATATTCTGTACACTAGAAGGGTGCCCGAGAGGGCAATTTATCATATTTTATCTACCATGGGGGCATCCAAGAGAGCACTTTTACAGCATTTTTTCAAAACATGGGGGCACCCCGTCTTGAGTCCACCAGTGATCACATGCCCTATTATATTTGAATTTAATGTTGTGGTTCTCAGACTTTTTTGGTTTATTTTCCCTACAGACATCATGTTCATTCAACTTAGTTTCACCACATATTTTTCCCCTGCCCCACCTACAGTGGCTCTATGCCCTAACAGCTTGCCTCGCACCACAGTCTGAGAACCACTGATATAATGTATATTATGGCTGTATATGAGTATTTGGAGGATACTGTTAATGAGAAAGAGTTACATCTGTAACAGTGAGACTCTCCACACTTGAGAAACTACAGTGTTTGTTGTTTTGTGAAATACTTGAAGCAACTTTTTGGTGATTGTCATGTCTCAGTAGCCAAGGCTTAAGTCATGTCAGCTTGTTATATTTTGCCACAAAAAGGGGTGGGGAGGAGGTCTGGGTGGATGGTTTGGCATACAATGCATGTGACATCAATAAACAGTTACATTTATAGTACTGCTTCTAACTAATTAATGTGTTTGTTGAGGAGGAAAAAACACTCTGTTTTCTACATCTAGATTTTAGCTGCCAGCCCTGGGATTCCAAACAATAAGTAATTGCCCCAATTTTGAGCATGCATGCACACAAACCACTGAATCAAAGAGCTTGTGAGAAGAGAAGAACAGAATAGTTTGACTGTAAACACAGGGATTTGACAAGGAGCCACTCCTCCCAAAAAGTGAAACATAAGCAAGATTTCTGCTTGATTTAGAACAGTTAATTGTGTTTAAATGGGAAACAAGGATGAGACAAACCCGTATGTACAACCCTTTAGATTTCATGAGAGAACACAGAGTTGGCTGAACTTGTGCCATATGGCAGATGAGCACTGGCCCTCACTAATAGGAAAACCTGAGACCAAACGAGCCACGTCATAAGCACTTATCTCTCTGCCCACCTGTTCATATCTGTCTCTCTCTGTCCTTTAATCAACCTTCCCACTATACCTCCTCTCCTCTCTGCCTGTCTTTCTGTCTCTACCTGCATTTTTGTGCTTTTTTTCCTCAGTTTCTTTGCCTGCGGCTGTCGGGTTGGAAACCACCGGCAGAGTGCACAGGGATTAATGCATCCTCTCTTTTTTCCATCGGCCTTCACTCTGTAGCACGTGTTAGGGTGAATTTCTATCTTAACAAAAACTCTTATTGTCTTTGTATCTGGAGAAATGCTATAAAATAAGCATTAAGTATGTCAAATTAGCTCAGTGCTGGGGTGTATAGTACAGAGTACGTGTTTGTGTGATGTGCGAATGCTTAATTCTGCCTGTGCCCGACCCACCTCCAAACACAGCATGCCTTTTCAATTACAATGTAGCAGATCAGTGATCAGCATCAATCAAAGGGGGCAAATGAGAGAAATGATGATACACGCCTTTTTTTCCTCCTGAAAAACTGTTGCACAATTTCTTCACCAAATTAGGTTAGCAGACTTAGTTCCCCTTGACAGAAGGAACGGCTTCCTGAAATGCTTGAGTGGCTGATATTAACAAGGAGCGCTCATCTGGCACTTCATTAACTCTAGTCTGGTGCTACAGCTCGGCCAGACAGCCAGACAGTCAGACCATATAGGGGACCTCCCTTTAAAGCCTTTTATACTTCTTTTCCAGGAGTGGAAAAAAGGAACACTTGCTATACACATTCAACTCTCATTCACTCTTACTGTGAATGGGAAATGGTATCTCTTAGAATACTTTTCTTATATTTTGTGTTTGAGTCTTGCTGGCACAAATTTTCCTTGCAACTTTCACTTTAGACTCACTTTCGCTTTCGCAGATAGTCTGCTCTGACCTGGTACCTGCTCTATCATTACAGGTCTGAACCCAGGCAAGGTGAGCGGTGAATATTAATATTTTTATGCAAACAAAAATTGCATACATTTTTATCATAATGTTAATGTTAGTCTGGAAAAACTGCCTGTGATATTGATGTCCTGTGACCTTGGTCTATCAATAGAGAGGTGAAGCCAGGCCCCTTCCAGTCCCATGGGACTTTGCAAGACAAATAATTTTTTGATCCCCTTTGAACTGTGCTCTGAATTACACATATGATGTCAATTCAAAAGATAATTTCATAGGACAAAATGTAGTTTGTCATAGTTTAGTTTAGTTTTGTGTGAAACTACTCAGTGAACTACATCACTTGACTCAAACATTATATCAACAACAGCATTGCTGTCCCCTGTTATCTTACCTGACGGGTTCTATCCAGCGACTCCTGGTCCTTTTAACAGCTGGGAAGACAAAGGATAAGTAAGACCCATTATTATGTGACTACAAAGTCACATAACAGAAAGTCATGATGTCAGTCAGGCAGCTTCTGAATGTGTAGTCTGTCTAATTACATATCTTCATCGTCTTGTACTTCACCAATTTTGTGACAAATGGCGACTTTCTCAACTTGTAAAATGAATGAAAAAATTATAAATTGACATATTATGTGTAATTCATGGCACAATCCAAACAGGATACAAAAAATTGTCTCTTACCACAGACCACAGTTCATATTTGTTCCCCCATGTCCCATGGTGGTCCACCAGAGGGGGTGTGACTCTCTGTTCGGCTAATAAGGTGGCTAGCTCCACAGCTAACCAAGCTAATAGTTGCAGATAACATCACTGGCCTTAGAACATTTAATGACATCTTTATGACAAGTCCTAATGGTACCATTTTAGTTGAAATCCAGGAAATTAAATATGACACACTTATAATGGTCTCACGATGGCCAGTGTTGAAAATAACCACATGACAGTAAAATGCAATATTAAAACATAAAGCTAAACAGTTGTGTTAATAGATAATGTCAAGTTGCTGTGACAGAGACATTATTGTCTGGATTAATGTGAAACTGTCATACCAAAAATATCTCAGACAGTGTCAGCTTTGCATTAAATGTGACAGAGTTTAACAAATGACACCTAATGACAATAGTCATAAACATTAATAAAGACTCCTTCATGTGAATGGCAGGTGTCAATACATGGTTATAACAGAGTAATAACAGTCTTATGCACACCTCTTTAGATAAAGTGTTACCAGATATTTTAACCTTTTTATTCTATCAAGTCTCTTAAAGCTGATAGCACACATTAAGATTGTTGAAAACTACAGAGGCTTGACACCCCTAACATAATAACTAATTCAGTTGACACACACACAGTATCACATCTTGACATTGACTTGAATAACAGAGTAAACAGGAAAAAACTGGATGACAGGTGAACTAGGATTAGAGTCACGCTGAGAGCAGGCCTCAGAAGTTCCTGTATACAATAGAGCCACTTGTATTCTGTAGACCACGACCCAAACCTCAGGTCAGTTGTGACTCCCTGTCTCCTGACAAAGGGCATCTGAGGATCTGTAGCTTTACTTTGACAAATATTGGAAATTAACCACAGCTAGTCTTTAATGGATTTGAGATTGTCTAAGAGGAACTGATGTACTGAAAAAAAAAAAAAAAAAAAACTTAGAGGCAATCATCCTGTCTTTAGAGAGCAAATTAAATTCAACAAACCAATAGAAAAAGAAAATAAACAGACAAAAAGCACATTTTATTAAATATATATTAATTTGCATATCCATAAAACATATTTTTGAAACTTTTGAAAAAACTTATCATCAGTCTGCAACCAAAAATGATCATTAGATCACCCCCCCCCCCCCCCCCCCCCCTTTTTTTTTTTTTTTTTTACCAGCTCTGCTGTCTTTTCTTTGAAGGTCCATGTTGCTCTGTTCCAGAGCCTGGAAAGAGCCAATGGGGAAATAGAGTTGGTTGAGTAAAGAAGATCAGGCAGTCAGTGGTCTGTAAATTCAGCCACTCTTTGAAAACACAAATACTGATGTTCCAGCAAGCCTCATAATCAACTGGCCAGAGAATATTATTTCATTAAAAATTCTCTACTTGTTAGTTAGTTCCTTTTTAAAAGTGTATTTTCAGCTCTAATTAAACACAAGTATCCACATGCATGCATGAAGTACCCAGCACACCAGTTGGTGCAAGTGAACATCAGTGCTCCAAGGAATGACTGGATGACTCGCATTTCAATCAGCTTTATTGGGGCTAGGAACATGTTAGCTTTCTAATTTAATTCGCAGAGAACTTGTCAAACAAACTGACGGCTGCATTGGGAGTTTCTCTCTTTCAGTCCGAGGTCTCGCCACAGAGAGTGATGTTTGCTGCACAGACGCTAAAACCCTCTGGGATAAACTTGTGATTTTGGCCTGAGGAACACTTGAAGGCAGAGGGGGGCTAAGGCTGTTGTTTTAATGCCATTATATGAAAAAGTCCTGACATTTATAACTGGCAAGGACATTTTTTTTCAGCCACACTTTCTGTGTGTGTCTGCACATGTTGAAAGGGGATTAATTGCTGAGTGAGGGTGTGAAAGGACATAGTCAAAGTCCTTACACACCTGCTGACTTTTATATGAGGGATTTTCAGAATGTTTCATCATCCTCATTACATTAACATACCTCAAGTGACTTCAGAGCATTTTGGCACATTTTCCCACTTCTTAGGGTTATTTTGCTGAGAATAATGTATGAACAAGCAAATCTAAGTACTAGATTAAAGGGGGCTTCTTCATGAAATATACTGTATATCTTAACACAAGAGGGGAAGGTCCTCCCTCATGTACTACTAGCTGCAATATGTCTGGAACCTGTATTGCCCTACAAAGCCTACACAAAGGTTAAAATAGGCTTTATAGGTTTTTCACTGGCCACATTTTCCAGTTACTGCAATTCTCAACCATTTTTAATATAAAACAAAGCCGCATTAAACTCCAAAACCTTGTCACAAGATATCAAGAAGTTCATTTTTTGTTCTAACCAAATTTCAACCAAAAATATATGTATTAAAGTTAGCCTTTGGATGGCAGTGTAGCTGAATGAATTAGGAAAAAGCAAAATAGGAGAAGAAGCACATAATTGGAAAAGTAAATAAATTTATATAATTTACCACTTAATGCAGATGGTGTAGTTGTGTTTCTCATGATGTCAAAAAACCTGTACCACTACTAATGGAAGAAATACAAAAAAAAAAAAAAGGTTTTAATTGAAGCGGACACAGCATTTAAACTTGCTAAACATGGATTGATAAGAGACTGATATGATATGAATACAAAAATCCTCTCTAAACCTATAGGATGGATTCAGATTCTTTCAAGTTTGTACACACACAGTACCAGACTTGGGGTGTAATGGATTACATATAACAGGATTACATAATCAGGATACAAAAAGGTAACTGTATCCCACTTAGTAAAAATGAGGATTATTAGCGGGATTAAAACCTATTTTAATGTTTCTGAGGAATGACACCAACATATATCACACACTGATTCAACACACACAACAAGTGATTTGATTGTGCGACTGTTTGGGGCCTAAAGAGTTTGTTCAAGTGATGCCTACCAGCTGTTTAATGATACACATCTGTCCAAAGTTTCAGCTGTTCTAGTACAATGTATAACATAGTTTCACATCTAATTTAAAGTCAGTTTGTAAAAACTCACCTGTTGTTGAGCTCCCCATAACACCAACAATGTAGGCGCAACATCACATCATGCAGAAAGTCTTGTTTATCAACTCAGGTTGTTTTGTATTGAGCCAAACAATGCACTGCATATTCATTTTATTCCTCATTTGTAAAAAATTGCTTGGAATTTACAAAATGACTCCAGCCAGACAAGCCTGGAATAGCTGGAATAGCTTTCCTATTGTTCAGTTCTACACAAAGGTCAACAAAGTGCCACGTCAAGCTAATTAAAGGCAATTTGCAACATTACATGATCGTGAATGAACATGCCAACACAAGTCAAAACAAGCAGAACAGTTATAGATCATGTTTCCTACAGCTTTAAATAATAATGTTAAATTCATAATAATAATAATAATAATAATAATAATGATAATAATGAAATGGAATTGTATAGGAAATGTGCTGACATTAAACCTGGTTACTGGCGTTTACATATATTATATTCATGCATATGTCTAAATAAATTTAGTTTTGTATTATAGAAGTATTTCAGTTTGAAGATATTTTCCAAAAGATCATTGTATTTGGCTGGGGAAATGAACACAAGGAAAATTTGTCACAGAAATTAATTCTGTTGGAATTAGATAGAATTAAAATGTTAAAATGTAAAACCTGATAAAGAATGTGGTGACTCCTCAATGCAGATTAATTCACTAAATAAATATGTGACGTGATTTTTTCATGTTGTTTTTTCCCTTATTTGCACAAACGCACATTCATGCCCTGGTCGCGTGTTGAAAATGGAAGAGGAGCTACTCACACACTTGCAGACATTCTTCTTGATGTGCTGAATTACACCACTTATTTCTGGTTAGGAATTTGCCCCTTTGAATTTTTCCCACAGAACTGTAATAAATTTTTTTCCTTTTCATTGGTGAATCATGTAGACATCTGCAACTGTAAAATCGTGCCAGTGGATTTGGGTATGAAGCAAAGCTTTGGATATACTATAACTGATCTAAATACATGATGATTATCTTGCTTCAGAGAATACATATCAGTATCCAAAAAGAAGACAGAATTCCAACACTGAGAAACAGTGTGTCATTGGCACATTAAAGATTGAAAAGTAGCCTTTGAACAGTGCCATGTTGTAAGTCAGTGGGTCATGCTTATTGTCACTGTCGGAAAAGACTCTCTGAAGACGTTTAATGATGTCCTTTGAATGAATTGGCTGTTTTCCAGGAGGCTGCAGTATAATGAGGACTGTATGCAGTAAGACTGCTTTTTCAGTAAACTCTGGGTGGTATTTGTAAGTAACAGTACTGTATAGCATCCCTATGATCAGCACATAATATTTGTTTGACGTAGCTGAATGAAGTCTTTACACAATAGCCCATTTCAAACTCTTCAGTTTTCAAAAAAGTTTTACCAACTAATAATCTTCTGTTGAGATGATTTATCTTTTTTTATGCCTTAACTGTCAGGAAAGCTGAAGTGAGGATGGGAAAGTGGGGATTGTCACACACCAAAGGGCCACATGCCGGAGTTGAACAAACGGGCACTGCAGAGGACTCAGAGCCCCAGTATATGGGATACAGACTCCGCCAACTGAGCTACCAGGAACAGCAAAACCTTTTTTTTTTTTTAAGATTATTTTAAAACTTAAGAGTTTTAAGAGTTGGCCTAAAAGTCTATTGCAATAAGTCGCCTTGAAATAAGTTGTCAACTTTTTTTCTTTTTTACAGTGAGGAAGAATAAATCAATAATGTCAGAAACACTAATTCTGAAGCATAATTGTTATGGGAACAGAAACTGTTAAAACATTGTGCACAGAAACTGCCTAAGGGCTGGGATGGGTGGATAACTACACTGGTAGGACAGGACTCCATTAAATTGTTGGAAGTTGTGGGAAAAAACTAAGTTGCCCAGAAATACATTGCTGCAGTTAATTCCCCTAAAAAGCCTCTGTGTGTTTTGCTGAGATGAAACTGGATGAAACGGAGAGAAAAATAGGGACAGAGGAATAAAGCAAATTAGTAACGTAATCCAGAGCAGGATCAAAAGAGTGCGACTGGATTATATTTTGTTGCATCACAGCAAATGAAAGATGTTTTAGATCAAAGGCAGTGATTTTCAGCAGGAGAATATGGAGATGCATTATTGAAGATGGTGAACAAAGTGTGTGCGCGGGGGGGGTCGTATTTGATGTCATAACTTGGGGGAAATGTAGCCTCTCCTATTCAGCAGGCCAGTGTAACCCAACCTGGGCCTTTCATTGTGTCTTTATTTGTTTGATTTCAAGGCAGGGACATTACAATAAAGCCAATCTGGAAATGGGATCAGGCTGTGACTGATGGTAATTACTAGCTGTCTACACCATTAAGAATTTAATGTAATTTCAGATAGACTTTCCTGGAGAGAGGGGAGGAGGAGGGAGTGGTGGGGTGTGGGTGGGGGGGATGCAGGAGCAATAGTTGAGCTGAGTTTGTAATCTATCTGCGCCTTATATAAGAAGGAAAACCTCTGAGAGGCAAACAAAAGACATATTTGGAAGCCAGTTCGAGTTGCCAAGAAATTATGTCTTATGGTTTTGTCTTGTGTCTTTTTAATTATGTGCATTTGGTATGAAGTATAAGACACTAATCTCTGAGGTCACAAAGAGTTCAAGAACCTCCACTGTCCATTCTGACGTGGTCTGAAGATGTCAGTGGGATTACTGTCTCAGGAGGTGATCAGTCATGCAGAAAAGCGGTCTACTGTCTCTGTCTGGGTGACCTCTGCTCCAGCTGTTTCCAGCCATGTAAAACTCACAGCAGGATTCATGTAATGAGACAGAGATATCTAAATGACACTCTTGAAGGTTAAAAACAATTAACTTTGGGGTTAAAGGTCATTCGGGGGATTATGGTGGACAGAGGGATGTATAGATCAAATTGAAATGTGATACGGTACAGTAGGAGCTTGACTTACTGCCTGCAGAATAAATAGGACTGCTGACACAAGCAGCAGATTTGTATTTCAGCAGTCAAATCTGGATTTCACAGCATATACCACCACAAGAAGTAGGTATACTTGAACTAACAAATTCTTAATTTCTATGCTAGCTAACATAATTTATGTTGGTCAGTCCATCAGTTGAAACCAGAGTGAAATATAACTATTGCATGGTTTGCCATGATGTGCAACAGAACATTCATGTCCCCTTTAAGATAAGTTGTAACTTTGGTGATCACTTGATTTTCACTTATTCAGTGAAATATCTTAATATCTGATTGATGGATTGGCACAAAATTTGTCAAAGATATCCATGATTCCCATATGTTATAAACTAATGAGTCTGGTGATCTCTTGAATTTGTAGGCCTATTTAATGCCACCATGAGGTTGACATTAGTGGTTTTGAATGTAATATCTCGACAACTATTGGATGGATTGCCATAAAATGACATAAAATCCCATGCTTGCACTGCACATATGCAGTTTACAGTGATAATGGTGGCAGATTTAACATCAAAATGTCTCCAGATGATTTTTTCAGTGCAGCAGAAGTTGAGAGAGTCTCCCAGCCAGACCAGCTGGACTGCGATTGCCCCACAAAGAGAGCTGGGATAAGAGCTAAGCCAACCTTGCTTAGACCTAACAGAATGAGCCAGAGAGAGATGCATTGTTGTCGGCCCACTTTGATTCTGCACCAGCACACAGTTTCCTCCTCAAACCCCCCATATTACAATCCCAATGTAACCTCTAACGTTTGCAGCTTACGTAAGAGCAGATGAAAGCGAAATTTAATCAGTTCGTCACATGTTTCTGTTACGTTTGAGGTTTTGCAAAAAAGACAGCACCCTTCAAAACCGATGAGACCTGAAGTATCACTACTATCACTCTTGCTAGACCCCCACGCACACCGCTTCAACTTGACAAGCCTCTCGTACCTAGTTACAGTTGCTAAGCTATAATTGGGGAGTTGGTGTTAGGAGGAGGGGCTTAGCAAAGGGTCAATAGGGAATGGGAACTGCCTAACATTCTGAGGCAGCGCTACCATCTTTGGAGGACAGTGCATATAGTTGTCATTATCTGTCCATCATTCATCATCAGAAGTCTGTGCTAAAGTCAAATGCCTGTGAAGAGAAGCTCTCAACAGGGGCAATATTACTAAATTTAAATTAGCTAATGATATCAATCCTTGCTAATTAGGAGACATTGTCTGGCATAGCTAAACACGTTATATCCGCAGCAGTGTGGGCATGGGAAAGACACATGGGATTTTTTTTTTTTTTTTTTTTTTTCTTTTTGGCTGGTGAGTGAAGCACATCTACCAACCACTTGCATATTTTGCCATCACTGGGCTGGTGGCTGGTGCTAATTCTGTGTCCTGACTGTCAGTAATGATGTTCAGCATAACAACATAATGAACTATCACAGATATAGAGGGAGAGCACACAGAGGAGAGCAAAGGTTACTTGATCAGTAAAAGTATGTGCAAACATTATCCACCTCTTTAGCTGCCAACCAAATCATTAAGTATCTCACAGTAATGTTGGCTAATTAGTTGGTTAAATTGTTTAAGTTTGAATGAATGAATTACATTCCAATCAAAATGTTGTCATACACCAAACTAAGACTGGTCAACATACCTGCTAAACATCAGGGTGTTTACATTGACATGGTTATCATAATGGCATGCTGCCGCTAACATTTAGCTCAAATTCTGTGTCACAGAGCTATTAGCACGATGTTTGTTTATGTCATGTTAAAAAGTGTTGACCCATGAGTATTTTTCAGCATGTAGTTTGAGGTGTTGCTGTAGCTACACCACAAACTACAAACTGTTTAAAAATGTAACCCTAATAGTTAAATTTGTAACAAAGTGCAGAAGGGCCCAGTAGGCCTAACAAAAAAAAAGGAAAGAAAAAAAAGACAGAAAGAAAAATAAGTGGAATTTAAGATGATTAATGTATTGGTGCATAAGTATCTGCATCCTGTAAAGACCGAGTGTGATGTCATGATGATGTCAAATCTTATCCTTTATTAAGCAGAACTGTTGTTTATTATTGTGCACAGGAGCACACTCTATCACAGCTGGGTGGAAGTCATAATAGGCCTGAAGGACTTGTACGACTGTTGAGAGGTAAAATGACTAATTGAAACAGTCGTACTGGGTGAAAGAGAAAGGTGATACAGTGCAATAAAACCCCCTTTGTTATTACTGCAATTAATCATGTGCTGTAATTGTTTGTTCAGTGTAAAAAAAGACATTTAACATTGTGCAGAAACCTTCATTTTTTTGTCACTTGGCTGCAAACAGCTATTGCCTGGGCAGCAGACTTATTTATTATAGGCAGATATGGAATGCATCACCAAGGTATTGATTCAGTATTGATTCTGCTTGATAAATGGGGAGGTCTGATCATGACATAGCACCCACTTGCCAAGGGTGCAGCTTTTGAACCTGTTCCCATAGAAGAAAAGAAAAAAAGAAAAAGTACTGAATACCTTCTTTTGGTGCCATATTTCAAACAAAGTTTTTTGGATACTTTCCTGCACAGTGAAGGCATAGAGCAAGAATGTCCACAAATATAAAATAAATAAAATAAAATAAAATATCTGAAAAGATATCTTATATATATATTCTATATGGGCAGTCCTGCAAAATCGGTGCCTTTTGCATGTAGTGATTTTTCAAAATTGAACTTCATTCTTCTTTTTTGCACTGTATTTAACACACATGTACCTACTCAAAATGTGTAATGGTTAATCTCAGGCCAGACTGTGTAAATAACAGGACCAAGCTTTTAGCATACCATTGGTCAATACATGAAATGTACCCACATGGCATCAATACTAATAGGATGAAAACATTTAGCACCTTCAACTTGTTTAGCAAAACTATCTTCTCTGTCATACTTACAAAATGATCAAAAATACAGAAAATAAAGCAAGAGGATTTACTTTTGGTCTTCCTAGGCCTTCAGGAGACTCAAATTATTCTACTACTTGTTGATCATGTGATTTGTGTAATGTCCCTAAATTTAAGGAGGTGGTGGTTGAGGTATCAGGCCAACAGGACTGAATGAAAACTTGGAGGCACGACTAAAATGTGGATTTTAATCAACATATCAGGAATTTCTGATGAGAAAATGTATGGTTGTCTAAACATCATTATATTCCATGGTGAAGTGTAGTGTTAGAGATATACAGTTTTTTTTAAATGTATGTTTATGCTTGTCCGGGGGACAGAAAAGGCACAGATTCGTCAGAATGGCACATATATATGATTGAATTTAGCTGGTACATGAGGACAAACCTTCAGAAAAAATTAGTTTTTGTTTCATTCCATCAGTTAAGCACATCTCAAACGCTTATCCTGATAAAAGCACAATTAAGAAAAAAACAAAATATTTATGTTAACTTAAAAAGTGTCTTTCCCACACACACAGATGAATTTTGTTCTGCAAGACATGAGGCTGCACAGACATATTAAACTTGTTTCTGCTCACTGAACTTGTTAGAAAACCCTTGTCTTTCTTTGTCTTGCACACACAATAACATGTATGTATGAACATACCGCAGTTTGTTTTATTGGTCTCCAACAGTTTGGCAGAAGAGTCAGAACCTTTTTGAATCTGTTCAAGATAAACATAGTGCATGGCTGACAGATGAAATGCATTTCTTGGATTGGATTATTTCTGTGGTATTGCAGCACCTATATGATTACCTGTCTTGAGAGACATTACTGCGTGCATATACTGTAAATGTATGATTATCATCTTTGAGCCTATTTGTGTAATGTACAGTGCGGCCAGAGGTGATTACTGAGGATTACACTGAGCTGTTTCGAGCCCCTGATGTGCTCTGTGCTAACATGACGTGCTTCCGTCCTGAAACACTGATTATAACTTGAGAAGCTGCATGTGTGAATGCATTCTCGGCATGGGTTTGTTTTTCCTGTTTTGTAAGAGCCAAACCTGAACAGGTTTAAAGTGACATTTAAGTTCCTCAGCTGGGAGTGTGCATAGTTAATAGGAATACAAAGAGGCCTAAATCCTTTCTGTCCACACAACCTTTATACACACAAACAGGCACAGGGCAAAAAAAAAAAAAAGAGAGAACTCTATGGTTTCATCTGGTGGAAGAGAAAGCATCAAAACCACTTTCACCACTTCCTGGGTGATATTTCATAAAGTTGAGCTTGTACAGTGAAGTATAGTGATTGCCAGCAGCCCTCAAAAAATATTGCTCGGACTAAATTGATTTGATCCTGAAATGTTCGAGACAGGAGCAGCTGTAGCTACAAGTCAGCTCAGTGTTTTTCCTTCGAAGTGTGACTCTGGGTGTTACCACACCAGCTCTGACCTATGCAGGTGATGACAACAACAACACAGGCTCTCAGGCTTTTGATCTTTAACTGTTTCATCTCTCTGAGCTACAATGCAGTAGTTAATATGTCCACCAGATGCAATCTAAACTTGACTCGATTTGACTAATAATATGCTTAATTATTCATACACTACCAAAAGAGCTCCTAATTGATTTTTTGATGTTATCCAATCAGTCTTGCTTTGACCACACCGCACATTTGAGGTATATTCACATACATAATTGTAGAGTTTGAATCACAGATAAAAAATCTGCAATTTGTATTTGTTAATTTATTATAATCCAAAATATAGGCCTGTTTTGTTACTATGCATAATCGATATAGATAAAACTTAAAAAGCACCATAAGATGTGTTAATATTTAGTTGTTGTCAACTGTTTTAAGTGTTCTAATACACACATAATGGAAAATATGTAGGTATACAGTATGTATGTGATATAAATACAGAAGAAAATCCAGTGTATTATAAAAATAAAGCATCTTTAATAGTTACTTTGATTTTCTTTCACAAACACTTAGCATTTTTTCACAGACACATTGAGAATTGCATGATTGTATAAAGGAGGGTGATGTATGTAACTTGAAGCAGTTTAAAGACAAAGAGGTTTGGACACAAATTAAGTTATTCAGTGTGATGAAAATATGGGACTCTTTGCTATACCGAGATGGTATTCGAAGGTTTAACATACATGATGGCTACTGACCAGGGCTCTCTGATATCATAAAGAATTTTGCCAAGAAAAATATTCTACTCAGTGTCCACTTACTAGCTATTTCTGGAGCTTTCAATCTGATTTAACAGTATACTACACAAATACATCAGTGTATATATCATGGAATGCATATCACCCCATTACAACTGAGCTAAAAAGATAGTGAAACACAATTGAAAGCTCTGGAGTAAGTGGTAACTGGGCATTGAGTTAATCTGTTGATTTCAGATTCAGATATGGATTGTCATGCTTATCATAAAGACTTCACAGTTCATAAGCCCCGCCCATTTTTGCTATGTGTTCAAATGACAGTTGTGTAAACTTGGTTCATATCACGGGCCACATCTTAAGTTAGCTAATGAATGCTTGCTAGCTAGCTAGCTAATCTAAATTAATCATTAGCTAGCTAGTAAGCAAGCATTTTACTACCATTAGCTGGAGAGTAGACTACACTTTTGCTAACAGTTGCTTACTTAAGATGCTGCCCAAACTAGTATTAGCTAAACCTTCGTCAACTCACCATCTCATATTAGCAAAATGTCTGCTTACTAGCTAGCTAATGGTAAATGTAGATTAGCTAACTAGCTAGCAGTTCCCCCAGCAATGTCTATTAGCCATGTTCAAATTGATATATAATCTATATATAAGTACAGGTAGCAAAAAAGAAGAAAGCTGACTGAGCCACTAAGCTTGCTCAACTGTCACTGGAGCACAGACCAAAAAGGGGTGTGACTTAGAAGGGTAATTTCTTTTGTGCATAGTGTGTTAGCACAGAGGTTTTCAAAGTGGGGTGCAGGCCTCCCCAGGGGGGCTCCAAACAATTTCAGGAGTTGCTCAGTGAATGGAAATGTAAAATTATTACATTACTTATTACATATTATCAAAAGGAGATCACATATCATACCCTAAATATGTATCATTTGGTTGCAGAGATAGTTCGAAATACAGTATCAGGATTTAATTGTTTTTCCCATTTTCCAGAGTCTGAAACTACAAAAGTCATTGAACAGAACTTTTCTATGTATTTGGTATAGTCTTAAGTTATGTAACAACAAAGTTATTTAATAGCAATATTTGGCTATTTTGGCTAAATTGTTGACTGTCTATGGGATCCAATAACAGAATCATGATCCCATAGACATCCAGGAACTAAACAAAACTAAGCAAGTAAACTATGGGGACAAGAACTTTTCTAAGCTCTTTGTCTGATGGGAGGCCCACAGTGTCAGACCTTGAAAACCCCTGTTTTAGCATATTTATATACTGTAACACAACTATAAAATTTCACGTGTATTGATGCAGGGGGTGAGAAGTTATACAATTTGATTAGACATTTTCTGTATCAATGATTTTTTAAAATTTATGGTTACTTTATGAATATAGATAAAAATGCATTTAATAAATAAATAGATCAAACTCTGTAATCACTTTTCCATGATGTTGTTGTAATATAATTGTGCAGGGTAGTGAAAAGAGATAAACAGGAGAAAGAAACATTTTTTGTGCCTTGAACTTGTCTATTGTCCTTTTCATGCAATGCAAAAGTTTTATATAAATTTGTAAAACATACTGTACAGTATTTACATTGAAACTTGGACTGAGTAATCTTCAATGAGTTGCTCTTATGACTTTGTAATGAAGCTGTTATTACTTTGACGCCAATGCTAATTTATTGCTTACTTTGTTTTTTATGACCCTTCACATCTGAATGAGCGTCACAGTTCATAGATATTGTAAAAAGTAGAATATATGATGGTAGTGTGTGCCTTTGTTAATGATAGAAACTCGTGGCATACAAATCAAATCAAAATATATTGCAATAATAACAATCATAGCCTATGACAAAAGCAAAAAGAGCAACTTCATGTATGAACTACACTTCTCACAGTGAGTTTTGTAAACATTCATGTAAACAGTGGTGGTTTTGGATGTGTGGACAACTGACTATCAGATGTTTGAGATCTGCCTGAGCTTTCTGTTTGCAACCTTCATTGAGTCATTCTTCATTTTTAAAGGTATCTCCACTTCTGTTCTTTTCTTTCGATGCTTTTTAAACCTCTTACAGCATATGTAAGATGTCAGTGTAACAACCAAGAAGAACAGCCCCGCGCTCGTCACTGAGAGAGCAATGAGGACAGGCTGACAGGGGAACAGCTCATACCTCTCAGGCCCGTCTCTCATCTGCCCCACGTACCAGGGCCTCTCCTCTACCTCAATGTCAGCCTCTCTGGTTAGCAGACTCTGGATGTAGCTCTCGTTGCTCACTGTTTCATTGACAAAGAAGTTAACCATGACTGTTGAGTAAAGCGGTTCAGGCTGACCGTGATCACTGACCTTCACCAGAAGGCTGTAGAGGCCCCGGCTGCTGAGCTCCCTCTTTAACGTGATATTTCCTGTTTCTGGGTCAATGGCGAATGACCCCGGCTCGCCACCTTTCCTCTTAATGATACTGTAGGCGATCACAGCATTCATCCTGTATCCTTATCCACAGCATAGACCTCTGTGATTGACGTTCCTGGGAGGGTATTGGGTAGCACTAGCATGTAAGACTGATTGGACTGAGGGAAGAGGACAATAGGCGGGTTGTCATTTACATCCAACAATAGCACGGTGACCATAGTAATGGAGGACAGTGCAGGCTCCCCACCATCAACCGCCTCAATCCATAGCTGGTATGTCCCCTGCTGCTCACGATCCAGTGACGTCTTGGCCCTCAGTGCCCCCCGCCCTGTGTCTATCATGAAGATGTCGCTGCCATTGAGGATGGAAAGGGCCACCCAACCATTCTCCCCAGCATCAGCATCTGTCACGGAGAGGACCCCGATCTCACCGTAACCTGGGAAGTTCTCTGGCACAAAGAATGTGAAGTCCTTGTTGATGAAGCGTGGACTGTTGTCGTTGCGATCTTCCACAGTCAACACCACAGTTGCAATCGACTCCCTCCTGGGTGTCCCCTGATCCACTGCTCTCACGATGAACCGGTACGTCTCTTTCTCTTCACGGTCTAGCGATGTCGCCACAGTTAGGATGCCCGTCATACGATCCACAACAAAGATTCCTGGGGCATCACCTCCAAGAAGGTAAATGACCTCCCCTCTGCCTTCGCTGTCCTGGTCTGTAGCTTGGAGCTGGGTCAGAAAGGTATTTGGCGGATTGTTCTCCTCAATAGATAATTTGACCAAAGATTGCTGAAACACCGGAGCGTTATCGTTCTCATCCAATACCTGCACCTTGAGGAAGGTCTTAATGACAAGCTCTTTAGTATTCTTAGCAACCACAATTAGCTCGTACTCCTGCGTCTTCTCATAGTCCAAGGGCTCTGTAGTCTCAAGCAGGTATTCGTTCTTGAAGAGTTGGTAGGGGCCAAGCCTGAAGGGACCAGTCCCTTCCAAATGGCAGTCCACCCTTTGGTTTGTATCAATGTTTTTGACAGTAAAAAAAGCTATAGGAGAAAATGCAGGCTCAGACTCCTTTATTGTCACCACTCCGTCCTTTTCAGGAGCGATGTACCGGGGTATGACAGCAGGGGGTCCTGTGACAACTTTGATGATATTGACAGTAACAGTGGCAACAGCAGGGATACAACCAGGTCCATTGGCCAGAATGGTGAGTTTGTAAAAGGTGGCTGTGCCAGTGTCTATTTTCCCTGCTAGCTTGATCACCCCTGTGATTCTGTCCAAATGGAACAAGCTCCTGGTGTCCCTTGGCACACGTTCACTGTAAGCATAGCTGATCTGAGCATTAGCACCAAGGTCAGGGTCAAAAGCATGCAGACGTGCCAAATGTGCCCCTTTGGTGGTATTCCCATGCAGAGTGACATTAATTTGTGACTCTGTGAATTTGGGGCAGTTATCGTTCACATCTGTGATGACAATTTTTAAAGTAGCTGCACCGAGTAGAGGAGGGGTCCCTCCATCCTCTGCGATGATATCTGTGATGTATTCAGCCTGGTCTCTCTGTCCAAAGCCTCCGTCACAATGAGGAACGGTGTCAGCTCACCCCCCTCGTTCTCCTCAACGTCCAGTGTGAACATGCCAAAGTCATTAACAAGCCAATAGGTCTGGACTCCATGAAGACCCAGGTCAGGGTCAACTGCAGACTGTTCCACCGCATAACGAGCATTTATGGGGGTGTTTTCTGGGACAGACAGACATATTTCATCCACAGGGAACTTTGGCCTGTTGTCGTTCACATCCTCAATAATGATTTTAACTTTCACGAGCTGGAAGTACTGCTGAGGCAAAACAAACACATCCAGTGAGAGGACACAGCCCTGCCGCTCCGAGTTATCAGGACACAAGGTCTCCCTGTCAATCTCTGTAGCAGATGTGTAAAGCTCCCCGGTGGTGTTATTAAGGTTCACATACTGTTCGCTGACCTTCTTTTGCGATAGGCTGAATAAATAGGGGGGCTCAACAGTGAAATCCAAATTTAAGTCTACTCCAATGGCCCCTATGAAGGTCCCCCTGGGTAATCCCTCCTTTATCTTATAGATGAGCTCTTTTGCTTGGCTGAAATTTGCAAAACAGGAAAGAGGGCTGGTGTAAAGCAAGAGGATGCACAATCCCTGCAATACAAGATAATTAAACATAATAAAGTTAAATAAAGGAATGAAATTTGCAAAATGAAGTATTCCTAATGTATTATTATTCAGCTGGAACATTAATACTTAGTTATATTGGCACACAGGCAACTGCAACAATGATTTGAACCATAATCATTACAGTTAACTCCTTTTATGATTAGCATTTTAGCAAATCAATCCATAAATTAGATTGTTTATGAGTTTAGGGTTTATTTGTACAAGATACAGTCATAAAAAGGACACGATAATAAAAACAGTGTAGAGGAAGAGAGGCCTAGTCATGTATCTGGCTTAAATATTAAAATAGTATTCACAGGATTATAAAAAGTACTTGTAGTTTTGTTTAAGTGAATTATGATCAAACTTACCCAATATCCTCCTCTTTTGCTAAGGCTGCTGTGTCTGCTGTTGAACATGTTTCTGTCCTAGTCCAGTACTTTCCACTTATAGGAGGAAGAGTGACAGCTTTAGTAACCTAGGCATTTTGAGCAGCGTTGAGCAGCACAGACCTCTGCTGAGTGCTATGCCTTATTGCTATCTGACTTGAACAAGTCATTCATCCCAGTTCTGGCTCAGGACCCTCCCACCGTATGCAAATCAGCACCCTCGTGCTAACCAATGAGAGCCGACGGCCACTGGGAAATCTTCTACTTGAGTCTGCAGATTTTTGTTTTCATGCGTGCTATCAAAGCACACACCAACACACACCTGCACTTTCCACACATACACACAGGCACACACACACCCATGTTGTCATAACCAGCTGCATTCCTTGTATTCCTGTGGCAGAGTGAAAGCATATGATCACCAACTGAGCTTATGATGACACGGGAGACTAAGCAAGATGTAAAATATCCACAGCTGAGAGATTACTTTAATCCAGCATTAGTTAAAAACACTACAGAAAAAAAAACACTGTACAGAATGAATTAAAGCAACTGTGTAATGATATAATGATGATGCATGAAGTTTCTAACAACCCCTGACTAACCAACCCTTAACTTTTGAGACTACAGATAGATAGATAGATAGATAGATAGATAGATAGATAGATGTTGAATGTTGATAGATAGAATGTTTTCTGTGTGACTTCAAAAAGAGGTCATTCTTCAGTGCACAATCATTACAACAATCACATACATACATGTTGTACATGTATGAGATCAATACAAAAATCATGAAATATCATAAATATCATATCATGGACAAATACATATCATAAACAAAGCCTGCAGCAGAGAGGTGATCTTGGCATCATAAGTGGTGCTATGGTCTGATTCTGGATTGAGCCTTTAACTAAATCAACCCCCTAATCCTCATGTGTTCTAAATGCCGGGCCAGCTGTTTGCTGGGATTGGAAGCATACTGCTCAGAGAAATTGAGTGATTGAAGTTCTCTTGGAAAAGGGCAGATTGAGACAGTCACACACACTCATTTTGTCTCATACTGCTTCGCTGTTGTTCCTCATCATAATGGTTTGGTGGATGTACAATACTTGGGCCTGCACTTCATGCATTTCCTTTGTTATTTGATGAGATTATAGACATAGACTAAATCCTGAGGAGTTTTATGCACAGTATGCTGTAATTGAGTGACAGGGCTAGACAATATGTAGTAATGTGGATCTAGAAATCCATCATGTAGACACTGATGTAGTCCACACTTTTCTTTTTTTTTGTCCATGCTCTGGGCTCAGAACTATTGCTGTAAATACAGGCTGCATAATCACAGTGGGCTGGGAGGCTTTGGAGCGTGGGAAAGCAGCAGATCAGGGAAATGAGAGTCATCTGAGAGCTGCCTTTAGGTGCAGGGAGTCTGAGGTGTTCGGCTGTTGATCATCAGTGAAAAGTCAGTCCAGGATAGTTACCTTAGATGGCACAACTGAAACATTAATATACTGTAAGAAGTGTTATATGTAGCTCTGTAAGAACAACTCATTAGTTTCACATTTGAAAAAAGAAACAAAAACAAAAAGGAGCTGATGGAAAATACTCTCTTGATCCAGTCAAGTCAAATTTCAGATTTTGCTGGAAACAGTATCGTTTGTTTAAATACAGCTCACTGTATTAAATATACAGAATGTTTTAAGATGGTGTTTTATTTCTTTTTAGAGACTAAATCTATTATATTCTTGCTGAAGAGCCACCCTTTCTGAATTTATCTTGGACTGTAAGAACAAAAATGTGTTACCAAATTTCTGATATTTGTAAAGTGTGAGTTGTGATTGTGAAATCAAAAGTGACACTGTTTCTTTAAATTCAACACACAGTATGTAAGTTCTGCCACTATGAGTCTCTCTCACATTAAAACATGAACAAAAGACGCAGTTTGATGATGTTGTGAAGTAGCGTGGGATCATGACAAATGTTCTTCAGTGTTAAAAAACCACTGCTACTGATGAAAATCTGACGTGACGAGGTCATGTATTAAAGTTTTATTCATGTTACTATTTTTTTTTTAATTCATTAAATGTGTCAAAATTAACAGAAGTGGAAATTATCTATTTGCAATACATTTTTATGCTGCAAATTTGGTAAAATGGGCCCAGGATCACAAAAAGAGCTTGTTGAGACAATGTACTGTACCATTTCAAACATGTCATATCTTACAGGTTACTGTTGGCTTTACATTATTTAGTCTTTGCAGCTGCATTACAAGGAGCTGTAACACAAAAGCCAGTAATGCCACATGTCCATTAACCTGATACTGTGTCTGTTTGTCCCCTCTCGTCCCCTGTTATGTCTCAGCTCATCTCAGTATCATGAGCAACAAGCTGCGGGACGGGGAACATTGGGTATAGGTAATGTTCTCTGCCCCCAAATCAGTTAAAATACAAAATAATTACATCACTGACATCATTACTCTTTGCAGATACATGAATCATCTTGGCCGGACAGCAAATAGGCTCATTAAATATGACCGCAATGTTCCAGTTTCCAATCTGGCCTGTGACTTTTGCTGCATGTCACACTGATTTCTTTATCTTCATTTTTTTGTCACTCTCCATTTGTCTTCCAAGTGGTTTTAAATTTTTTTTAAAAAGTTTTATATCCTCTGCAACATTTGTACTAACTTTATTGTGATGAACAGCTCCACAATTTGTCACATGTATTATACCAACTGAGTTCTTTTAGTTAATTCCCAAATGTAATGTAAATCAGACAAAAAAAAAAAAAAACTTACTACAAAGGTTGAATAAGGCCAAGAGGCAGTATTACTTTGGTCTTAATTACATCATTTGCCACGCTGAGTCTGTGTGAGATGAGGCTGAGTAATCTCTGCCCAGATTTTCTAACAGATGTCCTGTTAACCTTGGTCTTTTCTTTTAATCAGAGCGCTGCTAAGCTATCTTGATAGCGATGAGACAGCTCCATGGCTGTTAAGTAAGATGGATATGACCACACAAAACTGTCGTGTGAGATACAGCTTGAAAATTTAGTTTGGAATCTGTGCAGTGTAAGTCATTAAAAACAAACTGTGCAACAACAGTCAAACCACACTGTCTTCCACTCAGATGACGTTTTTCATTGCAATTCATTCAATATTAAAGGCATAATCTGCAACATTTTCCTAAAAAAAAAAAATGTATACACTCAGAGACTTAATCCCTTTCAATCATCACATACGACCCACTAGAAGTTTGTGGTGGTGCAGAGACCCTGCCCTCTGCCTGTATTTTCTCATTATTTTGCTGTTCTCAGTAAACTTTACCAACCCAAAATGTTGGTGTTTGACATCATGAGAATGAGACATAACATAACTGGCGCGTTTATGAACATATGAACATAACTGGAACCTTTATGGCACTGATTCTACCTTAAAAAAGAATATAAAAAAAGAAAAGTTTGATGTGTGAATTTCATTAATTAATTAAATAAAGCTTCCTTTAGGGCCATAACATACTGTACGACAAATCTGTCACATTGTTTTGACCTGCCCTGGTCAGTCTCTGGCCTTAATCAGTGTAAATATGTAAATACACTGTAAAAAAACAAAACAAACAAAAAAAAAAAAAACAACAACAAAAAAAAAAACAAAAAAAACACCCTGTGTCCGTGCTGCCCTAACATTTTGAGTTGCCTGAATTTGAAAGGACAGATTGAGGTCATTTTTAATAATAATTCAAAACAAAACAAAGTAAACTTTTTGTAGTCAAATAGACTTAATTAATATCAAATATCAAATAGATATTAATTCAGTTGCACTTGGGAAAACATGTTTAATAAGCTTAAGACATTAAGTTGAACCCACAACTCGGTCACAATGACAAACTTTACAAACGCATCTTATTTCCTTTTATATTATCTCAATTTGAAAAGTCAATTCTTCATTTCACACAAAGAACTTGCAGCTTCAGCTGCTCCTGTTGGAGCTACTTTGTTCCAGCATTGGCACAAAGACAATGTGTGGAACTGCTCCCAGTGAATTTATCAAATTTTAAGTGTGTAGATGTAGGTGTAGAGACTGAATTCAACACTAACCTTCATCATGGTTCACTGTGTTTTCACAATATTAACTCAGGGTCTCAGGAGACCTTTCACTCTTAAACAATGCATGCTGGGAAGTCTGCTAATATGCTGATGATGTTTCTTTAGAAACTTGATTTAATGAGTTGATTGAACTCTGTCAGTATCTACATTCCGCAAATAATTTCAAATCAAAGACCTCAAGTTAGAAGAACTCTTTTTTTTTTTTAATCATTTCTGAAGTGTTCTGAAAACAAATTCTCAAAATTGTAAATGTATTCAACTTGAACAAATTTGTGTATTTAAATTAAGCTAATGAAAAAGCATAAGTTGATTCCACCAAATTCCTGTTTGATATTTTACAGTGTGGAATACTGGGACCTGCGTTATTCCCTAAGTGTAAAAATTCTTTTGTGTGATATATTGTTTGTGATATTCACACAGTACATATAAAAAACATTGCACTGTCTTTGAACTGTAATTTTGAAAATGCAAAAACCAGGAGCCAATAAATTTAGTCAGTTATTGAGCCAGCTGGAATCGCTGCTTCTATAGTTTCATACTGTTCCAGAAATATGCATCACAGCTGTGTGTGTTTTAGTGAAATGTCTGTTGATCTGCTGCTTGGCAAATCGATACACTGCTGTCAGAAATACTTGTTTTATAACATCTAATTAATCAAACCTGCATTTTCTGTGTTTATCACAAAACAATAATTACTGCAAATTGAACACAGATTTCAGTTTAATGGAGTACCACACAACAGACCCTTCACTGAGTCTATTCAACAGGGTAGACGCCTCATTCAGTCCTCATATATTATGTCAGTGAAAGTTGAGGCTGTGCCATGGGAGATATAGTCCTCATGGTTCTGCTTTTATTTTGCAATACCTGGACGCATAATGGCCACTATTTGCATATAGATATTCTCTCTTGACCAAGTCCCGGTATTGACTTTTAGCAGCATTGTGGGCTCATATGAGAGGGTATAAGACAATAAATAACCTATCCCCTGTCTTTATTTATGTCTTGGAACAACATTTTCCAGCCCGGTGCACTCTGGTGTGCATCAGCCACACTGCAGCTGCATCCCTCAGTCTCCAGGGGACAGAGTAGCCATCACCAAGCAAGCAGGGGCAGAGAGGAGTAGATTTTTGATTAGTTCTGCCTTTTGTGAAATGGGATGGAGTGTAAATTGCAAGGAGAACATTTTTTTAACAACTCTGCAGAGATATAATGAAGTTTTCATCGTGTAAAGTGTGTACTGGTTTGCTTTAATCAGTAGAGTCAGACGTGAGTGTTCTTGCTCTGTCACTGCCATCTACTGGTTGAATTGACATAAAAGAAAGAAACATAAGAGTTGTTCCGAGGCACACATAGAGAGTATAGTATAATAGTGCAGCATTAGTGTGTCATTACTCATCCAGACCCATAAAGCTTTTCTTTCCTGTTTCTACTAGATTCCAAAATGCAATCTGGGACTAAATCTACAGTTTTGTTTTCATTGGCTTTTGTTCTCCAGCAGGACTGGATTAGTACAAATGTGAGAGTTGAGTCCAGGGCTGAAAACTTGTAAGAGTACTTATTCCTGATAAAGTAGATGATTTGTCATTTTTTTCCTTGTGGAGACCCAATTTTCTCAAAGAGGGAAAGGTACAAAAAGAAAAATGTTTCAAAATGTCTCTGTGGCTTGCCATCATGGAACCAATTTCTGTGTAAAATGGAGCTGTCCTAACATAATATTATACTACACAGTTTCTGAACTCCAAAGGTCTATTTCTATTAACTGAAAAAATACTCAACTGCTCTCCCTTTTTTTCCCCCACTCCTCACACCTCGCCTGCTGCTTCTCTCCTCCACCACCACTGTTCTCTGTCATCAGTTCTCTGCTCTTGTCAGCTGCTAAAGATGCATCCTGGCACAGATGTGAGAAAGCTCATCTGGAGGGGTGAGACAGAAACAGTGTGATAGAGTATAAAATAACATGAAAACCTCATGAGCACGCATTTGATAGGCAGACAGACAGAGAAAGAGATGGTAAGATAGTACGAGAGTGTTACCTCAGTGTGGTGTGAGTGTGCCTTTTATGCCTCTGCAGGTGCAGGCTGGATATATCATTGAGAACAGGTGCTGTGGTAGAATGTATGCCCCTCACAGCTGCAGCCAAGGAGATTACTAGCCAGGCTTCCCAGTAATGAAGTTTCTATCGATTGGCCCACCACAGGTTCTTGTTTCTGCCTGCTAACAGTGTGACTACTTCAGAGCCTCAATTTGAGGTTTTTGAGTACATCAATTAAGGTATAAAATGGAGTTTCCAGGAGTGTGCGGAGTGCTAGAAAATGGAAAATAATCATATAGCAACTGCTTATACTTCCATAACTCAAAACTTGAGTCAAATTTTTGCTTCATCAATGTCAGAGAAAATCCATTTTTGTTCTGGAATTACTCACAAGTAACACTTGACTCCCGTGTTTCTGTTAGTGTGAAGAAATGTGACAAAATCTGTGAAGACACAAGTAGTTTGAGATGTAACATCCAAGACAGTCCCAAACCCCTGCAAAGTGTTTTGCTATGGTAGGGGCATTTGAGGTCATTCAGGGCTGCTCCTCAGATAATCCAGGAAGTTGTTATTCTGTTTTTGGTGTTTGTGTTGCTTTTAAGTCATAATGTGGAAACAGAATGGATACTACTAAGCAGTCCCTCCAGGATTTTGCAGGCTTATTTTGGGATTGCTGTGCCTTAAAATGCCTGATTTCAAGGCATATTTTACCACTGTTTACCACTGTTTTCCTTGTATGATTAATTAAAAAAATCAAAGACAACCTGCTCTGGTGAGAATAAAACTGGTTTCTGTTCTGGGTGATCTAAGTTACCTTGCCAAAATGACTCAAGATGACAAAAATTCTAACAAAATATGCTTCACTTGTAAATGAAGAAGTAAACCTGGGGGGTATTCCCCACAGAAGCAAAATCTTTTTGGAGCTTAAACTCAGTCAAAACAGAAAGCACAAAATTATTTTTAAAAATAAAGAAAAATGTTTTTGATGACCAAGCTTTATTTTGATGCTTTTTTATGCACTTTTGCACCTTATTTACATCCAAAATACAGGTTTTAAACATTGAAAATTGTAATGTGTACCTCAAAAACTGTTCCTTTGTTTTGTTTTTCTTGTTATATTTTTCTGTTCTGACTGTACTCTTCCTCTGCACTCTAACTGTAAATGGGGGCACACCCTCAATGACTCCTCAATGTTAAATAAATGTTGAATGAATGAATGAACTTTCCAAACTAATTATAAATGGTGATGTTAAAATATTTGTAGTTATTGAGTAGAAACAGAGTACTTCACACCTGTCATTAAACATGCATTGCAAAATCTGTTAAATGCGTTTATTTAACAGTTAATTGGAATATTATTTTTCTTACTGCTGCTCTCTCTCTTCATTCATTCTCTAGCTTGCTCGAGCAGCCCTGGTCCTTGAGAATGGGGCTTGTCTTTTTGTCTAATAAATAAGCAAAATAAACCTTTCTTACCCCTATTTTCCTTATTAAACAGACAAATACAACCATACTCCTTCTGAACTCATACATTCATACAGAGAGCTTCGAAGCATTTGGCATAGTGACCCTATCAGCTGAAGACTTGACAGACCTGTCAGCCAGTAAGGTGCAAGTATTTCCACATGTTGTATTTTTGAATCTGATTGGCTAGTATTAGTTGCCTTTGTTGGTTTGGGTGGTTTGGACTGGGTTGGTTAAAGGCCTGATCACACATGAGATGGATGTCTTGCTATTAGTTGAGGCTGTGACTCAGAGTTTGCCAAAGTTGAACTCAACGCTAAGTGTGTGACCAGGCCTTGAGACATGAGGAGTGAGACCAGGTAGGGTTAGGGAAAAAATATAAGGTTAAGCTGATCAGAGGTAGAGTAGGGTGGGTCATGCCTTTGCCACATGGGGAAAAAAAAAAATCTATATTGCATTGCAGTCCCAGAAATTACAAAATTACAACACTGCTGTCGTCTTTTCTGACAAACTGCTCAATTAGAAGAGGGTTATTATTGAGGAGGGAGAATTATTTGGGGCTAAATAAAGGCCAGGGGCCTCACAATGGCCCCTCAAAAACAAACAAAACAAACAAACAAACAAAAAAAAACCCCCAAAAAAACAGGTGCATAATAATGAACAAAAAACTCACAATAGACCCACACACAACAGATGTGAGTGAATAGGCCTCACTGAGTATTTTCTTATTAAATATTAATTTTTGCAGTAGTAATTATATTAATTTCCCCAATGATCATGCAGCAGGATTACCAGAGGAAATAAGAAAATAAGAGGGAAATGGAGAACAGCAAAAGGAAATAGGATGACTGATAAAATCTGTTGTGTTGAATTAATTATTTTCATTCAATGCATGCTGCTACAGTGGCTGAAGTCTCAATCTGTTATGATTTATACAAGAAGAAAGGGCTTTATATTGAAGAGGACAGTGTATGTTACCTATCCATTGTAAATCTAGGGTTCATGTAAGGTTTTATATTACCTGTTAAAGAAAAGCTGACACCCCATGATCAATCCCATATGCTTTATGTATTTGGAGAGCCTACAAATCACAAGAAGCAGAAGGAGGTATGAGGTCACAGTTAACCATCTGTGTCAGGGGAACTATTTTCTCAGACAAGGGTAAAATTTTCAATTCAACTTAACAGGAGATATCCACTGTGATCTGCTCAGTTACAGTCGTTACCATGGAGAGCGATGTGTTCTTAATAGAATACCATTCATATGTGTCTGCATGAATGGCAAATGTGTGTATAAACACTATATGGAGCATTGTGGCACTTAAAACTATAATAAGTAACACTTCTGCATTAAAACCTCAAAATATGTTATATGTTTTACTGTGCATTTACTTTATCCCACAATGTTCAAACACAGATAAATCTATCATTTATTCAAGGTAACAGTGCGTTCCCGGCTAGCCGTTGCTAACTAGTTGCTAGTTGTTAAAACGTCCGTGAAAACACAGGATGTGTCCAGATACGTCAGAGACTGAGGAAAGAAGTTGGTGCATGTGACTAAACACAAAGTGAATAAAACTTTGATTACCTCTTAATACGTCTTTTGTTACTATTGCAATGTGAAAGAGACCCCTAGTGCCAGAATTTACACATTATGCGTTTAACTTGAAATTCTGACCTGATCATGCACAGCAGTGATGGACATCTATAAATAAAACCATTTTGTCATTGACAATTGATCTAACTGATGCAAGTGTATAAATAAATGTTTTAGTGAATCTGCTGATTGATGAATGTGTTGCAGTTGGTGGCCAATTAATTAGGTACACCTGTACACCTGCTTATTAGCACAGATATCTTATTAGCCAGTCATGTGGCAGCAACTCAATGCATAAAAGCATGCAGTAGTTTGTAGTTGTAGTAGTTGTAGTTAGTTGCTGTTCAGAGCAAACATCAGAATAGCTAAGAACTGTGATTCAAGTGACTTTGAATGTGGAATGATTGTCGGTGCCAGACAGTTTGGTTTGAGCATCTTAGAAGCTGCTTATCTCCAGGGATTTTCACGCACAACAGTCTCTAGAGTTGAGAGCTGGTGTAAAAAACAACATTCAGTGGCAGTTCTGTGGGCAAAAATGCCTTGTTAATGAGCGAGGTCAGAGGATAATGGTCAGACTGGTTCAAGCTGACAAGAAAGCAACAGTAACTCAAATTACTGCACATTACAACCGTGCTATGCAGAGGAGCACATTGAATCTTGAAGTAGATTGGCTTCAGCAGTCAATTCCCAAAGACTGGGTCAGGACCTGCAGGTCACAGGAGATTTTATTTGGGTCCTCAAATAAATAAAAGACTATGGAAGAAGTTTAAAATTTATATCTGCAGTACACCTTTTAGAAAGCCTTTAAAATATGTCCATTACTGATGAGAGGAAAACTCATTACTCATACTGATGAGAGGAAAAAAATCAAGAGGCTGTTAATTCCATCTAAATGTTTATTCTGTCTCATTTATGAAGCAGGCTACAATGTCCTGTGTTGTTTTCCTGATAGGAGGAAATAAAAGCAATGAGATGGCCTGTTCATCATCCTCAGCCTAAATGAATTTATTTCTCATTTCTAAAGTTTTGACATGTGTATATGTTTTCAGTAAAGCATCAAATATAATATGGGTGATGTGGAAATGGCAGTTCAAATGGTCAGGAACGTGACATTTATGCACGAATGACCTCTTCCCAGATTTTATTGATATTGTGACTTGGGTCACAATGGTTTGTCATTTTAAAAAAGTGGGTCCCCAGAAAAATAGTTTGGGAAACACTGGGCTACAGAATAGAATAGAATGCCTTTATTGTAATTGCACAGCTGTACAACGGAATTTAGTGTGTCTCTGAGTGGTACAAAAGATAAAAACAAAACACTTACATACAGTACAGACAGCACATGCACTTCATATGGTATAAAAACCAAGTGTATGAGGTATGAAATAAAGTAGAGATAAACTGTGCATTAGTCCCAAAATAGTCAGAGTTCAGATCAGTGAGATTATTGCACAAGTCAGATTATTATTGCACTTGAGTCAGTTTACTATTGCACTTCAGTTAATTGATGGAGTTCAGTTCTTTGATGGCACTTGGGTAAAAACTTTCCTAAGTCTAGAAGTGCAGGGTTTCATAGACCTGTATCACCTTCCAGAGGGCAGCAGAGTGAAAAGGTGTTTGCCTGGGTGAGATGAGTCTTTGATGATGTTTGTGGCCCTATGTAGACATCAGGTTCTGTATAACTGAAGGCAGCTGAGTGCTGGCTATTTTCTGTTTGTTTTGATTACTCTCTGAAGAGCTTTCCTGTCTGCTACAGTGCAGCTGGCATACCACACCAAGATACCATGAGTAAGTATGCTTTCAACAGTGCTGTGATAGAATGACACAAGCAGCTTCTGGGACAGCTTAGCTCTTCTCAGTGTCTTCAGGAAGTAGAGCCGCTTCTGCGCCGTCTTCACCAGTGAGGTTATGTTAACAGTCCATGTAAGGTCCTGGAAGATGTGTGTGCCAGGAATTTGAAGCCACAGTCATTCTTTCTACAATGACTCCTCCAATGTATTAGGGAACTGACCATTCCTCCCAGCTAAGAACAGAAACTGAGGCTACAATTGGTATATGCTCCCCAAAACAGGCCGTAGAAAATTGGAAAAATGTTCCCTGCCACATCGTAGACCAGCTGGTAGGGTTAGACTTTGCCATATCCAATGTGAATCCATGGATCCATCCTGCCTTGTGTCAAAGAACAGGCTGATGGAGGTGCACTAATGTGGGGGGGCATTTTCTTGTCCCCTTAATACCAGCTGACCATTGTTAAATAACCTACCTGCGTGTTGTTACTGATCATGTTTATCCCTTTATGGCCACACACATCTTTTAATGGCTGGTCCCAGCAGGATAACGTGCCATGTCAAAAAGCACACATCATCTCAAGCTGGTTCCACCAACATGACAATGTGTTCAGTGAACTCTACTGGCCTCCCCAGTTAGCAGATTTTAATCCAATAGAGCACCTTTGGGATTTGGTGGGACGGGACATTTGGAGCATGAAAGTGCAGCTGATAAATCTGATGCCATCATGTCAACATGGACCAGAATCTCTAAGAAATGTTTCCAGCACCTTGTTGAATCCAGGCCATGAAAAATAATTGCTTTTCTGTGTGAAAAAAAAGTGTACCTAATTAAGTGCCCACTAAGTGCATATCTTTGTATAAATGACTTTGCCAAGACTTTGAATCCACATCTTAGCTGTTACAAAACCTGAGGCCATTTATTGATGCATTTGTAGAATTTGGGTACTGCCCCCCACACAAGAGAGCTTATAAAACATTCTTATGCACACCTGTATGCAGTGGCCAATGTTAAATTCCACCTACTGGACATTGATTTACATAAAAATAATTTTAAAAGCACAGTATCCTTCATGTTGTGCTGTGGAAAAATGTATGCAACTGAAAAAGAAAAAGAATCAGGCTAAAGCGGTGCTGAATGAAGCTCAACTAAAGTAAAAACCTTTTAAGTAGCACAATAGGCTTGTCATAAAAAAGAGACCCATGTCAAAGGTTAAGGAAAGACTTAGACCTTCAAAATGTGACAAATTGCAGAGCTGAAAAGAGACATTGGACACAGAACCACTTGTATGTCTTTCAAATTGTACGTGATGGAACGGTGGCACTTATTGGAGAGACGTCCCTGAAAGCAAACCCTGTGACACTGAGAGACACAATGGTGGCTGGATAACGATTAGATGGACAGTGATTTGCTTTGTAATAGTTGTACTCCTTTTAACAGTTTCAAGACACATTTCAGTGTGCCTGGTCAGATAGTTTAAGATGTGCACACCATCTTTAGCACAAGAAGACATCTGATGTTATGTGTGGAAATGAGTGTGTGCACGGTTTATGCACAAAACTGGCCCCTGATTTTTAAGTAGCTGAACTATGAAAGAACTCTCAGCTGCATCAGCTCTCACACAAAAGATTATTAGACATGGAGTTCAGTTAAGAACATCAGCTTGAGCCAGATTCAAGAAAATTAACATGAAATGTGACTCTACATAATCTACGTTATTTCATGCTGGCTTTTTTCCTCATTTCATGTTGTCATTTTTCCAGTGTGAACGTGTCTGGCTGTATTAGAGTGCTGTGAGTATGCATGGTTTGAACTTTTTTAACTTTTCGGAAAGTTTTGTCTCTACAGATTAATTAAAATGAAGATTCCTTCAGAGCCTGATGTTCTTTCTGTCTCTGGTCTTTTGAGTTCATCAGCGCTGAACATTAAGTGCACCTCACAAGAACACTGAGCAGTAACACTGAAATAATGGATAAATGGATTGAATCCCAGCAAGAAGAAAAGGAGTCTAATCAACACACACACACACAGTGAATGAATTCACAGTGGAGTGACTAATGAGACCAATTCAAATGTAAAAAAAAAACAGGCAGCAGTAAAAGGGTTGATTGGGACAACAACCGAAAGGGTCAGGTCTAAAGGAACTTGGCTAAAATACAAAAACAAACAACCAAAAATACCCCAAATTAAATAAAAAATATTCACAACTAGAGGAGTGCACTTAGTAGAGTACAGATCCCTGTCACGCAACAGATGGTGACGCATCTACTGCAATGCCACCAAAACGGCCAGATGTAACCAACATTAGCATGACCCTCACATATGTTGTCCCCAACTGAAACCTTTCAAACTGAAGCAGTTGTTGACTCCACCAACCAATAAAGTTGCTGTTACATCCATCTCTGTCCAGACTCATATTATGTAAAGAGCACTTTGAAGGAATTTAATATGGAACTTACCACTACATTGACCTGTAACTTTGAGGGAATTTAATAGGTATTATGCGTATTTTTTGGCAAAAGTGAAATCATCACTATATTGACATGTGTAATTCCAGTGAATAATGCCCGGTGAGAAACACGCTGTCTTCACTTAGACACTATTTTTACAGAGGACTGACCTTTGACCTTTTGTATATAAAATGTAATCACCTCATCATTTTATCCTATTCGATATTTGTGTGTAATTTTACCATAATTAGCATACAAATTCTTGAGTTATGGCCAAAAATGTTTTTAGCAAGGTACCCGTAACTTTGACCTTTGACCTTTGACCACCAAAATCTAATCAGGTCATCCGTGAGTCCAAGTGGACACTTCTACTAAATTTGAAGAAATTCCCTCTGAGCATTCCTGAGATATCTAATCAATCTAATCAATTAATACTTTAGTCCAAGTGGTCATTTGTGTCGAGTTTGAAGAAATTTATTTGAGGAGTTCTTGAGATTTCGTGTTCACAAAAACACAGCTGAAGTCAGAGTGGCGGCATAACAAAGGGTCTTTTTTCAGTAATTCTGAATCATAGAGGTCCTTTAGCATGCAGTTGATTTATCGGTCCAGTAGTATTTGAGATTAGTCGTAGACAAGCTGCAGGTGTGTTGATCACATGCACATGCATACATGAATACACACACGCAAATGATAATACGATAATAATGACAACATATTGAGTTGCACAAACATTGCTCTTCCATATGCATTAAATAAACTGTACTGTTCACTTTCTAAACAGTTTATTGAATGAATGTCAATATACCTACTACTCTTTAATTCTTTTTACTTTGAATACCTTAACGAGGTCAATGATAAAAGTCTTATATGTAATTCAACAGACTGTGCATACTCTGATGTTTGGAGACTCACTTTTGCATAAACCTAAATCAAGTTAAAGTCCGTCTCATCTGCCACACAGAAGTCTAGTCTACGTGCACTGGCTTCAGTGCAGAGATGGGTTTATAGCTTTTGATCTCAACCCAGCATGAGAGGATGGTGGGTTAATGGCTGCTCTGCGCTCATGTAAAAATATCCAAAGAAGGACAAAGTGTGAGATCCCGAGAGATAAAGAGTGTGAAAGAGGGTACTAACCCATGTAAAATATGCATTAACACCCTGGGGGATCTGCATTAGTACTATTTCAGATTTTGAAAGGTGGGGTAAACAGTATTTATGTGCATTTAGCCCCCATACTCTCTTGTGTAAAATTATATTTTAAAGCTTGGATCTGAGGTTAGGCTACTGTTTGCCACCATCACTTGGTGACTGCAAAAGTTCAAAGAGGGCAACATGAAATACTGTCATAAAATCTGTTCTCAGGCATTTCTTGAACACATCAGATATTCAAGCCCGGGGTTTAGCATCTTACTCTGGCAGTTTCTCACGTTGGCACATCTGTTGATGAAGCAACTCACACCTGATTTCCATATGATCTCAAGGTCTCTTGTAACGGTAAGAGAAGAAGCTAGGGATCCAGGGACTGCAGACTACAGAAACTTCCTATCTTAGGTCTTGAGATAGAAAGAGTCTAAGAAAGGTTTTTTTTCCCCAATTTACAGAAGTAAATCCTAGCTAACTTTAGGAGTCGTATCGTATCTTCTTTCATCCTATCTTATCTCAGTTTAGGAAAATCCAAATACTACATCGCTTATCAACTTTAATGTCTGTTATGTAAAAACCAACACTTTAGCGGAAACTACAGTTAGCTACTGTTAGAGAACACGACCGTTAGGTACTGTCTGAGAACACAACCATTAGCTTCTATTAGAGAACACAGCATTAACTACTGTTAGAGAACACGACCGTTAGGTACTGTCTGAGAACACAGCATTAACTACTGTTAGAGAACAGTTCAGTTGGCTACTGTCAGAGAACACTACAGTTAGCTACCATTAGCTATTTATTAAGTTAGGTACTACAGGTGGAAACTGTGAAAATTAGGACTGCTTAACAGTTAAGCTGAAGTAAGGAGAGTTTATTTAATACCTGTTTCCTATCTTAAATTAGAATAGCAACATTGATTTAAGAACCCTTCATCTGTTACACAGCCACAGAACAAGCTCTCAGTAACTGTGCTGTGCTGTGTGATGATTTGGAGGCAAAAGTTGGAGGTAAAGCTCATGTGATGCTCTCATGCTCCTAAGGACATTTTGACACATGTATCCATGACATAGGAAACAACTGTGCAACTACCATCAACTATCATCACAATTTGAACTGCTTCTCACCCTGATCGATCCTCCCCTCACACAAAGGTGCAGTCAAGTGACTCACTACGAGTGAGTCACCAAAATACCAAAAGGGCAGAGAAGGGAACTGAGTGTGTGCCTCTTAGCTGGAGCAGAGCCCCGCCCCACCATGTGCTCTGACACTCATGGAGGTGAGATAATTCCTGAAGGCGCAGCACTAAATTTGACAGAAAAACAACAAAAAAAACAACATACTGAACCCAGCACATCCCTGCACAAAAGGTCATCACACCATATCCTCACACATTTCCTTCTAAAACAGCCTGCTACATGTGCACCTGCTAAACACAGAATCACAACACATGCAAGTACTGCATTTTGTTAAATATGTGTTACAATATAATCACGTGCTGACAACCATGTTTTTCAAATCAGGGCCTGTGTGCCTGTTCTGCTTGAAAAGTGGGTCCTGTTTTGTTTTTATATCAGTCTGTAGCTTCCCAACCGTGTTATGTTCTTTTTGCAAAATAAGTCCAAATACCCTGTTGAAATGGCTCACATGTACTGTAGCTCTACACCTTGCTTTCATTTATTATTCTAGGATTCATGAATATTCAAATAGTCCCTGCTCTCTCCACACAGCCCACCCATCCTGGTCTTTGGTTTATTGCTCTTCAGTGTGAACACACTATAATTCCTCTGTACGTGTTTGAACCGTCACTTACAAGTGGACATATCAAAATGGTAATGTATTTTATGTATCACTGACTACAGTGTTAGAAACGCAACAGTACAGATATCAGCCTTCAGCTTGACATCTTTATCAGCTTATAATAGCTAGGCAAGGCTCATTGTATCTTTTGTCCATTTGCAGCCCCCAACAACCCGTCTCAGCCATAGTTCTAAAAGTAGTGCAACTTTCTGGATAAGCAGCAGCATCTGGCTTCAACTCTATTTTGGTAGCTACATCTGGCTTTTCCTGAGGGCTGTGCATCGCTGCTATAGTGCCACGCCCTCGATTAACTGGTTACTTGGGTTTATTACGTAATATACGCTACCTGTCTGAATCCGCCGTTTTGAGACTTCCCTTGCTCACTGCAGTTTCAAAGCAATAAATGCAATTCAGGTGGACCATTTTTTAAATGTTTATATGATACATTATTTGATCACATTTGCATCAGACTTACCTTCTTTCTGAGCCACCATGAGTAAATAGCAGCTCAACTGCAGGAGAAAAATAAGGAAAAGACGTGGATGTCATAGTGTCAGACACACAACAATAACAGAAACCCAAATTATGTGGTTTTACTGAAATAAGAATAGCAGGTTTAGAGAAGAGGGTGTCATTTCAAGTTGTTATAATCCACAAAAGTAGACTGCCATTATGAAAGCAGAATGCTGGAGGAGATTCATTCAAAACATAACATTACTTCAATTTCTACTTCTACTACTACTAAAGCACAATTTTTACAGTGTAGCTTGAGGAAGGGAGGGGAGGGCATTAGCACTCAAACCTGCGTCACTGCTTTTCGCTAATTGCTGAGTGGGAGTTTCCATTTGAAAAACCCGGGAAAGAAAGCAGATGGATGTCCTTTAAAACAAATTGATACAAAAAGCCTGCAAGCTGCGATTTAGTAATACGTGTATAAGCATTGTTATCTTTCTAGCCAAGGAATATCTAAATTATTTTTTTCCCCTGATTATTAAAGGTTTTATAGAGACAGTTGTTGTATAATGTCATTTCCAGTAAAGCCACACACAAGAACAATACAGGCTGACTCATAAAGAAGTCACTATTTTGAAGCCACTGCACTGTAGAGCTCCAATAATTGGAAATGACAAACCTGCCCCAGCTGTTTGCTAATGCAACTGATGTGCAGCAATACATCATTGGGATGCTGTTGTTGTGTTGTTTTTATTGAGAACGCTGAAGTGGTCTGATGTGACAGTGTGAGTGAAGATCCTGGGAGACAATGGACTCGCTCAAGGTCATATCTGACTAGACATTATGGGCCAAGCCTATCTGACTGTCTGAGGAGGGGTCGGAGGAGGGGAATAAATACAGTATGTGCTTCTTGTCTTCTTCCTGCATCCTTTCTTTCCTCCTCTCTGTGGTTAGCATGCTGAGCAGGGGCCCTCCAACATACATTTTTCTTTATATTTTAGATGGCTTAATGGTCTGCACTTACTGGCTAACATTTGTGCCGTGGTATGGAGGCAGCTCTATTTGCACAGTATGCTTCCCGTTCTTTCTTTGTGCACATGGGTATGCATTTGGATCAGCATGGGAAACAGCCTGCACTAAACAACATAATTCTATGCCAGCAGGCTCTCCAGGTGATGTATGTCCTTCTGCCCTCTGGAGAGTTACGAGTGGGTTGGAACGAAGGCAGAATGTGGATCCTCTGGTGTCCTTTTGATGGCATCTTTATTACCTATTTGTGACATTAGATCGAGAGCCCAAGGAAACTGCTGGGGAGGAGAAGGCTTCTGTATCTTTATGTGTGTGTTTATATGTGTGTGAAGAGAGGAAAAGGGGAAAGAGAACAAAGAGGGCAAAACAGTTGGTGGTACTTGAGATGATATAGAGAAAAGCAAAGGTTAAGAAAAGACGAATTGGACATGACGAGAAGAAATCAGGCAGAAGGCAAGTGGAGAGGAGTTTGGGAAGGGATGGGGCGCTTGGGAGGAGGGGCATCTGATTAAAAGGGTATTTTCTCTCCCAGGGGTCAAGCTGTCAGAGCGACTCGGTGGCATTTGTTGTCCCACCTTTCCACTGTGACCTTACATTAAGCCAAGGGGAAACAAGAGACAAGCACACTGGCTTGTCATCAATATCACATCTGACACCATCTCTTTCTCTCCCTCTCTCTGACGTGACTCTCTAAACTCCACAACCTCTTCAGCAACTTTGCGTTATAGCTACAAAATGAACCACAATCCAGCATCTGCGTGGCCTATTTCGCAAAATTACTCTGAACCTAATTTCATAAGCCGATCTATGACAAATTTGACATTTCAGGAATAGCTGCCATGTTTTTTCTCTCCATGTTTAAGGCCAGTGACAGCCCAGTGAATGGTGCATTCTGCCCGTCAGGTGTAGGAAAGATTTATATTGATGTCTGAGTGAAGAAGAAAACTGTCAATCATCTGTTTGTACAGCCTACCTGGAATAACGCCTGTCTCAAGCAAATGCCTATTAGTAAACGCTGTCTGTCTCGAGCCTGGGGGACTGTGAGGATAAATCTTCCTGACCTATACGTTTGCCAAGCCCATTAAACATCTGTGGCGATTGCCAACATCATAAGAATGGACTGATCAATATGATTACTGATTTCAAACCATATTCATCAGGAAAATCTTTACTGTGTTACAATTTTCAGTTGTACTTATGGTACACTAATAAGACGTAACGAGCCACACTTTGTATCAAATTTGACAAAAAGTGAAGTATAGTGAATTATTTCCCACTGTTAGACCCTTATTAGACTTCATTAGTGGGTAATTAGGGCACATTACAACAGAGCTGTACTGTAAAATAAAGTGTATTGTCCAATGAGCATTTAATAAAGTAATGTCCTTTATTAACTAATACTGTCTAATAAATGTTGTTTCTAGTTTTTGTGTAATTTGATGCAAAGTATGGCTTGTTATGTCTTCTTAGTGGACTGTAAAATAAAATGTGACCCAGCAGTCCCTATTTATAAGAAAGCCTTTGCTGTGTTACAATCTTCATTTATAAAAACAAATGTTCATTTGTTAGGTCAATATAGAAAATTTATCCATTTTTAGCCAAAGACTAATGAGATGGTTACCACCTCCACTCGCTTTCAAACACCTCTCCCTCACACACACACACACACACACACACACACACACACACACACACACACACACACACACACACACACACATTCACGTTTCAACACCCTCATTGTCCACCCTTTATTACCCTTTGTTCATGTGAGACAAAAAAAGACCTCCAAATGATGAATTCCCCAGCAACCTGTCTCAACTGTCCTCCCTCTGTGTGATTGTCAGCATCGTTTACCCCTGCCATATTTTCTCACTTTGCTAATTTACCCACAAGGTGAGACGATGCTGTGAAGCTCCTAAAAGTCCTCTGGCTCCAGATGTCTGGACCAGATGTCCCATTATTTCTGCAGTGGTCCTGTGATTTTATTTTTATCTGTTTCCAGCTCTTTGCACCTTTACTAACCCCGGCTCCCGCACACATACACACACACACACACAAACACACACAAACTGGACACATGCATACGTATGCATGCAAATAGAGCTGCTGACCAAGACATCCTTTGGGATTAGTTCCATGTTAAGGATTTATCAAAACATCTCCTAATTAAAAGTTAACAAGTAAAAAGTGTGTGGACAGTATTTACCACCTTAATTCCACATATGTTCTTTTACAAACTACAACCTGACACAGTATCCATGCATGGTTTTGTTGTTGCTATGCAGCTTGCGTGCAATTAAAAAGTAGTTTTTATTGTATTCACACACAGTAAGATGCTACTGGTTGCCGCACAGCAGCAACACTAGGGCACTAGCTCAGATTCTTTAATTTTTGGGGGAGTTTTTAATAATTGAGTTGTCAGATATCCCAAAACAGCTCTGTCAGTGAACATGTATTGCCCATCCTCTATTTCATTTTAGTAAGATTTTAGTTGTGTAATAAAATATTGGCTTGCAAACAAACACTATATCTTCAAGAGAGCTCTGAAAGGACAGTCACGTATTGGAAATACATGGTGGTATTCTGCTGTAGATGTGTCGTGTTGGCTTAAAATGTTTTCATTAGCAAAGCCTGTGTGTAGGTGTTCATTTTTGTTTGTCAAGCCCACCAGCTCGTGCGGAGCTCTTCCGGCCACAGTGCTCAGTGTCTGAGCCAAAGTCCCTGCATCAGTATCACGACTGGTGAATGATTCACACAGCCTTCTGTCAGCAATCTGAGACATACCTGTAAAAATATCTCCATGTCCCAAAATGCTTATGAACCCACAAAATGTGTCAATTTGAGGGCTCAACAATACACCCTAAAATTTATTTCTCATGAAATTGTCACATTTAGCTCCATAAAAAAGAAATGTTACAATAACTCTTTACATCAGTGTATTGTAATTCCTTACAGTGTTGGCTCACTTCTGATATGCTTTATTGGGTTTGGTTAATTGTACATAGACCAGTTAAAAATTCTTAGCTGGACCTCACTGTTGCTATTGTTAGTACTTTCAGTTGATTATGTTGAATTCAGACAATTCATTAAAATATGGTTAAATTTTGGTCTGCTGGAGATGCATAATGTCAGCCATAAAACAATAAATTTAGATAATTGTGCAGCCTTAAGCTTTCATATAATATTCTGATGAGCACTGCAGAAGCACCAAATGGATTATACAAACTGAATGGAGGCATATTTCAAACCTATTTAATTTGTTCATTTTAACCATTATACAGTGGAAATCACCAATAGTTATCACTGTTACAGAGATCAACCACTTGGACAGAATCCATCCTATTCAAATGCTGTTTAAAGAATTTCCTTATGGTAATCAAGCAGCCACCTACAGTGCTCATTTGGCTCTTTTCATACATGACAACATATAGAAAACAATCTTAAAAGCAGGCTTGGTGCTACATAGCTTGGTGCTAGTCATGTCTCAAATCTGCATAGCCTCAGCCCCTTCAAGCATTATAGTATTTTCTTTTATTTTTAAATAAGGAAATATGTAAAAGTTAATAACCACTCTGTTACAAGTCTGATCCCTGGCTGCAGGCATGTGTTGTGTGTGTTTTTGCACAGTTGACACTTTCATATCTGATGCTGTGATAGACATTTAATCTTTAATAGTCTAACTTATTTTTGTGGTAATAAAAATAGTCACTAGGACTAGTGTGTTCACAGTTTACAGGCATAGGTTACATGCATTGCATTGATTGTGGCTGCACTTTGGGTATTGTTAATTCAATTTACCAGTGCCACGTTGTTTGATTATGAAAATGGAACAAATTCACTACTTGTTGTTATTAATTGTAGCTGCATGGTGCTGTCTGGTGCTGAAGTCTTTCAACTTTGAAGACATTTTTGTCATTGCCTTGTGGTCACTTTTAGTGTGTCAAATTCAAATTCCCAATTCAATTTTAAAAAACTACATTTATATCAAGTGTGCTGCATGCCATATCTGATTTACTGAAAAATCAAACAAACAAACAAGAAAAACCAAGAATTTCCTTACAATGTAACTCTGAAGTCAAAAAATTGACTATTTTCTTAGCACCCCAGATTCTGGTAAATCCTTCCTTTAACACCAGAAGAGAAAAAAAATCCTGGCACTGGCCATGTTTAAAATATGGTAATTCTATGTTTTTTACTTTCCTCCCATGATACTTTGCCTCACAGTAACCCATCTGCTTCCAGCTGGCTACCTGCGGCTGGTGCTGTGTGCACATTGGAAACATGACGGGAAAAAGAAAGTAATTTTCTCTCAATGAAAAACATAGTCTCCTCAAAGCTTATGACTGTCAAAAACAAGCCAACAAGATGCAGCAGTGAATCTACAGTAAGATACATTTAATGTGCAGTATTTAAGAGTACAGAATAGTAATTTAATTTGTACAGTAATTTGAAAAGCGATAAAATTAAAATAACATTCAGTAAATAGCAAAACTGTTTCATTACCTTACATTCATATAATAAAAATAAAAATATCAACTAGATTGCAATTTGCATAAGAAATAAAAAAACAAAGAAAAAAAATAAATGGTTCTAATAATTATCTGCTCATCATGATCAATTTGATCGATTTGATCACTATAGTGGGTTTCCACTGTGTCAGCATATCTGCATATCAGCGCAACCACACGTGTTTGGAGCCCAAACTTTGAGAAACACTAGTACAATGTGTACCACTTTCTCTTTTTGTATCAGTATGGCACCAAGGTGCCTAAGAAATCATAATTTGCTTCACTTAGCAGCCAGTTAGCCAGAACAGGAGGTTTTTGTACAATTTATAAGTGTAGTAAAAAACACAAAGCCTAACAACACACACAAATGTACTACAACTCCTGCAGTGCACAGATGTACTACATATTTCAGGACCTTAAGTCTTTCATCGCACTCATCTGTGAAACACCTTCTCAGATGTGCTTTTTGATCACATTGCTGTAATGCAACTGCCTGTAACTAATGATCAGCATCCTTTGATGGAGCTCCTGCCGAGTTAGCTGCCACTAGATGGCAGTGAAGCACTGTGTCAAATAGGTGCCACACCATTATGTGTTTGCTGTTGTCACTGTTGGTTGGTCCTATCTTATCTCTTCTCAGATCCTTCTTTCCTATTGTAGCACAGGAAGATAAAACCTGCCAGTGCAGACCGGTATCATTTAGGGATCTGTTGCTGCTGACAGCACATGGATAGTTAGAGCGGAGATAGAGAAAGTGAGAGAGAGGGGGAGAAGAGGAAAGTGAGAGGAGAGGACACAGAGAGAGGGAAGGCAGAGGAGGGTTAGAAGAGAGGGGTAGCAGCAGAGTAATTGGCCTGAGACGGGCTGCTAATGCAGCCTCATCTTCATTGTATTCTTTCTTCGAGCACTTCTTCTCCTCCCCCCTTCTCTCCTGCCTGTTAACCCCATACATCCTGATTCTAGCCACACTCTCCTCCACTCTCCTTCCTCCTCACTCTCCCTTTTTTCCTCCTTGATTCTCTCCTTTCACCACACTCATTCAAAGCACTTTCTGTCCTCTTTCACCTTCTCAAGTTCCTTGTCCCTCCCTTCCCACACTTCCCTTTCTCGCCTTTGCATACAGCCCCACTCGGTTTGTCTTCATCTGACACCTCTGGGGAATGAGCATCAGGGATGAGCACCTAAAGGTTGAAGGGCAAGAGAGCTCCCACAGGGACTTCTGCTCACATTTGACCTCTCTGTGCTGTGTGGCTTTCTGGTGGCAGGATGAGTGGGCTGTGAAAGGGTTCAACACACCAAGTGTTCTTTATCATTTAATAAAGATGCTCTATCAGACAGTTAGGAGTTATGGGTATTTTGTTAACAATTTTGACTGACTACTCTTATGTCTTAATGAATTTGGTGATGAAATTACATACATTTCCCCCCAAAATAATTGAATTCTTCTCTGGTTTTAATCATCTCTGCATTTGTTGTTGCACCAACAAGGAAGAATTATTTAACTCTAAATTATGTTGCAATATTTTTAAAAAATAGCTTCATATTAAGAAATTTTTACTCTGTTGCACCAAAGTGTTAAAGTCCAATTTAAAATGTGATCCACTTTAAACTTAGCCCACACTAAGTTTAACTGCCTTTTTGAGATGGACTGAGAAAAATAACTAAGTTTCCTGAAGAAAGTTAAAGGACTGACTCAACTCTGTTGAGTTTTGTGATAATTTTATGATAATTCAGTCAACAATTTTTTCCTAAAAGAGGTGAAATTAGAGTTTCTCTGCAGAGCCATCACGAGTAAGTTAAATAGGCTAACTAACTTTTTTAGCACAATGTAACATTTTGTTAATTTTTAAAAAACTTTTAGCCAGCTGGCAAACAGTGTGACATTTTGTTCATTTTATAGCTAGCAGGCAAACATACATCGTTAAGGAATACAGAGCAGCTGAATGGTTTTCCCACCTGTTTTATGCTTACTAGGTCCTGACAGCACTAAAATTGATTTTTATTTATTTATTTACCTTAATCTGGGTACCCACCTCCAAAGGTTTTACTAAACTGAGATTACTTAGAGCTACTTAAACTTAGTTTTGCTGGTTAGAACTTAGATTAAATTAGGCTCTAATTATTGTAATTAGGCAAAATTCTTCTGGCCTGATTCTGTGGTCATGCAGCTCTGTACAGCCAAATGAAACCAACTGAGCGACTGATATTGCCTTCCTTTAAGCTACAAGCTTTCACTTTAGAGGCTAAAATGGTTTACATCAAAACCCTGCAAACTTGCAGCTTGCACTGGCAAGACAACAGAAACGCAGCGGTGTCCTCTGTGAGGCAACGACAACACTAAAAGCTCTCTAGATAAAGGAGGTGACATATTCAGTGATTGTACTTTATGGCAGTCATTTACAGCACCGACCACCTCTGTTCTCTCTGCTTCATCCACCTCACTATAAAGCTTGTGTTTACATGTCATATAATATTAATAATAATGACAAACTTTATTTACACAGCACTTTTCAAAACAAACTTACAAAGTGCTTTATGTGGTTGAATTAGGATTAAAATATTCCAGGCCTGCAATGCGGCAAATAAAAACAGATGATTAAAAATATTACAAGAATAAAATAGAGTAAAACATCCCCAAACATCAAACTACGAGATACATTTAAATGGTAAATGTTAAATGGCTGTACTTACTTTAACTGTAATGTGGTATTGTAAGACTGTACTGTACATTGAGCTATTATATGGTAACAATAACTCACAGCCTTGGCCTACATTATAGTGTTGTAGTGCTTGTAGTACTTGAGATAATCTTGTCGAGGGTCTTGTCTCGGAAGCGACTGTAGTTGTTTTTGTCTTGGTCTCAGACAAAGAGGACTCTGGGTTTTCTTTCAAGACCGGTCAGAAGCATAAATGCAGAGATACTACTATTTGAGGGGGGAAGCCATCCCCTTGTTAGCAGCATGACAAAAATGCAACCCGTGATCTCCGTAGCAGAGAGAGTTTAGTGGCAGAAGGGTTGCTAAGTTGAATATGTTAGTATAGTCTGCCTGACTCATTGATCCTTTATCTGACTGAGATTTGTGCAAGTTAGAATCTGTGGTCCTGACAACGGCTCTGAAATATCAGTAGCCTAACTGTGCTGTGTATTTATGAAACAATGATGCTGTCCATGGTGCTGATGTGGCAGATTGAATTTTGTTATTTTTTTATTTGAGTCCAGCCCTTCAGTAAGTTTCATTTTAGATTTGTAATAGTCATTCATCACGCTAGTTGCAGGAAAATGGAACAAACTGGGTCCACCCCACCCTGGAAAAAAAAAAAAAAAAAAAAAAAAAAGAACAAATACTGTATATCACTAAATTGCCTGTGTATTTTCTGGTTTATTGGTTAACATCATAACTGTGAAGGATGAAAACTTCAACAAATAACTTTGCTGATTTCTAATTTGAATTTTCTGTTTACCTTTGCTCACCCCCTTCACAAGCATGCTAAGATGGTGAATGTGGGAGACAGGAGAAGACATTGTGGCTGTCTGGAAGGAAATGTCAGCTAAATATTTTGAATAACATTTGTCTACTTAAACCACAAATAGTTAATCTGCAAAACAGCATCCAAAAGAAAACACACAGCAGTATAGGAAGGAAGCTTAAAGAAAGGTGAACAATAAGTGATGCTAGTGAGCTGCTTGTGATAAACAATGATGAGACTGGCCATATAAAGCTATGTATATCGACATTAGTTGATGTCAACATGAATGCTACATTCTACAGTACTGCTCCCTCACTTGGGTGAGAGAGCTGGAGATGTGACAGCAATGGTCTTGACTTGGCCTCACTCTGCCTTGGTCTTGGTATTGACTTGGCCTCAACCCCTCAACGTCTTTGTCTCTGTCATGACTAGGGATGTTCCGATATTGATACCAGTATTGGAAAATGCCTCTGATACTGCCTAAAATGTGGCATCAGGCAAACAGTTTATGCACCAAGCCGATACCAGATAATCTATTAGCCTTGAAGCAGGATCCAGCAGCATGCTAAATTTTATGGTCAGTTGAGAGAGACACCCCAGCTTTACCTTGGCATCAGATCATGTTGCGAAGTCCAGATTATTCCAGCCAGCTCGTGGTAATCAGAAGGTCTTTGGAGTCTGTATGAGGAGGAAGAATAATCTAGTGGTTTGTGTATTTCCCAGTCAGAGTTTTGCCAAGAGTCGCCCGTGTCGAAGTCGAGCTAAGGCCGATGCTGCAAACCTTACCTGGCCTGATGAACTGGATTGGACTTAACTGTTTGGGCGTTGTGGGAAAAACAGACAGATTTTTTTCAATGCACTGGTATTGGATCGGTACTCAGTATTCCCTGATCCCCAAAGTTCAGGTTTCAGAATCGACATCAAGAAGAAAAAAAATGTACTGAAACATATTTTGTCCTGACTAAGTCTCAGTTTAGTGGGTCTTGACTAACACTGCTACACTAGTAGACTACACTACTTTGTCTACACTTGCATTCACTGCTCTATGTTACGTAAAAAGCCACACAGCCTTCTATGTGATGCTGTGTGATAGTATGACTGGTGATAAACATTTGAATGAGTGTACTGATGCTACATTCCTCAACACTGTCTGTAATTTACAGCAAAAAAAAATTATTTTGTTCTTAAAGCATTTTCCGTCTTAAGGCAGAAACAGTGCAGCTGACTCTTGCGTTAATGCATTTACACCGAAATTAGGCCGAAGCAATCAGAAAAAAGCTGTAAAAAGCAGCACTCTAAAGTGTTAAGATTCACATTGTTCTAACCCCAACCCACACACACACACACACACACACACACACACACACTCTCACTCACGCACGCATGCCACGCACGCACGCACACACACACACACGCGCACACACACACACACATAATTGGATCCTACACACTGCTCACAAGGGGGGACCCATCTGGAGGGGATGTTTATGTGTGTATGTTTGTGTGTTATAAGGTACATTTCTCTTGCAGTCCACCCTTAGGCCCTGGGCTACATTTGCTCCCATCCATCAGCCAGATGAGCTGTGTCCTTTTAACATTGCTGACAGCACGGAAAAATAAACTCAGACAATATATTTATTTGTAGATTAGGGCCTGAATCAATAACCCCTTTGGAGATGAAGGGTAATGTTGCTGATGGAAACAGAGCGCTTTGAAATTAGAATTTAATAATAACAACTTCCGATTTCCTCAACAAGAAAAAATCTCCCCTTTGCTCAAACTCCACTGTCATCATCTTTGTCATTATGTAGCTGTAAAAGTGTGTGCTCCACTGACAGGCAGAAATATATACCCTGTACTACAAAGTGAGAAACAGAGAATGCATGTGTGTATTAATGTGTGTGTCACTTTCTGCCGAAGATGCATGCACCTCTCTGCTGGTTATCTGGTCATGTGTGCATTTAGAGCGCTTTTTCAGCTGTCACGTTCCACACTCTATTACCAAGTACAGTTGTTGCTGATTGTGCTCAACCTTCACTGTAAAGGATTATTTCTTATTCACGTGATGTGTTTGTGTATGCAAATATGTCTGTATTATTGTTTGTGCGGGGGCCAAGCAATGTTAATCAGATGTTTACAAGCACTGCATAGTAAATGTTTTTGCCAGTTAAAGTTGAGAATTGCTGTACAAGCCTGGGGAGAACACATTACCTCATTTCCAAATGGAAATTTCTTTAGATATGCTCTGTTACAGTGAGTTATATGTAGTCAGCCCGTCCTTACCAGAAATCGTGCATGTTAGTTGAAGTGCAAGCAGCTTATTCTGACTGATATGTCTGTTTATTGTAAGATGGTGCCCCCTAGTGGACGTAGTAAGTATTATAAGTAAGTATAGGGTTAAAGTTCTGTGTGAAACTAAAAGTAAGTGTGAGGTTATTTAAAGTTTTGAGAAATTTAAATAAATAAAAAATTGTACAGACATGACATCCCACCACTCTAAGTGATGTCACTTCCATCATGAGACATACTTAAGGTAGTTATTTTAATTCAAACCATGATGTTTCCTAAACCTAATGTCACATTAGTTATGTCATGCGACTTACATAGTTAAGGTCCGGTAAGCCTGTCACCACCAGTAATATGTTGTTTTGGGAGTAGTTGGCAATCAACCTATTCTGTCATTTTGGTATGAGGATGTATTGGATGCCATGGTTTGAAAAAACAAAACAAAAAACAAACAAACAAATAAACAAAAATGTCTGTATGACTTTGGAAGAATTTACCCTCCCTTTCTTTATTATATCTTGTAAAGTATTTGTCAATATGATATTGCACCCCAGTATCATTCACTGTAAAAAATCATATGTACATATAAATCTATGCATTCTAATGAATTTTGAGAGTAAAAACAATCACGTAATTAATAATGTCGTTGCCAACACACGAAAATTTGATTAGAATGCAACACAAGATAAGTCACAAATCTGGCCAGTTTTGAAATGACTCTTTTTCACTTTAGTTTCTTATTGCATTGAAAGACCTTTCACTGTCAAACAAATTGATCAGAGGGGCACAACGAAGTATCTTTTAAGTTTTGCCCTAAATTACCTGACAAGTCTTCTAACCCTAATTACTCAAGTTCATTGATACATTAAACCATAATCTAAGAGCCAGCCGTGCTGTTCAGCTCCTTTGTTGCCAGCCTTTGTTCACAACACACATGATACAATTAAGTAGTTTTAGCAATTAGCAATTCATCTTCTTAAGCAATGCATATAATAAAACATTTAATGAAGACCCAGAAGAAATACAGAGGACATGACCTTGGCTTCTTCAATGGTAGCTACGAGCCTGGAGGGGGGCGGGTGGTGGGGTGATTGCAATCTGTATGCTCGATGCTAGATACTAGTTATTTTGCAGATGCATTATTTCTTTGACATGGGAATGACTTTTAACATCAACATGCATGATGGGAGTTTTAAAATACATATAATTACACAGAATTGATTAATGCATTACAATTGGCAGACAGCACCTGAAGTTCCTCAGGAGTACCAGAAGATATTTGAGAACTTAAAACATTCAATAGCAAGAAAAATAAGTTACTGAACGGGTGCCTACTATAGCACCCACAGCACAAGAGCTTCAGACAAACATTCTGAGTTTGTAGGGCGAACACCATCTCACTTCAAATATAGCTCATGTCCCTTTTTTAAAGCTAATTGCTGTATGTTATTTTATTTCCTGATCACTGTAGCTTCCAATGAAAGAAAAAAAACCCAACAACTTCTGTCGAGGAATAACAGCAAATCTCCATAGCCATAAAATGCACCTAATTTTTTCCTTTAAAAAAAGCTATTGCCCACCCACCATGCCAGGCCATCCACACATTTCCACCTCAGTGGTGCACACCAAACAACTTCTCTCTACCCTGCAGGAAACAGTTGCTGATGTGCCTCTATTTCCATCCCGATTCCCATTTGCTTTCAAGTGCCACTACTTCCCATGTCTACGAGTCTGTCCATCTCCCTGGGGGGTTCGTACATCTCCTGAGCCTCCCTCTATTCCTCTCCCTGTTTCGTTTCACCAGACACTTTCTTAAAGGTCAGATACCTACAGGGCCGTAAAGATGGAGGGAGGTGAAAAAAGGGGATGAAGTCATACCTCCAACTCGTAAACAGCCCAATCCCAACCTGAAGGACAAATGATTCAACGGTCAAGTCATTTGGTCAAGTGGATTTGGCCATGGCTATCATCAACTAAAATAGATGCATGTTGGCGTGGATGAATGGTTGGCTCAACTGGTGACGCATATGTGTGATATGATTTGATTGCAGGAGTGCATTGTGCTTATAGATTTATTTGTGTGTGCATGTGTGTGTACATGCGTGCAAGAAGGCTGCAATTTTCATCTGAGGGCCATTACTGCTGCAGCCACTGAAAGAAAGTACGATGTGTGGCCAGAAAAATCTGTTCAGCGGAGAGGAAGGCAATACAGCAGCCCTGCAATTACGTTCAGTCTTTGTTCACATAACTCTTGTAGTTCTTTGAGTATTGAGTCAGTTCCATTCTATGCTATTCTGGGTGTGATTGCGTTGGTCTTCGTTTTATTGAAATTGCTGACTTTTCCACATTAAAAGCCGCAAGCACTGAAGAGATGGTTGGGTCCACCACACATTCAACATCTCCTCGTCATTTCAAAAGTTATGTTCGTTTATTTAAAGAGCTCAAATATTTTTCCAAATATAGCTCTAAATTAACTCCATAAAGCGAAGAAATGAAAAATGAAGCGATCCAAAACAAAAAAAAGGAAGAATAGAGGTCACAAGACTGCATCTAAACCATGGCTTAAGTTCCCAACATTCACAGAAAAAAAATACCTACATCACTTGCACCCAAACAGAAAAAGTTGGAGCGCTAACTGACCTGTGCACCAAGCATCTATAACATAAACTGATGAGACAATGTAAACAGGAAACGGCAAAATTACAAGAAACAAACTCATATTAAAATTGATTCATATCTAAGGAGAGAAATTATACAATTTCTTTTAACGGCTGTGACAGGTGTTTCTAATATAGCGTCCAAGTTATTTACATATATTCGGGTCAAGGGGCGGCACCTTTATTTATACACTCTTGCATACCACTGAACCTATCAGTACTTTTTGTGCACATTTATGACTGTATGTCATAGATAGTATGTTATAATAAACTAGATTGCTTGCCTGGCACATGAGAAGAAGAAGAAGTTCGCTAGTGTCCGGGCTTATTTCCTGGTTATACGGCCCACTAAATGTGTCCATTTTTTTTCCAACCTTGCACCCACCCACAATTCCCGCTTGGCCCATTTAGTTTGCTGGAATACCACAAATGACTACGGGGAAAAAACTGGTGGCAAGGCTGAATGGCAATGCCCTGTCTAATTTACATCACACGTCTATGCTGTATTCTCAAGGACCACTTGTGGTTGTGGCAATTCAAAATTTTTGAAAAACCTATTTTATTTGCCTTTCTGTTTGATACCGATTACAGATCCTCCCACCTCAAGTCATCAACAACTACTAGGATAAAAACAAGGCTTACCTAGTCAGTTGCAGGCCACATTAGGGCCTTTGTCATGGATCAAAAAACTGACATCCATAGAAAATCTTCTTTTAGTCTTAAACTGGAGAATCTGTAGCCTAATTTCATACCTGATATTTTATGATCTACTAAAGTCAGCCACAATATGAGATCACTAAATCCCTGTTTTCTTGCCCTCCCCACTGTGTGTCTGTGCGGTTGCCATACTGGAACATTCAGTCTCCACTAGTAAACAAGAGAGATGCAGACTTTATTACAAAAGCAACTGTAACCCGCTTAATTCTGAACCAATTGTCATGAAATTTGGTTTGTTATAAATGTGAAATATTGAACACGATAGTGATTATATGTTTGATTTCAATTTAGTTACTGGTGCCTAACACATTAACCTTCTGAATAGCCACAACTTTCGTTGGGACATACAGGCTCTGATCTATGAATAGGCAACATCAAGTGTAATTTATTTAGAATTTCAGCTTTTGTGAGTTTTTCCAAAAATGTATATCTCTATTATATTGTTATAAAGCTGCCTGGTTGTTTTTAATATTTTGTATATATAAGAAAATGTTTTAAACAACATTTAAAATGAGAAGTTTGGACTTATCATCCTGTGTATTGTTTTCTTGTTTTTTTTTTTTTTTTTTTTTTTTTAAATAAACTTAGGTGAACCCAGAATGCTTGGTTACAATACCATTACACTATATGCTTTAAAGACAATTTAGGGTACACTATATGAACACTTCATTAAAAAACTTTGCATACATTAAATAAGGAAGCTTACATTATACTATACTATAATATACAAAAAAAAAATATTAAAATTTCCACTGGTTGCATCTCAAAGTTGTGGTGGCATTGCAGTAGGTGCTTCACCATATGTTATCTGGTGGAGATCAGCTACTCAGTGCACCCTTCTAGTTATACAATTGTGCACTTGATTTGTTCGAACATTAAATACACAATCAATTTTTCAGGACAAGTCCACTCAACTCACCCCCTGCTAAATTTATACATTTGTTTTTCATGCGGTATTTCAGCATTTTTGTGCTCGTTGTAATAGGCCTGTTGAACTGTATTGAAAAGAATGAGCTCTCCCAAGTTAGGTTAAGTATTTTTTTTTTTTACTATTGTCTCATTTGTATTCTGTGTTGACTGTGGGGAAGGTAAATACTTTATTCATTGTGGATAATTATTTTCTTTTATTGTTCATTGTCCTGTGTTGTACTGCTGTCTTATTTGTAACCCATGTTGGTTGTGGTGAAGCCAAAAACAATTTTCCACATTGTGAACCAGTGGTTCCCAAACTTTTTCTGGCAGGCCCCCCTTAAGAAGCCAAAAAAAAGTTCACGCTCCCCAAACCTCCATTTTTTCATCAAGTGTTAATTCAATAATTGGGGAAGCAACTGATGATGATTCACGTTGAATTTTAGTGAAATAAAAGTTAACATGATAGGATCAGCAAACACTTATTTGTTTATTTCCCCTACATAAATCATATTAATTTAACTTTGTTTCACTCTATATTTTTCCCCTGGTCATCCATGCCCCCTATAGTGCCCCTATAGTTTGGGAACCATTGACCTAACCTAACCTAACCTGGATTGCATGAATGAAAAGGGGGGGCTATTTTTTCTTGTTTCTCAAGACAAATAAAATACATTTCAGCTACAAGAAGTGAATAGATGCTCTGTGGAGATACCACTTGTGATGAAGCTTCATGTGGATCTGTGCATGCTTGTGTTGTGTGTATTGCTCGGTTCTCCTCCACAAGTTTTCAACACTATTTCCCCTTGAGAGCACGTGATCATTCCCCAGCATCTCTCAATTGTTATCTGTTTCTTTCACCTCCCCTCTTTGACCTTGTATCTTTTGTTCTATCCTTCCTGCTCTCCCTCTTTATACCATAGTTATCCTCTTTATCATTCCTTCCACCCTTTTCCTCCCATTGCATTTCCACATCTGCAGCTCTGTTCTATTTACCATCGATGCCTAGTTTCTATCTTCTCTCTCTCATCCCTTCACGCCCTCCAGCCAATTTCCCCACAGTCCCCTTTCCAACATCTAGTTTTCTCTCTATATCACCGCTGATCTACCTTTCATGCTGGGCTTCTACACGCTCTGATGCCCTCCCTCTGTGTTTATGCTGTATGTGTGTTATTTGTATCCCCTACCTGCCATAGTGAAACTCATTGCTTTGTGTAAGGCCCCACTGGCCCCACCCAAACCACTCACTATGCTGGCTGTCACCGAGGCCAGGCCACTGAAGATTACACTTCACTGAGCAAGTAGCCTCTCTGCAGGCCTATTCCCAGCAGATGTGGCTAATGCAGCCTATTATCACTGTGCCCCCATGCTTTCTCCTCATGTCTCTTTTTCCACTCCATTTTATTCTTTTATTTAAAAATACAACCCGTTATGTGAAGATAGGTCATCTAGTAAAGGCAAATTGCTTGTTTTTTTGTCATCCTTTTGCAGTGTTTCAGTATAGTGTACATTATTATCACCCGCGGCCACATGTTGTATGTCCGTTCTTTTGTTATCATTTTTCTTGGTCTGCTACATGTCATGTTTATGGTAATGGTGTGTGTCATCTTCTGTATAGTACAACCTAAACAGCTCAAAAACACGGAGCTGAAAAAAAGATAAAATTGTACCAAGAGAAAAAAGAAAATGCACTGAAAAGCATCCTTTGATGGTGCCTCAATGTTAGTGAGTGAATCTTTGAATCACTGCTTCTTATTCTCACATTAAAATGTAAATTCAAAAGAAACACTGAGAGTCATAGGTATCACATCACTAAATTGTGGTCCTCTATTGTGATCCTAGTTCTATGGAGACAAAGAAGCCCTCAGAAAGGACTTTGTGGATTCATGAAATAACATTTTCATGTATATGCTTGGCTAATCAGCGTAATCAGAAAATGAATTAGACACCTGTAATTTTTTCATCGGAACTCCAAGGATTTAATTACATAAATGGTCAGTTACACAATTGTGTCATCTGCATAAAGTGATAATTCATTCTGGTGGTCCAACTATTTACTTCTCATGTATAAGTGTTTTGAGATACATTTTGACCATCTGTCACTGCAATGTTAATTTTCTTTATTTCAAATTTAACACCCTAGTTATGATGTGAATAATATTTCTGCTGACTTCACTCTTCACTGAACCTACCTTGAGGTAGCAGCATGCCCTTTATATATCAATGGTTTATAGACATGATATGTAATATTTCCACCTTAAAATGTCTCAAAAACACTCTAAACCTATGTTATATATTTTATTGCCTTGTGAAGTTACATTTCCAAATGTTTCCAAAAAATGCTCAAACTAAGTGAAATTCCTATTTTTATTCAAAGAACTGGTCATTTGGGTTGACCGCTAGTCAATGGCATCACATCCCTTCAGTGGTGGAAGAAGACCTAAAATCTTTTAACAGAGTACAAGTAGATATACTATAGTTTAGAAATACTCTATTACAAGTACACGTCTTGAAATCAAAACGTTACTCAAGTAAAGGAAAAGACATATTATTAGCAAAATGTTCTTTAAGTATCAAAAGCTGAGGTTCACATTATGCAGGACTGCGTCTTTCACAGTGTAATATTATTATAGAAGATCATTTTTTTTCAGTAATGTATACATGTAAAAGCATTTTAAGGTTGTTCATCAATGTGGAGCCAATTTTAGATGCTTTGTATATGACTGGGTAGATTAGTAGTAAAATACATTTCATATCATTTTAATGTAAAAAGTAACGAGTAACTATCAGTGTAAATAAACACAGCAGAGTAAAAAGTACAATATTTACCTGAAATATAGTGGAGTAGAAGTATAAAGTAGCGTAAAATGGAAATAATATTAAAGTAGAAATATGTCAAAAGTACAGTACTTGGAAAGTAAATTGAAGTCAGCGAACTAGCTAGCTTGCCACTCTGTTGTTTACTTTTGTTTGTATTGCTCACTTGTCAATGGAGCATTGTTATTCATTACCTTTGCTATGCGTTCTGTTGCAAATTCATGTCAGATAGATTTTCTAATGACAGCAGCAGCTGTTTAACAATTAAGACAACAACTCCCATGATCCCACACTACTACACCTTATGATGTCATCAAAATCCATCTTTTGTTATTGTTTTTATTGAGAGGCCCTTAGCAGAAGAAATTACATAGGCTACTGTGTATTTAATTAGCATCAGCGGGGCTGTTGCTTTAAAAGGTCAGCAATCAGAATCAAAAATACTTTACTGAACTCAGGGGGGAAATTTGTCATGTTACAGACACTCTCATTCAAGAATAGAAAAATATATAACCATTAAATTAGATGAATAAATATGGCAAACTATGTCATAGAATTCAGAGGCCCTATAAATTATTCAATGAGCTCAAATAAGCAAAAATTTGGAAACCAGAAGGCAGTTTCCAATCACTCTCTTTATCTGTTAGGACATTACATATTGGAATATTGACATTCATTTGCATTTCTCCCTTTTTTCTGTATACACAACATGGTTTTCTTCGCTGTTAGTGTATATTTTTGATGCTGCATTGGTAGTTGTTTCAGATGCCTCTTGAAAAAGACATTCCTTTCAGAGGCCACCTGGTTAAAGGTCGCATGAAGAAGGTCTGTGGACTCAACAAGCCAGCACTCAAGCTGTGTTGGCCAGTTGGGCAGAGCACCAAGGTTCTGCTCCCTCACATCACCCTGTGACCCCCCTCCCCTTTTCTTACAGCTGAAGCTCAGAACACTTTAGAGGACACCATGCTCCTCTGCATCCTCACAGATGGCCAGTACTTCCCTTCATATCAAATGAACCCATGAATCTGATGAAGCTGATGTTGCAAACGTCATGCTTATTAACAAAAGTTAAACAATACAGCTGAATCAACATGCCTTTGTTTGTTTATGCTTTGCCAATACTTTTGAACTTGAATCAGCTAAATGAACTTTGAAATGATATGTAAATAATATAATAATATAAAATATATTTAAAGACATTTTAATGATTACCTTGGTTGGTAACGCTGGAGAAACCAGCAAGAGTATCCATCCTCCTGGATATCCAAGTATCCATCCTAAAAAATCCCAGCCCATCCCTTCCAACCCGAAAACACATGAACACACGCTGACTAACTACCATGAGAGAGTGATGGGGAGAATCACTATCACTATCACTGTCATCAATAATCGTATCCAACTACCTTATGACTCATTCTCATAATAGAAAACACCCGACATTATGAATGTAAATAACAAACATGGCTATTGTTAGTACTCACAACTGCAAAGCTAGCATGCTAGTATTGGGAAAATTGAAACACTGGCTATAAGTTCATGTGTGTTGTTTTCCAGTGGCGTTATTGAGGGAGGTGTCCACCGTAGTGGGTAATTGGCTGAGCTGTAATTCTGGAGAGGGGGAAAAAAAGTGCTTATGTGTTAGTTTTAACATTATGCTGTCTGTCTGTCTTGTCCGTGTCTGTAGGAAAGAGATGCAGGGCATGCATTAGCTAACGTGAAGTACAAGTTCAGAAAGTCAGTCGGTTAGCAGCCCTGTTTTTGTTCTTACTGGGACACCTCAACCTCAGGTTAGCCATTGTTGCGGCTGGGGAATAAATCCTGGCTCAGTTGAGCTAGCAAATACACGTTGCCTTTTCATCATTCTTCCTCCATCCGCCTAGCTACCCTGCATGCTACAATATATTTGCTTAGCCCTGTGAAAGACTCCAGTCCTGAGCAATGAGTGCATGCAAGAGTGTGCGTGGGTAGGCAAGTAGTAGGCCATCCAACCATAAATGGTTGGATGGCCATCAACCATAAGTGGTGGCCTACTACTTCCTATAGGCTGAACAAAATGATTGGTATGCTTATTACAGGCCTGCAACAACCACAGATACTAGGTTTCTTTTTGTCAGAGGATTTTATTAATTGATTGCCATCAGGATCTGAAGAGAATTTCAATGAATCTAACAAAAATGCTTATGAAATGTCTTACCTACTCTACCTTTAAATATAACATTCAAGATTTAACATTCAATGGACTAAACCTACCCTATTCTGCAGGCTTAATGAAATTGTTTGCCTTGTTTCAATAAATATTAAAAACAGAATGAAGGCATTAATTTTGGCAGTTATTAATAGGCCTGCCTGGAATTAGTGGCTGGCATGGAGTTAATTGCGGTTTTTCCAACCTTGCTTACATCCCCACAACCCCACAACTCCAACTGTGAGACATGTTCAAACTTGCCTTACCCTAACTCTAACCCTAACTAGTCCCTAAAGCCAAAAAAGGTTGAGGACCCCTGGGACTTCTCCTTATCCAACACTAGAAGCCTTTTGAGTTCAACGAAGCTATTGTTACCCTTGTTATGGATTTTACTACGAATAATAAAATATTTCCCGCAGATTCAGATGGTCTACTGCACAGCTAAACCTCCTTATCTGCTGCTTTGCAATAATGCCACACCTTTTCCGAGCAACTGTTGCTACAAGGCAGTGGTAACTAAACATGACCATCCCAGGGAGACAGGGCAACAAGCCTTTCATGTCCACATCCCTCTTCAGTAACACAGTGGCAGACCTAATTTAGTGTTTTCAGTGAATGGATGAGAAAGGGGCCCATTTCTCTCTTGCTTCAAAAGATGATCTCGATGACAGTCCCCAACCAAACCCAGGTGGACCCAAGCAGCCAGACCACATATTGTCCTACTTTTTGGCATCTTTTGGTGGCACAAGGAGCTAACCATGACTGTCCCAAATGAAGCGTGTCCAAGCCATCAACTAGACTTTTGGCACCCCTCCCCACAGTGTATTCTCCTGTTGGCCTTTGGGCCATCTGTAAGCCAAGAGTCTACCTGCCAATGCAAGGGGCTTGAACCAAGATGATCTGGTTAACACACAGTCTCTCTGTCCACATGGCTGCTGGTCACAGTGATTCAAATGCATTCACTGCAAGTAAGATAAATAGCGAGACACTTGATATCATGAGCAACATAACTGCTGTGTATAAGTATCTTTTGTTATTTATGAGGCTTAGAAAGAACCATAGCCCACTTATATTATTGAATGTTAATATTCTGTTTGAATCTGTGTATAATGAAGGTGTTTAGGGGGGTATTGCATGTAGTAATTCATTTTAATTAGTTAATAGCTCTCTCATAAGACATTAATGCTATGCCAGTTTTAAGATGTGATGCAAATGTTTCCATTTTGTCCAGCAGATTTTCTTTTGAAGTTGTTTTGTAAGGAAATGGAATGGACTTTCCATCTAATGCAATTCGCAACATTTCAAGTTAATGAAATTAATGCTTTTAAGTTGTTATGTACTAATTAAATTTGAGTGTGTGTGTGTATACATGTGTATTTGTGTGTGTATGAGGGTTTGCATGTGTATGTGTATGCTGGGTAATGGTTGTGGACGCCACCTGGTGAATGCAAAAATGTAACACTCCTCCATACGCCACCTATGGTACTGGTTGGCTGGTTAGAAATGACAAGCCGGCAGACAGCAGATGGGTTGAAAGTGTTCTCCCTCCCCCTTCCCCTTTTCAGTTTCCATTCCCTCTCTTAATATTTCTGTGTATCTGTCTCTCTCTGTCTGTCTGTTGCCTTCATCAAGTCCACTGTCACCCCCCCTTAAGGCTCAGTGCTCAAATCATTCCCCCACTACATGTCCTCTTCTGGGTTCCTTTCATTTTGTTCCAGCTCGTTCCAGCCATCCCACCTGTCAAACATTCGCTAACTTCATAAATAATACTGTGCCACAGTAAATGTGTCTGTTTAAACTCTTAAATAGAGCTTTCATTCTCTCTCAATCATTGTGTTGTGCTCATGTTTAGGATTATGAGTAGGGGAGAGTTGCCATAATTGTAAAATTTTTCACTTTTCAGTATTCTAGTTAGAGGTTTTTTTTTAATCTCCATATGTAATTAAAGGTTTTTCAATGGCAAAAATGAGTCATGATGAAAGTGGGCGATATCTGAATGCATGTGAGCCTCAACTGACCCTTCCTAAGTCCCACCCCTTTTCGCTCTGTGCTTCAGCAAACTTGATACCTCGGACAACTTTATCCTTTTCCTATAAAAGCAACATATAGGGTTGCATCTTGTTTGCTAATGTTAGCAAAACGCTAGCTAACTAGCTAACTGATGTTAGCAAAACTCTCGCTAACCAGTGAGTCAATGATCAATGTAGATTAGTTAGCTAGTTAGCTATTGTTTTGCTAACATTAGCTAATGTAAGGTGGGAATATATGTCGCTTTTACAGATCCCCCAGGAACATCTTTTAACCATGTTCAAAATTTGGTTTTCTTTTCAACATAGATGAGCCTAGCACATAGTATATTTAAGCACATAAAACAGAGAAGGAGCAAAAGGGGGTGGGAAGTATCAATAGTAACAGTGTGAGCTATGGTTGTAACATGGCTAAAAAACAGCATTAAACAAATAGTTTTCACGGCAAATCAACAATATTTCAGTCAAGCCACTGTTTTTACGTTGATTTTATTCCAAGGATGTGATCAGGAACATAGAACATTGGCTAATATACCACATGCTTTTTGGAGGAGGCTATGTGAACTTGCACACTGGTCACTGAAATAATAATGTGTTGCAAATGAGCTGCTAGTTGTGCCCATGCTTTGGGGTTCTTTGCAGACCAAAACTGCCATGCATGACGTGCAAATTATGCTAATAGAAGAAGAACAGATACATGCAGACAACCATGTGGATTTTAGTTCCACAACATACAAATACAATTTCATATTTAAAAAATACTCCCGGATCTTAATTTATACTTACTTTGTGCTAAACCGGTTTTACAGTTGCCGTTTCCTGTAGAGTGGACGAATTCTGTTGATATGCTGGGTTGCGTACTGGCCACGTGCTGATGTGATGATGTCATGATGATATGTACGTAGCAAGGGGAAACTGTAAGACGTTTCATTTAAGGCGACTCTCCCCTACACTACGCAAGTTTAAATTTCAATGGGATCAGTGGTACAGAACAGGTACATGCTGTAATGAAGACTGCTGATAATGATTACTAAGGGATACTTGCAGTTAAATGTACCCTTTACACTCATATGTAATGTATACAAGCTCCAAAGTGGAATAAAGTGCAGAGTAATAAATCATTCTTGTCACTGCTCATCAGCTAGTTGCAGGTGTAACTGTCGGGAATTGAAACAGATCACACCTCTGGCTCCATTTCACAGGATTTGTATTTGTCGCAGTGGTAACAATGCAGCATCATCTACAGACTTGACAAGTACAACAAAATTGCACTATACACTATTTATTTGATCATTTATAAAATTTCTAGCTGCACAATGTATGGTCTAGAGTCATTAAACCTCATAGTTTGGTATTTTGAAATCTGCACAACAAACTGTGTACATAAGTGGTTAAGAGATTATTAATGTGTTTAATCTGAATATCAGATGAACCCAAGAGGCAAAGAACTGCCCAAACCTTCCTTGGTTTAGCTCATCCGTGTATGATTGACAACGTGGCACCACACAACATTCTCTGCTCATCCACACACATCAGTCACATCATTATGTGCTGAAACAGTGCAGAGTGGGTGGTGAGCGTTGTCAGTCATCTCCAGCTGGAAAAATATTGTAGAAAGACATGTTCAGACAGGCAACAATTGTTGCCACCCAGGCACTAGTGCTTCCACAGTGTAGTCAAGTGGAGTTTTGAGAATTCGGGGGCAGGGACACAGAGTGGCTGTTTTCGCCCCTCTTTTCATCTTTTGACTGGCCTGTCTTGTGTGATTGGCTGTCTGACAACAAACATCGCCGCAGATGCAGGCAGGAAAGAATCTACAGGTTGTGCCAAATGCCAGCTCGATGCAGAGTTGCCAGGGCAGGAAAAATCTTCTTGCAGAGAATGAAAGAAGCTCAGGAAGCTGCAATTTATTCCTTATCACAGTTCATACCACTCGCTCACATTATACTGACCTCTCAGCAAGTTAAAGTTTAGTAGGAAAATAAAAAAGGCAGACATTGTGAGGGGCCATTCAGAATGATAAAAGCGGCAGAAATCTGTAAAATTCTGCTGTTAAATTCTCAAAATTTGATCTTGGCTTGTGAGGACAATGTTTCTTGAGGTGGGTAGCCACCTGAGGTTATGATGTTCACTTATTTCACAGCACATACTGCCATTGTTCTTCACGTGTGTACATGATTCTCTGGTTGCTGGCATCATGTGTGCAGGAAAACACTACTGTGCACACAACAGAAGATCTGCTTGCTATAGATTTATAGCTTTGTGTGTGAACACGGAGATCACTACTTGCATGAACAGATCACCTTGCAATATGAACAATTTCTCATTTGTGCAATTTCATATTCACTCCTCTTGTACATGCAGTATTTTGTGAGGAAAATTTATAGTTCTGATTCTCTTCTTATTTGTCATTACGCTGCTGTGTGCCTTGTGGTAATATGCACACCGTTGGGGATGCAAGGGAAGTAATTGAGCATAATTTATTGAACTGTAAGGAAGATATGTCATTAATAATTCCTATCTAGGCATGGAGCCATATGGCAAAAATCTTACCTGCATTCTCTCTGCAGCAATTAAAACGTGGTGAAAGTGACATATGTTGTCTTTACTGTGCATCACTTTTTTTTTCCAAACAAAACATGATATAGAAGTTAATGTTAATACTGTATCTGAGACAGTTATAATACAATCCATAAAATATATATTTTCATAGTTTAATTTTTATAATTAAAATTCTACTAAGACAATATGACCTTTTTGGTACCACTTTACAATAAGGCAACCCTTATATAGTAAGTAATTTATAAATGTTTTATAATTATCTCCACTGGGCTTAAGCCTGGAGGGGATCATGTGATCATTTGCATGTGTGTGTGATTAACAGACCTGCAGCTTGTCCGCAGCTAATCTCACATACTGCTGGAACAATCAGCCTAATTTTTTGTGTGCATTCATGACTGTATGCTGAAAAAAACCTTGAAAAACCTTTTTTTCATGCCTTCACGCCAGCCACCACTGTGGCCTGAGGCATTATGTTTTCAGGTTATCTCATTCTTGTGAATGCAATATTTCAAGAATGCCTTGAGGGAATTTCTTCAAATTTGGTACGAATGTCCACTTGGACTCAAGGAAGGACTGATAAGATTTTGGTGGTCAACTGTCACTCTAACCTCACAAAACACATTTTTGACCATTACGCAAGAATTAATTTTATTAATTATGACAAAATTACACACACATGTTTAATATAAAACTAGCAGAGTAAGCACTTACATGTAGCTTGTTACATGTAATTAAATTGCAAAATAAACAGAAATCATTACAGTTACTGACAAAAAAAAGCCATTAAACTACGGTTACTAATTAAAATGTTGGTGATTACAAAGAGGTTACTTCCGAGAACTGATTCTTTTCAGGTTGCCTGGTGGAGATCTGCACTCCTCTAGTTAGGTTATTTATGAAGCTGTTTATTAATATTAATTAATTAATAAACAACATTAATAAATGATTGTAGACAAGTTATAAAGTCACTGTACGCTTGTTACTGCTTACCATTGATTCATTTCACTAATGAGTTACTAACATTTATAACTTATTAAAGCCTTATTGTACAGTGTAAAATATCAAAGGTAAACAATATTGCCACAGCCTTAGTGTATAAATTGAAAAGTTAATTTGATATTCCAAATTAAACATTCTGAGATATGCTGATGGTGATTAAATGCTAAGTGATTAACAAATATCTGATGAAGCTGACAGATATAGACTGATGGTCAATGCGGAATAACAGTGAAAAATTAGCCACAATGTTTTAGCCTGTATATGTTTTGGATATGACTTATCATCAACAAAAGTCTATTTTCAGCTGACAAGTAAGTGTTGTATAACCACGTTAAGCAATCTTTCCCTTCAGCTCTACTGATGTGTAGAAGGTAAGGTCAGTTTCTGGTTACTGCATTCTTTTTAGTGCAGCAATTAAATGCTGCATGAAGTGATGGACCACAGTTTGAATCCAAAGGTCACTGCTGTAGTCACAGGGAAAATATACTTGTAAGATGGTAAATGATTATTCCATGGATGTGACCTCTGCTGTTTCATCTCTGTGGCTGCTGGTTAGAATCTCTGCGGTTGTGTTTTATACATGTAAGAAGTCTGTTTCAAGCAGGCACAAAAGCTACTGTAATGGTTATGATAGTCCAGAGAAGAATTTCAATGGTTAGTTTCATTTTGGCAGGTACAGTCCCTGATGTATCACCATACAATAGACCTATTTCACAGCAAAACACTCTGACTGTGCAGGAAAGAAACAGGTGTAACTAATAACACTGACGATGGCTTCAATGTAAGTGTTCCAGTAAGCCAGCAGTGATAGCAGGGCCTGGGATCTGGAACATCTAAATTAAATGCAGCAACTATTAATGTTATTAATTACTGGCCTGGTCTTTTCCTGTTCTGATTTGTGAAAAGCTCTAGCCTTAAAAAAACATTCTTATAAATGGTTATGACTGTCACTGTATGTTGGCAGTCCATGACCAAACTCGTAAAGCCAAAGCTTTTGGGGCCATCACTCAGGGAGAAGTTTGATTTTTTTTACTTCAGCTAGAGGCACTTTCAGATAAAAGGTTTCACATCTTAACAGGACTATATTCATGACATGCTCACACTCCTCCCCTCAGGACAGAAAAGCTTGAGGCATATTTTGTAAAAGAATAATTCTCTCTTATACATCCTTGATTTAAATCTTTAATAAACTTATTGCTCTTGCTCGAATGAGCAGCGTGTCCTCCCTAAGTCTAAATGTCACCCAGTGAGATATAGTAATTAATAGAAACATTAGTCAAAGCGTTTTAAAATGGGAAAGGAGTCACTTCAAGAACATTCTGAAATGCCCTTCTCCAGCAGCCCTGTTGATGGATTTGTGCATTTCAGGATCAACACATGGGAGCTCTCCATCGCCTGGGACGGCATTTGGCTGACTAACTAGATAGGCAGAGGCAAGGTTCTGTATGTAAATGAGTGTGTGAGCGTGGATACCAGAGGGTTTCTATTTTCAAAGATATATTCCAATTTAACCTTCAGTTCTTGGTGATTGTTGGGCCTGTGCTACTTGATAGTGTCCTTGGTGTCCAGAGTGCTGCTGGTCACATTCTGCCTTAATTATTTTCACTTGCCACCCAAGCCTAAAACTGTGTTTAAATTCCCAACTAAACTATAAAGCAGTAAGACAGTTCACAGTTCTAGCAGTTCGTGCACAAGAAAAAAAAAGTACTTATCATCTCACCCTAATAGAAAAAGAAAGACAAGAAAGGCGCACAATGCATTATCGATTATATTATGGAATGAGTTAATGTGCAGCAAGCATGCACTCTTTTGCAACAACAAAGATTAACTTAATCTAAGATTAGTTCTAATCAGAGTTTAGCAAAACTATGATAAAATGTGTAAATTTAGATTAAAAATTAAGCAGAGCTCTGTTGCACAATTTTAAACTAAGTTTACTGATTGAAACTAAAGTTAGGAAGAATTTAATAAGCAAAAAAAAAAAAAAAAAAAAAAAAAAAAAATGCATGCTTGCTCAAATTAAAGTACATAAATAAAGAGATAAAAAATAAATTTGAGAGCTGTTGGGACCTTGTAAATATAAAAGAGGGAGAGGATTGAGAAATACTTTGAAAACTTATTCAAAGAAATCGAACCAGGAAGAATGTGACTCAGTCAGACTGAGAATGTATCATCATCATCGGCGGCAATCTTAGAAGAAGGAAAATCTTTTTTTCCAAAATATTTATACTTTAGACAAACGAAGCTGCCCACCACCAGACCTTTACCAATCATTTATCTTAAAAAGTGTCAGAAAAAAGACTGTGAAGGTATGATTTCTGAGAATGAGCTTTATGAACTTATTAATTAGATGGGATTCTGATTGAATTCTACAAGAGACTTTTTGATTCTAGAAAAGATTCCATTCTAGCATGTTTCAGTTATTCATTTCAGGCTGCTAAAGGGACTAGAACCCAGCAGGAGGGTTTGATTTCTCTTCTTTTAAAAAAACATGATAATGGTCAGTACAAAGATCCAATTAACCAAAAAAACTGAAGACCTCTTACTCCCCCCTTTCAAAGTAATTTGTAATATTGTGGACAAAGACCAGAATGGATTTACTGAGGTTAGATTTATTGGAGATACCATTCTTGGAAATTATTGAACTGCATGAAAAAGACAAAAAACCTACTTAAATCTTTGTGGCTGATTTTGAAAAGGCTTTTGATACTGTGAAATGGGAATACATCTATAAATTTGGTTGCTCTTTGATAAGTTGTGTTTATCACAAAGTTTTTCACTTTCTAAGGGAGTCAGACAGGGTTGCCCCCTATCCAACATATTTATTCTCACTGGTAATAAAAACATTAGAGATTAAAAATTTGAATCAACATAATGATTAAGGATTAGATAGTTATGGGAAAAAGATTTCATTATATGCAGATGCTACAATTTTCTACAATTTGAACACCCTCCATAAGGATTTGGATGGTTATGGCAAATCTATCTGGTTTGAAGGCAAATTATGATAAATGTTTGTGTTAATGTGTAAATTACTTTGTAATTAGGTTCTTTACATGGTTCTACATTCACACTCTCATGCAGCTCAGCATTCAAATGGACCAAGAGATGTACTTGATATTCATATTCCAAAACAGATGTATGAACTTGTAATAACAAACTTGAACACAAGCTTTAAAAAAAAGTGGAGATCTTATGGTTGTGGAAATCATCCATATTAGTAAACATTTGTACAATGGTTTGGATGAAGAAGGAGTTAAGTTAATTAACCTTAAGGCATCATACCTGGCTTTAAAAGCATCATGGTCACAGAAAATATACTGGAATCCTGAGTGGAGCTCCTCATGACTCATTTGTCACATCCATCCAATATTTCAGTGTAAACTTTTTCCATTTGTCCAGAGTTCAAAAACCCATTTTCAATGTAAACAAAAGATCTTCACCAGTTTATCACCATTTTTTGAAGACATGGTTCAAGCTTGGTTACACTTCCAGTATTTCCAACCAGACTCTGTTGATGCCATTTTGAAACAACCCCAATATATTAAGTAATAGATTACCTTTCTTTCAGGAAGTTTGTTCAAAAGGGCATTATTTGTATAATATCTATAATAATAATAATAATAATTAATATATATAATAATATCTATTCATATAAATTGTTTCGTTAAAGATTTAGAGTATTCAGAAAATTGGTATTATCAATTAGTAGACGCAGAAGAGAGAGGTTAAAATGTAATCTTTCTTAATTTGAAACTAGTTTATACCTACTGCAAGGAACTTCCATATTGTGTTGATTTTGGAGGCCTTGTGGACAAAAGTGGCAGTGTTTCCATTGCCATAACCTTAAAATAAAATCACAAGAATAAAATTATCCTGAGAAAAATCTCTCCTGCTTCCTTTCAACTGGCTAATGTACTGGAAAATTTAAACACAGACTCGTTTCATCTGATTTCAAGGAAAAACTGACCTGGTGGCAGGCATAAAAATAAAAAAACTATGTTTGTTTTTATGTACTAGTTTGCTTATCTAGGTCACATAGAGACATCAATATTAAATTCAGACTGTCTCATAACCAGTTAAAAACTCATTGTTGAGGATTTATAGTTTGGTGGCACATAATTTAAAGTTACGCCATGGCTTAAGCTGTCTTTCTCAACATCCAGAATTTATTTCCTTGGACTGATCAAACCAGGTGTACACAACAAAGCACAATCTATACTAATGGATTTAGCAGATGAAAGAAGATGAAGCAGTCTTAACAGACAATGGCATCCTGCCAAAACTGCATCACCGGGTTGCCATTGGAGATTCCCTTGGGCACATCCTTTGTGTCCCTACTTGACACACTTGAAAACTTTGCTTCAAGGGAAGAAGATGTGGCTTCATTGTACCACACATGTAAAGGCCATCATAGTCTCTGTATCCATGTAGCTGTGATTGTCTGTGTTGTAAATCCTCTGAGTAGACCCGAGTGTGGATATCTGTGTGCAGCCAAAAATATAACCATGTGTACTGTCCACACAATAACAGTACTGACTGTAAACAGGAAGCTTTTTTGATGCACTGTATATATATGTGCTGTATTCCCCATGCGTGGCCTCTTGTTAAGCGGTTGCAAAAGCTGTTTTCTTTTTTTGACTTTTTCTTGTTGTTCAACCAAATAATAAACAAACATAGGAGCTTTTTATCTTGCTGTCAGGAGGTCGCCATCATTATTTCTAGTGCACAAATATGGAATGTATTGGCGTTCGCATACCCCTGAATGTAAGATGTATAAAAGCATACATCTATCCACTGTCCGTGTGCAAGTACTCAGCGGTCCGCATCTTTTAGTTTTCAAGCTAGACTACAGTATGTTCGAAGGGGAAAAACTAAACAGAACAGAAAAAGTAAGAAACTCTCTAAACCAAACAGCACTTCATCTGTAAATCAGGGAAGTTTTCACCGTGTCAGGTGGTCGGCATGGTAGCGTGACACTTTGTTAAAAACATGGCCTCTGCCAGCAATTGAGATTCAGCAGCTGCGACTAATGACAGTGACCTACAGCACATTTGCACAGGGTGTTTTCAAAGGCTTTCTGGCTAACATGCTCAATATTGGGGATATTTCACTTCCCTACAGAGAGAGAGGCTGACTGTAGGTGTATGTGAAGATTAATTCGTGGTAGCTGTGGGTCATTTGACACTGCTTAATGCTAAAGGCACGTACAGGAAGGGGACATGTCTGGAATAGATCCCAAACTAGCTAGCATGCAGTACACTAGTAAAGGGATAGTTTAGATTATTGATGATGATGGGGGGGTTGTACGAGGTACTTATCTATAGTCAGTGTATTACCTACAGTAGATGGCAGTTGGCACTGGAGAAGCAGAAAGGAGTACCAGCATGGAAGCTAAGCAACATACTGCTGTGGACAGGCTCAGCAGAAAAACATATTTGAGCCACTTAAAAAAAGGCCCACCTAGAAACATCAATATCACTTTAAGCGCACACTATATTTATTTATATATTTTCATTGCTTTACCTCGCTGTCTGTCGGAAACCACTATTATGTAAGCCAAGTATCGCTCTCTCCAAACCAACCAAACTCCATGGGTGAAATCAATGTTTTTACCTCACAGAACACAGGAGTTTCTGGTCTCCCGCTGCCTCGATGTGTTAGTTTGTTTATGTTATTGTTTGACTTTGGTGAATCCAAACTATCATTTTAGAAAATGAAGTGGCACAAAAACACAAACAAACAGACCGATTGTGGCAGCAGTAGACCAGCAGCTTCTGTGTTCTGCAAGGTAAAATACCGCTTTCACCTATGGAGTCTGGAGGGTTTAGAGAGAGAGATATTTGACTTATATAACAGGCTTTTTCTTTCGGGAACACTGTCTGACAGCAAGGTAATACATCGATACAACCCCACATCAAATCTGAACCATCCCATACACAACAATTTGAAAACATGAAAAATTTCCGTAATTCTACATTGTTAGGTGTGTATGCTTACAGGATTGCCTGTGTGTTCACTGCTCAATCCCAGTTTTTCTCTCATGTCTCCTCTTTCTTATGTTCAGTATCTGCCATGTTGTGACTGCAGGCAGTACCAGCACTGCGTTTGCCCTCATGTGCAGGATGTGCTGTTGGCTCTGTCCTTGGGTTGCCAGATATCTAACTCAGAAGCAATACACATTCTTAAAATGTTTATTGTGTTGTTTTTTTCTGTATCAGTTAGACCTTTTATTGTGACCACAACATCATGGCATCAATTTTATGGCTTTTATCTATGACTGAATCTTTACAAAAGCCCAATTTGGCAAGAAAACCTGGCAACACTAACTAGGGGTTTGTGTGCATGTGTTTGTGTGTGAGAGGGAGGGGGAGAGAGAGAGAGAGAGAGAGAGAGAGAGAGAGAGAGGGAGAGAGAGAGAGAGACAGAGAGAGACAGAGAGAGAGAGAGCAATGGTACGTATGTGTGTGCATTTGTGTGGCTGGCTAGCTGGGGGGCATGAAGCTGAGAGTAGGGCATTATTAAAAACCATCTGCTTTCCTGCAGAGTCAGAAGGCCGTCTGGACACAGTCTTTTAACAGGCCTTGTTTCCTAGACGCCCTGGGGCAATATGACAAATTTGAATGCCCAAACTAAAAAGTAGGGGGCGACTGAAACAATATGTTTTGCTAATACAAATCTATGCGTCTTCAAACAGAACACCAAGCATGTCTTGAATATGCCTGTGCAGTTACCAAAACGTACTAAATGTTACATGTTCATCTCATAGATAAAATCAGTTGAGCATTTTAAAATCAGGCAGAAAAGATATATTCTGCCTTTCATAGACCTCTGGCTCACACTTTGTTAGTAATGAGCAAAAATAAGATTGCTTTATTTTGCACAAGAAAATTACATGTAAAGTCTTTTGCATGTTTTCTCTGTATATACATCTACTGCATGGTTTAACACAGTGGTTGCATGGCTTAAGAAGAGTTAAGTGGTCTTAGATTTGTTAGAGCAACATACTGTACAAACACACACACACACAGACGCTGCTTTATCACATTGAATGAACAACAAGCAGTATGGTGACTGAAAATGTGCTTAAATTGAATGTAGCTCACAAATAATAATAAGTAACATGTCAGATACAGTAGATATATTGTGTACTGTGAAAATAGATCTGCAGGTAATTCTATTTATTTATGTTTATTTTCATCTTACTTATTGACCCATGCACCCACACAAAACACACAAATACATGCTTTCTGTATCCTGGAGGATACGATAATTTACATGCTGTGAGGGGAGGATCATTAAGTTGGAGGGTTTGTTATATTTTGGGGGAATTTTGTTTTAAAAAAAATATTTTTTTTAAGGATGATTTTCAGATATACTTTTGTTTTGAGGTCTATTGTCATGAAGGTTTGCAATACTGATTACTTTTTATTTTAGTCTTAAATGTGTATTATTGATTAATTCACCAGCACGGTAAACACGTTTTCAGGGAATTAGTATTTAAAATGAGAGGTGAAGATTAGTTTTGCACCTGATAGGTTTTGGAACCACAGGGAAGTCAGCAGTATAATACAGAACTAAGATGTTTTTCTTAGAAATGTTAATATTGTTACTTATTTATAGATTAAGTTTTGCCAGCATTCTAAATATAAGTGAATAACTACTGCTCAGTTTTCTCTTTAAAACCTCTGTATGCAAACATTAAAGAAACTAGTTAATTCATTGTTTACAAAATGTTTTACAAGTTGCATGAACTATTTAAAAAAGGGAAAATGTTAAATTTATACGGTCGTATTTTGTTAATTTAATCCTAGAAACATAGAAAATAGCAATAAATAATTTTCCAAAATATTTATATATGCTGTCCATTTAAGGCTCTGAAATACAATGCAGGCATCGACTATGATGGATATTTCCTGCATTTATATGCACACTAGAATACACTGCTTTCAAAATCTCAAGCTGGATTTGTTATATGTGACACTGCTCAAAGCTAAACCTTTTGTAAAATTTGAGACATACCCACTGAAGAACAAATTCATGGTTGTTGCAGCTCTGTTATAACAAACAAGAGGAATTCAATTTTATCCAACTCAAAAGGACTGTTTCTTCCACTTGGTTTCTGTGCCATGAAGTGGCCTGTAAACACTACAGATGCAACAAAGCAGGCTGAGCAAACTACTGGCAGCAACTGCCATTACAAGCAATCAGTTACACTTGCAAGCCTGCTACTCTTGCAAGAAATGGTCATGATTTGACCAGGCTTCTCTTGGTCCAGACAAATGAGAAGAAATAACCCTTCATGACACTAAAAGACCATAACGCGTTGTAACAAGGAATTAGATAATGTAACTCTATACCTCAAGCTGAGGGCAAGTTTCAGTCTCATGCAGGTATGTGCACCCAGTGCGGTAGACATTCTGAAAATGGTGGGTCTCTAATAACACATTTAAAATGACCAAGCCATTGCACAGTGAAATTACTGCACCTGATTAGGTTCAGATGATAGCCCTACTAGCTTAGGCTTTCTTTGTTTGCATCGCAGCACAATTTCAATTCTGCTCAATGACCCTGTTTTTTCCCCGTCTTCCCTCTTCTGTTGGCATAAACAGACAGTAATGGCGTCTGCGTTTTCCTTCCCCCTCACTGGTCCTTCACATGGCTCAGCAGCTTAGCTTGACAGCTCTGCTGCGTGTGAGTTCAATTGGTGGAGTTGAAAGCCTTTTGCAGCATTGGGGTTTGGACTGATAGAATCCTCCATTTACCTTTTGCCCTCGGGCGATGAGAGAAAAGGAATAAGGTTAAAGCCATGCTGGTAGCAGAGACTAAATGGAACATGATCCTAAAAAACACATAGAAAAATGCAAGACAAAAGTAGGAGGAGTAAGATACAGGGTTGGTAAAGAAGGCTTTGTTAGAAATTGAAGGAGAAATCTGTAATTTATTTACTATAATAAATCATAGAATGACCATGATATGTCATCAGAGATTAAGGAAACATACTAAGTGGAAATACTCGCTTCTCTGACAACAACGCTACAGCCGCAGTCTCCTTTGAAGTTTCTTTTCTGCCATATTACTAATTATTCTTTGCCCATTTCATGTTAGTAAGTATTCAAATTAATGTTGAATGTTTGCTGAATGAGTACATGTCTGTTTATTAGTTGTAAGAAATCATTAATGATCTCTACAAAGGAGTAGACATTTATAAGAAACAGTAAAAGCAGTGGCATCAAGCTATATTTTAATGAAGTCTGGCAGGCAGGTGGCAAGCTGCCCCTGAAATCAACCTCCAGAGTGTGTATTTTCAGGGTTGTGGGCTTTTGTTTTCAGGATAACAGGCTTACATTGACAGACAATTGACAGTTATAAACAGTTGGGACAGTGTAGGACTCATTGTTGCTTGTTATTGTCAAATTACAATCGTCTTGCACGCCTTCAACCATAGATTGTGTATTAAAAAGGATTTCAACCTACTTAATGTACCGTCTGTAGCTCCAGATCTCTATTTGAGCTGCAGTGGCACTGTCCCTGACAAAGATGTTCGACAGTTTGTTCCTTTTTTTCCCTCAGTTCAAAGCTACACTACATTACGACTAATGACAGTGACCTACAGCACATCTGCACACTACACACTACATTACTGTATCAGCCTACATAAGTATGTTTTACCAGTAAGACTTGCATTTTAATGCCTGTTTTCTTCACCTGTGATGCTAAAACATCAGATTTTTTACATAGTCATATAAAGTAAACGTGTGGATCTTCCTATAGTTCAATTATAAAATCAGTGGACCTACAGAGCATCTCTGCACTGCTGCTGCAGGAACTGTCTGGCATCACCTAGTCTGCACGCTCCGCCGGTGGTTGAGGTGGCTGACAGCGCGTCACCTGCACTCTGTTTCTCTTTTCTCCGCTGTCATCACAGTTAGTTTTGGGGTTTGTCGTGATTTAGAGACTCGGTTTGTAAAGTTTACAGTCTACTATGCTGTTGCATTGCACTGTGCACAGTGACGCAGCTAAAAACAGGAGCTTAATCTTGTTAACCAACCACCCATTTCACCCTCTCTCTTCATGTAGCCACCAGCACATGGATTTGTTTGGCAGCTAATATAAAAATGTATTTATGATTCCCCTTAATTCCTCGTTGAAATGTTCTCCCTGTGCGTTTTTTTGTAAGAATGTAAAAATGGTTAGATATTCCTCCTTTAAGTTTTGGTTTCGGGGGATAATTCTGAGTCAAAGCCTTTCATCAATCATCTTGATTGTTTGAAAGACATCGGCTGACGCACAGTGCTCAGTGAACTCTGTGAAGGTTCATCACCTGCAGTATTTCAACTAATTCAGCACCTGGCAGCATTGTACGCCATTTCTTCATAAAGAGCAGCTTAGGCAACAGTTTCTCAAAGGGGAAGCAATCATGCGATAAGGTGTCTGTAATTAATAGAGTAACGTCAGAGAAATAAGACTTACTTTCCATAGATAGTGAGCAAGAGCAAATTTATTATACACCAGTGACACTTAAGTTTTGTTTTTTTTCTGTCACTTAACTGCATCCACTGATATATTGGCCACATACAGCGGCTACTTCTGATATGAAACCCAGTCCAAAGGGTGTTTCATAGTATTAGTCTAGACAAAGAGCAAGGAGGCGAGTCCCTGGTGAGGCTCCGAATTGGCTGATGTGAAGTAAAAAATGTAGAGGTGTGAGTCATGGTTGCGATGGTGAATGTTTGATGAATGACAGCTGGTTGTCAGGAATTACAGTGAAATTGTTGACAGGCAGCAGGGGGTCACCATGGTGTTGTTAGCAATGATGTAAAGATCTTGCAGAGGGCAGAAGCAGCCTTGAAAGAAGAGCAGTTCCCTCTTGTCAAAGCTGAGCTTGAGCTGGTGGGCAGGCATCCATTCAGAGATGTCGACGTGGCATCCACAAATGAATGCCTCACACTGTGTACCGCCAGAGGGAAAGGAAAGGTTAGGTTGAGTGTCATCAGCATAACAATGGTAGGTAATATTATTGAATGACAGAACAAGGACATTTCTAGTGTAAAAAGGAAGAGCATGTCCAGAAGTGTTCCACAGGATAGGATATCTAGTGGTGACAGCAGCCAAAGACTACATTGTTAAGTGAGAAGATGAATGACAGGAGTTCAGGTCAAAACTCTGAAGATGAGCATGTGTGGCAAGAGCTATTTGAATGATTCTGAGATTGAATGCAATGAACTGTCATAAAATGAGGAGGACTGAGAAGAGAGGGCAGTTTTAGCAGTGACAAGTGACTCACTGACAATTGATAACGTTTCAACTTTGAACTTGGATTTGCTTAATCTGTGCCAGCATCACACATTCATCATCTGTGACGTTAGACTTTATGCATATAAATATCCAAAACAAGTGTGTCAATTAAAAATAGATAATACATACATAGTCTGTTACAAGCTAAAGGAGCAATATGTCAGAATTGTGCATCCATGGGTGCTATATTAAATAGGTTGAATACCTTTTAATTTGTATTCATTTGAACTCTAATTAATGTGAAGTGGGCACACTAAATTATTATCAGTTATTCTGGAATAGAAATTTCCAAAGGGGGACAATGTGGCTGTAGCATTGTTGTCCTTTACATAAATATATTAAAGCTCTCTTCTTTAAGAAATTCATGGTCTGTCATAATGTTGAAAGCTATGATGAGGTTAGAAAGGTAAATACATTCATAGGCAGCATTGAAACCATAATATCATTTAAAGCAGTTAAAATACGTCACTTTGAAAAAGGTGGTTAAAATGCTAAAAGAGTGTTATTTTACATTGTTTAATTTGTTTTTTATTGTTGACTTTAAATCATAAATATACAGAGTGGTCTTAATCTTATGTCTGAGATTGATTTCATCTGTATCCTCCCACGTACCTGGGAAATCGCAGCATCTTCCTCAGAGCAAAGTTCTCACTGAGAAAACACCTCTGTCTCACTTGTGATTATTTCTCCCCATTTTCAGGTGTGTTTTGGATTTTAAACACTTGTCTTTATTAACCTGCTGTCAGCTCAGTGAAGGCGTAATCCCCGGTATTGCAGAGTGCTGTGAATTCACATGTATGCAGTTTGTAATATTGCACTGTTATCTGTATAATATGTTCCATGCACTTTAGTGAGTTTTGGTAAGTTTGGCGAGTTTACTGAGCTTAATCTGCTTTTTGCTTGATGGCAATATCAGAGAACACAAGAGTTATCTCAGGTATATAGTGTTAATATTTTGGGAATTTAAATAAACTGTGTACTGTCTACTTTCCTGTAGATTTCTTCTTTGTGAATTGTTGTATTTTTGTGAAAATCCATGAGAATTAAGTTGTTGCTGAGCACCAACGTATCACTTGCATGATTATTTCTCACCATCTTTCAGGTGTGCAACAAAAGCACCTCAACAAGTGTAAAGACTCATGATTTTCACAGTGCCCAGGAGATCAGGTCACACGAGAGTTTGAATATGCCAGAACTGGACACGTATGTAATTTTAATTAATGCATTTTAATACATGCTGAGATTAAAAGTGATCGTAAATAAAAGACATATTGCACAGAGAAAATGATGGATGCAAAACAATGCTGATGAACGACTTTAATCTTATCACTCATCCTATATTGTGCATTTTCTCAAGGGCCAGGCTCGAGGCTGGCTTCCTCTGTTGAAATAGTGCCATTTTTTGCTCTCTTGTGTCTGTTTCTTTTGATTGCTTCAGTTTCTGTAATTTGTACTGTATGTTCAAAGGTTTGCACTCAATGCTGGTCCTGAAATACTGGCCCTTTAGGGGGCCGTATGGAGCCACTGTGGCGGAAAATTTGGGCCTTGTTCCATCCGGTGCTAAATTGTGTTTGTTTGGGTAGGTCCTAATAATAATAAGAGAGTGGGTATTCATACTGTTTATATTTTCACAGTGTAGTGTTGTGTTAATGTGTGTATAGGTGATATTGGATTGTGAAAATTACTTAGATTACTTCATTATCAGATCATGTTTTTATACAAGCCTATAACCAAGCTAATTTCTCTGAAGAGGCAATGTAATATAATACAGCTACTTTGTGCTAATTTGCTTGGACAGAGGATCATTTTCATGGCAACAGAAAATTTCCACACGGAACAAGAAAAGAAAAAGGATGGATCTCATTGTGAAGCCACCTATGTGTTGAAATGGCAAGGTTAAGCTGCAATGCAAGTAGAGTGTTCCCTTTATGCAGCTTGGTGAAAGCAAGAGTGTGGAGGTCAGGGTAGTGGAAAGGCATGTAACATTACACTTGATTAACCATAATCATGATTTTTCCCCACCTTTAACCTTATTGTAGCTGCCATGAATAGATATTGTATAAAGTGAGAATTGAAAAAAAATCATAACCTGGTGATGAAGTCAAAGGACCAACAAAACAGAGCCTACTTGCCAACCTTGAGACCTCAAATTAGTGTTTCATAGACATTGTTTCCTGCATTATGGTGAGTTTTAAAGTATAAGTAGGCAACATTCTTCTAAAAAACCATATATACGCTTATATAAACATAATCCTTCTCAATTATCACTTATGACCCACTAAAAGTGTGTGGTGATGCCTGTAGCTGCAGAGACCCTGCCTTCTGCCTGTACTTTCCTTTCCTTTACCAACTCAAAACATCTGTATTTTACATCCTGGACATGAGACCCAACAATCTACTGTCTTTCTGGTGTGTTTACGAACAGCTTGGACAAATCCAAATCCGACTGACTGTACCTTTAAAGAATTAAATTACAAAATATAGTACACAAACACATGCCTGCAGATGACCAAACTGACACTTATTAGCTCAAAATGTGTCTCTTTCCTTTACAACTTTTGGTAAGAAACTGGAATTCTTCTTTCCAGGATGTCTGAAATTTGTGTTTGAGTATTTAATTCTATTAGTACTCTCCATTTCTCTCTTTCTGTCTCTCAGTCACTGAGGAGGACGAGGCTCAAGCACGAATGTATATAGGAAAACTGGATACAGTGTGTGCAAGTCTCCCACGTCAGCCGTATTCTTTTCTGGGTTAGAATTGTAGTACTTGAACACTGTACAGTGCCAGAAACAGGTATATAAAAAATAATAAAAATGAGTGAAAATTGGACATAAATCAGGAGAAATATGGGAGAATTGTGACCCCAGGAGGAAAGTGGGAAAGGGCAATAAAAAGGGAGTCTCCTGGGAAAATTTGGGAAAGGAGGATCCATCTTCTGGGCACCATGAATGCCTGTTTAAAATTTCATGGCAAACCATTCAGTAGTTTTTGTAATATTTCAGTCTGGATGCAAGTGGTGGAAAAACCAGTCGACAGAATGACATCGCCATCCCTAGAGTCGTGCTGCTAGTATAGCCAAAAAGTTGTCATGAAATGTATTCCTGGGTTTTGCAGTATCATCCAGTATCAATGTTCTTGTCTAATGATAGGGTTGTGAAGTGTCGCTCAACCAGAATCTAAAACTCCCACAAGTATAGGTTTTTTTCTTTTGCATTTATTACATTTCCTATTTCTTTAAAGTGTTTTACATGTTGTGCCATTTGTTTTCAAGTTCTGCTGGAACAGCTTTTTTTTTTAACTTTAACAATATATATCAGCTGCAACATTTATCTGTACTTTTTCTCTCCCTGAGCTATAAGCCTTTATTGAGCTTGAAAATAACTGGCACTTTACAACACTGCAGACACCAGGGGCCAAAATCACTGAATGACAGAAGGAATCTGACAAGCAATGCTAAAAACAATCACTTTTGTTGTTTTGTAAGCAGCATCAAAGGAAATTCCCAGACTTCTTGGGCCAAATAAGCAATTCGGACCAGGCACATGTATTATAAAAACAACCAATATTATAGAAAATGCAACGACCCCAATTACTCATGACTTTGTGAGGTCTTTCTGCCAAGTTATTCCTGGTTCCATCCATCCATCCATTGATTTTTCAGCTTCTAATCCAGGTCAGGGTCAGCAAAGTAACAGGACAGCCTACATGCCTTCCTCTTCATGTAGATCTTCTTTAGCACACTGGGAGAAATAAAGCCTCCAGTATGTCCTGAGTCTCCACGCTGGTCTTCTTCCAGGTGCCTCGAACACCCCCATGAAAGTGCCTGCGGTCTTCTGTAAAAGGTGCCTAAACCATCTAAATTGGCTCCTGTCAAGGTAAAGAAGAGGCAGTAGCTCGATACTGAGGTCTTTCCAACTCACTGAACCTCACAGACTGCGACCAGCCACCCTGTGGATGAATCTCATTTGGGCCTGTGAAATCCATTGACCTTAAATTGGTTTAGTGGACTCATTATATTATTCTGTGTAAAAGCAGGAAAGCAACAAATGCTGAGATTACAGAGAGAGACAGAGAGATAGAGACCATGAAAGAAATTAAGACACCATATGGGCCGTGAAACATCTGTTGCCCCGGGGGGTGGCAGGGACCGATGGAGCTCCATTACTCCCATGGATAATACATTATTATGATAGAATAAATAAATAAACCATTAAGTCACTTAAAATGGTCTCAAGCTCTGAAATGTTTCAGAGATTCCATTGTTCATCTGTCTCATTATGATATTGTAGCACTGGAGAGAGGTCTGTTTCATGTGGTGTGATATTAGTGCTTGGTCTCATACTGACACGCAACTTTGACTTTTTGCTTACAACACTACTGCCAATATTACATTGTGCTGCATCACACTCCATCTAATGTATTATTGCTTAATCCTACACTTTTTAGCTTGAAACTGACAAAAGAATAGTCTGACTGTGCACATTGAACACACATAATGCTTTTAAGGACAGAGAAAAGCCAGTGCAGTAAACATGACTTTGTCTTGAGGCAAAACAGCTGCAGCAGACATTATCTCCGTTGCTACAGTCATTACAACAGAACCCTGTTTGCTGAGCTATTTGTTTAATGTATAGCAGCCACATTTTCTTTGGTTCACAGTGGATCCTGCTTATAGCGGGGGTTTTCAAAGTCTGAGACTAGGGCCTCCCTTCAGACAAAGCTTGAAAAAAAAAAAAGCTGTTTGATATAACTTCAGAGTACACCAAATATATAAACAAGGTCTGTCCAAAGGCATTTATTAATTTCTGACTCTGGGAAAGTGGAAAAAAAATCCCCATTACTGCATCTCTGAAGTATTACCCTAACCAAATCACACACATTTAGACTTTTCTATGTGACCTCTTTTTAATAACTAAGATAATAGTTTTTAATTTCCATTCACAGAGCTTCCCCTTCAACTGTTTGGACCCCTGTGGGGAAGTCCCCCTCCCACTTTGAAAACCTCTGGCTTGTGAGCCACCATTTATATGGATCAAAGACCTTGGAACGCAATAATTTCTATAAAAAAATCTCTTAATTAATATTAATTAATAATTAAATGAATAAATTATGAATAAATAAATGATAAATAAAATAATAGTTTGTGTCAAACTATTGATTATTTTAAAGTAAAGTGAAGTCTGCATGGTGGAGAGGAGGTTGTACAGCTCGGGTCCAACGGGTGACACCAGATGTTGTTTGACATCTACTGACTCACATTCTTCACATATATATTATAATTTTATGTATTACAAACTCTGTCTTCAAATACTGTATTTTTTGTGATTTTGCTGTTCTGTGATGTGACATCTTTTGCATGCCTGTGTTTCTTTTGTGGCTGTCCCTGAGGTTTCGTCCATTTTCTTCCCTGTTAAAAGGTTTTTTGGGGAGTTTTTCCTACAGGACAGGGGGTATCACACACTGTTCAGACTGTAAAGCTCCCTGAGGCAAATTCAGCTATATAAATAAAATTTGATTGACTGATTGAAGTACATAGCCATGTATTGATGGGATAACGTGAAATAAACCCCTTTGGGTTGATTCAAGAACCCCCCCTGCTTTGTGTCAGGGTCTGCACCATCCTGTTGGGGTTTATTTCACAATAATGACCTGCTACTGTCCATAATCCCTTATGTACTAAATATACAATGTAATTTAGATGGTAATCTGCATGAGAAATAAAGAAAAAAGAAAACAAAATTGATTATAATGATCATCCACTTATAATGAACATTTGACCAGGACTGTATTTTCCATTGAACATACAGGAACATTATATTTTAGGGAGGGTGAGGTTAATGATTCTTTCTTGCAAAATAAAAAAAAACACAGGTGCAACTGTCAGCTGAAGAAAAAAAAAAAAAAAGAAGCACTTCAATGTCATGAATCAAATGATGAGAGCGGGCCGTGGGGACTTGGCGTAACCATCACAGAGTTGGTGTGGCCTTCATTTGTGTTGTAAACACTGCAACATGCTATTGTGTACAATAAAGTCTGTCATTTTCCCATTACCCAGCAGCAGAATCTAAATGAAATCAGTTTTTAATAAAACAAATTCCATGTATGTAGTTCATGACCATTTCTTAATGTGCTGCATTTTCTCTTTCTCTGTAATTTACAACCAAATGTACAGACAGCACGTTTCAAACACGCAAAAGCAATGCAGAAAATAAATTAAACAGACTGCTTCCAGATGTCGACGTGAGACTGAAATAAATAAGATATAATTGATTCTATGCTTCAAAAAGTATACAGACAGTTATTATGTGAAGCTGACTTCTGCTGCTCAAGAATTGTATGGACTTTAGAAAATTATTCAAAAAAACAATGCAATTAGCAGGAATCATGAGCACAGTTTACCAACAGCAGTGTACAACATGTGGTTTTGAATACACAAAAGGATCTTTTTGTGCAGGGTATTCTCTGTAGGGGTGCCATCAGCTCTGAAACAAAGCCTAGGGGGAAAAAAACACCAGGAGATTGTTAAAATTCCAAGGACTGGGTGAAAATAGCAAATCGTTAATCTATTTATCCAGTATCCTGTCTCACAATTAAATATACAGTCTGCCAATCCTCACAGGTTTTCATCCACTGTCATTGTGTGGCCAATATTTGCTTATTGGACTGGCTGTGCTTAGGTGCCAGCTCTCCAGCTGGAGACACACCAAAGTATTACTGGGCAGATTTACTCCAGATTTGTCCACCAAAAACACTGAAGGGAAAATCCCAACTGAAGGCTTTGTTGGATCAGCTGTAATCACTGATTGTGTTTGTACTTGAAAATTATTTATTCAAGAAAAAGATAAATGCAGTAACACCAAAGTAATGTGTTAGCCACGGTTTCCCTGGCAACCCCAGCGCTGTGTCCCAAATACATACAACATACTACACTATTACTGGCTGTAAAAAATACAACAAATTGTGGATGGTTTTGAAACAGGGGCTTGTATGGAAACAAAGAAAGAAACCAACATATTGAAAAACATAAAATCTTTGGAGAAACACTTAGCTTTCTTTCTGTTAAATTCAGTCAGTTAATATCAGATCAGACTGATGCATCCCCTCCTGCAGAGAGTGAATAATGGCCTCTCCATCTTTGATCCACACCTCTGCATTAACATATAATCACAGGCAGGAGGTCCTCATCAATACAAGACTCAATACATTACTCTCTATTCATAGGCATAACCATTGACTCTAATAGTAACATTCTCCACTCAGAATCAGTGTTTAACATCCTCATTATTTACTGCAATTGGTCATAACATCATTAGAAAATTTTACATCACATGTAAAGGGACTGTCCCCCATACAGATACATACATTTCTTGATGATATGATTTACTGAAATTACCAAAAATGTTTTGCTGTGATTCTGCTGAATGCAACTACGAACATTTATTTTATCACTCTCTGTTTCTGCAGATATTGCTGTTAAAATGAACTTTAAACGACTTCATATTTTACAATGAAAAGATACACAACAGTAGATGATTTGTTCATTTTTAACAAGGGTGGTGGCCCAGTGGGAGCATCTTAGTGGTTCTTTTAAGTAACCTACTATGTAGGGCTGGGCAATATATCTGTATTATATTGATATCATGATATGAGACTTGATATTTTCTTTGATTTTGGATATTGTTATATTGCAATATGGCGTAAGTACGGTCTTTTCCTAGTTTTAAAGGCTGCATTACAGTAAAGTGATGTAATCTTCTGAACTTAAGAGACTGTTTTAACTGCTCTATATTTTGCCTTTAGCCATTTAGTTATTATACCCACACAACTTTATTCATTGTGTTAATATTTTATGAAAGCACCAATATTAATTCCCATAATATTGTTGCAGTATTAATAAAAAAAAATCCATATCAAGGAATTGGGTCAAAAATATTGTGATATTTGATTTTATCCATATTGCCCAATCCTACTATAAAGATAAAGTTTAGAGAATACAGATCCAACACAACTGACAGAAAGGCTGAACTGACTGAAAGAAAGACACAATTACAAATCCATCTTCTTCAGCACCATGGACAGCATCATGGATTTATCAATACACAGCACAGTTTGACTACTGATATTTCAGAGCCATGGTCGGGGCCATAGATTCTCATTTGCAGGTTAACAAGGGGAGTGTATTTTGTTCACTCGGCATCCCCCCTCAAACCCCCACCTGCAGATTAACATATCAGATTTAACTAGTTCAAATCTTGTATTCATTAAGTTACACATATGCAAATGGGAGTTTCCTCCACACTTTTGCCACATATTTTATTAATGACTATAAATTATAATTTAAATACTTAAAAATATTTTTTTTTATTTAAAAATGCCAAAATGCTTTGTCACCTGTGTTGTTGATTGTTCTTGGATAAGCTACTTGGTACTTACTTATTGTTGTATTTAACAACTTGTACATGTTGTCAACAAAATATTGAGAAAAATACAGAAGCACAAATCTAATGTATGCTGTGTAAATGCCTTTTCAGTCAACCGCAGAAAACATTCATCCCTAATTATTTGTGTAAAGATAGACTATAAAACCATTTATGAACGGCATATAATAACATGCATGTCAAGAAGAGGAGCACTGTCCATTAATGCAGCATTATTAAACACAATGTTAAACGCTGCGCCTTTATTCCTCAACTCTTCAGTTAAAATCTATAGAAGTGGGTCATAAATTAAAATTTCATTGAGCAATTCAAACAGATTCACTAAAACATCCTTAAAAAACAGTAGTGGAAAATACATTCACTCAACTTGAGTATTTACATTTTATGCTACATAGGGAAACATCTCATCTCAGAGGGAAACATTGTACTTTTTACTACAGTTCACTATGTTTATCTGACAGTTTTAGTTAAAAGTTACTTATTATGTGCAAAAACATATGATATGACACAGTATTACAGTACTTACCTACCCAGTCGTATGCAAAGAATCTATAATTTGCTCCACATTAACAAACTACATCATTAAAATGCTCTTTCAATTATTCATTAGTGACAAATGTAACACTATGAAAGAGCCATTCTGCCTGATGAGTACTTTTACTTTTCACGCTTAAAGTACATTTTGCTGGTAATACTCCTGTACTTTTACTTAAGTAATACTTTGTTTTGTTTCTGTTGTATAATGTAAGTCTTACTATTTCTGTAATGGTATTTCTACTTTTACTTAAAAGATCTAAGTATCTCCACCACCTCTGTTAAAACTGTGTTTCTCTCAGCTAACAGCAGCAAATAATCACATTATAATAAATTACAAGAGCTTCAATTTCTGTTTGTGTGATCAGCCAAAAAGACTATCACTTTGTAGTCTTCGGCTCCCAGAGGAAATATCATTGGATGAGGTATCAAAATAGCTTCCGTCCCTCCCACCGACAATGACTCCGCATTCATCAATCGAGGAAATGAAATTAAGGCCTCGACAACTTGATAATAAGGATTTGCTTGAAGAATAAAGAAGGTTTTTGAGTTGTAATGAGCTCCCATTACTTATAAAGCATAATTCTGAAAGAAGGTGTGTCAAGGAAAAAAATTCAGCCCTCATCATTATGATTGTGATAAAGACAAATAATTGTTAAAGTGGTGTATTGTTGTCTGTTGCACTACCTTACTAGACCAGTTTCAGAGTAAAACATCAGCACTCTATGACTTGTTTGTGAGGTAGCTAACATTCTGAAGCAGTGTCTGAATAAGGCACTCCACAATGTTTAATCAGGCATTTGTTCAAAAACATTGTCCTCCTCTTTGGGTCCAACTTGTGACAGTAAAACAACATTGTTAATTATTGTTGCAAAGTTTCAAAAGCTTTCAACATGTATTTATTTGTTTCTTCCCCTGATATCCAAGAGTTTGTGCTTCATCTTGTTGAAGGCACCCCATGCATATGTATGGTTTGAAGTTGTTTGGCTTTCTCAATATGTTTATTTTAAAATCTTTTTTTAGCTTTACTCATAATTTTGTGTTATTCCAAAGTAGATTGTCTTGATGTTGGAAATTATAATGAGATTTATGTTTCTAGGACACCATCGGAAATGAGGCTTTAGTCTCAGTAGGATATTTCGAGCACTCATCTGCTGTTTTCTTTTTTTTTTATCTGAATCGAATAACAAAGCAGAAGATGATAGACAGCGAGAAAAGAAACAAAGGAGATTGGAGGCTTCATTTGAGTGCCGAACAACCAAACAATGAATAAAACTAAACAAAATCTTGAGAAAGTAGCCTCGCTACAAGGGATAAAATGTGAATGGCGCTATCCGTATGTTTCTCAGCAGTTCACTGGAGATGAATCGAAAGCAAGAAGTCTATCGATGTACGTAAGAATTAATTAATATGTGAGAAATTGATAAGAAAATACTGTGCAGCATGGTTTGAAAAATTAAGTTATTTAAAATGTGGTTGTACTGTGCCCATATGTGGGTCAATTTTCAGAATACTGGAAAATTTAAAATAGTTTTGTTGTTCACATTACATCATATATCATAAATAATTCTTATTGGTTAAATAATTTGAGATTAAGTTTTTTCTTTAATAAAAAGATAATTATATTCTAAGATGCAGGTAAATCTCTTGTTATATATCATATCAGAAAGTAATGTAATGCCAGACTAGTAGATGGTAAATGGACAACATTTATATAGTGTTTTTTCTAGTCTACCCACCATTTAAAGCAATATTCCACCAGAAAACAGGGTTGCAGCTAGTGGCAGTGAATGGAGATCAAATGTAAATGTAAAAAAAAAGAACACAAAACAAACATAAAATGTCTCCATCCTGCTCGTGTGGTGTAATCCAAGTGTCCGCGAGCCGCGACATTAAAATTCAACCACAAAAGACGCCATTTACGCCATGTTTTTAGCCGAAATGTCAACTGTAGCATGTAGCAGGTAGGATGTAAACATGGATTATGAGTCTGGGGTGGAGTATCCTTTTAAAGTGCACATGTCAGCATGTCAGCAGTGACACAGTACAGGCTGTCATGCAAGTTGCCAAACTTTTCATAAGGAGCAATACAGCACTTTCTGTCCAAAGTGCCTCATGATACAGCGATCAGAAGCAATTTGGGAACCGCTTAGTCATTAATGGACGATAACATTTGGTGTGCTATTTGGCAAAGCACAAATATTGCTATGGAAACGGATATTTAGGTTGATTCATATTATTCATGAAAAATGATTTCTGGAATGTTAAGTGTACTACTTTATAGTTTTAACTAAGTATATTTTTTAACACAATCACTTACTTTAATTAATATTATAATATTGTTGTAATACACTGTATTTTAATATAATGTAAGGTAAAAGCATACCTGTCTGCTGTTATCTATAGACAGGTTTTTAAATGCTCTCTCATCTCACAGAGTGGTTTTACTTCATTCAAACATCTTGGCTGTATAGCACATTCTAAACACCCAGTGCTAATTTTAATAATACAGTGTTAATTTTACAATACAACAGACAGCCCAGGGCAAATAATGCTTTTATCTAGGAGTTTTCCGAGTTAGTTTCTGGTTTTATAACAAAGTATGATAAAGTTCTTATTTCAGATGATTTTAACATACATGCATGTTGCCCTTCTCAAGTCTTTTGTGTCCCTATTTTATAGACACTTTGGAATCTTTTAATCTCACTCAGGCTGCATGTGCAAGAACCCACACACTCAAAACATCACACCCTTGATTAGTTCTTCATCACGGTCTCAGCCCTGACAACCTTGCGACTAAGGATATCTGTGTGTCGGAACATAAAGCAGTTTTATTCAGTGCGTTTTTATCCCAATCACGTTTTAATCACAGTATACCTGTCTGCCACCACATTTATGTCTGCCGGCCAGATTTCAAAGCTTTTTACTGCTGCTTCTTCACCTGCTTTTAATCCAGATTTTAACACAGAGGAGCTGTTCTCTATTTTCAACTGATACTGTCAGACTGTTCTGGACTCTGTTGCCCCCTACAAAGTTAAAAAAAAACAAATAGTACTCCACAGCCCTGGCTAAATGAATCCATCCAAGAACTAAAGAGAGACTGTGAGAGAACAACTCCTTAGCAAAAGGCATTTTTCCATCTTCTTTTAAACATGCTGTGTACCAACCTCTTTTAAAGAAACCAAATCTTGATCCCTCTGTTCTTAACAATATTAGACCAATGTCTATATTTCTGTTTTTATCAAAGGTATTAGAAAAAAGTGCTTGCAACCCAGCTTTCACCTTTTAGCTCTCTGTAAGAAATTTCAGTTCCAAAGTTTTAGAACTTTATACAACCCAGAAACTGCCCTCCTCAAGGTAACCAGTGATGTTCTTTTACAGCCAACAGGGGAGAAGCCTAGCTGTTGTGTTAGACTGTCTTAATGAAATCAACTGTTGGATGGACCAGAAGTTTCTCCAGCTCAACAACTCCAAATCAGAAATCATATTGGTCAGTCTACCAAACTCCATCAGTCCCACTGCAATAGCCTTGCTCCCCTGTCCAGTAACATCAAATCCACTGCCAAAAATCTTGGAGAAATCTGTTTCCTTCAGTTGAGAACCACTTCGAAAATTAAACCCATGCTCTTGCATTCTGACATAGAAAGAGTAATTCAAGGCACTTTCTCCATCACGGCCCTTGACTTTGGAACGACCTGCAGGAGGAGATAAGGCTCACAGAATCAGTGACATCTTTTAAATTACTTCTTAAAAACCCCTTTTATAGACTTGTTTTTATATGATGTCATCTTTTCAACCATTTGAATTTTTATTCCTTTTATTTGTGTTTATTCATATTGACATCACATGTTATCTTATTATCCATTCCATTTCTTTATTTATTTATATTGACTAGATGACATTAAGTACTGTCATCACTGCATGCTTGTTTTTATTTATTCTTACTGACATGTCCTTCATGTTTTCCTGTTCTTACCCCTTTTACCATTTTGTCTTATTTTTTTTTTTTACCATGTTTTGGTGTCTTTTGCTTGTGTTTCAGCTTTAACTCAAATTTTAGCTTCTGTCTTCCTTCTGTTTGGCCTCATTTTTTTGGCTTTGTGTTGGTACATTGCCTCCTGGGTATCCTGCTCTTTTGCTTTGTCTGTAAAATCACTTTGTAAGCTCTGTTTTTAAAGGTACTTCATTATTATTATTATTATTATTATATTATTATTATTATTATTATTATAGTAGTAGTAGTAGTAGCAGTAGTAGTAGTAGTATTATATTCTAGTACTGTGAACTGCAGTTAGATAACATCAGGAAATGCCGCATCCTTGTATGACTATTCTCTTCAACTGAAGAATATATTTCTTTCCTTACAGTAAAATGTTCCTAATGCAAAACAGAATCTTTTGATTTGTAAAACATTCTTATTGCTCAAGGTCTTCCAGTTACAGGGGTGGAGGGGTTAAGTTAATAAAATGAATATTAGTTAAAAAAGAAAAAGAAAAAAGAAAGAGAAGAAAAGCACAGTATGAGGATGTGGAAAAAGATTTCATAATTGACTAGAAGTGTGCACCCAGCAGAATGCAGATCTCTGCCAGACATCTCAAAAAGAATATTTGGGTGTAACCTCTTCTAGTGTTTTGATTAGTGAAACTGACTGTAATTTAATTACATATATTTGTCACGATCTGTCATGGATTACAATTACATTTTTTTATTTAATTTGATGTTTTTTTTTAATTTAATTACATGTAAGTAGTTACTGCCCACAGTTACTGCTAGTAGGTGGCTCCTACTGGCTACTTAAGAGGAGTGAGGCTTCCGCAGTTTGTATAAGCTATATTATATAGGGTTTCCAAGGTTTTTAAAAAAATGTGAATCACCACAACCATGAAAGGTCCTTGATCACACAGTCATAAATGTGCACAAAAAAACTGCAGCTGCAAACAAAGGATCAAGTAGTTATGCAATGTCCAACGATGACCCTAAAGAAAGGCCAGAGTCAAATGTGCTGGTCTGAAAATAAAGTTGATCGACATGCTACAAGTGTTGCTGGAGTTTTACTTTTTTGAGCCAATTTCCCCTTTTCTGTGCACCTTGGAAGTAGGTGACGTTGTGTCAAAAACCCCTACCTGCTTCTACAGAGATAATTTTATGCCAATATTATATCAAACAAACACCCTGAAGGCACAAATATTTCACTGAGAGTGGCATTCATAGCTTCATTTATTCTTGCAGTGACTTGGCTGAGAGACATAACAGTCCACATGTCCCTGACCAAACATAGCTTGTAGTCTTTCACAACCTGTAGGAGGCACAGCATTGGTGATGGTACAACCACATTGTTCACCTGGCAACACCAACACCATCATTCCTCTTTCACTTCACCATGTTACAGTCGTGGGCGGACGAGCGTTCTGTGCTCTTTTGACATGGTCTGCAGTGTGGGCAGTGCGTACTTGTCTTTCTCTGTGGCACACTACACAGGTTAAAGCAAGCAATTGTGGCTGCCATCGCTCATTTTCGTTGCTGCCGCCCTGTGTCTGTCGGGTCGTGCCATTGTCGAGGAGTCTGATTACTGAGCTTACTAGAAACAGTTTGCTCCTGATGGAGCAGTCCCAGCAAGCAACAAGTGAAGGCTAAAGATTTTTCTAACAAGAGAACACTTTAAAAGACTTTGACAGGAGCAACACAGAGGATTAACTGTGACTTTTGACTCATGACGCCATCGCGGTAATGTGCGAGGAGGAGCAGCTGTGTCTGTTATTACCCCACTCAAGCCTGAACTCCTGATGTTTTGAAAGAAATAGAGCGTGTGATGTTGGAGGACCTCTCTGACAGATACTCTGATCAAGACGCTCTTCACACAGGTAAGCCAAGGTTATACGATTTTGCTATGAATGAGCTCCACCGTGCCACATCGCATCTCACGTTTGGGAGTGGGTGTGCGCACATCTGCTCTAATATCCTTTTCTCTTTTTAATCAGCATCAACGTGGGACCCGCACATCAAAGGAGCCACCTCTCCTTGAAGTTGAGTACGCTCGACAGGCTGCTGAGGTGAATGACAACCAGGTAGGCCAACAACAACATCAACAACAGGAAATTGACCACAGTTAAGCTGCTTTTGAAATGGCTCATTAGGCTCTGTCACAGTCTACTGGAGGAGCATGACAGTGTATTTGCTAGATCTGATTTCATAAAGCTGAAATTTGTGAGTGAGAGGATAGCTCACATAGCACTGCAGAAGACGAGCATGTTTCCAAAGAAGCCCTTAAACATGCTGATCAATTAATATTCATGTAGAAAAAGATGAACTTGTATCATATCTTACTTTCATACTTACTTACATACTCACTCATTCAGCTGTCTCTCCACTCAGCCACTCTCATTAACTCACCAACCTACCAACCCACTCTCTCTCTCTCTCTCTCTCACACACACACAGACACACACACACACACGCACACACACACACGCATGCACAAACACGCACACACACGCACACTTTTTCCCCTGCCAGAATCCAAAGGTTTAAATTGGTACTATGACTACTACTATTACTGCTACTGTCACTACTGATATTACGACTGTGGAGGCGAAAAGTAAGATCAACAATGTTTGGGCTGACATCCCTCAGCACGTATTAAAAGCTGTTCTAATTGCATCCTTTGGATTTTCAGTTTAAAAGATATTCAAATCTTTAGTCATTTGACTTGATAGGCAATTGGTAAGATGAAATTCCTATCACAAATTTAAAGTTAAAAGAAAGTTAGAAAGTTAAAAAGAAAAAAAAAAATCATTCTCTTGTGTTGTGGAAGACTTAATGGCGCATTAACGTTGAGTTTCCGTTAAGTCAATGATTCAACCCCTCCGTGATGTAAGCCGGCAAACGAAAGAGTTACCCTTGTAAGAATTTGGCAGAGCTCTTCATCACTGCCCCATGGTTCATTTTAAAAATAGATTTAAATGATGGAATAAGTAACCTGAAAAGCAAACCTTGACCACACTTACTTACGAAAGTGTCCATGACGGAAATGTGACAGTGCATCTTTGTGTTTAGCTGATGTCTGCCAATTACTCACTCAATCTTCCATAATTTAAGCATTGATAGTCTACCGTCTGTTCAAAGTATCAAAGTAATTATTTATCATTATACAACACAGGGGTGCACGGCAAAATGAAAGTTGTAGTCCCATCAAGCTACACAAACACAGAACATATATACAGAAAAGTGAATTTAGAATAGAATAGAATATAAAATACAAAGTAAAAAAAACAATATATAGTTATTAATGTCCAAAATTACATACTACACAAAACATGTACTATTGTGTAACAGTCTAAATAAACTGTAGTATGATTCTTCTCAGACGGACTGCTCAGCACATATAAAGTCACTTCCAGAGATCCTCCTCGCCGGTTGGAGATGCATAACCATGGTAACCTGTGTCGACAACGAACTAAATTAAAAATATAATACGCCTCGTAAAATGAAACCTTCCTTACATTTAAACTGAAGCGTTACTGACGTTACACAGAGCTGCCTTGACCACTGTCTGGCTTTGTCTGTTATGTTGTTGCTGTTGTCGTCACTACTGCATCGCATTGTGGAAAATAAATCCACATCCAGCTTCTTTCTCGTTTTCTTTGTATACACCCAGGACATATGAACAGCAGCAACAAGATAGTGATGACAATATAGGTACAATATATGGAAAACATTGTCTGTCAACTTTGACTGTGTTAGTGTCCACCTTCCTCATCCTGCCAGAGTCTTGTGCTCTGTCAGCTTGGAACACGATCTGACGGTCTCGTGCTCAATCTGGGAGTGTGATAAAGCAGGTCTCTGTAAAGCAGTAGCTTTCAAACTTTTTGTGCCCAAGGCAAACCAAAAGGCAAGCCAAAATCTCAAGGCACACTTGTGTGTGTTTTGTTGTATCACTCTTATCACTGTAAATGTTTATTTGTATTTACTAATGCCAAATAAAATGTGACAAACAGCCATATTACATTTGTAGCCCGTGGAATTAAATGCCACACAGGACACATTTACTTCATGGTTACACATTTATTAACAAAATAATTCAAGAATTAATTTCAAACTGTAACATTACACTAAATTAGCAACACAACTATTTAAACCAAACATGTCACAAAATTAAAAATGAGATAGTGGAACTAAAAAGAGTGTTGTTGATGAGAATTCCTGATTGAAGCGGTCTCAAATCCAGTCATAGATGTGAGAAACGTGAATATAGCACCCAAACCAATCTTTTAATGACTAAAGGTGCTTTCTGGCTGCCTGTGGCACAGCTGATGCCATCCAGCATCACTGACATAAGGTTTTTAAAGGATTTTTTTAGGGTATAGAATTTGGCTCCACATTGGGAAATATGTGCTTACAAAGGTCTGAAATAGTAAATTAAAAATTAATTCACAACGCTTGGTATAGTTGTATAGTGCAATAGTAATGTATGGCTGTATCACTGTCACTGCTGTAAAACACAGTCTGATTTCCCATTGCTTGGACAGCCTGATTCCCATTTCGTTCATTTCAGTTTTCTGGCTGGACATTAGCCAGAAGGAGCCTTAAATCCAAGTTAGGTTAGAATGGCTCTTAACCTGGCTATCTTCCTCTCCTCCTGGGGTAGTTACACAACCGGCGGCGGTGCAACCAGCTGGTCTGGCTGGGTGGTCGAAAGATGCCAAGTGCAATGATGATCGTCTCAAGGTCTGCTGCGCTTTAATCCAAATCCCACGCTTTCCTGTGAGTGTATTTTCTGTCATAGGTGATGTGTGTGTTTCAGCAATATCAGTGATAAAATAACAGATTAAAACAAAAATGTAGTGAAGTTTGAAGGAGCTACTGACTGCAGCATCTGTATGTGCCACCATTACCTATTCAGTGGTTTCTTGCTAAACTTTTTTTAAAATTTCTTTTTTTTTAAAGTTCTTTTTAAATTGCAAATGATAGATTAGTATTTCAGCAGCTGATATATAATACAAATGTCATGGGATTCAGTTGGGGTCACTGAAGTCACCAAGTGAAGGTGAAGTGAAATGCTTTAGTTAGTCAATATCAAGTATGAGAGCACAAGAATGGTACAATACAATCATTCAAAGCTCTCAGAGTTTTCTGTATTATTAATATTGCCATGCCATTGCAGAATAAAATATCAAAAGTACCAAAGTAAATTCTGAAACTTCCAACAAAAACACAGTTGATTATTTTCTCATGTCACACTGTTACAAAATGGCCAAATTAGCATCTTTTTTCCAAGGTGTTTGGCCATGTGTTTGAGTTAAGATGCCTCAGGCTAACTACCAGTCCTGAGGCTTGGAGGAGCCATATAGCAGATGTTAATGAAACATATATCCTGCACTGAATTATTGAAGTGAAAAGGCACGGAACATGTGAAGTCACTGAATTGAAAGTGTTTATAGTTTAAGATCTTGCCAAGACCTTAACATTTTTGCAAAACATATCAATCAGTATGAGCCTCTTCTATGACAAAGTAGCTCCTCAGATTTAAATGAGCTTTCGCTTAAAGACGAACGTTGTTTGCTTGAAAGTGTGACTTACAGATGTGTCGTTTTTTCCTCTTAAATGTATGTCTGTCTTGTTCAAGCGTTACAAAAAGACAGCATATTTCCACAGCAGGATCAAACTACAGCAGAGCAGAGAAAAGCCATCTGCACCGAGCTTCGCCTTGAGTCAAACATCTTGAGTAGCAAATGGGGAAGGTGCTGCTCCTGTGGTGCCTGTGGAGTTTCAGCGGGAGGTTGTGTCCCATCTCCCCCCTTCTTACAATAACTCTGTCCCATTTAGCCCTTTGAGTGATCACAGCCGTAATGGACTGATAAGTGTTGGAGTCACATTGTAGAGAAAACTCTGGACATAAATTTATCCTCTCGCCCTACAAATCATTTATTGCATTTCTGCTATGAGGTAATCAATCAGTGTCTCCATACTTTTACATTTACACAGCTGAAAATGTCACATAATTATATGCATTCAGAGCCTTTTAGTACTGCGGGCTAACAGCTATGTTTGCATAATGAAGCATAGCATTAAGAAGTCTTTTTGCTCTTATTGCAATTAGGACAAATATTCGTTCTATTGTAAAGGGGTTGGTTATTGTTAGAGATACATTCCAGGCTGCTTGCCTCATCTGTTTAATGTCTTGGTCTGCTTTCCACCTCCATATTTTTTCTTCAGACTTCAGAAATGAGCAGCTATCAATGAATGGTAAGAAATATTGTACTTACTGCATCTAATTCTAATGCCGGTCAATAAAAAGTGCCGAGTGATGCTTGTGAATGCACAGAGGAAGATGAAGTTGCCAATAAAAAAACAAGCTTTGATTCAAAACTTCCTGCAGAAGCCCATTCTGTCGATCCACTGCCCCTAAAAGCAAATGTTACTGCTCTGCCTGACGAATTATTAATCACTCTCCACTCAGAATATTTTCTCCTTCTCTCTCCCTGCATGGGCCAGTGTTTCATTTCTATGGCAAGCACGAGCTGCCATTTGCAGACTATAAGAGCAAATGTTAATTTGCCCCGTGTGCATTTGTGTGCCAGAGGAGCCATAGGGCTGGGAGCTAACGCAGTGGTCAAGAGAGGGGGGGGCTGACTTGGGTATTTACATAAGGTAATGTGATTGAGTTGTTCCCATAGATTTATCCTTTCCCTCAAAAACCCATGGGTAAGGTGAGGAATAAGAGATGAGAGACACTTAGTAAAGACCAGCCAGTTGTCACAACTGTTGCCTCGTGTTCTTCTGTAGCTCCAGATGAGAAAGGTGACACATTCTGTAGACGTCATTTACTCCAGATTATGTGATAGTCTGGCAGGTTCACCATCTTCCAGTCTACAGATGGTGATTGTGCAACTACAGAGAGCTTTTAACATTTCTGAAGCAGGTGCTGGTGTATTATCTTGTCATCTGTTTCATTTGTGTCTCTGCTAAATCCTTTGAGATTTGTTTCTGATTAAGGTCTACAGAAATGAACCTCTATCATTATGTTAAATTACTATTCTGTACTTGACTCTCTTCCTCAAAGGAGATGGTCATTACACTTACAGTAAATACGTAGTTTTTCCAGTTTCATATTGTTTTACCACATGGGGAGTGTGTGTGCAGTATGCCAAGCTTGCAGCCTTCTTTCCAACAAAAAATTCAATCCAAAATGTTCACCATTCACTGTTGCTTAGATTTTGTTGCAAAATAAACATAATACGAAACAAGATGCAGTTATTTTAGTGTCCTTGGGTTTTAACTGAAGCATAGCAGATTGCATTCATCTGCTTAGGCAGAGGTCAATTTAAGTATCTGCTGTCACCCACCCTCTCCTCATCATGTGCCATGACCACCGACTTAAAGGTTAGCATCTTCAACACCCGACACACACTTACAAACACAAATATAAAAATATCAACAAATTATGTAAATAGAAATAAACTTCAATGCAGCTCTTACAATCTAGGAAATTGAACATGATCTACTATCTACTTTCTATGTTGTTTCAGGTTTTGTTGTGATTATGTTTTCACAGAGCTACGCACAAGTCAGTGCGAATTTTGCCAATATAAATCTATGACAAAAAATATTTGTTGACAACCTTTTTTTTTTTTGCAAGATGACAAATATGAGACTCAAACTAAATGTGTTACATTTTTCGTAAACAAAAATAAGTACTAGGCGATAGTGTGAAAGGTGGACAAATGGACAAATGTAATTCTTGTATTAAATGACCAGTCTGTAGGATTTAGTAGAATCTAGCAGTGAACTTGAAGATTAAAAAACATGTAACCTTGCCCTCTCCTTCCAAACGTGAAGCAGAAACTACTTGCAAAAAACATGAAATGCCCTATCTGGAGCAAATGCTTGATTGTCCATCCTGGGCTACTGGAGAAACATGGCAGTGCAACATGGAGGAATACATGGAAGAGGACTCTGTAGATATAAAGGGTTCATTCTAAGATTATGAGATGACAATGATTCTTATTTTTAGGTGATTACAGACTAGTGAAAAATTACTAATGAATATTATATTACATTTATGTCATGTTATGCCAATAAATCACCGTGAGTCTTACACACTGGACCTTTTAAGTCTTATTAAATACATGCATCTGTGGTATCACACACTATAGCTGCACTGCTGGTTATTAAAACTGTGTCCTTGGTTGCCCAAAGTAGCCTATCTCTTATTCAGAAGTCGATTTAGCACTTGACCTGTGGCACTACCGTTAAGAGGCATCTTGCATTAAATAACCTTAAATCTTTGTCAGTAGTGTTATCTGATGTTACCACTGGTTTTTGGAACAAGCAGACCAAATCTTTTACCTTCAAGATTTCAACAAGAAGCAACAACAGACTACAAAACATGCAGGCCGTCATGCTGACATCTATAGAAAGATAAAGTAATGTGCTTTACTTCGTACTTTATCGAGTGGATGTGACTTTGATGTTACTTTTTGCCGGCTATCTTTTGTGCTGCTAATCTAAATGTTCCTCTACATGTTTGCAAATGACTAGGGCTGGGTATCATTCGGATATTAACAATTCTTATTCGGATTCAGATTCTGCTTATTTTGGTTCTTAACCGTTCTTGATTCCAATTCTTTGAGTGTCCTCCTGCATACTTCACAGCAGAGTTGTTTTAAACGCTAATTACCATGGATAAATGTTACCAACAGAAACATCGAGCTAAGCTACCGTTAGCTAGATAACCTTAGGCTGTGTTAAGCATTTTGTGGCATAACATTTGTTACATTTAGGTGATTGATACAAAAATCACACAATTTGTGCTGCTAGTAACAGCTGAGTAAATTAACTGAGAATAATGCTAGACTCATGATTTAATAAGACAAATGCATTAGGAGACAGGAAGATTCAACATGCATGTCTATATCGATAGCCAGGCTGATACACAGTAGGTGTTTGCTGTACATGGTTTAATTTGAAACTACCATAAGTGAAATTTGTGAAGGAATCGATAAGCAGAATCTTCTCCTTTATAGTCAGAATTTTAGAATCGATTCTTATTTGCAATCGGTTCTTGATGCTCAGCCTCAGGCAATGAATGGCCTCTATGTGGTGGTGCAGGAAATAATTTTTGATAATTATTTTGCTGATAATTCATCTAAAAATCTAAAACTTTATGGCTAATGAACATGTTTTCCTCCAGTATTTTTGTCAGGTAGTGATGAGCATCAGAGAGTTTTGCTTTACAGACAAAGCAAGTACAGCAGCACCGTAGCACATTAGAAATGGATGTTTCCAAAGGTCGATGTGATTGATTTTAAACTTGGGCAGCAATATTTTTTTCCACAAACTGAATGGTTGTCTCATCCAAAACTAAATGGTTTTGCACAGCAGAGAAGGAAGAGGGAAGGAGGGAAGCAAAAGCAGGTCAGTTGTTGACATGGACGAATGAGGATACAGCAGAACAGCATATACACCGTAGTGACCCAGATAGGACCCATAGTCCAAAGCTAAACATCAGCATGAATATTATATTATATTATATTATACTTGTATTATACTTTAGGCAGCAAAATACAACCAAAAGTGCATCTTATTTATGTCTATGTGTGTGTGGACATCAGTGCCTCTTTACTTATTTGCACAATGTGTGTGAGAGTGTGTTTTGTTGTGCACTTGCTTGCACACTGCTGCCTGAGTACGTATTTCAAAGTAACTCAACAATGAGAGTGAGAATGACAAAATGCAAAAAGAATGGTGTTGTTCTGAATGATTTCTTGAGTGTGTAGCAGATGAAAAACGACCTCTACACTGTGAAGTATTGCCCTGATCTCTCAGCCACATGGTGGTGCTGGTGGACTGCTGACCATGGGCCATGAGCAGTTTATCTGTCGCACGCACACACACACACACACACACACACACACACACACACTCACACACTCACAGACACTGCCTCCTTTCAATCCCACACCATCTCATTCTCACCACCTCCCGCTTTGACTTATCACATCCTGCACTCTCTCCTCACTCCTGCTCTCCTTCCTTAACATAATGCGAGATGAGGTGAAGTGTTATGGCAAATTAAGTAAAATTAAGACAAGAGAACAACTCCACTCACCTATGTCGTGCGTGGTTTTTATTGCACAGCCCCTGACGGAGCCCTGCCTATGTGCTGTCCTTGGAGATGGGTGTTGATGACAGACTGCAGACCATGAAAGGAGTGGGAGTGTTGCATCCAGTGGAGGTGGAGGTGCCTGCACAACACATTATCATTCACCCTCTATGGTTTGTTTTTTTTTCTTTTCCTTTTCACACTTTGTCTGCTATTTTTTCCCTTCTCCTCTTTTTTTCATATCCTTTCTTTGGCTGTGTCCCCCCCCCCTTCCCTCCTCCCTCCTTCTCTTCCTTTGTCCTTCCAGTTCCCCGTCTCTCCAGTCTTCTGTGTAGGTCTTGTCATTTGCTGAAATCTTGAAGTCTTTTCCATCGCTCCCCCTCTCTTCCACAATTCTGCTGTTATCTGTCCCACCACCTTTTTACCAACATCTACCTTTTTCCTCATTCTGCCAACCTCTCCCCATGGCACCTGTCTAATTCTCCTTGTACCCACTCTGTGGTGCCACTCATAGCTTGCTCCTTCACCCTCCCCTTCTTCCTTTCTGGCTCTCTCTGCCCTGGCAGTCTGACAATTGTTGGAGCATACGCTGCTAAGCAGTTATCACCAGCTCACAGAGGCGTGTGCGAGTGTGTGTGTGCATGCGCGCTATGTATGTTTGGTAATAATAGAAAGAGAATGCGTATATGTGAGCATACGTGTGTCACTGTGTGCATTTGTCTATTTATATTGAGGTGTACAGCTCTTGTGTTCAGTAAGACAATACAAACAATGTGTCAGACAGGTTTCTATTATATTGGAGCTTTGTATGGCTCTTCTACTATGGTGTAATTTTTTTGCAACAATGAGGGGTAAAATGATACTGAAAGGCTGCAACTCCTCTCCTACCCCTGCCAAACATCCCTGGTGTCTAGCTGCTCTGGATCCATATAAAAGGCACTAATTTCTTTGTCTTCAAGGATTTTTTTTTCTAGTTTTGGTCCCATCTGTCACTGGGAGGAGGTTGAAAGAAAGGAGGAATAAGCCCAGCTGGAATCCTTTGTCTATTGAAGGTAGATCACATTGTAGTAAGACCAGGACAATGCTTCTCTGGCCTTATGGGTACTGAGAGACGAGGGACACAGGCCAGGCCTCAGACCTCAGGAGCCTGGCGTGCCAAACAATCATCCTGGAGGAAAGTGATTCGGGAGGGTTTGATTTGCTCTTTTTGATACAGTCGAATCATATTTTGAAGCTGTAATAATGCAGCACCCCATGTTCTCCATTCAGCTATAAATTAGACACATTTCCAGTGTATGTCTATGTATTAGCTTTTCAAAAATCCCTTTGTTGGTAATTTCTTTGCAAAGTCAGTTCTTGTATAAGTGGTTAAGGCAAAGATAAATTAGACTTTTACAAACCATCTGTCTTGTTACATTCTGCTTTTTCTCGCCCAGTTTCCAATGGGGACATGAATGAATAGATCTGATATGCAGGAGTTACTTAAGGTTATGTCTAAAAATCAACTGTAATTGTACGGTCTCACTATGTTGCAATCAGAAAAAATGAGAAGAATTATGATGAAAAGGTTGCTTTGTTCACTCTAACACCCTTATGAAAAATGCCTAATGCAGACTCATTGTTTTCTCCCCACAGGAGGGCATGCGTGGAAAAAAAAAGCTGTAACTGTTACTCATATGCCGCCTAGTTCCCTGCAGTGATTGTGTGAATTCGACATGATAAGTTGAGCTTTTAAATCGCTGGGATCAGGACCTAATTCGCAATTTTTTGTGCGAGTCGGTTATGAGAGCAGTTCCAGGTTTTGGTTAGAAATACACAGCAGGGACCTGAAGTTATTTGGATGAGTTCATTCCTTTCAGTGCATACTTTAAAAACGGTGAGACGGGTGTTAGTAACATGCAATATAAAACTCATTAAAAATTCATTTCATGGGGTGAGCTGCAGATTGTGTCGCTGTGACAATTTACTTGCACCTTTAAAAAGAAATAAATATAAAGCTATGGTTATTTTGATTTTTTTTTTACTTTAAATGTAGGTGTGGATATATAGTCAGACATCAGGCTTATAGTAGAAGAAAATGAACTACAGAATGGTTGGATATGAAAAATTAATCCAATACATACATAAAAATAAGGCTCAGGTGAATAAGGCCAACTAGTAGCAAGATGAGCCCAATTAACAGGACTCACTTTAAATAAAAAAAAGTCTGCAAGTGATTAAAGGGTAACTTTTTTTCAACCTGGACCCTATTTTCCCACGTTTTTGTGTCTAAGTGACTAATGGGGACAACAGTTTTTGAAAATTGGTCCAGTATTGAGCGAGACTGCTGCAGACAGCAGAAGCAAAACTGAGCTGCAATGTAATCCCTCAGTACATCGACTAAAAGTAGTTTTTGCCACTGACAGGTTTAGATTGGCATTCTAAGAATTTTATAATGTTATGCAGGATCACGACAGAAATAGACCTTTTTTAAAAGATTAAGATAAGTTTTGTTCAACCAGAAACAACTGTTTTATTGCTTTCTAACTAACCAGACTCCCTTTGCAAAAGTGTAATTTTAATGTCATTAAGGGTTTATTTTGACCATTTTGTGATTGTTGGAAAAGATGAGCCAAGATGTTTTTGGTGGGATTTATTTCCTTTCTGTTGCATTTGAATGAAGATGACAAAACTAAAATTTGCCATTTTGTGAGACACTAATGATAACAATCTGTCTCTCAGTGGCAAGTACAGCAGTGGACCTACTTTGACGGTTTGCAGTTGCCTGGAGGGTAACTACAGTTACAGCCGTTTACCTCAATACTGGACCAATTAAAAAATAGTCCCCTTCAACAATGGTTCTCAACCTGGTATTAAGGAGATAATTTCAAGATAATTTACGGGGGTCACCAGATGGTTGTAGAGAATAAAATAAAATATTATGGAAAGCAGCATGCAGCAGCAGCTCTTAGGCCCTTAAGCCCCTTGAGCTGGCCTCAAGAAATGTAACTGCCACTAACTAAACTATAAACCAGCACAAATATGACAATTATCAAAATACACGTCCATGTTCTGAACAGGGACACACAAAAACTAACATTTGCATTTTATAATATAAAAAAAACAACTTAACAAACTACTCAGAAATGCATGATGGGCTGTATTTTAGACTGGGGAATGGTCTTTCCATAACATTACCTGTACAGGCAATGTGATTTGCCTTAGAATAGATTTTATTGAGTGTGTTTGGGAGAGTGAGAGTGTGCTTGCATATGAGTTCTGATTGGACACACACAGAGAACTCTTTCATTTTGGTGCTTTTGTGCCATAGTATCGTGCTTAACATGGTAAGTATCACATGGAACGATCAATAGCTCTTAGTGATAGCTTCTCAGAAAAAGTATTCCAGCCCAAGACTCAGGCCAACCGGAGACCGAACAGGAAATGAAGACTGTCTCAAGATGGGTCAAGGTGGGCAGCACCATCAACTGAGAAAGGCGCTGGCATTTCCAACTGAGCGCAGAGATTCTGCCAAGCTTTAGGAATCACCCTGACTTTCTGAAATATGGATTCTTTTGCAGGGGTTGCCAACACCACATCAATAGTGGGCCATTTTCAAAAGTTATGAAAAAAAAAAGAGAAAATAGGGTCGTTTGAAAAATACTGAAGTTACCCTTCAATGTACATTAATTAGTAAAATAAATATATCAAATAATATTTAGACTTATGGTTTGACTTAATATTGACCTCTTGTTTATGTCATGCACTGATTCCATTACACTGTCTGCTTAACTGTGTGTACATTGATTTCTCAGATGGTTTTATGATAATGTTCTGAGGTCTGGTCTTTGAAAGTAGAATTGTCTTTATTTTTATGTGTATAATGATGCAAGTGCATAAATAAGATTTGTTTGGCGTTATGTTCAGCAAGAGTGCCTTCATGCTGTTTCAGGTCCTCTCTGAGTATAAGCCAGCATCCAAGTGGCTTAAAAATGCCTTGAGGGGATGGTTGTGTATTTAAAAGCAGGAAACAGATTCCTTATCAATTATGTTACTGTCTTTTTACTGCTGAAGAACAAGTGCATATGGCTATGGCAGAGGGGAAGCTTCTTGCATTGGAACAACAAAATGAGCACTAAAGTGTCTTGGGGATAAATAGAAAAGGGAACAGCATTAGGGAGGTGTGTCTTATTCCCCTCTCTATGCATAACTTACAAATTATCAATGTTTTTATTTTCCCTTTTACCACATATTGGTTGGAGGGCCCAAGAGACCTATTAAGGAACCAAGGGAAGAAAAACACCAGATTTCATCTGATTCCCTGGAGGGTAGAGTCTTACAATGTTAAGAACATTTGCTGGAAAGAGTCCATAGCAGTACAAAAGTTTTAGAGGAAGTTTTTTTTTTTTCTATAGTATTGATCCACTTAGCATTTACTCTCCCTGGTGTCTACAGCAATAGTGCAAATTAGACAGGCCTAAGGCAGCACGTGCACCAGTGTGATTTAAAGTGCAACTAAAAAAAAAACCCACAAAGAACACTCAAGAGATGCTGCTGTAGCTCAAACTATAAATATATTGATTGAGCAGCTTAAAAATGGTGAACGTTTCGGCACAGGAAGGCCTTCATCAGAATGTGAAAGACTGCAAATTAGCCAAGAATAAATTAGCCACTGATATATTCGTATAAAAGCTACTGTCATGGTGTTGCAGCTGTGCTGAAATGAAACGATGAACTAGAGATTGATGATACTAATTGATTCCCCTTGGAATTCTGTCACTCAAGAGAAAACCAAACCTCACCGTCTTTTCAATTGTTAAAGGACCTACACCCACGCAGGTGTTTTCACTTATCTTTCATGATTAGACCTCTTCTCAGGACTATGTGGATGTTCACAGACTCCTTCGCTTCCTGTTAGCCTTGTTAAGAATGTAGACGCCTTCATAACTTGTCATTAGAAAGAAAAAGACTTTTTTAAATTAGTGAATGATGCACAAAGATTGAGCCGGCTATGTGCCCATATAAAACATTTAAAGATATAATATGTAACATTTCCAAATGTCTAGAGCCATGTTATATTTTGTTGAGTACTTACATTATTCCAAATGTTTCCTACAATAGTCAAACCCATAATTTATTCAAGGTAACTGTGTGTTTCCCACTAGTCACTTGTTGCTATAACTTCCAGGAAAACACAGGAGTGAAGAAGTAAATTTGCACACTAAACTAAATGTAATGTGAGTAAAATTTTAATATCACCTTGTCCATGAACACAGTTTCTGCCGGAATCACATCATTTTCATTTCCAAGCTTGTTTAACAATTAAAGGATAAGTTCGGTTTTTTGACACCTGGACCTTATTGTTAAGATTAAATACGCTCGTAGACTCACCCAGACAATTTTGGTGGAGCTCGGAGCCGTTTTCGAGCAATTTAGATCCAGCCGACAGCGTTTTTTCTCATGCCATAGTAGCGGACGGGGCCAGAAATCGAAGCCCCTAAATTAGACTTTATCTGCTGCGAAACTCGCTCATTTCACCTACATTTTATAAATGAATGGCCAGTGTTGTCACCATGTCAGCTCAACTTCGTTGTTATGGTCATCCGGGGCTTTACAAGGATGGGTAACTTTTGGTGACGTCATAGACGTGCGCCGCAGGACTGCAGCTGAGTAGAGACGCTGTTGTTGCTAGGCTACACGGCAACACGGCTATTTTTGTGCAGCATGGCGGAATATTTATCCGATGTAGAAGTGTCTGACGACGACTTTGAGTATAGTGGATGCCCGTATCGTTTTGAGCCAGAATACACCGACGAGGAGCTATTTGAAAGGAGGATGCAGAGGGAAAGAGCCGAACAGCTGGCCAGAGAACAAGCAACCACTGCACGTCCATGAATGGGGGCTAACTGGTGGTGTTGTTGTGGACATTGCACGAGTTTCGCAGCAGATAATGTCTAATTTAGGGGCTTCGATTTCTGGCCCCGTCCGCTACTATGGCGTGAGAAAAAACGCCGTCGGATGGATCTAAATTGCTCGAAAACGGCTCCGAGCTCCACCAAAATTGTCTGGGTGAGTCTACGAGCATATTTAATCCTAACAATAAGGTCCAGGTGTCAAAAAACCGAACTTATCCTTTAAGACAACAACTCCCATGATCCCATACTACTTCACAATGTCATCAAACTTGTCTTTTGTTATTGTTTTAGTTTTAAAGAGACCCCCAGTGGCAGAACATACTTATTGTGCATTAAGTTAGCTAGCTGCATGCCTGGACACGAAAAAGGCCCTATATCAGAACACATTTTGCAACAAAATTATAACCTGACATGCCAGATGGTTTGTTACACAGAACCGTTCAAGGTCCACCCTGGAAACTGTTTGGAAAAGGGCAGGCACTTTAAAAAAAAAAACTTATCAGGGGTTTGGATGAACCATCTGTCCATCACGGGCTAACTTTAATCAATCAAATCATCAAGCCATATGACTTAATCAAACTCTTGCCGAAGCCAATCAGGAGAAGAGCGTCTCACATCTTTTCTACTGAGAAGACCCCTTAGTGCTTTTCTTTTCTACTGTTGTTTCAAACAAAGGCTTGCTTCCCGCTGTCTGCACACATAAACTAGGCCCATAGCTGCCAGTAGCGCATAACTTGAAGACTGGCAAGATGGATTGTGTGATCTTGTGAATCCAGCTGCCTCACAAGGTAAACAAAATTATGTTCCTTATCCACTTCTTTTTACAGCATGCAAACTTAAAGAAAGATAACATCTTTAAATCATGCAGACATATCATATGTTAAGATTGATGCTTTGCCTTTGAATATCTGTTCCCCTTAGATGCCGTGTATTTTTGATGTTTGACCCACAGCAAAGGCTTATAATCCCATTTTTGATTGGTCACATGTATTGCATGGCACAAAAAAAAAAAAAAATAAAAAAAATAACCCAGCATGGCTCCGCCCAAAGTCGACCTGCGCATAAGTCTAATGAGCCAGAAAAACTGAAAACACCTATGTGGAAATCCGTAGTGCTATATGATTTATGACCCATTTAATCAAACTGCACTGCATGACCTACAGTGCTTTCTAGATAACGAACAAAGCCCCTGCACATGTATATATCTACAACTTGTGACCAATTCAATATTGCACTGAGAATAGTGCAAAACTAAATCCTACAATATTTTACAATGGAATTACTCTGGTGAAATACTTTGTCTTTCACATTGTCGCGTGTGAATTTGGAACTGTTGTTTCAGAGTATAAAGAAGCACAGAATATGAACAAAACATTTACAAGACAAACTGTAATATATACTTTGTGAAAAAAAGGTATCTACAGTGTCCAAAGTACAGCTGAAAGTGAATATCCACAATTTTACATTACAGGGATACAGATGTTGAAACACAACACAATGGGATGTGATGTTAGGAAATGTGTATTTTTCTGTCAGTGTCAGAGGTTGAAAGCAGATGACTGAATCCTTTGCAAGAGAGCATTTTGCCCATAGGATTAAGATTGGATGGCTGGGTTTAAACCTGTCAAAAGAGCAGACTCAAATCCCTCACTCACAAACACTTTATGGTTCTCACTTGAGGTGCTTGTGAGCAGTGGTGGAAGGAGATATTTCTCTTTCATGCCACTTACTTCAGAAGCCATTCAGCACATCAACTGGATTGTGGAGGATTTGTAGGGCACTGAGCAAAGAAGCTAAATTCGGGGAAATTAGTTATCATGTTTTTCTTTCACGTTTGTGACAGGTCTATTACAATTCACTCTATAAAATTAGTTCCTTTGCGTACCGTACAATTTTGAATTAAAAGTAAGTAAGTAACAGCAAATATCTAAACCCAGTATTGTATTTTTCCCAGAAGAACACATTTTAGTCTCATTATGATTTGCTGCTTTATTGCTAGAGGATAATTTGGGTCGATTTGGTACCAAAGTGTTGCAAACAAATGGTTGTTTCAAGTATTGTCACAATTTATTATGGCAAAGATAAACTTATTCATTATTAAAATGTGCATGTTAAAACCTTTGTTGCAATACAACTGGACTAGAACAGTTTTTCCTTGGAAGAACAACAGCGCCATCTAAAAAAGAAAAGGTGGCCAGACCAACCATTTTTTTCTCTTCCTGCCCGTTGAAAAGTAGGGCTCCCCTGAACTTAGTAGGGTGCTTGCGAGCTGAGCCCAAGACCTGAAAATGCATAACCAGATGCCAGCTCCACTTTCAGCTTTATGGACGGTATTCTCTCAACACAGCTGACTGAAACACCTAGCCAAGCCCATGGGAACCAGTGCCCTCTATGGATACTTCCTCTGCTCCATGACTCACAGGACTGTTCACCGCCCACCGGGACATGTTAGGTAATCATCACCACTGCCCCAATAACTGAGCCATTGACCTCCTCCTGGGCATTGTCCCACCCAAGCTACATTCACTGTCCACCCCAAAAATTCAAGCCATAAAGAAATACATCAGTGGCTCCTTCCAGCAGGCTTCTTATAGCCTTCCTTGTCACCATCAGCTTCTTCTTCATATTCTTATTACCTGGTACACATTAGTGAAGATAATGAGACTGACTAGACTCACAAGTCAGTCTCTAAATGCTTTGCTCAAAAGAGAGTGAGGACTAAAACTGGATGAAACAAACAAACAAAACAACTCCTTAGATGAGCCACTCCAAAGTCTTTAGGGCAGCTCTTCCTATTGGGGCACTGACATCACTAGTACAGAAAGAGCGTTGTTTCTGGTAAGAAGTGTCCTTTAAAAAAATGTAAGGGTGTAGATTTGTCTTCACCACTCTTCAAACAACTACCTCTCATTCTACAAATTCCCAGATGATTCCTAGGTGGCAAGATTTCTTATTGTCTAGTATTGCAAGACTAGCCTGTAACACACCAAGTGTCCACTATATCTGATGCCTTTTGGTTTGACTAAAGCTCCTGCAGTTGTCCAAGCCCTAGTAAATGACGTGCTCTGGGACATGCTGAACAAGTTGGTTTTTGGATGTTTGGATGACATTCTGATCTTTTCCAAGATCAAGCATGCACATGTGTAACATACGGCGTATCCCCCAAACAGCAGAGAAGAGTGAGTTCCATGTCTCCAAGGTATCTTTCCGAGGGTTCATTGTCGATGTAGGAGGCAGCTTTTACACAGATCCCACCAAGGTCAAGGCAGTCATTGACCGGCCAGTCTCTGCCTCTCACAAGCAATTGCAGTGCCCCCTGGGGTTTGCCAATTTCTACCAGTGCTTCATCTGGAAGTACAGTTCTGTGCCAGTCCCCCTCAATGATCTCCCCTCCCAGAATACTGTCCCGGTCTACTGAGGAGGCCTTCAGGGAGTTAAAGCATCATTTCACCACAGCTCTCATCCTCACCCGTCCTGATACTTCATGGCAGTTTGTGGTGGAGGTTCGCCTTTACAGTGGGCAGTTTTATCTTCCAGTGATCCGCTCAGGACCAGAACCTTCATTCATGTGCATTCTCCCACAAACTATCCCTAATGGAGAGGAACTACAACAACAGCAATTGTAAACCTGTCAAGCTAGCTCTGGAAGAGCTCTGGAAGAGCAGAGATACTGCTGGTTGAGGTGGAGCAGCAGTTCGTAGTCTAGATGACTGACGAACTGGAAAACATCTGTACAGTTAAGCTGCGGCCACATGTGGGAATTTGCATCCTTTCTTCCCACTGAGTTCAACTTCGGTGAACTTTGAGAGGATGAACTTTGAGAGGATGGAGTTACAGCCTCAACCAGTAGCAAAGGTGTGTGTCGTTCGCCTCAGCAGGCAGTGGCCACTCCCTAGCTTCACTTATATGTGAATGGGCCCCAGGGGCGTAGCCATCATTTCAGAAGTGAGGGGGACAAATTGTTCAGAGGTCTATTGAGTGATTTATCATCCTCTCACATTCAATTGCACCTCCCCTTAGCAGCTAAAGAACCACATAACCACAAACAGCACAGCACCAGGGAAGCGACTTTAGTTCTTTAAAATGATACACTATCAAAATCAGAGACATTCTAAGGACTTTAGTTATAATTTCTCCTCACCTGCTGTGAAGACCCTCCATGTCCATCCCTGCTGCTGGCCTCTGGTCCACTTTCTCCTCCCTCAACGTGCTCTTTCTATTGTATAAAGATTAAAAAAATATGTGCAAAACAATAGTGAGCACAAGTTCTGTGCAGAAATTAAGGAGGAGTGGTTTATTCCTAGGAGGTAGAGTAGCCAAAAATTGTAGTCAAGTAAGGGTATTGTTTCTTTACTTATGTAGAAGTAAAAAGTACTCATCCAAATAATTACTTGAGTAAGAGTAAAAAAGTATTTAGTGAAAAAACTACTCAAGTACTATGTAACTTTTGAGTAGCCTAACATTTGATTTATTCATCAAATAACATAATGCAATCATTAAATCAAAATAATAATCAGCAATCAGCAAATTCATTAACTTTAACTACCACAAAATAAATTAAATCTTTACAAAAATAACAGTCAAAGGAACACAAATACATTTATATTCTTATTTTCTACCCAGAAGTGAGTAATCTTAGAGTAGTCAAAATAGTAACGTTACTCAAGTAAATGTAACAGAGTAAATGTAGCCTAACTAGTTACTACCACCTCTACCTTAACTAGCTAGCTTAACTAACTAAATTGACATCTATTTGTCATCTTTTAGCTAAACATTATCTACATTCAACAGCATTACTCAACTTACATGGTTTGTTTGAAAAAAAACTGTGTAAAGTTTTTTGCCTCTTGGCTGGTTTGATGAACATGTTTATACCAACATAACTGACAGCAGTGTTTGTTTGCTGCCTTAGCTCCGCCTGCTCATGATGCGTTTAAAGGCGGCTCGGAAAAAACGCGTTTCCACATGTTAAAAATGAATTGAGCGGTTGTAATGGCTGTAAAAAGTGCGGGGACAGAGGGCACAGATACGGGAAGTGTGGGGGACATGTCCCCCGTGTACCCCACGTCCGCTACGCCCATGATGGGCCCTTAAACGCCTGCCCTGCTGTAACCCCTGTGCTCCACTCTAAATCACCTGATGTCCCTGCCCACTTATGTGCCTGTTCCCACCTCCCCATCAGCCCAGTAAAATATATAATGGCGCACTTCCTCTTCCAGCCGCTTCTCTACCTGCCTGTGTTTACCTGTTTTGACCACCAACCTGCCATCTGACTCTTGGTCTGTAGCCTAATCACCCACTGGATAAGTTTGCCTCATCTCCTCTGCCTGCCTGATTTTGACTTTTTGTTGGGTTTTTTCTGACCTTGAGTAAACTTGAACTTGTCATTTTACTGGCCTTCCTACCTATTTTTCAGTGAGCCTTTACCCTTTGGTTCAGTCAAAGCATCATTGAGCTCAGAAATAATACTTAGTCAAATATAGAAAATAATTAACTTGAGCACAAGACTATTTGTGTGTGGCAGTGCTTTTTTGGATGTGTCTTAAGTGTGATGGTGAGCAACCAAGGGGGAAATTGGAGAGGGCAAACAACAAAAACAAGAAATCATTTTCTGAGAAGTTATTTGAGTGGAATTACAATGTCTTGTTATTTTGCAAAATTATACTGTGTTTGCATAAAGAGCACAACACTTGGGAATTGCCTTGTGTATCATGCAAATATTACCCTGTATACCCCATCCAGCAGTTTCTGGTTAAAATCTGGAATATCTTCAGTGCAATGAATACTGATTTATCTGTGATAGTAAACTTTAATATCTTGCAGGTTGCCGTAACCCTGATTTGCCATAAAGAAAGGAGACCACACAGTAAAATTGTGACTGAATAAGTTTTTATTAACTCATACAGAATAACAAAACAACACAGGATGCACTATAGGGTCTGCAAGTCTGAAACACCATTTAGGTATAGTGGTATAGGGAGCCTGAGGCTGCAGACTTAAGTAAATATGACACGGAAAGTAGAGACATCACAAAAGTAGCATCTCACATGCACTTTGACCATAGCCTTAATATGAAGTACAGACACTGACTGTCCACCCATAACCAGCTTTTGATATTTTCATACAGTAACACCAACGAATACAAAATATTGAGTGCTTTCTTTTTTTTTCAATTGTTACAGTAATAGGGAACTCCTTGACCATAAGGTTAAGGTTGAAAAATTAATTCATATAATTTATCATTATAAAATCTGAATTTCAGTTTTAATAAGTGCAGTTTTCAAACTGCAGAAGCTGTGATCAGAATCAGAATCAGGTTTTATTGCCATGTAGGTTCAAATACGAGGAAATTACCTTGGTGTTTCAGTGCATAACAATAAAAACTGTCGGTAGAACAATAAAAATAAAGATAAAAAAACGTATTAAGCTATGAACCATATTAGAAATGTCTCACCATGCTCTAAGAAGTGAAAGAACTTTGGAGCACATCATAGAACTGCTTTTAGCTCTTCACCTTAAAAGCTGTTAATCAGGACTGGGATTTTGGGACTGTGAACCATCTTGATCTTGTCAGTCTGTGCAGAGCAGTCAACAGTTTAATTAGGGCTTGTCAGTCAGATATCAAAACTTTTTATGTTGTAGAATGTGACTTACCCTACCAGAAGTTTTCCAGCATTTTTTGTAATATATCTCAAATGTTCTGATGTCTGAGTGGTAACGTTGGAGAATAGAACAATGCCAGCATCAAGCAACCCCTTTCTGGGGGGGGGGCAATTCACAAACATACAGGGATTATATTATAAGAGTAAACAAAAAACATATATTCAATTAGAATTAGAAATTCACCAGCACAATCCTTGGGTAGCTGGTAGAATATGTGATTCTTAAATGCTTCATCAATCCATGGAGCTGTAATGAGCATTTATAACTTTAAATGCCAGCTGACAGTTTCAATAAAATGTTGTGAAATAAATTCACTTACTGCAAGCCATTTAATTGAAGAGAACTGTTAAAGATCTTTGGTGCACTGGGATAAGAAAAGTAATGGCAGCCTTTAGGGGAGATAACATTGTGAGGAGAGTACTCTGAAGAGAGGTTCTCTGGATATAGAGACTCACTTCTGTCTCCAGGAGACATTGATGAAGAATAAATTTACTCTTTTGTTGTAGACCTGAAGTTATGTATTTTGTTGCGCATTTTATGAATCTTAACAATTTGTGATCAACCTTTATGAATTTCCTGATGAAAACCCTGCATTTTTCTAATATATGGCCACACTGATCTTTGAAGTCTTTGTAAAGGCATTTTTCATGGCAGCCATGTTAGACTTGTGTTAGCAGGGAAAGCACAGGTGTTTCTAATATAATTAACGATTACTGGTCATTTGAAGGGTCCCAGGAAGCCATGAACACGAGCCAGCATGCAGTTGCACACCTGAATGGAATTGAGCCATTACTAATGACACTTTAGCTGCTCTTGCTATGGCGTTATGTCTGCTGAGAAAAGAATCTATTGGCACATCCTTTCTCTGGAAATCTGCTCTAACTGCTTTATTTCTGTGACAGTTTCAATTAATGATTTTCACCTGATTATTGTTTGTTTAATCAAGGTTAAACTATGAATATAATCGAGGCTGCACAACAAGGGGCGCGTTAAACAAGGCAAGTTTATTTGGATCGCACATTTTAACAACAAGGCAATTAAAAGTACTTTACAGAAAACATAGAAAGCATCAAGACAAAGTGTAAAAAGAACATGAAGAAATACAAAAAGACATTTCAACACAATTAAGAGAGTTAAATAGGAAATGAAAAATGAGATAAGAGGAAAGTAAAAGTTACAAAGCAGTTTAAGATATTCAAAGATTTGGTTAAATGAAAGGCTGAGGCAATCAGAAAAGTCTTGAGTTGCAGCAGACCTGCAGTTTTGTGGGAGTTTGTTCCAGATTTGTGGTGCAGAAAAAATCCTGAATGCTGATTCTCCCTGTTCTGTCTCAGATGACCTGAATGGTCTGGATGGTTCATAACATAGCAGCGGATCAGAAATATATTTTGGCCTTAAACTATTCAGTGTTTTATAAACCAACAGCAGAATTTTAAAATCAAGTCTTTGGCAGAAAGAGTTTAAACAAAACTGGGGTGATATGATCCACATTTCTGGAGTTTGTCAGGACACGAATGGCAACATTCTAGAGCAGCTGCAGCTGTCTGATCAAATTTTTTTAGAGAGACCTGTGAAGACAGCGTTACGGTAGTTGAGTCAACTGAAGATAAATGCATGGACAAGTTTTTTCAAGTCCTGCTGAGACAAAAAAACAAAACAAAACAAAAATTCTGGCACATCCAATTTTGGGTTTGTTCAGTACAACCACTGAGCACATGGATTTATAATCCCCTGGTGACATGGTTATGTAAATTTGTGTGTCGTGTGCATAGTTATGGTAACATATTTTGTTGTTTTCCTTAATCTGAGTTAGTTGGAGCATGTAGATATTGAACAGAAGAGGCCCCAGAATAGAACCCTGGGGAACTCCACTTGTCATTATTTACTCCACTTGTCTCCTCAGATGTGTACCTATAGACACAAATAAGTCTGTGTCCTTTAAGTAGCATTCAAACCAGTTAAGCATTGTGACATAAAGTCCCACACAGTTTTTCAGCCAGTCTAGTAATATGTTGTGGTCGATAATATTTTATTTTAGCCAAATGTTAGTACTTGTTTTCATCTCTAAAGGAATGAATAACCAGCATATAAGAAATAATCTATAAAAATAATTTGAAGTCTTAATTTATTATGTGGTTGAACCTGCATATTTTTCCTGTTCAGACATGATTATATTTAGATTTCCTTCCAAAATTATTTGTCAGATTTATCGTTCAAATTTATAAATTGGAGGTACAATGTGTGATTTTTCCAAAACAATTAAAGGAGTAATATGTAATATAGTTACTATACTAAATCATAAAATGACCATATCTCAAAAGAGATTAAGGAAACATGCTAAATTGAAATACTTGCTTCTTTCACAACAACACCACAGCCAGCATGTTTAAATTGTAATCGTTTTTTTTTTTTTTTTTTTTTTTTTTTTAATTTTTATTTTGCCCATTTCACGTTTATGTGAGTTAAAATTAACGCTGAATATTCACCAAATGAGCATGTTTACAAGTTGTAAGAAATTGTTAATGACCCTTTTGAAGGACTAGATGTTTATAATGGTAAATTGAGCAATATGTTAATGGAGACTGGTACACAGTAAAACAAGCTGTCACTGAGCTCCATCTCCAGAGTGTGTATTTTTTGGAGCAGTAGGGTTTTATTTTCGGGATAATGAGCGTAAGCTTTACATTGACAGACAATTGACAGTTATTAACAGCTCAAACTATTTAATATACAGTTTATGACTAGAGTTCACTATTTGGACTGCAGTTCTCATTTTTGAATGCCAGGATCTTACATATTTCCCCTTTAAAATCAAAATATGTGTCTTAAAAACACAGAGGCTGGCAAAGTCTTTTTCGGCCTCATTCTTGTCCCACCACTCCAGGATAATACCCTCACTATGTGCATCATTATGCATATGGACACATGCAAATATGACATGTCAGTGTTAGCTTTGGCCAGTTTGTCTACCACCACATAAAAATAGAGATGTGCCAGAACCCTTACTTTCATATTGTTTCAGAGGAATGCTGATAGTATATTCAAAGGATGTGGCTTCTGTGGGGGTTCTCCATTTGTTAACTTTAGGTCTTCTCCTCCAAATGTCTACACACAACCATGGTTATTATATTCATGACAATTGTTTAAGCGATGGTAACAATGATGATGAAACTCTGGGAAACTTTTGTAAAAGACTGCTGTAGGAGACCAGCAACAGGACTATGCTTCAGGCTGAGTGGAGAGTTGGCAGACAAGCCCCAGAAAAAGAAGAAGTCAACTTGTTGATGTATGCACATACACACAGTCACACACCCTTCACTGCACACCGCACATCACATTGTGATTAACCTCAATGTGACCATTCAACACTGGACCGGGGATGAAACCCACAGCTTTAGAGACAGTCAAGGTTGTGCAATGTTTTCAGTTATTTCAGCATTTCTGCTGCTGACATAGATCATGCGCTCCCTTGGCAATAAAACTACAATAAAGGGGCTGTTACCTTAACTCAGTTAATTGGCATAACCGGACTCACCTCTTTATGAACTTGGCCCGGATCGATCCCAGCTATTGTTATGATCATGTTCAGATGGGCATTGTCATAACAAAGAGGTCAGATGTATACATTGTGGCTTTCCATTTATAATGAATTGTTGCTCAGGAGCCCTGCTGTCGAAATAGCTATTGATTAGGAAGGGCTGATGGTAGCTGGGTTTGATTATTCATGTGAGGACTTACCTGGGCGGGATCGATACGGCCTCAAGGATGGGAACTGCACACATGCTCATACGTGTCGATGGAGGCACAGAGAAAAACAGGACCATCATAATAGATCATATTTTGTACCAACATATGAGTTGTCTCATTTTAATTAAGTAAATTAAATCTCTTCTGTATAGATTTTATGATGTACAAATGTATGATTTATAAAAAAAGGAAGTAAATTTGTCATTTTTTTCACATTTCATAGAGTATTGGTAATGAATTAAGTTGTTTATTGCACCAATTTGTTTTCTAATTCTACTGTACACAGTCTAGCTCTCAGTAGAAAGGAAACATGTCAAAACAGCAGCAGGAAGCTTACAAGTAAGTTTGCAATTAGCAGCTGAGGAGCATTATTACATTTCTTTAGACAGAAATGAGCCAAATACCTAAACCAAGGCTCATATTTTGTCATTGACAAAAATAACAAACCTGACAAGTTAAGAAAACAACAACACAATAGAAACACAAACAACAGCCTATTACCTGTGGAAGATATTGTGCTTGTGCTTGTTTCTCTGGTGCCAGTGCAATGGTAATGGATGGACAATGATGGCAATGGAAGCAATCTCCTCATCGTAAATGAATGTACATCTGCTGGATTGTTTCCCCCAAAGAAATCAAGAGGAAAAACCCCATCAATTAGCAGGCACACACAGAGGCACGGTGTGATGTGAATGACAATAATCAGGGCCTCCTCCCCCTTCTCCGTCTCCTCCTCCTCCCCAGCAGCCAACGTCAAGCATTCAGCAATCTGAAAATGAAGGGCCATCAAGCATGCGTTCCCTCTCACAAAGAAAGAAATGCTCACTAATAAGTGTGGAAATATATTTTGGCTTTGTTCTCCCTTGTGGGTGTAAGTGTGTGTGTTAATTTGTGAATGTGAGTTGTTCCCATGCTTGATTGTATTAATATTAGGACTCAAAAACACACTGTTTGATGCTCAGAGTATGCCAGAGCAATCTGCGAAATACAACCGTTGAGTTCAGTGGGGTGCCTGGAGGTCGATGTATGGAAATATGGAGACTCATTGTGTATATGTGTTTCTCTCCTCTGCTCTGCCTGTGTGTGTGTATGCGTATCCAAATGATAAAATGGGCACACAGAGCAGCAGGTGAGCCTACTCCCACCTGAGGACCCTGCGGTGAGGTTCTAGATTTGGCTAAGGAAGAGCAGGAGGCCTTATCAAAAGCCCGGGGAACAACAAAAACCTCAGCTGCACAAAGGACTCCTCAGAGGGAGAAGGAGCTCTCATTTAAAGAGACGACTGCTGCATCTGTTTGCTTTGTTTGTTCTAATTCCACACAACTGAGGCTCTAACTGAGTTTTTTTTTTCCAGTCTGAGAGACTGGATAGGAATAGAAAACATGCAGAGCTTTCCTAATGCCACATCAGTCTTGTGACAAATACATTAGACCATGTGCACTCTGACAGATGAGGTACAATAAAGATCTCTTGCACATAAATATGTATAGACACTACATTTACTGTATGCTAATCTGCCGTATTACTTTAAGGTGATGGATCTGACATGACTGGTAAGTCTTTGTGGCACCCAAATCCTCATTTTCACACATATCAGAATGTTTTTCCCCATTGCTCAGTTGCTTTAAAAATATTTTGTTAATGTGATGCAAAGCTCAACTTAGTCAAATTCCCTTTTTAAAAAAAATAGCTTTGAGAAAATAAAAAAGGGGAAAATGCAAGACCTGCGTCAAAAGTTCAAGACATGTTTTGTTGCTTTGCGTTCCCTCTCTATTATTGCACCATGAGCCTGGGAAGTATTTAATCCCATACACAGGTTTATGAAATGTATTTTTATGCAGTAAGTATGATGAGAGTGCAATGCATTCTGAACTGCTGCTCTGTTAATCCTCCAACTATTATTCACGTTATGCTGAAAGTGGAGCCTACAGCATCTTGAACAGATTAGAACTGGAAAAAATTAAAAGTAAAGTCGGTGTCATAGAAAGGCAAGATTTTTCAACATTTAAATGGTTTTGTACTCAGACAAAGAACTAGGATCATGATTTTGTGATTAGTTGAGGAACAAACTAGCTTGGTAACTCTTTTTAATAACCTTTCGTTAATAAATGGCAAATTGATAGTTAATTAAGTTAATAATTATTTAACTGTTAACAAACTTTCAACTGAGCAATTAAGCAGTTGTTAAGTTTAACATTAATCATAACTTTACAATAACCATCCAGATATTCAAAGACAGCATGTTCTGACTCTTCAAATACAGCAGCTTGGTCAGTGGCCCCAAGCAAATCATAATTATGATGCTGCAGGTACCCCACTAGTGTCAGTTTTGGATGTGCAGGTTCCACAGTCAAGTTAGCAATAATAAACATGCACAATGCCAGCATAGATTTTCAAAATAAAGGCACAATAACTACCTGGGTAGGTTTAGAGAAAGACCCTGATTTGCATTAAATTAATTAAGTTCACAGATGTAATGTAACATAACTAAGGATGCACCAATACCTCTTTTTCAGACCAAGTACAAGTACTTACATTTGGGTATTTGTTGATACCAAGTCCAGTTGTGAGTACTTAATAATGTTATTACAATTCTGACAATGGCCTAAAAAAAACAAGTTTTAATTTTCATCAGATCTTACTCACTTTCCTGCTGCTAGCATTAGCAGAGTCGAAGTTGTAATAGGCATAGTGGTATCAGAGTAGTTTTATGAGCACAAGTATGAGTACATGAGCTTGTTACTGGGCTACCACCAATACTGGTATCCGTATTGGTGCATCCTTAAAAACAACGCAATGCAATGTTACATTCATACACAGTATGTAAGGTACACAAACTAATGACAAAATAACAAACTATTGCATGATTAATAATTAGTTTATCAATTAATTATCAATTAATTATAATTGCATTGTTTGATAACAGTGAAATAATTATTAACTAAAGTTTTATTCACTATCAATTCGCCACTTTTTTCTTTTTAAAAAAAAGTGTGTTATCAATAGCTCCTCCACCACACTGTCTCTTACCACCAGGACAGAAAGGCAAACAGTACAACAACAGTAATCAGGACAGCAAACTCGACTGAATTCTTTTGACCCCTGATCTTTGTCGGAGAACAGCCATACATTTTCATCTCTAACTCCACACTTTCAAACAAATAGTCCTCTCCTTTGAAGTGCTGCATATTTTGTCCTTTCTCTCACTGGAATGCACACTTAGTATCTTCTTGGCAACTCTTGACGCACAGCGCAACACCCAAGGTCAATTTGGTCTCCCTGGCAACAGTGCAATACATTTGGCGCATTGTCAGGCTATTTAATCAAGACTGGCTCTCTGTGTGTCAGATGAACATGGACATTCCTTTTATCTCTAAAACTGCTGAGTGAGGCGGACACCCCTCCCGAAAAGTGCGAGGGATGGAGAAGGGGACGGAGATGTGAGGGGAGAAAGTGAGAGTGAGACTGAGAATCTTGAAGAGCGTCGCTACTAGTGTGGCTGTTAGAAGTCCTTGATGATGCCTTTGTATTGATCAGACCGTAGCATGGTCACCCACAGTAAATCTATTCACAGATGACCGCTGCAGCTGAAATGCTTTTGGAAACAGGGCAGCAAGAGGAATAAACAGAAACATTCCGCCAACTGATTTTCAATCCACTTAACCTCTCCTCTCCTCATTCGAACAATAACAGGGCAGGAGAAAGGGACAGAGAAACAACGGATGGGGAGGGGGCGAGGGGGGGTTGGGGGGTAATTTTGCATCTCATCTGTTGACAGTCAAGCATGTTGTTATCATTGTGTGCTGCCCTCTAGTTTATCTCCCTCCAGAAGATAGTGGCCCGCTCCTCGTGACTATAGGGCCAGACAACCAATTATCTATGTGCCCTCTATCAGATGTGATTTATATCACTAGGCTGTCCCTACTCTGCTGTCCCCTCTCCGCCTGTGATCAATCATTCCCTGCACAAACACAAAACAGGCCTTTAACAAAACATAGTTAATGTTCTGGATTGCCTGCTTAGGAGGCTGAAGATATTAATCGGCTCAGATCTGTGCAGGAATAAAGCATCGCTGACATTGAGAAGGAGCACAAGGTGGTGGCATAGTGGGGTTGATACTCTGAATGTTGCCTGCTGTGTCAAAAAGACACACACACACAAAAAACTCCATTCAGATTTCATTTTAGCTAAATAAATACACTGGTGGAGGCCCTGTCATGTTGATCTGTCCATGTTCATACCAGATCTGAGTTCTGCTGGAAATGACATGTATTGGCACCTGTGATTTGGTGTCAGAAAAGCAACGCAAAACAACTTGTGTATCAGTTTACAGTGCAGCCAAATAAACCAGAGGGCGAGAGGATTCATTGTGTTGTTTTGATAAAGAAATAAATTCAATAATTGCCGTTTTTCTATCAGGCCGTTAACAAAAACCCGGAGTAGCAGCCTGCCTGCAGCTCTTCATTTAACAGCTCACTGTGGCTGTTTATTCTTATTACGTTAATCCCTTGAAAATAATACATGATCCTCCGGCAAATAATTGCCAAAAACGCCCATGTCTTATTTAGCAGATGCATCAGCGCTAACCTTGGTGACAAATACACTGCATTTCCTTTGGCTTTTTCACAACAAAAGACACCCTGTGGCTTACCAGTTTACAGCTTAATGTGAAACTGCATAAAGTGTTTGGTTTGCCTTTTAACACAGCTCTGATACAGCTGAGTTGATCAGTGAACAGAGAGGCTTCTATCAGAGACTGATGTTGAGACAATTGAGACAATTACCAAGAATAACTAACATCCCAACATTGTTTCCATTGTTTCCTCCTTTCCATTGTGCCGGCAATTGGATTGGCCGATTTCATTTGTGAAAATAAAACTATCACACAGAGGTAATTATTGAATGCTGGATTTATATTGCAGAAAGTGAGAACCACTGATACTATCAAAAATAGGGTTAAAATTGATTTATGATTGAATGGTGTTTTTGGACACTTGGGGGCAGGAGACACATGCTGTAAACACAAATTTGACATATTGTTATCTTGGTGTACTGTTAGCAGATAGCCTATTTACATCATCAACATATATAAAGATGGAAAGAAAATACAGCCCAAATAATCTCAATCACTCCCTTGTGGCTGGCTGCAGTGAAGGTCATAAATACCGCCTCCTCCATTTTGGCATATAGGACATTAGCCTAACTACAGCATCAAAATACATGTCAAGTATTTTTCTATTTAACATGGTTTCTGATAATTTAGGTTGTTCTCATCACACTTATGTATGTTCAAGTGTTCATTTGTCTGATCGGTTTGGCTGCTCCAACCCTGATCATTACAGACAGTTTTTGCTTCACTTTGTCCATCTTTACTTAAAGTGGAGGAAATAATTATTTGATCCCTTCCTGACTTTGTAAGTTTGCCCACTGACAAAGAAATAAACGGCCTATAATTTTAATGATAGGTTTATTTTAAAAGTGAGAGACAGAATATCAAAAAGAAAATCCAGAAAATCACATTATACAAAAGATATAAACTGATTTGCATTTCATTGAGTGAAATAAGTATTTGATCCCTACCAATATAAAGAATTCTGGCTCCCACAGACCAGTTAGATTAGTCCTCTCACTTTAAGAAAGTACTCCCAATCTCATTATACTCGTTACCTGTATAAAAGACACCTGTCCACAGAATCGATCAATCGGACTCCAACCTCTCCACCATGGGCAAGACCAAAGAGCTGTCTAAGGATGTCAAGGACAAGATTGTAGACCTGCACAAGGCCGAAATGGGCTACAAGACCATTGGCATCTGGGTGAGAAGGAGACAACTGTTGGTGCATTTATTCGAAAATGGAAGAAACACAAAATGACCATCAATCACCCTCAGTCTGGGGCTCCATGTAAGATCTCACCTTGTGGGGTATCAATGATCATGAGAAAGGTGAGGAATCAGCCCAGAACTACACGGGAGGAGCTTGTTAATGATCTCAAGGCAGCTGGGACCACAGTCACCAAGACAACCATTGGTAACACACTGCGCCGTAATGGATTAAAATCCTGCAGCGCCCGCAAGGTTTGCCAGTGAACACCTGAATGATTCAGAGAATGCTTGGGAGAAGGTCATGTGGTCAGATGAGACCAAAATCAAGCTCTTTGGCATCAACTCGACTCGCTGTGTTTGGAGGAAGAGAAATGCTGACTATGACCCCAGCCCATCCCCACCATCAAGCATGGAGGTGGAAACATTATGTTTTGGGGGTGTTTCTCTGCTAAGGGGACTGGACGACTTCACCGCATCAAGGGGAGGAATGGACGGGGCCATGTACCGTAAAATCCTGGGTGACAACCTCCTTCCCTCAGCCAGGTCACTGAAAATGGATGTGGATGGGTCTTCCAGCACGACAATGACCCAAAACATACGGCCAAGGCAACAAAGGAGTGGCTCAAGAAGAAGCACATTAAGGTCATGGAGTGGCCTAGCCAGTCTCTGGACCTTAATCCCATAGAAAATCTGTGGAGGGAGCTGAAAGCTTCGAGTTGCCAAGCGACAGCCTCGAAACCTTAAGGATTTGGAGATGATCTGCAAAGAGGAGTGGACCAGAATTCCTCCTGAGATGTGTGCAAACCTGGTAATCAACTACAAGAAACGTCTGACCTCTGTGCTTGCCAACAAGGGTTTTGCCACCAAGTACTAAGTCATATTTTGCCAGGGGATCAAATACTTATTTCACTCAATGAAATGCAAATCAGTCTATATCTTTTATATAATGTGATTTTCTGGATTTTCTTTTTGATATTCTCTCTCTGACTGTTAAAATAAACCTATCATTAAAATTATAGGCCGTTCATTTCTTTGTCAGTGGGCAAACTTACAAAATCAGCGACGGATCAAATAATTATTTCCTCCACTGTATATCAATGACTGACATATCCATCAGGTATGGAAGAACATTGGCATTCTTTTAGTGTCATATTTCTGGCAACCTGAATCTCAAATCCACTATTTAGTTTTCAATATCCTTGTTAGCTGTTTTCTGGTTTCTACCAACTCCTGACTGAAATATCTGGCTCTTTTGCTGTTAAATGCTCAACAAACTTGTACTTTCTGCAGTTTGTTGATGTGGTCAAGTCCTTACACCTACACAACAGAATAGGTCGATTGCCAGTTACTCCCAAAATGACATATAATAACGATGGAACATACAGGCAGCAACAGGCTTACTGGACCTTATCTACATTATAGATCAAGTGACATTACACAAGTGGTTTATGTTGTAAAACAGCTGCAGTTTTGCCAGGTTTATCCATCAAAACTACTTGTAGGATTCAGGCAATAAAACTGCTTGGCTAGATTTAGATCGTGGTTGGGGTTAACAAAGTATGTTACATTCAGCGAGTAATGGAAGTGATGTCACTCACATGACAAAGTGATGTGAAAGAAGTCATGCACATAATAAAACTTAAGTTACTTAAACTCCACATTGACTTCTTGTTTCACACAGGTCTCAAACCTCGGTCTCCTGGATGAAAATCCTGTATTTGTTTGAGCATCCATCCACTCCATCACCTCCATTTATGGACTTTGTCACTCTTTTTACTTCTCCTGTCATATTTGCTATGCTCACTATAGGCTGCCGCCTAACACTACACTATTATTAATTGGAATAGGCTGCTTGCACATTTGACCTTGACACTCATTTTCCCGGTCTGTGGTGGTCGATATAATTGGTTTTTTGTTTTTTTTTAACAGAAAACATTTACCTGCTGTGTCAAAAAATTAGAGAGGTGAGATCGAGTAGGAAAAGTTACGTTTTCTGCCAGAAAACCGAATCAATGAGCTTAAAGATGCTAAAAGGCTCTATAGAATTGAGGGGAACTGCAGAGTTGGATGATGACTACGAGTGACACCTTTTCATTTTAGTATATGATCATGTCATGTGATCTACTGTACAAATGTACTAATTGAACCAACTTTGATGATTATAACTTGAGTATTTGATCTTTGTTGTTTATCCACCCTTTATATGTACATTCATATGTTTACATATACATACATATATATATATATATATATATATATATATATATATATACAATATGCAATTATTTTGTCCTTTTTTCTATGCCTATCAAAGCTTTAACTACATTTATTTCAGTACGCTGATTAAAAGGCTTTGGAGACAACTTGATACACTCCATCTGTTAACACAGAGTTAACACCAACACAGTCGAGTGCTTAAGGCCGAGGCAGTGCTCTGCTAAAATCTACACCACCCGACTATCTGATGAAGTGAATCACTCTAGGTCTCCGCCTCTGGACACTTTGAGAGCCCACTAGACTTCATAAAGCCTTTTGCAGCAGTACAGGTATAGAGCAAACAACTCCCCTATGTATTTTTGTTATTGTGAGAATGTTGTGAATATTTCAGGATCATGAGGTGATCAATACCAGAAGGCTGGCTGGTTAATGATGTAGAACCTGAGAGAGAAGAGATGGGTAGAGTCAGACTTTTGGACTCTCCTCTTTCATTAAAGACGTGATCAGTAAGCACAACATGTCTCTCACCCAAGGGCACCCTTTTAAGAAGCTTCATACTAAAGAAACTTTTCTCACTCTTAGAGTATGGTACATGCAACTGTATGCGTGTGGGAGGAGTGAAAGGAGCGGAGAAGAACGCACTGGGTAAAGAAAGTGAATAATCAGGCTGATATTTTTCCTTTTAAGTAAACAGGTCAAAGGCCACAGGTGTGCCTGATCAAAGTGTTATTTTTTGAGTTGAGTTTGGTTGGTAAAGCACAGGTTTGCTGCTCCAGAAATCAAAGGTTCTACTACTGAATCAGACAATCTTTGGTGTGGGGGTGGGGGGTGGAGAGAACGTGTCCACCCCAACTTCTAAAAAAGTTGTTCCCCCCATAAATTATTTTCAAATGAATAATGTAATGAAAGTATTTAAACAAGAGTTATTGTAAGAAATCATAAAATGACCATAAAATTTCCATTCCAGACTGGAATAACTGTTTTTGTTTGCTCATTTCACATTAATTAGAGTTAAAAATTAATGCCAAATGTTCCCCCGAATGAGTAAGTGTCTGTTTATGAGTCATAAGAAATTATTAATAATCTTTTTGAAGGAGTAGATGTTTATAACAGAACAATATGTTAATGAAGTCTGACAGGCGGTGAGGCAGGCAGTCACTCAACTCAAATTCCAGTGTATTTTTGGAGCGGTGGGCTTTTGTTTTCAGCACAATAAGCACAACAAGACAATTGACAGTTGAACAACTTATGGCATAGGATTCACTGTCGTTGTCATTGTTAAATTACAGTGGTACTCCTGCAGCCTGCCTGAGCTTCCTCATGTCTGGGGAGGAGGGGGCGGGGGAAACAACTCCTGTCAAAAATAGATCGTAATTTAAATATCATTGCAGTACTCATTTTTGGACACGCAATTGCTACCTTTAATAGAAGCCGACTTCACTTTTGAAATAATTCACAGATAAACACAACACTTTTTGGTGATTTTGTTTATACCCCCCCCCTATCTACGGTGAAAACAAGCACTGTAGTGCAGTTAAAATGTGTAGTGTCAGTCTGTGGCAAACATTTCATCGCAGGTTAGTTAATGATGTTACTGAGTAAATGACATGTATACCAATTGTTCCTGTAGATCAAAGTGAATCAGAAAAGAGTCTTAGTGATGATGTAACTAAAAGTTTACTGTGAAAAAATATGGCCCTACCATAAAACACCTGCTTTTAGAATGGAGTTTGGTTTAACCGTATGTCCACTTGAAAGACAGCGGGGACTAGAAGGTATTTTAACATGAATAATTCACATAAATTGCATTGACCTACCTTCTAATAATGAACCTTGTAAACAACTTAAAGTAACACAGGAAGTAAGACTAAAAGAGACCTGTTTTCTACTGCTCTCGACTCTTTGTAAAAGTAATCATAATAAGCACAAACACAAACTTCACCACTGTCTCGTCCCAATTTGTGATGCAATCTCACCCTTGGACACAATTTAGTACCACACTCTTAACTAGTGTATGTGCTTGCTTGAAGACCAGGGAATAGTTTTGTATTGTTGAAACAGTTCCGATTTGATCCTGTTGAAATGCAAACACACACCTCACAGTGCACTCAACCACAAGACAAAACATGGTGTAAGATGCTGTGTAAGACTTTCGCGAGTTTTATGTCTGAAAGCAACTTTTTAATTTTCTCCACGCCGCTCTTCCAGAGATCTCTTTCTGCTGTACCCTCTTACTCTCGTTTTGCTTCAACCTCACACGTTTGCCACTGAACACGACTGCCAGACAAAAGGATTGACAGCACTGTACTCTCTATTAAAACAAAGTTTGTGCTGATAAAAACAGTCACGCTCACCCGCCCCCACACCAATACAATGGTCAGACTCTGAGTTCTTCTCCGTTTGAAGTGACAGAGGAAATCTGGATAATTGTATGATTGATTCTCTTGTGTTCTTCCTCCACTTCACTGAGCAGGCTTTATTTAGGAGCTGAAGAGAGAAAGAAATCTTGAGATACAAGATGCTCGAGCCTGCAGAGACTCACATGTGAGCTGCATACACACTTAAATGCACCCACACACATAAACCCACCAACTATTTTTGGAGTGTGGTTGCGCATTGTTGAGTGTGTGTGCGCATCAATGAGTCAACTGACTCTTTCTTTGCCCTTTGTCTCTCTGCCACTTCCACCTCAGAAAGCCAAGGAAGATCACATTAAGTGGGGCTGCTGTTGCGTAGCTGCATTTGGCTGAGTGCTGAGGGAGATATGGGGCAAGGCATTACTCTAAGTCAGTCCCTACAGGCTTCAGCCGATCCAGAAACAACAAGGCCAGTGTAATTCACAGAGCCAGACATCCTCACTTCAGTGGCTCAGGGCCTGTTATAAGCTCATGTTCTCTTTTGAGGGAGGACAATGTCACATATTGAACAATGTGTGTGAGTATACATCAATGTGTGTGCATGAATTTCTTTGTAAGGACAGGTTGTTCGCAGATTTTTTTCCCTATTTTAAATCAAACACTGACATGTATATGTATATTTGAAAAATGTCCTGTTTGTCAATCATCATTAAACCTGTGGATGATTGATTAGTCTCTGCAGGGTGTTCCAATTTCAATGGTCCCAGTTAGCCCCGCCCTATACTTTAACTTTACTTCCATAAACCATTAACTGTTTGTTTTAGACACTTGGAGTAACCACTGGTATTAAGCAGAGTTCATCTTTTATTGGTGATGGTCTGCCTTGTCTTATATGTGTGTGGGAATGCATGCACACATGGATGCAGGCACATACATAGCTGGTTGCAGCTATATTCAAATTTGTGCTTGTTTTTAGTAAGCAGCCATGTAACAAGTAGGATAACGTTGAGTGCGCATTATACCTTATTTAGCGCATATCTTTTCTGTAATAAATCAACCACTTTGACACAACTGATTGTTCCTGTTCTGCATGATTATTGTCATTGCCCAACTGAATAATTACTGAATGTCAGGAAGGTGGATTTTATCTTATAGCTTATGAGCCTGTCAGGAGCAGAGAAAGAGAGAGAGAAGGAAGAGGGAAACATAATGAGAAGAGCTGGCATGCTGCAGAGTAGTGAAAAACTTCTTTTATTGTGATCGTGAAGGTGAATAAATAATAACCTTCATCCCTGAAGTAATCTGGTTTAGTTTCTTTATGTGTTTACAGAGGTGGGAAGTAAAGTACAAATACATATTTTACTTACATAGAGTTTTCTGTACTTTACTTGAGTATTATTTTTTCTATCCTACTTTTAATCCCAACATTTTAACCAGTATCTGTATCGTCTACTCCTTAAATTTTCAAAAGAGGCTTGTTACTTTATTTTTAATGTATTTGGGGGAATTTTTGATTATTTTCATTTTGGATCATTTCACTCCACCTTCACAACATTAACATCAATTTCAGCCTAAATGGATAAGACAATAGCAACTGGAACAGACGATTCCTTGGTGTATCCATCAATGCATATCACACACATCAGACATAATTAGACAAAAAGTATGAAAAAGATGTAACAAGGCAAAACAAACAAGAGGGGGACACTTCTACTTGAGTAAAGAATGTTTTTATGTTTGCCACTGCTGTGCTGTAAGCTCTCAGTGTACAGTTGAGGATGCAGCAGAGGACACCGGGCTCAGTTCTTCTCAGCTCGAGGAAAATGACACAGCCAGAGACAAGTCAAGCTGACTGGGGTTCAGGAGGACCGGCGTCCACTGGCACTCAGTACATGTTGTGGCCTGTTAGCAGCTGGTATAGCCGTAAGGCTTACTGTTAATTATTAACCGTGGACACAACAATAAATCATCTCTGCAACCTGTGCCGTGAAGATGAATTTATTTAAAATTTATTGATTCATAAAAGAGAATGTGAACACGTGAGTTTCAAAGTTGCAAAGTAGTAGAAAGTAGAAGAACTGGCTTGAAAAGGCTGAAGCAATCGTTTATACAATTGAGATTTGCGCAGAAGAAACAAAGTTGAACATTAAATGTGGGGACGCCAGGGGCACCAGCACTTGTGAACTGAAGGTCATTAATTCACGTACACAGTCTGGGAAAATGTTAAAGCATAAAGTCAACGTCCTCAACAATAACTGCTGAGATACCATTCAGCAGAGCACCTCAACACCCACCTGCTCCACTGGTGCAACTCAGAGGCCAACAGCAGAACAGTGTAGTTGTACAGTCCTGCTCTGTATCTCACTGTGAGTGAACTTGAAGAAGGATATTGCTGCAAACAGCAGATATATTCTCCCCGAAATTATTCCTTAATGAATCATAAAAACTATCTGAAGATGTTTTTTTCTGTACCACAGGGTTTACACAATAATAGAACAGGATGTGAAAATAAATTAAGCATTTTCATCTTCGATGATTTAAGTGAGACTAAAATAATTCAGTTGGTACACAAATTAAAACTAACATAGTGTGTGTGTCCATAAATAAAGAGTTACTTCAGTGATTTGACACTGATGTATGTTGCTTCACACATACACAAACACATGCATGGATTATGTTAATATTAGAATCAATGCACTATTCCTGTCAGGTTTGGCTTCCTTTATATCTGAGGCACAGTGAGTTGAAAGCTGCTTTTAGGCATTTCATCTGATATGCAAATGTTTATAAGTTGATGTCTTAAATGTCTGGAAATGTGTTATTGTCATCAGGAAAAAAAAGGTGCCTCCTATGAATAACTGACTTATTTAGTCTGGCTCCTTATGATGAAACAAAACAAACAAAAAAAGACACTTTTTCTTATATTGCATTTAAAACAGCCTTCTTGACTGGATTAGGTGGGAGTCAATAATGTTCTGATTGTGAAAAGGTTGACTGAGTGTAAACTAATTGGCACACTATTGATATACTTTACTCATGGCCCAAGGGTAGGCACCCCTTAATCATCTTGGTCAAAGGTACTTTGGCTGTAATGGTTGTACTGGAAATCAAGATGTTGCTAAATTCTGAGCTTGGCTTGTTTTTTTTTTTTTTAATAGTCACAACATGTGTCTCAAAGGTTGCTGAATCTAAGGAGATTTGGCCATGATGATATTGTTAAATGTGCATTTCAACAACGGAGGCAGTCAATTAGTCAGTAAGGGACAATCATTCTCCTCAGGCGCCCCACCGCCAGAGTCTGGCAAAAACAAGTGCCAGCACTGCCACTAACAGCATCACATGGAGACACAAGTACAAAACAGAAATACACCAATTCTAAAATGTATGAATCAATCATAGAGATCCTAGAGACAATCCTACAATCTACACATTCACCAACAAAGACCGCCCCTTTTGTACAGAATAAAAGGCCTATTCAGTTACTTTATGAAGGTCTAGATTCGAGAAAAGTAAAGTACCAAGAGGCCGAACATTTCCTATGTCTGACCTGTAAAGTTAGGTATGTAAATGTGTAAAACAATGCAATTTTCTATTTTTCTCCACTTTATTTTTCACAACTTGAAAAGAAACATGAAGTACAAAAACAATGAAAAAAAACGATGCACTTTTGTAAAGATCCTAGATGAGAAGTGGCTTGTTGTTTTAATAAACACAATGTTGCATTTAACAATTTTTACAGTTAGTTTGAATCGAATAAATTCCCTCTGCTTAAACAGCCTGGGTTAAAAGTTTTTAAGATAATAAGTGTCTCTGTGCTTAACAACAGACATAACAAATGAATGGGCTAATTAGCCTACTTATAAAATGATGCCATTCTAATTAACAATGTAAACAGCCCAAAACTTAGAATCTTAATAGGTTTTTTAAATAAAATCATGATATACTTTCTTTCCCAATGTTTCTAAATGATCAAAGGGTCAGATTGAGGTTGTCAAAGGGTCAGATTTGGCTCATGGACTGCTAATTGAGAAGGCCTGGGCTAGAGGATTCAGGAAATATTGGATGAGGGTCATGTTCAGTAGTCTAATTGGGGGTCGAGGAGGGATGGAAGAGGGTCTATTGCCTGGAGATGAGCAAGAGCCATACAGTGTGATGATTGGGGTCGAGGAGAGGGATGAAAGGGGGTCGACTGCATGGGGATGAACGTGGGCCAGCGTAGTCGTGGTGTGGCTGGAGTGTCTAACCCCAGGGGGTCAAGACTCTGGGTGGGGGCACGTCTTGATGATCTTTCTGCTTCATCATCTCCCTGTGGTTCCAATAATAGAAGTGGACGAATTACTTGATGGAAGTATTAACACCAACGCACGTCTTTGCTTGTGGGAGGAAATGGGAACACCTGGTGGGACCCACGCGAGTACAGCGAGAGCATGCAAACTCTGCACTGAGAGTTCAAACCCAGGGGAGAGAGGAGAACAGGGTTTGGAAGGGAAGGTCATGAGAACTTCACACAAAGGGGTATAAAAGGGTTACATGTGTCCATGTACGTGTGTGCGGGTGATTGAATTATGTGAGGCCTGGGTGGTTGAATCAGTGAGAGAGAGAGGCGTGGTCTTGTTACTGACAGTTATGATAACTTCATAAAGGGAGAGAAATCAGTGAAAAAATGAGGTTAAATGTCTTTGCATTCATTTTAGATGTCTGCATTACTTTGGACTGGCAGAATACATTTACTTTTTTTTCTTTTTGGTGGTCAGAAAGTAGGACATTGCAGCTCTACGTAGCGATAGATCTATAAGAAGTACTGTAAATGCATGTAGTAAGTTCTCACGACCAGACTCCGTAAGAAGGGGGTTGACCTTAGTTGCTGAATGCTGCATTGGTGATGCTCCTGATGTGAGACTTTCATAGCAGGATTACTTTCCAATGAGCTTCATCACAGCAGGGTGCTGCGATACTTTATAGTTATCAATAGTTAAGTAGTATTCTCAAAAGTTATCCGTGTCAGCAATCAACATCTCCACTTTGTCTGTTTTAAAAAGCAGAAAACAGCGGAGAGCCATCTTGTAATTTCAGAAAAGCCTCTAGAAAGGTGAAAAGTTCAATGGTTTATATGTTTGGAGATCACAGATAGGTAGCATGTGGATGGGTGAATGACACTCATTTGTCCAGATGTCATTTGGTGGTGGGGGGAAGGGTGATTAATAGGGACTTTAAGGAGGCAGTTGCTTAAAATGTGGCACTGTGTGTTTAGTTTGCTTTATCCACATTCATAAATATACACACATAGTTTCTCTATAATATTCCAAAACACAAAGACACTGTTCAGTCTCCAGCATGTATAATTATACACAGCTGCCAACATGACAGTCATGGCAATCATGAACATACACACATTCTCATACACACTTGACTGACTGTCAACAGAACTTGCAGAGTTCACAACAGCCTCACCAGCTCACAGCAAATGTCTCATCTGATAAAATGCATAATAATTACACATAATACAGACAACACAATAATGAATAAAACACACATACAGTATATATATGTTCCATACACACAACAATCATCAATGTCACCAAGAGTTTGTAAAGTGTAAAAAGCCAACAACTTCACTGTGAGGACAGGATTATGCACACAATGTCTTGTTTACCTTTTCTATTTCTACAAATACTCAGCTGTTACAGCTGCACCTTTCATGGGGCCATGCAGACTTTAACTGCTTCCAATGTTTAGCTAAACCAAACAGGTCCTGAAGCTACTTTTGTACTGAACACACAGAGGTGAACTTGATATTGATCTTTTCATCTACCTCCCAGTAAGAAAGAAAACAAGGATATTTCCTTTTTAGTATTTCTTTAAAAGAAAAATAAACATTATCAAGTGTACACTTTAATTTCAGGACTTTAAAATTTCAGACATTAACTTAACTCAGAAAGGTAAATGGTTGCAGAATTGCTACTATTAACTGCCAAAGGCTTATCTTGTTAGAAAATCATATAATTTGAAATTCATGAGATTTTTTTGAGTATTTACAGTGTTATTAAAAAAAAAGATCCCACAGTACAAGAAAATCTGTCTATGAAACCTGGACAGGCAAAACAGATTAAGTTGTTTTTTGTGACACATTGTCTAATTGTGCAAGGGAAGCGTGCACTGACTTGATTTTTATGCTGAAATAGCCATGTGATCTTTGACTTAATGCTCACGGCTGACCATTGCACACACACATACATTAACGCTGGGACACACATAAGTGATCTGCTGCGGAGGATTCTTGGAAAAATATTTCTAATTTGTATTTGTAGTCCAAATGAAAATTCAAATATTTTCTCGTTACAAAGGATGACTGAGAGGAAAATGTTCTATGAGGCATTTTTAAAATCAGATTCATAGTGAAAGTTACTCATATAATAAATACATGCATTTATTGCTTCATTTCCCAAACCAATGACAACGCAACACAAAGAACAAAGACTTCTCTAAGGTGCATTTCCATGAGGCGTAATCAATGTGCGCAGATCAAAATGCCTCTGGATGCAATCAGACAGACCTACAACGAAGCAGACAAACAAAATGTGTGATGTAGTGGTGTTTGGTCCATTTTCAGGCAGGATACAAAATGGCAGCTGTCTGATCACAATCTTTCTTATATTACAGCTAAACAGTGCACTTTGTACACTATACACTATATTTGAGGCGAGAAATATGCATTGTAATAACAGAATTTTCATTCATATTTGATCAACACAATGCCTAGTTTTTCAGAGCTTTTGTTTGAAAGCAGGACACAAAGCGTGCTTGTTCGCAATCTTTCTCATATTACAGCTAAACAGTACACAAACATATGTTGCTGAAAAAATCTGAGGTGAGAAATAGGCAACATAATCTTAATTCATACTCATCAACACAGCCTAATTTTACAGCCTTTCCTTTATTTTAGGAGCTTTTGTTTGAAAGCAGGACAGAAAGTTGTGGCTGCCTGGTAACAGTCATTCTCATGTTACAACTAAAACAGTACACTAAAACATTTTACTGAAATTATTTGAGGTGAGAAAATGGCCAATGCAGCAACAAAATCTTGATTCATATTTAATTAACACTGCCTATTTTGATAATTTTACTTAAATTTTCGGAGCTTTTGTTTGAAATCGGAACACAAACTGATGCCTGCCTCGCAATCTTTCTAACATTACAATTAAATGGTACACAAACATACATACTGTATGTTTCTGCAGACATCTGAGGTGAGAAACAGTCAATGCAGTAACAGGATCTTCATACTTCATTAGCACTGTCTAGTTTGACAATTTAACATGAGTTTTGTGAGTCCTAAGTGTTACACTGGATGGACCTGCTAACTGGAAGCAATTGAATATACTGTACCTACAACTGATTAGAGCAGTGAAACATGTAACATATGACTTTTTAAATCTTAACCAGTGGCACTTTGTCTGCACTGTCAATTATTGTATAGACCCTGCCCCATATTAAATAAATGAAGCAAATGGAAGGGGAGACAGATATATGAAAACAGAGTATGGCCGATTCATCTGGTTCCCAGGCTAAATACATATTGAATAATCTGGAAAAATTAAAATAGTCTGGAAAATGTATTGTTTACGTAGCCCAAGCACCAGATCTGTCATGATTTAATAGCAATAATTATTGTATAAAGTATAAATGAATTTAGTGATTTCTTGGTTGTCTGATCATCTCATGTGAAACTAAAGCCTCTCAAACAACAACTAAATGATACATTTAAATCCTGTTCAAACTGTATTTTTATTTCTGTGGCATAATTCTGCTCACTTTTTAATAATTTAGTCGATATGTTGGTGGTCCACGCTCGGCTCACTCTGCTGTATTTACTGGAGCTGTGTGAAGTCCTTCCATATCTTCTCAGCACACTGGATCTGAGGAAATCCAAGACATCAGCAGTATTAGTGTGTGTGTGTGTGTGTATGTGAGTGAAACATGCACGTGCCAACATTATTAGAGACTAAGCCTTTTAGCCTGTTTCTCCACTCTTTCTGTATCTCTCATGGAAAACGCCCAAAGACTGATACCGCTATCATGATCTGAACAAATGGGTCACAAGGCTTCATGTTGTCGCTCAGATTACTGTGTAACCGACTGAGACGCAGCCAGTGGGCGGTGGAGGGTGGGGGGATGCTTGCTACCACCACCCCCGCCCCCCTCCCACCCTGCATGGGCCTCAGGTACGTAACTCTGCAGCTTCACCCTAAAGAGAGGGGGCACACTCCCAGGGAGATGGGGGGTGGGAATGCTGCTTAGCCTCCACCATGGGTTTTTCTTGCCTCATCAAAGTGCTTCATCCAGCTCTGCTTTCCCTGTCATGAAAGGTCTGCAGCCAGGCAGCTCAATCAGACACTGCACCACTGGTTATTCCTAAGGGTGTTATACAGTACATCAGCAATAAGGCCAAGCAGATGTAAAGGCTGTCTTTACACGGGCTGTACACAGACGCAGTGCTACAGGCATACTCTTCCATACACAGACTGCAATCATTTACAACAACTTTGAGGAGAATAGCATTGAATAAGAATTTATTATTGAGAATGACAAGACAAATGTGAATTGAAATCCCCGGGCGTCCCTCTCCATGGTACGAGGGGATTTCAGAGTGACAGTGAATTGTATGTCTTTATGTTCATTCTTTTATTGAAGATATATGAATTCGCTTCAATTATTTTCTTTATGATTATGGAATAAAAGCAGATAATCATAGTAAAGATGTATAGAAAGCATCACATAAACATGCTAAGAAGATAACTATTTGAAATAAATGCATGTTGAAATGTAATCAAAAACACACAAACGCCTGAAATATGTGAAAATATAAGTTTCACTGAACAATGTCATGACGAATTTGGCAAAACACTATTTCATCCTTGGTTTTATGATATAATAACATTAATCAAATGTTTTTATAAGAGTAGGTGTCTGTTTTAAACTAAGATAAAGATCTTAAAAATAGTAACAACAACAAGACCTCTATTCTGTGTTTACACGGCGAATGAAGTGGAGACAGCGGTCATGCTACATGAGCTATCTAATGAGGCATGTGATTGCAGGAGTAAATACACAGGCAAAAAGCAATATGAAATGAACATGCACAGCTAAGGTGGCGCTGCAGTGTAATGTAATAAGTTGTGTACTTCACATGAGCAATGCTCTCATTATCATAAACCAGTATGGTGATTATTGTTGAGTGAATCAACTTAATTTCTGAATTAAACTGATGTTTATATTAATAAAATAAAGAAATAAAATTAACAAATGAAGCAGAATGGTTTGCCTCTTTTTAACCATCCATATTTGTGGGCTTTACAAGTGGGTGAATTGTGTTCTCATAAAACTTTTTTGTTTAACTGTTCATTTGGATAGAATGGTTCTTAACTGTGTGTGGGCCAAAATGATGTATCACTTTCATTGTTCACTTAATGTTGCTGCAATACATTTTCCACAAATGCATGAATGAGTAAAATTAAAGCATTGAGGAATCAGTAACACAGCGCCATTGTCTGTGCTGTTACCATTGCTGGTTTGGTTCCTGAGAGAAATATGTCTTCCTTGGTTGCATGATCCAACATACACAAATTGTAGGTTGAAGATCCACCTTCTTGCAGCACCAGAGGCCTCTGGTCTGCATAGTCTGACCAGTGGAGCCACTGTCAGACTGTCTGCACAGGGGCAGTTTTGGAGGGAGGGGCAGTGTCCCTGTAACACTGAGTTCAGACCCTCCTGTGGCCTTTCCCTCCAAGACTCTACAATAATAATAAAATCATCACTTTCTTGCAAAAATATGTGCACAAGCCATCGTTTCTGTAAAAATACTGTTATAAACTCTAAGTTACTGAAACAACCTTGTTGTTTTTGTTTGCTATTAGTTTAAATACTGAGATAGAAATGTCTGAGTCTAAATAAAGCCACTGTCTTTGCCTCCTTTGTCCCAGGTCGAATGTGCCCCTCTGACAAAACAACTGGCTCCTGCCTGACCCTCCGTAAATTGGTCAAGAACTGCCACTGTGTCTGCATGTAGAGTGTATTAGCGTGAGTTTTCAGCTTTGTTTTCCTACTATGCCTGGCACAGCTGCTTGCTGGTGTAAAATTCCTTAGCTTTAAAGATTTTTTTCAGTTCATCCTCAGGACACAAACCTCATTTCACACTGTAAAATTTCAGATATGCATAGACCTTTTTGGCTCTTGATATCATGTAGATTTTAAATTATTTTTAAGACAATAATGAGATTTGTGAAACAAATATATACCTGTTGTATTTTTTATGTAAAACATCATTGCAAAATTTTAAAGGGTCAGTGTGTAGGATTTAGTGGCACCTAGTGGTGAGCTTGCAGATTGCAAATGCTTCGTCTTAGTCTTAGTCTTAGGCTTCCAAGCGAAAAAGAACCTAGAATGGCTGTGCAACAAATACAACATGTAAAAAAGGCTGTATCTGGAGCCTTCTTTGTAGCCTTCATGGAAGAGGGCCTACGACCTCTGAGGATATAAAAAACACCGTCAGTCTTATTTTCAGGTCTGGTCACAAATGAAAACACTCTTATGAATATTATATTCTATCAATAAATTCCTGTATATCTTACACACTTTACCTGTAAACACATGGCATGAACACTAATTCACATTTTACTTGGTATGGAAACAAATTATTGACACTGCAAACTGGATTGTGTGACAATGGGAGGAATGTGTTAACTAACAGGCAAACAACTTTGATTGAAGGACAGTAAGAAAATGATTTGAATTCTTTGTGCCCTTTCTTTTCCCTGCACTTTCAAACATGCTATCTTTTGTATTGCAGAGCATGGGGGGAAAAAAAGACAGCAACATTCACTGTTGTTGAAGATGCTATCCATGCTCGGCTATTGAGGAATGTTGATTGGGTTTGTTTGGTTGCATTTCTCAGTTGACTCTGTCAATGCCATCCAAAGTCATTACTTGAGTGATTTATTTATTCACATTCTCAGACACTCAACAGTATTTTCAGCACATACCATAAACACCAAGGTGAAACAACTTTACCTACGCTACCTTAAATGCACCATTATCTCAGTGGCAAGTCACAGATGGCAACATGTTTAGAGCTCAGTGATCATCCTCCGGCAGCATAAAGGGTGAATAGAGAGAGATCTTAGAGATATAAAAACAGAAGGAAATGAGTTAAAGTTAGATCACATATTGCGTACTGACAAGATCAACAGGAATGATCAACATAAATCTACATGTAGTAATAAAAAATACACAAGATATTGTGGATCAACAGACAGGATAAATTGTAAGAAAGACATTTATAAATCACTAAATCCACAAGGGGTGAACTCCAAACAGAATTACAAATGCTACAAAAGACAAAACATATCAATTCCCTGTGGAGACATGGCGCCTGGATCAAAAATCCATTTGACTTTTGCCTGAAGCTGAACTTGGTTTTCACCCTTGGTGGGGGGGTTTATCAACTGTAAGGCCCTGAATTTTATTCCTGACCCAGTGTCCATATTCTAGGATACTCTTGCAATGAGGGAGGAAAAGTCTTTCCCATTAATGCTGCTCTTCCTGTATGTTCAGGACCCACTGTGTTTTACCTACATACACTATAGTTTGGGACAAGGACACTGAATAGCATAAACAACCTCTTGGGAGGCAAGTGATTTAAGATGGAGCATCTTCTTACTTTTGGGATTTATAAACTCCTCTAGTTTATGGGACAAAGGGCAGATAAAGCATTGCCCATAAGGTACAGAAGGGATGTACAGTAGTACAGTGCTGTGTATTATGTCAAATTGGTGTGGTGTTTGAGAGCCACAATGGGTTTTTCTAGGAGAAAAAAGGAGAAAAAAATCATGTAGGCTAACAGGACATGACACGGTTTTGCAAGGACTTCTGATTTTTGGCTAAAATTGAAGAAGGTCCACACCAGAAAATACAAATTTGCTCAGTTTTATGCATCCCTCAACACTTGGCTTATATCTCCTCCATAAACCTGGCTGTCAGCTCTTTGATGCCTGAGGAAGAGCACTGAGGTCTAAACATGTTGCCATCATACCTGCATCTACTGCTAGAGTGTCTTTGATATTCATCTTTTTTGCTCTGTGTGAGCTTTAGTTTATGTACAGTGGGCACCTTGAAAGCTTTAACACTGAGCTCTTTCTCTTTATGTTTGTCGCTTTATGCCTGTTTGAAAAACCCATCTTCCCACTATATTTGAAATGGATACACATGGATTGACATCATTAATATATCAGTAGTGCCATGCAATACAACATCAGAATAAGAGCAACCATGTCATACAGATTAATCCACACCTCTATGACATAGTGAAGTGTTTCTCAGATGTTTTACATGGTGTACCACCTTGCAAAATATTCAGCTCACCATGTACCACCTAACTGTTTTACACTGTTTGGTGCTAGCAGGTGCTGTGGACACTTCACTGGCGCTTTTAAGTAGCCACTAGCAGTTGTGCTCAGTTCACTGTTGTCATATTGATTTGACAGCACAGTTGCTCAAAATATTCTCCTCCTGATCTGCACTTCTCTTCATAGTAGTTCTTGTTTGGAGCTAAGATTGCAGCATTTTTGAAGCATTCAGTCTCTTCATTTTACCTCAGCTTACCATCTTGCCATGAAGTTTAGCTCATAAAGACCAGCAATTATGGATGTGTGTACTATGTGCATGATTGTGACTATGTAGCAAGCTGATATTAAAACCAGAATACAGGACAGACAAAACTTACTTTAGATTGCATTTTAGTGATTGCATAGTTAATGTATTTTCAGCCAAAGGTTTGTAGTATTTTAATAGATAGAAGGAATTCACATGCCAGTAGTAGTACTCATACCACAGTTTGAGAATGTAGTACATTGTATCAAGAAATGTTGAACATCAGAAGTGCCACTAAAGGAGTTTGTGGGAATATTTGATTGAATTTATATTTACATTGTTGGCAGGAGCAGACTTAGTCATGGGGCCTATGGCAAACACTGGTATGAGACCCTCCATATCCCTTGTTCTCCATCTTTTTCAATACTTCAATAAATATTAAATCATAAAAAACTTTTATTTATGACGCAGTGCAGAGGATAAATTGAGGAGTCTCACAGCCTCACAGAAAAAAGCTTTTTTGTATTCTGAAGATACAACAATGGATACTTCTGTATTTCTTGCCAGATAGCAGTGGGGTGAACTGGTTGTGACTGCGATGGATATAGTCTTTTAATATCCTCCTCCCTCCTTTTTTTAAGCACCACTGGAGCAGCTTCACTTAATTTTCAGCAGTCTGTACACCACGGCAGGTATGTTTGTTTACACGAACTGGCTACTGTCTTCCTGAATCATTTCCGCATATGCATAGTAGCGGTGCAAGAAAATACTGATACAAATTTAACACAGGAACATTATGTTTTGTGAAACTGCATCGAGTGTGATAATCGTGAAACATGTAAAGATTTGTGGCAGCAGTTCTTTTGTATTGTGTTTTAACCCACAACTGCTAGATAGTAGTGTTGTTCTTCAATGTTCTGATTACATAGAAAAGTAGACTAATCTCAAATTGTATGCATATGATGGTGTGTTCTATATATCTCATCACCTGAATCATAACCCCTGTATCATGATTCTTGCATATACACAGGCCTAATGCACAGTAAGATCACTGAAGTAGTCCAAGTTAGTGGAGAGGCCTTGAGGGACCATGAATTGAACATTGTAGCGCAATTTTAGCATGGATTTTAGAAAGACAGTTAATTAGCAAAAAAAGAAAAAAGAAAAAAGAAAAACTTTTTATTTGGCCCTTGGTAGCTTGGGGCCAAAGACTATTGGCCAACCTTGCCTAATGGTGAGACCCCCTGATTGTGGGCATTCATCCTTTGTGTCTGCCTCCTGTGTTTCTCTCATGATTGACAATTCAAGCATATTCACTACTGTTTTTGTATTGTAAGACGCTCTTCACAAAATGTGTGGCTCACCATGTGTGTGTTCGGCGGTTTTGAGGATGAAACAATTTCGGATGCTTTGGGTTCTAAGACAGATAAAGTCATTTTTGCTTCAAACTTGCACAGCCGAGGGGGTAAATGGGCAAAAAAAGAGAGAGAAAAGTTTCTGCGGTTCAGTGAAAAAGGACTTAATGGAAGGAAGAGTAAGCTGAGTGAATTTCTTTGCCACCTTGCATTGGCTTAATGAGAGACTTCAAGAGCGTACATGAAAACTGGCATTAGGTGAGGATAAAGTGGATAAACGCCATCTCTGCTCTTTGATCTGCTTTTCCTCCATAATATTATGGACAACTCACACACTGTAAAATACATAAGCTCCGGTCTTGTCTTGGCATCAGATGATTAATTCTCACACTAGTTCAATCTTTGGTATAACAGTATGAGCATCCTTCTAACTAATCATTATGAAATATTTGATAATAATTACAATTTAAGGGAAGTTATTTTAAGTCTGGCGCAGACACATCAACAAATAGTATATCAACAAAATAAATGCATATAGAAAAAGGCCAGAACAAATGAATTAACATGAATATAGTAACATATGTTATATATTATGTGTTTTCATATTTGAAAATATTCTCATATTCTTATAATTATGGCATTTAAAGCATTGTTTCCCGATCTGAAGCTGTACTTTCTTCAAGGACTAACAGAGATAGTCCCAGCCATTCATTAAAAATGAAATTACCACCATCATGTAAGTAAATGATTAGAGAAGGTTATTTAATGAGATTATTTTGTAGTGACACATGTGGGAGCACAGATAACTAAAGTGGGAATCTCTCTGAGTGTTTACCAGTAGGGTTACATTGATCGGTCTGTGGTCTAAGCTCAAATATTCTGCATTCACTAGCCAGAGGACAGGATTTCTAATGAATAACACATATCCTATAACTGGAGGAAGTCCACAACACTGTGATCCAACAGGAAGCATGCCATTGACTTGCTGTGCAGTGCAACTCAAAAGAAACAGCGGAAAAGCTTCAGGGCACTTTTGATCAAAGAAGACTTATATCTGTGGTCTAAATCTGTACTGCAATCAGTTAGTACCAGTTTTCCCAGTTTGGTATAATCAGCTCAGTGTGTGGTGGCTATGCACGATGGCTGACAATTTAGGTAATTATTTTTGCCATAATAAATGTGAGATGTTATACAGTAATGTTGAGATACAATAACCAAGACAGACAGGCGGCATTATTCACTCGCCTTCTAATCTAAATGTTACTCGACTGAGGGTATGAGTGTCAGTATACTGGTGTTATCAAGCAGTGTCCCATTTCCCATTATAGATGTTTCACTGAATTAGGCAAATGCCACCTCCTATTAATGATCTCTGTGTGTGCTCCCTTGGCATAATTTGGGCACTTACATATGCCATGATTATCATAATGAAATATATATTTAACTATATTATGGGAGTGATATAAGTTTTTATGCCAAAAAATGAATGAAATGAAACAGTGGTCTTCTTGTGACAGGGCTGATTTGAGTTGGTAATTGACCCTCTGCAAAGCCCCTCCTCCGGACTCTCCAATCAGAGCTTAGCAACCGTAACTAGGACCACAGGCCCGCATGAGAAGAGCATTTGGTGCCTCATGAGTTCGGAGGGTGGCATCTTTTATTGGTAGTCTTTCAGAAACCCAAAACACAAGAACAAACAAGTGAGGAATGAATTACACTTTCATTAAACCTCATCTGCTTTAACGTAAGGTATGAATGATAACATGTCCTTACAATGTTCATGCTTTCAGTTCTCAAACCAGGAGATCTGTCTCCTTGAAAATCTTTCTCTTTGTCTTCTCCCAGTTATTTCGCAACCATGCTGCCAATGCCTGAGCTCTGGGTGCACCTGCTTCTTAATTGGTTCTTGATTGGTTTATTGTATGTTAAAACACACCCATAAATTAATCAAGGCACAGCTGATAGGTGTATCCTGCTGTGCACCAGGAGAACAAGCAGTGTGACAGGGCAGGATATCCCTACACCTCTGGCACAAGACGGCAAAGGTGGACTTGGACACGACTTGAATAAATTAAAACCATTGCACCATGCACTATAACTTGCACTTTAGACCAGCGAGAGATAGGGCCCCTAGTGTTTCAAATATTGCTCCCAATTTCAATGTTAATTCCACTGTTATCACTGTAAACTGCATATGTGCACTGCGAGAATGGAAAGCTTGACAGATGTAGCAACAATAACTAAGGAGGTTGGGGCTTAACGAGGCAATTAACAGTGAGAAATAAACAGAATACTATAAAAAAATACCTTTGGTATAGTGTAATCTGTGAAATGCTGCATTCTGTGACATGTATTTAGTATACTGCAGCAATCCTAATTTGCACCAGAAAGAATCAGCTAATCACAGCAATCATCTGATGCTGTGATATCTTTCTTGTAGAAATGTCAGACCTCAAGACAGACAGGCTAAGGGTTTAAAAAGCCAACCATACAGTATACACAGCTTTCAGGCACCTTCACTTCACAGGGCTTTTCTGTCTCCTTATTGTTGAGTGAAGTGCTGCCAAGTGAACTGTTGAACACAGATTTTTCTCTGATAGAGATCTCTCTGAAAAGACCCCCTCTGAAATAAGGACTAAGGAAACAGAAGGAGGGATGGTCCCATGGGAGTGAAGAAGAAATGTGGACAAATGAACATGTTACCCAGCTTGATCTTGGTCTGTGCCTCAGCTCACACAAACTGCCGGAAGTGTTTCACTGAGATTTACCACATCTCAAAGCCTACCTGTTTCCTCTACAGTTTAAATAGCACTGAGGGAAATACATCATTAAAGCATAGTTCGGATTATTTGATGTACAGTTGTAGGAGATACTGAAAGTCAGTGTATACCTACAGTACATCGTGGTCGGCATGCCCAGTTAGGAGAAGCAGAGGGGTGGACAGGGTCAGCAACAAAGGTATTTCAGCTAGTTAATAAAGGTCCACCTAAAAAAAAACAACTATATTAGTTTAAGTGTTCGCTATTTTTAGAATGTTTCCATTACTTTACTTTGCTTTCCAAACCAACCGAACTCCATAACCCAAACTAACAGATTGAGACAGCTGTAGACCAGCATCTCCTGTGTACTGCAAGGAAAAATGAGTGAATTAAAAAAAATGAATGAATGGAGTACAATTATACTGATATTGACTTTTTTAGGTGGACCTTTTTTAAAGTGTTAAAATACCTTTTGCTGCTGACCCTGTCCACAGCAGTATTGCATAGCCGGTGCCCCTCTCTGCTTCTCCAAACTTGGGGCATGCCGACCAGCATCCACTATAGCTAATACACTGATTATCAATAAGAACCTCATACAACCCCACTTCAAATAATACAAACTATCCCTTTAAAATAAATATTTTAGCTTGATTCTTAATACTTTTAATTCTATAAAAACCCAGCACATCTTTAAACATGATTAGTTCAATGATAAACAGATAAGGGGCTGGTCATCCATCACTTTCTTTGCTGTCAAAACTTGTCAGCGCAATCATCTAAAAAGCCGTCCAAAGCGTCTGAAAATATTTGATCTTTTCTGTCAACTTTGTCATCTAGGCGCTAAAGTCTCCTTCAGGGTGCCTTTGATTAATAACAGTCAGCTCGCCAAAAAGATATGGTGCCAAGTAGGCAAGTCATATCAAAGATACTGACACTTGGCCAGCACTTTTCCATTTCTGAAGCCACTTGTCATCATAGAAAGGATGTGAATTTTAGAGACTGTCAGTTATTACGTTAGTATAGTTGCCAGCTGTACTGTCCTGAGATCATATAGTGCCTTTATGTAACCAACATTATGGGACTCCTTAATCATCATGTACTGCAGTAAAAGTCTTGTCTACCCCACTCGAGGACTACTTTAGGAGAGGGAGTGACGACAAAGCCAATAGATCAGTTATTTTAGTAAAGACTTGACCATCAGTGAATGTAAATATTGTAACATGAATCACTGTGGTAGAACCTCTGGAGAGTTTTTTGCATTTGCTTAGTCTCTTCTTGACAAAGACCTTGCCATTATACTTAGATTCCTAGATGGAAAACACAGCCCATCACAAAAAATGTCAACAATTTTTCTGAATCAAAGAAGACAATAGTGTGGTATTAGTAAGTCAATTTCATGTGTGTCCGAAAAGAAAATGGCAGTGCAGACAATGAAATAAACAATACCTAAAGGCAATATATATATGGATATAATTTGTGACCTTAAAAGGAAAGGTCATATCCTAGAAACAACAGTCCTACTAGTTAAAGGAGTGGTTAGACATTCTTGGAAAAACGTATTTGCTGTTTTGTCGAGAGTTAAATGAAACAGTTAAATGTACAGTAAATGTGCAACTGGAGCCAGCAGTTAGTTAGTTAGCGTAGCTTAGCATACAGGACTGGAAACAGGAGAGAAACAGCTAGTCTGGCTCTGTCCAAAGGTAACAAGACATGCATACCAGCACTTCTAAAGCTCGTTATGCACAGGACTATTTCATGGCTAGGAGCAGTAACATCCTGCAGTCTCCAGTGGTTGCCCAGCAACTGCATTCATTGGGTACATATCCCGCTTGTAAAACAGCAAATTGTCATTATTACACTTTGGTTTTAGTATAGACTGAACAAACGAAATATGGTGTTTTAGTAAGTGAACTTTAGAAGTGCTATTAGGTGGATTTTCAGAATCAATTTTTAACCTTGGCCAGAGCCAGGCTAGCTGTTTCCAGTCTCTATGTGAAGCTAAGCTAAGATGAGCTAATCAAAATCTGGTGTCAACTAGAAATTTACCTAGGGGCGGACTTAGTCAATGTGAGGGCCTCAGGGAAACACAGGCATGGGGCCCTCCACATCCCAATCCTCTCAATCCTTTAATGATTAATAAGTCATAAAAATAAACTTTTATTTATGCTAGAGTGCGGAAAGTGAATCAGGTAGTCTCACAGCCTCAGGAAAGAAGCTGTTCTAAAGTCTAGAGGTAGGTAAAAGGATACTTCTGTATGTCTTACCAGGTGGCAGCAGGGTGAACAGGCTGTGGCTAGGGTGGGTATTGCCTTTTAGTATCCTCCCCTTCTCTTTATCAGCACTGCTGGGGTAGTCATTTTTCAACTAAAAATGTCTGTTAGTACACCACACCAAGCCGTTTGTTTACAGGAGTTGGCTACTGTCAGATGGCATTTTGATGCCATTTTAGCTTATGGATTTTTAGAAAGACATAATTAATTAGCTTTTTTAGTCATAACTTTATGAGGTGTTTTATGGGGTTCTTTGTAACTTGTGACCTAAGACAGTTCCTGACCTTTGCCTAATGGTGTGTCCCTCCCTGAGTTTACTGTACAAACAGAGAGTATCCAACTTTAGGCAGGAAACCACATGAACAAATTTCCCAAAATGTTGATCTATTCCATTAGCAGTATCAACTTCATATACTTTGAATTACCACCTAAAGAATTTTTTTCCCTCGCTGTGACTGACTGGCAAACCAATAAGGTGGTGTAACACTTTTAGTTTACTATTTTTGAACAAACACCCCTTGAAGAGAAATGATTTTTAAAACCTGGTACCTGAGGGTCATATTATTTTATTTTGTTTAATCTTTTGACATTGAATTTCACTGCTAAAATACTGTCTAGTGTTTTTCAGCCTCAGGTTGAATTTGAATAGGTGTTCTGGTTTATTTGGTCGCTGATAATGAGACATCACAGAATATGTCTGCATGTTTATCTATAGTATTTTAAATATCACTGTGGGGTTTGCTTGGCTTGGCTCAAACCATTAAGAGTGAAGGCATGATATATGAAGTAAGCTTAAGAGAGTAACTTGTGTGTGCTTTGCCTGATCCCAAGACAATCCCAATTTAATTGTGCATTAAAGACCATGCACTGCGTCATTTATTACATTGTTTATTTAGCCCCCCCCCCCCCCCCCTTATTCCTATTTGAGCTCTAATTAATCCTGTGCAGAAATCTCAACTTCATTAACTTGGGCAGCTCTAGGCCTCAACTGGGGTTAATTACTAAAATAAAAATGGAAAGATTTTGTTCACTGCAACCAAACACTGGGTGTGATAGTATTACAGGAAATATTCAGCACAAATTTAAAAGGTCATATTTAACTTTTTTCACTATTAGATATGAAAAAAGTATGCATGCTAATATCAGGACATTACAAAAATTAATTACTTTCCAGCAAATGAAAGAATTATAATTTTAAAGCCATTAAACAGTATCAGACAACCTTGCCCTCATTGCGAGGCAAAGATTAAACATGAGCCAGCTAAAAAGCTAAATCTCTAATCAATAGCTAAAGAGTACAAAAGATGTTCAACACAAGCAAAATGCATGCCACAGAGGTATTTATAATAATTGGGTTATAATACTATTAAAGATGATTTGGAATGGGTCACAGAGGTCAGCTCCCAAGATCACGTCAGAACACACAGCCTCCAAAACAGGGAGTGAAGAAGAAAATATTGTGATTGCTCTCTTGGGCCTTCAATCACAGTCAGAAATACATAAAATTAAGTGCACCTCATGAATATTTACAACAAACTTGCTCACAAGTCTATAGTGCTCCACATTGCTTTTTGTCAACAAGGTTGTATATTCCAGCTGCAACATCTGGCTCCCATACTCGAGGGCTTCAGGGGGCGCTTAAATACATGCATGCAAGTGTGCACATATGTACACATCATTACATGCGCATAGACACGCAGACGTGCACACACAAACATGCACACAGAGGCTATACAAAGAGGAGGGGGGTGGAGGGATAAAAAAATATTGAATTGGCTCAAAAGTTAACAGCTGTATAATATCTGCAATGGGTCTCGGTAGATGCATCCCCACAGTAAAGACTCAACAATTAATTATCCTGCTGCAGATTCCTGGCAGCCCCTCATTTTACTGACGAGTGCACTCCTGCTGCTTCTTCAAAGATTAACATTTAAAAATTCATCAGCTGGCTTTTCCAGGGTACTCAAAAGCCCTGACTATTATTCCATAAGAGTATGTTTTATTATCTCTATGTGCTTATTATCACCACCATCACAGCTATGAGGCCAAATTAGGAGCAAAATGCTTGACTTACTCAGCCAGTTCACAAGAAAAAAAAAGAGAGAATGGAGAATCGCCAACTAATATCTTTTGCGCTACAGGCAATGGCTCAACTGCACGCTACCTGAATCAGTTACTCTAAGTTTTCTGACTGAAAGGAGGACTAATATGCAGATAAGCTAACAATGAAACGCTATGGTTATTCTGAAGGTTTTCATTTATGCATTTATGCTATTACATTGTAATTCGATCCTGCTGCGTTTGAACGCAGGATTAACATTTGTAAGAGGCTGGTCAGAGATGCATCCCTGATGTGTTAGCATACTGTAGGGAGCAGGGGAGACATAGAGGGCATTTGTATTCTCTCCAAAATTGTGCTGTGCAAGATAATTATTTTTCATTGCTTGAATCAGCACAGGGGATGCTGATCGTGAATGAAACTTTTATTATGATGGAAAATGTATCTACATGCTGCAGTTCAAATATGAGTAGTGGTGCATACTTTTGCTGACATTGGTTTAGCATGCTAGTGTAGCAAGGGTAAACTAGCACTGACTGAAGGACGGTGACTGGGTAAACAGCCACCGTAATGCAAATAAGAAGACTTAATAATAAACTGTGGAAATTTACAGTATGGCTCAACATAAGCTATAAACCACAAGTAGTACATAGGATTTAATCAAGCTCCCAGACTATCTGCATTGTCCATCTTTCTTCAGAAGGTTTCAGCACTATAGAGTGGCTGGCCATGCATACAGAAGTAGTAATGAAGCAGCAGTTGTTAACGTTAGTCTCCCATGCTAATGGAATTAGTCACTCATAACCGCAATATAACACTGCTCTTAATGGCCTCTTCATTTATCCTCATGGTGACAACGTAAGACCAGGGCTGAGCCAAAGTCTGATCAGAATCAGAATCTAACTGAAAAAAATCTCTCAGTTTACAGGATAAAGGACAGAGCCAAACTCCTTGATGAAACCAGATTAAGTAGATACATATATTTAAAATCTTATGTCCATTTTAGTGTGTAACAAAATGAATGATATATAGGAATAACATCAGCTGGTTCCATTCATGACAGAAATTGTCGTTTTAATCCAATTAAAACATGGGATGGACAAAGAAGCAGAGAATAAAGACAATGCAAGATGGGAATTGGGCTGCATTTAATAGGGCCTCTCTAGTCTTACAACCACTTAAACTGCTGTTCGCTACATGCCAACACAGCCTGTTCTCATTCCCAGGTGGTCAAATACTGATGTTTTGTCACACCCCTCAGCAACTCAGACAGACACAGAAGATACAGGCTAGCAGCTGTTTGAGACACACCAACTTTTAATGTAGTATGAAAAAACAAGAAAGTCAGTTTATGGCCTCAGAAAAAAATTCTGACAATGCCAGAAATAAAGGATTAGGAATGTAGCATGAAATGATGCACTGAACGTATGCTTATGTACAAGAAAAAATACTTAACGCTACTTCAAACTCTCTTGTGAAATTGGCAACCCAAGTTGATGTCTTTTTCATAGCTACCAGTCCACATTCTTCTTCTCCTCTTTGGATTTTTTCTCCATACACATAAATACCACTATTGTAAGGGCTTGATTCTTGCTTAGCTTCATTGTTTACCTCTATAGAGACACAGGTGGATGATGCAGTGATGTTTTCTTACATTCCAACTTGCATTGTAGCGTACAATTCAGGTGGGATCATCGCACAGTCTACATACTTCAAACTTCTTGTACCCAAGTTTATTAGTGTCATGTTGCACAGTGTGGCTTGCAATGAACCTACAAGATGGTGATGACTTTGGTCTTGTGACTTGCTTCACTGAGGTCATGTGACATATATAACCTAATATACTTATTTTAACCCAAAACATGGTGCTTTCCTAATGCCTAAACCTACCCAAAAATGTTAAGTTTATCATGTTAAAAAGGCTTTCTGGCAGCATCTCATACAACAGTTAAAGGATAACTTGTGCACCAGTATGAGATGCCAAAGGGTGTGACAAAGCACCGTCGACATTCGACTAGGTGCGATGAAAAGGTATTGGCCAAGATTCACCCCATTCACATGCACATTTCTGCCACATTCACACATTAGCTCACAATCACAACCTGCTCTGCCTCTGAGCCACAGCTGCCCTGCTAACATTACCATTAAAATACCATTTAAAATAGTGTGATCGTGTCTCTGGATATTGCAGCCTCCCGTGGGTGGTGGACATGTAGGGACAGCCTCCTAGTTTACTGGATAATGGACTCATGGACCTAAGTCTCATGTCGGTGCATGTTTCTGCAATGTTAACGAGGTTAGTGTGTTCTACAATGTGTTCTTGCAGTGTCCCTCTGAAGTGACACTACTTATTGAAGATAGAAGGTGCATCATCAAAAGAAGAGAAAACTGTCTTGCTGAGTTTTACCTTGACTAAACCACAACTTGACACAATCAGAGCACACACACACATACAGTTGATATCAATCATGGAGTAATTGTGAATAATGTGGCAGTTAATACATTTGCATCTACAGTGAGAGGAGATTAAAACAACTCTAGCATTAGCAGGGCACAGGGAGCTGTTAATGGTTAACAGCAGATGTTTTGATGACTTCACTTGAGCCCCAAGAGGCTTATCTTTTCATCAGGCCAAAATTAGCTAAATGGTTTCACCTCATCTGGCTCAATGTGGGGTAAATAGGTGGGGTGATTTATTATCACTTTATTATGCACCATCAAGTGTTGAGTGTTATTCTGTCTTCTTGAAAGAACATGACACGCACAGGTACACACAAACCGCCTAGTCAAATAGTTAAAAAAAAAAAAAGCAAATGTGGAGAATAGAAAAATACATAAATATACTGGTCCTTTTTATTCTGTTTGAAATATTTAAGTAAAATTACAACCAAATAGGCTCACAACTGTGTTTAATTCCCAAAGACCCATGGCCTGCTGAGTGTTTTGCACACTGTGGCTCAAAGCCTGAGGTCTGTCAAATCAAAAATGGCTCCTTGTTGGTTGTCACCCTTGAGGCCACTGAGCAGGGACACAAGCCTATTCAGTTTTGCAGAGGGGAGTAGAAAAACAGCTGGGAAATAAGGATGCCTCTGGATGTTATTCTGCCACCTTCTCATCTTACATTAGGCATTAGCCCATCAGTTGGCACAAGCACATTGCCATAAGCAGTCAAAGCAACACACACATGAACACACACCCACACACTGCACACCACTGGTTAGAGGCAGAGGGATGATGGACCAGTGCTGATGTTTGGCCACTTACAAAAACTGTTTAAGTCTTTCTGCCTTCAGTTCATGGTGATAAACAGTTTATGTATATAAAGCACTCATATTTATTGGAGTACTCATAGCAGATCTAGTTTTTAATGGAAAATTCCAGCATGACATTTAAGTTAAAAAATATCATTATTGTCATCGTTTCTTTTCTATTGATGTTAAAGGAGCAATATGTAGAATCCCAGAATTCAGAAATGAGTACTGCAGTCCAAGGTTGGAGCCATAAAAGGTACATTATATAGGTTGAATCCCTATTAAATATACAATCTATGGTTGAAACAAGTTTTTTTTCTACCAGCCCCCTCCTCCCCAGACTGGAAGCTCAGGCAGGTTGCCTGCAGGCTGCAGGAACAGAAGCTACATGAGTGCAAGATGAGTGTAACATTATACTTTGAGTTGTTTATAGAGTTGATCAGTTGTTTATAGGGCAGTTGTTCATCAGAGATTAAGGAAACATGCTAAGTTGAAATTCTTGGTTTTCTGACAACACTACAACTGTGGTGTCCCCCTTTGAAATTTCTGTTCCGAGCTGTTCTGCCCATTTCCTTGTTAATCAGAGTTCAAATTAATGCCAAATGTTCACTGAATGAATAAGTGTCTGTTTATGAGTTCTAAGCTGTGTTCAGTGACTGCCTCACTGCCTACCAGACCCAATTAACATATTGCTCAATTTAACTGTTATAAACATCAACTCCTTCTAAAACATTATTAGTGATTTCTTATGATTCATAAACTGACGCTTACTCATTCAGCAAACATTCAGCATTAATTTTCACTCTCATAAACTTACCATGTTCCTTTTATCTCTGATGCCATATCATGGTCATTTTATAATTAAGAACGGTAAAAATATTACATATTTCTCCTTTAATTTTGAGTATTACATGCATGTGTCTCTACTAAATATGCATGTATAAATTGGGTTTTCCAAACTTTGTAGTAAAATCCCAATTGCTTTAAAATAACACTTTTTGTAGATTACATACGGTATCCAGACTGCAGATAATAACAACCCAATGAAGAATTTCTAGGCAAAAAGTATATGTTTTAATATAGCCTTCACAATTTTTCTTTCTCTCATATTTACTGAAAACAACTCAGACCATTTTTCAAGCACAAATCTTCGACTGGCTGGGCAGGAGTCCATTGGTCTTCCATCCAAAAAGGCCTCCAGTTGTATTTTCACACACTGTAAACACAGATGAGTAGTTGAGCAGTGTAACGGACACCTGCTGAGGAACATTCACACTCAAATAAGAAATCCTCTGGCCTGTGCTACTAACACATCCTAATTTACTAATTAAGAACTGTCATTTTTCAAGCTGCAACATATAAAGAATAAACTGAGAGCTTTGCTGATCCAGAGGCATCTCAGATTCTTGTCATATGGTGGGTAAATAAAATCTGGAACTTGGACAGAAAACGTAGCAAATTTTCATACTTTGTAATTATGATGTTGATTTAAGAAAAAACATTAACAGATGTATGGTCATAAGCGGTGGTGGTTCACTGGTGTGCACTGAGTATGTTAAGTCCACTTTGATGTGTCTTACAAGATGGAAAATAATATTACTGATTAAATCCTGTATTGACAGAAACGGGCACATGCAAGGGATGCTCCCTATGCATTGCAGTCATGTAATACTATATTGAACATCTGGCATGCATGTTTTATTTGTTGGCAGTTCTCCTATAGATTACCAGCACTGTGGGTGGGTTGGAAGCAGTGTGTATCATCCTTCTCTGTTCTTAGTATGTAGTTGATTGTTTTAGCTGAGTTTTTTTTTTTTTCAAAATATTTAGTGGTCTTTTAAAGACAAGTATGTTTAAAGAGCCAAAACAAAGATATGAGGTTAAAAAAGTGGAAAATTATGCACCATAATACCATAGCTTTTTATGTGCATGTCCAATCAGTGCGGATGGTAAATGTAGTCAATTCAAGGAATAAATTCCTCAGTGAAAGCTGAGTTCGTTTGCTTTAAAAACTGTTGTTCTTGCTGCACCAGCGCTGTCATGGTGATATAGTTGGTGTTCAAGAAGAACAACAGGCATAGATTTCAAGTCTTTGCCTCTGGGTGGCCAGGGGCATGCTCGATGAGGTTTTGAGTATTTTTCTCACCTAACGCTCTGTTTTGGCCAACAAAGTAATAGCTGTAGGCTAGGGCGGTTGGCAAGATGGGCATGGATGTCAGAAGCTCCCTCGTTCATGTAGGCACTGCTGGCATGGCTCTGCAAGCAGGAGAACTCAGTTTTCTTGGTCAACATAGTATGCGCTGAGGAATTCATTGCTTCAATTGGTGACTTTGTTTTTTTCACACATTAACTAGCCCCCTCCCAGCCAGTCGTTACGAGATCTTTGCCCTTGTTTACCATCAACACTCTTTGGATATCCACATAAAAAGTGGTGATTTTTCCCTTTAAATACCTATTTGGATATCCCAAGACCAAAGACCTTTAAAGTATTTAAAGGAGCCACACAAAATTCAGCACTCTGAATTTACAGTTGTACTTTGATAAAATGTCCATGCAAGTGATTTTCAAGTCTTTGCTCCTTTACTGGCTCATGTAGGGCTTGAACAAGGTTCCAGGCATGTAAAAAGGGTTTTTCAAGGAGACTGAGCCCACCAGTCTACACACACCAATGTCTAGAGAGATGGGGCGACAGCAGCAGCTGGACTGAAAGAGTAAAAAGCTCCCTCACCCCTAAAGTCTCTGCTAACATGAGGATGCTCCTTGATTCTGGAACCAGCTCAGTGGCTCTCCGAGGCTTCAAACATTTACAAAACCAAGCAACAGACTGTGGTACTTCAAAACTGACTACCAAATTATTAAAGAGAGAGTGGCAAGAGGGGGCACATAGCAACAGGCCTCTCGAGTGACGCGACATCCGGTGACATTACAAGCGCCACGGCTCATGGTAAATGATCAATAATGTATGATCGATACTATAAGAAAAAAACCCAGGGAGATCACAGGCAAAAACTAGATGCTAGGAAACACATGCCAGTGTTACATCCACTAATGCTACTGATGTTACTGTATCTGCAGAAGAAAGTGCCTGACATATTGTGGAAAGATTGCAATCTGTTCACTCTAACCACATGAGCTGCTCAGGGACAAATTTGATCCCATTAAACAGTGAAGAGTATTACTGTATCACTGTATAGGAGCCATGCAAAGAAAGGTAAAGTAAAACAAGCAGGCAGTGGGTAGCTGGTGGGCGACATTCTACAGTCTTCTACAGGGCTCTAAATGGGTTCTTCATGAAGGGCTGAGGTTCTACCCAGAGCCATTTGCTTCTGAAGAACCCTTTTTTGAAGAAAGGTTAGTCAAGGGTTTTTTGTAAGACTAAGGGTTCCATTAAGAACCATTTCCATCTAAAGAATCTTTTCTAGAAGAAAGAGTTCTTCAACAGTCAAGGGTCATTTGTACAATAATATAAATAATATTAAAGCATTCTTGGTAGAACTCCCTGGGTAGATTCTAGATAAAACCTTTGGAATATAAAGAGGTACTTGGTGGGGGTGTCTGGGTGTTTTCTTAAATCCTTGAATAAAAAGGTTTCATAGAACCCCTGGTGGTTTAATAAACCCTTGGATATAAGGGTTCTCAGTCGAATCCCTTAGTGGGTTCTAAATAAAACCCTTGAAATATAAAAAAGGTTCTTGGTAGAAACCCCTGGGTGGGTTTTAGATAAAACCCTTGGAATAGAATAGGGTTATCAGTAGAACCCCCCGAGTGAGTTCTACATAAAAACCTTGAAATACAAAAATAACGTTCTTAGTAGAATGCCATGGGTGGGTTCCAAATAAACCCTTGGAATACAAAATGGATCTCAGTAGAACCCCTCTGTGTGTTTTAGATTAAATTCATGAACCAAAAAGCTTTTTGATAAAAATCCCTGGAACATAAAATAGGTTTTGGTAAAACCCCCTGAGTGTGTTCTAGATAAAACCCTTGGAATAAAAAAAAAGGTAGAAGCCCCTGGGTAGGTTCTTAGTGGAACCATAACACCATAGAAGGGTTCTCTGTTGAACCTCTCTGGGTGAAACCTTTCACAGATGGTTCTAGGTGTAACCCTTTATTTTAGGTTCTAGGTAGAACTCTATGAAAGGGCTCCAAGTCATGAAGGGTTCTCCAATGGGGACAAGCCAAACAACCCTTTGTGGTTCTAGTTAGCACCTTTATTTCTAAAAGCTTACTAAAAATAGACTGAGGAGTGATGAACGAGGACCAGGTATGTAAGACCATTTTTACTCTGGATAAATAAATACTACCAGAAGAAGTAACTTTGTGATAGTTTGATGAGGGAAATATTCAGTGCAAATACCTGACACACATACCAATCAGGTGGCACAGTGTGAATGGTGTAAAGTGTTCTATTTTCATTCCATTTAACTACATGCTAAAAACAATAGGTGACATTTATTTTTTAAGTTTATGAATATCATCCAGTGTCTGACCAAGAAATGAAAATTGGCAGCTTTTCAGATGCAAAGTGTGTCACCACATGTGGCCATGGGTGTAATTCACTGGCTGCATGTAATTTCCTATTTTTTTGTGAAAGCTTCATCCACTTCAGCCACTGACTCACTGCTCTCAGCTATTTGTACAATGCTGTTTGCTAGGTGTTCAGTGTCTGACCTCCTGAGGCGGCTATTCAAGCCATCGCCTTAGCTTTTTGTTTTTAATTTTCTCTGCTACACTGGACAAACACAACACACAGCACAGTCCACGGGTCCAAGGGTTCATTTGCAGATATTTTTAGTTTATTTATTTTCCTAAATCTTTTTTTTTTTTTTCAAACTGGTGTTGGTTCATTCATTTTAAGAATGGCTTTTATCTGTTGTTCCAGATTAACTTTTAACTCACTGTTAACATAGAAATGACCAGCATTACTGGTCATGCCATTTAAGAAAGAAGAAAACATTACCAGATATACATTAATTTATTTAAACCCATGAGAATTAAAATTTAAAATAAAACAGCTGTACTTGCACTTCACTGTTATTTTTTGCATGTCCAAGTCAAGTCTCAAATGGTTGTAATGAGCATCAAGATGCGTAACTATATCTAAGGAATTCAAAGAATGTATTGTTACACCTTTATCTGTTGGCATATAGTATCAGAATTGATTATGTACTTTGTATATTATCACTTTAAACAGGTTATTGCAATGCAGTATGAAATGATGCTCAGTCAGCACAGTAGAATATAAGAGATGGGACAGAATAGAATAAGATAGAACACAGGAGATGAAAGTTATGTACTGTAAGTATCAGAATTCAGTAAAAGGAGAACCCAAAAGTGCAGACGCACAAGGGGAAATTAACAAAAGATGGCTTCAGTGTACTTACTGCGGGAAAACAAACAAAAGGCAGCTGAGATTTTGAGGTAAAATCAAACCAAATCTGAAGTCCAATGAACAGTGAAAACAAGAGTCCAAAATGATGGAAATGAAGGAAAATCCACAACAAAAACAACAGGAACATGGGTAACTCTAGGGAGCTGACACAGAGAAACCGGAATTAACACAGAGGACCTGACAACTGAAAGAAGGACACAAACTGACTGTATACACACACTAACACGGGCTAATGAGGGGCAGGTGGAAACAATTAGGAGCAGGTGAAAACAATCACAAATCAAAAGTGTGGGAAAACAGATGAAGACAAGAGGCAAATACACAGAAACAAGGGGGGTGGCAAGAATCAAAAAATGAAACAGGAAATGGCTGCCACAAAACCCAAACCATGACACAAAGAGGAGCAGAGTAGAGAAAAAACACAGCCCACCATACCCCGACAGGCAGGAGGGAGAACACACAACCAAATCACCTGATATCAATCACAAAGCACTCAGTACAGAGTGAGTCATAGAAAAACAGAAACATCCCACAGATACAAGCTGATGAGAGAGCAGTGAGAAGACCATAACCATTATTCCTCCCCACAAAGCCAGGGAAGATTCAATTATTTTACAGTCATGGCAAAGCAATACTGTATCCCAGTGTTACCCAATCCTGGTCCTCAGGGACCCCTGCCCTGCATGTTTTAGATGTTTCCCTGCTAAAAACACACCTGATTCAAATGATCAGGTCGTTATCAGGCTTCTGCAGAGGCTTGATGGCAGAGGTCCCTGAGAACCAGGATTGGGAAACACTGCTGTATCTGAACAAATGTACTAAGCAAACAAGCACTAAGTCATCTTTTCAAAATATTAAGCAAATGCTTGTCTAATCAAGCAAGCAAGCTAACATTAGGTATCTGATACTGAGCTAAACATGTTTGCTAATCATCCATAAATGCTTACATTAACATTTATTTGTGTTCAGTCTTTTCCCCAAACAGGAGTATGGATTAGTAAAGTGACCATATTTTCTATCAGCAATAGTGTGTGTAAATATTGAAGTTAAAAGAGGGTGTGTGTCTCCACAACCACAAAACACCTTTCATTTATGTTTAACAGCTGTGTGCGTGTGTGCCTTTAAATTTAATCTCACTGAAAAGGAAAAAGGAGTTAATATTATGATTATAAAGCCTAATAAATCTCAACAGACCTGCAAAGTGCGCACGGGATGGAATCACAGCAGTCAGATCGTCTTCATCAGATGAGTCAGCATGACAGCTGGAGCAACTGTACTGTTTGCATCTGCATGTTTATCGGGACCCAGAAAAACAAGGATTAAACAATTATGATCTATAACATACAAAATGTACAAGGTATGTGTGCTTCTGTCAGAGCTGGTTGGATATACCTGTGCGTAATTTTGCGCACTTCAAACTTAAGAAAAACTTTCTGATTCTGTTTCCTGCACTCACAGTAGTGTTAGCGGGACAGGGGAATGAGGATTGGAGGAGGAGTTGAGGATGAGGAGGGAGAGGAGGAGGAGGAGGAGCACAGACAGCTGCGCAACTGCAATTTCAAGGTGCTCCAGTGTAAAACATAACCATTAACATATCTGCATGACATTTGTGGTTCATTCATTGTATTGCTTTTTACAGGCGTTCAAGTAAAATACACTATTTACACATGAAGCTGCTTTGGAGACATCCTGCCATCTCAATATTTTGCACGGTCTCGTGCTTTCACTTCTCGAAGCAGGAGATCTGTCTCCTCGCGTGAAAATCCTTTCTCTTTGTTTCCTCCTGGTAAATCTGCCGGCATGCTGCCATCGCTTGTGCTCCTGGCGTACCTGCTTCTTAAAGGTGATGAGCGCTGACTTTCTGATTGGTTTATTGCATGTTTGGCCAAAACTTGCCAGTGAATTAATGAGGGCACCTGGGCTCAGCTGATAGGTGTATGCTGCTGTGCGCTGGTGGCGGAAGGGGTGGGACAGGGCAGGATACCTCTGCGCCCCTGGTGCAAGACAGCAAAGGTGGATTTTGACACACACTTGAATAAATTAAATCCATTGCGCCTCGCGCTTTCCACTTGGGCTTTAGATCAGCGTAAGACAGGGCCCTGAATGTGTTTTCATTGGTCAAGCACTAACATGTCTATCAATTTGTCAGCTGTGTATCAAATCTGCGTCTCTAATCAGAATTTGACTCATATTTGACCACTAAATTGCAATGTCAGAATTACCTCTGAAATGATTGCATTTATATTCTGTTAAGACAGAGTGAGAGGGGGACAGTCATAGACCAAGAAATGACAGACCAGCCAGTAAATTAGGTGTAGAGCAGACACATATTTAAATTTCTGTGCAGACAGACCAGGAATGTAATGACATACACAGTGGAAAAATATACCATTATCCCAATAAATGAAAATGGGCTGTAACAGGAGCGACCTGCACTTTTCCACTCAGGTAACTTATATAGTGTTCTTTACTTCGTCCATAGACATGTATCCTATATCAAACCATAGTCAGCTCTCTTTGCTAACTTCTTATTCTTCTGTGCTTGTAATACCTTTATTCTTCATAACATGTCAACAAAGTTGTTTAGTTGTCATGTAAGATTATTTGGGAATTGGAGTATTTAAAAAATCACTTCCATTAAATCAGCTGCTTGTACCTTAGGATCTGATATATGCAACAGACATATAGAGTGGCACAAGGAATACAGGAGCGCAAGGTAGGTCTGACACATTGTAAGTGATGTAATGTAAGGGGTAATTAAAATGCTAAACTACCTAATCAAAGCTTTATTTCAACTAATCTGAAGTTAAAGAGTTCTCTTTCCTATTATGGTCCAATTAACCAGGAGAATTAGCCTATCAGCAGTACAAAGACTGAGGGAGTCAGCAGCCCCAAGCCAATACAGGCCTTTCTGTGTTAGAGTTATCACATTCTTCCTCTGTGAGCAGGAGTGTGTGTGCGTGTATGTGTGTGTGTGTGTGTGTGTGTGTCTAAGTTTTTTATTGCTGCTCCACTTTCCTCCCACATGCCACAGACATGCAAATCAGGTGAATTAGAGGCTCTAAATTGGCTCTAGCTGTCCGAGTGACAAGACTTGTAGTTTATCTTGGTTAATGAATTGTGATGGAGGCTTCATAATGCCTTGATAAATCAAGCTACAAGTCACGCTTCAAACAGGTGAACATTGTTGTTAGTTGATGGTTGGTGGTGGCCAATTTAGACCCCAGTAGAGAATGTTGCTGCAGTTCGCTGAGAAGCTTCACTTAAATACACAGCTATGTTATAAGAACAAACAACAATAATGTGGCAGTAAGTAGTGCTTTTAGCAACTTGAGAAAAATCACTGAAATTATGTGGAAAGGTTGCGACCCGGTCAGTCGTCCCTACCAACCATTTGTTGCACTTCCCCCAGGAAAACAGCCTCCTTCTCTGGCATTAAGAGCTGAGAAGGTCACACAGTTTACTGATGGTCATTATGAAATTATAATTTCAAATAAAAAAAAAAAACTCAACTTTGTTTTGTCTTTGTTGTTTCCCACGATAGTGTAAGCAGGTGGTGATTTCAGAAACTTGTATGAGAAAAATTGTTGAATTTATATGTGGAAAAGATGCAACCTGGTCGCACTTCTGCTTGGAAAACAGCACCCACCTGCGGCAGTGAGATCCAGGGAGGTAAAGAGGAGAAAATGCAGATCTCAATGTTACAATGTATATGTGTGATTCTGGTTATTGATGATAACTTAAAGCATCTATAACACAAAGCTCAGGGCTTTTTCCATGTTTTAACACACTGAGAATGATTTTAAAATGACAATATAGTGAAATATAGAATGGACACTATATGGTCTAACCAGTCATATTTTGAGAAAAAATAGAAATAGAAAAAAGAAAAGTGATTTAAAAGCCTGTGCTGTATCCTCCAGTGTTAAATTTGACATCCCCCATTCCTTTAACACTTGCTTGTATTCTCCTAAATGCTGCTTAATATCTAAAATGGACATCACAACTGTACTGCAAGAATAGTGCAAGCTGTTCGCATTGAAGCAAACTGATGCAGTTATGGTTTGATGTGGCTCAGTAGTTCTAGCTTGCCTCAAAGCAGCCCAAAGAATGCAAAGTATTTAACACATCCTGCCAGCAGTGCAAAGCTGTAGGCTACTGACTGCTTGATGAGATTTCAAGGTGCTGCACAAGTAGAGAGCTTAAAGACAAGTTAATGAATGCAAAGCAATAGACCATGTAGCAAAGTGGTACTGGAGAGAATCGAACAAGCACAAAGATGCTGTTGAACTTTTCAGGCAAACAAGTATGTGTTTACATTTTACACAAAAGGCCTAATTAACTCTATGTAAAGTAGGGCTTGTTGATGTATCTGTTAATGACAGATGTGAAAAAAACTATAAATCTAAAACTCTTGTATGTTATTCTTAAGCATTAAGCAATTCTGTTATGCAACCAGAATTTGTTTGGTTTGGACCAACTTTATTTACTAGTGTACTTAAATGTAATTTAGTTGAACCAACTAATCAAGTGAAGTTGGACCCAACTTGAAGAAATAAGTATAAGTAATAAGTAAATAACCCTAATAAAATAAGTTGCCTTAACCCAAGGAAATTAATTAATAGTTTTTTTCAGTTAAAATATAGCCATTCAAAGAATCAAACTAGGGCTGCAACTAACCATTATGTTCACTGTTGATTAATCTTTAAATGGGTGAAAAATGTTGATCACTGTTTTCCAAAGCCCAAGGTGAAAATATTTACATTTTAGAAGCTAAAATAAGACAATATGGATATTTTGTCTTTGAAAAAATGACTCAAAATAATTAACTGATCTTCAAAATAGTTGCAGATTAATTCAGTAGTTGACACTGGATTAATCCACGAATCGTTGCAGCTCTAAATCAAACTGATTTTTCCCCCTAACACCGTAGACAATATCATATCAGCTAATAAGTTTGTGACTGTAGTCAAATTTAATGTGCTGCTGGGTCTACTAGGCCTCTGACAGAGGCCTGACTGGATATCAACATCTCCAACATCTATCAACTCCTACATCTTGGTAAGACAGATCAGGCCTCCTAAACATGCTAAATAATCTCTTAATGTGGATGATTCACTCTCAGTTACTGGAAGAGCAGAAAATCCTTCAAAAAGGTGTTACCTCAGCATCAGGAAAACTTCAAATGTTTTATTTAGCTGATCATGGGTGGAATTAACAAAATCCTGGATATCGATGTTATTAGAAACATATAAGAGGAGCTGAAGACCAGCTTGGAAGTCACCCAAGATAGGTTTAAGAGGATGAGACACTGATGCGAGGAGATTGAGACAAAGAAAATGTAATTTGCAGATGACCTAATGAATCCTGAGTAAGAAATTGATGGAATGTTTACCTTGCTAGACTATACTGGAAATCAGTGCAGAAGGATAAAGATTAATTGATGGGATTGCAGACGAAAAAGGAAAGAACTGGAGTGAATCAGATATGAAGGTTTGATGAATGCTCTGAAGCAAGCTGGGACCAAATGGTATAAATATGGATATTGAGCGTGCCCAGAGAATTGCCTGGGACCAGCAGGGGGGAGAGCCTTGGAAAATTATTGCAAAACTTTGGCTGCAAAGGCAGACAGAGTATCATTTTCTCTGCCAAAAAAAATTAAAGGGCACAAACATCTATATCAACGAAACAGAAAGAACTGTTGCCCGAGTTGAAAGCTGCACATGAAAGGGATGATAAAGCCACCCACAGGTATGATTAGCTGGTCATCATGCCCAAGGGTGGACAAACTCAATCGTCAGCTTAAAGCAGCTCATGGTTCAATATTTATTTAATGAAATGTTTGATTTTTTGTCTTATTCCTAACTTTTAATGCTGTTTCTTTTTTGTTTTATGTGTCCAAATAACAAAAAAGATCCCAAGTTTGTTAAGGAAGGGCTCAGTATGAGCTCCCTTAAATATATTGCAGCCTCGGGAACAAGGCTCATGAGATTACCAGAATCTGATACTCAGACAATATAGATGTGAACTGTCATAAACACACCTGGGCATGACTTTTGAAGATTATGAGCAAGCTTTTAAAAGATATAGGCTATATCAAAGAGATAGGTACAACTATAGTGGCAGTGTTGCATTTAAGGTTCAGGAGCACAATACATTTGTGCTACTGCTTTGCAAAAAGTTGATTTCTATGGTGGTTGTTTGTGATTTTACAGATTGTGACTCAGCCTACAAGAAATTCCTAGAACCATACATGGTGTTAATACTTTAACCTATATTGATCATTTTTTCACAGACATACATGAGCTGTGTTCACAGACAGTATGCAGTGAATGTTAGTGACCATAATTGGATCGCTTGAACAAAAAAGACTTAAACGTCCAAAAGCCTGGAGTTACTTAAAAGCCTGTAGCTACTTATAAGTACACAGATTTATAGACCAGGACACTACCAGCACTTCATTAGTACATATGACTGATTATTTCCAAGCTTAAATGTGATGGTGTTCAGCTCTTGCTAGGATGAAGAGAAACCTCTCTGGCAGAGAGCACAATAAGTATTTTTCAATAGCAATTTTTCCAAACAGAGAATAAACTCTTGCGGTGTTCCACAAGATTGTTGCTTGGGTCCACTTTTATTTTCAGTTTGTATCAATAATTTACCATAGTTATGTTCTGTGCTTCACCAACATTACTGGAGATGGTAGAGAATCTTCATGTTGAACTGCATATCACTACAAAATAGGTGAGAATTGACAAACTAATACTCAGCATCGCCAAAACTAAATCTATTACATTTGGTAGTGGTTGCATTCTCACTAACACGGACGCACTCTATTTGTCTAGAGTACTGGGTGTTAGATTAGATAATTAACTGTCATGTTCTGATTCATCAGATTGTTTCCATGATGTGAAAAGGTATGGCAAATTCAAGGTCCTGTACTGTTTATGTTCCATCTTCTGTTACGATTGGCGTTTAGTGACAAGTCCTGCTGAGAAACATCTAAAAAAAAAAACTTGACAGACCTGCCATTATTAGTTCTTTATTGTTCTTTCTGTATTAACGTGTGTGGGATGCATAAAAATGTACAATTATTATGGCAACTATGGAGGCTGTATTAAAGTCTTGTGTGTTATTCATACAAAAAAAAGCATTTGGAATAATATACCACACTTCTTTTTTTTAAAAAATCTATCACATACTGTATTTTGACGTAGGTGTAATGAACATCAGTTGAGCACTGGTCATCTGGTGGTGCCATGGCTACGGACAAATTGTATGATGAGACTATTGGGAATATGCTCACTGATACCACTACCAACATCATATGAATGAAGCAGATTGAAAGGGTTGCTAAAACAAAGATTTATGAATGTCACATATCACTGTAGTTATTGTTATAAACTCCTTTGAGTGTTTATTTTTAGGTTTTTATTTTTTTGTCATTTCTATGTGATAGATTTTATTTTTACTGTAAGCTTATATTCTTTATATGTATATTTTATCTTTTCATATGCAGGGTAATTTCACATGTTTTCTGATCTTTATAAAATATGTAGCTTGTTTTTGATTTTCTTGTTATATTGATACTCTGATTTTAAATTGGCATTTGTTTTTATCGTTATTATACATTGTGGACACTAATAGGGATTCAAATAAAGAAGACAGTTCCATTTTGATTTAGTTGAAAATTGTCAAATTCCTCAGCTTTACTGTGCTTTAACAACATAATTACAGATTTTGTGAAGTTTGTGCTGACATATTCACAGGTAATATTTATCTAATGCAAATACAGCTGAAGATGCTCTGAATCACCTTTCTGAAGAGGACACAATGACTCTCATCACTATGATAGGTGAGATTTTCAGTGTGACTGAAGAAACAATTTCACTTCATTGCACAATAGCTAATTATTTTTTAAGTAAACCACTCAGCCTTTTCCAACCATTAATCTGTTCTGCTGGTGTTTGAAAGGGTTGATTGGTCCCACAGCTGTATGTTATATGCTGTCTGACTTATGAAAAACAGAGCCCTCTGAAAATCATCTTGCAACCCAAACCACGTCAGCTAATTGACACTCAAACAAAGCTGAAAGAGCCGCAGTCTGCTGCACTGATTGATGGACGAACATGAAAAGTAGCCTGCCTTTTCCCATTGTGTGACTATTCAATCAAACATAGACCAGTGTGGTTGGCTGGCATCAATATGCATGGAGATAGCCTGTCACCACTTTTCTCTGCTTCTGTGTGAAGCGACACAGTCTGTCTGTTTTTCTTTGTTTGTCAAGGTGCTACCCATCTGTCCACCAGTGAACATTGCATGAGAGTGGCCCACTGCACCTCATTTTCATCAGTCTGTCCAAGAGGAAGGAAAGAAACTCTCAGAAAAGTATCTGTTGCAAGATTTCACTCCTGGATTTTAACTTATGTTCACATAATCACATCATACATTTATGCAGTATTTTGCTAACACGAAAGCTGTTAATCTGTAATGAAATAAACAGCAAAATGTGTGATTTAGGACGGCACGATGGCGCAGTGGTTAGTGCTGCCGCCGCACAGCAAGAAGGTCCTGGGTTCGAATCCCCAAGCCAGCAGGGCCTTTCTGTGTGGAGTTTGCATGTTCTCCTCGTGTCTGCGTGGGTTCTCTCCGGGTACTCCGGCTTCCTCCCACAATCCAAACACATGCAGCAGGTTAATTGGTGACTCTAAATTGCCCATAGGTGTGAATGTGAGAGTGAGTGGTTGTTTGTCTCTATGGCTTAGTTCACACGGCAGGTCTTAATGCTCAATTCCGATTTTTTACATAGATCCGATTTTTTTGTTTGGCGGTTCACATTACTTTTTAAATGTGACCTATATTTGACCTACATTGATTCCCCTGTGAACAGTCCACGGCCCTGAACAGACCCGCATGCGCAGAAGAACAATAACAAAGATGTCAGGACTAGGGATTAATATTTTTCCCGAAAATTAGACTTTTTCGACCCCGGGAAAAGAAGCCAAATTTCCTGGGAAATGACGTAAAAGTCGCATTAAATGCGACATGACTGTTCAGACGGCGGGCGCGTTGCAAAATATCAGACACGTATCCGATTTAGTACCACCTCTGAAACGACCCAGGTCGGATTTTAAAAAATCAGATTTCATGTGACTTGAGCTGTTCACACGGTCATGAAAAAATCAGACCTGGGTCGCATGTAGGCAAAAAGATCGGATTTGGGTCGCATTTCACTGCCGTGTGAACTAAGCCTATGTGTCGGCCCTGCGATGAACTGGCGGCTTTTCCAGGGTGTACCCCGCCTCTCGCCCAATGTCAGCTGGGATAGGCTCCAGCCTCCCGCGACCCTCACGGATAAGCGGTTACAGAAAATGAATGAATGAATGAATGTGTGATTTAGAATTAAAAACAGAGAAATTGCAAATAAAAAAGAAAATTCAGGAAAAAAACATCAAAATAATGAAACAAACCATCACTGTCAGTACTGTATGATCTTGGACTTACTGCAGAAAATTAAGCAATGACATTTTGGACAACATCACATCCAAAGAAAGACACAGTAGGCCTCCTGACGCCCCTTCCAACGGGATATCTGAACAGATGTTCTCTGTGAATGAGACACAAGTAAACAGGTCCTGTCATTGTGTCTCGCTGGCGTACAACACCTGTCAACGCTCATAAGACAGGAAGTAGGTCAAGAGAACTTTAAGGAGGAGATACATTTTAAGGACAAAGGGACTCCTTCAACTGACAGGGCAAAGTCGGCAGTATCTCTCGGTAGCTGAGGGCATCCAAATGTTTGAGATTTCAAATAGTTGGGGCCTGTATGGTTATTCTTCCATTCAAATTGATTTGGACATGTTTGAATTGTCTTTATGGGTTGGTTCTAGAGTATTTTATCTTACCCATGCACCTGTCTGTAATTATTGAGTGAGTTTCATGGTGGTGGATCAGATAGGCTGATTGGAGGTGACTCATCTGTAATCATCAGATGACCATGGAAAGTTCTGCTGACCAACAAGTCCTCCGAATTAAGAAACAAAATACTACTAATTGTTTTTCCATGCCCTCTAGAATGACACCTAGAAGCATTTTTTCATCTGACGACTCCATTAGCAAGGCGACATCATTCGTCCGTGCCCTCCAAAACTGGAACAAATCACTAATGATGTTACATCGATAAACAGCATGTGGGGGGCAGCTCTTTGGTATGAATCAGGAAACCAAGCCATACTTGGTGAGAGCTGCTCTCTTCATGGTTGTGCCCAAATTTCACTAACCTGACATGCCAGATTTTTTGTTACACAGAAACATCTCATTAGGTCATCCTTGTTGTTGTTTTGAACTTTCAGTTTGGCAAGTGATTGGATGGACCACCTGTCTAAACATCTATAATATCTATAATCTTCAACCAGTTAGATCAACAAACCATATGGCGTAGTAGCAGAGTGGAGCAAGTTGGTAGAGTAAACCAGTTGGGAGAAGAGTGAAAACACGTTTTCCATCAAGAAAGGCCTCCAGTTAAGTGTTAAACAAATTGCATTCAAGGAAAGGCAACTTAATTTAAATACAAAGTATCAAAATTCACTGACAAAGTACAGGGATATGACTTCACCTCATGTAATGTTTACATTGCGTATCATTGACATTAGGTATCACAGTTCAAGTTATTTAGTGCTGATAAACCCCGTCCACAAATGAATTTTATTGGTGAAATGTGTACGTTTGAATCCAAGCTTTCTCAGATAAACCTAGTACCCCTGAAAAAGGCAAAAGAACAAAAGAGCTGTTTGTTTTTCGGGGGTTGTTTTGAACACTAAGGCTAAGGTTTGATTAGTTTTTGACACAAAATGACTTGGATAGGCATAGAAAAAAAGTCACTGTTTGGGTTAAAATGACTACTTTCTTAAGATTAGGGGACTGTTCTTGTCATGGTTTACAGAGAACAAAGCTGACTGTAAGTTTAAAAGGAAAACAAACTGCTGTCTTTCATGTTACAGTCCAATATTTTGTTGACCCATCCATCCCCCCTGACCTCCTTCCCACATGGACTTTATCATTCACTGCATGACCTGACTCCTTTGCTCCAGCTGTGTGAGGTGAACATGAACTACTGTGGCCTGACCAGAGCACACAACTTTGGCCTTCTGACCCCAATACCGAACCACTGCCTTACGTCACAAGTCTGCAAGTGATCTGAAAAGCTACAGGACATTGTCATCTGCCCTTTTCCCTTCATCTGCCGTGGGTGAAGTCTATCTATCTACAATAGGCCTCAGAGAAGCTTGGTGAAGAAAAGAAAGAAGCCTGCGATATTCAAGAGGTGGACAGGCTGAGTCTGTGGCTAGCAGAGCTCAAGTGTCAACCACAAACACTGGAACACAGATTCTGTGAACTTCATATGAACCACCTATGTTGTAAATAAGATATGTTTCTGTGAAATGTGCAGACATAACATGTATTTCAAAGCTGTACAAGAGGGGAAAGGAGGTTTCAGTGAACATAGTTTCAGGATAGAAATGCTTAAATTTGTAATGCGGACTCCTGGGTGTAGGGCTTTTGGGATTCAGGGTCATGTTCACAAATCCAAATATGTATAAAAAGTCAGTCTTTGGAAACCGTTTGTCCGACATTAGTTTGAGACTACTTTTACTTTTCTCTTCTCTTAACTTGATGTTTTGATGCTTAGCTGTTATGAGCTAATGATAATGATTTTTCATGTTTGAAGAATGCTTTTAATTTGTTTGCAAAGTCTGAGGATGGTTTCAATAACGTAATCTTGGTGATAGAAATTTGATGTGATATTTTGATTATTCCTTTTGTTACATTATAAATTGATTTTATATTACTTTCTAAATTGATTTTAGAAGCATTTATTCTTCTTCTTACATGCTATCAATCTTACATTAGCATAAATTGGTTTGAGAATCATTCATTGCTCTCTTATTACACTTCAAGATTTTTTTTATTGATTGGCCATTTCTTGATTATTGATTGAATGCTGCTCATTTCTTGATTATGCTTTTGCCTTTGCTGGTGATTCACTTCCTGGATGACAGTTGAGAAAACATTCAAAATCTGATACAGCAGTTGATTTACACATTACTTACATGTATCTATCCATTATCTACATTATCTATCTATAATCGATTATCATTTGCAGGGTCATGTTGGGCTGGGGGCTGAATCTAGCTGACCTTTGGCGGGGGGGGGGGGCAGTTCTTCACAGGGCTGTACATAGAGATAAACAATCATTCAAGCTCACATTAACACCTAGAGGCGATTTAAAGTCACCAATAAACCCATTATTTTTGATACTTAGTCAAATATAATGGCTAATTCCCAAAGTGTGGCTGTTTTGCCTGGTTCATTTTTCTCCATCATAAACTTGTCATTTTGCTGAAATGACTTCATTGTTTTTCTTGGGAAGTCTCCTGTTAATATTCACAAGTGTGTATATGAATGTCCGTTATTGCCATAGTCTCAAAAGGTGAAATGCGTTTAGCATAGCACCAACTTTGTAAATTAAATTAAACTCCTTCAGGAAGCAGAAGTCAAGAGGCCATTGTTTTTTCCATGCCATCCCTGGACAGTATGTCAAATGTTTTTGGAATTAAATGATAGAGAAACCCACTGTGTGATTCCACTGTGCAAATCATGATTTGGAAGACAGCGTACCTCAGCAGTCAGAGCCCTGTGCAAAGGCTGGCTGCACGGGGCATCTGTTGAGCTCAGCACTTTGAAACGATTTCTTGGCACCCTCTGCATGCCCTGGTAGATCCGTCTCCTTTGATGTTTCTTTAAAAATTCAACTGATTTGTGTGTGAGATGAAACTATGGGGGTGTAAGAGGTGTTAACGGGGCAAGAGAAGACTAAGAGGATGCATAAAGTTGAGAGTGTTAGGATTATTTTCGCTCTATTGTTACTGATTATTAAAGTTTTTGACTTGCACTAACTTTCTAAAGTTTGGTGTGCAGAATTCTTGTTTAAATCACCACAAAAGTGGGCACTGGATAGGGCATGAGTGCATAAGGATTAATATAAAACTGACAAAACTGAAGTGAAAATCTCAAAGTTGTAATATAAACTTCACACCTTTGTTTAAATGCTGGTATAGAAGGTGCTTTTAGCAGTGACTCCAAATATCCCCTCCCACTCTATCCCTGTCAAGGCGTAATTATGTTCTTGCTGTAATACAAAAAAATACATAATTTCCTGTGCATGTCTTGCTTGAGGCTATTCAGTACAACTTGAGATGCGCTATCTGTCCCTGTGGTTCTGTTTGGCTCTTCGCCTGATACCATGGAAGCGTTTTGAGACATGGTTGTCCTGCTTGGACCAGAGCAACACATTAACCTCTGCCTCTGGTGGCTTATTTGTGGTGCTGTGCATTCACTCATGACAATTTTGTTTTTCCAACAAAAGGACATCAGTTTCCTTGTGATAAAAAGTTTCATGGTGTCAGTGCTCCACACCGTTCTCTTCCAGCATGAACTTGTCAACTTGGTGTTGTTGAGTTCAGCTTTTAGAGGAAAACAAAAGAGGTGATTTTGTTTCATGATTGGAGTGATGGGACCTGTTGTGAGAACCTGCAGTTATGGCTCAACAGTGCATCTTTACTATATCTATATAAAGGATAAAGAAAAAAAAAACATATATATACAGTATATTCTCTTTTTCATATTACTCTGAATATCATGATCATGATGTTTATTCTATTTTGCACATGGAAATTATTATCTCACATGTAAAGTGGCAATCTCAAAGGTTTCCTTTTAAATGAATGTCTGTTAAGTCACTGTCTATTGCTGAATGTGATGGTGATTTAGCCTATGTCCCACTGATGAAAGTAGTATTACAAACTAGGTGTCTGTGATGACATTCCTTGAATAAATGCTCTACGTTACTGCTAATGTAATCTCTCAAAAGAGATATCTTTAATGAATGCACAACTTGAAATTATCATCAGACCCATCAGTTGTTTCTGAGATTGCTGCTAATGCAAAGCAAACCTTTTTTACTGCTGCAGCTTCACTGCAGCTGAAAGCATGTAAATATGAGTTGACATTTATTATGAAGTAGTCAGAGGAAATGCAATGTGTTTGTCAGTGAGCTAAGCACTTACTGCTAATAGTCATCAAAAATGTGTCTACAAAACAGGACAACAGTCATTTTTGGGATTTAGTGACATCAGTTTGAAATATTTCTAGGAGTAATTGAACAGTCAGGGGCAGCTACAGTTAGCTGAGCTGCAGGCTGCACGCATCTAAATTCCTCAGTGAGGTAACCAGCTCCTTTCACTGTGCCCTGTTGTTCGCAGAGTCGTGCTGTTTGCAGCATAAAATCAGATCACGGTTGCTCAAAATGATAGAAAAAGGCCAATTATTGCTTAATTTCTTGATTAAAACAACAGTAGTTTGTTTTGCTGCCCCAGAATTCTATGACCTGTAGTAATAAACCGCTTATGCTGCTACCACCAGTAACAATAGGTGTCACAATACAAACCATGACTTATCCTCAAGATCACTACTTTAATCTGAGAAAAAAATATAGTATATATAGTAACAACATTGCTTTTTATGTATTGTAGTTGTATAGTTAATATAAAGACAGAAATTACAGCTATACTGTCACAAACATGATGGTGACCATATTAATTTGCAGTTTTAACTTTTAGTAATCCTATGAGAGATGAATGCCCACACATTTAGGCATAAGTAGCCCATTATGTACAGTACAACAGGGGAATGCCAGTCAAAGGCTAACAGAATGCATTGTGACATTCCAAATTATGGATGAAAAATGACACAAAGGTCTCAATTATTTTAATTTCTTCTTACATAATATGATTAAAACAATGCATTTTATTATGCAAAGAGCCCCTATTACATGTCATATCAATTTACCACAATGAAAAATGAATGTGGGCTGTAACAATAGATGATATATCCAGTAAACGCAGGGGATCAATAATGAGCTGATGCTAAATGCAGATATGGTGAAGTTTTGTGAAATTTATTGTGGTTCACTCCACACTAAATCCCATTTACTGGTCAAGTGTTCCAATCATGGAGCAATGAAATGTCAGTATGCTGACTGGTTTGCTTTAATTGATAGCATTTACAGTATGTACAAATTTACACAATAGACCTATACATCACATTTGCTATACTAAGCATCAATCATAGTGATATATGGCAGAAATCATGAAGAATCGTCAATATAATAATGGTTATGATGGTGGTGTGATGGTATCTCACTATGAGCTTAGTCTATGCAGGCCCGTGTGTGTCCTTTGTGTTAAGACGGAGAGGGCCAGAACAAAAGAATTCTGTTGTATTTCTAGTACACATGACAGAAAAGTTGAACGTGAACTTATTTTATCAGAGACATGGAAAATCTTCCATCAGGTAAAGAGGAGAAATATGCAGTACATACAGTACAGTATTGTAACATTGTATTGTATTTAGCCTAACATATTTGACATGTTAGGACACCTTGGAATTGACACAAAACTGAATGAATTAGTAAAAATTACAGGATACATATTTTAAATTCATTACTCAAGAAATTAAAATCAATAATACATGTAAAGCAAAATGCAAAACTAAATCCAGGTACTCAGAAGAGATCATCACCTATGTTCAAAATTAAATAGAGGGAAATATCTTCAAGAATGTGAAAGAAAGAGTATTTGTTTACATCAGCAAAATCAAAGGGCTGGTTATTTGCTTTTGGAAAAATGAGATGCACCCGTGTCTACATCAGTCGAGCTGAGGTGGAGCAGGCGAACAGTTTTAGGTTCCGGGGGAATCAACATTGCAGAGAATCTGTCACAGAGATCTCACATCTCCACCCTGGTTAATACAGCTCAGGAATAACTGTATATTTTAAGGAAACTTAGAAAGGCAAAGTTCCCATACAAAGTTCTTCTTAACTTCTACTGAAGAGCAATTAAAAACTTCCTAACTCGAAACATCACAGACTGGCGAGGGATGTGCATGTCTAGTGAGGTGCCTGCCCAGAGCCTAAAAGATACTAAAAGACAATGCCCAACCCAGCCACAGCCTATTCACCCTGCTGCCCTCTGGCAAGAGATACAGAAGTATCCACTGCTGCACTATCAGACTACAGAGCAGCTTCTTCCCTCAGGCTGTGAGACTGCTTAATTCATTTTCAGAACTCCACCACTTAAAATTGTTTTGTTTTTATTTTAATTTCTGGTTTATTATTTATTCACCCACTCTACTGTAGAAAAACACTGAATAAATTTGTTTTTGTGAGAAGTAAAAAGGAAACTACAATTTAATCTTGTTCCACAACCTTGTGTTGTAAAATGACAAATAAAATGTACCTTGTACCTTGTTTAGATGGCAGTTAAATGTAAAACAAAAGGAAAAGTAATAACTGCGGCTTAGATAATTTTACATATTTTCTTTCTTATTCTGGCTGTTTTCAAAACACTATGGCACAAAAGATTTTCCTTGGTGTAGATTTGAATTGTCTGTAAAACAGTAAATATAGCCCAAAGGAACAGAACGTGTGTGTACTAATAAATGAAGGGCATTTTATCTCCTTTACAAACTCAGTGACAATGTCATTTTGTCTACTTACAAAGCCAAAAGGTTGTGCACAGAAAACCAAATTAGTAATCATGTAATGACCTAGAATAATGGGGTATTTTGTGATATTTAATGCCACAAAAACATGTTACCTGTTCTATTATACAGGAACTACTTTACATGTAATACACTGAAGTGTTCACAGATGAATCTCAGTAATGACTTTTTTTCATATGGATTCTCAGACCTTTTTTTATATATATATTTGCTCTCCACATGCTGTACTCTGAAAGATTATTTTCAGAACTATTTTCATCTCAGGTCTGCCAGACAGCCAGATTGACACAAATGAGTGTGTGTTGGTGTGAGTGAGAGAAAGACAGAGACAAAGAATGGAAGGTGGTAAGTCCCTTGCCTATACAGCAATCGCTGACCATCTTGAGCTTCTCTGACAGTGATCAAGTGTGGCTTACCAAGACAGCTTAGGTGATCGAGGTGTCCACAGTGGCAATTCATCATGCTATCAGGGAGCACAAAGATGACAAGTTGTTTCACTGCTTGAATCAATTTTCTACAATTTTTAACTGCAACATGTCTCATGGTTGAAATAGAGCAATGTTCTCTGTTATTGGCTCTTTCTTTCTATAAAGCATCAAGTCAGTTAAGGTTGGAGTGATCGCTAGGAAAGCAATTATAAACAATATAAACAAGTCTTAACAGAAGAGCAGGTGATGCCTGTGAGTCATGTGTTCATCAACTGTCAGAGGTCTCCCCCAGCAACCTGCCAACCACCCAACAACACACACGCAAACACAATCACATTCACACTCACCCAAAGTTTTCTATTCAGCAGGATATCACTGTTAGTGACAGCCCACCATTAACACGAACAACAAACAAGCAACATCAAAACATCAATATGACATCAGCAATTATCAATAATTGTCTCTATGGGAAAGGAATGTCAGCTGTTGAGTAGAGAAGCTGCTGAAGCCTATTGTCTTTTAAACAAAAATAAAGCAGCTAAATCATGAAAACTAATAGGTCCACTGGCCATGGGTTCCCCCCCCCCCCCCCCCAAAAAAAAGAAAAAAAAAACCCCCCACAATCCTGATGCAAAGGAGGAAAACATAATTGTGAAATTGTCCAAGTTGGCACCCATGAGTAGACCAACAGGTCTTACATAAGAGTGTAAGAAGACAGATGCAAAAGCTTAAAGAATGGATACCAGAGCCAGAGTATTAGTGAGATGGCATGCGAGAAGTGCTTCTCTGCGTGTCCCACAGGACTGTTCATGTAGTCTGCCCCGGTTAAAGACATTTCTGTAAAAGACAACAGAATCATTTATTGAACTAACATTAAAATTTAATCCTAAATGGCACTCCCATGCTGTTTCCCATTGTTTTTTCAAATGACTTGATAGCCTTATATTGTTCCCATGCTGCTTTTATTATCTGGGGGCATTGTCTAATGTTTCCTTCTGTGTGCTGGGTTTCCTTTTTCTTCCTCCCCCACTCCCTTATGCTGCCTCCCTCTTTTTCCTCCACCTGCTCTTGGCCTCCATCTGTTTCTCAGAGCGTTTGACTTGCTCTTGTTTTCCCTCTTTCTGTGGCTTGACTAGCTGTATCATCCTCAGGAGATTTTGACATGATATTAAGTTATAGTTACAAGGCAATACTGTGATGCGGTTCCTGGGGGAAATCTCTCAGATCTGGAGTATGCCATTTTTACTAGAGGAGGCAGGTGTCTGCCTAGCAGAACCAAACAACGATATATTTAATTTTGAAAATGGATACATAGTACCACCTTCGTGCCACCAGGGATTTTCATTCTGGGATGAGAGAATCCACCTTTTTTTTCTCGCTTAGCCCAGGAGGATGTTAATTCATTGACAGAATGAGGTATGATTCCAGCAGTGACAGGTGTAGGCATAAGCAGGTGCTGCCTTGTGATACTGTCATGAAATTTATGTCTCTCATCTCACAGTGAGGGCCTTGTCTATACCAGCTGCTGCAACCTTGTGAGGAGAAAGCTAAGAGGTTTTAATTAGGAGTAAGAGTGTCATTAATTACACATTCGTTCACACTCTCATCACTGTCTTCCTGCGAACTTCCCTCTGTATTTTGACTCCTCCCCCTTTCTTTCCTTGTCAGTGCAATACTGATTTAAGTACCCAAGAATTTACTCTGTTGCCCACTGGGAAAAGGAAAGCAAATTTGTTAATTTGATGAATCGCACTCCTACCTCCCTTCATGCCACCCCTCCACCCCAGTCTCCCAGATCGTTCAGCACACTTTCATCTTTGATCTAGGACCCCCATGGGGAGTCATGTTTGAAAAGGCAGACCCCTGACAGCTCTTTCAGAGGGCCAGGATTTAAGTGAGATGGGGGTGTATGAGGCAGATTAGTCTCTTAAACGACTTGGGGAACAATGAGCAGAGAAATTTCTTATGAAAAGCACCTAGGTTCATTACTCTAACTAATTTAATTTTTCCCTTTTGTACAAACGAGATGATGAGGTCATAACTCAGTGAAGAAACCTGAGACAGAGGCTGGTTGCTGCTGAAAATGTGATAAAGACATGTAATATGCTTAAGTTCCTCAGATTTATCCTTCAGAGAGTGGATACTTTAATCTTCCTCATATAATATAGCCTGGGTTTTTAATATTCATTCATAGGTATAATATAGCTTTGCTATAATATTAATGTCCATTCATAGTTTGTCTGCAAGGCATTTCAGGCAACTGGTGCTATAGTACTACAATCAGCAGGAGCAGAAGGCGATCTTAGTTCTCAATTGTAAAGAAACATTTTAGGAGTGTAATGTTCAGGGTAGTTAACCCCGTCTCCTCTCAGCAAGAAAGTGTTCAAAACTGTGAGTTAGTGAGATCCTGTCTTAGTGGAGTTTTCATGTCTGCGTTGCGTCTGTGTGGCTTGCCTTCACATTCTCTGGTTTCCTCCTACAGTCATGAAAGTTATAGGTAATCGTTAATTGCCCATAGGTGTGATTGTAATTAGGAATAGGCTGCAGCTCCCCATGATCCTGAACTGAATAAACAATTTACAGATCAGGTCGATGGACTCTGAATTGCAGATTTAGAAAAAGTTTGATTTATCATTTTCATGTGCACTCCACAACCTTGTAAGCTATAAACACCCTGTCTTGAGAGAGTACAGTAAACAGACATTGCGTATCAAAGTTTAGTTATCCCAACAGGGTAATGTAATGAAGTTAAATCTGATTTAAATGAGTATGGAGACAGATAATTAATTGTTGAGTTTTAACACCACAAATACCAACGCTTTGGATTTGTGTTTGACAACCAACGATCAACCATCTTTCTCCAGAATCACCCACTTTTAATAGCTTGTGAATGCATAAGGTGTCAATGCATTACCACAATGACACACTTTATGAAATATAAAATTCCTAGTATGATTAGACATAGGATTGTTCAAGAGATCCCAAACAGAAACTGAGTCTTTTTTTCTGCTGAAGAGAAGGTAAAATTAAAAAAATACTTAGCCCACTGGATTATAGCTGCCAAACTTCATTTGACCAAAATGAGCTAAATTTTAACCCTACTGGATCCTCATCCATTTGCATAAATTTTTCAATTCTAAATATAGAATTTGATGTTCATACAACTGCTTAGAAGCCCTATTCGATTCTCTGTGTTGTTATAAAACTAAGAAAATGTAATTTATTGATAATGCTAGGCATCAAAGCAGTGTGCTCAAGCTAGCTATAATCCCAGCAAAAGCTATTCATCTACAGATGGCACTTTTCCACCAATGGGATGCCATGAGCGGATGTTATGCAATGCCATGTAAGACATCCAAACCCTACATGAAGACTCTTTTACAGCTATTTGGGAGCAACAGTCTGTGGTCACTGAAGAGAGTGAACAGAGAGTAACTGTCCACTCAGGAGAGACAGGTTTGGATCTGGTCTTTCACCCTCTTACTGCAAAGAAGGCTGCCAAAAAATGTTTGAGCCTCTGCCAGGGCTCTTCCAGTATAGCTGACTTCATTTAAGAGATCCAGAAAACTAACAGGAGAGATGGAAATGAATAGACTCTCAGCTTCCCTTTCCACATGGGCTGTCAAACACCATTGAGGATGGGCTACCCTCGCGGCAGCCTGCAGATAACCTTGGCATTCTCATCTCCTTGGCCATCTGGATGGACAATCATCTTTGCAAACAGAGGAAAGACACCCAGTGATGCAGCCAGGAGAAGCTGGACCACCAAAAAGCCTGTTGAATGAATGGTAATTTGGAGAAATTGACGTTCTAATATATAACACCATCAGACAGTATGGTACATGGTCTTCCTATTACATCTGATAGTCTGGAGAGAGCGACGTTGGTTCAAGGAGTCTGGAGAGAGATGGACATGAAAAAGATCAAGACTGGACAGGAAAAAAGTGCTATCATCTATCAGCTCACATTTCTCAGACAGTGGGTCCTTGTTGCTTCTTCTGTCTCCAGTAAGATCTTCCATTAGCTAGCTTGAGTCTAACTCTCAAGGGGCCAATGCAATTGGTAACATTTCTCCCCTGTTAAGCAACTGAAGAGAATTAAACAAGGTGTTGCATACACTTCAGATGAATCTGCCCAAAGCTCATCAGTAAGCAAAGGGGAGCTGGTGAGCCAAACCAATTCCCCAAATTCTTCTTCTATTCACACTCAGACATGCTGTTTATCCTTGAACAATCAGTATTAATCTCTCCTACACCTCGTGGATTCTGTTGCAGATGAATGTTTTATAGACTCAACTCTTGTTTGTTGCCTCAGTGCTTCCAAACTACCCTCTGACAATCACTGATGGTTCTGTTTCCTAGGGTAATCCTGATCCTGATTGCTCTGTCAGGTCCTCAGTTTGAATTGCTTATACTACTCTTCATCTTCTTTTCCAGGTGTTGTTAACCCTGAAGATTTTTTTAGGCTTATCAATTCCCTTTTTAAATTTTCAATTTGGATTTGATTGAGAATTTTAGAAAACAATTGGCAACTTCATTCCCATCACATGCAGGACTTGGGAGTGTATCTTTCCTGTATTCAGTAGGTGGTGCAGAAAAGGCAGATATGACAAAACACATTGAGATTAGTTGGTTACTGGATTCATCTTACTGGCAATAAATCCTACCAGAGGCAACTTTTTTGGGTGCGAATGATTGTACATTTAGATCCAACGGCAACTTCAAGGCACTAAATCAGATCCCTCTGAGAAGCTCTTTTCCATCAAAATCTGATGTTCACTCACATGTATTTTTTTTTTTTTTTTACAGATCCATTCTTGTCTTTGTACTACTGTGTTGCTGTTTTGAACACGGCATGCATTGATGTGATTATATGGATAAAACTGAATTTAAAGAAGTAATTTAAAAGATGATATTGATTTGGCAAGCTTGAGATACTTGGGGAGAGTTCCACAGCGAAAGCTTCTGGACTGTAATAAAGTGAGTTGCATGAATAGCCAGGGGACCCGTGCCAGAGGATCTCGGGTTGTGCTGCGTTTCATAAGGGATCAACATATTTGAAACGTTGGTGGGTGCTTCTCCTCAAAGGTTATCAGTAAAAATCTCAAAATCAATTCTAAAACTCACAAGCAGCCAGTGAAGGGAGGCAAGACCTGAAAAGACAGCAGTGCAGTAGCAAAGTTGCAATACTTTCTCAAGGTTTGTTGTGATTATGAACTTTTTGAGTTTTCACAATATCTTGGCTTGTGCAGGCAGGACTACATCATGCCAGTGGTTATCAAAACAGATATGGGAATATATTCAAATTGCAAACAGATTCTATTGATTAAAAGATGGGTAAGTTTTGTCAAATGAGGGCTACAACTCAAGCTATGAGTTCTGTGCTATTCAGCTTTTGATATCTGATAGACCAGACACGGATATATTAACTGAATCACCAGATTATTCAGCGAATAGAGTTATATATCATCTGCATAACTGTGAAAATTTTAAATAATGCAATGCTGAAATATGTAGCCCACAGCATGTACACAGGCAATGGCGGTAGTCATAAAACCGCCAAATGTGAGTGGAGCAGATAAGCAGGATATTCTTAGTGAATGTGCTGCGTGACATGACAAACTGGTCCAAGTCCTCCAGTGACTGTTAAGAGAACCAGCTGTTTGTCAATGTCAGCAGGTGTCCACCATCTCCCTCTTGGGTTTTTCAAATGAATGTGTATACTGCAGATAGATCCAGTCAAGGTCAAAATAGTGATAGAAGGGCCTCAGTCAGATTCATTTAAGCAGCTCCAGTGTTTCTAGTGTTTGTCACTGTTCATTGCCATTTCCACCATGACTTCAACTCAATGACAGTTTATCTTACTATCTTACCTGAAGCTCTTCCTCTTCTTTTGTTGTGTGATGGACATAAACATGATGATGGTGCTGGAGCCATCTTACTTATCCCAAAGACAAAATGTTATATATATTTGGAGGCAGCTGGAGGGAGCTTAGTACCCTTTGTTGGTCTGATGGATCACACCAAGCTGGCATATCTTCAGACAGCTAAATGGCTGAGCACAAAGCAAGCCAGTTTGGCCATCTTTTTCATCCAGAACTCTGATTCTTCACTTTAGACCTGGGTAGAAAATTTGGCTGTCCAGTAGAGAGGGTAGAGTCTAACAAATCAAGTTGATTTGTACAGTGTATGTTGAATGTGACCATCTCCTCCAGTAGTTTTGTGACCTACTGTATGTCCTTGCAGTGCAGCACGTATAACTCCGATTTAACACCAAAGTCTGGACTTTGCACTTTAACAAATGGGCTGATGTGAAACCACTCGAATATATATTCAGGTATCAGACATTTCCAACATTAATTAAACATTAACATTTTCAAATCATTTTTCTTCAAATGAGGTTTTAAGCCTATTCAATTAGAGAGAGAAAAAATCCCCAAATAAATAGGTATGTGACTGTCAAAAATGTCTGGCTTTTCTGACATCCACATGGTAGGATGAGAATGAATTTTCTTATATTTCAAAAACAAATGCACATGGTCGAGGTTGCTGTAGCAGATTGAACATGATGTACAGTGGTGAAAGTAACAGAAAAATCCAAAATCCATACACAGGATGACTCATCCAATAGTGCACTAACAACCTGAACAGCCTGTAGAGGCTGAAATAAGTACCGCAGAGCAGCCTCAGTACATTCAACCCGACAAGTAACTGCTTGGTATATTTGTTTACTTACATGTGGGTGAAAGTTCACAACTGTACGTGTGAAGCGGCACTATTATTTTGTTACCTGTATCAAATACATTCAATACAGCAACCCAACTGTAGAGTGTTGAGATAATTGCTGCTGCAGCAGCAGTGGGTAAGGTAGCCAATCAGAGCACAGGTGCTTACACTGTGAGTGTATGTGAGTAATTGCCACAATAAAACTGCCAGCCTCCATGTTTGGGCTCCATCTAATTATTGATTGAGAGCTTTCCAAGATATTACACCAATAAATGGCATAACAAGGCCTTGATTTTGTAGTGTGTGTGAGAGAGACTGAGACAGACGCATTTATTTAATGATGCCAACAAGTTACACGCCCACCCAAGCTGCAGCTCTAACAGTAAAATATGTGGCTACTAGCTGTCTAGTAACAGTAACAAATATGGTATCACTTCTCAATATATTTGGTGAACTACCCTGTTGCCGAGATGTAGAAAATTCCAACACAACAGTTGTGTAAAATGTGTTAAAGGGCTGAGTAATGCTGCAAAGAGAAACGTGGATCTCACTAAAACTCAGTCTTTTTTTTTCTCTGGGAAAAATACTGAACCCAACACCGAACTGACAATAATTTTGACAACTCTTTTTACAAGGTTTCTTTTCATCCAGCCACTGTTTTTCTTTTCAAATGTATTGGAATTTAGTTTTACACTGCAGTTATTTTAGCTCTTGACAAACTCAAAGGTGTAGAGAAGAAATATTCAGCTCACTTAAGCCCCTTTCACACTGGACAAAAATCCCCTCCAAAATGATACCTTTTGTCTTTAGTATGAAAGGGTTCAATCAGCTGTCACTCCTGGATCAAAGGACTCTGCAGTAGTCATGGGTATTTATCAGCTCCAGCTGTGATCAGCAGTGATAACAACCGGGTGGACATTCTAATTTTCACACCATTTCAGCAGAGGTGATGAAGGCTTGTTACCTCCAACAGTACCTCTGCAACTCTTTTGCTCCTTTTTTACGATTTTCCTTCTTGACTCGTATTGATGTCACTGATGAAGCGGGTTTAGTCGAGTGGTGGCGCATTTAATTCCCTATAAAGTCTTCACAAGAAAAGTCCCCCATTATTTTGTTATCTAAAAGCTTTTATTATAAAGCAGCAAAATCAGGAAATGTTTTGTTTTCATTAGCAGTAACTTAACACAACTCATATAAAATGCAACATGAAATAGTAAAATAAGGTACAAAAGGTGATGCTGGAGAGAAACTTCAAACCACAGAGATTCAGTTAGAAGCTACAAAAGTAGAGCTGGACACACGGTGACTTTTGATGAGTTAAATCTTGGCTATTCCAACACACATTAGAAAAAACAAAAACAGAAAGCCAGATTCATCTACTGGCAAGGGGGAAACTATTTTTAATGTGTTTAGCTGCCTTTAAAAAAACATATACATGCTAACTTTTGTGTAAAAATGGTATTGCACTTCATCATTGCCTCTAAATCCCTATTTCTTTTATTGTGTAATCATAGTTACATCTTGAACATCTTGGATAAATACATACAGTAATTGGCACAGGCTGCCATATAGCTGTTTTAGCTGATCATTGTAAATGAATGTTTTTTTTAAACAAGAAAAGAGACTAGGTGGCTGATCACTCTTCAATGGAGCCAGGGTGCAGAATAATACAGACCACAGTAGCCACAGAATGAAGAAAACAGCATATGCTGGCTCCATTATTGACAATTCTCTCTGTAATTTGTTCTCTTTGCCCCTAATCCTCTTCATTTTCTATCCTTCTCATGTTTCAAATTCATACCTTTTTCAGTGTCCCCTGGCTCTTTGTTCTTTCCTTTTGTCTCTCTCCCTTTTCTTTCTTCTCTGATTCTCTGTATCTGTTGCTGCACCACCTGCCCAATACCAGCTCTCAGCAGGACACAGGCATCACATTGATCACAGGGATGCCATGCACAGCTACGTAATTCCTCAATTTTTTATCTGGTTTCTTTTTCCAGGGTAAGGAGATGACTGTAACATTGTGCCTGTTTGTGAGGGCCCATTAATGAAAGTTCATGATCTCTCAGAGGATGTGCAGAAAACGCAAAGGATGCAATATACTCAACTCTGGTGTACAGTTGTGTGCAAAATTTCCACAATCGTAATATTATATGCACCTTAAATGTATTTTTAATTGTACACGCCTGCTGATTTAAGAAATTGGATTATTATAAAGAAAATGAGAGCACAAGTTGGTATGGAAACAGCAATATTTCTAATCGCACCTATAGAACACCCAATGGTTTCACACATTTCTATGCACAGCAGCTCTGAGACCACTACTGATCCCTTTTACTATATTGCTTTATGTTCTGAGTACCAGAGTCGCCACAGTTGTTCGACTGTAATGGAAGTCAATTTGTTTGAAAAATATGAGGCCGTGGCTCACAGAAAGCTGCAGCAATCGTCAGTGTGCATGTTTTCGATTGTACACGCATATGTAAACAGATTTTTCTTGACTGAATGACTCCATTATTGTTCTGCTTGAAATTTCTCTTCCAGCCTACTGTTGTGGAGAAATAATCTCCATATAAGTAAACATGTTCATATTGGGAAAGGCAGATGTTTGGTAGGCTATACAGACATCTAGCCTCTGTCTTACTATAGCATATCAGAAACTTTTTTTTTTTTTTTTTTTTTTGAGCACATGGGCCTTTGCAGTGTGGTTTGTGATACAGCATTTTGTTTTTGGGGGAAGATTGGACAGGCACTGAAGGCTAGCATCCTACCCAGAGGAGCACACGTTTTACAGTGACTGGCAGTGATTAACAAATATGTATCCAACAAAAACTGAAGGAACTCCAATAGGACCAGGTTCAGGTTTAGATTCAGGTTAACTTATTTGCACTCTGTTGGCAGATTGGGTTTGCAGGAAAAGAGACAGGGCATCTCGACACATTTTACAAACATCACAGGCAAAAACAAACATGATACAAAGTACTCAATGCTCCAGGACCTATTAAGAAAAAATAAGAAAATAAATACCAGTTAAAATGAATGAATAAACAAACAAACAAACAAATAAACAAAATAAACATTGCTTCATAGCATCTAAAGGCATTTAAGGGCATTTTCTAAAACTAGCACAGACTTCCAAAATAAAATGACGATAATTTGCTACATGTGGATGGCTTGACAAATGATACACATCATAAATATTGGCTATACTAAAGTCTTACTTGACATTCACACATTCCACACCATTTACTTAACTTTGGTTGTGGTAAACAGTCAATGGTGCTTATCTGTTATTGGCCAGCGAGGCAACTCAATGTGTAGTTCACAGAATTATCAAGTAAGTTTAAGTTCCATGAGTAAGCGATACCATGCTCATTTTGTTTTGTGTGTATGTGTTAGATCCTGCGATCATGTGTATATGTGACCAATGGGTCTGGAGCTATTGTCCGCAGCTAATCTTGCATACTACCAGGCACAATGTGATATGTCCAGGATGGTTAGAGGGAATTTAATTGAATTTATGTGAGGTAGAATGTAAACAGCAAGATGCTGCATTTTCACATTAAAAGTTCAACATCTAAGAAACACTGTTCACCAAGTGTGACATTTAAAGAAGAAGCATCATTGACGTAAACACAGAATCCTCCTCCCAGAGCCTTGCGTATCAGTCTATGCTAACAATGAAAAAATATCACTCAAATTTCTTTTTGCCTTTTTCTGCAAATGGTCGAAGGTCAACCTCACTGTGACATTATAATGTTCAAGTCTCTGTCAGTCCTCTGTACTAGTCTCTAAGTGCACACGTACGACTGTGTGCTCAAAAGACCTCTCATGGTTGTGATGATTCTAATCTTTTGAAAATTCGCTGCTGACTCCTCATTTCTCTTAACCGGCCAACAACAGCAAGAAACTGACCTCTGCCTTTACCTTTTTACCATTACCTTTATCTACTATCAGTTCTGGCGATTAACAAGTAAATTACATGTAATTAAATACGTAATTAAATTAGAGTGGCTAAGAAAAATTTGGTGGTCACATCCAAATATTCTTTTCGGGTTGTCTGGCGGAGATCTGCACTCTACTGAGTTCATTCTTCTAGTGTCTGTATATATCTGTTTCAATTTTGTTGTTGTTGCCAGATCATAGATTAATTCTTGTTTACCTAGCCCAACAGGTTATTAATTGTATTTTGATTATGCATCATTACCATTTGTTTAATAACTTGGTAGCATGTAGCAAGACAAACACATTACAATTGGAAATGAGATACAATCTGTAAATCAGCTTAGTATGTCCATCAGTCACTCCTGACTGTTTTTTAAATACAGATAAAGCTTTTAAAATATTTAATCCCCGGCTCGATTTGGTGTATTAATGTGTAATTGTTCACCAATGTTGACTAATTGTTGTTTGTATACTTCACCTTGGCACATTTTTCAGTGATTGAGTTCCATATAAAGCGACATGCAAACAGCCATTTATCCACTATACGACCTATTTTTTATCTCTTTTTAAGGTCAGATTTAATGGTTACCGCGTTCCCCTGGAGATTTCCCACTGAAATTTTACAAGTGACACAAGTAATCTTGTTTCATTCATTATTACAAGCACATAGTCCATCACAGCCCTAGGATACAAAGCACAACCTGTGTAAAATAAAGTTCATTTCAATTACTACATATATCACTCCCTGTGGTGTTCTTATATGATGATAAAATATACCTATATACTTTAAGTGATGTATGTCCTTGGCAGCACTGTCTAGAATAAAGTGGTACAAAGATGTAGGGAAATAAATACTGCTAATACTGCCAATCTGAGCACGTAGTCACATTAACACACCTGAGAATAGTTATGTTTGCCTTAGCATGCAGGTGGCAGATAGATGAAAAATCTTGCATTTAGCAATACAGGTCAGTATGTATCTGAGCTTAACTGGGGCGAGGGCTTTTACTGTGTTCGCCCTGTTTGGGACTTTCTCATCTACTGCATGGGTGATAGTCCCAGATGCTTCCCACAGAAAAGTTTAGGGAAGCAGCTGTGCATGGCTCTTTATCAAAGGTGGGGAAGTTAAACAGGTGTGAATTTGCTGAACCAACCAGTTAGCCTGTATCTTCTTCTTCTTTTTTTCTTTGTAACACTTTTTCGCTAATTGTGTTTATGTTATTGTTTAATTTGATATGCATTTCAGTTGTAAATGTGTATTTCTGAGTGTGGACAACTCAACAATTTATATATATGTATTATTTTGCAGGCTTATGGTCAAACCTGAAAAGTTTGGTAATGCAACTGAAATACCCCTCATTTAGAGCAGTTCTTGAACCTGTCATGGTTTATTTCTCTGCTGTATACTGTTAACCAGGTGTCAGGTGTGTATATTAGCCAATCAGTGATGCGTACTGTAAACTACAGACTTCATGGGTGGGTAAAAAGCAAACAAGCGACAGAGAGAATAAGTGAAATGAGTGAGGAACTGAGAAAGTTAATTAAGTTAAAAGACAGAAGTTTTGTTTGGTTCACTTCACATAAAAACATAAATCTCAACTTGTGTGGCTTGTCTCGTAAGTATTTGAATGCAAGTGAGTTTCTCTCATTCTGGTCCACAAACCAGTACAGTAACTGGCGCATTACTGTCCCCTGAGGCTGGAGAGAAGAAAACACCCTCTGCTAACTATTGTGGGAATTTTTTTTTTTTTTTCCATCGGCCACAAGGAGCAGAATTAGGCTCATTCCACACTTGAAAACGTTAGGAGTCCTGTGCACCATCATTCTGTTTTGAAACAGGAGATCACCAATACTCTGCACAGTACTACGCACAGACACAACTTCATATATTTTCAGTCCTGTTACCTGCTGCATCAAAAATCTCAATTTACATTTACACAGAAAATTTGATCTCCATATTTAATTGCCTTTCACTTTATTTATGATTTGTTGTACCAATTAAATTGCCTTTTCTTCTGGCCTAAAAGGTAACAGTATTTGCTCAGCTGTGCTTTGGAATTAGCATCCAGGCTCATGCACCAGATTGTGTGCCTGGACCTTTCTATCAGGCCATGCCTGCAGTGGTGTATTTGAAAGCACAGGCATGGAGCAGCATCATCTGCTGGGAAAAGCCAGATCAAATAACAGATTCAGATTTGCCAAAGTCATTAATTTCACATGCTGGCAGTGGAAGTCCTTGTGGCTACTGAATGAGAAATGTTTTCAATCAAAGATTTAAATTCTTATTCAATCATCACAACGGCCATTTGGGATCCAGACTTCAGTATTCACAACCAGAACAGAGAGTCCGGGATTTTGGTGTTTGACAAAGAAAGAACAGAAAAGAAATACGCTTTACCAATACAATTTTTTTCACGGGCTTGCATTTGTGGTTGGCTGAAAAGCATTTATTTCTGACATATCATTGTTCTCTCTTGAACTAAGCAAGCTCAATTTTTATTTGTCCCCCCGGAGTGTGATGTATCAAAAATGAAGTGAGTTTAAAGGCTGTATGGCTCTTCACTTTACCCTGACCACTGTTCAATCCTGGCTGCCCCTCCAATCTGGCCAAACGTTATTCAATATTCAAACAAATATTGCAGACTAGAGACTAAATAGCAGGATAATTCAGAGGATTCATGAGGATAATCTATGTAGGGTTTGGCATTTTAATAGCTCTATGGAGTGGACTTAAGTGTACTTCTGTGGAGTGCTTATTTAAGTTTCGATGCCCACATTCAAAATATGACCAATCTGCCTTTTATCATCAGAAAAAGTTTGTCTGTTCCTCTCCCAGTCCACCACTGAGAAACTGGTGCATGCTTTTATCACTAGTAGACTCAATTATTGTAATGATCTCCTTTAGGTTTACTTAAAAAAGCCACATACCAACTTCCACTTAGACAAAATTTTGCTGCTCCTATGGTGTTAGCTACCTGTTAGTTTAAGAATAGATTTTAGGATTCTTTTATTGGTCTACAAGTCACTAAATGATCTTGTTCCTGACTACCCGGTCCTGTCTAAAGTTGTGGTCACATTATTGGCAACACAGCTACAGAACTGTCAAATGTGGCCAGCTGTGTAGAATCAGCAAACATGGATCATAGAGCTCCATTTTTTATTCTTTTTTTTACTGATGTCTTGGTAAGAGAAAAGCGTGGGGTTAAACTGGGAAACTCGCTAATGACAATTTTTTATATGGTACAAGTAATTGGAGCACCAAACAAAGTTGCCTTCTCAACTGTGGAATGGAACAACCTTCTGGAGAACCTGAGGGAAGAGAGAGTGTGGATATCTTTAAAAGAAAACTTTAAAACACACCTTTTAGCTTGGCTTTTACCCAGTGCAGTCAATTTTAACTTGCATTTTACTGTTTATGTCTCCTTTTTTATTATTTGTTTTATTCAAATAAATGTGTTATTTGTTCAAATGGTTTTTTTTTTTGTTTGTTTTTTTTTAGCTCTTTTATGTTAGGTGCTAGGAGTTGCATTTAATGTATGACTTGTCTATAACTAAAGTTGACTGATTAAGTGATTAATTAAGTGATTGATGTGGTCTTGTGGACCTATGCTGATATTTTATGGAGCCAATTTACTTTGGCCTGAATGTAAAAAGAGAAAAACAATGAAGACTTCTCACCACCCCTTTACTTCTAATGTGCCTTCCACATTAGATCACCCATGAATTTTTATCATTTATTGGATATGACATATAGAAAACTCATGCCAGAGAATTCCCACAGCTCACTCATTCATTTCATTCTATTTGCCACCTTAATAATGCAATTTAAGTGCAAAATGAAGTGACAGAGCTTTGCCAGTGAAGCAGAAAACAAAATTAAACCCATCAGGTGAAACAAATGTTGGTCTTTTGGTCTGGCTGGACCTGTTAAATGTGTTACATTGAAGCTGAAATATTTAACACCGTAGCATTCAAAAAAGGTTACCGCAGTAGGGTGACATGTTTCCTCCCACACCCTTCTTAACAGAATCTAAGCTCAGGCAGGTTGCTTGCAAGTTGCATGGAAACTAACTTCCAAAAAGACCCCAGAAAGTAGCTTAAACAGAGCTAATCGGTGTCTGTGGTATCTGCAGCTTTCCGTGAATGTGTCTTTGACAATGATAAGTGATGACCAGTCCTACACTGTAAGTTGATCAGGTTTGTCAGATGTCTGTCGATGTAAAGCTAAGTCCATTATCTCTAAAACAAAAGCCCACTGCTCCAAAAATACACCCTGGAATTGGATTTCAGTGACTGCCTGCCTTACTATGTTCCAGACTATGTTGACATATTTCCACGTTTAAGTGTTATAAACATCTACTCCTTCTAAAAAATTCACTTGGAAACACTAACTTATTGGGCGAAAATTCAGTATTGAATTTAACTCCCTGGAAAGTGAATTAACATGAGCAGTGTGAAGAATCACACAGGCCAAAACATTCCACAGCAGAATGGAAATTTCAAATCAAACATACTGGCTGAGCATTGTTGTTGGAAAAAACAGTATTTCCACTGTGTCTTTAATCTCTTATGTACTAAATCATTGTTCATGATTTAGTACAGTAAATATATAGCAGTGCCCCAGACCATGCAGAGACATGGTATGCTGAACACTTGCTAAAGTTTGATAGCAGTGATTAAAGAAAACCCAGTTTGGTTGCACATGTGTTAGAAGTTTTGTGTTTAGAGTACTGTGCTGAGAGTTTGCGGGGTCGAGGCATCTGAGCTGCTCTGCCTTTGTTCATGCCGCACCACGAGCCCGGTCTGAAGGTGGTATTTCAGCCTGTGTTGGCGGTATGTGGATGGCCAGCAATTACCAGCCAGTGAATCACTGCTTTGGTCACAGTAGTTTTGATTGCTCAGTTTTGCTCAGCTAGTTTGTGAATATTCTTTTCCACCCCAGGCATCTGCTGTTGAGCAACCTGTTAGTAGTGCAAGAGGTCTCAAACAGCATGTAGGTTTTGAGCCCCTGCTTCGATGTGTTGTTTGTTTGTTATAGGGATTATAGTTTTGTGGACAATAAGGATCGTTATTTTAATATAATGGTGTTGTTGGGCTTTTATGAACAGCTCAACTGTTCTTCTGCCATCTGGTTCTAGGTTGTTCTGGGTGAAGCAACATAAACGTGGAAACAGTAAATATTTCATGGAAAATTACTGTGGAAGGTAACTCAAAGAATTACCATTTCTGGGACAGAGGATGAGGATGAATGACCCATTTAGGTTTCAAGCTAAACACATGTATTAAGTGAAAAAAGAGACACTGTGTGCTTTACGTTCAGTTATGTGACTCTTTTCTCCTCTGCTTTTAGGCTAATTTATGTGGTTTGCAATTCCATTCAAAGAATCGAAGGATTAATTAGCAGCAAAAAGTTGATAGCTCTCCATGTTTTCTTCTCTGTCAAAGAACGCCATCTGCACTGCCTTCCTGATTAATGAGCAGGTGGAGTAGAAGCATTTTCATCATGGTGTGCATTGAGGCAAACAAAAAATGAATTTACTCTTCCCAGAATACCAAAACAATATCAAGTGAAATGTTTTTACACAGTCAGTACAAATGTAATTTTAATCTGAGTTGCGTAAATATTAATATGTGATTATATTTCCAAGTTACTGTACAAGGTATATAAAACCTATTCTTCTGTGCACTTATTTAATGTAATCATGACCATAACAGTCATCATGGAGTTTCTGCAAACTTTATTAAAAAAACATAATGTACAATTTAACAACAATAGCAAAAACCCCCTGAAGAGAATAATCCTACCTTTTTCTTATTATGTGGAGCACTGATTTGTGGCCATGTCTGTCCCAGTGCTAGAAAAAAAAAAAGAGAAAAAAAGAGCCAAGATTGTGATCATTTGTGATGCCCTGAGGGGATAAAACCTGGGGCTGCTTCTCTGATGATGAATTAGACTGAATTCGTGGAATCAGAGGCTTTTCCCATTTAACAGAAAATAGCCATTTTGTCAAAAGTTGAGTGCGATTTCGATTGACTGCAGTTTTCAATAACTAGAATACTTTGAGTAGATTATTATGCATGTCAGGAGCAGGTATGTACTTAAGAATAATTGTCAGAATACTTTTGACTAACAGTAATACATATTAGTAGTGCAAAACTCAAGCTGACTGTCAAGTATGGGCTCAAAACCACTTTACAATGCCGTATAGGACAGAACTGTAATTGTAATATATTTCTGAAACCAGGCAGCGATGACTGAGTGACTTGAACAGGCACTGAATTAATCCTGGTCCCAGTCTGTTGTGTTCAGTGTAACAGAAGTTATTTTCATTTTCCCAGAAAACCCCAACTAATTCTGCTCTCCCCAAATTTGTGATGTTTCCAGGGACACGACGTCCATGAAATACAAAGTTTTATTTAATTTGTGAAGGCAGCGTGTTCATGGAAAAATGGGTTGTTAAGTTGTCTCTAAGACTGACTGCCTGCTGTGGCAAGAACAACCCAGCAACAGCATTTAAGCACATGGACAGCATGTTCACTGCTATAGCTCCATTATTTCCATCATCACCATTGCCAGCACCAGCAATGCTGTTGTCTGCATGCATTCTCATCTCAACTCATCACATACCAATGATTTGTCACTATGCCTCAGCATCCTATACTAAGCCATAGTACCCTTTAATGGCTCCTGCCAGAAAGCCTTCATACTCCATATATCATGTGATGTCTTTGAAGAGACTTGCAACACAAAAGTCACACGCTACAGGTAACATTATGTGCCTTAAAACTTTTAATAACATTTTGGTTTCACATGGGACTTGAATCCTGGTCTCCTGGTTGACAGTCCTGTGTTTGTCTGAGCCATCCATCCAGCCCATCTCCTCCATGTGTGGACTTTGTCCTAGCTTTCAGTAGCTAAAGGGTACTGTCTGCATCTGCATATGACTCACCAGGGGAATTGATAGTGTAATACATACTTACAGTAAGCAAGAGTAAAATTACAGACCTGATAAAATACTCCTAAAAGTGCAAATACACCAAAAAAATTACAGAAACATGAGTAGTTGTAATTCTTTATTTACACCCCTGATGGCTATATTCATATCATGTCTTGATGTCTTTTTTAATGATTAAAATGTGATTAAAATGAACTTTTTTCAGCTCTATTCAGAATGAATCTTTGGCGTCAGGAGTGACTGTACACAGAAGTGTTTGTTTTGTTGGTGGTTTAGGTTCTGCAGTAGAGGATGCACATGAATACAAGCAGCATACGTTGATGTGGGAGTGCAATCAACCCCCCTTGGTGAATGTGGAACAGGACTTAGGAGACATCTCTGCAGCATGGAATATGGATAATGCACAAGGCAAACCATAGCATCACAAGTGAGATTAATAAGGAAGTGGAGCAGATGTGGGCTGTACATTGACAATTATCTGTACAGGCAGTGTCTTGACACAGGAATAAGACTTATGACCAATAATAGCAGTAGTAGCTACTGTTACTATAAGCCTGTGAACCTCTTGTTACTCTCACTTACAGTATCCTTGATGACATTACAGATAAGGCTCTGTTTTTGCTAGAGAGTCATTCATGTAAAAAACATCAAATTTTGAAGGTCAAATGAATAACTTATGTAAATCCTCTTGTGAACCGAATAACGCCATTAAAGTTAACAGAATCACTACGGTGCATGCACAGCTGGAAACAGAATATATGATCTTTAAATTAACTAAACAGAGTTGCACTCCATTAATATTATATACAAATAAAGCCTTCCTAATTGATACAGCACAGGTGTTTGTTAGTCAGGAAGGCTTCATGCAATAAGTTAGGGGCTTGGTTTTTAATTACCTTAGGGATTTGCTAATTTACATTTTGCCTCTAAAAGTCTCTTGTTGATACCAGGAAGTGTGTGTGTATGTGTCGGCGTATGAGTATATGTCAAAGTGTACAGTATGTACTGCAAAGTGGTTTGATGAGGGTGTGGGTAAAGAATCAATAGAGATTTAATGGGAAACAGGATGTCCTCAGGTAAAATTCAGGCCAAAATACTGCATGAAATTCGATCTGTGGGATTATTTTATGCGGGTCGGATGGAAGAGGGAGAAAAATGTAAGGAAAGGCACTCCATCTTGGCCCTCGTGTACACTTCTATTCTTGAAGGTCAGAAAACTTGTTATAGTGGACAAACATTAGACGTCCAATGGTGCTGGCTTCTCATTAATCTCTTCTCATCTAAGGCACAACGTGTAAAAGGGTCTGCATATACTGACATATATCAACAGTCTACATCTCCTCTGTAGAACTCAAGGTGATGAGCCTGAAAAGCACGGCTGCTCATCCTTTATTTAATAACCAAAAGCTTCAGAAATTAGGTCTGCCTTCTCCCACTGGCTGAAAACAGGCTGTGTAGCCACAGGGCCACCCCACAGGTCACACAATTTTCATGAAGATCATCTTTCCTCGAGATTTTTATTGACATAGCTGCATTATTAAATGGAACACAGTAGCACAAGGGCAAACGTTTTCCATTCATATCTGGAGGAGACATTACAATTATATTGTAGTGGTTGCAAGAAAATAAACCTTGGAACCATACATATTGTTCTGCAAAATGCATTTGTGCACTATACTTTCTCGTAAAAGACATTTTGTGGGCTACATTCACTAGAAGTAGTTTTTGAAACTATAAAGCACAGAACATGTGCTTGAAGTTGCGTCATCCATGGAGGGTTAAGTTGCACTATTAAGAGCCCGGCTGCTAATGTTAGCTTCAGCTGCTACGGGGGAATTTGCTTTAAAGCTATGAAAAACTGGGAACTCTTTAAATGACAGATATACAGAGGGCCTATCTCTATATACTCTCTATTGCGCTCCCGGGTGCTGAAATTCACTAGACTGATTTAATATGAATTGATATTTGGTAGTACCAATGTAATTTGTTTGATAACCTTAAAAGTACAAGTTCGGTACACAATCTTACAGGACATTGGAGACTAGAGTTTGCATTCTGCATGTATTACTTTTAGGGTAGAAATGTCACTCACTGTAAATAAAATAATAAAATTACAGCAGTCCAGCAGAGAGAAAGAGAAGAAAGACAGGGGACAGAGTGACTGTATATCAGGAGCACACTGATCAACTGTTCCCTAATGGATGTAAACATTAAAAGACTCCGGAAATTAACACTACCCTCCCACTATTTCACACCAGGAATGTTAATGTCCCACCTCCACGAAAACACCAACACAACATTGAATTTAAATTCACATACAAGCTGTTTTGCATGTACTAGAAATGTTTTTGCTCATCATATTTGACTCCAGTGTTACCACTCTGCATTTCAGTGCGTTTCCTGCATTCCCAAATGCATTCTTAATGTGGATATGTTTCAGAGCTGGGCAACAATGAGTTTTAATTTGTGTAAAGCAATAATTCATCTGGATAGGGTGGCGTAGTTGTTGTATTCATACAGGATATTTAAAAAATGTTGATCTCAGAGCTTTTATTTTCCTACAGCGTGGAATTAACATGCAGTGCCTCACACATATCATTTCATAGTCACATTTTAATTGCTCTCCATTAATTACATATTCTGAGTGAGCAGTGCATTTGCATAGATTTCACATGCAAGTGTGACCTACTGTTATGTTGTGTGGGTGAAAAGGTTTCCACTCACTCATATGATGTGAATACACTATGCAGTTGCAACCTGCTCCACCAGACTACACCACTGGAGGCTTGAACACATTATTTCAGCTTTCAGTTTGTGCCAAGGCCAGGCTGTGTTAAGGTTCAGGGTAGTTGTGATTTTAGGTTTGGTGTGTGTTTTAAACAGTGTTGTGTTACCATTGTTAAAGGATAAGTTCGGTTTTTTGACACCTGGACCTTATTGTTAAGATTAAATACGCTCGTAGACTCACCCAGACAATTTTGGTGGAGCTCGGAGCCGTTTTCGAGCAATTTAGATCCAGCCGACGGCATTTTTTCTCATGCCATAGTAGCGGACGGGGCCAGAAATCGAAGCCCCTAAATTAGACATTATCTGCTGCAAAACTCGTTCATTTCACCTACATTTTATAAATGAATGGCCAGTGTTATCACCATGTCAGCTCAACTTCGTTGTTATGGTCATCCGGGGCTTTACAAGGATGGGTAACTTTTGGTGACATAGACGTGCGCCGCAGGAGCGCAGCTGAGTAGAGACACTGTTGTTGCTAGGCTACACGGCAACACGGCTATTTTTGTGCAGCATGGTGGAATATTTATCCGATGTAGAAGTGTCTGATGACGACTTTGAGTATAATGGATGCCCGTATCGTTTTGAGCCAGAATACACCAACGAGGAGCTATTTGAAAGGAGGATGCAGAGTAGGGTGACCAGGTCCCAATAAACCAAAAGAGGGACAAGGGGTATGTTTGTGAGGGACAAAGTGGGACACCGCCTGTAGCTGCATCGTCTCTTCTTGTTTGGCGTCTCCCCCTCCTCCATTTCCAAAGAAGAACGCGCGATGTGAGTGTCATTCACTAGCTGTCACCTCAGCTGTTGGTAGCGCGGAGAAAATTAGGGGCGGGCCTAAACGCCGTACGTGCGGTGCTACTATGACAACAACAAACAGCCCAGAGTGCAGGAACATCACCGGCTTCTCATTGCTGGGGCCTGAGGGGGATGTTGTGCGGGACATGGTCTCAATTTGCGTGATGCGTGAAAAGAGACAGAAAATGCGTGAAATCACGCGCAAAGCGGGACATCTGGTCACCCTAATGCAGAGGGAAAGAGCCGAACAGCTGGCCAGAGAACGAGCAACCACTGCACGTCCACGAATGGGGGCTAACTGGTGGTGTTGTTGTGGACATTGCATGAGTTTCGCAGCAGATAATGTCTAATTTAGGGGCTTCGATTTCTGGCCCCGTCCGCTACTATGGCATGAGAAAAAACGCCGTCGGCTGGATCTAAATTGCTCGAAAACGGCTCCAAGCTCCACCAAAATTGTCTGGGTGAGTCTACGAGCGTATTTAATCCTAACAATAAGGTCCAGGTGTCAAAAAACCGAACTTATCCTTTAATGACAAAGCAGGATTTTTGGAAAGATTCCCTTAAAGCTACTATGAGAAACTTTCATATTGCGTTGATTTCGGAGGATTCTGTTGACAAAAGCGGTACTCTTTCCTCCACCATAATTATAAAAAATATTGTCAAAAATAAAATTGTAAAAAAACACAAAACTTTTTTGAATTTATAAGATTGGAAAAAAAAAAAAAACAGAATTTTTTGAATTTTCTTTCAGATACGAACACAATTTCCGAGTGGTCCAGACCTGTCATAGAGTCATGTGCAGTCAGTCTTCTGTTATCCAAACTTAAGTTTTTCACTAATGTATATTAATTTCACACTGTATATTTCATGAGTTTGAAGACATTTTGAGTTTGAAAAATAAATTATGCTTCATAATTATGTCAACATTATTTGACCACCTTTCAAATTATAATATAATTGTAAATTTACATATAAAGCCTATCATCAGGCTATCTGTCCAGGCATCCTACATCCTCACTTATTCTGTCCTCTGTCTCTCTGATGAAAACTTCCCCGTCTCCCCTTTCTGCAGTCATCGATCGCCCCTTGCTATGGCTGTGGCGAGTTGTTTTTTTCCCCCTCTGAAGTCATTTTCATATTGAGACATTTCTTCTTTATTTCGGTGACAGTCCGACCCTCTGGTAACACGGCATTACAGCATTCACTTTTCCCATTTCTTGGCTTCAGCAGGTCTTTTAATTCCTCTGTTGACGCTGTTAAAATGACAGATTTTCCTTTATGGATCTCTGAAAGCAGGATGTCAAACTACAAACTCATCAAGTTTTTCTTTTTTCTCTTTAATGCCATTTTCATGAATGAACACTTCCTTGGGCAGGAAGCATATCCTTATATGGTATTGCTGGGATGTTAATTATGCTAATTTTTAAGTTTCAAATACACACAGAGGGATCATTTACAGGGTTGTCTGAAGTTACAAGCATTTGTTGAATCTGACGTGGCATGTTCATATGAGCCTTTTGTATGAATAAAAGTAAAGCAAATTTAATCTGAAAATGTCCTTGCATGAAACCCAATGTCTCTAATACATTTTCCTTTTTACAGTTTTGTTTGTACTCCATATTGTCATGATATGTTTCATTTCAGTGGCTTTAAACACATGTCCCTATATCAGTTTTAGTTTTAAATAGACCGGTTTTAGCCAAACTAGGCAAGACAACGTAGATAAAAAATATCATAATGTTTTTTAATATGGGAACAGCAAACATGAGTCTGAGATGCAGGATACAAATGCCAGGGCCTATCAGAGAGCTAATTTTGCTTATTTAATAGCTAAGTTAAAGGTACACTATGCAGAATCTGTCGATTGCTGTTTGTAAACACATTGTTCAAAGTTGGCCCCTCCTCTTTGGTTTAATGAGCAAGTGAGAGAGAGACCAACGGTGGTTGCGTGAGCTGGAGAGTGAAAGAAGAGAGGAAGCGATGTTTGCAAGAACAAAGCAGTGAATCAGAGAAATAAAATGTTATTTTCTGATTGTTTCATGGCGGTTAGTTTGTGTGTGTAGCTCAGCCCCAGCCTCAGTCAAACAGACAGACAGACCTGCAGCTCTTTACACAACCATGACACAGAGAGCAGAGGGGAGAGATGGACACTGCGTTGTGTTTTTTTTCAGAGTCTCGCCCTCACACTCTGTGCACTGTTATTGGCTGGGGTATACACACCATTGTTCAAACGCTGACACCCAGAATTGTCCCGAACTCAGCAAAATAAGAAAATACCAGCAGAGGGCAGGGTCTCTGCAAATACAGACACCACTACACACTTCTAGTGGATGAAAAGTGATGATTGAGAGGGATTATTTTTGTATTAGTCCATACATTGTTTTTTTTCAAAAAAACTCTGCATAGTATACTATCTACTAGCAAGACAGAATATTAAAAGCTACATGATCTTCGTCATGGGTGTTACTGTCCTGTGTCTTTGATATCAAACTGCCAATAAAGCATTACTCTAATTCAGAGGTTTTCAAAGTGGGAGTTTCAGGAGAGGCTCAGTGAATGGAAATGAAAAAAAGCTACATTAATTATGAAAAGAAGATCACATGGAATAGCCTAAATGTGTGTGATTTGGTGTGAGAGATACAGTATTGAGAAATTTTACCGTTTTTCCCACTTTTCCAGAGTCAAAAACTTATAAATGCCTTTAAACAGACCTGTCCAAACCAATCATGATCCCATAGACATCCAGGAATTGAGTGAAACTAAGCAAGGGAGGCCTTTTTCCAAGTTTTGTCTGAGGGGAAGACCACAGTCTCAAATTCTGAAAACCACTATTCTAATGAATAACCTATAGAAGATACTTAAGTCTATGGATTGGTGTATGAATATCTGTGAAAAGGACACGAATAGAGCGATGTTTAGTAAATACACTAGAACTACTATAAAATGAGAAAATAAACCCTTTCATTTTATTAGGGCAGTATAATGTTTATTTGTGTGAAAATTAATCACTGATCATCACCAAGTCAATTATACATGGACAGCATAGTAAATAAATAAATAATTGCTAAATGCTAATTGCTAAATAATTTGCAAATAAATATTAAAATTACAGTTAGTGCATTATGATTTTTCTTACCCTAATTTACCCCTAATTTACACCAGCATGGCTGCACCGCGTTACGGCTGTGCGCGGCACGCAGAGAAATACGCAGCCATTCTAGTCAATGCTCGTGTTTACACCAGATGCGCCATGGGGCGTGTCAGCAGCGTCCCAGAAGCGGCTCAGCACTCCGCTCTGCAGAGAATACGCAGCAAGTCTATTTTTGACGGATGGCGGCAAGCTGCGCAGATGAGATCAAACCAGACAGGAAGTCCTGACACGAAAAGCATAGTGAATCCGGTCAATTTTCAAAATAAAAACATTCGTGTCGACGACGGATCGTATTTCACTTCATTCATTCAACATTACACCATACCGGCGACAACAGGTATGTTTCATAATATTGAGATGATTATAGAGATGTATTTTTTAATTAAACAAAGCTCCAAAACTTTGATCCATGACTTTGAAGACTACAGCACAATAAAGAAGGAAATAACAACATTAAACACAATTAAAACATACAAAAAGAAACCACATAACTACATAGACTTCTTACCCATGGTAGAAGCACAAAAATCAAGGAAAAATGACCCAAATGACGAAGTAAACAAGTGAACAACTGATCCGCTTCTGAGACGCTCCGCAACTGATCCGCTGCTGGTGTAAATTGAAGTCGCGAGTATGATGGAACAAAACCGTGGCACAGCCGTGACGCGGCGCAGCCGTGCCTAGTGTGAGAAAAAGTATTCAGTCACAAACTTTTAAGTGACCTGTAATTTAATGTGTTGTTGTTGCTTTCTCCTTCATCTATCCCCAGATGAGTATTCATAAAGATAGCAAAACAGAATCTTACAAACAGCTACAGTGAGAGCCACGTTCTTCATCTAACAATTATCACATTTTACAGTAGCACAAAGAGGTCTTGTCAGCAATCTGTCCTCTTTATTTTAATGCCAACTTTCTCAACTGCAAGATTTTTTGTCTAAATCAAAACAACTTTTCAATGTCATTCTGTATGCACCATTTTCTCTTTTGGAAAAGGAACAAAAAGGAAAATGAACTATGAAAGCTGATCATGCCCTCGTCTACAGATTGTAATTAAATCATGACTAAAAAGACTAAAATGTGCACTCAAACAGCTTTTGAGGCTGAACACTGCTGTATTTCATTCCTAAAGTACCCCTACTGTTGACTAACTGTTGACTTTCAGTTAGTCATTGCCTAGTTCTGAAATGTATCTCCCTTTTTCTCTTCTTTTTTTATATCCCTGAGGCAATGGAGGCCATTCTGCTGTCCACAGCACATTCCCTGAAAATACCCCTGGGGATCCTTCTCTCAGTGGCAATGCCATCACTCCTATCATCAGTCCCCTGAGTGCCACTGAGCTGTACCTGTCCTGGCAAGCAGGGAGGTGCTGGAAATGCAATGGCATATCATTACTCGCTGCAAGGGGATGTTTGATGAGAATGTATGAGACTGATGTGTTCAGTTGGGAAATAAAAATCTACATAAACAAGAGAAATTGTCTCAGCCTAGCAATAGGTAAACTAGTCAGAAAACATGATTAATACAAAGGTTACAATTACTGAAAATAGTATTGAAATTAAGCATTTACCAATGAAATGTACCCACTGTCTCCGAAGGCCACTTAAGGGATAGAATGAATTATCTGAAGTGGGGTTGTATGAGGTACTTATGGATAGTGTATTGCCCTCAGCAGATGCCTGTCAGCACATTGCAAGTTTGGAGATGCAGAAAAGAGTGCCAGCATAGAGGCTAAGCAATGTACTGCAGTGGACAGGTTCAGCAACAAGAAGTATTTTAGCCACTTAAAAAAGGTCCACCTAAAAAAATCAATATCAGTTTAAGTGTACCCTATATTTAGAATCTTGTCAAACTGTTTTTTCTAACAGGAAGACGCTGTTATAAAAGCCAAACCAACCAGCCTCCACTGGCGTCCAATTAGTAATTTTGCCCAGCAGAACACAGGAGTTGCTGGTCTTTCACTGCCTCAGTTTGTTAGATTTTGTTGTTTGTGTTATTGTGACTGTGGTGAATCAGTACTAGCCCTTCAAACCACAGAAGTCACACGATAACAGAATCAAACCACTAGAGCAAGGCGGTGGTGGACCAGAAATTCTTATGTTCCGTGAGGCAAAATTAAGATTTCGCTCATGGAGTTTGGTTGGTAGCAGTGAAAATATTCTAATTATAGCACACACTTGAACTGATTAGGTGGACCTTTAGGTGGACCTTTTTGTTAAGTAGCTAAAATACCTTTTGTGTTTACTCTCCTCACAACAGTACAGCTTCCATGCTGGTGTTCCTCTCTTCCTCTCCAAACTGAGGGCATGCCGACCTGCAACTGTTGTAGGTAATACACTGACTATGGACAAGTATCTCAAACACCCCCACTTCAAATAATCTGAGCTACCCCTTTAATGCGTTACAGTATTTAGTTATTGAAGAGTTTCACAGCTGGCATTATCTTGAGACCTTGTGCTTCTCAGGAGATTTCTGTTATTTTATTTGCCACCCACGTATGCCATGTGATGCTGAGAAATGACAAAACTGATTTATTAGCTTGCTTTTTTGGGGTTTTTCCTCAAGGGGAATTTTTACATTTTGTGCATTAACATTGTACAATGTACAACAATTTGAATTCAAGCTGCTGCATATTACAGCGACTCAGCATATGATGTAGAATTCTCTTTTCAATTGAGCTCTTTTCTATGAATGGCTTTACTTGTTAATGAAGTCATTGTGTAAAGACGGTGTTCTCTTAGCTTGAATCAAACCAAAACAATGTGCTGGGACCCAAGAGGAATCTCCCAGTGTTACTAATTCATTGTCTTCTTCTCTTAATTCCGTGATATCAAACATATCTATAACTTTGTGCGGATTTCTGTCACACTTTCTGTTGCATATTTTATTCCTTGTTTCGTTCATTATTAATGTCTCAAGAGCTTTCTTTCACAGAATGCTTAAATCTTAATTTAATATATATATGCTGTCTGGTTTAAAGGAGAGGAAGAAAATGTGTCACATTATTTAAGCAGAAAATGCCATTACCAGACTAATTCAAAATATTTCTTGTCAGTACTTTCCTGTTGTACTCTGACATGAGAATAAAATCCCCCATGACAACTAACAGAGGAAAATCCTAATATATGACATCCATTCATGCGAGCATGCATAGTCGTTTAAGAGCATTACAGGGTTTTGCATGACTTCCAGTATTAGTATTAGCATTGTGTGTGTTTACTTAATTTTCTTGATTGGGTATTCATTAAATGATAAAGGCCACCTCGGTTTGCTACAAAGTGAGGCAGCATTCCTACCCTACCATATTTGTTGTATTTATAATAAGCAAATTATGCACTGACACATTTATAATTGCTGAAAGTGCTTCTCTGTAATGCAAATATGTCATACTTTAGTATATACCTATACCTCTAAAAACTTGTATGGGACATAATTTTGAGCATTTATATTTAGCTATTTTACTATATTATGTGATTGTCAAGGACAGTGTTTACTGATCAACGGAGAAAAGAAGTCATCACTTGATCATTTCATCTTATCTTCGAAATTTGGTCCTATTTAGTGCAGCAATTCTTAAAGCGATATTCCACCCCAGAATGATAATCCACTCAATATGTACTCACCCCTATGCAGATGTGAGGATGGGTGAAGATCTTCAGTTCACAAAACAATCCTGGAGTTTCAGCAGAAAACAGGGTTGCAGCCTGCAGCTTCGTATATCTCGCAAGATGTATCGCGAGACTTCGTATATCTCTTAATGGATGCACGTGTGAAAATATCGCGAGATATACAAAGTCTCGCGATACATTGGCGCCATGTTTACATGCTACCTGGGAGGCTACAGTTGACATTTCAGCTAAAAACATGGTGTAAATGGTATCTTTTGTGGTTAAATTTTAATGTCGCAGCTCACGGACACTTGGATTACACCACACGAGCAGGATGGAGACATTTTGTGTTTGTTTTGTGTTCTTTTTTTTTACATTTTATCTGTAGTCTCCATTCACTGCCATTGGCTGCAACCCTGTTTACTGCTGAAACTCCAGGATTGTTTTGTGAACTGAACATCTTCACCCATCCTCACATCGGCATAGGGGTGAGTACATATTGAGTGGACTATCATTCTGGGGTGGAATATTGCTTTAAGTTATGGCCAAAAATGTGTTTTGTGAGGTCACAGTGACTTTGACCTTTGACCATCAAAATGGAATTAGTTCATCCTTAAAGGATAAGTTCGGTTTTTTGACACCTGGACCTTATTGTTAGGATTAAATACGCTCGTAGACTCACCCAGACAATTTTGGTGGAGCTCGGAGCCGTTTTCGAGCAATTTAGATCCAGCCGACGGCGTTTATTCTCATGCCATAGTAGCGGACGGGGCCAGAAATCGAAGCTCCTAAATTAGACATTATCTGCTGCGAAACTCATGCAATGTCCACAACAACACCACCAGTTAGCCCCCATTCGTGGACGTGCAGTGGTTGCTCGTTCTCTGGCCAGCTGTTCGGCTCTTTCCCTCTGCATTAGGGTGACCAGATGTCCCGCTTTGCGCGTGATTTCACGCATTTTCTGTCTCTTTTCACGCATCACGCAAATTGAGACCATGTCCCGCACAACATCCCCCTCAGGCCCCAGCAATGAGAAGCCGGTGATGTTCCTGCACTCTGGGCTGTTTGTTGTTGTCATAGTAGCACCGCACGTACGGCGTTTAGGCCCGCCCCTAATTTTCTCCGCGCTACCAACAGCTGAGGTGACAGCAAGTGAATGACACTCGCATCGCGCGTTCTTCTTTGGAAATGGAGGAAGGGGAGACGCCAAACAAGAAGAGACGATGCAGCTACAGGCGGTGTCCCACTTTGTCCCTCACAAACATACCCCTTGTCCCTCTTTTGGTTTATTGGGACCTGGTCACCCTACTCTGCATCCTCCTTTCAAATAGCTTCTCGTCGGTGTATTCTGGCTCAAAACGATACGGGCATCCATTATACTCAAAGTCGTCGTCAGACACTTCTACATCGGATAAATATTCCGCCATGCTGCACAAAAATAGCCGTGTTGCCGTGTAGCCTAGCAACAACAGCGTCTCTTCTCAGCTGCAGTCCTGCGGCGCACGTCTATGTCACCAAAAGTTACCCATCCTTGTAAAGCCCCGGATGACCATAACAACGAAGTTGAGCTGACATGGTGATAACACTGGCCATTCATTTATAAAATGTAGGTGAAATGAGCGAGTTTCGCAGCAGATAATGTCTAATTTAGGAGCTTCGATTTCTGGCCCCGTCCGCTACTATGGCATGAGAAAAAACGCCGTCGGCTGGATCTAAATTGCTCGAAAACGGCTCCGAGCTCCACCAAAATTGTCTGGGTGAGTCTACGAGCGTATTTAATCTTAACAATAAGGTCCAGGTGTCAAAAAACCGAACTTATCCTTTAAGTCCAAATGGAGGTTTGTACCAAGTTTGAAGAAACTCAAATAGGGGATTTCATTATTTTTCCAGTGGAATGGTACATTTTAGACAGTAACCTTAGATGCCAATTGTGATGATACACATTAGCACTGACACATTTATAACTGCTGAAAGTGCTTCTCTGTTTTTGCTGCAGGGTTGCAGTATAACATCTAGTTAAAAGTAATGCAAATATGTCAACTTTAGTATATACCTATACCTGTATGGGACATAGTTCTGAGTATTTATATTTAGCTATTTTTATTATATTAGGTTGATTGTCAAGGAAAATGTTTATTGATCAACAGAAAAAAGAAGTGTAAATGAGGTGCATTAAGCCAAAAAGGCAATTTTCTTTTTGTACCTACAGACACTGGAAGTAGGAGTGCGGGGGCTGCAACAGCACAACAAATTTTATATGCAAAAAATGTTGTACACATCAGATTTATTATTTAATAATGGACATTTTTTCAACTTGTCATTTTTCTTATTTTTTCAAATAAAGCAATAAATATATTATTGTGGACTTTTTATCATTGTATTATTGTCCCAAGTATTAGCACATTATGACTGTTTGATTCAGCTAAAAACAGCTGTAGATATAAGCTGGATAACTGAATCTCTTTCTGGCAGAGCACTTGACTTGTCCTGGACTAAAAATGAACTGCAAAAGGCCTCAAGGCAACTTTCTCTCATGGCTATTCAGAGTGAACTGAACAATACATTGGACTTGATGATATTGTGGATGAGTCTGCACAAACCAGAGGCAGGAAAAAAATTGCATTGCATAAGATAAGAAAGACTATTTTGTGATTAATTTGGGCCTGTAAATCTTCCTGTGTTTGCTATGTGGCATCACAGCTTGCTGTCATTTGTTTTTCAGGCTTTATTTCTGTTAATATTTAAAGGATAAGTTCGGTTTTTTGACACCTGGACCTTATTGTTGGGATTAAATACACTCGTAGACTCACCCAGACAATTTTGGTGGAGCTCGGAGCCGTTTTCGAGCAATTTAGATCCATCCGACGGCGTTTTTTCTCATGCCATAGTAGCGGACGGGGCCAGAAATCGAAGCCCCTAAATTAGACATTATCTGCTGCGAAACTCATGCAATGTCCACAACAACACCACCAGTTCGCCCCCATTCGTGGACGTGCAGTGGTTGCTTGTTCTCTGGCCAGCTGTTCGGCTCTTTCCCTCTGCATCCTCCTTTCAAATAGCTCCTCGTCGGTGTATTCTGGCTCAAAACGATACGGGCATCCATTATACTCAAAGTCGTCGTCAGACACTTCTACATCGGATAAATATTCCGCCATGCTGCACAAAAATAGCCGTGTTGCCGTGTAGCCTAGCAACAACAGCGTCTCTACTCAGCTGCAGTCCTGCGGCGCACGTCTATGACGTCACCAAAAGTTACCCATCCTTGTAAAGCCCCGGATGACCATAACAACGAAGTTGAGCTGACATGGTGATAACACTGGCCATTCATTTATAAAATGTAGGTGAAATGAGTTTCGCAGCAGATAATGTCTAATTTAGGGGCTTCGATTTCTGGCCCCGTCCGCTACTATGGCATGAGAAAAAACGCCGTCGGATGGATCTAAATTGCTCAAAAACGGCTCCGAGCTCCACCAAAATTGTCTGGGTGAGTCTACGAGCGTATTTAATCCTAACAATAAGGTCCAGGTGTCAAAAAACCGAACTTATCCTTTAAAGTTATCTCTTATTTGTGGTTGAGAACAGTATATTTTCATGAGCTGTTAGCTTTAATTGAGTGTACTTGCACTGTTAATTCTGTGCTGTTCAGACGCATGTGAATTTATTGTGCTGTTGGCTTTGAGTGTTCCTGTACTTTAAGTCCTGTTGAGATGCTGGTGAATGTATGCCTTACTTAATGTGTGTATATTATTGTGTTCATGTACTGTAAAGTCTGGGTGAATTTTGCCCATATTAACAAGCACTCCCTCCCTCAAAATACTTTTTTCATGGTAACGTGTTGATCTGTGAGCTTACTTTCATACCCAAGTATTTCTTTACAAAATATTTGCTTTTCTGTATCTCTGTCAGTCATTGGCAGAAAAATCCAACTTGCATTTACATAAAATATTCAAAAAATTCTGAAAACTGAAAAAAAGCCCAAGTTCTGTCATATTGAAGAACAGATAAACACAGAAGCACAGATGGCTTGTTACAGTTTGAGCAGATGGATGAGTTTTCGTGCATCTTCAACTGCTTCAAGAAAATGTGACGGCACAGAACAGCATAAAAAGTACACGTGAACCAGACTATTGGAGGGCTCAGGGTCAATGATATCTTCATTAGTTACACTGATAGAACGCCATTTTTTGGCCTCACTTCCCTTTGAAAATCAATACAGCTGTTCCAATAGTTGAGGAGGTACAATTGAGGTTGAGGGTTGTTGTTAAGTAAAAGCAGTGAAGTGGACAACCTCTATTCCCGTCAGTTGTCAGGGCAATAGAACAAGAAAATACATGTAATACAAGGAAGAAATATTGGACCACTTCTTTTTTTTTAACACTAATAAACTGTTATATTGTGGCATACATACCTCTCAGGTGTGCCAGACTCCAGTTTAAGAACATTACTACCTGACTCATGTCATCAGCCTCTCTCTTGGCTTGCTTTTATAAAACATGACTGTGGTTTCATTGCAGTATCTGCTTTACATTGGGCAGATAGAATAGGTGGGACATGTACAGTGTGCATATATCAATTTTAGGGTGTGTCTGCAACTACAGCCATTTCTGACTCTTCAAAATTAAATATCAACAAATCAATCTCTATTAATTTAAATGTCATTAAGATTTTAATCTGGATTTTTTTTCAATGAATGAGCTATAATTACTGCCTCACAATTGTATGCCTCCACCAACCACACAAGTTGCTGTTTACAGAGTACAGAGGTCTGATCATTATGTCACAGTGGGGTTGACCTTTGACCTTTTGGATATGAATTGTCGTCACTTCATCATTTTATCTTATTAGATATTTGTGTGAAATTTTGTCCTATCTAGCTTTTTTATGACAATTCTAATGCTTACATCATCTCTACTTTAATGCTGAAATAATGCTCGCAAATAAAAATCATAGTTATAACTAGAATAAAGCAGTGATGACATCTTGTATTGGTAAAGGCGTAATGTTACTGGTAAATGTAATTAATGTAGCTATTGTTTACATTAGCTGGATTAAATTGCGGCTGCTTTGTAGCTGGTGGCTGTAGCAGTCCCACAAAATACCCAAACAGATTCCAAAATTGTTGTCCCCATTAATCACATAGACAAAAAACATATGGCAGATTAGGTTACAGGTTTGAAAAATACCAGTGTTACGCTTTGTTTGTCTTGAAATTGTCTTTACCGTGACACCTAAAGCTGTTGCTGTAAAGACATGTTGTGGAAATTACATATTTTCTAATATTGCAGATAAATGCAGCTAGCAAGGTCCGCTATATTAGCTTTGACTCTTAGCATCTAATATACCGTAATTCAACAGTAATATATGCTTATTTTTAAAATGTAGCTCAAAATACATGATTACTTAATTGTTTGGTAAAGACACACAATAAATACTTAAGAAAAAATATACTTGCTTACTTGTGTTTTCATAGAAACTAGATTTGTTTGGCTTTGAAAACAGTTTTACTTGTTCAGTGGTAATGACATGGAAGTGTGGGACAGGTGCATTTAGATGAAAACCGTCCATATAAATGATCAATAAACAAACAAAAAAAATAATTTAATATTGTGTAAAGTAATAATTACATGAAACTATTTCATTTAACAAAATGTCATATTGTAATTGAATTAACTAATTTTATGCATCTCAAGTGGGACATGAACAAAAGTGGTGTTTCAGATCAGATTTATCAGATTTATTTTTTAAGTGAAGAGGTTTTAATAACACTTTGTATATATTTATCAATCATCATATGACAAATTGTAACATAAATCCAAACTTTCACTGCTGGGACTGAATACACGGCTTACTGCCACAGAAAACCATTTGTGTGAGACACCTGTGTACTCGGTCATGTTGTCTGTTGTGAGGCTTCAGACAGCTGGCAGGTTGGACAGATTGTTTATACATCTACAGTTCAGTAGAAATAGTTCTGAATGTTCCAACCCCAGTCAACACAGAGTTTTTAGCAGTTGCCACAGAAAATGACAAACTATCAGAGAAACATCTGTTATTGCTAACTAGCAAGCAAAATGTCAAGGTACTTGCATGTGAACGTGTAGAGAAGGGAGTGATTGTGTGTGTTTGTGTATGTGTGAGAGGGAGACGTTATATAAGCAAGAGCTGGATGAGAAAATTGCAATCAAGGTTACTTCTATTTTGTCAGCTCTGAGAGCCTCACTTGCTATTGTGGCTGATGTTCTTTCTAGATCCCCGTCGTGCCAAATAATATACATGTGGCAGACAGTGATGCTGAGAAAAGGCCAAAACATTTACAGACATTAAGCATCACTCCTATAAATGGATAATTCTGTAGCCAAGATACCGATCTTGTCAAGAAAAGTAACAGTTGTGGAATAAATGCTGAGATGCTAAGAAAAGGCCAAAACATCAAAAGTCATGTAGCATTAGCTGTCTGAGACTGGCTGGAAGCCTGATTGGTCACTGTGACAAAAAGGTTTGTCTTCAAGCTTTTACACCCTTCATTAGTAATCATCATCACACAAAAATAGATGCTTTTCCATAAAAAATAAGCATACAACAGTTCCAAACCACTTTGACATTGTTAATCAGCAGTTTATTTACACTTATGATAAAATTAAAGGGCTGATAAGAAGGAATGAATTCTCTCCAGAGCCAAGAAAAAATGTCTGATGATGCACCCTGTGATTTCAGTCAGCTATTCAGATGTCACCTTCATCTCAACTAGCCAGACAGTTTTCTCCCCGTCTATTTGTATCCTCTGAAAAAATGTTTTAATTTTCAGTTATTTGGAATGTTTTTTTGTTTTTTTTCAGACATATTTGTAGGCGGACATTGAGGAAGGTCACGGAGCGGTGCAGATCTGTGGTGTGCTGTTTAATAGATATCCAAGCATTTGACATGCCACACAAGCTTGCCAGATACCTGTAAGTGGACAAATACTGAACTCCATCATTGTACTAGACACTTGCAGGTATCTCAGGAAATATCTTTTTTTTCCTCTGGTTTTTTTTGTTTTTTTTTTCAGTGCAAGATGCAAGCAACATCGTAAATTGACGATAACAGGCGATGGTGAGTCCTAAGTTTACTAGCTCTTTATAACTGTCAATTATCTGTCATTGTAAAGTAAAGCCTGTTTTCTTGAATACAAAAGCTCACTGCTCTGAAAATACACACTCTGGGGTTTGAGTCAAGTGATTGTCTTATTGTCTGCCAGATCCCATTAACTTATTGCTCACTTTAACTGTTATAAGGAGCTATGCGTTCCCCAAGATTATTACTGATTTCTTACAACTCATAAACAGATACTTTCTCATTTGACGAACATTCAGCATTAATGTGAACTCTAGTTAACCTGAAACAGGCATGCAAAATATAGTTATAATCCAAGATTGTCCCCGACTGAACATGTCTCCTTGATCTCTCATGACATGTTGTGGTCTTTCTATTACTTATTACTCTAAATATTACATATTTCTATTTATATATAGAAATATATTTATATATATATTATATATATATATATCTCTATTATTGTGTGTGTGTGTGTGTTAATATTGTTTATTTAATTTACATATCTTTTGGTAAACATAGAAAAAAACTCGGCTCTTGCCTTGAAATGCAAAAATCAGCAGATAACTTTAGCCATAGCCTGTTTTTTAGTTGTTTGGAAGAGACCCAGACCTGAGTAAACTTCAAACCCTGGCTGAGCATCCTACTTGGGTCTAGCCTGGGGAAAAACATATGCTGGCAAGCTATATAGCCACTATGCTGAGGTGAGCCACAAATGGCGATGTCACACCTTTGCCTTAGCTATGCCCTTGCTCAGAGCAAAGATAGGTGAAGAACGACATCTGCAGTCACATGTCCTTCATCTAAGATGTTGGAGTGCGGCCCACAACTACAGTGGGCTGGTGGCCGTCCAATTCCAATGACATTTTAGTTTTATCCTATCGATGTGGATGCACAGATGCACTCTCTCAGTACACCTGCCAGACAGGGTGGTATGTCATGATGTGTCTCCTGTAGTTCTGCAATGGATGCAAACAGAATTAACAATAATAACTTTCACCATCATTGTTTTAAATATTGTATTAAATAACATCACATTTATCATCTGTATTTTTTAAGAATTAGCTTTTTCACTTTTACTATTTTTCATTGTTAGTGGCGGGGTCCACCATTCCTGTACTAGATTTAAATTGCCTATACAGAAGGGATTTGATGGAAATGTTGTATGTAATCCATGTTTTTAAGTTATCTCATTATATCAGTCTCAATGCTGTCACTCCTACAAATGTATCAGTAACTGTATTAAAGGCACAATATGTAAATTCTGCTCCCATTAAAACCATAACCATCTGGAGTAGCATATCATTTATTTTCTTTTATTGTTAAACAACCACCATGGTGATGAAAATCTATTTGACACGACCCTGGCCGAGATCACATTCATGGATAAGGTAATGTATACATTTTTTTTCACGTTATGCTTCGTCACATTTGCCAGCTTCCTTTCTCACTGTCTGATGTATCCGTCATAGGACATGCACTGTTATCTCGAACAAACAGATTTCTCTGGATTTGAACATTGTTTGAAACATTTGGGATAATGTAAATACACAACTCAAGAAAATATATAGTCTAATGTAATGTTCTTAGACATTTTAGTGCAGAAATGTTGCATATTATAGCTTTAAGTTACTGCTAATGTAAAACTAGCATTTCCTCCAGCTCCTGCTTCACTTTGAAAGTATTCAACTGGTGAAACATGGGGGCACTTTCATGGAGAAACAGTCATTGCCCATCAAAATACATCTTTAAAGAAGATATAGTCAATTATGGCATTTCTTTGACAGCAGATCAGTTGTAAATGAAATAAGAAGTAACAGCCACAGTGGGCTGCAACTCCTCACCAAGGTACCCATATCCTTTTACTGTGCCCTGTTGTGGTGTGGAAAATTACTCACGCTGTGTGCAGCAATTAAGGCCTGACTTCTTTATTAAAACTATCTGAGTTTGGCTGCAAGCAGTACCAGTTGTCCTTCTGTTGTATTTTCTAACATTTGCTGCTCAAGAAGTGTTTCCACCAGAATTCTGGGTTATGTGGTATGAAAATGCACTCGCCACCAGTAACCACAGGTGTTGTCAATCAACCTGAACTAAAATCTAATAGCAGTAAAGTGGTAACAATTTGGGGACAAATGTTCAATTATATTTATATGTCTAAATACTGTGCATCAGGTATTCATATTGCCACTTTTTCAGTTTTTCACTTACCTTGACATGGGAAATGCTGTATATAGTACATAGCATAAGGTTACAATACAATTAAATGAAAGCACATTCTATTCCATATAGACTGATTATACAGTAATTCTTGATGCCTGTTTGCAGTATAATGATGCCAAACAATTTCACTTCACATGTGGGTGTTTTCAGATAGACAGCCAGCAGGGTTTATAGTCACGCACTCAATTTAGAATTGCTCTCTACAATGGCACAAAGGGGAAAATATAAAAGTGCTCTTTGGAGGACTCCAAAGGATTTTTTTATTCATCAGAACTTCATTTGTTTCACTACTGCACAGTGACTTCTAAGAAGAGGCAGCAACTGCAGCGGGGATAAGACTAATATGGAGTTGACAGATAATACTGTGATTTGACACACTGCATTGCAATTCCAGGGACATCTTATGTTGATACGTGGTCAACGTTTGGGTGATAGGAAGTCAACGTATGTCATAACAAGATATGCATCAGGGTTCAGACCAAATTAAACTATTCAAAAGCAAAAGTACACTTTTTCAGGATTCATTAGTACAAAATACTTCACTACAGAAAAATATCTAAATAGTTTGTGTAAGCACGTCTTTCTTTGTCCCAAGGGTTTTTTGTCCATCTGAAAGGTATTGATATCCAATATACGCTGCTGCATCACAGGAGAGAACAACAAACTGTAAAGTTTGTTGTTTAAGTTCAAGTTCAGTGTTCACACAATAAAATCAGTAAAGAGGTATGAACATGCATAGCACATATTGTTTGTTATTCGAAACAAGCTACAGCAATTACATGTGTAAAAAGGCAACTACTGCTCTCACTTGTTTTCACAAACTAGTCCAGTTTACTACTCTGAATGATCTCAGTTATAAATTAAAGAGGCACCATAGTAAAATATTTAGGAGACACTGATGAGGGCTAAGGCCTGAGATACCATCTGATGACTGATGAGAACATTTACACCAGTTCCTCTAAACAAGTGAAAGAGAAGTGGATGACTGAGCCTCACAAAAGGCAAAAGAGGCACAAAAGCCTCAATTTTAACTGAAACGTGTAGTGTAAAGTGGAGATATGTATAAATGTATGTACATATATGTGTGTGTGTGTGTGTGTGTGTGCAAACTCGAATTTTTTCTCCATGAGATGGTCTTAAGCTTTTTCTTTCTAACTAACCCCTTGTCTCAATCACAAGTGAGTCAGACGTGTTTTCACTTGTACATGCCACGCAACAGAAATGCACTCATTTTCATCTTTGCAGCTTGTGTCTCAAACATGATCTGAAGTGTTTATTTAGGCTTCAAGTCTATTTTTTGACAATACATATGTAAATGAAAGGTTAGGACCCCCAATCTGGCAGGATGAGCACATCTGTTACCTATACTGTTTATACCTACAGAGGGCATGAGTCCTCTTCAATTCCACTATGTTACACCAACATGTTTCTACAGTACCCCAAATGGAAAAACTGTACACTGGCTCAAGATGCGGCTTTTCACAGTTTAGCGGCTGCCATAGATTCTCCTACATACTTGGAAGGGGAGTTTGATATGAGCTTTTTGCAATCTGCAGCCTCACCGCTAGATGCCACTAAATCCTACACACTGCTCCTTTAAACAATAAATTCATAGCAGACATGTTTGCATATAGACCAGTTTTTACAGCACTTTACAAGACCCACATTATGTCTAGAAATTGTTGCATCCCAGGACACATCTTCAACGCAAGGATAAACAGATCTCAGGTTTTCACACTTCTAAATCCCAAAACAGGGCCTGAAAGAAAAAATGCTCTGGCTTCAAACCATCAGATGTGAGGATGCCTCAGGCAAACAGTGGGACCCCGCTTCATCACACACCTAGTGTTATGTGGGTAGCAAATGCTTCATAACAAGTAAAAATGAGTCGCAGATGTGTGTTTGACTGCTTGGTTGTTTTGTGTCTAAAAAGCAAAACTATTCAAGCTTTTCCATAATGCTGTCACACAGCTTTGCCCTGTCTGCCATCTTTCCTGTAATGTCAAGAAATAACAGTTGAACTATCAGTCAGCAGTGTTTCTGCTGCTGTTATTAGTGCCTGCCTGTGTTTGAGTATCATGTCATGACTACTGTTACTATAATTTTCTATTTAGCGGTAGTATGTGTGCAGTTGGCTGTTAATGATATGATAAATCACCTGGAGGATTAATCAAGTATGAACAGATGTCTGGATGTGACACCTCTGGCCACCAGGTGTTACCCAACATTTGGCAGAGTTTATTGGTAAGGACCAGAACACTTTGTTGTCCAAAATGCACTGGATAGTGCACATCAAAACAGCCCTGTTATTTTCTGTGTATGGTGAAGCACAGGTTGGCATGAGTGGATGTGCAATGCGACATAATACGCCATTGTCCTTGATGGCATAACAAATACATTGCTGTCACTGTATCTGGACTTGTCAGGAAATAGAATTTGATTCCTCTGCTAATAACACACAAAAGAATCCAGGACAGCACTACGCTTCACAATATATGCTTTTTTTATTAGACTTCATATGCTGTGTTTCTCTTGGTGTGTTATGCAATAAGCATTTGATCTGTGCTTGGAGTAAAATGTCACGATGCTCTGTTGAGATGTGTTGCAGTCTTTAAATTATATTTCTGAAGAGCTTATAAGCCAGAAGTGGGTCCTATGTGTGCATGTATGGGTGACCAATGGGGTTGGAGCTACAGTCCAATTTGCCTGCAGCTAATCTCACATATTACTGACTCATTAGCCTAACATCTTTTGTGCATATTTATATTCAAAGACCTCTTGTGGTTATGGCGATTCGATGCATTTTTTTGAAAAAACAATTTTACTGACTGCTCGCTTTTATACCAACTGCTGGCTGCTCACTTCTCTTAACTGGCCAGTAGCGACCACAAATCATCAACAACCACTGAGCTAAATACAACACTTTGGCCTTTGACGTCTCTCAAAAACATGCATAGAAAAGTTTTATTTCATCTAGTACATCTACAGATTACTTCCATACCCGATATGTTGTGATCCACTAAAGTTAGGGTGTTAATAGCCAAATTGTCTTTTCCACCCTAGTTAGGTGTGATACAAGATTAATAAATCCATGCCATCTTGACTGTACTTCATTGGCTGCTGCTGTATGTGTCTTTGCAGTCACCATATTGGAGCGTTCAAGGTCCGCTAGTAAACAAATGAAAGATGCAGACTTCACTACAAAATCGTGACACGCTTAATTCAGAACTGATTTTCATGAATTTTGGTTTGTTGAAAAATTTCATAGCCAGAACTTCCACTGGAACATGCAGACTCTGACCTACGTATGAGGCTACATCAAGTGTAAAATATGAAGAATTTCAGCTTTTGTGAGCTTTTCCCAAAAATAGTGCTCAGTAACAACGCCATCCTACTACACAAAAACACGCCAAAAACTTTGCATACATCTACATAAGAAAGCTAACACTATACTATTCTATACAAAAAGAAAACTTTATTCAAACCCTTGTTGCATCTGGCAGTTGTGGTGGCATTGCAATAGGTGCTGCACCATTGGTTGCCTGGCAAAGATCTGCAATCAATAGAATGCACTCTTCTTGTTGGTATATTAAATAGTAACTATTGTCATTTAGAAGATTAGTTCATTGCACTGTTGTGTTGTCCAATATTGTCATTTTTCTGTACATTTAATATTTCCCTAATACTATTAGAAATGCAGGTAATGCAGCACAAATACAGATACATACTCTGCCAGGGTAACATTGGTAGACACTAGCAGTCACACCAGTACTATAAGGTCTTTTCAACTCATAGAATTAAGCTACAAATTCAGCAGTGAAAATCCATGCTGGTGTCATGTCCTGCTGTTGCAGCAGTGGCTGCAGTCTGACGTGTAAAATTGAAAGGAGGCATACAGGCTGTCCATGTCAAAGAAAGATGAGCCTGACATCTGCAGTTCAGCAGACTCGCTCTGACCCATGCCTCTGCCTGTCCCCTTATTGCAAGCCTCCTCGACACCTGTCCAAATTAAATGTTTTGCAGTGTGTGTGAGCCAGTCTTACTGGCACAGTCATCACTGTGGTTGGGAAGACTGTCCAAGTAAAACTGGTGAAGGTGATCCCAATAACGGTAAAAACAACAGATTAGTGTTAATGTTTCACCTGTTTTGCAGTATATTCTCATGCTAAATTTTCTTCTGGTTGTCTGAAGATAACTGAAGGTCATACCTCTGGAAAGGCTGGATTTCTCTGGTTACATAATTATTATTCAACTATTTCTTTAACCATACACACAAGCAGGCAATAGTGGGCATACAAACAGTGTGTCTAGGATTGATGGGCCACATCTGACTGTCACCATTTTGAGCATGCTGGTGTAATACATATGTACCTGATCCTTGTTCCTTCCATCTAATCTACTTTCTGTCAGGGACCACTGTGATCAATGGTTTGTTTATTTGCCTGTGTAATAAGCAAATTATGCTAAGCGGGAGAAGTCACCTCTAGCATTAACCTGCTTACATTTTAATCAATGACTTAAGTGATTTTTATCAGGATGCCACAGGCAATGAGGTGATAGAGCCAGTTACAGACTCGAATCTGTCCTTTTAATGTCGAGGAGACCGGTTGTGTTATTTACTAGTTCTATCAGAGAAAGCAATTTTTCTGGAAGTCACCCATCCAAGAAGCAGCATTCATCATATTTACAATTAATGGCCTCATTTATTACAACCACTGCAATCCTGGTAGAATTACAGTTTTGACTTAAAGGTCTGTTTTGATTGAGTCAGTTGTGTTTCATCAGACTACACTTTATTTGTTTTTCTGTCAGTACAGTGTGTTAATGACCAATCATTGTAATCATTAACTAGAAAGTCATACTACCAATTCTATTTCATCCTCCTCTGTTACACCACTGGGAACAATGCTCAGAGTTTAAAGACAACGATATAAGATAAAAGGGTTATAGAACAGCCTAACAAGCACACGTACACATATAAGGCATACTTAGATACATTGTGTTGTGTGTATGTATGTGTATGTTTTATTTAGTTTGGGGTATTTTATTTAGTTTGTTGTTTCCTATATTGCAAGATGCATTCATTGAAAGTGGCTTGTGCTCAGTTCAGGGGTGGAGTGAGGATTGGGAAACAGCTTTGTAGTTTAATATACTGTAATGCTTTACTGGAGTTATACATGCTTTAAATTGTTCCAATTTCTCTTACATTTTCATTGATTCAGTTGGTGGTCGTAAAAAGGCACAAAGTTTACTACATCAACAACTGATCTCTTGCAAATCTTTTTCGGAGTGGCCGTTTGCACATTAAAAGTAGGCACACAGCAGCCATTCAGCTATTCACACCCGACCCCCTAAGTTTTAAGTCATTGCTTGGTTAAGTTTCAGCACCAGAGGTATTTGATAAGGTTTAGGAAACAGAACTGATAGGTTAGGTTTAGGGAAAGATCATGGTTTTCCATCCAAATGTTAATACCAACATATCCTCCAAATCATACGCCCAGATAGGTCGTACGTGGACATACGACCCAGTAGAGCATTTCTGGTCGCGTTTCTGGTCGCGTTTCTGGTCGTTTTCTGTTGGAGAACATGCTGCATTAAGAAAAGCAAAAGTCAATTGGGAGGGCGCCCGCCCCCGGAACAGGAGACCTGAGTATGAATCCCGGCAAGGCCGATCCTTCTTCGCGCATCTCTTTTTGGGGGTTAGGGTTAGGGTAAACGTATGTATAGGTCGTATAAAGCTGCTGTCAAAAACGACCTCTCTGGTCGTTTTCTGTTGGAGGACAGGCTCGTTAATACCCACATTGGCTATTTACACTCCTGATGCAAATACAAAATAGCCAAACTGGCTTTTCCACCCCCAGTTGCAAAAAGCCACATTGGCTATTTCACCTTGGGTGCAAATAGCATCTGCCTATCTCTTCTCATGGAAGTAACTGCCCTAGCTTTATACTGATTGTACGGAGCAGCTGTGTTACTGATGTCTGCGTGTTTTAAGTGTTGGAAATGTTGAATTGTGATGAGGCCAAACCTTTAATAATCACTGTCAACATTCATTCATCACATTCTGTCTTGGTCTACGGATTTATCTTTTATGCTGAGGTTACTATAATAATATTGATCATGAGCTAATTATTGTTGTTCATAACTGTAATCAATCATCATTATAATCATTAGCATTTACACACAAGCACTGCCTTATCATATTTACATGATTGTACCCCTTTTGCTATAATAGTAATTACCCTGTTGCAACAATCTCCACCCTGCCATCATTTTCATCATAATTAACCACAAAATAAATACAACTTGTGTGTGTGACAACTTGTACTTAAAAAAATAACAAACTTTCAGAGGAACTGTTTATAAAAGATGATTTTTTAAGCTTGTAATGGAACATTAAATCACTAGAAGAGATCACTGTGATTCAATCTAAGTGGTTGCATCAAAAAAAATCATCTAAAGAAAAATATTCATAGTCCATGATGCAGTTTGATGACTACAAAGCCACAGCATTTTCCAAAACAGCTGAATGGATCCAGCTTCATTGAAACATTTCACTGAAATGTCCCTAATTATCACAGTTAAATGATCAAAAAGTCTTTTTAAAAAGAGACACATTTTATTAATATAAAAACAATTAGCCAATAAGAACCTGACAGTGACAAATGTTTACATGCTAAATCCATTGTCCATCCAAGCCATTATTTGGTCAAAAAAAAAAAAAAAGGAAGAAAAGAAAGGAAAAAGAAAGTCTAGTTCTTTGACTGGCCAACAATCCTCTCTAACACAACATGCTTTCCAAAAGACCAATGGATCCATGTAACTGTTTTCTGATCTTCCATTGCGGGCGCTACGATTTGGTTGCTTTCAGGCACAAAAACTACTGGCCACACACAGCTGGGCCAGGTTTCTAAATACACCAGGGGTCCGTTTCACAAAGCAGGTTTAGTGAAAACTCTGAGTTTGTTAACCCTGAAATGAGGGAAACTCGGAGTTTTCCGTTTCAGAAAGGAAGGTAACTCAAACCAGAGAAAGAGGGGTAACTCTAGCCTGTTTCACAAAGAGAGGTAACTTAAGCTCTCGGTCAGTTACCGTAGTACAGTGTTTCTCAATCCTGGTCCTCAGGCCCCCCTGCCCTGCATGTTTTAGATGTTTCCCTGCTACAACACATCTGATTCAAATGATCAGGTCATTATCAGGCTTCTGTGGAGGCTTGATGATGAGCTGATCATTTCACCTTAACTCCAGGTGAAACTACTCCGAGTTGAGTAAACCAACTCAAATCAGCTGTTCTGGAACCGAAAACTCAGAGTTTCTTATCTCAGAGTAGATCAACTCAGAGTTCAGAGTTACACTCAGAGTTTGTTGAACCTGCTTTGTGAAACGGACCCCTGGACAGCTGTTCACAAGTATAGCCTTCAACATCCACCACAAACCTTGCAAAATTACAAGTCACACAAAGCTGCTAGAGCTGTTCTGCGCTGCTTTATTAAAACTAACACTGAAAAGCTGCACTCCAATGTCCCATGGCTAAGTGAAGGATTTCCTCAAGCCTGGCATCATTGTTCAGCTATACTATTAAATCAAAGATGCCAACATTTCTATTCAACCTAATAGTTTCCTGCAATAATACATATAATCACAACAACAGATTCGCTCTTAATGGTTACATGGTGGTGCCCAGCCTAAGAAGTATCTCACTGAAAAAACTGTTATTTACAGAGCCATAACAAATTGGCCTAATTTACCCCTTTACATTTGTCTGATAAATAACAAATCATCCTTTAAAAAGAAAATGAGTAGAAATTTATTGGTATGAAAATAACAGATTTAATAGTACATGTATGACTTTGCTGCTAGTTTTCAATATTCATGTTTGGCTTAATATGAGTTGGATAAGTGTAAATCTTTTGACAAATTTTGATCATTTATATATAAATTTTTTATTAGTATTTTACCTGCATACTGTCTGAACTGGGTGTGTGTGGTGTGATGGTGCACATAAGCAAGTGAATGGCATGTTAAGGTTTTAGGAGACTTGGATTATGGCAGACAAGCAGTATGGAGGCATTTTATTTTTTATTGATTTATTTTTTCTCTTTTTTTGTTTGAAAACTGGTCACCATTTACTTCCATTGTTTGGGAGATTCAACAAAGCTGTTTTCCTGTGAAACTCCAGCAGTGTTTTACAAAAAACTAAATCTGACCTTCAACTGGAATTAGGGTGAGTAGATGATGACTGAATTTTCATTTTTGGGTTAACTATCCCTTTAACTAATCTTTTAGACTGAGTTGACTTGCATTATTTACAGACTTTTTATTATTATTTTCAGTTTTCAGTTGCAGTTTGTTTAGGTTTAGGCAACAGAACTACTGTCAGGTTTACAGGTTAACAAAACGAGCCTTTTGAAGAAAAGAATACTTTGTCTCTGCCTTGCAGCTGTGAATAGCCATATTGACTATACTTATTTACCCCCCGTGTGCAAATAACATTGTTTGCTACGGACATCTCGGCGCTTGTCTCTGCCATGCTAAGCTACATTACACACAGATGCAAATAGCCACATTGGCCATTTCTTTCCATGTGCAAATAGCATCTGCCAAATAGTAATCCTAATTCTAAGTTTCACTTTCAACAACTGGATGTTTACTATAAGTGTGTGGGGTTACTCTCTGTTTTGTATTTCATATTTGGTCCACTTTGTTATGTATGTCATAAATCTGTATTGTGGGTTGCCAAAAGCAATATAGTACTTTTTAAAACAAAATAAAAACCTCCTCCACAAAGGTTTGGCAAAGGTTTACAGAGCACACTCAATTATGGCGGTGCAGAATTTGAGGGTCAATACAGTGGGAGAAAAAATGGCTTCAGGGTAGTAATGCCAGGAGCCCTGATCATCATTAGAAGTCCTAAACCAGGGATGGCTGCCAGGGGAAAGGGAAGAAAACTCTCTGGCAGCCACCACAGATTACATCATAGCAGGATTAAGAAAAACTTGGTGTAGCTTGTGCTTGTGCCACACTTCAGCAGCTATTTCTGAGTCTTTGACAGTGCTACGTCCAACATGCAAACACATCACACTCTTGCTTTTGGTAGCAGCAGGGATTATCCCTGCCAGCACAGAAAGCATATTGCTGCCAGTTACTTTCCAGAGAAACAACTAAACAGAGTGGAATTGCCTGTTGCTCCTTTCAAGTCATCACAAGCCACGAGCCATATATAATGAGCTCTTGATTCACACGGAGCAAACACAGAGGCGAAAAGGTGGATCAAAACAACAGAATTTGCAAAAAGCTCAAAAAAATGAGGAAAGAAAGTAAAGGAAACAAATAAGGTGCAGTGGCCTGTGTGAGAAAATAGAACAGCCTCCAACATGCTGCAGTGTGACATTATCTTGAGACCCATTGAGAAGAGACACATTTGTGAAGGAGTGCATTGAATTTTCATCAAGCTGTTTCCACCTCTGCATAAGTCAGACACTGCATCAGTTGGTACTGGCATGCATGTCATCACATGGCTGTGCGATGGAAGTTCAATGTAACACTGTGAAAACACACTCACTTTACAAAACTATCTTTAAAAGATGTGTGAAACAGAATCCCGAGGTCAAACAAAACATTTGAAAATAGAGAAGTAGATGTCTGTGCAATCTTTTATAAAATATGCAATCTATGTTGGACATTTTCACATGTCCGAGCTCATTTGTCTCAGTCTCAGGTCCTGCAAGAAGCTGGAATTTCATATGCAGTCATCGAGCTGCATATGTGCTCAGTATGTTGGTATTTGCTGTTTACTGAGAATGCATATTTTAATTGATTGTGTATTTTATTCATGCACATACAGTGGTGTACAGTAGGCTACAGCATGTTGCATAAAGCTGAGCTGCTTTAGAAATTGTTTGGTGTACTGGCCTAGATATTTGTTTACAATATTAAAGATGCACAGAGCTCTTTAAGCAGGGGCCAGACAGGTCAAGCAAAGTGGAGGCTGAAAACATCTTTATTACAACATTTTTAATTAGACGCAAATGTCAGACCATCATTTTTTAATGATGGCGCACACGCACATGTGGCCGCTAAACCTGCACAAATAAGACATTTCTCTGCTTTGTAATTCTCAAAGCAGAGAAATGCACTAACTGCACTGTCAAGCAAATAGCATCTTGGTGCGCCTGTGTTAAAAATGTTAACAAATTTGGTGCAAAATTGGCCGCCCTTTATTGAAACGAGCCTCATTGTAAATAAGTCCAATTCACAAACACCAGCGTTAATAGCTGCACGCAGTTAGAGTAAAAAAAAATTAGTGTCTTCAGAAAGTTGTTGGTAACTGAAGCAGAGACTTTTCAGTGATCGTGGAAGCAGTGATTGTAGCCGGTGAAGCAAGAGCGCATCACAGTATAGACTGTACAATACTGGATATTCACCATGAGGGAATGAAACAGGAATCATAAATAGAAACAGAAAATGAACAGAAGCATAAAACTGACTCTTTTGAGAAAACGAGACGATGGTTACACACTGTAACAGTCCAGCATAGAGCAGAATAGGAGAGAAAACAGCTCTGTGCGCCCAGAGGCATGAGGGAGAGCACACACTTAAAGCACCCAAAATAACAATCAGTCTTACAAAACATTCAATATAGAGTGAGTCATAGAAAAACAAGAGACATCCACTGATAGAAACAAATTAAGGACTTGGGGGAGTTAATACATAATTAGAATAGTTATAATTAGAAGAAATCTCTCTTTCAAATCAAACATCTTAAGATGTGGAATGTGCAGAGGGCTGCAGGGATGACGTATCATCCAGCAGTAAGCGTTGCTCTGGTTCCTTCGACTAAAACCAATCAGATTTTTCCAATGGATTTTGGATTAGTGTAGAAAATAAGCTTTGTGGCAAACAAAAATTTATGATACCACATTTTATTCAGCAATATAACTTTTACAAATGTTTAATTTTTGAAGTGTAAATGCAATCGCAAGAAGTACAAAGCTAAGATTAGTCTGTAAAGAACTACACCAGGGTCAGAAAACTCAGTGTACCATTATGTGACAAGTGTTTGGCATGATGATGTTTAATGTCCCCGACAAGCAGTCTCATTTAGCCACTTGTTAGCAACCAGCTTTTTTTAAGACATGTAAAAGCTTCAAAATTCACAAGTGGGGTATTTTCTGATGTGTTTTATGTCCTAGAACAAAATATGATAATCTCTTAAACTTATGTTGACCACAGACCTTATTTCAGGCATCAAACCAAAAAGCCATTGACTTTGAGAAGAGGGAACCAGAGGTACAAATATGCTGAGTCATTTCCAGGTTTTAGGACTCATTCCTGCAGCACCCCTTTTGTATTGTCTTGCAATTGCATTTCTAATATTTTCTGACTCAAAAGTAGCTCGACCATGTCACTGGGGCTGTTACAGAAAATCGCACATTTACATTTAACCCATGAAAAAAGGGCAAATTGCACTCAGCTGCAAGATTTTTGGGGGGGTGTATGCTCAAGTGTTACAAGTGATGCACAATTCATGGCGCTATCAATGGCTGCAATCCATTCTTTGTGAATTCACCACTCAATCTTAATTTCATTGCTGAGCAGCTACAACTCAAGTAGTCAATATCTCTTCGTCAATAATATCAATACCACATTCAGGTTGTATTTCAGCATTGAATTCCAAGAAGAATTTTATTCGTTTCACGCTCTATCACCCAATCTTTTCCTTTTAATCTGAGGGAGTCAGACCCATTACAGTGCAACTTCAGTTAAGCCTCTTGCCTTTGATTCTTTGCATTGTATTTAACTGTTTGAGCATTAAAATTGAGCTTTAAATGATTACTTGACTTCCAGGTTGTGTGTGTGCATGTGTGTGCACATGTATGTGTGTAAGTGTGACTGTGGGTTTATGTACTATGTGAATTTAAATGTTCCTCCTGCCAGTTATTTGTTCATTTAAGCTTTCAGGCGGAGCTGGGTTGTGTGTGTGGGTGTGTATGCAGGGGGTTGAGTGGACTCCCAGAATGGCTATGGTCTGATAGGGTGCAAATCTAACTATGGGCCTATCCTGCTGCTATAGGGCTTAATGTCACTCCTGCATTTGGAGACCGGAGAAAATCCCAGGAATGATTATGAAAAACGAGATTGGTTTTCACTGTGTTTAGCACATTTTCATTCCCCAGGCACAAGCAGGGGATTCTTAGAGAGAGTGGTCTGTCTGTCACTTTAGCAGCATGCTGTTACATTGTCAAGGAAATGAATTTTGGATATGTGCTGTTCACACTGAGCTTCATATAGGACTGGCTGATACGATCTGACAGTGATCCATGGTTTTACCCTATAACCTAAAGTAGAGCCCCGATCTGAAACAAGCCAAACTGTCCACTCAAGTCTGTTACATTATAATCCAGATTCTCCTCCTGACAAAAGAGTACAAACTGAGTCTCATCTGGAATGATGCAAATTGCTGTGCAACTGTATGTACATACAGATATAAACACACACACACGCACACACAGACAAACACAACAACAAAATCCAACTTTATAGATGAGAAATCACAGTGCTGACATTGTGTGACACCTCAAAGCAAAATTCCTGTCTCTATGTCTGAGTGATATTCATGCCACATTAAAGCAAATAATTGCTGATAAGAAAACAATTCTGATAGAGTCGCTGCTGCTGCCCGAACTAAAGACAACTTGTGTGGGTTGCATTTCAAAATGAGCTTCAAAACTCTCATATTCACAACTAACAGTAATGCATATACCATATGTGTCAATCTTCTGATCCTTAGAACAGAGTGACATTTTTTCCAAAAATAAGTGTGAGTTTAGTATCTACAGAACAACACAATTTGGCAGGCCTTCCTCAAAACCTTAAGCGCTGATATATTCAAAGGCCTCTTGATCTTCTTACTACAAACTTGAATCTTTATTTTGATCTGCACATCTGACTGCGGCTGAAAAATGTCAGCCATTCAAGACATTAATGAGTGCAATAAGTCTGTCCAAGCACAGCCTGTTTTAGTTGTTGCCATTATTCCAAATTTAAAACTTAACTTCAAATTTTGCTTCAGGCAAAGTGATTATATTAAACTGTGATATTTTGTATTACAGATCACAGATGATATCCTCAAATTACAAGTAATTAGCTAAAATATCTAATGTATGTGGATTATTATCCTAATAAGCAGATTAAGTGTGCACATAGGAAAAAATATTTTGCTTGGTTTTTAAATTGTTTCTAGAAGTAATTACAGGCTTTCATCTGCATCAGATTAGCTTGCAGTTGTGATCATTCTTGTTTTACTGTTTTCTTTGAAAATTGTCGTATGAACCAATACAATAAAGGAGCAATATGTAACAGTTGTGCTTCCAAAAATGAGTACAGCAGTCCAAATATCAAGTCGGAGCCATAGATGGTATACTAATCGGTCGAAATCCTATTTAATAGGCAGTCAATTGATCGTTGAAGCATGTTGTTTACCCCCACCCCCTCCAACCCAGGCTCGAGGAAGCTCAGGCAGGCTGCAGGAAACTGCAGGAGTGCAAGACGAGCACAACGTTGTAATCTGACAAGTGATGACAAGACCTACACTGTAAGTTGATCAGCTGTTTATAACTGACAGTTGTCTTTCAATGTAATGCTAAGCCTGTTATCCTAAAAACAAAAGCCTACTGCTCTGAAAATACACACTCTGGAGTTGGAGATCAGCAATGGCCTGCTTTATGCCTCCCAGAAACCATTAACATATTGTTCAATTTAATGGTTATAAACATCTACTCTTTCTAAAAGATTATTAATGACTTGTTACAACTTATACACAGACATTTACTCATTCGGCGAACATTCAGCATCAATTTGAAGTCTAATTAACATGAAACTGGCAAACAGGCACAAGAACTGTAAACACTACAACTGTAGTGTTGTTGTCATAGAAGCAAGTATTTCAACCTGGCATGTTTACTTAATTTCTGATGACATATCATGGTCTTTTATATTATATATTTTATATTTTATTACAGAAAATATATTCCAGAAGGAGGAAAAGCAGCCAAAAGCTCACACAGTAAAAAAATGGCTGGACCCTCGCTCCCTTGTCCACACACCCATTAACACGTGTACATTAACACACATACAGACACACACAGGCCAAACAGTCACCCTGCGCCAGTGCACCTTTTTCGCTCAATGAAATTCAATTATGAAAAGAAAATGTTGAATCATCGCAATTTACTGAATGGAAGTAAAATGAGATGCAAATAAGTGTGGTACTATGCATTTGAGGCATTTTGTCACACCATAATGGTATAATGTTGATAAGGGAAGTGAGGCCAAAATAAATTCATTCCGAGTAACAGAAATAGAGAGAAAGACTGAGGAATATAAAAAGGCTCAAGTGTAAGACGGGGAAGCAAATGTACATATTGTAACATAATATAAATAGATGTGGAGGGTGACTAAAATAGCATGCTAATAAAAGAAATTATGCATTCCGTTTGAGATTTGCCTGTAATGTGTTGATTTTTATCCGTAATGGCTGTTTAATTTAAATATACTGAGCCCTGTTTTATTTTCAACTAACCATTCAGTTATTACACTTTGATCCAGACATCTACTCAGAAGAAATAATCTTCCTTTGGATAATATGACAGCCCAATAGAAGGCTTTAATGTACCATTAACACCAGGTCTATGGTTTTTAGAAATGTCTGTCTGCCAGCCTGTCTGCCTCCCATTTCAACATGGCGTAATTTGAACTGTGACAGTTCCTACTGCTCTGTTTCGCCCTGATCACTGTGCTGCCAAGATGTCAGAATCTCGTTAGCCAGTGAAAAGCCACCAAATCTTAGCCCGTGATGCCTACAGCTTTGGCTCTACCAGACAAAATGTTCTATGGTGTGTGTCTGTCTGTAGCATCTGTCAGTGCCAGTGGTGGTGCCAAAGACTTATCTGCTGTTAGCGACAGTCATTTGCATATGTCCTTGCAGTTGTTTGGCATGAGCTCATCATGACAAGAGGGGGCAAGAAGACTTGTAAGAGAGCTAAGACACAGTTATGATAGATCCTGTCCATCTGCATCCGATTTGATCTGATTTTGTGTTTCTGTTAATGCTGTTTAACTTGGAAACAGGCCAAGTAGCACTTACGCTGGCGAGGAATTTCTGTCATTGTTGAATCCATGAATCTTTGTGGAGCTGCCTGTGGTAGTTGATTACCAGTGAACAGTTGTTCTGTGTCATAAAAGAGTGCCGTACAGGGATTTTGTTTTGTTACTGGACAGGTATGTGAGACACATTCGGACTTCTGGCTTTATGAGAACCACATGCTGAAAGTTCATTACTGTGTTCAAAAGGACCTTATTACATCTTTCAAAAACAAGCTATTAAGTGCAGTTTGAAACAAGCACAGTGATATAATGCAAGTGAAAGACTGAAGCTGTGAAAATTAATTTAACACAGCACCTTCTCAGTTATATTAAAAAAAGTCAGTGTTCCAATATAAATAGACAGCATGATTGCAATATTTTTAGCCTGTTGTTCGTCTACATTTACAGTAACTCTAAGGTGCAGTGTTGTTTTTATGTACATAGCTCTATTTGTTGGTAAGAAACATGGAGGAGGTCTGGGTCACAATAATTGACACTCACAAGTGTACCAACATTTAAACCAAGAAACCAAGTTCTCTATACCAGTGTTTCTCATACTTTGTATATGGTGTACCACCTCAGAAAATATTAGGTAATCCAAGTACCACCATTATGACTAAAGGATAACATGTGCATACTATGTATATGAACGTGACTATGTAGCAGGCTAATGTTAAAACAAAAAAATATTACATGAACAACAAACTTATTTTTTACATTTAAGTGATTTTGTATTTTCTTTTGAAATTTTCTAGTATTTTTATTATCTTTTTTAAAGTTAATTTATTTCATTTTTAAAATTTCAGGAGATTCCTCAGTGCACCAGTAGAGCTGGCTCGAACATCATCAGTGCTACTCATTACATTTGAGAATCTAGGCTCTATACTCTTCCAGTCAGGCCCTCTTTTCAAAAACTAAATCTAGTTTAGCATTGTATATTAAACTGAACCTCTAAACTGCATGAACTGTTATCATCTCACCACATAACACCTCTTGTTCCCATAAAAGATCAGTGTAACAAAAACATCCCATTATCACAGAATCGGGTCAAATCCTGCTGTGACATCCCTGTGAGCACCTCTTTAACCATTTAAAAATGCAGCTTTGAATACAGATATGATTGTGTCCATAGTACAGCTTGAATGAATTAGGTTGCAAACCACATTTTTCAGCTGGTCAGGAACGCGTGTTATTCCAGTGAAGTGATTAGTTTTACAGCCTGTAGCCTCAACCCCGATGGGATCTGAGCATACTGAAGATTGAAGACTGACAGATTGAGACAACAGGTGCAGCTTATTGACTTTTGTTTGTTTTTTTGGGCACAGGATCTAGTTTTATGTGTTAAGTGTTGTGATTGTGCCTTTCAAATTAGAACAATTAGAATTTTGAATCTAATGGAATAAGCCAAAAAACAACACAATAGGTAACTCTCTTTAAAGCCCACATGAACACTGTACTTTATCTATTTTATGATTGCATAGTAAACGTTTTTATTTATTTTCAGAGAAAATAAACATGACATAGATGGAATATATCAGAAGAATGTGTTGTCTGCTCTCAGCTCATTCCATATTTCAGTAATGGGGAATTATTCAGTGAGGGGCATCCAGTTCTTTCATTAGTGTGGAAAAAGAATATGCAACTACCTCAGTCTAGGAAATGCACTGTCATCACTGAGACATAAAACCAACAAGTAAGGAGTAATAAGGAGAAGAACTCTGTGTAACTTTTAAAGAGGAGGGGTGCTACCACTTGCAAAAAGGTTGGTTACTTTTCTCAATAAAAAGTTAATTGTTTAAGCATTACAGATTAAAAAAAAGAAAAATCTAATTTTGCCACTTAGCTCAGGTGATAAAAAAATGTAATTAGAGTTTATTGTAGCCAGCCAATTCTAATTTAGAAGTGAAGAAACTTATTAGAAATGAACCCTCAATGAAATGTCTGTTTTTGCTTGACTCATCTGGAGAGGTCAGAGTGCAGGGTCCAGTGCTTTTGCAGACATTCTGCTATATTATATATCATACAAGATAGACAGCTCAGTGTGATGTAAGCTTGCGTGTGTATATGCCTTTTTTTGTAGGTGATTAAAAGAAGGTAACTGTGGGCTCAGGGGCTTATCTTGTTACTGAGCAGCCTCAAGGTTAATACTATCCCTATCTTTTATTTAATGTAGAGATCCTTTGTTGCTTCAGCGGCCCTTTACTCATTTCACATTGCAAGCCTGGAGTGATGCTTTCCAACTGACAAGGCCATATTCCAAATATGGTCCATGGCCATCTGCACTCGGTGGGAATAGAGAATCAATCATTTGCTGTGGAGAGGTGAAAGGTGTCCATGGCCTCTGCCGCATACACTAATGCTGCCTACAAAGCTGCACTGCCGACGCACAGCCTGTTACTTCTGACAAGTTCTAGGAGTGCACATTTGTGCATACACTTTTAAGCTCCTGCGAATTAAACTGATGTACCGCAGCTTGAACTGATAGCCCTAACACCAGCCGTACTTACTGAGCTGTGTTACTTCACACACAGCCAACAATATGTGATGTCTTTTTTTTACTTTTGAAAGAAAAAATCAAACTGCACATTCCTATCCCTTTAAGTGGATTGAGCATGTTGGTTCAACATGCATCAAGATACCATCAGTATGTTGATTCAGGGGAATGTTTTTAGGAAAGTATTTTGATTGGAGAGAAATGTTTCGTACTGTACAAAGCCTGTGAAGACACAAGCCTTAAATGCCTTTTCTCAATTGAGGAGTGCACACTGGAATTAAACTACCCACTCAAACAAACACATCAGAGGATTCTGCCCAGTTTTTTAAAGAGAAAAAATCTGATCATTTACTATATGTGGAGCGTGTTGAGTGCACCTGTCTTTGAGTTGTATGGTATGTTTCCTTCAGTGACCATGGGGCAAGTTATCAAACAGCACTGGACCTCTGCACACGCTTCTCCTGCACCTCTATACATTCCACTTAGTCTGTTATCCTTTTCCACAGACTCTGAGGACCCTGCTGGGTCTCACTCTGAAGCAGAAAATGTAACCTGTCAATGTGTAAACAATCTTGTTGTATATATTCCATCATTGTCTAGTAATGTCAGCGGATGGTATGACATAGCGCCATGATTCCCGGTTTGTTCATACGTGGATCAAATCCTGATATGTGCACAGCATGTTGAAACACTTTTGAAACAATATTGTGTTCTGCCTTTGTTTTTTTTTGAATATTTCCTCTGCTGCTGCAGTTTCTTCACATTCCTGTGTCCTGCTTACATTTCCTCCTGGCTGATAACCACTATCGAAGTGTCCATGAGCCAGACACAAAATTCCTAACTACCACATGGGGTTGCTTGATGCCAAAAACAGATTGTACAGACTGTAGTTGTACCTGGCAGCTTCTAGGTATGAGTGTGTATACTATTTTCTACTGATGGTAAATAAATGGCTTGTGTCTGCAAAGCTAGTAAGTCTGAGATGGTGAAATTGTAGTGGTTAATTGGAAGAGACTTCTTTTGTTCTACTTTCTTTCAATGAAAGTAAGTGTGAGAGATCTTGGGTGAGTTACTGTTTGTTTTCTCTTCTTACTTTTTTAACTTTATTTATTTATTTTTTGAAGCAGTCTAAATCAAGTCTGTGTGTGGAGAGTCCTTTTACATCCCAATTGACCCTTCGCTAAGCCCCACGTCCAAACAGCAACTGTCCAATCATAGCTTAGCAACCGTAACTAGAGCTGTGAAGCTTCCTATTTCTCTACACGTTGAAGGTGTGTAGGAGGCTCTGAGAAGAGTGATACTCAGTGTGTCATGAGTCTGGATGGTGATGTCTTTTTTGTAGTCTCTCAAAAACGTGAAACACAAGCGCACACGTGTAGTGAATGGATTAAACTCTGTCTTCATCTGTTCTAACATAAGCTGCAAATGTTAGCATTTCAAGCTAACTACCACTAGCTTACTAGCCACAGTAATTTTCCCTTCAGCCAAACTTGTTAGATACCACTGCATCTGTATTTGTTCTGTGGGGGTTTGAAGAGGAGGATGTGGGCTGGTGCAGAATCAAAGTGGGCTGATGACAATGCATCTCTCTCTGGCTCGCTGTCTCAGGTCTAAGCTGTATTAGCTTAGCTCTTATCCTGACTGTCTTCCACGATCATGGCTCGACTAGTCTGGCTGAGTGACCGTCTCAAAGTCTGCTGCACTAATCGAGTCCCTGTGCTTCCTTTTCCCATGTTAATGAGTGTATTTCTGTCATGTATCTTGAAGGTATACCTGCTGTATTTCACCATCCGACCAATGTTTGATGAGATGTAAGCTAGCTTTAGCCTCAGTCTTTTAGCATAAATATTATGTCATGTATGCAGCCGTCAGGTAACTCTACATGTACACTTTCACAGGGTTCTTGTTTTTAAAACGTGTCAGATAGAAACATTAAAACATCAGCTGAAGACTTCTCAGCTGACTCAAGACAAGTTAGCAGTTGCTTACATTAGCCAGCTACACTTATGAAATCTGCTTGTGAGTTATTATTTTAGCCAACAAAATCCACTGTCATCAGCTAGAAATGAGAAGCTGCTTTTGTTTACGTCTGTAACAGTGTGTTCACAACCGGACGCGAGGCGAATTTTTCGCGTGACGAGATTACATACAAAGTGAATGCAAAGACGCGAATACACGTGATATTTGTGCCGGCGGCTGCGAATCGCGGGCTTGGCGCGATGCGAATACGCGACGCGAATGACGCGGCGCGAATTCGCGCGAGTTCAAAAAATTGAACTTTGGCGAAATATTCGCGTGAAGCTGTGTCGGGACAGCCTATCAGTGTTGAGATTCAGACAGAAAGAAATGGAGGGAATAATTGTTTTATTTTATATATTGCGGTAGCCCCTCCCCTTCGTTTTGGGCGAATATTCGCGAGTTGTTTACTCACTCGAGTAAATTCAACAAACTATTCGCGCGAGTAACGCGAGGCGAAAATTCGCTTTGCGTCTGGTCTGAACGCACTGTAAGGAATCAAAGACCTCTCATTTCAACAATTACTCCTAATTTTGATGTTAAATGTGTCACCGTTATCACCGTAAACTGCATAAATACAGTGCAGGAATGCAAAGTTTGGCAGGCGTAGCAACAGTAACTAAGGAGGGACGGTGCTTAGCACTTAGGGTCAGTTGATCAATAGGTTTGTGGGTTTTACCAACAATTATACAATTTACCAGCATTTGCTCAATGCATAGTGATCAATATCATATCAATTAATTAATCAGTATCAGTCCATATCACAGTGATCATAGCGATCTTGTATCTCTAATGCCAATAAACAATCAGCTGTCATTTAAGGGTGTTTTTGCATGTAGTCCTCTTTAAACCAGCCAAACTCAGGTCTCTTAAGTAGATTGAAAAACGGACCAACAGAAAAGGGACTCATCTTTTTTTTTGTGTGTTCACATGTTCTCATTTGAAAGAGGACTTATTTGTCTTTCTGGTCCATTTTAGCTCTGATTAGACTTTAAAGTTCTTTTGGAGTACAGGCGCATCCACACCAAATACTGTCCAGTTCATCATAAAAAGGGCAAATTGAAAATTTAAGGAAAATCTCAGCAATCATGTGCATTGTAGACAAGTGCCATTTGATGTGCTCTTCCTTCAAGTGCAGTACCTTCCTCCTTGGACCAAATTGCTCCACATCCACTAGTCTTGTTAGCATTGCCAAAAAACATGGATTTTATTCTGCATTCATCTCATTTTATCTTATTAACTCTTAGGGTTATTTCTTTATTCAAGTGGAATTTTATTGTTTCTTCTCAAGTTTCTTAAGTCCTTGGAGCCTTTGAATACTTTTACCACATTTGTCTTTGTTGGTGATGTTTGTAAATGTTTCAAGATGGATGCCCTTTCTCTCTTTTTACTGCAAACCAAATCTACCTGTTGGCACAAATAAAGTAACCAAAACCTGTGGTTCAGTCTGTTTCAAGCATCTCAATGCAATGGCATGTCTACAGTAAGCCTAGAGGGCTAAACTAACACAAGTGTAGTCTATGTTACTTGGAAGACCTGTTTGAGTGGGACAATATTTGGCATAATTTTGTCCCCTTTTTTACTCCTGTCTTAGAGGAATATTTCTGAATTTTGGGAAATATGCTAATTTGCTGTTGGAGAGTTGGATTAGAGCAGAGATATCAAACTTATTATAAGAAGGTAAGATGGTAAGAAATAGTCTGGCACATAAACCCAGACTAAAAGAGCAAATTGTCATTTTCACACTTTCTGTAAAGATTTTCAAAAGGAGATAAAACTATTAATTAATGAGTTTAGAGGTGCTAGTAGGTGATTTTATGGTCAGGCAGAGCCATGGCTAGCTGTTTCTCCCTGTCTTTGTCTGTCTTTCCAGTCTTTGTACTAATCTAAGCCAACAGTCATACTGATAAGGTGGAATTATCACTTCCTCTTTAACTGCAGAGTATGCAACATAAACAAATGGCTCTTCTTCCTCCCAGTGTGAAAAACTGAAGCTCACATACACTGGATATGAGGGCTGCCATCTTGTGCTCGTGACATCATTAGGAGCCAGTCTGCACAGTAACTGATCAGTGTTGGAGCCCTGCGTTCGGGGGTTCCCACCCACACAGCCAACTGACTCAATCACTTGCAGGGCTCAGCTGTCCATAATGGCATGAAACCTCATTTCCCTGGCATCACCTAAAATGACGAAAAACATATCAAGAAAAGTTAATTCGATGTGTACTTTAATATTTTAGTTTAAGGCCATGTCCTATACTGCAGCCACCCATCATTTTAGCTTTAGTTTTGGGGAACTGTCATATTATTCATTTCTATATACAGTGATTGGTGCAAAGTAGTAGCAGTTGTTTGATTGACTGCTAGGATGTTAAAAAGGTTATCAGTCGGATAGTTGTCTGAAATCAATGTAACATTTAAAAAGACGGATATTTTAATAGGTCTGTATTTGACCATGCCTTCAATGTGTGTGAAAAGACAGTCATGTACAGTTCCCTACTGTAGACAATATTGTACCCTAGGTTCAAACTTGTCATTTTTTATGGAGGATACCTTTTCTATGCCTTTATAGCTTGTCAAGAATGTTCTGATATATGGTACAGCATCTACCCAATAAGCACTAAAACAATAAAATCAAAACACAATAGGAAAACAAAGGGAAAAGAAAGTAGGAAGGAGTGTCAGAAGTTCAAAGAAAGATGGTATTATTATTTCTGCCTGGATATCCTGGTGTGAATTTGCCAGAGACATTTGTCTGAAGTAATAGCTTTGTCAGTTATGTCATTGACTCACCATGGGAGACAGTCAAGGAGGGATTACATTTTTGGGCACTCTATCATTACAATTCGAGAACTGCTGACTTGGATATTAGCTCCCAATAGGGAACAGCGCTTCCAAACCCTCCCACAGAGCATACTGTGAATATTTCACAAAAAAAGGAATGAGATATAAATGAAACCAAACAATTATTTGGTGTTTACATGAAAAAAAAAAAAAACATGAATGTCAAGGTTCCAAACAAGAAAGGGTTGTTTTGTTCCCTTCTCCCTCCTTGATGCTTTGAGTGATTCATCCCCTGTTGAGCCATGGCACTCCAGACTGAGCCTCATTTTGAAAGGCACTCTGTGCATCTTCTGTCATCTAAGCCAAACAGATCCATTGTGACTATAAATGAAAGTAAATTTCATGTTTTTTTGTTTCACGAAGTTTATCAAAGATGCGATTTGTCGACCTACATGGAGGGGTCAAATAGTATTTGGAGTCATTTTCAAACACTCAGTAATAATTACAGCAACCTTTGCCACATTTGGCAGGATGCAGGATGTGTGCTTGAGTGTTACTTCTCCTGCCCTATTTTTAGGCTCTATTTTGATATTTTAGACCTGATTTTATTCTGTTTAGATATGCTCCCAGTGGGCTCTATTAAAACAACAACAACCACAAAATCCATATATCCATCTCCCTCTGACCACACGCAGCTGTACTCTCCACTGAAACTGGTTGATCTGTGTTGCTTTAAGTCCCTACTCCTGAGGTTTTCTAAAAGCTTTCTGAGGCAAAACAAGCGTAAGAGGTGCTCATCTTTGGCCCCAAAGACTCCTGTCATGCTTTAAACAACATTGTAAGACCCCTGTTCTCCAGTGTAAACACTCATGCAAACAATCAAGGTGTAATTTTTGATTCTGGCTCAAAATCATACCAACACTCTTTGTACCACATCTTATGTCAAAATTAAAACCATTCCTGTCATTTAGGAATCTAAAATCATAGCACATGCTTTAATTCCTTCTTGTCTTATTATCGTAGTTCTCTTTATGTGGGAAGCGGCGAGTAAACCTTGTCTCGCCTGCAGCGTGTCCAAAATGCAGCAGCAAGGCTCCTCATTCAGAGGGGAGAACATTCCTCTCCTTTACTGGCCTCCCTTTCACTGGCAGAATTGATTTTAAAATTCTTTTATTTCTCCCCAGTTTATATCACCAAACTCCTCAGTGCCTATTTTTACCTTTAGGCTCCTCACATTTATTGGACAATCACTCCTCTCCATTGCTTGCTTCCAATTAAAATCCAAAGGTGATCCAGCATTTTAAATTGTTGCCCCCAGACCTCTGAGCAGGTTACCCTTCACTTTCAGATCGTCCTTCTCTATTGACATTTTTTACTCCTGTTTTAAAGGTCTATTTTGGCATTTTAGGGAATATGCTTATTTGCTGTCCGGTGGAGAGTTAGACAAGAGTTACAAACTGCGGCTCTCAGTCAAGAAGTAGTCCAGGACATGACAGAGCACAGTGTTGTTTTAACACTTTGGTTTTTGTACAGATTTTTTTAAAAAGAGATATATAACAACCAATTAAATCTGCAAGCAGTGATCAATAGTCCCTTGCAACCTTGTGTATACAGCTACTGTGACCTTGTAACTTGACTCTTGTTACTGAACTAGCTTATTTTCACGGCTGAATTTTCATGTGTTTTGGACACTGTATGAAGTTGTGAAATGTCACTTCCTGTGTCCACTTTTTGGTGCCAGAGAACATCCACTCATTATACATTGTGTTCCAGTATATCCAAATGGAGATCACACCATGAAAATTTCATATAAATCAAATTATGATGTCACAGAAGGCTCACTTCCTGTTGCAAGCAAGACGTGGATGTCTTCAGGCCAGGACTCTTATCAAACATGACGTTTTGGGGGCGGATTGGAGCATTTATATTTGAGTTAAAGTAACTTCCAGTTTTATGGCAAAACATTGGAAATTTAATGCCAGACCACAGATGCAGCGTTCAACAAAAACTCAAAATCTTCACAATTCAGCTGAAAGTCTTCAGATTTCTTAGAGCAGTTTGTTGAAATACAGTGCCTGGAAATGGCAGAGGAAAGGCCCCAAAACTGCACAGTAAATTCAAAATGGCTGGCTTCCTGTTGGGTGTAGTAAATCAAATTATGATTGTCACACAAGGCTTACTTCCTGTTGCCAGTATGGGCAACACTATACAATCACTTTGACTCCTAATTATCACGTAGGTGTCCTCAGTCCAAACTCTCATCCAACATGTAAAGTTTGGGACAGATTTGACCATGTACACTCAAGTTGCAACAACTTCCTGTTTGATGGCTAAACATCAAAATTCGCCACGTCACCAGGGCAACAATGTTTGATGACAACTCACAATCCTCAAAATGAAGCATCATAAAGGTCTTAAGGCTTTTTTGACCAAATTTGAGTTGGATTTGGTCAACCGGCTAGGAGTAGTACACCAAATTGTAAAACATGTTATTTCCTGTTGCCTGTAAGTGTTCATATTGATGTCTTCAGGCCTGGACTCTTACTAAACATGTGTTCAGTAAAAGGTTGGGGCAGATTTGACCATGTATACTAAAGTAACAAACAACTTCCTGTTTCTTGGCAAAAACACACCAAAATTTGATAATACGCCAGGACATGCCATTTCCACAAAAATGCAATAACTTTTAATCACAAAGGTCTCTTGATTGCACACACCGATTAAAGTTAATCTGATTCATTCTCAAGAAGGAGTTTGTTAAAATACAAAACCTGGAAAAGAGTCCCAATAAAAAATCCAAAATGCAAGTCTCATTCTAAAACAATACAAGGCACACTGTCAGGTTTGTATAAAATTAAAATGCATTAGTGAGTTTTAGAGGTGCTAGGGTTTTTTTGTTTCTCTCAGACAGAGCTCTTTCTTCTTGTTTTGAGTGTTTGTGCTAAGCTAAGCTAACCATCTTCTCTGAGGAAGCACTTGGGTGAACATTTGTTGCTTTTAAATGTTAAACAATCAAACCCAGCACAATCCTGTGGCTGCGGGACATAGTACAAATAGAGAAAGAATACCAGAGGTCGTAAGTGTAGTCAATTCTCATTTGTGAGTGTTTTCACACTTACTGGGTGATTAGTCTGTTTCTCTGTCACTGGATTTAGTGTTGATTAGTTTTGTGTGTCTGTAGGCACTGTGTTTTTCTTTGTCTGTTCAGCAGTGGTGGCTATCACAGTTAATGCTTATAACCCAGTTCTTCTTTTATTTATTCCAGACAGGCCACTGCTGCGGTATATGTTAATGTTAATGCATCACTAACAGCTACCTGCTGTTAGGTGTTCAGAATAGCAAATGCGAAAGCTTTGTTGAACAGGAGAATGATATGATCACTTTTGTGTGATGTCAACTGGAAAAGAAAATGCAAAGTATGTATTTATATGAAAATGAAAAATGTTTATTAAATTATTAAACTGAATAAAAGTGATTTTCTTATATTTGTAGAAAAGCAGAGTAGCAAAACTTATAAATGGCATTATAAACCTTGTAATATGTGAGTGAAAAAGAAACATTTATACATGGTTCAAAGTAATATGTAGTTACATACTGTAGTACATAGATTTATTTATTTTTTTCAGATGACTCAGCTGGCTAGGCAAGACTGATGTCTGACTGACACGGCAATGTTTGAAGTTGCAGGAGCTTGTGGCCCATTTTATTAGCATTTCCTTTGGAAGTGAGTGACACAGTTATAGATTTTACTTGTAAGTTGAAGAAGGATTGTCACTAACATTACAGCATCTTTAAGTTTCCATCAAGAGTTTTCCCCAGATGTCCCCTGGTTCCTACAATGAGTGTTTCCTATAATGCTTTCTATATTGTTTCCTAGTCTCATGGAGAGAGGAGTGCGAGTTCACAGCTGTTGTGTCAGCAGATATTGGCCTGACTGTGGGGTGCCTGAGTGCCTGAATACATCAGATCTTACAAATAGCCACTGATGACTTGGTTTTCAACAACAATTTTTACTTTATTCAATAGGCAGAAAGGGAGAAGAAGAAAAAGGCAAGAAGCTGTAACTGCAGAGACAAAATGCACACTGTTGTTTGTTTCCAATAACCTCGCTCAAACATAACCTTCAAATGTAATTGTGGGTGCATATTTCCAAGTGCATTATTTTTCATTGTTGTTTAAGTTGACAAGCTGCTCTAGATGGATGCTAGCATTTTTTGTCTTTGCTTTCTATTCATTTACAAATTAGTATTGCATAGAGTTGTGAAATGGGACAATATATTTTGGGTGCCCTGATTCTGTAAATAAAATTCTCATCCATTTCCTCCATAGACTTTGAATGGCAGTTTGACCTTTTTTCATGACTTGAATGGCCATGAATCTCCTGGTTTGATCTTTCAATACAAAAGATGAATGTCTGCATTAGAAAATATTTGATTTGAATATCTGATTAAAAATTACAGGTAAAAACCCATTGACATAAAAATCTAAGGTCGAGGTCAACTGCAACTTCCAAAGTGCTTTTTTTTTTTAACATATGCGCCACCAATGGTGGGAGTTAGGTGAGGATAAAATTTGCAGTTTTGGGCCTCTATCAATCTAGGATGAAATCTGTAAATGTGGTGTGTTTTGATCACAATTGCCACAAAGAGGTGTTCAGTAAGTAAAATTCAAAACATCAATTAAAAAAAAAGAAAAATGCTTCCACACCCACTTTGTAACTCTATGGCTGTGTGTCTGCAAAAAGTGTTATTCCCAGTGGAAAATGTCAGGTGCTTTTCTGAAAACACTCACCTGGGAGTGCATGAGAGCGTTTTGTTGGTGCATCAGTCTTTCAGCTGAAATGCTTTTGTTGCTGTAATAGTTAATAATAGTTAATAAACAGTTAATTGTTTTGCGGTGCTTAATTTCCCAGATAGTTTGTGTTATCAACAAATATCAAATGTAAAAATGCTAGACCAAGATAGAGTAGCCTACTTGCTTTGGTACTTGTTCTATATGAGCGTAAGACTGAAGCACATCAGGAGAGAGGAACGAAAACCCCCGGCTTATGAGTTCATGAGATTTTGTGGCTGAGGAAACATCTTGGTGAGTACCATTGTTTGGTTCAAGAGGTGAAGTTGGACAGAGTTCAATGAGTACAAGCAGGACACAGTTTGTGGTAGACAATTTTTCCCGTCCCTCCTCATCTGTGATTGGACGGCTGGGTAAAAAGTAACAATGATGAGAAGGGTGCTTTTTAATTCTTGCCGACCAGAAAAAATGCCAAACGCTCAGTGCAGAAGTATTTGTAGTAGAGTGTAAATACGGGGCATTCCCATTAGAAACAATTAAAAAGATACACTGGCCTCTGGGAAAAAAAAAAATTGGTGGACTTTCCCTTGCCTGTGCTGATTTGCATTTCCATGGCCACTTTTAACACGTCAAGCTTTGTGAGTCGGGCTTGAGATGGACCTTCTCCAAGTGGGGCCAAAGCATGCTTGACCATACGAGTTGTGGTTATGTATCAAGTCAAACTGAGTCAAGCCAGTCCAGCTCATGTGCATGGAAAGGGGATATAGGTGAGATGCTCCTTGGGGTGGGGTACCATTTTAAAAAATATTATACCAGTGCCAGTACTAGTACCCCTAAAGTTATATCAATACCAATCAAGTACTTCATTTGATATCTTTTTTCGAAGGTTCTTCTTTATGAAGAATGTTGGTGATTGCTGTCAGCAAAATCATATAAATAGTCATTTTCTTCAAGATCTGGGTACAAAAAGGATCGATTGAAGGTATGGTTTGACTGGAGAAGTTTCGATACTGCTTAGTACTAGTTATTTTAATCGATAGTCCATCCTTAGACTCTACCCATGTGGCATGCCATCTATGTTATAAAGTAACATAGGTCCCACAGAAAGCTGCTGCCTCTACTGTAATCTAGACCAAACTTTGTCACAGGTTTGATGCACTAACAGTTTTATATGACCGGGCATATTTAGATGTTTGTATCTGTGTCGGCAGTGGGCATATTCATTGTGTTAAGTTATGTTTACAGCTGGTGTGCTTTGCTGTCAGACTTGGGTTTATTGTTGAAGCAACATATGAGTGGGTGTACTACTCCAAGCTAGTAATGGTGACATCCAACATGTATTAGGGTCTGTCTCATTAACATTACCTCTCTGCATGCGCAAAGATGAATAAGGAATCTAAATCAAGAACAAATCAATAAGGAATCTAAATCAACCACAGCAGCACTGAGGGATAAAGTACTGCTTTGTAGTTTGCAGTCAATGATAGATGTTGCTTATAGCCCAAACTGGAATTATGTCAATTGAGGACAAAGTAGGTCGAGCAGACAGTGACTGCTGCAGCTATTCATCACCTAGACGCTGCTCCAGGGATGTAACATAGTAGTAGCTTGTGTTTACATCAGCCATCTGTTGAGCTATAAATGGACACTTTTTAAAGTATGTGTGCACACATGCATAATGTTATCATCTGTTTCCTTTCAGCCTTCAGCATTTCAGCTTATGTTGGCTTCTAAGTATATTTATGAAAATGATTGCAAAATTATATTCACAGATTTTTGGTTTGATTGTTTGTTTGTTTTTTACAATTGCTTATGCACATTTCTCTATACTGACATTCCCTTTTTTAAGTTCTCTTTACCAACTTAAAGCTCAGCACAACACTTAATCTCACACCTAGACCCAACCAAAACACTTGATACATATCTCTAGATGGTAGATATGCTTCAGTAGGCTTTATTTTCCTGAGCTGAAGTCATTCCAGTAATGCGATACAAAACAATCTGTAGATTCACTCTACGTATACAGCAGTACTAGTCAACCCTGTCTGCGGCATTTGGCCACAGATTCTCTTCCACATCACACCATATGTCTCTCTTGCAATACACCTGGGAAAGAATCTTTTTGCATGCTGCCTCTATCCGTGGCAATCTTCTGCAGACATGTATGTCCAGATATCTAGATGTATAAATGATGTGTGTATGCGTTCACCATTCTCCACACATAAAATGGTATTTATAGAAGAAGTTCAGAGATGTAACTTTATAAAAAAAGTTTATTCAAGTTAGTGGTTCCCAAACTGGGGGGTTTGGATGATGTGGAGGAAATAAACAAACAAGAGTTTGCTAATGCTATTATGCTGACTCTTATTAAATCCAACTTGAATTTTTCATCACTTGCTTCCCTAGCTATTGTTAATGACTGATAATAATTGCGGAGTGGGAGTGAACTTTTTTCAGCCTCTAGATTGGGGCCATGCCAGAAAAAGTCTGGAAACCACTGGTTTAAGTTGTTTGCCAGTTTTACTTATTGTGATATTATTTTTGCTGTTTATACAGGATTCCATAAAATCTCAATCAAAGGTGCATTAATTAAAGCACTTATGAGTAATAAATTTATCGTTCTTTTTATTCACATGGCAGCCCTTATGTCCCTGTATTAGTAAACTTTAATTCGTTTTGCTTGAATGCTGAAGCTCTATAAATCAATCTCTGGTCATTCTTCTGACATTTAATAATGATGACTGAGATATCACTATGGTGATGGTTTACAGGCACATGTGATGAATTAGTGGTATGGGCACTAAAAATAGCCACAGATGCGGGTAATAGTTGCACCTGATGACTGCTGTTTTGCTTTTTTTTAGAGAACCTGCAACACATTTGGTGAAATCGCATCACTTCTTTGCTGGTCTTCTCACTGACAGGTCTAATGAGTGGTGTAGCAGACACAAGTATCCATATGCAAATAAATGTTTAAGGGTGTTTCTGCGTCCAATTATGGTTAACTGTGGGAGTGGAATTGAGGCTCCTGCATGTTTTCCAGCCCCATAATGATGGAGATTTATAAAACAGAACCAGGCGTACAAGCAGCTTCATAAATCTGACAAAAAGAATGCTTATTTCTGTCTTTGTGCTCACACAGTTTTAGTTGTGAATCTACATAGATTTTTTGCACCTGGCATCTGATGTGTGTGGACAGGGGTCATAAACTTTCCACCTCTAGGAGGAAATGAATTCCTGGGGATTGAGGACCTTGTTGGAGTCTCTCTGTGGATCCATGTTTACTGAGAAAAACTCATAAATTTTGCAATAAATTTCCCCTTTTTTGCTTCAAATCTTCCCAGGTTTTACCAAGAGATATTGAAGATTGCATCGTGTTAGTGTTTTTTGTACTTGAGTTGCATTACACAACATTCCAGGGATAGCTACCTGTTTAAGGGCTCGGTTGAGCTCCACACCACCCTCTGCAGCTGTGTGTGCACTCTCTGTAGCAATACCTGTGCAAGAACCAGTGGGCCTGTCACATACTGTACATGCAATCCACAAATCATTTCATTTTTGTGAGGGTTTATCTTCCCTTCATGCATGTTTCTTTGCTCCTTAATTGGGGTACTGGGCCACAGGTGCAACAAAATAGTGCAAGTCAACCACGAGTTAAAAAGTTTTTGCTCAAGTATAAGTCACTAGTTTATTCATGAGAATATTCTCAGGAGCTATCTATAATGAATGCTGAAGCCATGGCCTTTTTGCTATGAGCTTTTGACATGAAAGAAGGCTACCTCTAAACCAATGTAAGATTGATATAAAAAGACATCTGGAGTGCCTTCAAAGAAAAACCTGCATCCTATTTATTACATCTGTGTGCACAGATTTACTTCCAACCTTGACTTCAAAGTTTACAGATTAACATTTGAGGGCACCTGGTAGGTTCAAACTTGTACCTCTGAATTGTTACATATTTGTAAAGTTGTTTGAAATTCATGATAAATTCACTTTGCTCACAGCTATTACACAAGAAATGATTCGACTAAAATATTTCAAAATGATCTTATTTTTTAAATGCAATCACAATTCCCAGCCTGAAGTTGAAGCTCAAAAGGCCATTTGCTATTTTTCTCAAGTGAATTATATCACTCTTTTGATTGTTCAAGTGTTCATGTAACAGTGAGCTGATAATAGTGTTTCAAGGCTGAAACTTCGCACATTTGTCAGAGAGGCTTTAACTGTAGGATCGTGCCTTGCCAAAATCACAGTTTCATATTTCAGCTAAACTACGATAGATAGATCATTTTGCACATTTTAATGCCATTGATTGAAACTGACTTTACAAACCATCATAAACATATGCATTTTATGGCCTCTAGTTTCAAAGCAGTGTTGTACAGTGGTACAGTATGTGTTTGTATTTGGGACACTTTTTCAAGGAACCAAATTTTTTTTACCAATCCATCTATTTGATGTTGAGATATTTTACTGGTATTGATGTCAAAATACCCAACTTTTGATGTTTTACTATCAATACTCGTTTTTATTTCAATACTTGATACCAGAACGATACTAGAGAATGAAAGGATACTTTTATGTATCAAGGATACTCAATAAATAACAGATCAGAAACAGAACCTCCATAGGTGACATTAACCCTGGACACAAAGTTATGCTCTGCAAAACCATGAGACCAACAGAGTGTGTAAAATACATTTACAATGAAATCTGTTTATTTGATTTGACTTTTTGATTTTAATTTCATACTCAATGAGACAAATTTCTAATCAATGGTTATATTTATTGGGTTAAATGTTAATATATTATGTATCAGAATATCTACATATTATTCTGGGACTACTTCCAAAACTACAAACCATGATTTTACCAACAGGACATTTACAGTAAAACACAGTCACTTCTTTATTCAGAGGCCTTATCTTCACTGTGGACGCTGTTATGTTCTCTTAATTTATAGTGGGAGTCACTGTGCCTTTTTTTTACTGACCATTCTGTCTGACCCTACAGAGCCACCATGGTTGAGACGTGACATGTAGCTAGTACTAGAAGCCTTGATGCACTTCAGCTATCAAATGTTATTAAAAGCACCAAAACAAAACCCCCAATAAGTTGCACTTAATACAGTGTGGCAGGTAACAGCATATCAAGTGCCAGTAGAAAGCACAAGTTGAAAATTAAATCATTCACAATTCAACTTTGCATGTATCGCTTTGCAGAGTGTGGAGCGGTGGGACAGAGCCACTGGTCACTGACAGACAGCTGCTGAGCACCGCGGAGCTCTGGAGGAGATAACTGGGAGCAGAGTGGAGCTTTTTCGACAGATAAACACTGCTAGTCACATCAGATTCTGTCCTGATCTGATGTACTTTACTTTGTGAAAGTGGGCATTATTAGCCATTATTGCTAGTTTACCATAAAAAAAAACAAAAAAAAACAAAAAAAAAAAAACGTAAAGGGTCCTGAATACTAGACCTGAATACTGAATGTGACCTTAAGCTGCATTTCCACCAGAGGAACTTTCCTCAGGGACTAAGAACCTTTGGAGGTACTCAATGCATCTGCACAGCACAGACCAGGGCCTAAATTAAGTTCTGGTGACATTATTTTACCCCTTAAGAAGTTCCAGCTCTGGCGATAGTGCTCCAAAAGTACTCATTTGACTTAGGGCTGAACACTTCTGACTGGTTGAGTACTTGTAGTATTTTGTTTCAGCTACCATTGAAAAAAAAAAAAAAAAAAACTGCTCCATCAGCATGGAGTTACAGAAGAAAGCATAAGACAGATGGACCGAGACTGAAGTCCAGGGTTAACTGAGCATTTATGCTTTGAACAAAATCCAGCAGAAATTGGAAACAGCTTTATATGGCATCATCAATGTTATATAGTCACACACATAAGTGCCATGAGAAAAAAGGCCTTTTCATATGTCAGTGGACTAATTTGCCTAATCTTTGTGGGTCTTTAGACAGTAGTAGAAATGCAGACAACAAAGGGCTGAAGGGACCTTTGAAACTTCTTTGAAAAGTATTTCCTTGGACTAAATTCACAGGTAGTTTGGATGGAAACGCAGCTTTAGTTACTACCTTTGAAGCTGATCTTCATTTTAATGAGTATGGGCTGGGTTATGATTATACTTGTGATCACGATCTGGTTTTAAATTTAATTCCTAAATCTCTGAGTGCATACATTTATTTATTTATTTTTAATTTATTTATTTTGCTCTTGTCATTGCCTTTACTCTTTCTTTTTTCGAGCATTTTACTATCATTGTCTTGCAAAATACTGTGCACATTCTGACAGTGCACAATGCACAACCAATCACCCCAAATTTAATTCTAAAGAATAAATCAAAAATCGACCTGTTGCAGTCTGTCACTCTTTCAGGGCTGTTGAAAATGTAATGCTCATTATATTTTGTGTAAGGCTAAATATTCAAGTGTTTATTTACCTCCTCCTTCAGTCAGAACGAGGAATAATGAAGCAGAAATGTGAAACTCCACTTCATAAAGACCAGTTTGCTTCTTGTAAGGCTGCAAGGTGTTATGTTCAATGACAATAACATAAACAAACACAAAAACTTGTCAGAGCTCCTCCGCTACCCCTTCTGTTGATGTTTGATACAGAAAATCAATCAGAAGCAGGATTTCAATATGGTCGTCTCTCATTCTGCCTGCTCTGGGTTGCGGGCAAGGGCAGGTATTTCAGGAGAGTCATACTTCTTTCTGTCTTCTCCACTAATGAGACAAATGAGCAGACTCTCCTGCTGCTTGACCATGCATGCTTAAGTAGGTGGCAGGAAGCAAAGCCTTTGAAAATGGAAACATGCCTGCGTTCTATAGCATTCTCCTTATGAATTCTTGTTTTTCAGTGGAGCACTATAGTGACAAGGACATTTGTGTAGAAAAGCTCAATGAGATCAAGGACCCAAACCTGATTAATATATTCTATGTTGTTATATTCTATGTTGTTCTATATTAGTTAACCTTATTATGACTTCTCTTAACTTACAACAATTTAATAAAATACGTTTCCTAGCAGGTGGGGTAGTTCAGAGCATTGCAGCACTTTGAATAAGATTTTCATTGATTATCAGTTATTGTAGAATTCTAATGCCCACAATGTCCAATGTAATGTATGTGCCCTTTATGTATGTATGTATCTTTATATTCATATCCTAATATATTTACATCAGTCAGTCAGTTCACTTTTTAGCTACACTAGAGCTGTGGCTTTGTACATGGCAATGTTAGACGGTCAGTGGGTCCACCACCTTGGTTCAAATTGAAATATTCCAACAGCCACTAATTTGGATTGGCATGATATTCAAACCCCTGAATTTTCCTCTAGTGCTCTAGTGCACCAGTGCCAATTTCAACTTGTCCAATACTTTATTTATACCTGCTTTAGGCCTATGACTTTCCCATCAGTCTCAGCTGTACTTTTTAGTTTAGTACTGATTAGTAAATGTTAACATGCTACACAAAACTAAAACAGTAGTCTTGGTAAACATTACTGGCTAAATATCAGTTAGCATTGTCCTTGTGCGCATGTTAGCACACTAACATCAGCTTTTAGCTAATACAGGCATAGTCTCTCATCTCACTCTTGTTCTTTTTAACCACAACCACAGTGTTTTCATCACTTTAACCAACTTTGACCTTAACAAACCTTAACGTTGCCTAACTTTAACTATACTATAACAATACTTTTTTTTTCTGGCAACGCTTTTTAACAAGTTACACAAAAGCTGAGTTGTTACCAGCGAACAAATGACCCTTAATCAAATTTTTTGGAGTTGCTAATGAATAGTTAATGATAAGTTAATGAAAACACAAAATTATTAAAGCACTGATAATTAACTAATCATTAGCAACTGCAGAAAATTTGATTAGGGGTTACTCATCAACTAATGGTTAACTAGCATGTTAGTTCTTCATTTGTTCCTCATTCATTCCCTGATAACAACTCAATATCCGTGTACCTTATTTAAAAGTGGTACTGTTTTTTTTCCATAACCACAATCTTTTCCTCCAGTCTTTTCAAGTACCAATCAGTGATGATAGTCAACTGACCTATGGAAAAATGTATAAATTCTATCTAAATAAAAGTAAAGAATTAAGACAAAATAAAGTGAAAGTTGCTCTTTTATACTAGGTCAGTGCTTTTTAATCACATGCCACTGACAATCAAAGAAATGCAGCCTGTCCAAAACCATTCTGTATTGATTAGTTGCTCTTTCCTTTGGTAAGTGGCGATTATTATCTGTGGTGAATGTGGTCTGCCCCACCACAGTTTCAGAACATTTGTTTCTTATCAGATACAGACATCCTACAATTGGCTACACAAATTGTGCTACTGTAGTAGCTTGAAAATATGTCCAGGAAACCCTCTTACACACTTAGATGTAGTTTACTAAAGTTTGCCATTTGGAAAACTTTTCAATCAGATTTAACAAATTTAATTTGATTGTAGTATAATTAACAACCCTTTGCTAGATTGTGACTAGTGATTAATTAATCAAACTCATTCACGACTACAGTTACAGCACATGCCTTCATGAGCACTTCATGTAATCGGTCATATAGAAAGAAAAGTGATAAAATACTTTACTGTCAGTCTGCAACCTTATCGTCACAGGCTGCTTGTTCAGGCAGCTGGAAACCATGGATATAATTGTACCATATGGTAGGGTTGATACTTTGCCCTATACAGGATCAGCAAGCAGAAACCATGGAAGAAATATTGCTGGCTGTATGAATTATCATTACCCTGTAGGATCAAGCAAATGAAAAAAAATGCAGTCATTGGTCACAATGTATTTTTTCCTGTGCAAGGCTGTCTTATAGAAATCATCTCTTCATAGAGAAATAATGCCTGTAATTGTAGTGAGCCTCTTCATTAAGAATGACACAATTCCCCCAGAAAGTGTTTTAAACATAACCACTTCTGCTGCTGTGCAAATGTGAGCTACAAACATGCTAAGCATAGCAAAAGGCATGACGCTGCCTTTGACCAAATAACAGCCTCATGTCTGTCACAACTGGAGAAACACATCTTTTTTTCCTTTTAAATATCAATGGGTTGCATGAAACTGCCTGAAGGTAATTTTACACACCACTGATACAAAACATGTTTTCGCTGTTTCATACAGAATTAGACAAGCTGTGGTGTTAGCAGGGAAAATTGGATTATGGGGGATATATTTTAATCTCATGTGTCAACAGGTTAAAATACCTTGTAGAAAGACAGGGATAAGAGGACAATAGCATGCAGACCCCAGGAAAATCAATCAAGAATGCAATACAGCAGTGGAGGTTTGGACATTCAGGATTGAAAATGACTTGACATGAAACATTTTCTTAGGATTATATAGTCCCTACGGTCACATAGCTTGGAAAAAAAAAACAAATTCATTTTCTTGAAGAGCTACATACAGTTGTTTTTTTTTCTTAATCCTGGCTCTTTATGTAAAATGAAACACTGTGAATTACATATAAATATCCATTCTTAATGGTATATCATGCTAATTAAGTGGTAAGAACGAGCATTTGTAAATTAATGAGAAAAAACATTCTGTCCAATGAATAAAAATGACAAAATCAAAATATAAATAAATTGGTGCACATTTACAGTTTTCATTAAAATCTTTTGTTAGCTTAATGGGTTTTTAAAAAGCAATAATTTAGGTGACAGATGTGTTTAATTTTTCTTTCACATTTTAGTGAGTTCCATTTGAGTTTGCATAAGAAAATCAAGGTTGTTTGTGCACCGTATAGGTGAAATATTCTAATTAAAGGTCTAATATGTAAGATTTACATCGATTTATTGGTAGAATATGGTAGAAACAGAATATAATATTATACATATATTTTCATCAGAGTACAATCACAAACAAGAATCACTGACTTTTGTTACTTTAATGTTCAGAGTAAGTTATTAATAACATACAGAAACAGTGCATGCAATACTCCATCTTTTCTTCTCTCCCTTTTCCTCTCTGTCAAATAAACACACATGCTGGCAATGTGCACAGCAACAAGTGCATCCAGTGCTCACTTTTAGCTCAGCTGATCTGTGCTTAAAGTGCATGAAAACATTAAATCCTCAAACTGAGAATTCTATTCTTTTTCTACATAGTACAGCCAAACACTTGGCTAAAAAAAAGACAGTATAGACCTATGCATGTAGGCTATTATTTTTTTTAAATTCATTATTAAGATGTGAAGCACACGTGTTTGTCTGTGTGTGTGTTTGAGATTGAGAGAAAGAAAGAAGAGTTCATGTCTTTAATGAAGGATTTCTTGTTTTGCTTCTATTCAACAATGAAGAACAGCATGAAGAACAATTTGTCTGTTTATTTAGCCAGATCTTCCTGTGGACACTGAGAGAAAGACAGCAGTTAACAGCTTCTAGCTTCTCCCAAGTTCCGCACCTTGGACAGCACCACGCCTCTCAGTCCTGACAATTGTGCAACTGTAACTTGGAGGACGGGTTTGGCTCAGGTTGTCGTTAAATGCATATTTTTACTGAGTAGAGTGGTGTGGATTGGCTCTCATAACAGGTTGGGTGGTGTAGATATTAAAATACCTCAGCTTGTGCATCACTACTGCCAGGAACAGGCCATTGAGATCCCCTGGCTGCTGGGAGTTGTATGAGACAGAGATTTTTCTAGTTTCCCCTGAGGACCATAGATTTGGGAACTCTGTTAGAGGGCTCTACCCTGGGGTTATAAACTTATATTTTGAATTCAGTTATATTCTATTCTAATAGAATGGAGTTATAATAGTTCTGGAGCAACAGGCGATCAAATAAATGCACTGTTATCTTAACAACCTATTTCTTTGGATTTGAACATAACTAGAAACATTTAGAATGATTTTCACAACTCAACAAAATATATAATATAGATCTTGTTGTTCATAGACACTGTAAAGCAGAAATATTCAAGTACAGTATGTTTCCAGTATGGGACTTTTACTTGTATTGTCCTGGTATGGTATACTGTAAGTACTTTTACTTAAAACAGGATCTGAATATTTCCTTCACCACTGCCACTTACAATGTTTTCAGTTCTGCAGTTATGACAACCTTGTCTCATGTGTCTGAGACCCCACACTATCTTAATTTCTTACAGTTTGTACTATGTATCACTTTTACTGGATTCCTGAATTATTAAGTGCCTGCAGCTGTGAAGGGGTTTTTTGAATCACATGAGTACAGAATGCAAGAACTGACAGATTAGATCACTAAAGAAGATTCCTTGTCTTCTGGCAAAATGCGCAAAGGGCATTAAAGCAAAGCAAACCTGTTTTTGCCTTAACGCCCTTTGATAATGAATGAGATAAAAAATATGTGAACCCTCTGAACTCATTTTATAAGTCATGACCATATTTTTTACTTTTGATATCTGATTTAGTACATTAAACTACAAACATGTGCTGCAGAGAGATGGTTGAACACGGTGTAGTTCTTCTCTTCTACTCACCTCTAAGGCTGCCTTGTTAAAAAGTAACATTTAGAAAATAACACTGTTAATGTTTGAGATATGAGAGTATTTTTGCTCCCGGTGTGAGACTGAATCAATGACAAACAGTTGGTGTGCATGTGTGAGAGTGTGTGTATGTTTGCCACGTGTCGCATGAGCTTGTGTCAGTCTAAATTGCACACCTGGACCAAATCTGGATGGCAAGCTCAGAAAGATGCATATTTCTAAACTGGGAAACGAAAAAACATTATTAACAGCTGGACTATCAGGGGAATTGACATTGACGTCTGCCAGCCTTGGTCCTGAATGGAGATGAACATGTGCTCCCACCGTAGTCGTCTGGTCTCCTTCAACAAGAGACACTCTACTATCCCATCAGGTGTTGACACCTTCTGCCCAGCTCTCCAAACACTCTGTAACACTAACAGTCATTTAGAATCACAGCCTAGTTAGTAAATATTTTGAAAATTAGCCTCATTTGTGCCTCTGTACACTGAAAGAAGATAATTGCTAGAAAAAGTATTTCACTTGGTAACACACAGATATATTATTATTTTTCAAATACATTTCAGAGCAGTGGCAATCAGACTTGGACTTAATTGGAATTAGATTAAAAAAAATAATTCAACAAGAATAGAATAATTATTCAATAACAAGAATATTGAACAATTTTCTTTTCTTTTGCAACTTCACTGAAACAAGTTAACTAACTTTAACAAACTACTTCAATTAGTAACTCAAATTAAGTTAAAAAGGTTAACAAGTTAGATTAACACAATTGATTGGATCCTTTGAGTGTTACCCACTGAATTTATTTTTCAAAGTTCATCCAACATTTTCTTTTTCAGAGTACTGTGGTACAAATGAGAATGATGTTCTTGAATACTTACTAACTTTTAACAAATGAATTCAATGAGTTTCAACTGTATTACTCTAACTTAAACTGATTTGAAAAAATAAAACATGATTCATCCGTGTGTTACCAATTGAAGTAACTTTTTTCATAACTATTCTTATGTTTCCTAAGTGAGTTCTAAGTGAGTTCTGTTTTTTCAGTGTACCTCTGCCCTCTTGTACTTTTTATCCAGTTGATCTGTCCTTGTGTGCTGGTTTAATGTAAGCTGACAGTAATGTGCAAAACAGGTTGTGTAGCTGCTTTAAAGCCCCCAAGACTCTAAATGCACAACAATAAATGGGCTGCATGAGGTCAATAGGATTTCACCAGTGCTTGTCCTTCACCTTATTGCCCACCGATGCCCTATTATAGGTTTGGCAATCAGTGTAACTGCAGCACCGTAGCTCTCAAATACTCTCATCAACATTATAGTGTCTCTGTATCCCTATTTGAAATAATATCAAAAAACTCAGAAACCACTTGCAATTTGCACCTTTTTAATTTGCATAACAGCCAATTATGGTCAATCACGCCCACGCTGTTTGTGGACTAAATACAATGCTAAAGCAACAGGGAAACGGTACCCATTCCCCACATGCTGCAGACAAAATCAACACCAGTAAAGTGGATTTCTTTTACACAGCAGGATTCCTAAATGTCACTGGAGCTGTAGTCAGAATGCATTCATTAAATCCATAATACCATCATCTGATCTTCTGAAAAAGAGAAAGCACCTACTCCATTAACAACCATGTTATGTGTAATGCACAATGACTCATTACTAGCATAATGGCTAAATCCACAATTCATCTGACTAAAAGCAGACTGCCTGAGGTATAACCAGTGATGCAGGTGGGTGGTTGTTAAGTGTATAATGTGTAATCCCAACGTTCCTCAGAAGTAAAGTAAAAATCAAATTGTCATTGATAGCATCAGAACCCATCAAAAAGTTGCTCTGATTGCAGATGCAAGTGGGAACTATTCACGGCACTGTACACGAAAAACGGGTCCTCTTGTGTCGGGCATGTCCCGACAGTCAGAGAGAAAAACTGTAAAAGAGCTGCTGATAATCCTGCAGTTCCCTCAAGTATTATGGTTTTTTTATGAGGCTGAAAAAAATGACACTTTGAAGATTTCTGCATATTTTAGTCACTTCTTTTAAGATTTAAAACTATATATTATGTGTGTATATATATATATATATATATATATATATTATAAGTACTCCAGCCACATATATGTATATACAACTCACAGGACTCACAGAACACAGATCAAACCATCAAGCTAGACAGTATTGATCAAATATGGATCAAGATTGCCTTTTTCTTGCTTAGAAAGGAACCCAACATGCAAAACATGACATTATTGATCTGGCTGATTGGCTCTATGCATGGTACTGAAAGAAGCTGTTAAATTAGCATTTAACCTTTTGTTGTGTTATATATGATCACATCTCTGTGTGTCTGAATGAGGAAACGACAATGAAATGATTACTTGTGCTGCAGTGTGCACGTGATCTCGTCCTCCCACTCACTCTTCTCCTGATAATTTAACATCTAGCTTCCAGAATTACAAGTTTATTTCGACCTAACCAGAGCTGGTGATTGCTGAAACAGTGGATCTATGAACCAAGACACTTTTGATTAGTTCTATTTTGTCAAGATTGAATGATGGGTTTTACGATGATAAAATTACTGTTTCTGTAAATGGAATCTAGTGGCTCTGACAAGACCGTTATAAGGGCTGATTGTAGGTAACACAAAACATATTTACTCTTCAACAAAAAGGTCTGTCTCTGTAGAGATTCTTTCCATAATGTTCTCAGACACGTAGAATAACAATCTAAACCTGTCAGTGATCTCAAATGAGTCACAATTTAAGTGTGCATCTGCATGCATCTGCGCATCACATGGTGCACTCCAGTACTTCACCAAACAGCACTACACCTCCACTTATATGACTATTACAACATATCTCTAGCTATATTGGTGGTCAAAATAAAGAGGTCTAGCACAAACTGAAAGAAGTTTTACCATGAGGGATTATCTCTGGTTTGAATAAAATTAAGGCACACAATTTAGAAATTCTGACAATAAAATATTTTAACCCTGAGGTATGATTTACAGTAAAAGCTAGTAAAAACAGAAAAGAAGGCTACTTACATTCTTGATGCTGTAACTCCGAAAACCCAGCATAAAAAACAAAAATGTTCAGATGGACTCAGCATTTTATTCCACTGGCATTGTATGGCCTCCGGCCTGCAGGTTATGTGCCAAAAACACAAGATAGTCCACATGCGAAGGGGCCACTGATGATCTCTTTTTATTCTTGATATTCCAGCAGAGGAAGGGACATGTTCGGAGTGCGCTGAGAATTCAGGGATCAAAAGATATTTCTTTGCCATCTGGGTGACATGAGAGTATCTCCCAGAGTCCGATGTTTTCCACCATGTGAGAGGATTTTGTTGAGCAGGTATTGGAGACTCTTGTTCACACATCGTCATGCAGGCGCATTCAGTGCAGGCATAGACTGCTCACAGCATCTTATGGCACCACAAAGGGGTTAATATTGGAGTGAATGACAAGCCCAGTGCGTCTCATACACATGCTAAAGGGTATCTTGGGTGCCTGTGTGACTCGCTTAGGGACATGACAAAACTTCAGTATCTGACAAGTTGAGAAGAGAACAGTTGGAATATATTGGTAACATACAACAATCACTACTCAGGATTTAACATGCACACTAACTGGCATAAATACATGTACAGTACAGTGACACACACACTCTTTCTTCCTCCCTCCACCACACGCAAACATGTACACACACACCACACACACACACACACACACACACACACACACACACACACACACCTACTTCCAACTTTTATGGTGTCCAGTTTGTTGCATGCATTTGGGTGTCTGTCCTCTTGAGTAGACCATCTGCTCCTTCCTATTTATTGCTTCTATCCCCAGTTGTGCTCTATCCTTCTGGTGGTCTTCCACCCCCATGCCAAAGCAGACACCAATTAGAGAGTTATGCATTAGACTTTTCACTTCTTTCTGGCACTCATTATGTCATATTCAGTTAGAGTTTGCTTTACTATCTTCCGCTCCTCTGAGCACTTTTAAGACTTCCAAACACCCACAAATTCAAGCAACATGGAGCTAGGTAAAGTGAGCAACAGACCATATGCTATTTCAAAGTGTTTTTGTCTCTTTGAGATTTCTTGTGACATGGATAAATTGTAATTATGTAGATAATTTTTGGAGTCTCTGCTGAATACATAAATTCTCTGATGCTGCAGTTTCAAAATAAATTGTGTTTTTGAATTTGTCATTTGCAAAGGCTGTTACCAGCTCACCAAAAGTTTTCTTTTAGGACATCAGTTCTCATCTCATGACCTACATATACTGTATTCATGGATTTAAAGTGACCTTTTGATTTGTTTTGTGCTGTTTGTAGATATGTTAAGCACCAGCCAGCTAGATCAAATAGAGATCACTGCAGAGCCAAATTTGTCAAGCTCGGCCTCTCTGGACCTAATGCGGTCTAGGTTGAGGTTGTTCAGGTACTCGCCCAACTACCCCTAATAAAACTACACAACATATGCCTGCATCTGTTGGTTGGTCTTCTCATTTCTCTTGTTACACTCCAGACACTGCCCTGCCAACCTTATCTCCTATGAGTTAAAGCTATGATCTGTAAGATTTCTGCATTAAAATGTCGTAAAATGCTAAAAATGCTGCGTCTTATGTTTTTTTGAGTTGTGTACTTACATTATCCTAAATGTTTCCAACAAAAACCGGGAGAAAAATATATAATTTGTTCAAGGTAACAGTGCCTTTCCTTTTAACTGCTGGTTGCTTTAACTTGCGGGAGGACTCTGGATACTTTGGATACATCAGAGGGTGAGGAAGGAAGTTGACTAGTGTGACATAAATAAAACTTTAAAGCTACATGCTACAGCTACATGGACTTTTTAACTGGTTATGAAACAATCTCAGTTTAATACTGATGCCTCTATATGACCTACATAAACAAACAAGACCATCTATGAGAAGACTGATTTCTATGTAGTTGTTTTTAAAGCCTGTCCCCGGGTCAGATTCTCTGTGAAATCAGATGAAACAAGCCTGTGTTTATATTTTCCCAGCCAAACATATACTGAGTAGTATGTTAGCTTGTTAAAAAATAGCAGAGGGAAGTTTATATTTAGATAATTTTATTTTTTGACATTATATTTTGTGATTTTGTGGAGGAAACACTGCTTTTGTCCACTGGATCCTCCAAAATCAACACAATTATGAAACTCCTGTGCACTAGCTTTCATATTACCTCGTATATATGAGCATGATTTCTGCCATGTCATGTAAGAGATAGATTTTCACTGGCAATGGTGGTTGCTTAACAATATAGATAACTGCTACTTGACAATGCCATCAAACTGTCTTTTGCTGTTGCTCTAATGAGAGAGTGTTGCATAAGTTATACAATTTGATAAGTTGGGATAATTGTAATGTCACCTAATTATCATAAACAAGCAAACTTTTAGGGACAGTTCACCCCCGAATCAAAAATACATAGTTTTCAAATGGCCTGTAGTGCTGTTTATCCATCTAGATTGTTTTGATGCTTGTTGCTGAATTTTGGGGATATAGGTGGTAGACATGTCTGCCCTCTCTCCAATATAATGGGACTAAATGGCTCTCAGCCTGGTTTGCTCAAAGCACAAATAAGTAAATAAATAAATACATTTGAAAAATGTCTCTTTCCAAAAATCATGACTCAGTTTCTCAAGATAATCCACAGACCTTGTTGTGAGCAGTTTCACGTGGAAACAACTTTCATTCTAGTAGAATGAAAAGTAGGTTCAGATGATTCTACTGCAGAAAGAAAGAAGTTCATACATGAAACCGTTCACAACAAGGTCTTTGGATTGTCTTTTTTCCATCAATAATATTTTGTGGGAAGGAATAATGTTTGTTCAAAGGTATGCAAATACAATTGCAATGAAAGCTATTGTCTTTCCTTTTTTTTGATATTTTTCTTATTTTTCTTCGCTCACACCCAACCTTTACCCACTGCTGATGCACACAAGGTTAAAGATAAATCATAATGAACAAGACAAACCTTGATGGCAATAATGGCGATTATAAGATGATTTTTAAAAAAAACAAAACAAAAACAAAATCCAAACATAAAGTTAGGGAGCTTTACATGAAATACTCAGAACTCCAGACAAGATATATTCTATCATCACAGTGCCAGGCTTAGGTACATTAAATACAAAACACCATATACAAATTAATTGCTCAGAGTGAAATAACATATTATGGTGTTATACATTTTAGCAGTTAAGGGAACAAAAAACTTGTTTGTCATATGTATATGAATCAACACAGATAGCATTCAATCAAAATTAAGATATGTAGATAATACAAGTGGAATTAATCATGAGGCAGCACTGTAAATATATTAAAACAAGACAAGAGGGGCAGCCAGGTAGCGCAAAATTTCTGGGCTGATCCACGAATGGAGAATTTGAGTTTTTCTAGTTTAAGGAACATCATCACGTCCTCTAACAGGGATGATGTCGAAAGGGAGGCAGAGGACTTCCAGAGGAGTAAAATCGTTCTCTGAGCAAGGAGAGAACTAACAGAAATAATGTTGTCTGTGGATTATCTTGAGTAACTGGGTCATGATTTGGTTTGGCTTTGAGCACCACAAGCCTAATGCAACTCTGCAAGTCACACCAAAAAAAAAAGAAAAGAAAAAAAAAAGATAAATAGAACTATAGGCCAGAGGGACAACATGTATTTTTTATTTTGGGGTAAACTGTCCCCTTAAGGTAAGGTAAGGAATGTTATGGTTTCGCCGTCCACCTCCATGGCCTCTGCACCCTTTCTTTTTGCTTTGACATATGACCGTCACAAAACTTCCTGCTTTAGCATTTATAGTTGCCAATGAATGTAAACTTTTAATGCAGAATGGTTGCATATGAGCAAAGATAGGCTTGGCTTTGCTCTTCTTGAATGCACACAGCCCTGGATCACTCACAGTGACAATGCTTTTACAAATCAGTGGTCCATTGCAGATAGTTTTGCAGATTTTTTAAGCTTTTTTTCCTCTTCTAACATTTTTATATCCTCACACAGAGCAGACAGTGGCACAACTACACTGTCAAACACCATGAATGAAAACATGTACTACATTATACCATCTCAGGAGATAATGGAGCCTCATTAAGTCCTTTTCATCCCTCAAAAACCCCATTATGACTCTGTCACTTCTGTTAAAACACATGTTTAAAAGTGTCTGTCTATGATTGGTTCAGTATTAGACCATGTGAATGGCAACTAAACAGATAAAATCACTTACAAGTAAATAAATAAATAAATATTTAGATCTCAGGGCTTCCAGATGAAACATGATGCACAGCCTTTTTAACCATGACACTTGCAAACTGTCCATTCACATACAGGTCCTTCATACTAGGGTAGCTTTGACAACCAGCTTGTGAAGATCCACTAAAGATCCACCAAAATAAGTCAAGCCTTAAATAACCAATTAGAATTCAAAGCCTGTGTGAAACAGAACATTAGATTACAAGGGGCTAATGGATCAGTACAGACTCGCCTCACACGATAATAACACATTTGATTAGGTCTAATTTTACAATTGGTAACACCCATTTCTCAATGCTGAGTTCACTTTTTCAAAATTCTTTACACAGTCAGCACAACAGTTGTTAAAGCCGAGTAAACTGTGGATTTTTTCTCACTTAAACTCAACCACCACAAAAACTCTGTGTATTTACATACTATTTAAAACTGTTAAATTTACATTCAAACAAAATTACTGTAAAATTACAATCAAAAAATAAAAACAAATACAAAGAAAATACCCAAAATATCCTGCCATTTCAAATCAATATCTCTACCAAGAAACCTGCCTTGATATTTTGTACAGATTTCCATGCTGTCCAGTGTCAGGACTTTGGTGATCCTCTGACATTTGCTGGGGTGCCAATGGGTAAAAGTTTTTACTTGAGCAAAATTACACGAGAGGGTGGTACTTTAGTGATGCAGCCAGTAATGACAGTAAAGCCCCCCTATGGTGTAATATTGTTATTATACAACAGTTACCAACAAAATATAAGACAATCAAAATGTATTTATATTGTGGGGTAATTTGCTCTTAAAATAAATAAAAGCACTTTTTGCTAGTGCTCCGTTTGCCTGGAAACACTCAGGGTCTGACTAATAACTGTAAAACATCAATAGACTCCTATGTAACGAAGCCTAGTTTACTACTCCAGCAAGTAGGTTGATCCTTAGTAACCACCTAGCAACAGAGAGGATTTCTTGTCCCTGTTGAGTCAGCCTGCCTGCCGACTTGAGCTAGCTTTAATGCTTTCTAGAGATTGTGGGATTTCCCAAACTAAATAAATACCACACATACAAACACAAAATTGCTCTGCTAGTTCAATCTTGTTGTAAGTAGGATATCTGCTTTAAAAAAAATCATTTTCTTTAGCTTTAGAACCTGACATGTTTTTTTTTAAGCTAAGTAGTGATTGTAACATATGCAGTGGCACAACTGATGGAGGATGCTGAACAGAGTCTCCATGTGATCCAAACATTTTGATTAACTCTAGAGAGTTGTAAAGTCCCAAAGTCAACATTTAGTGGGGCAGCATCACAGAAAAAATGTTCACTTAATAAATAAAAAAAAAAACACCAAATTTGGCTGATGTGTTTATAGATACAGTAGAAACAAATCTGGATATTGGACAATCATAAACTCGTCCCCTGGTGGGTGGGCAGCCATATGTCAAAGCAGTTGGTCAAACCTTCCCATTCCACTGGACCCACATGCAATAACAGACATAATCTAGACCCTAGTACTGAAGCAAATAAGTAAATACCTACAATTATGTTAGTAGGAAACCGTACCTAACCTGTCGTTGATTTTGTGATGAAACCACAAATTTGGCACTCATATAACTTTATCTGGATGTTGTGCTGTTGCAGATTGGCACTCTGGTGACCATGACTGCCTGCGCTGACTGGCATAGAACACTCTGGGCACTTCCAAGCTGCTATTTTATGTTTTCAGTACCATAAATATTATTTACATGCAAGATAAAGTGAAAAATATGTTTTAGTATAATATAAGGTGATACTAATGAAAGAGAATGCCACAAAATGGTGAAATCGTCTCCACGTTATATGTTGTAATGGCAAAATATCCAGATTTGCTTCTAATGTACCTTTCAACACATCTGCCAAATTTGGTGCTTTTATCACAAATGAATGACTGTCATGAAATATCGAGCTATGCTGCCCTACTAGAACCTGTTTTGATCTAGTAAAATACTCTGCTTCAGTCCATATTTGTTGACTTTTACCCTTTCAAAAACAACATTCTCACTGTGGTCACAGAGCTATTTGCTCTCAAGCCTGCCACACACAAGGGAGGCACACACCTGTATTAACAGCATGGTCTATCCATCTAACAGCACCAGAGTTATATTTTTAGTGATGAGCACATTATACCATCATGCTGATTTGATCACATTCTAAGCGTCTAGTTGACCAATCAGATTGTTTAGTCGGAACTACGTATTGCATAATGACATGTTTTGCATCCTGTAAATCTATTGATGGAGTGACACAAAAAATTTACATCAGACATTCATGGTTCCTAGACAATGTAAAAAAAAAGATGCTGTGGTGATGTGGTGAGTACAGCATCCCGATATGTATTTAATTTATCATATTTAATGTTTTTCCTTATTAAAAAATCACTAACATGATATGTTTGGTGATGCTTTTTCTTCATCACCAAACCTATTCTTGTGAGTACATTAATTACACATGGCAGCCTAATATTCCCCTAACAACAGATTGGCGGATAAAGGTAGATATATGTCATCAGTATGTGCCAACCAGATAACTTGAGTAATCCACTTGATGCTCCGACAGTGTTATCAGAATAAAGCCTCTGCAAACAGCTCTGTCTGTGTCTGTCCTGTGTTGCCTGCAGTGAGGTGTAACCGGTGGGAAGGGAGAGAATCCATAGAAAGAGGACCTTGACAAACATTTTCTAGAAAGCACAATGCGTGTGCGTGTGGGTGCAGAGTGTGCAGATGTATGAACATTATTCAGACACAAACGGTGTGTGCATACAAACTGTAGGTGGTGTGTGAATGTGTACGTCCATACAAGTTCATGTGCACACATCCGAGCTGCCATGGCTAGACATTACCTTCTCCTGACAATGCAATTAAAGCCCTGGTGCTGCATGTAACCTTCTATTTACTGTCTAGGGAGACCAATAAATTGCCCCCATATTTGTCACAATAAAGGAGCCATCAGACTCAAGGAAGTCGGTACGTGTGTATGAATCTTGATGCTGAGCAGCTGTTCAATTAAATTGGTAAGGTGGATATGCACCCAAGGCACTAGCATGGCACCATCTCTGGGTGAGGCTAACACATTGTAGCCTGAAATGACACTGACACTGGAGTCCAGGAGCAAGGTTGCATATGCACTAATTGTCCGTGAAACTTTTGCTGCCTTATTTTAATTAAATCTCCAGCTGTATGCGTATGTTTCCAGCATTTAAATGTAGTATCCACTGAGTATTAACTAATATACATAAAGACAACAAAGCACTTGCCCCAACCTGTGATCTCAAAGATATTGCCACGGAGAGTGAAAGCTGTAAAAGGTGGATGTGGCAGACCTGTTGATGACTTTTAAAAACATGATTGCCATGACAGCACAGAAGAGAACTTTCTTGTGTCTGGGGAGTAACATTGTTGAAGTTAGAAGACAGATGGATTTATCAAACATTTTGCTCCTTGTTACTTGTGGTTTCTGTGGACTTCTGTGCCTTATATATCAAAGAGGAGCACTAGCTGCACAGTTTGCCTGTGTTCTTGTGCCTGCAATGAACTGCAACCCTCTCCTTTATGCATGTGCATTTACATACCATATCCCCTCCAAAATAATGGGAGGCTATGTACAGAGTAAGCACACCATTAAAAAAAATAGGGAGGTGCACTAAATTTCTCACAGAAAAAATTTAATGAAAAATTAAATAACATTTTGAGTGCAAAAGAAAAGTTAGGCTACAGTAAACCAAACAGATGATTTATGATGAATGATTTATCGTTATTGTTTGTAGCTTCAACATTTACTTAGCATGGTAAACAGACAAATCTGCTGAGCTCATGGGTGCTTTTCATCACTCTGAATTATGTTTCCTCGTCTCCTCTCTCCTCTGTAGACCTGGAAGTCTACTGCCATCATGAAGGATCTTGCAGTTCCTTAAATGCACCTGGAAGAGGAGTGAGGAGAGATGGGACTTTGGGAGAATCTCAAAGTGAGGGAACACTAGTATATTTTGCAGAAGTCTTTTGTCAAGTTGTTTGATGTTGATTGGACAGTTTTGGCGACTGTCACCCTCCATCTTCAAGACCCACACTGGGAAATCAGATTCTGGGAGCTGGCAGAAGTTTATGCAGAACTTTAATGCTTCTGATATGTATTTTTATGTTCTTTGGTGTTGCAAAACGTTCACAAAGAAATAACTGATTAAAAGCATTATTAGCATTATTAAACCGCAAATTGCTACATGTTATGAATAGTGACACAGGTAAAGGAATAGTAAATGATTAAAACCAACATGAGTAAGACTGCTACAAATAATCAGCTTTGTTAAACAGTTTAATTATCTACATGAACACTGTAATGGTGTTACAGCTGTGCAGCTTGTCAAAGCCAAACTCAGCTGCAATGCAATCCTTGCAGGCAACTCCACACTGTCAAAGCTTGTCCACTAAAAGTGCTTGTTTTGGCCACTGGCAGGCTCAGATTATTATTATCATTGTTTGAGATTTGCTAAAGAGACAGACCTTTAAGATCCTTTTTTATTTTAAGCAGAAACAGATGCTATATCACTCTGTTCAAGGCAACCAGACTCCTACAGTCATTTAACTCTCTTGTTTGACTTCATTGCTTTTGTTTGTGTCACTGTGTTACTTTTGGTATTTTGAAGGATTAATAAACAGTAAAGGAAACTTTGCAACTCATTTTCACTTCTGACAGCTGTGGCACTCTCACTCAATACCAGTCCCATTGAAAAAAAAGTTTTCCCTATTAGTCACTTAGATACAGAAAAATAGGGTCCAAGTTGAAAAATACCAAGGATTTTTTAAAATTATTTTTTGGGCTCTTTTTGCTTTTATTTGATAGGTGACAGCTGAGGATATGGCAGGAAAGGGGGTGGAGAGGGGGATGACATGCAGCAAATGGGCTACAGGTGGGAGTCAAACCAGCGGCCGCTGCAGAGGACTGATAGCCTCAGACATAGGGTGCACACTCTATCAACTGAGCTACAGGGGCGCCCATCAAAGATGGTGATAAAAAAATAGCATGTTAACATTATTATTGTTTGTACGCTTTGAAAGCTCTGCTTGTCTTTAATGCAGCCTCACACTGCTGCTGGCAAAACTGTAGACCTATAGCTTTGTCAAAGTCTTTATGTCAGCCTCCAGGTACATTTGGCACTCTCTGATGCAAATGATTGACAGAGGACAATGAACATTACCTTGGATCTGAACAATTAAAATTCATTTGTCAACATCAGGGATAAGTGTACGGGAGCTTAGATCAATAATGTCAAACAATGTCAGCACTTTCCAAATTCTATTACATCTTTCTGTCTCTCTGTCTGTCGACTTGTCATTCTCTCACTATCACTCCTTTTGGTTTTACTTGAAAGACCAGCAAATTGGAGAGGCTGCAGTACGTTCAGCCGGAGGAGAGCCATTACAGACAGAGAGACAGAGAGACAGACAGAGAGAGGTGTGTGAATGAGACAGAGGAATGATATTTGGACAGTTGTATAATTGACTCCTTATCCAATGCTCTTTGCACATCAGAGCCTCTCCCTCTCCTTTGACTCTGTGACTGATCAGATGTTCTCAAAATGTGGTAACTCAGGCAACAAAAATAAATCATTCCCACAATGAAAATGTATCTTGACAACTGACTCTCTTGTTCTTTCCTTCCCTATCATTTCCTGCCTTTGTCTTTCTCTCCCCTTTGCTTTTTTTTTATAACCCCATGACAGCCCAGAGTTTCACTGTCTATAATGTCAGTGTCAGATGTACAGTGATTGTGACATGCTGCAGCTTACCATGGCATTTGCCACTCCAACTGATAGTTGGATAGTGTTTAAAAGTTATTTTGAGCATACACAGTCATTTGTCTCTGAGAAATGCAATCTTGATGGTGTCAAGATGAGTCCTTTTTATCACGTTTGCTGTGAGTACATACAGCCCGTTCTCATTCCTATGTTGTCAAATGCAGATGGTTTGTCACACCACTTCATACTGACGCAGAAGATACCTTTATGTGGCTATATGAGACGCAACAGGTAACTTCAATGTTAACACATCCATGTCAGGTGATATAAGTGGGAGAAAGTCTGTGTATGGAGGAAGTGGTGGGGATGGATGGGTCAATCAAACACAGGTCTTTCACCCAAGATGCTGGTCTTCATGTCCCACGTGAAACCAAAAGTCAATGAATGTTTAGTCTACAGCACTAAGTTTCATAATGTTACCTGCCTCACATGTCTTGTGTTAGTCAAGTCAAGTCAAGTCAAATTTTATTTATATAGCGCCAATTCACAACAAAGTTGTCTCAAGACACTTTACATATAGAGTAGGTCTAGACCACACTCAATAATTAATTATATTTACATCGAACAATTGAAACAATTCCCCCATGAGCAAGCACTTTGGCGACAGCGGCGAGGAAAAACTTCCTTTTAACAGGCAGAAACCTCGGACAGATCCATGACTCATGGTAGGCGGTGATCTGACGGCACCGAGACATACATACTTCACATGACTGGTAGTCTTGCAACAATCAGAGATCCTGTCGCATCATCTGGGCATTCCAAAATACAAGGAAGTTGCTAGAATGGCAGTGGGAACAGCAGTTAACAAGCCTATGCTTCTTAAATTTTAAAAGGACATGCCTTACCAAACATGAAGATCTTCTCAGTAGTAAACATGCAGAGTCACTGCCCCAATATAAAAGGCCGCTCTCAAGACTTTAGAATGGTTCAACAATTGAAGTTTTTTTTAAACCTTCTAAGTGTTTCTCAGTTTTAGCAGTGGCAGCTGGGAGATTGTCTTCAGTCTTTACTGAGCGAAGTGTGTAGAATTTATTGATCACATGACTTACTTTACTTATGTCAAGTGGCCTACGAAAGGTAACATTTAACCCAAACCTTGATCTTTTTGTAAGCCTAACCACGTAGTTTTGATACCTAAACCTAACCAAAGTGCAACTGTTTCACAACAAAAACAACATGTTAAAATGGCTTTTTGGAAGTGTATCATACAAGGATACCTTCTGCATCAGTATGATATATTGAGGGTGTGACAAAGACATATTTGACGATCTGGGATGAGAATGAGTTGGTTTATAAAATTTAAAAAAGGTTTGACAATATGCTGACATGCATAATGGGCAGGGACAGGCAGAATTTTCCATTCATCACCTTTGGCTTCACGATAAATACTGATTATTGATGTGACTTGTACTAGACAACTGACCCATGTCACAAACTAATTAAAATTAAAAAAAATATACAAAAATTGAGGAAAACACAAATTAACACATTGAATGGATGGATGGATGGATGGATGATTTAGGAACTATAACTAGTTGGGTAGGTGTATGATAAGACCATTTTTGAGGTTACAATAATTATGTTACATTGTGTAAGAAAAAGACCAAAGTCCCATGACACAAGTCATGTGACACCCATAACGCTATGTAACTAAATCCAGCCCCCTTGGGTGAAAGTCTGTGTTTGTCTGAGCCATCAGACAACACAGACTGGTGGTGATGGATGGTATCCATCCATCCATCCATCCATCCTCCATCCATCCATCCTCCATCCCAATCCTCCATACTCTTTATACTCCATCAAAAAGTCAAGTGTGTCTCAGCCATGAGTGGGTTTACGTTCAAGTCATCTGAGGGCTTGGTGTCACACCAAACCACTCTTCAGTAAATAAAATACTGCCAGCAGGACTGGTTTCTGTTCTCATAAAACAGGAATGTCAGATTTTTTTTTCCAGGCCTCAATTATAAGTAGATTATCACTAGATTATCTTAACAAAGTAGCTCATTAAATTTACCTACTCATATGAGAGTTAATGCTGTTTGTATTATTCATATTTGCTGTTTTATTATGAATAAAATAAACATAATGGTTAGTAATTCAGTTATTGCCGTAAAGGATACAAAATGTGCCATGGTACACTTCAGCTGAATGCAGGATTGCTGCATTATACTGGAGAGCAGTGTATGTCTAGTCTTATCACATATCACTGAGTAAACTCCAACACACCATCTCAAAATGCTTTTCATGGAAATTATTGGAGAGGTGTCACCATCTGCCAGTGTAAGCACAGTAACAAATCATCACTGTCTGCTGAAAATCTTGTATCTCCAAAATGTCAATGTAACAGGAACTGAGAAAACTAGCCTTGATGTAAGGCTGGCAACTGTCAGTTTTTGAGAATATTTACTGGATTTTGAAAATGTTTAATGAGCATAAAATGTAGAGAATATATGATCTGGGGTTTTATGTAAAATATATGGATGGTTTTCATTGGTTGAGATGTCATGTAAGTGCTACTGAATGAATTATTAAAGTCCAATCTTTTCCACAGTGTGCTGAGTCATAATAAAGAAGGTTAAGTGTAGAGGAATTAACTATACTTAGGCACATGTACTGGAAGTCATCTTGGTTAAGTTAAGAAAATTACTTTTTTCTTTGTGCAAAATTTCAACACATCGATGCATTTTTTTTGAAGGATATTTATCTCTATTTTGATTGGATGGCAGTTGGAATCACTTCCTCTGAAGTTTTATAAGCTGTCTTTACCATTTTCTTTTTTAAATGGTGGCTGCTTTCCTCCTGTCGCTGCTCAGTTTTTACATTTTTTTTTTGGCTGCCTTCATGCATAGTAATGATGATTCATTCTTGCTAAGTTGGTTGAATGCCACAGCAGTGTCAATTAATATGTTCCTTTCTGCCCCTGTAGGTTGCTTAGTTTGGCATGGACTGCATTTAACCCAACTATTCAGCAGAAGGCCAATTCATAGTACATGGTTTAAATGTGATTTATGTATTTCACACTGTGACTTCCAGGGCAGATTGACAACATGGTAAATCATGGCCCTATTTCCCCACTGTAAGAAGATTCTCGGCTAGAGGCCGTCTGCTTGCTGGTCTTAGAGTAGACATATCTGCCACATTCTTAAGACATTTCATCTGTCTATTTCTCCAAGAGACAAAAGAACCTGAGTCACAATGACATGTACACAACGAAGTCCTGTGCTTGTGATTCCCACTATCTTCCTATATAAATATGATGTTTAGAAGACAGGACTATCTATAAATGGTTATATGTGCATGCCCACTGATGATGTGTAGTATATAACACAGTTATTCATCTTAGTTCATCTTAGGATTTCAGCAGGATGACCAAGATCCATGGTACCTGTTTCCATGGGACACATTTCAGGTTAAGATTGAAGACAACTGTCTGGGACAAAGAAATGTGTGAGACAGTCTTGAGCAGAAACTCAGAGGAGGCAGGCTGCTAAACAGATATGGAAGCTCATTTCAGCAAGGTTCAGACTCTCCCACACAGGAAAAGAAAAGATGTGTTTTTCCCACACTGATATTTTTCTGATGACATCCTGCCAAAAATGAGTTAAATGAGTATTTGTTAGCTTGTTTATTGTATTTGTGTACTGAACTTAAAGGATTGCTGCAGACAAAAGATGCTATGAAATGCATTTCAGGGAAGTTTAAATGAAATTATGTAGTAGTGGTTACCAAGCCTAACTGTACTGTGTTTTTGTGTTCTCTCGTCCTCAAAGTTAAAATGTGTGGATGTCCATGAGTAGCCCTTTCCAATTTGCACCTAGTTACCACTATACCATGTGGCCTCAGGAGGAGGATAGATTGGGGTGCTGACCCTTCTGTGATGTTATGTTGACGAGTATGATTGAAATAGATAGTGTGGAAAGGTTGCACAAATGCGCAGCTGAGTGAGTTCTACTACATTAAACCAGGAAATAAACCAAGATTAAAGTCCACCACACAAAATATAAAGATTTAAAGGAGAAATCTATGATATATTTGCTGTTATAAATCATAAAATGACCACAATGTGTCATCAGAGAGCAAGGAAACATGTTTAGTTGAAATACTTGGTTCACTTGACATGAGCGTTATTGCTGGTGTCCTCCTTTGAAATTTCCATTCCAGACTGGAGTAACTATTTTATATGTCAATTTAACATTAACCAAGTTCAAATTAATGCCAGAATTTTCACCAAATCAGTTAGAGTCTGATTATGAGTTGTAGGAAATCATTCATAATCTTGTAGAAGCAGGAGATGTTCATAAGTGTTGAATTCAGCAAATTTTTTTAATTTCAGAGCGGTGGGCTTTTGTTTTCAGGATAACGGGTTTAACTTTACATTGACATACAACTGACACTTATCTAAAACACTGATCAACTTACAGTGGAGGACCCCTTGTCACTTGTGATTGTCAGTGCATCCTGAGCTCCTGTGGAGATCCTTCAGTCTGCCCATCTCTGCCATCTGGGGGGGAAGGGGGGAGGGGAAACAACTCACTTCAACCATTGATTGAATTTTAAACAGGATTACAACCTATTTAAAATACAGTCCATACCTCCAAATTGCTATTTAGACTGCTGTTGCGCCTTTAAAAAGGAATTAAAAAATACTAACTGTGAGAAAAAACCCTGCACATGGTTCCAACATCCCATACACTTTATTTCTATGCATACAATTTAAAGTAAAGATGAGACCAATCCAATCCAATGTTGGTATCAGGGCCCAATAATAATGTATGGCATTCATTCAAGTTCCACTACACCACGTGTTATGCATGTGCCTTCTATTTGTAAACGCTATGCTCTGCAGAGTGAAGTGAGAGTTAATTAGTGCTTCTCACTTCTACTCTGCATTTGTATGTAATGTAAGGGAAAGAACTCCAGATTGCTATGAAGCAATACAGCTGGAGTGAAAAAAATCTACTACTAGCCACCTCAGTCATCACTCTAAAATAAACCAGCTCAAAAATGACAGTTCACCAATATAAGCCACCCTAACCAAACATATTACAAATGCATGCCAAACACATCACAAACACTAACAGCAGTAACATTTGCATTTTGGAACATAAAGTACAAACTAAACTGTGAACAATGCATCATGGGAAATTATGCAAATGAAGGCTGTCTCTCAGCCTACTGAGTGTCATAAGCTGGAATCCTATTACGTCCCACAATGGTTGAAGGATGCCATTACAAAATAATAATATATAATAATAATGATTATTTTTGATTGACTGACAGTATTTTGTAATGGTTGGTATTGAAGTGTACAGACCACACCAAGATCTAAGCGGACCAAAATGACACTTACATGTAAGTTTATTACGCTGTTTAATGTGCTGCCGTCGATGAGCTAATTAGCCATCCAGCCTGCAAACTGAGGTTAAAGGGGCACTTTTCCCCAGTGTAAATGTATTTGGTGCAGGACACGATGTGCTCATGTTTGTTTGTAAGATGAGAAGAAGATTTTAGCAGGGAAGCTAATGTGGGTTGTTGTTCAGTGGCTTTTGTGTAACAGGCTGCTGTTGCAGATATGGTTTAAAGAGAAGTAATCTGATCACTTCTATGGATACAAGATCTCCATCTATGTTGAGGGAGCACTAACTATAGTCTGATAAATTAATGCAATATTAAGGGGCACCACCATGAAACCAAAAAAGTTCTTGCTTTTGTTTTCTCAAAGCAGAACACAGGGCTTGTGACCTATAGTGCAGATATGTATGCCACAGTATAACAAACTATTTCAATTAGAATTAAAGATAAAGCATACTTTTCCAACATTTTTATGAGGGTAGAAGTGGCTCCTGAATCTGATGAAGGGTTCTCTTAAGTTCATTAATTTATGCAAAAAACAAGGAAAAAACACTTGTGAATGAGTATATAAACTCCTCATCTTCTAAAGTACCAAGAAGAGACTCAAGGCTTCTCCAAAGAAAAAATAAAGCTGTCACACAGAAGACTCAGAGAAACAAATTTGGAGCATCCAAAACGCTTCCAAGGGCAGATGATGTTCCTGTTAAAATAAATGATTGCCTCAAAAGACATCTTGAATTTCCTTGATTGTCTGCAGGACCATGAAAAGTTTTACCACTGTTCTGTTCTCAAAACTAAATCTTGCCTGGTCCTTTTGAATTTTCTGGTCAAATCTGTTTTCAAAGACATTTACCAGAGTGAAGATTGTGTTTCACCATGGCTTGAACACACCCTCTGGTCTCCTTTCTTGAAAACTGATAACTGCCCTCACCATTTTCCAAACCAAGGGTACTGTTTCTAACATCCACTTAAAATAGATAGAGGACATTTTCTGGTATATAAGCCCAGCCATGTCCATTTCTTTCAGCTTACAATAAAATAGTGTTAAAATGATAGACCTGCAGACTGACTCTCAGTCTTCACCTCAAAAGTCAGTGTCTACTTAAACAACATTATGCAAATTATCCTTTCTCCATCATCCTAATGACATCGTGGACACTGAGGCCATTACCATGGAGAGTGAATTCAAAAAATGAAAAAATCATTTTTTGGCTTTTTAGGAGAGCCAAATGAAGATGTCAGTGTTCCTTTGCCCTCACTTATGTAAAAATAGACTAAGAAATAGGGCAGCATACAGGGAGAAGGGCCACCTGCACTATAACTATCTATAACAAAATGGCAGCACAGAAATGCAACAGGCTTGTAAATAACCAAGTGCAATCATCATAACTATTCTTGTGCATGTGCCACGAGATAATTAAACTACATTTTTTTAAACCATACAAACACATTTGAGCAACAAGACACAATATGTTCTGCACTTGCAATCCAAGGTTTTATTAACAACGTTTCAGTGCAATGATGTTCATCGGCTTAATTTTACAAGATTTTAGACACAGATACAGGTTAACCTGATGAAGATGATCATACCAAAACAATGTTACCAAAGCCTTGGATTGCAAGTGCAGAAGAGTGTGTGGGCATCTCTTTGCTTTGTATTGTTCTTTTCTCCTATGCACATGTCAACTAACAGGTATGCAAAGTTTGGCTCATTGTTAAAACAGAATGTTAAAAGATTAAACATCATTTTTACAAAAGAAAGGAAATTGAATTTTGCAGAAAAATAAAGCCTGGAGAAACTTTTTAGAATAAATGTGATCATGACAAATATTAAATATCATATATCAAATATTAACATTTCATTTTAAAGATTAGTCAGGCTAGATTATAGATACTGTATGGACAATTTATTTTAATCAAACTGAGCTGACCTCTTCTCAGCCTTACTTCTATTGTTGGTTCCTTCTAAACATCTGAGCAGAACTTTATATGATTTCACATAATTTCACAAATTCACAAGACTCAAAGCCAACCTCAAAGTGTAAATACAGTAAAAAAAAAAAAATACTTTGAAATCGCCACAAAAAAGTATAACAGAAATTCTGAATAAGGTCCTTGTCAATTCCATGACCCCGGTCTTGGGTTTTATATGGGATGAGAGTTAGGTGTGACATCTCAGGATGAAGTTAAAGACCTTCAAAAAACCTTCACAAAAAATCCAATGAATGACAGTCTTGGTACCATGAATGTGCTCAAAAAATAGATGAATTCTGCCAGAAACTGAACTGGAATCCACAAGGAGAACTCTAACCTGTCAGTTTATAAGTTTGCCTTAGAATAAGCCTGTTCCTTTCATGGTTGCATTTAATTTAACTGGCTGATTGTTCATTGTATATTTGCAAACTCGGTTGACAGTGTTGTTTCAATCTAGAAGCAAAATGTACCAGAGAGGACCAGAGCTCTAACTGAAATCATATTCAGGACAAAACAAGGCATTATACTATGTTTCAAACGCAACCGCAAAAAGATGCAGTGCTCATGCAAGTGATGAGTAGGCTTGAAGAACTCTTTGTATGTGTGTATGTGCAGAAGAGACACTGTGCTGTGCTGTCAAAAGTTAGTTTCTATAAAATCAATGGGATGTTATAAAACTGATTTCTGTGTGACTAAGAAAGTGAATATGTTCTTGCAAACTGCAAAGAAACAGTTAAAGAACGAGTAAGCATTTATGACTGACATCAATCTACTCCTTCTTATTTCTTGACACCATATTATGAGGAGAATTTTCGCAGTCTCAGCCCATCATGTGTTTTTTCTATTCATATAGCCACACTCAGAGACAGACAGAGGCACAGCACTATTCTCAAACTATTTTTCTACACAACTGGGTAGGAATATACAAAGGTATCATCACTCCTGAGTACATGTAGGTTAAGGTCTAGACTTGCCCGTCTATGTGATTTATGAGAGGTTGAACATTTACACCTTGGCTTTCCCTTACTGTCTGACCAAGTCATTCATCAGGCTCCATATAATGAATGGACTTGTTCTTTGCACTGGAGCTAACAAGACGGTGGGGTCCTTAGAGTTCAGTAAAACGAGATTACAACCACTGGTCAAGCCCAGGAAAAGGGAGCAACTCCTTCTGGAGTTGGAGCAGGAGCATGGAGCCACTGGGGAGGGAAGAGATTGTTGGAGATGAAGGCAGCATTACTGTTAGTTTCTGCTGTAGTCATAGTCTCCAAAATAGCAATGCAAGATCACACAATACTTGGAGAGAAATGCCAAACCCGGTGACAGATAAATTGGCATGCAGAGAACGTCATTTGTAGAAAACAATATCTGCAATTTGCTACTTTATTGATTTCTGTAGGAATATTACCTTTTCAGTTGGGTCCGTCCTCAGGGAAGGTCAGTGGTCAGTGACTGTAGACCTGTTGCAAAAGCAAATAATCCTGCCTATTCTATCAGAGTGACTCCTCCTGGGAAGGGCCAACTCAATATGTGTGGCTCCCAATCAGCAGCCCCAGCTGTGTGTCAGTACCTCTGTGTCCCATCACCTCTTTCACAGTAATAAATGGATTCTTGAAAAATAAAATAAATAAGAAATTTAAGAGGCAGGTCTTTTCCAACAGCTAGGGTCGCTACATCGTAGCAGTAAAGAGCAGCGATCTCTTAAAGAGCTTATTTCTCCTGTCACTCACCACCAGGCTCAATAATAATGAAAATAACGGGAAGGAAATGTATTCATGTAGCATTTTTACTAAACATAACAAAATGCTTAACATAGAAGACAGCCAGGTCATGTCAAGATTCAAAACATCAGGCAAAAAAACATAACGAAAGTAAACTCAAAGTCTAAGCATCTTTACTTGCGTGTCTTGCTGTCAGTAAACTTGGCGTCATAATAACAATTGCTTTTTCACTGGTTTTCCACAGACAGGAACAATTTCAACTGTTCTGTTGACAACTAACTCAAAGACTCCCTCGCATGCATGTGAAAAACTATATTTTCTAGGCCATTTCATCAAAGGCTGTTGCTTAAAAAGGGTCCCATTTTGTGTTTTACAGTACACTAATATGATGTAAAAAGCTGTACTTCGTATTAAATTAGACAAAAACTAGAAATAATGTTCTTTATCAGACAGTAGTTATACGCTAATTAGACACTATAAACCCAGAGCTTCACAAATAACTAATAAGATGTAACAAGCTATACTCAAATTGGACAAAGCTAGAAGTTATGTGTTCTTTATTAGAAAGTAGTTAACCTTTTATTATACCCTTATTAGTCTTCATGAGAGAATAATAAGGGACACATTATAACAGAACTTTATTGTAAACTTAAGTGTATTATTTCCCACTGTTAAGCCATTATTAGACTTTAGAGTAAAGGGGTAATAGGGACTCATTATAACAGAACTGTACTGTAAACTAAAGTGAATGATTTCACCACTGTTAGACCTTTTTTAGGCTCTCTTGGCAGGTAATTAGGGACACATTACAACAGAACTGTGCTGGAAACTAAAGTGTATTATATTCCACTGCTAGACTCTCATTAGACTGTATTAGGGCAGAATTAGAGACACATTATAACAGATCTGTAATGTGAACAGTGTATTGTTTCACACTGTTAGACACTTATTAGATTAAACAGGAGAACTGTACTGTAAACTAAATATATAGCAGAGTTGCTAAGACCAATGTCTACTTATTTCATCAGATCACATTATGTGCAGTCACCCATAGACAAAATATTCATCTACCTCTATAATTTTGGCCTTTACGCTGCCTTATCTGGTTCATGTTATTTTTAAAAGGCGTAGCAGATATGTGATTTTAATTCAGTACAGTTCTGTTGTAATGTGTCCCTAATTACCCTGTAAGAAAGTCTAATAAGGATCTTATAAATGATATAATACTGTCTAATAAAGAATATATTATTTCTAGTTTTTGTCTAGTTTGATATAAAGTGTGGCTTGTTACGTCTTGCGTCTTAAAATAAAATGTTACCGAAATTATACTGATACATAGAAAATCAGTGTCTAATGCACAGTTTCTACTGTGTGTAACTTGTATTTATTTTTAACTTTTTAGTTCTTCTGTCCAAACCTCAGACGGTCATGCAGGGACGCCCATTACTGCATCCCTTTAACAATGTATCCCCCTCCTCACTGCCTCCAGCTCTGTGGGGACACGATTAAGAAGACAGGTATCCATTACCTTGAAGCAGAGCAGTACACACTAGCTCCAGGCTTTATGTCACACTCTAATATATACAAAGCCCTGCGAATCTACCCTCTTGAAATCCCCCATGCCCTTTATCTGCCAATCCCATGACTTTCATTGGCTGACTTGAAGGATGATATCCCTAATGTTCATGACAAATTAATCCACAGGGGGAAAGCCAATGACAGTGAGCTGCCAGTGGGTCATCCCTTTGGCTAAGTCTGTCATTTCACATTTGCAGGAACTCATGTGCAGGACTGCATAACTAAGCAGCATATTTGTACATCCTGAATGAAGGGGTTGGTGTCTGAACATACGTACAGACAGCCGGTAAGGATTCATATCCTAAGAAAAGGAACTTAATTGGACCAGGGTGTTCCGCTTCAGAAGCAATAAAGGTTCCTGAATGGAACACAGCAATGTAGCTACAAAGGCTGTACAAGAGCACTACATGTAATACAAGCTCACTGCTACACATGAAAGTTAAGTTATTAGGATAAACTGGGTGTTATTTGCATTATATACTGAAGTATGATCTTTGCAGAAACTGACCAAAATTCCCATGCATACAACAGCAATTTAGTGATGTACTAATGTAGCCTGTCCAGCTTAAAGTGCCCATAGTATGCTCATTTTCAAGGTCATACTTTTATTTTGAGTCCCCACCAGAATAGGTTTATATGGTTTCAGGTTCAAAAGTCATCAATCATCATTATATTTCTCATACTGACCATAGCTACAGCACTTCACTTCGTCCTCCATCTGAAACACTCCATTTTAGCTCCTGTCTCTTTAAGGCTCCAAGCCCATTCCAAATTCTGTCCCAAACTAGCTGCACATTATGCAAATGTGTTAGTGATGTCACCAAGTAGTGGAAAAAGGCCAAATTATAAACAAGGCGTTTCAGGCAGTTCAGGAGCAGTGTTTTCTGAAGGAGTCAGTAACTCCTTTTGACATGCACTTTGGTCTTTGTGACTTTGCAGATCTTTAACGTGTACAAAACAGCTATAAATGGAAAATGCCCCCAAATGCATAATACGGCCACACAGTTCCTCATAGAATCAAAACAGACCAGCTGGCCAGTTGGACACATGGCACAAATCTACTGAAATAGAACTGGTTTTAGAAAAAGCTGAGCATTAATGCAGCTGTGATGGTGAGTATTATTTGGACGATTTATATTAGAAGTCACCTTTTTTTCATAGCTGGCTCTGGGATTTTGTGTCACTTTTTTGTTGTACTTTATATGATGTTGTCTTTTTTTTCTTTTTTTCCCCAATAAAAGCTGATATGTCAGGGCAGGGGTGCTCCTTTGCTGCATGTCTGATGACTTTCCTCCATTTCCTACAGCCGTCCCGTCAATAAAAGCCAAAAAGTAAAAAAATAAAAATAAAAACAATGGCATACAGCAAAAATGTTTTGTGCAAAGGTGAAAGACTTCAGCACTGGATAGATATGCTATTAGCATAATCAGACAACTGTGCAACAGTAATAATGTGATCATATTTCTATAGCAAACAAAAATAACTTGTAGGCCGACGATAAGCATATGTCCTATGCATTGTTATAATATCATGATTTAAATGTCTATCACAGCATCACAAATGAACTGAATAATATCTACAATTCAGCTACAACTTTTGCATATTTCTTTAAAAAAATCTAAAGATTAAAATACTTGAGGAGTATTAACTGGGGCTACAGAGCTTTGTGGCTATAGCACCCACTAGACCTGTCTTTTTAAAAAAGTTCTTATTGACTTGGCAGCAAAGGATTTATATTTCAGAAAACTGAACTGTACGTTTTGCATTAAAGATATTAGAAAGGACTGACAAAGACATGCATTTATATTGTGTGAAAACATGTCAGTATTTTAATGTATGATGGGCCTTCCTATAAGTTTTATGTTGCTGCGTACATACATATATGACCACACACTGACTAAACTGATAGCTGACAACCCGTTACATTAGTGCAGCAATTTAACTTATGCGTCAGGATATTTGACCTCTTGCGCTGTGATGCAGCTCCTTGCATGTTGCTTGAACATTACCAGTAAAGGTCGATTTGCCTGCATGAAAGTTACATATACCCTGTGTTCACGAGGCAAGAAGGAGCAAAAGGCTGCCGTCTGTTGAGTGCTCCAGAAGTGAGAGGCTACATTACAACCGCCCGGACAGACTGCATTTAGATCCATATACTGCACATCAAACATAGCAGACAACAAAAATGTGTTTTGAAAAACAGCATGTTTACTATACATGGTAAAAAATGTTATGAGCCACTGCCAGTCTAGTGGAAGTCAGTGGGCCTTCTAGTAAGTTTTCAAACAGCAGCAAGGAATCACTGTCTGCATTTGACTCAAAATTCATTCATTTTAGCTTGTTGCTAGCAGTGCTGCATAACAAACAAGTGCATGGAGACATTTAGTGACTAATGTTGCATGGCTGAGACACTGTTTCATTTAAAACAAATCTACCACCAGACATTGCTCAGTCGTGAACACACTAATCAGAAGATAAACCATTTATAACAAAGGGTGATGTGGTTATGTTTGGCATTCATTGCTCTGCATTAAGCTGTTGCCTGCTTATCCAGCAGCCATGATGTTGGTATAGCAGAGGTATAATGAGCAGCAGCAGGGTAGCAACACTGTGCTGTGTTATCACTTTAAGAGCTAGCATAGGCTCAAGTAGATATGTTGGCACAGGTGGAGGCTGGGTAGGTCGAGATAAAATTCCAACAAGCAACAGAGTGTGCAGCAGTTGGTGGAGCAAAAATGTCGTTTTGAATGGATTGTGGTTTGTGTACATAGTGATCGGCAGGTAAATTAGCAAACACATGATGTCTCTGTCCTGCTGAACAAACATAATCCTCAGTGAAAACAGGTAGAGTACCAGTTTGTGGTTTGTCCAAAACTGAAAGCACTCAGGGTTCAATATACTATGAAAGTGAAACCCTGAGTTGTTTGTTTAGGACAGGCCTATTCAATTACTTTTTTAGAAAGGCCAGTAGATCCACAAAAAGTCACATACTCTAATAACATTGTCATCTTGGAATATACTCATGTCATCAGGGAAGAAAAAATCCATTGATGGGTGAGAGCTGACGTTGCTGAACCTCGACCTGAACAACTGAACCAACCCCAGATCATAACACTGCCCCCACAGGTTTGTACGGTAGGCACTAGGCATGATGGGTGCATCACTACATCCACCTCTCTTCTTACCCTGATACTGCCCATCACTCTGGAACAGGATAAATCTGACTCATCAGACCACATGACCTTTTTCCATTGCTCCAGAGTCCGATCTTTAAGCTCCCTAACAAACTGAAGCCTTTCTTTACAATTAGCCTCACTGATAAGTGGTTTTCTTAAGGCTACACAGCTGTTTAGTCCCAGTCCCTCATGTTTCTCTTCTCATTCTTCGTGCGGAAATGCTCTTACTGTCACTATCAAACATAGCCGAGAGTTCTACTGTTGATTTTTTTATGATTTGATCTCACCAAATGTTTAAGTGATCTCCGATCACGATCATTCAAGAATTTTTTCTGATCACATTTCTTCCTCGAAGATGATGGTTCACCACTATCCCTCCAGGTTTTAATAATGTGTTGGACAATTCTTAACCCAACCTAAGTAGTTTCATCAATCTCCTTAGTTGTTTTCTTTGCTTGATGCAGGCCAATAATTTGACCCTTCTGAAACAGATCAACATTTGATTGTTTAAGAAATGAGAGGCTACTCACTGCATCAGTTAGGGTTAAATAACTTGTTTGTTTTTGGCCAGACAGTGTGTGTGTGTGTGTGTGTGTGTGTGTGTGTGTGTGCGTTTGTGCGTGTGTGTGTGTTTAAAGCTTTGAGGGTTTTTGATTTACAACTGCAATGCTGTCTGTGATCCAACACAGATAAAATATAAATATTTCAGATATATATCATGTATCAGATATATTCAGAAAAAAAATCACATGTTTTTACATTTAAACAAAATAATTCCACCATACACCATAAACCATCATCTATTCATCCATTTTGTCTGTAAAATATTGCCTCGAAATGAAAACTTTGGATTTTAATTGTCGGCGGTGCGTGCGATCTTGCATGTAAATTATCCATTAATCCAGACATACTTACAGTGCATATCTCTTCTGGTCAGAATCTGGCTGCTCACTCACTGCGCAGTAACTACAAGCATGGATTGGTTTTGAACTTAGCTTTCAGGATTAATTATTAAGAGCATTTTTTGATGGACCCCTGAAACTGCCTCTTCTGTTGCAATATTAATTGCCTTGCCAAAATGTATTACAGATTTATTTTCAATCATTGAAGGGTGTCAAAACTCTAACCCCCCCTTGTGAAAAGGAGCAAGGCAAACAGAGTGGGGAAGCAAGGAGATTACTGACCCGATGATTCTGGATTCAATAGAGGGATGATGGAGGTGTCAACAAATTTGTAAATTTGTGCCGAATGCGTCATGCTCACATAAAAATACATATCTCTCTTTTTCTGGCCACTATGGTACCAAAAGAATCAAACTTAAATTTATTCAGCCTGAGTAGCTGCTCCTCAAGGCCTCTTTTTGTGTTCTTTTGGCTTTGTTGTGACTTCTTTCTGTACACAGATCGAATTTTCTTGCATTGAATGGATTCCCTTCAATTTTACATAACATTACTTTTTAAGACATTCCCTTTTTTTGATAGTTGAACACAGAGAGTGAGACAATAGAAACTTTTACTGTCATTGTACACAGCAGATTCCAACAAAGCAGAACAGATCAGTGCAATAAAAAAAGACACGCATACAAAACCATACAAAATACACAGGAACAAAAACAACCATAGTAGCCAGTAGGTAAAAAAAGGATAATATAGTATTCATATAATGATAAGAACACCTAAAATTAAACTAGTAATTTAGAATCAGAAAAATAAATAAACCAAAATTATTGTGAATATTATTGCACAAGAATGGAAGCAGTGTTACACAAGAATAATGATAATAATGTTTGTTGGTGGTTTTTGTCATAGCAGGACAGTCTAATGACAAATTGGGTAAGTGGAGACGTCATAGCTACATAGCATATCTATTGGACCAGGGGACATCTGATAATAAGCAATTTATATGATCATTAAAGTAGCAGCTGTCAGCATTGTAGGTGTAAATAGGCTAAAACAAAGTCTAAAGTTTGAAGAAGAGATTTAAAACTTGTTAGTGAAAACTGTTCTCCTCAGAGAGGTCATTCCAAAGCTTTGCATCCTTAACAGTGAAGGCAAGGTCACCCCGAGTTTTCAAATTAGATTTGGGTACAGCTAAGAGTGACCTTCCCGATGATCTCAGGCAGCAAGTATAAACTCGTAGGGACTTGAAAGCTCAGTAATATAGCTGGGAGCCAGACCAGCCAGTGTGTTAAACATGAATTGTAAAATCATAAAATCAACCCTGAACTGTAGCTGCAGCCAGTGCAGAGAAGCTAAAATATCAGTGATATCCTCTCTCTTTGTGGTACGAAGGATTCTGGCTGCTGTGTTCTGTAGTATTTTAACACTATCCCCGCCATTGACAAGATTTTCCACTAAACTGTGTTTAACTGTTATATGGTAGGTGGCATTGTTATGGATCTTGTGAAATAATACAGCACACCTAGGTCCAAAAACAAACAAAGAAAAAGATCAGCCTGAAACAGAAGGATAGAGTTTACACACATGAAGCAGCAACTTGTGGGCAGCACAACAATTAGAAAAAAGAAATAAAAGAAAATGTTGATGACTCAGACTCTAAAAATACATATTTTGACCAGCCTTCTTATCTGGATGAGCATCCTGGTGAGTTGAATCGCCATAAGAATGAAACTGAAACACATGGATAGGAGACCAACAGAGGTGACAGAGACAATGGGGTTGACACAGAAACTTCTCATCAATATTGTGGTTGCGCCAGGGGGAGACGGAAAACATTTGTTGAAAGTTCAGACTATGATCCTTCAGACACGTCCAGCTTCAAGGTCCAGGTGTTGTTCTCCCCCGTGTGTCAGACATGCAAGAGGTAAAACATGATCATTTATGTGTTTTAATTTGTTTGATGGTATATTGGATTGTGTGATATTTACATTATATAAGATAAGAACATCTGCTACATTTCTAAATTGATATTTATACTGCGAAGTATACAGAGACACAGAGTCGAGTCTTCTTCATTCCTACCTGCCACAGGTGGTAATATACTAGGGATGCACCGATACCGTTACCAGCATCGGTGCAATACTGTCCTCATGCACTTGTACTCGTACTCATAAAACTACTCTGATACCCAACACCCGATACCACGTCACGAAAAGTAGTAGACTGAAAGTAAACTGAAATAAATGCACAGAGTGCACCTGTAGACTGCAGCATGCCACTGTCCAATTAGTCCCGGTGGGCGTAAACTAGTTGAATACCTTGAGTAATTAATCCGAAGACGAAGAAAAAACACATCTGCCACCAGCCTGTAACCCTCTTTTCTTGGTAATAAGCTGCTACAACTTCTCTTTGTGTACTTAATCGTCACCAAAGCAGCCTGACAGCACAGTACACCCAACTTCACTCTTTGGGGTTCACAGCAGGGTAAACAAAACTGTTGCACATGGCACCACACTCATACCTGTCCCCTCTAAACGATGACAGGTAGGAACTAATTAGCTCTTAGACAAGAGGGACATGAAGAAGAAACTTAAATGCTACACATGTAAGTGCTGTAAATGATAATGAAATAATTATCATATGTAACACCATTTGTAACAGTAAATTTAATTCTTTAAGTCCATAATAATGGACAGTAAACTGCACAGCTTAATAATAATGAACACAAAATCAGTAAAGTAACTTACTACAAATAACCCAAAAATGTAATGTGTATAACAACTATGGTTACCCTAGCAGCAAGAAACAGCAACAATGAGGAAGTGAGCATCTAATGACAATAAAACATGTTTTTAAAGTTATTGTAAGAACTTTAATGGCATGATTAAGTACTCGTATCTGTACTCGTATCAGCAAGTACCCAAATGTAAGTACTTCTATTTGTACTTGTACTCAGTCTGAAAGAAGTGGTATCGGTGCATCCCTATAATATACCATAATTTAGATGGTAATTAGTTTGATAGTAGTGTGTGATAATTAGATGCTATAAGAATGTCTACGTCTAATTTATCTCTCATTTTATGCACATAACAAACTGGTAATATATTTTACTGTGATAACACAGAGACAAGGGAGTCAAGGGCCCATTGTTAAAGTTAAAATACAGTTAAAATTGCCACATGGGAGTGAGAAAAAACATAAATGCAAATATGAATTAAACTTTTTGCTTGAAAACTTATTTTTGTCTGAAATGTTGTTGTTTTTTGTTGAATATAACCGATATTCTACTGTTGATAAAAAAAAACAAAAACAAATGAAAGTTGCTAGAATAAAATGTTTGTTTTTTTTTCTCATATAAAAACTGAAGGACTGTTATTTCTTTTGATATATTCACTGTTTACATATTCATAGAACAAAATGTTCCGGAGTTCTTGAAAGATTAGTGAATATAATCAAAAATGCTTGGCATGTCTGGCGACTTTTTAAGTCTTTCTTCTTTTAAATCTGATCGGGTTGTGATTTATTAGATAAGTGTATAATGAAATTCAGTGATACAGACATGAGATAATAAAAGCATTAATAATTATTTCTCAATATTCTTACACACACAAAGAAGAAAAGCCAGTATTTGCTGAGAGCTTTGTAGAATATGTAATTAACAAATTTAGCTGAGGAAAATTTTCTGACAACAGAAAGTTACACATCAAAGTGGTTACTGTTATTGGGACAAAAGCAAACTTATCGTGGTCATGTAAACTGTAATGGGCCAAGGATGGGGCCCTGAGGTATCCCATATACTGTCACTGTACTACATGATTCAGTATTCCTTATGACCACTTTAAACGACAGACTGTGAGTTTAAAACTGAAGCTAGATGCACATAGATGATCAATAAAAATATTGTTTGTCATGTTGTCAGATGTAGTTAATCAGTGGGAAGTTTCCACCCACAAAAGAAATATATTTTTCAGTGACTTTCTCCAGTACCTCAGCCAAGAAAGACAGTGTAAAATCTGGCCTCAGATTACATAGAATAGTTGGATTTAATGATGGCTCCTTCAGGCATGATTGAACAACTGACTTTTTCAGTGAGCAGAGACAGTGCTTGATCTAAGTGAGCTATTAATACAGGTTAAGATGAAGGAGGCAAATAATTATAATACTTCCTTGAGAGAGAGAGAGCAGGGAGAAAGTCAAGTGGGCATGAAGAGTGTTTCATCTTTGCAATATTTGCCATTGGATGAGCAATAGATCAGAATTTTCTGAGAGAAACAACAGGTAACCTGAGGTTGCTCACACAGCGATTCAAAAGAATGATCTGCGCTGTATTCATTAAAATGGCCATAATATTATCCCAGTTGTTTTCAATTATGATGGCAAAATTGTTGCTGTTGCTAGTACACATTTAAATGTCTTTTTTTGTGTGTGTGTCTGTTCAGAACTGTATCCAACACAAGCGGCAAGGATAAGATTTTATCCCAAATATTTGGACAAGCACGTACTGAGGGTTCGATTCACTTGTTTAAAAAAAAAAAAAAGTTTCAAGGTTTTTCAAGAAACCTTGAAAAAAGAAAAAGTTTCATGAAAGTGCACAAAAAATTGCTGCGTGGTCCAGCTGTGTCACGCACACACACGCGCACACAGAGACGATCAGCCTGGGGAAGATAATATTTTAATTGGAAGAAACAATTATATTGATTTTACCACAAAAACATAAAGTGAATCACTGTAAAACTTGAGAAATATGTTCTCATGCAGTTGTAAGAGACTTTGTTGCTAGAAATTGACAATTTGATTGCTGTATGAATTTTAGGGAAAAAAGAAAAAAAATACTTCCATTTCACTTTCATTACTGAATTCAGTATATTCAGTCACTGGGATAAGTTTGCTTTGGCTTACAAAGCGTTTTTTTTTTTTTTTTTTTGCTTGTTTGTTTGTTTGTTTTTTTCACAGATAATTTCAAAACTTAGGATGTACTTCAGAGTTAACTATTGAATTGGTGTTGGCTTGAAACCAACCCCAAATAAACTTTAAGTTTCTTAAATTGTTAACCTTTTACAGGATAAAATAAGCAGTAATAATGCTGATCTCTGCAGTCTCCAGAAATGCTAATTGGAGAAAGTAATTTATTAATATAAAAGTAGTTGTAGTATTGTGATCCAGATATCATTAGGCAGCCCAAGAAGAGTGTCAACTACTCCAGTATTCTCCTGACAGAGGTCTTAAGTGTTTGGTTTCATGCCTGAGAAATACAGTGCATATATCGCCTGACCCTGACTGCACTGATGAATCATGCAGCACTGTAACAAAATGTACCCTGGGACCCATGTTAACAAGGAGAGTGAGGCCAACATGGAACACAAGTAACATAACCTTATGCTTAGCATTAACAATTAAATAACAGATGCCAATGGGATTTGCTCCTCTACTTCCCACACAACAGTGAGCACGAGATAAAAAGAGGTAGAGTATTATAAAAGAATAAAACCATGCCCTCAGTCTTTCATGCATAATGAGGAAAATTACAAAAGTTTTTGTCACCATTTCATAAACTATTTAGAGGTTAACAAGAGCGTGTGGCACTGCAATACTTTGGGTTAAGACATTCTTAATTAACTAGATGTTTTCAGATTGATTCAGTAGAAATCAAACCATAAGTAGATCCGCAGCTGCTGGTTCACACTGAATTTCAGCTAATGTTGCTCTATCTTTACAATTATTCTTTAACATCATGTGCTCATTATATGTGCTAAAGGCTACATCAGTCAGAGTGAACTAATGGATTATGTTCCAGAATCAAGAATGCTTCAATCAAAATCCTCTTGACATTTGAAACAACCAATTTAAACCAATTTAAATCCAGCTGTGGAACAAGGCCTTTCTCAACAGTATGTTGCATTAATAGCTTAATAAGGACAATGTTTTTTTAAAACACTAGACATCATATCTCAACAAGAGAGACAAGTCCATGAAACATGCCTGTATTAACATAAAGAAAGGGAGGACTGAATGTTGTAAAAGGTTTTAGACAGCAGAGATTTTGCAAAGAAGTTATGGGTCTGGGCAAGACCAAGTCACAATGAAACATACCTACTCTGCCGAGCTTGTACATTTTCATGGGAACTGTAGTGTTTTCCTGCTCTGAGAAAGAAACTTTGTTTAAATAAAATCATAAAAGTTTCAGTTTTTAATATCCAGTACTGATGTTCAGTGGTAATCAAAAATTTAGCGGTCAAGACACCTAACCAACCAAGGCAACGAGTAGCCTACCAGCCAGTCAGAAGCCAAGCTCAGCAAGAGTGCAGGTTGGAAAAAAAAAAAAAAAAAAAAAAAGTAGGCGTCAATCAGTCAGGGCTTTTGATGTGTCACATCATCTGGCTACTGTGCAAAACCAAAACTGGGGTTTCACTTTGAAGGTTTTTAAAAGATTGTTTTAAGGTACAGAATTAGCTTCTGTATTGGGAAATGAGCGTGTACAAAGTACTGATATAACAAATTTAAAATTCCTCACAGCACAGGGAACCCACTGCTGTGTAATGGATGCTGATTGTCTTAGAATATGAAAAGTAAACTCTAGAAACACACCTATTTTTTATCAGAAATATGAAAAACAAAATCATGCTGAAAAGTAGATCTAATTAAACAACAGAAGCTAACAAAACAGAGGGTTGCCAGGATCTGATGCCATGACTCCAGCTCTCTATACTCTCTGGAGACTTTGCACTCACATCAACCTGCATGACATATAAATTATCACATTACAAAAACAATAAAAATATGCTCTTAAAAATAAGACTAGACAAACAAGATAAATTCTGTACAGTAATCTAGTCCAGCCATTTTCCCCGTTTCCATTCTTTATGCTAAGCTAAGCTAATTGGCTGCTGGCAATAGCTTCATATTTACTGTGCAGATATGAGTGTAGTATTAATCTTATCATCTAACTCTCGGCAAGAAAGCGAATAAGTGTATTTCCCAAAATATCGAACCAATCCCTAAAATTGGTTTCTGATCTTTCCAAATAAAATCTTCTCTAAGACCTTATCTTGGATAAAGCCCATGCTGAGGTTGTTAATTTGAATGTCAACACGCAGTATTACAGAATCTCTCTCCCCTCACTTTCTCTCATTCCAGCCTCCAGCTGTTATAGTGAACTGTAACAAAAGCCCCATAAAAGTATGAGTGAATATGTGTGTATATTTGTGGCTGTGTGTCATTGTGTGCTTGACTAGTTATATTTGGCTTATTGTGTAGTTCATGTCTGTATGCTTGGCAAAGAAAATGTAGCAGTCACAGCTCTGGTAAAGCAAGGAGCGAGTTTATATGAGCCAGCTATCTTATATGCAAAGCACTACGAAACTCCACATGGTGTGAAACTCAGTGAACATATACAATGAGCAGTACCTGAGTACCTGAAACAGTCTGCATATCTTTCAGGGAGTGAAGTGCTTTGACTTATTCTACAGACTGCACTGCAGTTACTGAAGCTTGCCTCTGTTTTCATGTAAATTACCTTCTGTATTTTTGAAACAGAACATGAATCAGGCAACACCCTACAGCGACAGACGTTCAGTATTTTTTGGGTAAAATCTCTAGAAATGCACTAGAAGTGCCTGAATTCCCTAAACTACTTGAACTTGTAAGTGGCCATTTTCACCCTTTGAATTCCATAATCTCCAATGATGAATACCCAATTGAGAGATGAATGTGTTAATTCTGTTTATATATTTTTTAGAAAATAAAATAGCATCAACATGTACATTTTGTAAGGTTTAATTATGTATGTATTGTTATGTTTTTTTCAATATGCATGTCTTTACCTATAGTAAACCATAATGATTGCATATGTATTTCTGTAAGGGTTATAACCATCAGTGCTCTCATTCAAATTTTGGTTTAATCTAGAACAGGGGCTCAAACTAATTTCATCCCAGGCTTCATTTGCATTTGGTTGCCCTCAAAGGGCTTGTTGTAAATATAAGACTCTATAAATGTATGCACTTGTTATCATATAAAATAACTGGCTCTACATTTGATTTTACTACTTATAGTAATAATTTAATAATTAATAACTCACTTTGAAAGCAGAAGTCTATGAAAAATAATGCCAAGATGATATGTACAACTATCATGCCTACAATTTATTCATATACAAAGTAATAATAAAATCAAAATAACAATAATGGCTGACTTAGTTTGTGTAGCATACAAGAAAGGCTTCAAATCCAAAATATACATTCGCTTAAAAATGAAATGAGAGCATTTTGCTGGGCTGCTGCTATTGACGTTACTAGCTACAGTGACTTGGCTAGAGTGCCAACTCTGTAAACAGACATATGTCATTGAGACACTATCTGGTATTCATTGATGGCTAGGAGCTTTCAGTTCATGGATAACAAAATTGGGATGCATTCTGGGACATGTAGTGTATAGACACCGCATGTCCGTAATGCTGCATGGAATTCTATTGGACAAATTATATTCTTTGCTCTCACAGGCCACATAAAATGAGGTGGCGGGCCGGATTAGGCCCACGAGCCTTGAGTTTGACATGTGATTTACTGTAAAATTACTCAAAATGAGAAACAAACACTTGAATGTATTTTGTAAGATCAAAAAACATTGGATTTTTTATTTTTTATTGTACACCTCCTTGAACAGTCACAGAAAATAATCACAGCCTCACAAGCTGATCTAAAACATACAAGGACAAAAAAGTATACAACATGATGTACAATAAAATGAAATTAAATATAATAAAATAAAAATAATATTTGTTCTGCTTACATCTTCTTTGAACCTGGCATGTCTCCATTTTGGTTTATGGAGCTGTAGTGGTTGCTGCTGCTGCTATTGTTATCTTTGTCATTTTTGTGTATTTTTTTAAATGTGCAAAAAAATTGAACAGTAAGAGCTGGAAACACTGCTTTGTAAGTAAGATTACTTTGTTTCAAAATTACAGAGCTCTAACACAAAAATCAGCTGGTAGTGCTGAGACAAAAAGGGTCACAACGGTCCAAGGTCTCCCCTACTTAATGTTCTTCACATGCAAAATTTCTTTGATGGAGACAAAGATAGTTGCTAAACAACCAAGATACATCACTAGCCTCCCCAAAAAGTAGCAATATAATTCTGCCAATTTTCATGTGGCCAATATGACCACGCATGGCCGAAATAGGTAAAAAATTATCACATTTTCTTTGCCTTTTTGTGTAATTCATATATAAAAAAAACTTAAATGAAAACTTCAATACATTTTTAAGGAAAGTCAGGTACCAGCTGCTTGCATCTTTTAATTCAACAGTTATCACACATATAAATTTGAAAAGGGTCAGAATCACCATTGTGGCCATTACAGTGTTAAAGGCATAATATCCAACATTTTCCTGTGAAAAGAATGTACAGACTTATATAAACACAATTCCTTTCAATAATCACTCATGACCCACTAGAAGTGTGTGGTGGTGGCTGTGTGGGAATGAGACTCAACAATCAACTATCTGTCTGGTAAGTTTACAAATAGCTCCGATAAATCCTACTGATTCTACCTTTAAGTTGGTTAAACCTTTAAGTTTCTGTCTGCAGCAAGGAAGACTGGATAATTTTTGGTTCAATCATTATTCCCCATCACAAGTTACCACCATGATGCAGTATTGTGTCTTGGAAACGTTCTTCAGAATGGCTTAACAAAGCTTCGCCCCTGGCCTCCTTGGCGTACTCAATCATCATCACCTGATTAAAAATGAACACAACATTGATACACAGCCATGGGTCCCAAAGTCTCATGTTTCAGGATCTGATTAGCTTTGATGTTAATGAGAGCTTTGCCTCTATTGCTAACCCCCAAGGTATGTGGATGAAGCTCTCCATCATCCTCTGTTGGATTCTGACACCCCTGCCCAGATGGTGGTGCAGTCTCACCCCTCTCCATCTTCCTTTTTTTTCACATGCTAAATACACCGATGGAGTGTTGCTCCAGGGCGTTTACAGTGCATATGGACACCATGAATACCTGCCTGATCTCATTATACTACACACACGCACACACACACATGCACACACACAACTTCATAACAAAGGAGAGGAAACACGGTATGTGAACAGCTGGCTTGCCATCCTCACTTTATCTAAAACTCTGCTAACGTTTGGTTTAATTGATAGGTTGAATTCTGTTTGCTATTGACCGAGAGTTGAAAAGAGTATGTGGGAAATTATATGGGTTTACAGATAACACCTGCAGCCATACTGCTTTTCACATAATGAGTTAAAACTTTATTCCACTTCTTCTTTTTTATCTAAGAGGGCTGATTACACAGTTGTTTGGTGTTATTTTTTCCCAAAAAGGAGTCGAAACCGCTGAAAACATATGGTACATGAATAACAGCAGGTGAATGGATAACTCCCCATAGGCTTTTGCCCATCACTTTGTTGAGCTGCCTCTTCCTGCCATAATTCATCCATGTCCAGTACAAACAGGTTTATGGTAGCAGAATTTAAAAGACCACAACAAATAACCTGAAATTTTGGGCAGCACCATGGCTTTATATAACTAACACTTTCCATACAGAATACAATAAGAAATGTCCAATAAAGGGAATAAAAAACAATTAAATTCTCATAGGAGTAAAAAAAAAAGAAAGAAAGAAAAAAAAAAAAGAAACAAAAACAAAAAGAAACAAAAATGCCAATCTATACAAATCAGATAAAACTTTTATCCAGCAGATGTAATACTGGCAGGGATGCTGTTCCTGTTGTGACTGGATATTTGAAACATATCCAGCAACAGTAACAGTGCAGTGCTACACTGCCAGATTTTAGAACACTACAAAACAATGAGGGCAGAGTGCTGGATGATTTAAAGTGATAGTTTAGATTATTTGGAGTGGGGTTGTGTGAGGTACTTATTGATAGTCAATGTATTAACTACAGTAGATGCAGAGTAAACCAGTACAGAAACTAAGTACTGCACTGCTGTGGATGGGCTCAGTGACAAAAGGTATTTTAGCCGCTTAAAAAATGTCAAAAAAATCAATATCTGTTTCAGTGTAGAATATTTTCAACCCTTTACTTTGCCATCAAACAACCTTTTCTGATGGGAAGCCAATGTTACACAAGCCAAATATCACGTCAGTCAACCAAACTTACCAGAACCAGAACCAGTACCAATACCTCGCAGAACATGGGAGATGCTAATCTACAGCTGCCTCAATCTGCTCGTTTTCTTGCGTTCTTGTGTGACTTGACTGACTGAATCCGAACCATCCATTTAACACAAGGAAGTAACACAATAACACAACCAAACTAAAACTGATTTGACTGATTTTGCCTATTGAGTTTGGTTAATTTGGAGAAAGTGCTATTTGGCTTGTATAAATGCAGTCTCCCATCAGAAAAAGGCTATCTGACAACAAAGCAAAGCAGTGAAAATGTAGCGTGCAGTTAAACTGATACTCATTATTTCAGGCGGACCTTTTTGGCTAACTTAACTACCTGGTAAAGAGCCAACCACCAGTTACTGTGGTTAATATACTGGCTATTGATAAGTACCACATATGACCCCACATAAAATAACCCTTTGAACTATCCCTTTAAACAATAAGTAAAAAGAAAAACAATTGGGAAGCTTTTCTGTTTCCTCTTTTATTTCTATGATGACTATAATATTAGTATCTGCCTCAACATTATGAAGTACTTAGAATTCAAGGTCAGAAAACATCTCTGTGAGATTGATCATTATGAGCATAATGACACCAGATCAGTACTTTTTAACTACAGCCAAATCCCTTACCTTTGCCAGTAAAACATGTATAAGCCATCCTTTCCAGGGTTTTGTATTAAAACTGTCTCAGCGCTAATTCCCAGCCTTACCTTTGTAATATTCCTAATGAGCCCCTAAGCCCTGAGATCCCTCGTTCTGCTGTGTTCCACGTTCCCTTTGATCCTGACGATCCCTTTCCCAGCATCCTCGGGGGTCCGCGCATAGTGTTACCTGACTGCGTGGTGCTAATACTGTACATCAAATATTCATCCACACCCCTCTGTCTGCACTATCTGTCCTCCACCACTGGAAGTCAAACAGTTTTAGAATATTTCAAGGGGAAAATTCCATTTACAGGCAGTGGCAATTCATGCATGACACAAAACGATGATCACAGAGAGATATTCAGTAAGATTCTTGTTTTTCTTGGTTTTGGTGACAGGTTTGGTCATGAGTGGTCTGTGCTATCTGGTTATAAATTGCAACTGCCTGTGATTACTTTTTTACAGTGTTACCAGTGGTGACATTGCCAGACTTCAAACCCCTGAGCAAACAAGCATGAGCAGCTCTGCTGAGTCTCAGGAAGCTTTTCCAAAGACACAATAGCAGTACTTATGTTATAAATGCATATCAGTACTACTGTAAATAAATATACTTTATATAGCATGACTGTAACTACTGTATGAGTGTATGCTGCATACAAGAGGCAGTTTTCAGTGCATTCACTATGTCAGAGACTAAGGGCACAATGATTAGTTTACTATGCCACCAAGGTGAAAAATAGCCATGGGTAACTCAGTAACCTTAAAGAGCCACACTTAGGGACTCAGCAGAGGAGAACAGCAGTCGCTCTATGTTGAAAAAGCCAAAGGCAGTGTAAGATAACACAGGAAAATATTTAATTTTTGAAATTAAACTTAAAATTTGAACGTATAACCCTTGTCTGCTAACAAAAGCAAATTATGTGCAGTCAAATAAGATTATTTTTTTTAACAGCAGCACTATGCCAGTTTGCTAATATGCTTTGTGTCATTTTCTGATTATATTCTGTTTCCACTCTGTAAACGTTGTTCCTAGCAACATTCTCATTGTAGAATTTTTGTCCTAAATTTCTGACACTTTGAGAATTCTTATGCACTTTTATATGAGCAAGGATTCCAACATGTTTTTCTCTCCTATGTCAATTTTTGGTCATTGACAGACTAAAATTGTCCTTCATACTGTCCATACACTTATCTAAACCTAAACATATCTATCTATGCCCTGCCATTCTCCACAACAATGTTGCCACTCCACTATTACTCAGCAGCTTACCCCAACAAGAACAAATTCTTCGTACTGTTATTGAATGTAGAAACTAGAGCCCATCTTGTGATGGAATCACACCAGCTGGTCATTACTACATTATTACATTAGTACTCAGTAGTCAAGGTTTGGACCAGACACATTTTTATTATCTGACTTCATTTTGATTTAAACTACACACCTCTAAACTTTTGTAACGGCATCTTGCATGGTTGTGACACTATCACATTGACAGTGTCTCAGGACAACATTTTGCCTTGATGACACACAAACTCCCAAGACGGGTTAAAAATAATACCAACCATGCTGGGAAAACAACTTCCTGTTTCATGGTGAAAAATGCATCATCATGGCAATGGTATTTGTTAAAAACTCAAATGCTTATCTAATATGCATCATCAAGGTCTTAAGACTTTGCTGACCAATGAGGTGGATGTGGTTAGGAGGGATGGACCCAGTTCGCTCTTAACTCATGAACGATTGTTTTGATTCTAGAACATATACAGTTTAAAAAATTTTACAGATCCAAGATGAAACTGAGAGAATAGTGATACTCAGAAAAAACGTCACAATCACGAATCTGTCTGCTACTTCAGCACCACAGAGCAGCACACTTACTCTACTGATATTTCAGAGCCATGGCTGGAGCCATATATTCTAACTTGCACAAACCTCAGGTAGATAAATAATCCACAAGTCAGGCAGGCTAGAGCAACATATTTAACTAAACAACCCCTCTACTGCCTCTAGGGGATGGAGAGGGGGGTAGCATGTTAACAAGGGGGGTGCATTCTAGTTATTTTGTCCACAAGGGTATAAGGGCCTGCAATTTCTTGTTGCCAAGAGGTGGCGCTATTTCTGGTGCCCTCGGTCTTCATTTTGAGCTCATCGACACACAAAATCTCTCTACAGACAGACATACTGTATAAACACTTGGCCAAGTACTCAAAGCTGTGTATGTGGTATAGTTCCCACTACAGTAGGTATCTCCAGGACCATATATTATCATGAACTATAAAACTTTCTGTGCATGATTTGATGGTTGGCTTGTTCCTGCCACTCATACTGCATGAGCCCACAACTTTTCATTTAGGAGCACTTGATCTCGCAGGATTAATATGTGTTTTTCGCTGATGGATCGGCGATGCAAAGGTGTATCATTAATGTTCCAGTCTATCTGTGTTTTTGTTGTGCATCGTGTCTTTATCTTTAATACCCCATGCTCCCACACCTGCCCCCAGTGAGTTTCCCGTCCTGAATCAGCTCATTAGTGTTGGAGTATATATATGTCATTTGTCAGATTGTCTGGGTTGCTTTCTTGCTCTTGGAATTCTTGCCTCTGAAGTTGCCTGCCTTGTTCTTACTTACCTGTTACCTGCCTGCCTCCCTATTTCCAACTCTATGCCTGAACAACAAACAAGTAAAAAGCCTCTTAACCTCAGCTGTCCAACCTGCGACTTTTGGGTCCAATGCCTATCCATGATTGTTACTGTGCAAATACTCCACTACAGGCACTGCAGCTAACTCACTGCTGTGTGAGCCAGAGACTTTCATTCAACCTGTCCTGTGCTGTATCCTATCAACCTTGGCCAGACATATCCTTGCCCAACATGCTGTCCCTTCTTTTAAACGCTCCCTCACATTGATCTACAGAGTGACATATGGTAATTAAGAGCATTTAGAGGCAACAGGACATAAACATAAGAACATTGGGATAAACTGCAGAAAATCAAATTTGTCATCCAGAACTCATCATCAGTCATCATCATCATCTAGTTGCATATTTGCAGCTATTCAACCTAAAAGCAGAAATTCAAAGTCTGTCCCTATATTTCTCATCTAAATTACATACTTAGAGTACATATGTGCATATGTATATTCACAGTTTTCATGCAATGTGCCACTGGTGATGTTCAGTGAAGCATGCTTATGATTTGCCTTTTGATATGTTAAATTGGAGTGTTGGATGATATTTTGGGAGCTGCAGGAGAACATTATGAGTGCTTGGGTAGTGGCCTGTATCTTGTGGGAATAATAACTTTTTTTCATTTCCTGCAATCTTCTAACCTGCACTTCAGGCTTTCTTAACTTACAACTTCTGGAATGAATTTTGTGCAGAGTCAGTATGTATATAAAAGACTTGAAATAAAATTAAAGCTATAATATGTAATGTTTATAACATTAAAACGTCTTGAAAACACTGGGCCTGTGTTATACATTTTGTTGAGTTCTTTACTATCTCAATTCTGGCTTATAAAACTGAATTTTCAACTCGTTACACCTCATTTCCATATTCAGTTTTACATTGCCTCCACTTAAGCCATTTTCCCTTGGGGGGAGGGGTTCAAGTTACCCTAACCAATCACCAGAGACCAACTTCATTCTGAGTGGATGCTTGCCATGACAGCATACATACTTTTTGCCCCCACAATCTATGGAGCTGCGAGAGAGAGAGAGAGTGTGTAAGGGGTGTTTACGATACTTTAGGTGACTTTGGTGTCATGTTTGCTGCCACAGAAAATAAATAAGAATTTTCTGTAATGTTACTACACCGTGAAAAACTAATGTTAGCTAGTGAGGTTAACTTGGTGCCAACTAGTGTTAGCTAGCTCTGCTGCTGCATGAACATGTGACATAAACAGGAACTTCTTATTTATTTTCTGTCATAGCAAACACAACACATAGCCTGTCAGTAACTATTACGCTGCAACCTGAGCTTATCTACAACACCTATCTTGTCCATAGCAGTCACCATTGTTGTTAATATTCCTCTTTGGCACCGGCGCACAGCTTGACAACCCTTGACGACAGCCTGACAACAACATAACAACTGGTCATTTATTTTTTTACTCAAAACTGCTGTTACATGTCACAGTGCCAGACTTGGTGCAGTGGGTGGATTTCAAGATCTGGACCCAGTCAATACTCCAAACCCAGCAGAATCCATAATTTATTCAAGGTAACAGTGCATTTCCTACTAGCCTTTGCTGATTAGTTGCTTTCTGGAAAACTCGGGATATGTCGGAGAGTGAGGAGGGAAGTTAGCAAATAAGATGTAATGTAACGTGTTTAAAACTTACATACCTCATCCATGAACATGATTTCTGCTTGTGTCATGCCAGATATTTTCAGCAGTGGTTGTTCAAAAGTGAAGATACCAACTCCCACGATCCCACACTACTTCATGACGTCATCAAACTATGTCTTTTGTTATTTTTTTAATGTGAGAGAGACTGCTTTCGGCAGAATTAACACGTTGTGCATTTAATGACTGGAGACAATGAAAGAACACACAAATCTTTGGTATTGTGTACCACTGGAGATGCTGTATCAAATCAGGGAGAAACAGAAAAAAGGTGGACTGAGGCAACAATTAAAAAACAGAAATAAGAATGAATCTTTGCTCTTCTACCAAATCACTTTCTTTCCCCTTTAGTTTTTATTTTCTCTTTTTAAAAAATTGGTGGGTAGCTCAATCACATGGGCCCATATTACATTATTAGTAACAGGTACTATCTTGTTTTAAACACATCAATGTTTAAATGCCACAGGACTAGCTTTTGTTTAGCATGCAGTGCCTGTTTCTTATGAATGAATATTATATGTTGTTTTTCCTTTGTTGTTTGCAAAACCTCTTGCCTTAAATGAATCTGAATTTCTCTCATCATTCAACTTTCTTGCTTTATTTACATGATTAATTCAACTGCATTTATTTTTTCTAACAAATCTGCATCTGCACCTGTCCCCGGTGGTTTTGATGATTTAAATAACAGCAAGAGGCATCTGTGCACGCATGCAGGCACAAACACAGCCCCTTGTGGCACTTTTTACATAAACCTCCATACAAATGAGTTAAATACCAAACAGATACAGGTGGCCCGCAAGCATCACAATCCTCCTTTCTTTTCCCACCTTGTAATAGCAACAGAGATTTCTACAGGCAGTGGAATGGAGCTGGGAAAAGAGGTTCTGCTGAGGGAAAGTGTTTAGTCTGCACCGAGCTTAGCTACAGCAACAACTCTCTCTTTTTTCTGTTGTGCAGTGTGAGGCTCTCTACCCTCCCAGGCCTCTCTCCTCCACCCTTCTCCCTCATTACTAACGAACTCTCTCTGCCAGGCCTTACCTCAGGCGGCCCCCTGTAATTATTCCCCAATGCCACAAACTGGTGAGATGGGTGTCCGTTACACACTGTGTGCCGAGCTAAGAAAAACAACAACTGTGGGGCCATTATTTGTCAATCAAACCCAGGGCCAAAACAAAATGCTGTCTGGTACATCCTGAGTCCTAGTTATCATCATTGAAAACTGTCAGGCCAAAGAGCATTTTTATTGATTTCCTTCCTTATTTATTTATTTTTATCATCCTGGCATTTTCCCTGATCTCTGTTCAGCTTTGCTACTGAGCCTTTCCAACATTCACGTGCCTTCCTTCGAACAGAGTTTTTTTCAGTATTGCTAAAACATTGCAAGCAGTTCACAGAGAGGAGAACAATGAACAACTGTTTGTATCTTTACTCATCATTATAACAGGATTTGTTACTGGAACACATGGAAGGAACGTTAAAAAATATGAATTCCTGTTTCACAACCTGGTACAGTTCATAAAACAGTGCCATGTTGCTAATTGTGCCATCGAAGTGAGGCTGTATAAAAAACAAAAAAAAAAATCCACGTCAGATGGCATGGATGGATGGGTTAAAAAAAAACATTAGACTTTAGGCCAGGAGACCCTTTGTGTCTCAGGTTATGTTAAGGTACCAAACCAAACGTTGATTTCTATTGTGTTTAAGTTACACAATGTACACAAGTGACTTAGCAAAACATAACATATGTAATGTAACATATGTAAGTTAAGTAACATTATATACGTAAGTTACATATACAAAGTTACATGAGTGTACTTATTTAAACCCAAAGTTGATTTCATTTTAAGATAACATAATGTAATGCAACATAATGTAATGTAACGTAACTCAACTTAACACAAATTAACGTACATAACGTATCATAAGTAAGTTACGTAACTTACACAATTCACAGTATGTATGTGAAGCTACATAAAGTACATACTTAACTGAACCTAAACCACAATCTTTTCCTAACCTAATCAAGCAGTTTTGCTGCCAAAAGCTACCTTTTGTAGTAGAGTATTTGGGGCCTTTATTTTGAAAGTCTAGCCGGACACTTCATATTTAGTATTGCTAACTTGGCTGTGAAGCCCTGGACCTGCAAAACTGATTCTAGTACCTACAGTGTCATAGTTTGAAGCATAGGGCCACTGACCAAGCTGCCATATTTGATAGGTTGGGAGTAAAAATCTGCTGTAATAAACATGTCCTAACAAATCATTTAATCTCAAATTACAAAGTATATTCTTATACTCATGAGACATGAGTATAAAGAGACAAAATGAGCCTCAAATGTGGTCAAAAGAAACACATGATGAATGAATCTGCATTAATGGATTATAGGAAAATTAATCAATGAAATGATGAGAAAACTACACTAAGCTTTTCAAACCAAAAGAAATCAATCTGCTATAATAAGCTCTGGCTTCAAACTTGCTAAAGAACTGTTGTTTTGGACTGAAGCGTTTGATGATGGATGCAGCAGGTCGCAGTTGGACAAGCCAGGTCGTTGATTCTGATCAGAATGGAGCGGATTTCGCTCAGCTCTGAAGCTGGTCCCAACGGGTCGATCTTGTATCTTTCCCGAGTTTGTCTGGTCTTTCAGGCTGCCGTCGCTGATCAAACAGACTTTTGTCGTCGTTTGCAAAGGTGGCAGATGTGCGGGTGATACATGCACAGCAGGGGAGGTCATCACTTTGGCTGCAGGCAGAGTCTGTTAAAAGTTTCAGTAATGTGCTGCTTATGCACAAACACAGCTGAGGATGTTCTCCTTCGCTGGTTGTCAAAGTCTTCTCCTTAGGCAGAAGGCTGGAGGAGCAGATGTAGCTTTCTCAGGATTTCTCTATGATTTATTTAAGAATTAAATAACTTGCTTCCAACATTATTTTAAAGGTACGACACACAATATTCAGCCTGACTAGACGTTAGCAAACAACAATTTGCTGTGTAAAGACATAGTGGAGTTATGGTATCCAGAGCAGAGAACGACATCACACTCCCTCTGAGTGTGTTGTGATCTGAGCTTCTCTGTTTATCTGGGACGGCTGCATGCACATGTTCGTGTATGTGCATAAGAGTTCCTCTCTGTCTTCCCTGCATCTATTTTCAACATATCAGCCTGGTGAGTAATTTTCTCATATTACAGCTAAACAGTACATGGAAATATGTTTTTGAAAACATCTAAGGCAAGAAATAGGTAGTTCTATGATGGAATTTTGAGCCATCTATAATCAACACTGCCTAGTTTGACAGTTTTATCTGAGTTTTGTGAGTCTCAGAAACCAGAACCAAAATGGCAGCTGTCTATAGTCACAATATATCATGTATTACAGCTAAATAGCACACTAAGTTTCTCATAACATTTTAAGCAAGAAAAAGGCAATGAAGTAGCATAATCTTGAGCCAAGTTTGCTCAGCACTGCCTAGTTTTCACAGTTTCACGTACATTTCGGAAGTCACTTTTGGAAACCAGAGCCAAAATGACAGCTGCTTGGTTGCAGAATTTTTTGTATTACAGTGAAGGATTACACTGAAATATGTTTCTGAAAACATTTGGCCAGAAATAGGAAGTGTAGTAACATAATCTTGATCCATATTTTATCATCGCTGCCGATGAAACTTTTTCCTAAGCTATATTGAGTAAACAAAGTGTGCATTTGTTTTGGTCTGAGATGCTGATGGTCTACTGTAACCTCCAGTGGAAGTAAATGTTTAACATCAACCTTTAACATTAGAAAATGCACCACTATTACAAAAACCTTGAATGAGGTTAATGTACAAATATTTTGGAATAAAAGACACCTGCATGGGTTTCCATGTGCCAGTGCATGTTGCTTTTCATTCACTGTAATAACAAAAGGCACCTTGCAGGTCACAATATCTTTTCTAAAAAAAAAACCCTGCTAAACCAATAGTGCCAAACAAATACAGCAAATTGCAATTTTACTCTCTATCTTCTCACAAACCGAAGCACAATGAACTTGTTTACAATTCTGTTAGCACACTCACGATCCATAACACACATTACCACATCAGAGAGATAGCTTGTGGGACAAGCAACTAATTAGAGCGACCCACAAACACTCTCAGCCTAAACTTATGACTAGAAAAATACCACACGCACTTAACGAAGCTGTGTAGCACCAAAGCAATGCCTGTTAAAAAAAAAAGGAGTCTTACCAGTGTTGACATAATTTTATCACAAAGAAGGTGTTTGAGGAAGAGTGTTTGATGAATTTGTCCACTATCCTTTCCAAGTTTTAATCCCTTGTGATACATTTGTGGTATTTGAACAATGCAGTATGATTATGTCTCAGATCCTCTTAGCATTATTCCCAAACAGGTTTGGAAAAATGTGAGCAGGATGTTGTGGGATGTTGCAATGATGTTATGTGTATAGCTGATGATCCAATGTGAATCCATCTTTATCATTATGGTCCACACACAACTAGATAATGCTGTCACATCTGCCTACTCCAGTATTGAAATATTCACCATCCTTTTTTTTTTTCTTTTTTGAAAATTTAATCACTGAATCAACCTGGAACATGTTTATAAAGGTGAAATATATTACAGCAGTTTCAATTAAACAGTTTAATTCGGCTTAACACAATGTGACCATGCACTTGGCACATAATTTGTTTCTACTTTCACAAATAAAAGGAAACGTTCCTTGAAACATTTCATTTGATTGCATTATCTGATCAGTTATAAACTGCAAAAAGTCATCAGTAATTTAGTGCAATCAACTGATATTTTCTCATTAACTTAAAATAAATATACGTATATAAGTTTTATTTATTCAAGTTAATGCCACTGTACTTACAGACATGAATTCTTCTTATGTGAAATAATTTGAAATGCTGAGTTGAATGTAAAAAGAAATCAAATTTGTTCGTAATGTTTGTCAGTGTGACTGAAGACTTGCTGGTTCAACTTACAGAACACTACTAGAAAAGTCATCACAAACTTTTCAACTTGACAACTTGTCATCTCAATCAACAGCCTGGAAAATAAATTACAGTTTATTTTTACAGTTAATTGTGCTATTATGACGGGAGAGAAGGAATTGTTTTGACTAGCATCTTTGAGTTGAACTTGAACATGATAAGGACTTATTTGATAGACCTTTTTTAAAGGACACATCATAGCAGAAAAAGCACAGGTGTTACTAATAACAATAACAAAGTCTCTGCTCTATTCAAGTTTCCCGGTAAGCCATGGCAATTCCAACTGTGACATGTCAAAATGTCTTATGTGAAAATGGCTTGTGAAAAAGAAAAGAGCCCTCAGCAGAGGAGGTTGTCTGGACTAGCCGAGGTGTCTGCAGTGGAGATGTTCCATGACCATTTTTTTCTCTCTGATGCAGATTCTGATACTTGAACACTGCGGATCAGTTGAGAGTATCAGAGGGATTTTCTATACTAGTGTTTGTACTGGAACAACTCTAGTCTGCAGTCAAAAACAATGTCACTGGATGTCACTGGATGAGTATTTAAGTCAATTCAGTTCAGTTCAATTTGATTTTATTTGTATAGCGACAAATCATAACAGAGTTATCTCAGGGAACTTTTCAGACAGAGCTAGTCTAGACCTCACTGTTTATAAACCAAATAATTCCCACCAAGAGCACACACTAAAGTGACTGTGGTGACGAAAAACAGGCTGAAACCTCAAGCGGATCCAGACTCTCAACTACTGCCTGAAAAGAAATGAACTGTTTAAAATTTTCTCTTTGCTCCATCTTTTCATGTGAAATTTGGTAACTTCAGGCTGAACTAACAAATTATTTCAAATTACGTCAGATTAAAATTGAAGTTTAATGGGACTAGATGGCACCCCAAACTGAAAAAGATATTTAAGTTATCTAACTAATGTAAGCCACTTTCAACAGGAAGCTTTTGAATTTTGAAGGAAAAGGAAGCCAAACTTGATGAACATGGTTATGAAGCGTGGTTTCATTGGTCATCGGTTAGCCCACTTTCTGTGCAAGATAAATATGGTTACATTTTTCTTGTTGTTGGGGCAACTGAAGCTATCATCAAGTTAATGTGGATCATTTTTGTTGAGTGTGTGGTGTACTCTCTCTGCTTTGCACATTACTGCACCAACAGAAATCAGCCGCCCATGTCTCACCGGGGACTCTAGTCATTTTTGTGGAACGTTCTTCTAACTTCCTCATGAGTAGCTCTGTTAGTGACTTTATTTTGTTTTAGATTTTAAGTTATTAATGGTCCATGATTCCAGACAGACTGTGCAAACAGAATCAGACTGTGGAAAAGGAGTATACTTATAAATGATAATTGGAAATATTATGTCTTGTCTTTCTTGTCTCCCTCACTCGGATACTGATGAGAACACATCAAAGATGTTTGGGTCAGTTGTAATCTTCTGCATTCAGGAATCTGTTGCCCAAAACCTAGTTTCTCCTCACCTGAACCCATAAAAAGCATCTTGTTGTCAAGAATGAACTGAAGAACTCACCTCAGGCAATGTGCCTCCTGTCTGACCCAATGCATGAAGTGTACCTGTAGCACCCTAAGTGCATCAAAAACATTTTAACTTTATTCAATAGATGATTTTGAACCTGGTTAAGGGTAAGCTGACACCCAGAATTCAAAATGCTTTTAAGTGTGAGGCTGGCCCCTGACAAAATGTATAAAAATATTCTTAAGGATGGAAATGGTACATAAAAGGTTTTGCATGCACAATGAGTTTTATTGCTGTTATGCTATTTAGATTAAATTTTAATATACAGCATTCATGTGTTCATTAGTCTACAAGATGCATTTTGAGTTTTCTAGCCTAAATATTTGACTTAAATGAATGATAAAGAAAACAAACTGTAAAATCTAGCCACGGTAACTTAAAATACTTGAGTTGGGTTGAATTTGGCAAAACATTGATTTCACTGGCAATCAGTTGCCTTAAATTTTTTAAGTAAAGTCAACTTGTTTCAGCTGACAGTGTGAAGGTGGCTTACACACTAAAAAAGAACTGTTGGACCAAATTTAAAAAAAATGCTTCAAGCGCTAACACACAAATGAATTACATTTTTTCAAATTAAGTTAACAAGCTGGATGAAAACAATAGATGAAAGTCAGATGTACTTATACTCTAATTGCTTTCAAATCAACAGTTTGAATTAAAGCAAGCAATATTTATTAAGGTGGGTCAACTTAAACGTTTCCAACTTTCCACTTCAATTTTTTGCTCTACCCAAAAGTACAATATTGCTCCTTCACAATCTAATAGTATGGTTTCAGGAAAAGTAGTTATTTATAGAAATTTCGGCATGCTATTTCAGTTTGTCAAATATAATGAACATAATTGTATACGTTAACATGACTTCACGTTAGCCTGACTTAAAGATAGCTAGTTTCGTTCAGTGAGTTTACAAAAACTGAAACAACACCATTTAAGCAATTCAAGTGGACTATTTTACATCTAACAAAACACATTGTTTGATCACAAAATATTATTTTGTCTTGGAATAGACCTTATCTTCTTTCTGAGTCACCAAGAGAAAACTGCAGCTCAGCTGCAGGGGGAAAAGTCTTGAAAAGACTTGGACGTCATTACGTCAGATGCATTTTTACTGAAATAAGAATAGCAGAGTAAGGGAATGGGGCATAAATTCAAACTGTTAGAATCCACAAAAATAGAGTGGAATCACAAAAGCAAAAAAACTAAAAGAGACTTCAACTACTACTGAAAACCCCTTTTTACAGTGTAGAATGATCGTATCTTTACTTTTTGCCAACAGGTAGACTGGCCTTTTATGAAAACTTAATGTTACTCCAGCTTGTGAAATGATTTTGTCCTCTGTTTTTGCACACAGTGCATATGGGTCATCTGCATACTCTCCTTCAAATCTAATACTGGAAATAAGATGTTCACTGACTACTGTGTACTTTGTATAAACATCTAATGTACTTAGGTAGATTGAGACAGTGTTTAGTGTCATGTCCTTCATGCAAGAAAGATGATAAAAGCACATTTTGAAATATCTAATAAAGTAAAATGAAGAAAGAGACACACAAGTCACCAAAGAGTTAGTCGGGTTGTTCACAGCCAACACATACCTGTACATCTAACTGCAACAAACAAATCATTTTCAAGGAGATCCTCAGCTCTCACATATAATCATGATCTAACATGATGTATTTTCTTTATATGCTTATGGACCACTCTGTTACAGATAGAGAGAGATGCCAGCAGCACAGCAATATCAGTTTTTCCACACTGGTTTGAATGAATACATCAAGCCAGGGATCCAATTATATCTTAAATTGAAATTTTGCTTGAACAGAAGCTAAGGCAAACATGTGTTCATATTGATTTATGCAAACATAACAAATGAAAAAAAGTATAAACATTTGATAGTATTTATAGTATAGTAGATTAAACAAGCACGTTTAGTTCATTTTTAAAGCAAGATATGCAGTGTCTTGACAAGCTGCATCCTAACCCAGGATCCACCTTGGGCTACAAATGCATGGCCACGGTGAATTTCTATTTTCTGAAATCTATCAGGAAAAACCCAGACTTTTGCTTATCAGGTGAAATTCCATAGTTAAAAAGAAGCTCAAAGACAGTCCAACAAAGACGAGAGAGACCACAGGTCAACAATGGTACCCCAACCTTCATCTGAAAGACTAAAATTGCTAACAGATGTTTAATAGCGAACACACAGCACATTTCACACAATCAAAGGGGTCCTGAGACTGTACTGCTTTTACAACAGAAACATCAAAGAAGCGCTCAGCAGCTGATGTGGCAGAACTCAAGGGGAAGGTGTGGAATATATTACATCAGTATTCAGAGATGCTACCAGTGAAGGCAGCTTTCTGCTAATAGAGGAAGTTTCTAAACTAGTGCACGTTCCACTGTGAAAACAATTGATACCTTGTTTGACACCACAGATAACATTCCAGTGATTTAAATTCTATAGAACTAGTGTAGCATGGCATGTTTAGGTTTTCACAAAGTACAAACTTATAGTCTATAAACAAAACATCATCAAACAAAGTTCATATAAGCCATTTTTTATTTTGAAAATTCCTGATGACTCTGCCATATAATCTACTTTTCATCTGGGACATTTAATTTCTGATTTGAAATAATCAAACACCCATTCTCACTGTCTTATCTATGGATGTGTAATTTAGAAACATACAGGATGGCAAGAGGCATGGTGGTATAGGAGACCTTGCTCCGACATCAGCATGCATTTGCCCTACTGAAGAGTTCTTGAACAAGATACGTGATCTCTACCGGCTCCACCTATAAAGCTGACCTTGGATGATCTCTCTGTGCAGGGGCAAGTCAATAAAGTATCATACTGTATTGATGCAGGAAGGTTTCTCTAATGTTTTTAAGGCAGTATAACCTCAGAACAAATGAATGCATGAAGGCTCATTGTAATGGTAATCTTTTATTTCCTTCTTCCCATGTAGTAATGTTGTTGTCAAAATCCATTCAAATGTGAAAACTTAATAATTCCTAGATCAAGGTAGATAGATATTTCATAGATAGAGCTTTTTTTTTACTTTTTAGTAATTAATTATGTCTTTCTAAAAAATCCATACACTGAAATGGCACCCAACTGCTCAATTCATGAGTGTTTCAGGGCCTTCCCCACTACACTGGACTATTCCATGATCTTATTGCACATCTGCAGAAATGATTCAGGAAGACAGTGGTGGTGTATACTCCCTCGAAAAATGAAGCAAAGCTACTGTAGCAGTGCTGATAAAAGGAGGAAGGGGAAGGATACAAAAAGACAATACCCACCCCAGCCACAACCTTTTCAACATGCTGTCATTTTGCAAGAGATGCAGAAGTATCTGCTGCCGTCCCACCAGACTACAGAGAAGCTACTTTCCTGAGGCTACAAGAGTCCTGCCTTCATCCTTTGCACTCCACCATAAAAAAGTTTATTTTTTATGACTTATTATTTAATCAAGGATTAAAATGGGGAGGACAAGGGATGTAGAGGCCTCCATGCCTGTGTTCAAAGGCATGGAGGCCCCATCTTTGAGCAATTTCAAAGTACATTTTATGAAATAATTTAAATATGGTGCTGACAAAGCTAGCTGGATCTTCAAACAAGACATGTCAGTAGTTTCAGGAGGAATTTTCCTCACTATTCATGTAGGTGCACAGCTATGAAATGAGCTAAACACACTTCCAGTAAGATTAAAGACAGTGGCGCCAGTTTTGCATGATATTGTTTTTAATCCCGCACTTGACCCCATCAAGATGAACCCAGTACCTCTAAAGCACAAATCCAATTGCTGATGATTGCAAAAAGTGAGCAAATATTTAAAGAGATGGAATAACTTACAAGTTGATTTAAGAAAACAACTTATGATGAACAACAACAAACCATCCTGTGGAGCTACAAACCCATGAGGCACTGCTTGTAAAAAACCTCCTCGCTAACAGCAGCACTTAGCAGGCGAAATAGAGTGTCAGTCAGCTACCACCACCACCTGCTTCACAGAAGAGGACTGGGAATCTGGAGCCAGATGGAGAAGAGGAGCAGAAGATCACCACCACTGGCGGAAACAGCGAGGGGCCCACAGAGGACAGCAGGGGGGAAGAGGACGGGAGGACCACCAACAAAGAGGCACATAAAGATGAAGAAGAGCCCGGGAATACAGTCACCTGTGACACTGAAGCAACAGATAGAACTCTTTGGGGGGCCCGTAACAAAAGAATTGGGGGTGAGCAAGGGGATAAGGGCCCCTTTGTCAAAATATGTGTCATTAATCCCCTCTGAACCATTAACAAAAATCAGTAGACTTTTCAATAAAGTCTATTTCACATGTTCGCCCAGAAATAGAAGGAGTGAGGAAATAGTTGTGCTTCTCCTCATCAACTGGCAAAGTGTTTTGTTTCTTTTGCTAATTGTTTAGTGATGTTAAGTCGGCTTTTAGTTATTGTGGAGTTGCTGCTATGGCCCCTTAGTGTGGGCAGAGAGGGCAGAGTCATACTTTGGGCAGGTTTAGGCACAAAAACTACTTGGTTAGGTTTCTGTGTTTATCACTGAAACGACTCACAAAAATAATGTCATATTAATGTTCCATGACGAAAGTCACATGATGCACATAACATTATGTACCTGATGACTTTTAACTTTTTAATGTTTTGGTATCACATGAGACATGATCCCTAATCTCATGTATGAGAATCTTGTTTTTATTTGAACCATCCATTCACTCCATCTCCTCCATGTGTGGACTGTCTTACTGTCTGTCTATACTTTGTCAACAGCCTGCAGCTTCTTATACAGCCGTGGATAGGTTTACATAAAAGTCACTTGAAAAGCCCGGTAGCAGCTTTCAGCTTTCAGTTGCTAACAGGTACCATGTGGGCTTGTATGAGCAGCTGAGGGGCGGTGACAAATCATCATATAGTGTTCAGTTTGGAATGAGAATTGGTTGGGACATCAGTTTGAGGAAACAGACAAACCTTCACCTGGCTAACCTGAACTCAGGCACATGGTACAGTTTCTAAACTCAAAGAACAGTGCTTATAAGTGTTGGCAGGAAGTTTGTGTCAGTGATACGTTTTTTGGCATAAAGCAAGTTTGTTGTTTTGAGGGGAGAATAAACAGCTGGGCTCTCCCCGTAACTTGAATTATCTCTGATCATTTGTAGAGCTATGGAAACGACGGTTAAAATGCCAAATATATTTTCATTGCGGCTGATTCTACCCCAGATTTAGCTCATATTGATCAGCTAGTGTGTACTGTTTGCTATATATATCACACAAGGGTCGTTTCTTTAAGTTTTTACCGTACTGTGGAGTCCCTGTTTAAACCCGTCACAGATGTCCGTAACGATTTCAGGTGTAGGGGCCAGTGCTGCAATAATGTCAGCAATATGAGTGGAGTCTATAAAGGAGCCAAGCCTCTTGTTAGTTGGATTCAATGTGCTGCTCACTCACGTTGACCCTGCACTGAGGCACATATCAACTTTTGGTTTATTTGGTAGGGTTTGGTTCAGTCTATATTTACACTTTTGCTCCATCGTGTCGCCTAGATATTTGACATGTGGCATATTTTTTAAGACAGTGAAACTGATCTGTTGATCTGTTAGTCAATATCAACATCATACCAACAGCAAACCTTTCACTCCAGTCTCTTTCTGTAGAATATGCCAGACATGAGAAAATCAGATGAAGGTGTATATATTTCCAGTGTGCTCTTTCTCTCTCTCAGCAGCAGTTCAGCAAGGTAGTCTCGTACAGCCAGACCTGTCTCCACAACAGCCAATGCTGGAGAAAAATCTGACTCCACACAAGCACGCTCTGCTATACAGGAAAAAACACCCTGCCTTGTTTGCATTTCTGTAAACCAATCACAAACTTCTTGGGCAGTGCTCAATTCCAGGAACATTTGCATGTCTGGAGGTGAGCTCTGGCATTAAAATGACATCAATGCAAAAGAAAAAAATAACAGCTGTTAGCTTGTTTAAGTACGTCACAGGCAGTAATTTCCGGTTTTCACTGTGATGTTGCTTGAAACAAGCAACCAGTGGTAAACTTACGCCTGAAGTGTGTGTGCAGTGAGTCCTACACACAGAGGTACATAGTGTGTCTTTGGGGTAAGGTCCTTTACCTGAATTACACAAATATTTAGGCTTGACTGAATAAAATAGCTGAGGATGAAACACAGAGACGAGTGTGATGTACACATGAGTTAAGAAAATGAAGCGACTGATAAAAGTATACTTTTACATATTTTGGCTCTACATCAGATACAAATCACTTTTTCCACAAAACCCTTAACCACAGCCACCCACAGCTTTGTTCAATATCATTTTAGAGTTTATTAATGCATAAACCATAATTATACTCTTCTTTAACAGAAAATGTCATCATCTGAAACTGTATTCTCTGTGATATTTTGCTGTCATTGTACATAATAGATAAAATGAAAAAAAAATTAAAAAATATATCATAGAAGAGAAGAAAAGTTCATGGCAAATGTGAAGAGGAGGTTATAAAATCAAAACTTATATAACTTTAATGGCTCTAATTAACTCAATAAAATACCACAGAAATAGATATATGGATATATAGAGAGAATAAATGGATAATACCTATTGCATGAATATAATAAAATCACCTTGATGATAATTGAGAAAGTAAATTAAAAATGAGATTACGCCAGTGGGTGGTGAGGTTCCTCTCTTCCCATGGGAAAAAGATAGACTCTGGACTGCAGTGCAAATCAAATATCATAAAACCATTAATCTATTCACTGAATGTCATTACATGTATGAGTTTGTGAAATCTGTTTAAAAAGGAGAAGACACATTTTTGTTCTGTTTTTTTTTTTTTTTTTTTTAAATCTAATAGTGTAGCCTTCGGGGGTTCACAGTTGTACTTGCCCAGTTGGATGTGAAGCCATTATGTCGGCATCCTTTTGTTAAAAATGGGGACCATTGTCCGAGTGGCTGATGTCCATGCAGGTGAGTGTCAGTGTTTTTAGCATTTATGTGCGGATTAGTGTTTACACAGATGGTCCATTTAGTTTGGAACAGAAGGAGTCGGGTAACATGGCTGTTACTGTGAAACATTAATGGTAAGTGGTGAATTAATGGTGCACAGTGTGTGATTTGATTGTTTAGAACCAACAATAAAACAGTGCTAAATGTAAAATGGCCCCATCCGGCTCAGGTGGTTCCCTGATCATGTCACAGATATGTAGCTCATTCCATAAAACACAAACCCTAAACTTCTCCTAGAATCCCTGATAATAATTCAAATTAAACCATAACCAACTGTATAAAACTTACATTCAGTTAAAACACAACCTCCATCAGTCCTGTTACTTTCTCAGAAATATTTGAAAAAATCTTTGTTGGATTGTTGCATGGTTTCACTGAAATGCACAAATTGGTGGCAGACTGTCAGTATGGATTCAAAACAATCAGAACGACATCTGTGGCATTAATGGAGTTAATAGAAAAAAAAAAAAGAACTTGAGTTGTGTTGAACTGGCTGCCAAAAATTTGTGTAGATATGTGACTACAAATCTACATGTTTTAATAATATTGTGGAGTTCAACAGAGGTCAGTATTTGGCCTGAATTGTTTGTTCTTCAAATTAAGGTCATTTTAAGTTACCACAATATTGAAATCTGTTTTATTTGCGGATGATATGAATATTTTCTGTTCTGAGGAAAATTTACAGCAGGTTTTGGAGGTGGATAGAAATGAGTAAATTATCATTAAATTTGAACAAAACCAAACTTATGTTGTACTGAAATCGTAAAAACAAAAAAAAAAAAAAAAAAAAAAAACAAAAAAAAAACGCACAGGCACAAATTATGATAGATAATGTTACTATTGAAAGAGTTAACAAAAATAAATCTCTGGGTGTGATGCTAGACCTCAAATTCTGCAGGAAACCTCAAATAACATATGTTATAATTAACTAGACCAAAATGAAGACTCTGTAACTCTCTGAACATGACTCATATCCAATCCCTGCACATCAATGTATGCTCTTTGTTCACCAGAGGTAAATAACTGTTGGCCAGTTGCCTTTTCTGCCAAAGAGATTACTCATATAGCACAAGCACAGCAAAGCAGGGGCCTAATTATCCTCCACTGCACCAAGCTGCAGTTGTCTTTGGCTGTAAACAGTGCAATCAGGGAGGCAGCAATGTGGAACGCATCAGAGGTTCCTCACTCACAGACTCCCAGGTGAGTTTGTATCTGTCTGTGATGGACATAAATGAAGAGAGGGGTAGGCAGAAAATGGAGTTGACGGGTGGGGACTTGCAAATAGCATGTTAGAAAATATGATTGAAATGTTTGCTGCCTATCCTTTGAAAATTGCTTTAAAATCAATCCCACCTCTTAAGGGAACCATCCAGTAATGTGAGAAACTGTTGATTTACTCAGGCTTTAGATGAAAACATCCATATCAGTTATATCTCTGTTGGTCAGTGCACAGATAGTCTGGGATGTGAAGTTGAACTAGGGAAACAGGGAGGCTCCACCAATAATGGAAAAAGATGCTTTCTAAAACCTCAAAACGCATTTATGTCATCAATGCAGATTCCGATACTGTGTTTGGTTTACTGTAGCATCACAACACTGCAAACCTGGCAACCCTAACATCACTGTCGACTGTGCAGTCCCTACACGAAGTAAACAATAGGTTATTGACTGATATTTTTTAAAAGCAAACTCAAGGCCTACCTTTTTTGCCTGGGTTTTAATTGTGCTTTATGTATTTATTTATTTATTGTGTATTTATTATTATGGTGTATTTATCTATTCATTTATTTTATTGATCTGTTTTCCTAGCTGGCATATCCTGTTATTTTATCAACTGATTATTATTAACTTATTTATTTACTTATTTATTGATGGATTTTAAAGTCTTTTCTGTTTTGAGTTTTTATCTTGCCTCAGGTGTTTCCTCAGCATTTTCTCAGTTCCTGTTTTTATTGTTCCCGTTTTTTACTGCATTTGTGTGTATGTGTGGGTATTGTTTCATTGTTTTTATTGTGTGAATCACTTTGTGTTGCATTCTGTTTGTATGAAAAGTGTTTTGATTGATTGAAAAAAGTAACACTTTATCCGAGTGAGTGTGCATGAGACATTGTCAGAACCATGTCATGACACCCGAACATAAGCGATGGATTTTTTTTTCTTAATACCTTTAATATTTGCTCGGTGATCATATTTGAGCACTGTTAATGCTCAGAGGTGTACTGTGCAACAAAAATTATTCCTTTCAGTCATCACTTACAGCCTACTAGAAGTGCGTGGTGTGTCTCTGTCTGCAGAGACATACTCTCTGCCTTTGTTTTCTTATTTTGATGTGCTTGAATCATTTCTGGGCATCAACCTTTGGGCAGTATGTGTAGCCCCCAGCCAATAACAGCATGCATGGTGTAAGGATGGGACTGAAACATAGCTACTAGGTTACATGGCTGTCACTCCCCTCTCTGTCTGTCTGTGTCATAGATGTATAAAGAGCTGCAGGTCTGTGTCTGTCTCACTGAGGACGGGGCCGACATACATACACACCAACCACTGTGAAACAATCAGAAAATAACAGTTTATCTCTCTGATTCACTGCTGTGTTCACAGCTGCTCTCTTGCTCACTTGTTGAGGAAGGGGAAAAAGGGCCAACATTGCCTGATGTGTTTACAAACAGCAACTAACAAATCCTGCATAGTATTCCTTCAATGAGCTGGTATAACATACTGTTAATATCACAGTCCAGACTTTTTCTTTAGTTTTTATACGAACGCAAAGCTTTTCAAACATGGAGGCTTCAACTGGCAGTATTACATTTCATTGTGATTGATTTCATGTGATAAATAAACTTGACTGATTGACCATATAAGTGTGACTGCTGTTAAAAAAAAAGTTTCATAATTGAGCTTATATTTCCAAAAGGATCCAATTTTGTCTTGGTTGTTGCTGTAACTAGCAGGTACAATAATACTGCTGCAAGTGTTTCTTATAATGAAGTTGCCTCTGTTCTGAGTAAAACTTTACTGGAGACCATCTGCTTTCCCAAGCCCTTCAACGTCACATGGGACCTCACAGTTATTCATACAAAGTGAACAGTTCTGTCATGTTAGTATAGTTGAGCAGCACAATGTATTGAGTCGTGTGATGTGTCTGCTGATTTGGAAGAGAGTCAAAGAGTCAAATTTCCAAGCATACGTTGGAAATTACTTATCTACTCACTACATTTAGAGAATTGTAGAAACATTTTAGCAGTTCACTCCTGGATTTGTCTACTTTGGTTGCTGTAAAGCAAAACTAGAAGATGTAAATGGAGACCATAATGAAATAAATGTTAGAGCTGCTCAGCACAAAGTATGCTGTTGTTAAGCCTAACATTTCTCAACAATTCCAAGCTGTGAAGATGCTGTCATTATCCAAGAACTCAGCATCTAATGTAATGAAATATTTACAGGTCAGACCAACCGTTAACGTTAGCTACACAGACCAACTGCAAACCTTAGCTACACAGACTAATTGTATAGCATCTATTGTGTTAATTAGAGCACAGATTTGTTATAATCATGCAACATGGTGACACTTCAGAAGATCTTTCTTTCTACAGCAAGTTTAAGAACATTACAAACTAAAGAGTCTTTCAACCTATTTTTTCCCACCTACTTGTTTGTACATAATTGCCCATTTTTGTTTTTGTCTATTTTTGTACAGCCTTTGTTAAGCTGTATTTCTATTTCTATCTGTCTTTCTGAAAATGTTTCTTTATTAAGTAGGCTACAAATAAAACTGAGTCAAATTCCTTGTATGTGTACACATACTGAGCAATAAAGCTGTTTCTGAATCTGATTCTGAATATAGCTGCTTCATTACATTAATCAGTTGCAAATACTAGTTTTGTATCTTCAAAGCCTCTAGCTTTAAACAGTCTAAAATCCTTTATTTGATTGGTACCGATATACACTGCCTGGCCAAAAAAAAAAAAAAAGTCACACACTGATATTTCATTGGACCACCTTTAGCTTTGATTACAGCACACATTCACCATGGCATCATTTTGATAAGCTTATGCAATGTAACAACATTTATTTCTGTCTGGAGTTGCATTAATTTTTCGCCAAGATCTTGTATTGATGATGAGACTGCTGTGTAAAGTCTTCTCCAGCACATCCCAAAGATTATCAATGGTGTTAAGGTCTGGACTCTGTGGTGGCCAGTCCATATCTTGGAACATGCCTGTGCCATCCGGGAAGGAAAAATCCATGGATGGAAAAACCTGCTCATTCAGTATATTCAGGTAGTGAGCTGACCTCATTTTTTTGGGCACATAACGTTGCTGGACTTCGACCTGACCAACTGAAGCAACCCCAGATCATAACACTGCCCCCACAGACTTGTACAGTAGGCACTAGGCATGATGGGTGCATCACTTCATCTGCCTCTCTTCTTACTGTGATGTGCACATCACTCTTGAACAGGGTAAATCTGGACTCATCAGACCACATGACCTGTTGCCATTGCTCCAGAGTCCAATCTTTATGTTCCCTAGCAAACTGCAGCCTTTTTTCTGATTAGCCTCACTGATAAGTGGTTTTCTTAAGGCTACACAGCTGTTAGTCCCAATCCCTTGAGTTCTCTTCAAATTGTGCATGTGGAAATGCTCTTCTTTCATTTTAAACACAGCCGTGAGTTCTGCTGTTGATTTTGTACGTTTGATTTTACCAAACATTTAAGTGATCTCCGATCACGATCATTCAAGATTTTTTTCCGACCACATTTCTTCCTTGAAGATGATGGTTCGGGGTGGACGTTTAGCTCAGTTGGTAGAGCGTCCGACCCATGCATGGAGGCTGTTAGTCCTCTGCAGCCCGCCTCCGGCCCTTTGCTGTGTGTCATCCCCTCTCTCTCTGCCCCCTTTCCTGTCTACTCTTCAGCTGCACTATCTAATAAAGGCAAAAATGGCCAAAAAAATAACTTTAAAAAAAAAAAAAAAAAAAAGATGATGGTTCGCCACTGTCCCTCCAGGTTTTAATAATACATTGGACAGTTCTTAACCCAGCTTTAGTAGTTTCATCAATCTCCTTAGTTGTTTTCTTTGCTTGATGCAGGCCAATAATTTGACCCTTCTGAAACAGAGTAACATGTTTTCCACGACCACAGGATATGTCTTCAGACATGGTTGTTTAAGAAATAAGAAGCTACTCACTGCATCAGTTAGGGTTAAATAACTCGTTGCCAGCTGAAACATATTAATCACTGCAGTAATTATCCAATAGAAAAGCTCTTTACTATTTGCTTAGTTAAATCCAGGTGGTGACTTTTTTTGGCCAGACAGTGTATATCAACAATATTATCTGAAATGTTTACTTCAAGGATACAAAGTAAAAACAAATTAAATGTTGTTCCCAATTATCCTCTGCTAAGGTCTACCATTTTAATTGAATTATTGAAGACTTATAGAATAATGAATAAATCAAAAAATGTTGCTACTTTTGCAATAATACTGGGGCAGCCTGTTGAATTCTAGACCATGATTTATGTAAGGATGTAAAGCCTGCAGTGAGAAGACAGCTCCATCTACTTCCAGCCTTTATCTCCCAATAGTTTTCCATCAAATCGATTGATTCTAACCTAATTCTTATAAATTGCTTCATTAATTGCTGCACTAAAGCTACTGACTGTACATCTTATTCGCCTTGATGCATGACTCTTATAGCTGTCTCACAAGGCCAGTAGAGACTCAAACAAATTAACTCCAAAAGCACCCAAATACAAGTTTTTTTCAGCCTACAAAGCCTCATTTTAAAATATAGACTAATGTAGACAAAAAAGTGTTTTTTTTTCACCAGTGGTCTAATTTAACTGCCTCACTAATCCATGCTGCTTGATTCTCCATATCATCTCATCTCATCGAGTAATTGCGTAAAACTAACAATAAGTGCCTGGTTAGGTTTTCACAAAATAAAAATTCATAGCCTATTACACCTATAATTTTTTTTTACCTTGGTGTGTACTGATGGTCAGTCATATATTCCTCTTATAATTCAAAAGAAAAAAAAGTTAGTGGTGCACAGGTAACGTGTTTGAGTAGCTGTACCAAAAGTTTACATTTGGTTAAAATACACCAACACTTTTTCTCAGCACATTTCAGTAACTGGACTGGGTGTGAGTTCATATCTGTGTAAGTTACTGTGACTGTGTTCTTTAGCCTTTAGCTAGCTTGAACATGGGATGCTAATTGCTCAGCTAAGGTACTTATATGGTGTGTTGGTATTGGCTATAGCATTGAACTCTTTCTGATTTCTTTCTTTTTAAGATTATTTTTTGGGGGCTTTTTGCCTTTAATGGCAGTGACAGCTGAGGAGTTGACAGCAAAGGGGTGGGGAGACCTAAACCACAAAGAGTTCATCTGCAAAAGAGCTTCCAAAAGAAAACACACAGCAGTATGTAAATTCTGCAATGCAATGCTTAATAAGATGGTTGGGACCACGACAAACCTTTGAAAGGACTTAGAAGTGACACATAAAGAAAGGTAAGCTAAATGACACTAGAAAAGCTACATTAGGCAGACCACATAAAGCTATGTAGCTAATGTATGGTTTTGGTACATCAACGTTAGCATTCTGCTCAACGTAAACGCTACAAATGCCATGTACCATGTTGGGTGACAGAGTTAGAGATGTGACAGCACTTGGCATTGACTCAGACTCGCCCTGCCTTTGTCGTGATCTTGACTTGGTCTCAACACCTCAAAATCTTGGTCTTGTATCAGTTTCAATACACTCTGGTCTTGGCCACAACTTGGTTTCAGTTTAGGTGGTCTTGATTGCAACACTGCTCTAACCTCTACTAGCAGCATGCTACTCTCCTCTCATTTCAGTCATTCTTCCAGGACTCAAAGAGAACAATAGTTGAACATTTTATTTCATCTTTTGCCTATATTGCACCTAAGCCATGTGCTGTGACATTTGTCTGTAGATATATTTTTATTTAGTGAGTTTCTGGGTCCACTGAATAGCAGTGATGCACATACATATATTTAGGAATGGAAAAATATACCTGAACACCAACAAAGCTCTCCTTTTTTCCCTGCTGCATACAAGCAATAAATGAGGTTTGGGGTTTCAAGGGTGCAAGTACCTATTGATTGGCGTGATTACACAAGAGTCAAAAGAGATTTGATTAAAGTTTAATCAAAAGATTTTATAAGCTATTTATGAACGCACACAACTTTCCTAAGAACTTCTAAAAAAATTGCAGGATTTTATCAGGTTGCAGAAGGACAAGGTCATAGCTTTTTATTTATTCATTTGAGAGTGTTTGCCTTTGTCGGTATAATCTTGGCACAGTGTTTTTTCTTTTTTACAATTATTAAATCTATTGTTTAATTGCGAAGAGGATTCAGAGGAATTTGGAAACCAAGGAAACAGATGTATTGTATCTATCATACTGAATATAATATTTACATACATATCTCTCCAGGTTAAGCAATGTCAAGCGTGGCAGGGAATACACTTTGACAAAAGGTTATGGTGCATGGTGGGAGGTTTTGACAGTTGGTGGAGCTGCTCTGACCGACATATTGTAAGCCAACAACGTTCAAACATGATAAAACACAACTACTCTGTGATGTCAGGTCCAACGCCAGTGCTTTTTCCGACTGTTATTTTTGTGCCATTGCAATCTATTGAATTATTGATAGTAAGCGGTGGCATTTTTTATTCCATGTCCATGCTTCCTTTAGACTTGTATATGACTTCACTCAGCTAGTAACTGACTAAAAGAGAATCTCAGCTCTTTGTGTTCTCATCTTCTTGTCATGTGTGTCCAACCCTTCCAGCGTCCTCTTGCTACCTGATATTTTCTCTCAAACTCCCCTGCCATATCTCAACCATACACACCTTCTGTCTTCACAGTTGTCTATCCCTAATAGGTTGACAGGTTTGTGGCAGAAGATGCTGCTTGATTTATTGGGTGCTCCAGGTTGTAGTGGTGCATGTCTGACTTACATCTTCTTAGAAAGACATTTAACTCTTTCTCATCTCTCTCATGTGTCCTATGCAATATGTAGCACACAGCGCGCACTAACTAAGGACCAAATGGCATGTTTTTGTTGTGAATATTATGAATTTGTGTATCAGCAACTCACACTGTGCAATATCATACAGGAATTTAGTGGAAACAATTGAACTTTTCTTGTTGTCTTAGCGGAAATATACAAGTTCTATTATTATATTTATTATTATAAGTAAATTCAACTTAAAATTTCTAGCATTTATTTTCAGAACTTATGAACATGAATTCTTTTTACTTTTTAAACAATCTTTACAAGTCTTTGGCCTTGAAATGATGAGTTGAATGAATTTACTGCACAGACTTCAGATTAATTGTTTTTGTATGCCTGTTTCCTGTTAATTAGAGTTCAAATGAATGATGAATATCTGTAGAAAGACGGTCTGTTTAATGTAAGAAATCATTAATAGTCTTTTAAAAGGAGTAGACAAACATTAAGGTAGGCAGCGACTGAACTGCAACTCCAGAGTTTGTATTTTTGGAGTGGTCGGCTTTTGTTTTTAAGATAGCAGGCTTAGCTTTACAGTAACAGACAACTAAAAGTTAGATCAACTTATTGCCTTGTTGCCGCTTGTTAATGTCAATTTACAATGCTGCGCTTGTCTTGCATTCCTGCAGTAATTCCTGCAGCCTGCCTGAGCTTTCTTGTGTCTGTAGAGGAGGGGAATGGGGTTTAAACAGCTCACGTCAACCATAAACAGTATATTAAGTAGAATTTCAACCTATTTACTGTACAGGTTATGGCTTCAACTGGCTATTTGGACTGCAGTACTCATTTTTGGATCCACAATTGCTCCATATATTGCTCATTTAGTACTCTGAATTAATATCAAGTTCTAGAAACATTTATTTTTTTTATATCATAACAAAATTAGTTCAACTTGTCATCTCATATTAATTTGATTTTAAGTTTTAAGGCAGCCCAGACACTTATTTTTTTAAGTTAAAACATTTAGTTTATGTGTACAGTGCAAAATATGGCACCCAAACCTATCTGACATACCATAAAAGTCAGGGATGAAATCTTACATGCACTGAAGCCATACATGTTAGACTTTCATTATTAAAACTGAATATTATATTTTTACATAAATAAATATTTCAGGAAAGTGAACATTTCCTACAGAAACACACAGCAGAGGACCCCTGTCATACAAAGGTAGAGATAGCAAGCAACTCAAGCCTGAGTATGTGCTGACGGCTGAAGACCCTGTCTTTTCTCATTCAGAAACCCACTGGTTGGAACCAGAATTCTAAGTCAACTGCATCTTTTTTCGACAGAAACCTGACATTGCGGTAAGCTTAAGTGCTGCTCTGCGTTTTCTGGTTTTCATGCACAATGACTCCTTGGGGCCCTAGCACTAAAAGCCATTAGCGCTCCCAGTGGCGTAAAACTTGCATGAATCTATAAATCTTTCAAGGCAGTGGATTGAATTTGTACTCCTAATAAAGGATAGGTTTTGGATGAACAGGGCTGCAGCTGAGTCAAGTTGCCAACAGTACAGGCTCTGATGTTTATTAAAGCAGTAAGAGAACATGAAAACTTCATTCTCCATGGATTTGTTATTCAAACACTGCAAAAGGCCTCTTCAATGGATGGATCTTTAGCAGAAAGGAATATATCCATTGTATCTTTTAAAATATTTAGATGTCACATTTTGATTTGCATGGGGTAAGGACAAGGTTTTTTCTACAGCTGTTATGTTAGAAAAAAAGAAAAAGAAAGAGCAGACTAGCAAGTTCAACAGAATCATAAAATGTTGAAAACAACCACTCATACTCATGCCTATTTCACTTTACAAGGATGTTTCACATATTGCCCTAAGTACATGTGTTTTACTAACTTGAAATTTCCGCTCTTCTCTATTACGCCAATGTCCTGTACTTTTAAGGTTACCTCTTCTATCAAAGGGGGGCTGGTAGAGACACAGCACAGTGTTTATGCCAAACTGTGAAGGACAGTAGGAGGGGCAGACAAATAGGGAGGTGGGAATCCAATCGCCCAGCACAAGGGCAAATTATCTGACCAAGGTGCTGAGAGTGGGGTGTCTTCAGCCACTAATTGATAAGAGCCTTCTATCTTTAGTAAGCAGCAGTGTTTGGCTCAGGACATCAAAACCTTGGCTGTGGCTGAAAGGCTTGTTGTGTCCCACTCCCTCCTCATCCCAGGCTATCGAGGGAGGGTAAAAGTCAGGATGTCACCTTGCCAGGGGGTCATTTCTCCACTTTCCTGCCTGAAACTGGAGTTTTTTTTTACTAATCTAAATTTTAGCTGGCTTCTACTACTTTGTGTTATTTCCATAATAGAGGGGATAATAGCATCTGACATACAGTGTGTACGTTAGTTTGCTTTCCCATGACTTAATCGCAAAGATAAGTAAAACCACCGGTGCTATCCATTAAAACATTTGTAAAAAATAAAAAGGGTGTTGATATTAATTGCTCTTTTTGTGGACTTGATAGTGAACCAACCATACACTTGTTTTGGGGCTGTCCTCATACTGTCATTTTTTTGGAAAAAAAAAAAAAAACATGTTCATCATATTCATTCTAACATTTCTGCCAGTTTTCATATAAACATACAAAGATGTGCTGTTTGTCAGCAGATCAGAAATAAACAGTATCACATAATCTACACCTATTTCTTATTTTATAAAAACAACTAACTTCTAAGCTTGCAGAATCCACAACAAGTACAGCTTAATGTATTTTTTATTAATTTTACACATTTGATTGAATAATTCATGTGCCACTTCTTTGTCCTTGGTGTTATTAAATAAAAACAACATTAAATGTTTATATAAAAAATTCCGATTGCAACAAGAATATTTAGTTAAGGCAGAGCAGCTGAACGATAAGAGCAAGAAAAATTATGTACATTTTTAATGGAATTTCACCTATTAAACAGCAGTATATGAATTTATTGATTTGCACCACCAGTCTTTTTCTAAAACCAACAGTAATTGAAAATTAAAACAAAGTGTTTGGTATGTAACTCTAAAATATCAACTAATGATTACAAAACCAATCAGCAACCAAAATATTGCTAGAAAGTTTAAAAAAAAAAACAAAACAACAACTATAATATCACATTACTCAAAAAATATGTAGTAGCACTGAAACAACAGCAATGACATTTATACAGGAATGTCACTGGTGTTACTGTTGTCAGCATTAAGAGGAGTAACACCGTAACAACAGTGACCCCAGTGAAAATCTGGAGAGAAATCTACAGTTTTAACAAAATGGCTGCCAAATGTCAGTCCTCATGTACCTCCAGTGACCACTTTATACATGATGAACTTCAAAAGATCAGTGCATTATTTCAAAATATAAGTGTTTTGTGTGACAGTAACACCAGTGACCTAATTTTGGGTGACTGATATTTATTTGATATTATATTAATTTTTGCAATTTCTTTACCATTCCAATGTTCTTTTTAATGTATGTAAAGTCAATGTAAACATGAATGAGATTTAATCCATGTAAAAAATTTTTTTAAATGAAACCTCCATGCATGATCAAAGTCACAAGACAATTTCTTGAATTTAAATAAATAGTTCAGTAAACAATGAACATATGAATACACTTTGTTTTATACATTGTAAGGACTATCTTTATTTATTGAATCACATATAAATATTGTGATTATTAGGTTAAGTTAAGTGATTTTGGTGTCTGAATAAGTGGCAGCATTTCCAGCGTGTGTGTAGAATGACCCACATACAAAGTATTCAGCACTCCACAAACCCCAGAGCTTTAAAGACTCTCTTATATGTAAATAGTATAATTGTATGAACTGCTCAACCTTTTTCTTTTTGTTTTATCTTTTTTTGTTTACTTTTTCCTTTCTTTTTTTGAAAAATTACCCCTTACCCCTGGCAAATTGCTGTTTATGATTGTTTCAAATTTGCAACAAAATAGAATAAAGAAAAAACACATAATAATATCAATAGCAACATAAACCTTTTCAGACAATATTCTTGCCAAACTGTTCATCACAGGTGTAGAAAACAAATGTGCAAATACAAATACACACAAAGCACGACACCTAATAGGACAAGAGTCTAATGTCTAAGAAACCAGTTGGAGATTTGGTCCGGTGGTTCAACAATCCAAAACAATTCATTCATAGTTCACATAAAACCATGTCCAGATGCTTTCAACCCACATGCTCATACAAGCTGACTGTTCTCTGTCTGCTAGTGGGATATGTTGGAGACTCGAGTGATGTAAATGAGTGGCTGCTGAAAAAAAAGCAAACATTTAGACAGATGGCACCACTCAGTGGAACTCTCTACTAAATGACATAAAGGGTTCATAGATTTGTCTTCTATAAAACCAAATTAAATCATGACAAAAACTCTTAATTACAGATTCTGCATTTTGCCTGATTTTTGCACACTTTGGCTTGTTCTTCATTTGGTTATCCAGCCAGTATCCATGTAATGTTTACATGGTGGTGGCTGGTTCACATGAAATATATAAACCAGCTGGGACGTATTCCATTAAATTTACCGAGGAGCACACTCATGCTCCCCAGAGAATGAACCCCATCCATTTTGGACCCCCCATATAGACGCAAATGTCAGTGTTGCACACAAGATATCTTATAATCCAACTGGCAGATTTAGGTAAAATGTGATGACAGTTTGGAGCACAGTCGTGCTCCAATGGGGAGATGGGGAACGCTTCAAATTTTAATGATGCCACGGCCATTAATCAAGTGCCACCCTCAGGACAAATTTTATGTTTTTAGCCGTGCTCAAAGGAAGCTCAAAGAAAACAGCATGGTCAGTGGTGGTCTTCCCTGACATTTTCATAGTGTAGGGTGGAATATAATCATTAGCAACAACTGGTGGGGGGTTTCTTTTTTGCATGTCTATGTAGGTTAAAGGGACAGTTCACCCCAGAATCAAAAATATATATTTTCCCTGTTCGTTGTAGTGCTATTTGTCCATTTAGATTGTTTTAGGTATGAGCTGCTGAATTTTGGAGATATGGACTGTAGAGATGTTTGCCATCTCTTGCATATAATGTAACCAGATCTCACCTTGTTGTGAGCAGTTTCATGCAGGACAAAAAAGTAGTTCTGGTAGATTCTACTGCAGGAAAAAACAAAATAGTTCTGGTATATTTTACCATAGAAACAAAGTTTGTACTGAGAGTCACAACAAGGTCTGTGGATTATCTTGAGTAACTGATTCATGGTCATACTTGCCATCCTGATAATTCTAGGAGACTCCTGTTTCTCAGTGCCTTCTACCTATTTCGTCCTTGGATCACAGTTCACCTGTATTTCTCCTGATTTCTGTCAAATTTTCACACTTTTTTTTTCTTTTCATTATCACAACCGTTTTCTGACATGGTACATCATGTTTAAGCCCTGTATGACTCTAAAAGTCTACTGTTTCCATCAGGGTAACAATACAGCTGCAACAAACCAGACTTCCTGAGAAGAAGTTCTATTCCATATTAAAAAGTTTCAGAGAAAAGGGACATGCATTTTGTCAAACCTGTCGCGTCAATGTTCTTTTAGGGGCAGAAGCAAAAAATAAATGAATGAAAGACAACTGATGAATATTAACTTATTCCAGTGATTTACTTAAGTTCACACTAGAGGGAAGAATTATTCTGTATTTTTTCCTGAGAATTAAAAGTAAACTTAAAAGTATTCAACATAAGAATGCTGTTGCAGTTATTATTCAGCGTACCCAATATGCAAAGCACAAATGCAACACTAACTAAGGTTCGCCATACTTATTATTAGAATTTTGTTTTCTTCATTCTTTAAAAGTCACCAGAATGAAGAAAACAAAGTCTCTGAAACTCTGTCTTTTTGGTATTGAAATCCTCCCTATTTTTTGAGTTCTCAAGGTGAGAAAGCATGGTAATTATTTCTGGAAAGAGACATTGCTAGCAGACATCTCTACGGCGGATATCTCCAAAACTTGGCAAGTGACACTGAATCAAGAATAAATAGCACTACAGGCTGGAGGAAAACTACGTATTTTTGATTTGGGGGCAAACTGTCCTTTTAAAAAAATGCTGTTTAACACAAACAATGTCATCCATTAAAAAACACGTCAATTTTCCATTTAGCCTAGTCACTCTGCCTCCTCCAAGATCGTCCTCTGTATTGACTGAAATATCATTGTCACACTGAAATAAATAAACATGTTGCAGTGCTTTTATTTTATTAAAAAAATCTCCTTTTCAGGCCTTTACTCACATGAAAGAAAACCTGGTCTTAGAGATGCACCTTTGCCTGCACTGACCATCTGTCTACAGAAATATCTGTGTTGCAGATAAAATGCTCTGTATATTCATACACTACTACTAGACAAACACAGACAAGATGAAATTGGGCCAGTATAACCTCATGGTCACAGTCAATTCACAGACCAAGTTGGTCAGTTTATAAGACTGTTAGCTCCTGACACATCCAACCAGCCCACACACTCGCAGGTTCACCACAGTTCCTGCTGCCTCCACTGATTTACCGTTTCTTTTATGGAAATTGTAGCATATCATGGGTTGCAGCCATGATTTTTATTATAACCATTTAATCAAATTTTGTTTGCTTCAGTACTCCAAGTTGTAAAATTGATTTTAAATACCACACATTTGCAGTATTGCACTCATTTCTGCATGTATTTTTTTGTTATACACTATGTATATTTTAAATTATTGAACATTTGAAATGTTAAAGATAACAGTTTTTTTTCACACAAAGATTTTCTTTTTCCTGATATTATGTTAGCTGCACGCATGTCCTGTCTATTTCTATGCTGAAAAATTCATACATCTCTAAATTCAAACCTTTCCCACTGTTTGATGCTCCCATTGCTCCATCAGTGACAAAGAGGAAAATACAAGCTAGAGTTTGGTGCATGCCAACTGCTGCAAAGACAGGCTCATTTCTCTGAGGTCATGGCATTGATTAGCCACAGATGCCCTGGAGCCCAGAAGCGAGGCAGGTTGCAATCTGACCCGAATTAGACTGTAAAGACGACATCTGAGCCAGTTCAATTAGCAAATTCTAATCCACACTGATTATTCTAAAGCCACATCACTACTGATGGCTAACTTCCCTCTTCTTGTGTGGTGCACTGCAAAGCAACTGAAACTAAACAAAACATCAAATAGCTGTTAAAAACTACCACAGTGTGCTCTGATATTTCTCACATACGCCTAAATGCCAGGATGGTAGGGGTGTTAGAGGGGCAGAGAGAAGAAGGGAGATATGTTAATTATGCATTACCAACAAGCTGTTTAACATCACACGTCTGCACCAGGCTAGAGCTTTAATGTGAAAATATGTATGTAACAAGGATAGTATCACTTCCAACTCACAATTAATTTGTTAAACTATTGCTGGGCTCCACAAAATGCCGACAACAGAGCCACTGCATCCTGCACTAAATCTTACCTAGCTCAGTTTGTTTCATATTGAGACATGGCTTAAATGTGCACTGAATACAAAAATCCCTTTTCCTCCTTTCATGGAATAAATTGCTCTGATTTTTTATGAAAAATCCAACTAATTATACCAATTGCCCTTCTAATAGTCGTGGCATTTGGCTGGCTTTAGGTAGCTGGCTAATGATCGATTAATAACACATCAAAGGTGCACAGCGGAGGCCAGTATTCCATATTTCGAAGTGTTCCTCCTCTGTGACAAACTAATTCAAACTGCTCAGAACTGAACATTCAAACCAGGGTGATAGAAAGTAAATTAAAAAGTATGATGAGATGTTACAAGCTAGGTGCCCATCCAAATTTTAACTGAATTTCAAGAAAATCAGCAAAAGAGATTTTTTTCCATCCACTATCTTTATGGGATTATTAGATGAGGGTTTATCAAGGCAAGCAGTAGGTGGCACTAATTTCAAGTTAGGTGTGATTATGCCATTGCAGAAGAAGAGTGCACCGACAAGATGACATAATAAATAGTAAAAACCAATTTAGAAAAATGGACAATGCCATTCCAGTTTGTAACTTTCATCAATGTTAATTTTTCATCTCTTCAGTGGATGTTTGTAAATCAGGATTTATTTACTATGTTGATTACCACTTTGTCACATTTTGCTTTTAGTGACACATCATTTCCACCAAGCAAAGCATAAAAAATTTTTGGTGATATTTCAAGATTTTTTAAAACATTTTGGCCATTCCAAATTTTTTGACTTCTATTTTGCTTTTTTAATGCACAAACTGAAAATGCGCATTAAAGCAGGTGGATGGAAAAACACCAGTTATGTTTGTATCATCATGCATGTGCATAAGGTCGCCTGTGGCATTATGATACAAATCGTGGTGACAGTTTCAAGTTTCATAGTTTCAGTTCCACTGATTGTACTAATTAAAAGCCCTGTCACCTAAAAATTATGCAACTAATATGAAACAGCAAATATGTTTTGAGGGAAACGAAATGCAGGCCGAATTACGTTTCAGTTAACATTATGACAAAATGTTCGACATACTTGGAAAGTCACAAAAATGTTGATACTGAACCCATTAGTGAAAATGGTCATTGACAATGAATATTATTTGACAAAGGTTGTTAAATAAATCAAATTTGGACACAGTAGGAGTTTTAAACTGATTAACATTCTTGTAACTAGTAAAGGACTTATCCAGTATCTGCCATAATCATGCATAATCAAAGAATCATGTGATCAGAATCATAAAACTAAAATAAACATTGTTAGTTTATTTCTGAACATCACTCACAAGTGTCTGACATATTCATCTGTTTTCAGTATCCACCAGAAATGTATGTTTTTTTTTTGTGTTGGAAGATGTTTTCTTCATTTTCTTGTGTGTATATTTATATGTGTATTAGTCCAACACTAATATGGATGCTTTGGAAGGCAATAACCATTTATTTAATGCTAGTTTGGAAAACCTGTTGAAACTGACATGAATGATTTACAAATGTACAATTTTGTGTCTTCTGTAGTGACTGATGGGTAAAATCAACACTATATATTAAATCCATTCGTTATAATATGTGGTATGTTTTAGTGTTGGTTTCAAGATGCAGACTGGCATTTAATTAAGGATCTCATTTCATTTTACAGGTGTTTTTGTTTAATTGTGACCGGGAACAGATGGAATTTATCAAATTGTTCTGTTTTAAATTTTGACTCTTCAGCTGCTGCTTATGTTGTAAATTTGATGTTTTAACAACAGTATATTTTTGTCAAAAAACAAAAAAAATTTCTACAAACACTTCCTAGTGATTTTTTTTCTCTGCCTTTTGTGAATGATGAATAGCTTCCATTGTTTATCATTACAATGTGAGCGGCCCCTGTAAGTCCTCTAATGGCCACTCAGCTGATGGCAGCAGACAATAAGGTATGCTCATGATGCCTGTAAATTCTGTCTTGTTCTGACATCAACTAACACGCACAGCAAATCACAAGACTGACAGATCTCAGTCCTCCCTTATCCTTCACTGCACTCCCACCTCTTTTTATTGCACCGCCATGATTAATGCCCCACCACCATCAACAACATACACCACAAGTTGCATATCTAATGTAAAAACACTCAATGAGCCTTCTCAGGTGGGTTTGAGGGTCAGACAGAGTTTAAGACCTCCCATCACCACAAATCCTCTCCGTGTCCTTCTGAGGCTGTTCACAGCGGAGTCGGAATAAATTACAGGCTGAACAGAACCACAGGCTCCTGTTTAACATTGAATCCAAGCCTTTGTATCACTATTATTTTGTAGCCTTCTTCAGTCTTTCGCATTCACAAAACCCCTAAACCCCAGCTTGACTCTCACACTTACCCCAAAGCAAGGTGAAACGAATGTGACCCAGCCAATCTAACTTCTCAGATAGCATGAAACCTAAATCACTCAAGTAAAATACACAAGGAAACCTCTTCTTTTTTTTTCCTCAAAACTTCACCAGCACACAAATACTGCTGCAATTTTCACAGATGCTTGCATTAGTATTCTGCTGGGATGAATCCCAGTGACATGTAATACATCATAGTCACCAGGAGGCACTTCCACTGCAGAGTTGACGTTCAAATATGGGCAGAGCATGTTTCAATGTTTTGCACTATACTCTTTATCCTAAGAATGTCCTCTGAAGTGTCAGCTTGGACACGTGTGGACATGCATGTACGTGCACTCTTAGAAATAAGGGTTTTTCTGGAAATGCTGAGGTTTTACTCTTGAACCCTTTTTGGGATAAATAGATCTTCAAAGATTGTTGAAATGAAGAACTGTTTTGTACCATACTTCTTGATAGAACCCCTCAGGTGGGTTTTGAATAAAACCCATGGAACATAAAAGACTTCTTGATAGAACCCTCTGGGTGGGTTCTAGATAAAAACCCTAGTACATAAAAGGGTTCTCCCCAGACAGGTTCTAGATAAAATTTTAGGAATATAAAAGGGCTCTCGATAGAATCCGCTGGGTGGGTTCTAGGTAAAACCCTTGGAATATAAAAGGGTTCTCTGCAGAATGCCCTAAGTGGGTTCTGGATAAAACCTTAGGAATATAAAAAGGATTCCCAGTGGGATCCCGTGGGTGGGTTCTATATAAAACCCTTGGAATATAAAGGGTTCTCAATAGAACCCCCTATTAAGAGGGTGGAAAGGTTCTGGACTGAACCCCCAGGCACTGTTCTCTATATAGAATCTCTCACAGGGGGTTCTGGGTAAAACTTTTAACATATGGTTCTAGGTATAATAATTTATGTTGGGGTGTTGGTAGAACTCTCTGAAAGAGTTCCAAGTGGAACATTTCTTAAAGGTTCTACTAGGTATCTAAACAGGTTCTCCTGTTCTTCCTGTAGGGTTCTAGTGAGCACCTTTGTTCCTTACAGTGTACGTCCACCTACACGCTGCATTAAAACACACTCACATGGTAGGACAGTAAATGTGTTCTACACACACGACCAACTCCCACCTGCCAGCACTGTCCACACACACCAACATGTCGCATATCAGGGTCATAGAGTCTCTGCATCATGGGATATTTGTAAAATGTGATATGAAGGGGGTTGTTGGAGTGTCTGTGTGTGTCTATGTGTGTTTGTGTGCGTCTGTGTGTTTAGGGACAGGAGTGTTCTCACCTCGAACACTGAGCCAGGCAGGAAGGCTGAATGCCCTTGACTAACCTTGTAGGTTTTACTGTGCTTTTATGAGAGGGTATAAATCATCATGATGTTTTTTTTTTTTTTCTTTTTTTTTTTTTTTTAAACGCTGTTGTTTTTACAATGTGCAGCCAGATTGACAAGGCAAATGCGCAGCCCTATAACAAAGCCTATTACAAATACTGTCTGGAACACACTGGGCACTGAAATTCAATACAGCTCCAAATAATGAAAGGATGTCTGTGTTGTCCTATGTCAGTCAGAATGGAGAAACAATGAGAAATATTTTCAGTGGACACATTAAAATGAATTACTCTTGTGGGGAACATAAACACAGTGCACTTCTGCTCTACTTGCAGGTGAATGGAAAACACGCATATTATCATATTGATTGCTTTTCGCCTCAATGAGGAGATTTCCATCTTTATTTCATAAAATGTGTACATACAAACAAAGGTTGGGAAGAAGAGGGGTGTAATGGCATCCACTGAGAGAGACTCCTCGTCTAGACACAGTTTCCAACAGAAATCATAAAAGAGCAGCTCTCCACCACTGCTCTCTACAATGTAAACAGCTCAGGCCCAAACCTCTCCACTCAACAACACATTTGCTCGCTACAGCTCCCACTCATATATTCATGTATTCATGTGTTTATCAGAACTTGGCGGCTTACGTTGCCATTTTCTCCTTATAATGGTGAGCGAATGCACTTCCATAGTGGAATGAAAATAATCATGGATCCCATGAAAACCCAGACACACATTTGTATTTTTTTTTTTTTTTTTTTTTTCTTTTTTGAGAGAGAGAGAGATAGAGAATAAGAAGAGGAAGTGATGAGAACTGCAGAGTGAAAGGCCAAATTTAGCCTGTTTTCCATACCTGCCTCAGAAAATCATACAAGCAACAGCAACTGTAGGTTTAATTAAGATCCCCAGTGGCATGTACGGATCTTCTTTTTTTGAAAGATACTGTATATGGGCAGTTGAAAATTTTGCAGTAAAATGCTTTTTTTGTAAAACACTGTATTTGAAGAAAAATCCATGTCCATATCTATCAGGCAGAAACACTGCAGGAGCACAAGGCGAGGGCAACACTGTAATTTGACAATAACAAGCAACTTAAAGTCCAACACTGTAAGTCAATCAGCTGTTTATGACCATCAGTTGTCTGTCAACGTTAAGTTTAGTCCATTATCCTGAAACACAAAAGTCCACTGCTCTGAAAATACACACTCTGGAGTAGGAGTTCAGTAACTGCCTACTTTACATCCTGCCTGCCAATTTAACCATTACAATCACCTACAGTACTCCTTCTAAAAGATTAATAATGATTTATTATAAAATGGGCAGACACTAACACAAGTTATGGACCGATCAGACCGGATCGTTGTTGTCGGAGAAGCCAATATTTCAACGTAGCACATTTCCTTCATGTCTGGTGATATATTGTGGTCATTTTATGATTTAGTACTTTAAATAATAAACAAATAACATGAGAGATATTTATCTTCATTGTTGGACACATGAAATGAAAACATTTTTTTTCCCCATGACTTGTTGGGCTCATTGGACTTTTTTTAATAAATGTGAGTCAAACTTTGCTGGCATCTTTTCAAAACTGTTGAAAATTCTACCAATTTATGATAAATGATGATTATACCTCGACTAATGTGATAGTACAAAAAAAACCACATTTTTGGTTATCACATGCACCACTGAATTCTTGATGTGTCGCTGTGTTCATGTGTGAGAGGGTTGTTTTTGAAATAGATTGTGTAAAAAAGCAGTATGAACAGAGAGAGAGAAGGGGGGATTTGTATTTAAACCAACCACAAAGAGATAATTCTTTCATTCAATAATGCGCATATTCGTCCTCTTCATTAACCTTGTCACTTTCCCCTCAGTGTCCACATACCTCACACTGTTACAGTAGAAGCATTTTTGATAACTTCCTCACAGCTTTTAGTGAATTGAAAACATATTTCAAGGTGTGTTTGTGATATGCTTGTAATCCCAACTATCAGTACCTGATGCTGCAGGGCTCTGTACCTTCCTGTCTCAAACATTTCCATCTCTAACACTAGTGGGCAGTCACATTCCACACAGGCTCAGTGTGTGTTATACCTGGATACCAGCATGCTGCACACACCACACACACACACACACACACACACCATACATAGACACACACATCCATGCACATGTAGCTTTTAGCCCTCTTCTTCTTTTTTTTTTTTTGTCTTCCTCCCACTGTCTCTTTTGTGTCTTTTGCTCAGCTCTTCACCAACTCAGTTGAGTTGTGTAGCAGTAGAGCAGCTGCAGCCACTGCTCTGCCAAGCAGAGCAATCAACAAACTGGTGAGGGAAAATGTCATCCTGGTGAGCACTGAGAAAATGGGTTTTTAATTAATGTTTTGATTTTGGGTAGTATATCACTCTTGAGAAAAATGATTGAGCTGAGTGGCATTTAAATGAGGGGGTTACAACCACTGAATGACCATTCAAAGTCATCATGGAGTTTATTGGATATTAATTAGGAGACAAGGAGGAGGAGGGAAGAGAGAGAATGCAGAGAAATGCCCACCCCAAGTGTGAGAGAAAAAGAGAAGAAACACATGAGCATGGATTAAGAGAGGTTAATGTAATTTGAAATTTGAGTAGCGTGTGTCTGTGTGTGTGTGTGTGTGTGCCAAGACATTTAGCATGTTTTCTTGCGTTTGAGAGAGAATTCGTAGCACTTGTCTGCAATCAGTCCTGCCATTTGAAATTCAGAATTTGATCACAGAATACTGCTAGCACAGAGTGCCATGGTAGGAGAAAATATCGGTCTGGAAATCTGTAGAAGGATTGATAAACCAAGCACATGGATTAATAAACCAAGCATGCAGATTAATAAACCATGCGCTCAGTTTAACAAATTAGATTACTGAACTGCGCAAACAGATTGCTGAACTTTGAAATTTTTAACGGAGAGTTTAAAGCAAAACATCCGGTATGTGCCATTCAGATAAGACAGAAATCATCCATGTATTAGTTGGACATTTTGCAAAATAAATATGCATGTTTCACAAAATGATGAACTAATCCTTTAGTGGTCTTTGCTTTTGTACTGAGAGTTAAATGAGAAGATCAATACCACTCTCATGTCTATGAATTAACTATAAACAGTAGCACACCCGAAGCGTGGCTGGGAGGGGGGTATGGCCACCCTGACTGGCCCCCCACTGCCCCACCTCATGACTTGAATATAAATTATAGGATTCTTCCCAGGGAGGCTCAGTCAGTGGAAATGATATAAAGTTATTTCATTAAGTTAACAAAAGGAGATCACATAGAATAGCATAACTGTGTGTGATTTTGGTAAGCAGATACAAAAAAGATGCCTTAAGACAGACCTTTTTTATGTATTTGGTGTAGTCTGGAGTTATGTCAAACTTGAATATCAGGCTTCAGTTTTTGAATGTACATGGGATAGATTGGGGAAAGTGGACATCTATTTCCAAACCAATGATTTAAATCAATTAAGTATATTTTACATGATTGTTTATGTGAATGAAAATAATGACTGCATAGTCAGCCAGCTACTTTTGACCACCTGTCAACCCGCCACACCTGCCCCCCAGCTTCTGGCCAACCCCTAATGAAGGATAATTGAGGCCAACCAATTGTCAAGTCAGCTGGATTGGGAGGGAGTCAATTAGCCTAGCATAGTATCAGTAGTAGAAGCATGGGGAAACAGCTAACCTAGCTGATGCCTGTGTTCCAAAATACACCAGCATCATCAGCACCTCCCACTAAAAAATAATTTGTTTTATCATTAGACAAACCAAAAGTTACAGGCTTAACATTTTTTGGCAACCATTGATGAGGTGCAGTCATTTCTGGGCAGCTTCACTGTGAGTACAAGACTTGCAGGTTGCAGGTCATGATCTGACTTTACTCACCAAAGCCAGTCAGCGTTCAACCCTGGTTGGATACTAGAAAAGAGTATCAAATGAACATGCCATTTTCTTCAGTCAACACATTAATATGGGCAGCTGTTCTTTACTATTTACAGAACATACACTGAACCTTTTTATCTTTAATGTCAACCAAGTTCCAAGTCAATGGGTAAACAGGCAAGGAGATACAAAAGGAGAGCACCAACATTACAGGAGTGCTACAAACTGTGGAATAAGTTAGACATAAACTGCAATTAAACCTAAAATAGTTAAAAAAAAAAAATCCACTCTTAGATCCTTGGGTATTGCATCACGTGTTAGGACAGCAATCAGCTACCACAGCCTATAGTTTACAGTGTTCATCAGTAAATGCAGTCAACTGATTGTAAACTTCTTTCTATCTGAATAATACCCCTTTTAAATAGCAAGGAAATACTGTGTCATTGACTTAAGACAAGGTTTTTGTGGGTCAGTGACACAATCGCTTTTTGCTGCCTCAAAATAGCAATGCTCCAGTGCACTTGACCACACCTCATTTTGCGCCATGGGCACACAGATGGGCACAAGTATATTTGTTCCTTACACAATGCGGGCGCTGGCTGTGGAAATGACAACCTTCATGACGGAAACTAGCAATGACAGGTGTTCTGCACCATTCGCCACTATGCAGGCCATGTGAGGCAGAGCCTATAAGTTTTTTTCTAGAAACTGTGTCTTTACAGATGTGGAATCTTTGCTCTATTTTATGTTGGGCTTGAGAAACACAACATAAGTTGTGGATATAGAGTACATGTTGTTTTTTGAAGATCGACTATATAATGTTTTTTGATACGTGTGTATTTTTTGTGTGTTCACTTTGATCTCTCTCTCTCTCACTCTTTCTTTGTATCAAAGTGATTCAAGGAAAATGGTTTGTTACATATGTTTCATGATGGGAGATTAGAGGTTAGGGCACAGATTTATGGAAGAATTCCAACTTTTGACCCGACCTCTTCCTCCTCACTTTCATCTTTTTCTTCAGTCCCCACAGGGACTGCAACATGCAACATGCATGAGGTTTATTTTATTTATTGTAGACCCTGATTTACGCATGTTCAGAGTCTTCCATTATTCTTCAACTTTTGAATTCTTGTCATGCCTCCCTCCACACTGTCAAACTACATCACCCTACATGCCATTCAAACCTCATCAATTTCAAGTCAACCTTTTGGTTTTATTTCTTTGCAAAGATTTAAGCATCAGATGTAGTGTGTTGATGAGTGACTTTATTCTTTCGCTTAGAAGCGTCTTCAGGGGTAATGTAAAAAACATGTACATTATTTTTCTTTACTTGCACAGTGTGTATTTTTGATGTCTGCAAACAGCTTTGCACATGTCACCAGGCACGAAATACTGTTTACACTGCTTTTCTACTCTGTTTGTATACACTTGTCATGCTGATCACAATATGTCACCCAGTGCAGCTTTTTCGCATGTTCTGCTGTAGTTTTCATGGCAGAAATAAGATAAGTTACATCTGATTTTAATCTCTGTAGGGGTTAATAAAAGAAACATAAAGTAACCCCTACAAGTTTTGAAAGTGACTAGATAATAGGATAATGATTAAATCCTCTAATCTACATTCCACTTCATGCAACCTTTATGCTCATAGTGCATGCATATGAATGAACGCAACAAGTGTTTGAATCCATGGGGCTGCAAGATTGGGAAAATACTGACAACTTTGCAAAGAAAAGCTGATATAAAATATAAATCTAGAGGACAAACACAGGCCTTCCCCTATGCTGTCAACAAATTCTGACTCCCCTCCCCTAAGCACCATATATATATAGACCCTGCTAACCTACAGTGGCAAGTTTCTATGCGTGTTTTCTTTGTTACCTTGAGGGAGGGGTACTGCTTTCTGGTCTGTGAGGCAATGATAAATCACTAGTCAGGTGAAGATGAAAGCCTGTGGGCCAAACTGCTTCAAAGTGTGGCCTTTATGAGTCGCCAGCTTATCTTGAAAGGACTGGAACAGTCCTCAAAAACCAGACTGAGTTATTCTGATTGAATTTCAGCTGTGCTTCAACCCGAGGAGGTCTGTGGTGTGTTTCTGTCTCGGATGACAAACATCCCTTTTCTCCTAATCCTAAAAATCTTCCAGACTGATTAGTAAGACAATGATCTAAATGCTACAGACAGATGCACCACTGGGCGGATGTCTGATAAATTATCTTCTTGAATTTTGTCTTTATCAATTAAGGTCCTCTATAAATATCACAAAAATATATTAATTCGTATATTGACCATTCACTATACCACTTATAACAGCAGTTGCCCAATCATAGCTTTAATCTTTTTGCATCATGACACAGCACTGACATAACATTTTGTCATATATGCATCCATGAAATGAATATTTTAGGTCCCTGGCTAGATTCAAGCTTCATTACCAGTCAGATGGAGACATAAAAAAGTCAGCCAGAGACAGCACGGCAGTTCAAGCTGATAAAAACCTGCCAGCATCAGTGGTCATTTCAGCTGGCATAAGCAACAGTCACCAATTAAAAACACACTAGCCTGCTTTTGTCTACTTCTGTCTGCAATTAAGAGCCCATTATTTCAAAAAAATACCCAACCCTATTGCCAGAACATCTATATTTGACAGTTCTGCAAAACCCAAAAATGTGTTCAATGACAACACTTTTCTGCAGTGTTATTAAATATTTAGCTCTCCACCATATGCGTGCTATGGCATGGTTAAGTTGAGGGTAAAGTTGTAATTATGGCAAACAAACTGCTTAATGGTAGCAGAGAGGTGTACCACTACGGAAGCTGTGGACGGGGCCAGGAATAAAACGTTTTTTAGCCATTTAAAGCTACAAACAAAGAGTTTTTAATGGGTTATAAAACAGCCTCAGTTTATTTCTAATGCTTCTATGTGACCTACATAAGTTAACAAGTCTATTCGTGAGAAGATCGGCTATTATCAATAGTTATTCTTTGTGCCTGCACTGAGTCAGATTCACCTTGAAATCAGATGAACGAGCCTGTTTACCGTGAGTAGTGCTTCAGTCAAAAGGAAGCAGGAGGAGATTTTCTTATGATAATTTTATTTTTGATGTATTTTATGTTTATCATGGTGGAAATACAACTGCTTCAGGCCTCAAAAATTAGCAAAATATTAAAGTTCCTTGTATTAGCTTGTAATAGCCAAGAATGAATTTCAGTTTAAGTGTATGCTCATCAAAGTTTGGAAAATTCATGAATTCTAAAAACCTTTAGTCCACGGATTTGAACTAAATAGACAGTTTTTAGGGGCCCCAAGTGGTTCACGTTTGACCTTCTCACTCTTCTGCCTCTTGATCTATGCTTGATCTTTACTTTCATAACACCACATCCATTCTTATGAGGGACACAGGACGGTCACTGCATTCATCACACACAAAATCCTCAAAAGTATTTCCATAAAACCTGGGTGAACAATGAGTTCTTCAAAATGGCACTAAAATTCTGTTCATAACAGGGATAAAGTGGCAACTTTCCATCTATCTTCTCTAAAGCATCCTGGCACAGAGAACAATAAAATCTGTGTTCCAGGAAAGGAAAAGCTAAAATTTCATTTCATGGGTGTACGGCTGAACAAAATGTAAACTCTCATTGAGAAGGTAGTTTGGTGATGAATGGGCGGAATGTTTCTTTCTGTCTGCCCTCTCACTTCTCAATCTAACAGGTGTTGTGAGAGTTTCTTTCTTCATTTTTTTTTAATCTTGCCAATTAGATAACCACACATTCATAGACACAAACACATTTGCTAGGTCCTTAATTTGAAAACACATATTTTACTTACAAGTCAACAATGTTTTCCCTGAACTTATTTTTTGTAGCAATGTAAAATAAGACAGAATAACAGCAGCCTCCCCAAAATACAATTTGTGAATGCTGATCCATTTTATTTTTATCTCCAAACAAAAGTATGGTACAGTATGTTAGAGGTTGTTGTTTATGCTCGCCAGGTGCACAGTGGGAAACCAATACAGATGGAGACAATCGGCCCAATTCAAGAACACTTTTTGAATTCTTAAGCTAAAACTATCTGTCGGGCTCATTCATTCATTCAGTCATTCAGATGCTCAAACTTGACTTCAGACTGTAGACTGTCTTTATTGTCATTCCAACCATATACATGTAGCACACAGTGAAACGAAACAACAGGACCATGGTGCTACACAGAACAACACAAGGGACACATAACCAGCTAAGAATATACAGAGCTGCACAAGACGACATAAACATACATAAAGTAACACAGGACTAAGATGCATGTGTGCAACCATGTAATTTTTTTGGGTGGTTCCAGAAGGTTCCCTGAGTCTGGGTGACTAATTTGTCATAAATTGCTTTTTTCTGCCTGATGAATGCCGAAATTGCAGTACCTGTTCTGCTTGGTCCATGGATATGTTCATAAAAATCTCCCAAAAGAGCAAAAAGAAAAATTAGAGCTTCATGTTCCTCTGCCAGAAATCAACAGACAAAATGATAAGTGGTTTAGTGGTGTCATTAGTCGTAGTATTAGGGGACCTGAAACAATCTGACTTGTGTTAATAATGCAGGTGCCAGTGACGTGTCATCGGAGCAGCGCTGTAACTGCACTGTAACAGAGATGAGAGAAAGTGTTCTGACATGAAGTTAGACATTAAAAACATGTCTTTAATGCAAAGCGGCCCATGACTAATACAAGAGGTGGACAGGAGGACATGAAAGATATGGAAATGTTTTAGAGGAGAGAATATGAATATTACAGCCTACAGTAGGAGATGTTCCACTGTCAGGTGCAGAGATCTATATAAAGACCCCGAGGCAGCTGTAGGAGTAAAGAAATTGTCCCAACAACCACTGAATTGCAATAGTTGCTGTGCCAAAATACAAAATCTAAAAACCTCTCCATGATAATGATGATCTGGTGAAAAATCGTTGTTTTGCATTAAGTTTGATGCACGTTGTATTTTAATTCATTTTAATATCATACCTACACTTTAAATTCTTTCAGATTAGGATATTATCCTTTTAGGTCAAATTAGCCTCGTGTTTTTGTCCCAGTGGAAAAAGACAGACATCTGTGCCAGACATCAAGGCGTCTGTGTGTGACTTGACAGATTTGAATCACTTGTGAATTTCATTTATTCCAGTTAGAGGAAAATGAGAAAATTGGCAAATGGCACAAATTCTCTTAAACTGCACCTACATGCCTCTTAAGAACAAGTCTGTTTGGACAAATGGTTCTTTGCATGAGGCCCAATGTGGTCAGTGTGAAAGATCAATAATCAGGTATGCTGAGAAACACAGAAATGTTCAGGCACTTCAATTTGCCGTGATAATAGCTGTATGATAGCTGAAAGCACAAATTTTACATGAATATATTTAATGATATATCTTACCTATTAAATGTGCATCAGCAGAAATGCTGTTTAAATACTTAGCGAATCAGATTTTTGAAATGATTTCAGTACTCAAAGGCTGACATAGAATAATCTGAAAACAACAAAGCCCTCATTGTGTACTTGTGGGCCATCAACACCAAAATCTCGATCTTTTCTATCGAAGAACAGACTAAATTGCGGCTCATCAACTTCTTTTGTTGGACATATTCTGCTCATCTTGTTTATTGCTCACAGTACACTGTTATTCTTCTTTTATTCATTCAAATCAATACTAGAAGGCTGATTGCTGTGATGACAGCCTATTGGCAGTGCTTTTAAATAGATTTACTTGTGAAAGGAAAGTGCAGCAGGCTATATGAAGACTGTGTATGGTATCCACAGCGGTAGGCTGTATGCTGTCCCTCTTACAAGATATTAAAGATGAAAATAAAATAATGGACATACTGCAAATAATGGTTGTGAGGTTTCTGGACCTCTCCTTTTGTTTTGTATGTTACAGTGCATAATACACTGAGAAACATAATAACATAAACTAGTAGTGAACTCAGTGGGAGCAGATCTTCGCCTGGCAACCCAAAAAGAATATTTGGATTTTACCACTTTGTAAACAGGACAAACACCTTGCACATCTATTAGATGAGACAGGTGCGTAAGAGAGGAGCATGTAGACCAAAAAGTTGACTCCTGCACACTGTCTAACTTGCAATGTAACATTTATTTGGAGAGTTTTGGTACCAGACCTTCATCATTAAAAAGATTAAATTACATTTATATTTATTTTGTCATTTAATTACATGTAACTAGTTACTCTCCAACACTGTTAGTAAGACTTGTTTTAGCTTAGCTAAACACACACACACACGAATGATTGCATGATGTTCTCCAGGCCTTATAACAGTGTTATCAAACACTAGTAATGTAACTTTGAGCCTATTTTGTTCTTAAGTGGTGCTATGATTCAGCTTTCATTGTTGCTTCTTGTTAAGAAGCTTTAATTGCAGCAACAATAGTATGTGATTGTAGAAAACTCTAAAATATGAACCATAAACGTAAGGTTTTGGGCAAAACAGTTTTGCACAAGCAAACCTTCTATTTGCAATCTGTTTGTTTATTTACTGAGACAATAGCATGCAAATGTAATACAGACAACCTGGAAGTCCTACATGCTTGACTTTTTAACTACATAAAAGTACCACAATCATTGTGGCTAAAAAACAGAATCATTTAATGGTGTAAATGCAGGATCTGGATCATCACCAGAATCTAATCGACTAATACTTGGCCCACTGAACTGAAAGAGTTTCCTGCCTGGCTGTAGCTTTGACTTTGGGTTTTAATAGTGATGTACCATATTAGTTCAAGACTCTTAAGGCTGGATTATACTACCAAATAGATGCCTATACTGAAAGCTGCGGACACATGGTAGTTCTGTTTTTTACGTCTTTCTGGTATCCACTTGGAGGATGCATTCCACACATGTGCAGTAGATCGGTATCATGTCACATGCAAATATCTGTACAGAGGCTATGTGTACACTCTCTGATGACAAAATACCCAAGCAGACCCTCAGGCCGAGCAGGCGGAAAGTATAATATTAGCTGTTACATTCCCCAGTATGGCATGTAATACCAACTTCATAGGCAAGTCCACTGAAATTTCTTAAAAGCATTAAGGACGTCTTTAAATCAACCCCAGTGTTCACAATAAAAAAAAACTTGTAAGTATGAAACTGATAGAAGATCCCACTTAGTTAGTGGGATTTTTACACAGTTTTTAGATCTTAGTAAATATCACTTGCCTGGTGATTTCCCCCATTTTATGTAAGGAAGGTTGAGTTAAGAATGCAGTGGAAATAGCTAATTACAACATCCATCACCAAATACTCCCGGAATGCTTTGAACAAATAGACAATATCTTAGAATGTAAAAGATTCCAAGGGTGTATTTTTCTCTTAATTGAGACATTTAAAACAGACCTCTCAAAGGGTTGAATGCTCTGTCTTCTCTTCTTTGTCACTGAATTGTCTGGCAGACCATGAATGACCCAGCTCATTTTCTTTTAGGGAGTAAATGAGCTTTTAATGAACAGATTGGACATTTTCATCATTGAGCTTATACCTTGTTCATTTGTCACTTCTTTTCCCCATCTCCAAATCAAAATTACCAGTGTTTATTTTCCTGGAGTGATCTAATGATTCCAGTGGTGGATAACAAGGTACAAATACTTTGTTGCTGAACTTAAGTAGTTTCCTAACAATTTATTTAAGTATTTATTTATTTATTGACAACTTTTTACTTAAACTCCTTACATTTAAACACAAACATCTGTACTTTCTACTCCTTACATTTTCAAAACAGGCTCATTACTTTAGTTTTAATGCATTCAAGCAGAATTATTGATCATATTTAACATACTGTAATTAAAACTGATTTCAACCTAAATGGATGGAGCAATAACACATAGAAAAGACAATTCCTTGGTGTATCTACCAGTGCATATCATGCATGACAGACATAACACGACAAAAATGATGAAACAAAATAAAGATGACATGAAATAAAGATGAAAACTATGTAAAACACGATAAGATGAAAACAATTTAATAATGTAACAAGACGAGAATGACGTAAAAGATGTAACACGATGAAAACCATGTAAAACATGTAACAAAACAAAAAGATGTGAAATATGTAACAAAATGAAAACAATGGAAGAAACGTAACAAGATGTAACAAGACAAGACAAGGCAAAAAGGAATGATAAATGAAGAAGACAACTATTTAAACCCATGACAAAAATGATGTAAACGACGTAGCAAGATAAAACCGTCTAAAAGATGTGACAAAATAAAAACGACATATAAGATATAATAAGGTGAAAATTACGTATCAAAATTTTTAAAAAAAATAGAAAAGATGTAACAAGACACAACAAGACAAGGCGAAAACGCTGTAAAAGATGTAAGAAGATGGAAATGATGTAAAAGACGGAACAAGGCAAAACGACATAAAAAGATGTTACAAGACAACAGACAGAGAGGGAGACTTGACTGTGGAGAATAATGAGGTTTAGTTAGCTTTGAACAGAAACAGCTGGTAAAAATATCCCTCAGGTTTTTTTTTAACTTTATACTTTGAGTACATTTCAGACAACTTTCTCAATTTTGGTGTTCAATCAGTACTTCTACTTTTACCTGAGTCATAACAAGTATCTGGGCTTCTACTTGAGTAAAGCCACCTATGAATGTTTGACAAGAGTGTTTATTTTATGTTTTATGCAACTGATCTTTTTTTACTTAATTTTGACTGAAAGGTCTCGCAATACCGAGGAATTTACCACACAGTTGAATCAACACCTCTCTGACACATACACAAGAGAAAAATGTTTTTATAAACCACAAAAGTAGTATTTATTGCATAACTATTGCATAGGATTGCATTTACAAATGTTGGCTTTTTGTGCCTGCTGACTGTAAGTTGATGTGAGATCCTCCAAATCAATATGTGTGTGTCTGTCTCTCTGTGTGTGAGGCTTCACTAGTCTTGGGATGGTGAAAGAATCAAACAACTAACAAATATAGGTATCAATATATGTCTTTTAAACAGGAATCTTTTGGGTTTGGGGATCATTTCTGACATTCATTTTGACAGGAGCTGTTGGATACTCTCACTGGAAAGTCTTAATGCAATGCATATAAATTTACATTTATTTAGACAAGCGTGAATGCCTCTTTCTACGATCAAAAAGTGTATTACTGTTACCAAGTACTTAAGTCGAGTAACACATTAATATCATTACATAAGAAGCGGAATAACCACACATAATGATGTGTAAAGAGCATTATTTTGTCATTATAATTACACACTGCTTTCTGAAATTATATCATACTGTAGAAACAAGTGTAACAGAAACCTTATGGGATATTAACAGTGGCTGATTTTGGCTCTTAAAGTGGGTCATGAAGATCAGGTTCAAAGCGACTGACTCATACATTACTCATGGTGACTAAATATCACAAACACGACACAAGATAAACAATGATCTGAAGTGTGCCTTGAAATCTTTTGATGTGTGCTTTTGTGTGGCGCTGGCGGCATTAGCCAATAGTGTTTTGGGCCGCCCCTGTGGGTTTGCATGAGCTATGAAAAGTTTTAAAGTGATTATACAAGCTCAAAGACAAAATCAAAAAATGAGAATAAAACCTTTGTGTTTATAGTATTGTCTCCTTAGGCATGCAGAGCAAAGTGAGAGTGAGAGGTGAAAGAAAACGAGGCGAGAATAAATAATTAACTTAAAAGGGTGACACTGCACATTAGTTAGTGTAAAGTTAATGTAAACTGCATTGCTTTTTCGATCTGAATTTTAAAATGCAAGCAGAAACTACTGCGATAACATTGTGATTCGGTGGCATGAGGCTGTCGGAACATTTTCTTTCTCTGTATGTTTGGCTATTGAAAAAGACACCATTTGCAACCATGCATTCCCCATGTATTCATTCTCAGTCTGATTTTTAGATCTGAGTTGTTTTCAGACATTTTAGGATTTATAAATGGTGGGCAGTGGTGCTGCAAAGGAATCAACCTCTGCTGGTTGATCTGACATTTGTTTTTAGGAAAATGAAATCCATGTCTGTAATGTTTTATAATGCATTACAAACATACTTATAAAGCATCATACAGTGTTTATATCAATGCATGATTATAGCTATAAGCACCCATAAATGTTGATACTGTTTTATAGTCACAACAATACTCATAACACTTTATAAAGCCTTTTACAGTACAATGACTTATGAGTCTGATAACATAATGCTTGCTGGTCACTCCCATTATTTTTCTCAAGGTTGTTACACATAATAATCATTTCATAATTCATTATAATCACATTATAAGGCATTATAACAGTGACTACAATGCATTATCTAAGGTATAATCAATGAGTAGGTGTGCGTTAAACAGTTTGAAGGAACAACGTGGAGGTGAGGAACTGCCAAACCCAAACCACGTCCTTCTTGAGGATATTCCTATAAAAAGGCGTCCTCCCCTTCAACTGTCATGATGAGGGGAAACAGAAATGTCAAGGATGTCACATGGATTAACCAGACAAAATACGTTGGAGGTGCATGAAATTTTGCTGAAATAGCACCAGGTCGAGCGATTGAAGCAATCAGCTGTTCGCTTGTTCATTCGTTCATTCGCTCGCGTCGCCTCCAGTTAGGAAGTGGTGTGAATTTTGACAGCTATGCTTTTTAATGCTGCTATGGTTACAAGTTGGGTGATGGATGCTATTTCAATGGTGATAAAACCTAAGCTTAAGTCCTTATAAAATTCTTTACAATGAATAGTGATTATATTTATTTATGAATATATTTTGCATTACTACTTAGGCTTGACACTTTTTATTAATTTCATTGTCTTGTGACACTAAAGTTGTGAATATTTATGAGTGCTTATGAGTATAATCATACATTGCTGTAAATGCAGAACAACACGTTATAAGAATGTTTATAATCCATTATGATGCATTATATACTTGGGTTTCGTAGAGTGTGTTACTGTTTTTGTTTTTATGGGTTTTTGGTAGGATTAGGGTTATTAGGGCCCGAGCACCGTAGGTGCAAGGCCCTATTGTTTTTTCGCTCAGACTGCCCAAAAAAATGAATTGCTTTTTTGGGGGCTTAAACATACTCAAAAACTCACCAATTTTGGCACACACGTCAGTCTTGGTGAAAATTTACGTGTCATGTGGTTTTGGTTGGTGGGTGTGGCAAAATTACTTGGCCACGCCCTTTAAACGCCGCCATTACCCGCACATTTCACCAATTTGCACGAAAATCGGTACACACGTAGATCATGCCCAGACGCACAAAAAAGTCTGGGGGACCCTATAGGCTAAACCCAACAGGAAGCCAGCCATTTTGAATTCCGTGGTCATTTTTGGCGTTTTCCACGTGTTGTATTTTAACGAACTCCTCCTACAGGATTTATCATAATGACTTCAAAATCACTGGCTACCATTTACACTGCTTTGTGATCAAAAGTTATTAAAAGATTGCGCTATCGTTGAAGGGCGTATCGGCTTTTTGGCGTCGAAGTTTGACGTTTCGCCATGAAACACGAAATCGGTATAACTTTGGACTACATTGTCCATTCCTCACCAAACTTCGCATGATTCATAATAGTCCCGCCCTGAAAACAGCTACATGACAAAATTCCGTGTTTGTCATAGCGCCCCCTGCTGGCGACAGGAAATGACATGTTTTACACTGTGAAGTGCTGCTCCCAGCACACTGACCATATCCAGCTCAAATCTGGTCTGAAAGGCCTTAAGACCTTGGCGATGCTATATAATGAAGATTGTGACGTATCGTCAAACGGCGTAGCCCTGACGGCATGGCGAAGGTCAACGTTTCACAGAACACAGGAAGTGACCCTGGCTTCAGTGTACTTGATCAAATCTGTCCGAAATTTCACATGCTTGTTAATGGTCCGGGTCTTGGCCACGCCCTCTAAACACCGCCATTACTGCCACGTTTCACCGACATGCACGAAAATCGCTACACACATACATCATGCCCGGACGCACAACAATGTATCTGGGACCCATAGGCTAAACCCAACAGGAAGTCAGCTATTTTGAATTTCGTGGTCATTTTTGGCGTTTTTCACGCATCAAATTTTAACGAACACCTTCTACAGGATTCATCAGATCGGCTTCAAAATTGGTGTGAACCTTCTAGACTAGTTTGTGATTAAAATTTATTAAAAGATTGCATTTCAGTTAAAGGGTGTTGCCATGACTTGGCAGCTAATTTTGATGATTCGCCATGAAACAGGAAATGGTTAGAACTTTGGCATACATGGTCAGATCTGCACCAAACTTAATATGTTTCATAATAGTCCCACCCTGAACACATATGCATGAGAAAATTCCGCGATTGTCATAGCGCCCCCTTCTAGTGGCATGAAATGTTATGTTTTAGACTTTGAGGTGCTGCTGTGCACATTTTGACCGTATCTCACTCAAATTTGGTGTGGAAGACCTTCAGACCTTGCTAATGCTATGTGGTGGAAGTCGTAACGTTTTGTCGATGGGCTTCGCCCTGACAGTGCAACGTAGGTTGACGTTTCATACAAACACATTCATGATATTAACTTCTGTACGTTCGCATCGCCATGAAACTTCACATGTATGATAATAATCCCAGCCTGAACACATCTACATGAAACTCATGAGTCACAATCATTGTGCAACCTAGTGGGGAAGTGAGGAAGTAACACACAATTGCTTCCTACTGTGTCAAAAGGGAGTGAAAATTCAGCACCTCATCTACCAGTGGGCCTCTGGTGACATGGTCGTGGCCGCAGATGGCTCCAAGTGGCGCGGGGGTGCGAGGGCCTGTTCAACGCTGCTTGCAGCTTTAATTTTAAAATGCTTCCTTAAATGGAATTCACCTTGTTTGTGGTTTTTGTCATATACAACAAATGCAACTCACAATATAAGTGTATGATATTTATGAACTTGTGGCATCTCCGATAGTCCTCTCATTTAAAATGTATTGTTCATAGCTAGTGTGATATTGTTGCACTTTCTCTAATCCACTTCCATTAATAGGACAGTGCCCCCTCTATCTCCATCTGGCTTTTCAACAATTGTTGAATCATCCTGTAAATCTCTCATCTATCTCTGCCTGTGAAGGTGCCGCCAAAAAGCTATGAAGTCATCATGGACTCAGTTCCCTTGAAAGGTTTCCAGCACTTTGTTGAAATCATTCCTCAAAGAGTTCAGGATGTTCTGAAGGAAATGTGTTTGTGTGTGTGTGTGCTGGCTGAGGCATTGAGGGGGCACCTGGTACTCGGCGTGCCTAATAAATCCTCATCTTAGAGGGAACAGTGGTTCTGATGTTGTGATCCAATCCAATATTTTTAGGTTAAAGTTATTTTTTTGTTCAGATTAACACAACTGGCTCCTTCCTGCAAGCACATATGAGATTCGAGACTGACTGAAATGCAAGACCCAAAATTGAGTTATCCTTTCTATTTTCCTGTCCGTTACTGGGTGTGCAAGTCCTGCTGCAAATCAGGTACTGGAGCTAAAGCTACTGTCCATGATTAATTTATAAATGACAAATTTGTACATCTGCTTAAATCACGGCTTAACTTTGAATTATGTTGCGCCAAACATTAAACTCAAATTTAAAATGTGATCCAGTATTAATTTTAAACTTAAACCTAAAGAGGTTTAACTTAGTAGTTAGTAAGCAACCTAAGACTTTGTTAGCTGGCTAAAAAAAGTTAAGCTTGCTAGCTTAAAAGTTAACAAACGTTTTACCTTGCTAGCAAATAATGTAATGTTTTAATAACTTTTTAGCCAGCTGGTAAACAATGTGGCATAAATTTTAAGCTAGTAAGCATTAACTTTTTTTAGCCAGCTAACAAACTGTTTTATTAATGTATTTATTTATTATGATCTGGGAAAGCATCTGCATGTTGGTTCAAATCTATTTAAATTTACATCAATAAACTTGGATTTACTAAACAGAGATTAGTTTTTAATTGTGCAACAGAGGTCTGCTTAATTTCAACTCTTTATTTACTCATTTTAAAAATAGTTTTGCTAAACTCTGATTACAACTAATCTTAGATTAAATTTGTCAGTGCAGCCCAGTCTTAATTATCTTAATGCAGCATTAAGGCAATATGTTTTTGTACAGGGTCTGCTCAGCCCAAATCATCACACACTTATTTATAAAAGAATGAGGAAGAATTTCATCAGACCCATTCCAATAACAAAGCCATGAAAAGCAGAAAGCTAAGCCTTGGCTCACACTGACTTAGTGCACCCACTAAGACAAATTTTTGATCTTTATAGCTGTAACTATTGAGACACATTTCCATTTCCAGACACCATGGCTTGACTGTAATCAAGGTTAAACGATCAGCTAAAGATCAAATATTGAAGAAAAGTGGCAGCTGTTTAGGATGAATTAGAAAATGGGAGTGCATTTAATCCTCCCATAGCTGTGCTAAAAACACTGAAATGAAACTGCTTAGGGATGCTTTGAGATGCAAAATGTGCTAAATCTAATTATTGTACTGTTGTACTTAGTGGCCGTCTGGGATGATTTTTGTTTGAACATTAGTGTTAATCCTTTAGTTTGCCTCACATATCCCCCTAAATATAAACATGCATGAATTCATGAAACACAGAATTATAAGACCGGTAAAAGCAAGGCTGTGAGTGAAACAGAATTTATCCATTCAATGAACAAATTCTGTAAATGAACAGCACTGGGGGTTGAAATACGCTGAACTGAAACAGGGCTCAAAGATTCCCCTCCTTGGTGCTTCTCTAGGATTAAAACTACTGGAACACTCTGCTAACTTGTATAAAAAAAAATATCAAGATTTGGAAAAAATGTTGACTGTAACTAAGTTTTGCATTTTGGTTCAGAGATATGATTGGAATCATAACATTTAAAAGAAGTAAATAACATTGCCTTCTTTTTGTGAATGCAATTTCTGCTGCTTCTTGTAAATTTAATCTGTTGTCATATTGATGTATTGCCCATAGACTCCTACAATGGTTCTTAATTTAAATTTCTTTTTTCTTGGTGGAGTTTTTCACTGTTCTTTAGCCCTAAACGAGTCCCAACTATGAACAAGTCTCCGTTTTGTCTCATGTTCTTCTATCACATGCACAAGGATGCACATGTACAGAGATAAGCATGTGAATATTGTGACACACATTTCTGCTGACAACAGGAGGCAGATTGTGTGGATTGTATTGTACATGGAAGCCATTAAACACGAAGTAGAAGACAAACAGGTGAAACTAAATGCTAAAGAGTGAAAGGGAGCGTGTCCCTTGGTTTCATGGCATTCTACTGACTGACAGCTTGTGCTCCATTTCAGCAATATGCCACTGCATGTTCACAGCTGAAAGTCCGGTTCATGAATCAAACCAATGCGAAGATTGTGTTGTGTCAGTTTTCCTACAGGTTCAGTTTATGTTCTCAAACAGTCCAGAAATTGTCGTGTGGTGGAACGTTGTTTGATTAAATTTCTCCCTGGATATTGAATATCACGGAGCACTGCCAGGTTCTGTTCATGGTGTTGATCCAGAGCACATATCAGCATAGAATAATGCAGGCATTTCTCACTTTGTCGTGAGTCCACTGCAAATCCACATTTTTTGGGCAAAAATTCACTACCGCACCAAGGGGGTCTGGTTCAACCAGATTGAAAAAGGCTGGTGAGAACCCGCCCTAAAAGGCAGGGAAGAAGACAGCTGGCCGATGCAAACATGAATGTAACATTGCAGGTTTTAAAATATTTAAGAGATTGGCTTTGCTGTTTGTTTCAAGAAGAAGGAAATGCTTTTGACACATCTGCTCATCCTAAATGAGCCATTCTCAACCTCTGGGCAGCAGGTCAGCGGTGGGCCTCAGAACACCATCTTGCGGGCTGCGGCAACAGCGGTCATTTTTTAAAAAAAGTCAAATTAAAATGTTAAAGTGCATCATTTCAGTGACTAATTACATTCGAATATCACCACATCAATCACAACACCACACCGATCACGACATATTATCAGGTAGAGAAAAACATGCTTTGTCACTGTTAGCTATTTTCTCGGATGTGGCATGACATTTGTTTTTGAAACAGTGATGTGGGAGAAACCCCACACCAGTAAAAGCTCCAAAGCATGTGGTGAGGAAATATGAACCAGAATACATTACATCTGAACTCATAATGGCAGGACAGTGATGCCCAGCAGCAAGCACTGTGTTGAATGTGGTGGGATCTCATCACAGCAAAGTTTGTTTTTCTTCTTTTATTGTCACATTATGTTATTGTTTCTCATTCATTTAGGATGTTGGTGCTCAGATTTTTTTTTAACAATTAAAAGTGCCTTAAGTTAAAGCTTAAGAAGCCTTAAGCTACAAGAGGTTAAGAACCCCCTGGCCTAAATTATACACAGTGTGTTTTGGTGAGAAACAGTTAAAAATGTTTGTTTGAGAGAAAGTCAACAGGATTTGTACTTGAGGAAAAATCAAGTGAGCCTTAAGGTCTACAAAGAGATGTCATGTCGTTTGGTTATTCATTTATTCATTAATTTGTTCATTCATTCATATTCATAAACTCCTTTTTGTTTACACGGTCCAGTCTTGCCAAAAAGCCAATCTTTCAACACATAAAGTGAACAAAATTAGCCATGCTATTTTGGACAGCCCCGGAGTAGCATGTTTTAATGTTAATCCCCTTAAGCCACTTATTTGATTCCTTCTGAACTCCAAAGCTGTCCTGACATTTTTTTTCTGTATCATATAAACCTGACTGTCAACCCGAAAAAAAAAAAAACTCGTACTTCCACTGACTATATACAGCTAGTATGCAGACACCCTTTTGGGTAGTAGAGAAAAAAGAACATTATTTTACCAAACTGATTACCAAAAACACCTTTAAGTTTCATCATTTGGACTGTCTATTTGCACATGGGTGAGAATAGGTACACTGCAGCCATTCAGCTCACACCAGACCCCTTAGTTTTGTTATTAAAGAGCCGCAAATTTTCTGTGAATTAGAGTTTGTGATGGATGAATGAGTTAAGGACAGGTTGGAGTTCTGTCCTGGGCAACTAGAATTTGAGTCTACTTCTAAAATTAGAAGTCAGTGTTGACTAATTATTTATATTTTTTGATTATTATTTTTGGATGTTCACAGCCCACGTGAAAATAAAGCTATAGTGAAAGTTCAGCCAGGAAGACCCTTTGCATGCATAGGACTATAGTTTATTTCTCATTCACGCTACCTTTCATTCCTCTCACGCATGCTCACTCATAATTTTCTTGCTGTCATTCTCTGCGGCTGTCAGTTGTGTTATCAGCTGTTCTCGGCAGCTGGTCACATCGCATCCAATACCACAGCGACACACCTTCAGTGTTAACCTATCATCTCTCTGGAGTCTTTTTAAATATGATTTGCTCTCCACCTTTAGTTTCTTCATGCTGCTGTTACACGTGCCCCTCCACCTTGTGCTCAGGGCAGATGCCCCTGGACTACAAATCTCCCTACAGAGTGCCAAAGACTTTCTGTCAAGACTTTATCTCAAATCATCTGTTATAATATACTTATCTTTATTTCATCCACTTGTATCTTCTTATTGAAATAACCTTGTTGACTACAGACTGGGTACTTGCCTCTGCCATGGGGGGCTATACACACACCTGAGTGTAAATAGCCCCATTGGCTATTCCACCTGTGGTGCAACATGCATCTGCCTTAATTTATTTGTGTGATGTCTGTAAAGAACCTGATAGTTCTGATATTGCCTCACTGACGTAAGTACCAATGGTGCTCACATGCACTGCTTGGCGCAGGAGGACCGAGAGTAGCAGAGCACAACTCCCTTAACTTTTTCCATTCATTCTCTAGCAGTTCCCATCAGTACACCTGTAATTTATTTTAGGTCACAAGCAGAATTTTGGTAGCACTTTTGGAGACCCTGTATACACGTCTGACTGACAGACATCACAGCTTTGACACCAGCAGCACACACAGTATAGTTTTTTTGTTTGTTTGTTTCTTTTTGTTTTGTCATTCTACAGCATTTTATCAATATCATAGATTTATCATCCACAGTAACTTTTTTCGATCAGAAGTTTAGCTCCTTTTCTCAGTTAATTAATGCTTCCCAGTCATAACTGACTGTTAGTTAATGCAAGTCATTGTTGCCTTGGTGTTGACAGGTTCTAACTCAGTTTGCATTGTGAGCCTCTCCAGGGTGACTTAGAAAGTGCTTTGCAATTGCCTTGAGTGGTTATGTGTGTCTTTGCCTTCGGGGCGAGGGTGGGGACAAGATAAAATATTTGCACAATTACAATTATGTCATGTTGGTGTATTACATATTGTAAATAGGGCATTTTGGGTATCACTTCAGATAAGCAGCTTCTCTGCTAATGAGCTACACTCTTTGTTAGACCGTGCTGAAAGAGGGTTACGTTAGAGCTGATTGGTCAACTTCAAACAAGTCTTTACACAGACACTAGATCAAAATCAGAGTTGCTTTGCTGAAGAGTGTTTTTTATAGTGAGTGACTCTCAGGAATATTGGCATGACTAATGAGTCTCAGACAGGACTGCTGCTTTCTAACAAGTAGTTTTGTTGGAAAACAAATATTATTATGGCAATAAAAAATCTATATTACTACTGCCTTTTTAGTTGAATGCAGTTCCAAAATATAGCCTGCAGAGCAAACGTTATATCTGGCTGATATGATTATTGGTGCAGGTACTAGGACTTGTACGCACCAGGTGCCATCTTTAACATCTTTTTACCCAAACATCCAGCATTATAGCTGAGATTCTCACACCATTCTAAACAGAAATTTTCCGTCTTTGCAGTGGAGCATTTGGCAAGATGTCTGATCTTAACTAGTTTGACGCTGAAACTGATTTGGACAGGTGAAGACTGATGAGGTGTATATAGCCTGTGGCAACTGTTTCAAGTTGTGTGAGTGTGGAACAACCCTGCCTGTCACCGGCAATGATCCTCAGCATCACAGAATGGCGACATCAAGATTTTTCCATCTTAATCGCTCCTTCATCTGTCAGCTCCACCCTTAGGGGGAAACCTGTGGTGTCATTTACCAATGCAAAGCCCACCTCCTTGGGTAATTAATATATGAAAGACCTGTTGTAAACACTTGTGATATTAAGATGTTTGTTTTTCCTGTTTCCATTGGGAGAAAAACCCATTTGCATTTATACATTCTTGAAGACATTCCCTGCTCTACTTTCTCTGCTCTCTGCACCTTTGCAGCATAAAAGGGACTTCTAAACAATTTACAAAACATAATTTTCCCTTAAGTGGCTATAACAACTATTTTTCAATCAATATCGGATCACATGAAAGGAAAAGGAGTAATTTATAGTGACAAACCCAATTATCACCTGACTATTATACAAACAGCAGAAAGACAAAGTAAGCAACAACAAGTGGGGAATTTAACAACTAAGGATGCAAATTTTTCCCTCAAGAGTTAAGAGCAAAAAGAGAACTAAAAGGAGAGTGCATATTGGACTTATATCCATCTGTTCACACAAAAACAAAAACTCGGAAGGAATGGTAATGTAGCTCTGCGTCTGCTCAGTGTGCTAATTGTTTACTCAGTAACCATATAAACTTAAAGGGAAATGTGTCATTGTTGTGTTTACATTTTGTTTCCACTGCCTCTGAGTGGCTACAAACAAAATGTGCTATTGCAACATATTTTGTGAGTTGCAAATGTTGTAGAACACAATATTATAATGATTCTATTTAGGCTAATTATTAAAGGGATAGTTTGGATTACATTGCCATTAGACAGCCGGTATATAAGCTCTAAACCATAAAATTACTGATTTCACCCATGGAGTTTGGTTGGTTTGGAGAGAGTCATAATTGCCTTATATAACCACAGTTTTCTGTGGGAAAAGCCTGTCTGATAGCAAAGTAAAGTGAAAATATTCTAAATAGATGTACACCTCAACAGATTTTTTTAGGTGGACCTTTTTTAAGCAGCTAAAATATCTTTTGTATCTTTCTGTAGGTAATACACTATAGACTGTTGATAAGTACCTCATACAATTCCATATTAAATAGAACAAACTATTGCTTTAAAAAAACATGTACTCAGTAAATCTTAATGAGTAAAACCTTTAGGCCAGTGAAAATCTACTGGAAGGACTCTCATATCAACCACAATGATGTGCTTCTTAAAGAAAAGTCTGACAGTGACAATGCCTTTTTAGTGAAGTAGATAGCTTAAAAAAGTGACAAATGGATCTGACTAGATATGGCTGAAATTTGACAAATAGGCTATTGGCCCAGAGGTCAGTTAAACTGAGTTTAGTCATAATGTGGAGCTGGGATTTCTGCCAGTATTGTAATCCTAGTTGTATAACCATGAGACATCCACCCTATCTGTGCTCTGAGGAGTAGTTGTTAGGGTTGGAGAGAGGCTGGTCCCAGGTTGACAACCAAAGCCATTGCCAGATGTGGTAACAGGGAGCAGGGATGCAATAAGAGTTGCCAGGGGGATGATCACTGGACTGGAGAAACAGGCTGGACTGCTCAGGGGGTCTGCCTGGGCACTGGTAACTGGCAGGGCAGAACTACTCAGGCAGTGGGAACAGTGGTGGGACAGCTTGGGAAGGCAGCCAGGGGACAGGGAAGACTGCTCAGGAGTGTGGCCCAGATGCTGGAGAGACAGGCGGAAACACTTAGGATGATGGCTTGGGGAGAACAGACAGGACTACAAAAGTCAATGAATCCAAGCACAGAGTCTACCCAAAATCAAGGGGCAGGCTGAGAACAGGACCATTAAGACTCTGAGGGGCTGGATGCTCGAAGAAGAGGCTTATGCTCAGGCTGAGAATGAAGATAAATTGACATGGGCTAAAGTTCAAAGGGTAACCGACTTGAGCAGGAGCTTACAAAAGTCAAGCTAGGGAACAGACAGAAGCTTGCACTGACAGTGAGACAGATAAAAGCTCAGGAACAGACATGGACTGAGGGACAGCCTTTGGCTAAGGGACAGAAAAGACAAGCTCAGACTATGATACAGGTTCCAGGTCAGGTAGTGAAATGGGAACTGGTACAGGCAGTGAGAAAGGAACAGACTTGGGCTACAGTGGAAACAGATACAGACACTGAATGAGAGGCAGAAACAGAATGACTCAGAGCTAAAAAAGAATCTGGCTTTAAAAATATAAAATATGTACTACTCAGTATCCCCAAATTTGGTTTGATGGCATTAACAAAATGTTGTTTTAATTTTTGTGGAAGGAAAAAGATCTTGGGATCATTCATTAAAAATGATTTCTGCCCAGATATATCTGGGCCCATGACAGCAGAACACGGAGCAGGGACGGGACATTTAAAATATATTTATCTACACCAACTATAAAATAATAAAAACAATGAATAAATAAATACTCACAAAAGGTTTGATGTTACAGGAGTTTCCCTGGCCTAATGCCCAGCAGAAAACATTGCGACTGATTTGGTTTGGTTTCACATCCCAAAAGTCTCACAAATTAATAAACACGATATCCTGGTAGAAATCAGAGAAAACGATAACACTTCATTTGAAGGGGTGTGCAAAAGACTGTCATAGCATGACATGAACATGAAGTAGTCTTAAAGAATGTTTAAGTCTTGTCATCAAATGTCACTCGGTAAATTATGTCATTTTTTATGTAAAGCTATTACTGTTTGAGATGTCATTGTTATAACAATTTGACATTAACCAGGACAACATAACCTGTCAGTGTCTTTGTCATGACAACTTCACATTATCAAATGTAAAGAAACTGTTTAGCTTTAGGTTTTAACATTAAGTTATCATGCCATATGTTTTTGATACTGTCATGAGACCGTAATTAGTATGTCGTGTACATTTTGGAAGTTTTATTACACGGTAAAATGCTTTTATAACAGTGTCATGAATAATTTCCTGGTCTTCAACTGAGATAGCACCATTTGGACTTGTCATAAAGAAGTCATTAAATGTTGTAAGGCCAGTTTGATGACAAATTACAGTACCAAGGTGATTTAGCCTTCAGAATTACCTGATAGACAGATAGTGATTAGCTAGTTTACTTGTTGCTAAAGAAGGCTAACCACTGTCTGCTGTTATCTGTAGCTGGCATTAGCTAGTTAGCTCGGTCAGCTATGAAGTCAAACTGGAGATCCCAGCTGGACCAGGACTGAACACAGCCTCCAAGACCAGTAGTGGCCAGTTTGACAGTGAATACCAAAGTGGTTTTCTTGCCAGGTTTGACTCCTGACACCCCAATGTTGACTCAGGTAATTAGGCAGCTAGTTCCACGGTTAACCAAACTGGCTACCTAACAGCAGTTACCGATAACCGCAGACAGCGGTTAGCATACTTAAGCAACAAGTAAACTAGCTAACTGCTATCTGTCCATCAGCTAACTCTGTAAACTAAATCACTTTGGTACTATACTCTGTCATCAAACTGGCCTTTAATGGCATCTTTATTACAAGTCCAAATGGTACCACTTTGGCTGAAGCCAGGAAATTATTTATGACAACATTATAAAAACATTTGACAGTGTAATAAAATGTAATGACAACCTTAAGACCAATCCAAAATGTATCACTTTACTTGAGGTCAAGCTATGACAGACTTATAAAGGTCTCAAGATGACCAGTGTCAAAACCAACCACATATCACAGTTTAATGTAATGTTAAAACATAAAGCTAAACAGCTGCTTCAAGTTTGCTAATGCTAAGTTGTCAAAACAAAGACAGCCAACTTTTCAATATAAATGACATAACTGACCAAATGAAACTTAATGACAACAGTCATAAAACAGTGATAAAGACATGGTAATGACAGTTAAATGTCTTATGCACACTCCTTCAAATAAGCTGTCACAGAGAGAACCTGCACAATTATGTGTATACCTATATGCACAACTAAAACACTTTTTTTTTTCAAATACCAGATATAATACTGAGTCAGTAGTTCAGTTAAGAGTACGCATCTTTCCTTGCTGAGAAACATTTCCTGACCTATAGACACTGCTGATCCACACCCGCAGTAATCACAATGTACAAGCTCAGCTCCAGAGGGAGGAAGAGGTGCGTCACTAAGTTTTGCAGAAAGGGATATCAGTAAGATATAACTCTTCTTGATTCTGACTCACACAGTTCAAAAACTCTGCACAGGGCATGTTATCACCCCCCCAAGAATGGACCCAAACCTCTCAGATCAATGTTGGTACGGCTGTGAAGAAGTTGGGACTATAGTGTTGTTTTACCCAGCAGTTCAGACCTTCCGGGCAGAGGTGACTGACACACTCTTTAGCACAGTGAACATAAAATTTTGATTGCCTGCTGTTGGCAAGGGGCACACAATACAGAGCTAGAGATCACAGAGCATAGCTGGTTTGGCCTTTTGGCTAAATGTCTGTGAGTGATTTTGATAGATTGGAAGATGCAAATTGTGTTCTTTGCACAATGTGGCAAACTGAGAAATCAGCATGATTATGAGTTTGGCAATGTCCCTCATACTATGCTGTTGTTTGCATTAGAGGACTCAATACATATTTCATAATAAATTAAAATGGACCTGACTATCTCTGGTGAGACACAGGTGTTTTCACTGAGCATCCTTATCTGTTTTCATACTTCTTTTTCGGTGCAAGTTCGCACTTAAAGCCCATATCCGCTTCAGGTCTGTATCGCAAATATATTTGTAACTGTCACCTGTCAGAATGAGAGATCTGTCCAGCCTCCCCTCCTTCCTACAGGGATAACAAACTTTGTTTTCTTCTCTTTCTTCTCTTCTTTCTTACCGAATCACTTTCTCTTCTTTCTTACCGAATCACTTTCTTTTCAAAAGAAAGTACAAGCATTCAGTGTTGAAAAGGTCATGATATAATGATCATATTCAAATTTAATGAACAAAATATGCAACTGAAACCAAATTGTGTGTGTCTGTGCTGTCAGTAAAATACTTTACACAGAACTGTCACAACACGTGTCATGAAAGGTCACTCAATCAAATGAGCATAAAACATAAAAACTCATAAAACACTCATAATAATAGAACTTTACACCAACTTTCATCCCAAGGACTATATGTGCTCCTGAATAAGAAAACACACAAATATATTTAGGGGCACAGTGCTCCTCCTACTGTGATCTTATGATGTCAAAAACCAGAAAGTATAGATAAGGCATGGGCCTAAAATATTGACATATCTTTTAAAAACTGATAATATGACACATTGAAAAAAAGCTTTTAAAACATTGACATAGCCTTTTAAAACATTGGCAGGGACAGAATGGGAATGAAAAACAGCCCTGGATGTTTTGTCTTATGAAGGAGCACACACTGGTACAATGACATCGACATCCTGGCTCTGACTAAATCTACATCTGTCCACTGCAGATGCATCATCACAACCTGGATGAGTAACCAGTAAAAATGTGTGTTATATTATAATATGTTTACAATGTGTATATAATGTTAGCAGGTTAAAATATCAATATGTTATTTATATAATGTTTTATATTAATGAAACTACAGTATTCAGTAGTGTACTACAGAGCCTACTACTACTACTACTAGTATAATATTATTTCCAGTTGGACAATACAGCAATTTTAGAAATACTGAACAGACATTTATAATTTTTGTAGGTTTTATTCCTTCATTAAAGGACCAATGTGTAGGATTTAGTGGCATCTAGTGGTGAGCTTGCAGAATCCAAACACCTTGCCTTACCCTTCCCATTGTGCGGCAAACTTTGGTGGCCACGAATCACATGCAAAACTCAAATAGCAATATCAGGAACTGGTGTTTGGTTTGTCCCATCTGGGCTACTGTAGAATTTGGGGATGCAACATGGCAGACTCCATGAAGATGAAGAGGACCTGAGCCCCCTGTAAATATAAATAGCTCCCTCTGAGGAACAGAAAAACAACTCTTATTTACAGGTTATTACCTACTAAAGAAAACAGACTTGTGAATATTTTATTCAGTTTTCCAAATGAAATCCCCCTGAAGGTTACGCACTGGACCTTTAAATCCTTGCGCAAAAATTTACAATATTGCACTCATCTTGCACTCCTGCAGTGTACATGCAGCCTACCTGAGCTTCCTTGAGTCTGGGGAAGAACCTCTCATGAACCATACAATGTATAATAAATATTAAATTAATATACAATATATAGCTCCAAATTGCTGTTTGCCTGCAGTACTCATTTTTGGATACACAGTTGTTACATATTACTCCTTTACTTCTTTGGGACTGCAAGGTATATCTTAATGTAATATCAAAAATTTAAAGACAGTGCAGCCAGCAGCATCAAACAAAACTAGTGGCAACTGAAACCAAACTCTTTCAAGATCAAGGTGCTTGCTGAATAGGCTGAAGGCTGACAGAGCAGATGGTGCAGCCGAACAAACAAATCAGGCAGTAACCATACCTTGGCCTTTGTGGACTGCAAACTCATTGCATCAGGAACCTTATAAAAACATCTCTACCAATCAATTCTCCCCTGACCCTGATGTGTTGAGTAGAAATATTGTGGTTGCTGTGATAATTTAAAAGGAGCATATACTTCAGGTTTTTCTAAGTATTTGGTCAGTGACATTTTTTTTTCATTGTGTTACCTCTGTACTCAGGCAAGCTAGGTTTCAAAAGAAGCAATAGCTCTGAGGTTAAATTGCTGGCTTTCAGCTTCAAGGGCATTTACATCCTTATTGGGTGAACAATGTGTTTGACTTGTAGCCCTTTTTATCCTTGAGAATTACATTTACATGATCAACTTCAAATTAAAGCTGAAAGTTGGCATTTTAACCTCACAATATAGTCACTGCGCCAGTCAAATCCAATGTACTGGAGTACAGAGCCAAAACAAAACTGTCCTGATACTTATGGACTGCTCTGTAGTTCTGCTATCTGATGTTCTACATCAACTCAATCTATTCAGTCATAGTATGTCTCACAGCATTACCACGCCTGAAAATAACAGGTTTCCAGTCAGAACTTCCAATTATATTGATGCATTCTCTCTGTGTGAATGAGCCTTGCAATTTGGCAGGTTGGCCTGGTTATATGAGTGAACAGTACTCTGATTGGCATTGCAAATAGTGCCTTTAGTCATGAGTTTGGCTGCTGTATACACCCCCATTTGTGACAGATTATGTTACTAAACTGATTAATGTGCCATCCCCTCCACAGGGTGTTGAATCATGTGGCTAACCCCCATGACCTCTGCTCCATATGAGACATAGCCAGACCTGGATCTGACCCTGAATCTCTTTTTCTGGCATTCATCACAGGCAAAACATCCACAACCCTCCCAGTACATCCACTGGACTTTAAATGAACCCCCTAATGCATCTGTTTCTCTACTAAAATAGAGGTGACTGTAATCAATATTTCCAACACCTTGCTTAATCATAGCTCCAAGATATTGTGAAAAACAGGAAAACGGAATCACTTGGACTTGTGTAAAAAAAAAAAAAAAAACTGTACCAGAACAGTGTTACTCATTAACACAATCTTGTTAAACATCTGATAACATAAATTGTGTTCCTAACCAGCAGCACCATATTTCTCACTGTTTTGGTGCAGGGATTATCACAACTGTTAATTGGACAAATGGATTGAATTCTGATTTCTGAATTCTGCATGAATCATTTTGCAGGGATTGCGATGCAAAAAAAAATCCACCATTTTACAGCCATATCTTTAACAATTTAGTCTATGGGAGGAATGTCTTTTTGGGCCGTGGACTATAATGTGACAGAGTCATTACGTGGTTTGGCCAACGTGTCAGACTGGTTTCAAAGCACAACACTCTTCCTGGGGGCTTGATCAACAGTAGGGAAAGCTATAGTAATATTTAGCACTTCTGTCTTTTGTGTCTCATTAAATCAGCTGTACACATAGTACTGTCCAACTTCTATCTGTGGGCATGTTGCTACGGTGTTTGTATGTGCAAAATACAAAATGCATTATTATAATGCACAAAAAAAGGTTTTTGTGGAGGTGTCAATCTTTGTTTTCTGAGTTGCACTAGTTGCACTGGAGCGCAGTCAACTGGTGTGACGTCATTCCCAGGTCAGACCTCTGAGGTTAACGTAACACAGCATAACAGAGACCATGGTAAATTGTACTCACAGTTTGCCTAACTTTCCTGGTTCCAGATGTTCTATATGTCATAAAGTAATTGTTTGAAAGCAACTTTCAACATGGGTTGTATTTATGATGTCTGTTTAGTACAAGAATTCAGTGATCACAAAACAGTAAGTCTGCCCCTGAAGGAGAGGTTGTCCATCCTTTTCTTATGTATGTTTTCACAACATAAATGGGTCTATACAATAAGAATCTACATTTGCTTTGGTACTTTGGTAATCAGATATAAAAATGCCTTGGGGCAAATTGCCTACAGACCTCCAACATTTTTTCGCACTCCTGAATTGTTTTTAAACAATTTATATCAAGAAATGAGGACAAATTATGCAATCATTTCTGTGGTATCAAATACATAATACATTTAGCAAGTTGTTTAAAGTTCATGACTAATCCCAATGCAGTTTTATTTTTCATACAATTTTTCATACAGTTACCACCATCGTTAAAATACTATCTACACAATCATCACAATTACATTCTGTCAGCAAACTTTAATGCATTGCTCTCTTGTGTTGTGTAATTTCCAATTACCCCACGGACCAGTTTAATTGCATGAAATGGCTGTTTAATTAATATAACTTTTTCTTAATTATATTGAAGATTGTCACTGATTCAGAGCAATAAAACTGACCAAATTTTTATTGCTGTTTAGTTGAGATGGTGATATTATTGGCGTAATGACATTCATTCAATTGGCCCTAATGTTCGATTCACACTATTACCCTCGTCTCTCTGAAATTTAGTTCTTAAATTAATATTACATTTTCATGTTAATCATACACCAACATTTTCAAGGCTTCATTAGTTTGTTGTACTAATCTGACACAAGATGAGCACCAGTGACTGACCACGCTAATACATATTTTTTTTCCACACTGTGTAGGATTAAATAAGAGATAAACTCTCACCACACAAAGTCAAACCAGACTCCTTGAGTCCCCTTCAATGTGACAAAAACTAGGAACGAAAAATAAATGAAGAGACGGTGATGTGCTAAATGGGTTCAAATGTGTGTCGCAGTTAACCATTACAAGGTCACTGATACATTTAAATGCTCCAGAGGAGAGCGAAAGAGAGAAAGGATTGATTGAACAGATTCAACGTCCCGCTCTCCTCATTAGACTCATTTCTCAGCTGCCTGGGGTTAATTACCACACACACACCTCACGCTGTTGTTCCACTTACATCATAATTACTGTGGCGAAGATCGAGAACAATCTAAAGCTCGTGATATGAGGCCCTCCACCACCAACCAACCAGTCCACACATGCACACACATGACAATGTATTGTATACGAACACACACACACACACACACACACACACACATGCTCACATCACAACACCATCCCCATCAATATTTTCTGCCTGAACCTCCCGGTATATTCCCAGATCCCCCTCCCTCCCCAGGAGCCAGCTGTTTTTGGGATTGATTTCATTTATTTAATGATGGCTGTGCTAATGACCCTTCGCACATGGCTGATGGTGTCACAGACACCACAACATCTCAGGAATGAGGATTGGATGGGGGCCTGGAGAGTGAGAGTGGGTGATATTGAAGAGGGCAGGATGAAATAGGGGGAGCACAACAGAAGGATGAGGGGAGCTGGAGACACCATGTACGCAGGCGGTCTTTGTCTTTCTCAAACAAACAAGGACACTGGATGCAGAATAGAAATTAATAACCACTTTGTGGACTAATTTTTACACTGTGGCACAGATGAAAGAGACCTATCCACCTCTCATCAGAGACTGGTGGCTGGTTAGCATGACTCGAGTGGATATTTGTTTTCTGAAGCGGTATATTGTGGCAGCTTTGGAGCAAGTCCTGGGTATACAAATGGAATTTTTTGCAATTACCATTGTCTTGGGGACAAAAAAGACATCTCATTTTTAAAAGGTGTCATGCGCAAATGGAAAAGCCCTTCAGGTTACAATGAAGAATCTAAAGAAAACACTGTGTATTGAGCAGCTATTATGAACTTGTTTAAGGCTGATAATCTTGCTAGACAGTATAATTTCTATTTAAAAAAAGATTTTGACCAAGGATGTTGGTGAATAATCAATGATTGATTATTCGCTGTTAAGAATTTCACAGAGAAAATATTAATAAGGCAAGAGTAAAGCTGGTGCTACATTATTTTTGCATCTGCGGGACATCTGTTCCACCCATGTGCTTGTTTTCAGGGAATTCCAAAAAAGGAGCATGCAGCCAGCACGCAAGCTAGCTCAGGAATGGGCTGTCGCTACCTCATCGGTACTGTACATCCTGCCTGATTGGTACTGCGCATGTGCAGCTCTCAACAGAGATGACAATAAAGCAAGATGGCTCACTCTCATCAGTTCTGGAGAAAATTTAATTCAGATTTTTTATTGATTAAGGAAAATTCTATACTAACACGCTATTCGGTAAGCTAAAACAGTATGTGAGATTTTTTTCCAAAACCTTAGTATAAAACCAGTAGTACTTGGCATTGCCACTTCAGCCCTTTCAACCAATAAAAAAATTTTGTTTGAAATTTTGTTTCAAGTATTTTACATGTTTACTCTCACCAAAATGATGTCCTCTAGAATAGCCTGTAAATACAACAGAATTTTGTTTATTTTTTTGTTTCCAATAAGAAGGCACAATGTTGAGTAATCATTATTTTGTTTGATTTATTTTGATTTATTGATTTATTTATTTATGATTCACATAATTAATAAGACCTACTATTCTAAAATGAAAAAAAAGACCTACAGTATATTCAAAATTAAATTTAGTTTGTTTCACAACGAATGTAGATGTCGCAACTACATGTATCGTAGCCAGTGAGAGCTCTCGATCACTGGTTCTTGGACATGCTGTTGAGGGACATGGAAAGTGTTACATCACTCTTGATGGACCTGTCAGACTATTTATCTGGGCCACACAGCAGTGTGAAGTATGTAGGGCCCATCACAAGCTCTCACAGGCTCTAATATGTGTCGTCCCTCTGACTCTCATACTGGTTCCAAGCCAGGCTCTCAACTCAACGTTCATCACATCTCTTGCCCAGGTCCTCATCCTGTTTCTCACCCTGGATTTGGTGTAAGCTCTTACACTGTTAATCACACTGACTCTAATGTAGGATCTCACACTAAACCTGAGAATTCAGCACACTTGCCATTAAATATACTTCCAGCTCTTGCTGTGTTAACCTTTGCAATGTAAACACTCTGCACTTTGAAGTGTTGAACCAATCAGGGAAGTCTGCATCCAATAATGTACAAGGGTACATCATGTAATGTATATAATGATTTGAGGGAGTAGGAAAATAAATAAATAAATACTGTAACAAAAGCCCTTGGTGTTCTGGGAAGTTAATGAGGAGAACTGGCTTGGCTTTTGTGAATATGCAGAATAGAAAAAGATGATTTTTTTCCCCCATTTATGTGAAATCTATATGTGGATACATGTGGGCGTGTAAGAACAAAGACGAGACTGTATACATAGAATAATATAGACAATGTCTTTTTTTCAGACACTAGAGTCAACAGGATATTGGGGTGTACATTAGAGTGTACATTAAGGGCCATTCAGCCAATTATGTCACGCTTAATGACATAACAAAGTTAACATGGTTTGAGATGACAACTTGACATTAACCACGACAACATAACCTGTCAGTGTCTTTATCATGACAACTTGAAATTGTCAAACTTAAAGAAAATGTTTAGCTGTATGTTTAACATTACATTCAATTGTCATATATGGTTGGTTTCGACATTGGCTGTCATGAGACCATTACAAGCGTGTCATTAATATATTCCTTGATCTCAAGTGAAATGGCACATTTTATAATAAAGAGGCCATTAAGTTTTATTACACTGTAAAATATTTTTGTAACAATGTCAAGAATATTTTCCTGGACTTCAAATAAATTTAGTCACGGTGTAATGGCAGTCTTATGCACATATAATATAAAGTACTACTCACATTTTTTGGGTGCTCTATAAAAGTCAGGTGCTGTGTAAAAATGTCTTTCTTGGTCCAACTTTCTATTTATTCATAATGTAATATGCCAAGGTTAAGTAAATTGTGGTGTGCCTAATTTAGGGCGTATAAATTCCTGGTACTTGTCCTTGTAGCAGTACATTAAAAGCCAGACAACCATGAGCCAGGTCTATGTAGTCCACAGTACATTCACATTCCTGTCATAGGAGGCACAGGGGTAGAGCTGTCACCCACCACTGCAGAGACCAAGGTTCAATCCCTGGTCGCGACATCTCTGGCTTGGTCATGTGTTCCGACACACAATTGGCTATGTTCGTGGGTGGATGTCAGTGAGGGTTCACATTCTTGTCTCTGCAGCAGCAACTCCTACTGGTTGGTCTGGACAGCTGGACAGTCAGTATTAAGTGGAAACAAACATTAGTTTGCTCTCCTGCTGTAAAATCCTGTGGAACCATAGAAAAGTGGTTCTCAAGTAAGGGTCTGTGGCCATGGGGGTCCACGAAAAGTTATCAGATTCATTCAATTAAGACATTTATTCATTTTAGACCCAGGTGTCAAAGCCAACAATGCTATTTACACCCAGGGTGGAATGACCAGTATGGCTATTTTTATAGTCTAGCATGGCAGAGAAAAGTACCCAACAATGCTACAGCCACATTAGCTGCAGACACAAACCATAATCTTTTCCTCAACTTAACCAAGTGGTTTTGCTGCCTAAACCTAAGCAAACTGTAACTGAAAACTGACAATAATAATTTGAAAATACTGAAAATAAGTAATAATAAGTTTGCCAAAAAATGAGAAGTCAACATGACCAGTTTCATATAAGACTTAAACTTGAGTCTCTTGTGCCGGGACTTCAGTCTCACGAGGGAGAGTCCTGAATGTAATCCATTCATCCACCACAAGCTCCTCCCTACATGGATTTATTTGCTTTTTATAGCAACACCAGGGAGCAGGGTGTAAATAGCTAAATGGCTGCCATGTGACTATTTTCACCTGGGTCCAAATAGACACTCCATTCATGTAAATTTTCATGTTATAAATTAAAAAATATGTATATATAGATTAGATCTAAATCTAATGTTCTAATCTATTAATCTATAATAAATTTATTATTAAACCTAAATTTTCCCTCCACCAGTCAACCATGCTTCACCTACACATCACCTATTAATCGTGGAAACTGGTTCTCTCTAATCCAAGAGACATACAGTACATGAGGGGGTCCCCAGTATATTTTCTATCTTAAGGGATCCTTAGCTGAGAACAAATTGAGAGCCTCTGCCATAGACAATATAAGGCAGAAATGTTATATGTACATACATTTATTCTTTTAATATTGCACCAGCCAAGCCATTAATGTTTAAATTATTTAGATTATTTGAATACTTTCAAATGAATGAATTAATTTTAGTTACCCATAAATTTTGAGTATGAAATCACAGTCAAAAGTGTCTTTATTTATTTATTTATTTTTTCACTGAAGCAAAGTCAGTTGTACACAACAGAAACAAAGTTGTTGTTTTTTTCCAGTGTGCATTATGGTAGAGATGGTTTGATGTATCCTGTGTGTAAATAACACACGTATTGCATTCAGCCAGATAAAATACTGAGACCAAGAGCTTTGGATTTATTTTCACTCACTAACTCCAAAACATAGACTCCGTGCCCTCATGTGGAAACTACATCTAACAACCTCATACTAGAGTCACAGATACTATCACTGCACTAATGTCCTCAGTACCTTTTCACAGATAATCCTGTGAGTAGCAGCTGCAGAGCATGCAGTCTTTAAATCATTTGCTTGTAGCTGTGCAGCTGGTAAGGCAATGTGCAACCAGCCATGCTTCAGACTGAACACTACAAATAAATGGAGATCGACTGCATCCCACCATCCCTGGCATGCACAAACACTTTACATAAGTGGCATTTGGCTGCTCGTGGCATATGGATGAAAAGATTACATGTCATAAAAAATGTAGTTTTTCCTTTTGCATTCATTCACAGTGCTACAACCAAGACCAGAATCTTGATATGTAAAGTGGCGTGTTAGACATTTTGGATTGGAAATTCACCATCAGCATTGAGCACTATGACCATTTCCATGAAAGCCATCTTTCAGATTACACATTTATATCAAGCAGAATCTGATTTATAGTATTTCCTCTAACCACCCAGTGTTGTTCATCAGGTTTAGCCATTCCTGCTCCAACAAGTAACATGTGGTGAAATCTTTGACGGAGTAGGCAGTGACCTTTTGCATATGTCTACTTTCAATTTACGCATCAGCAACAAGTTCATATAACGTATGGATAGACAAAATATATACATACAGGCTCAGGGCCTACTGCAAAAGAAAGCCAATGCATAATCAATCCAAAGATTCACTGTGACAGGAGATGTGGGAAATTGTTATGTTTGGCAATATAACTGGTTACACAAATGAGGCTTTTTAAGATTTCAGTTTTCGTTTGTCTTTGCATTGTGTATGCTGATATTCACTGTTCAGAGCCAGTGAGTCTGGCTGAAGGTTTTTCAAGGCTATCTGTGACTGTCTGTTTGAAAGGTTTGTGTAATCTTTTGTCCCTCTCTGCTGGGTTAGATCCTGCAGGTCAAGTACTGGTTTCCCATTAGTAGCCACAGCTCTTTTTTTCTTTCATAAGAAAATGTAGAAAATCTTTTAGAGCTAGAAATATCCATGCTGACTGCCACCATTAAGCTATCCACACTAAAAAGTGAAAGAAGTTAGGGAGCAGTCAGACTCCAGAGCTGAGCATCACAGTAAAACTGTCAAAAAACACTAGGGCATCAATAAGTCCTTTTATAATAGACTGTAACAGGTGCACTTTTAGCAGGGCAGAGAAGGGCACAATCTGGAGTGAGAAGGAGTGGATGCCATGTGACATGGAACAGCCAGTGACTGTAGAACTTGGGCATGGTTGGTTTGTGCCTCAATGCTGGTCATTCAACACAGTGTGAGAACCAACTAAGCATGCGCAAACCTACAAAAACATTGGCCTCAGGGCACACAGAGGCACTGATAGACTCTGCCTCAGCTTTCAGCAAAAGCAATTTTTAAGACCAAGCTCTGGAAAAAGGAGCTTACTCTACTTTTAAAAGAACTAACCTTACTGGTTTTACTGGAGTGTATGTAATTCTAAGACAAATTATAAAGAATGTTTTTTATATGAATTATTATCATTAATTATAAATTCAATTAATAAAACTATCATGTAATCTTAATTTTTCATCTTAGTTTTGGTGAGGAACTGCGTACCCTGAGTCCATTGTATCAATGGTCCCAACCATGTCTACATGAGGCATAAAAAAACATCTAACCACACAAACTCCATTGTAGAAACATTAATGTCACACTAGGGCATGTGCAAAGTACACCATTATAGTTTTTGTTTTTACATCAAAGGAATGCAGGAGTTTACCCAATATGAGTTCTATTAAAAATCACACATAGTTGGCTGGCTGTCATGCCTTTCTGTCTTATCCCATTAGCACCAACTGAGGTGTGAATATGACCACAGGTCTAATTTCTTAGCCTGATATTGTAAATGGGAGGGTTGATTTTCAGTAGTGCTTTCTTGGTTATATTTGTGCTTGGGATCAAAACAAACTAAATGCTGAGACTTTTCTAATGAAAAATGTGTTAATTTTTAACAGCATGTGAACTCAGAACAACACTGGCCAAAAATGGCAAAATGGCAATGACTTTATTTAACTATAAATCATTGAAAGTGGGTGGTAGAGTATTCTTGGAAATATCACAGTTATTGCAAGTTTATCCAGTGGTTAGACCTTGGACAGACACATTGCAGACTGCATCCATCTTTATAGATTATTGTATTTCACATTAAAAATTGTGTCCAGTGAAAATGTAAGCAGCTGTCACTAGTGAAATTCCACCTCCACACACCTCCAGACAGCCTCAACACTGTCCATCACAACTGGGGAATGTTGGACTAATAGGCAGGAGAAACCAAACCCTGTTTGTCAGTGCAGTGTAGAAATATAGAGTATTCAACGAGGCAACTATGTTGTAATTGGTCTTCTTCCTTTGATGCTGATTGGTTGCATCTTGGTCATATCAAAGCACTGGAGCTGCGACAATACAGACAATGTGGCGATAATGTTAACCAATCAAAGACGTCAGGTTTAGTTGCAGAATCAACAGAAAGGATAATAAACTGCACTGCCAGATGCAAACACGACACACTCGGAAAAAGGGGGAAAAATCAGAGAGCATCTTCAAATAGAAGGTCATTGGCATTCATCACATTCACACCAGGAAATGACTACTGAAAGTCCTATTGCTCCATTTTAACAAAATAAAACACAAACCCTTTTGAGTCCCCAGCCAATATTTACACCCATACAGGTAGAGGGGCAACAGTGAGTGCACAACAGTTTTTGAAAACAATGTAACAGCAGGTTTACACCTAAAGGCCCTGTTCTTGAATCAAATCAATGCAAGGATGATGGTCCAGTTTGCATTCACAAGCTCAAATTAGTCAAGAAATTCTAAACCCATACATTGAGTCATACATTTGTCCAGTGACTATATAATGGCAGATGCTTCATTTCCAATAAATTCTTCACAATAAAAGTCCCTTGTTGTTTTGTTATTTAAAAATCATTTATTATGAAGCAGCAAAATCAGAAAATGTTGGGTTTTCATCAGCAGTAACTTAACATGACTCCTATACAGATGAAAGCAAAAATGAAACGGTAAAATAATGCAGACACCTGAAAGTGCTGAACAAACAGATTTGAAGTAGTCAAATAGCATGAATGAAATATTTGGGTGAGGGGGGTCTACGTTTGTACCCTGTCATTCGACATTTTGGAATGTGTTGCTATTTCACCAATCACCAAAACATAAGACAAAATGTTTTTTAACCAAGTTAATAATACAACGGTATGCTTCCTGTTTTTGAGTTGAATGGTGTTTGGAACAGAAGTGAACCGCTCCAGAGTTCACTTGACTGCAGTCCAACACTGCATCAAGGGTGAAACACTCCAGGGTTTGGTTCAGCCGGACAAATCAAGCCTGATGTGAACCCGCCCTAAGACATACGATGTCAGACAAACAAACAACACCATAAACACAGTGCATACAAGTTTAACTCAGTCAGTTTATATTATGCTTTGTCATTATACTGTATATGTTCTGTTCAGATTACATTTCATTGAAAAACCTTTAAATTGACCCCCTACAATGAGATTTCAGGTTGCCCTCCTCCATTTTAAATTTCAATCAAGGATGACAGTTTCATTAAACAGTCATTTTTCTGTTAAGTACTTCTCCGAACCCTTCCACTTAAATTTACTCTCAGAAAGGACCCTAATTGAAATGTCCCACTGCTATGACCTTGGAATAGTAATTTTAAAGCGAGACATTTATCTCTGCCTATGTCGTCAGTTTAACTTATGTCCTCTGATAAAAAATGTTGGGAGAGTTGAGCATGAATCAAGCTGATCCCTGTCAGCCAAATGTGATCTATACAGGGTAACACAAGAACAATGTTGATTCAAATTACATTTTTAATAGACTTAAAGACAATCCTCAGACATTAACAAAGACAATTCCTTGTTGTAATACTCATTTAAAAACAGGCTTAATATGATTTAGTACTCTTGTGTAACGTGGCGATAACAATTTATAACAATACATACCAACAATTTGTCAGCGCCATGCAAACCATTAGCAGCTGAAAACAATGCAGCAGCCTTTTCTAGTGAATTCAACGAAAACTCATCCGCAAATGTGTAAGATGCCCTGGTCTCTCCATGTCCTATAAAGACTGCGAAAGTACACAGATGGAGGTGGTGGGGTGGATGGATGGCTCAAACAAACACAGGACCATCACCCAGGAGACTGGGGTGTTTGTCCCATGTGAAACCAAACCTTTATTAAAAGTTGTAAAGTACATAATGTTATGTGCATCACTCGATTTGCATCATGTGACTTCTTGTATTGTCTTGTAAGTTTCAAGAGATGTATGTAACATAACATACTTTTTGTAACCCCAAAAATGGTCTTATCCTAAACCTACCCAAGTAGTTTCTGTACCTAAACTTACCCAAACTGGGATCATTTCAAGACATTAACCACAGAGGCATTCTGGCAGCATCTCATACAGATGCTAAAGGGTACACTGTGCATCAGAATGAGACACTGGAGGAGTGTAACATTGGTGTGCGAAAAGTTGGGATGAGAACATGTTGCCCACACAGCTGCAGACAGCTTTATATTGGCATCACTTCAAAGCCTGCTGTGTCTCTTTTTAGCCACTAATGGGTAGTGGTGCATGTCTGTATCACCAAGAGCCACAACCAAAAATCGGTATCTGACGAGTTGGGAAAGGAAGGGGTTGACAATATATACTGTATTGGATAAGTGATAATATTCAGTGTTGCTAGATCAAAAGCCAGAATAAAAAAGTAATTGAGATTAATCCTCTGAAGACCATGTGACCACCTGTGTTAAATTCCATTCCAGTCCAATTTCTAACAATTTCAGTATCATTCTTGTGCACCTTGAAGTCTCACTGACAGGGGCATAGGATCAGAATTCTTGACTTTGAAGTAGCCAGAGAATCCCACACACTGTTGATCATTTGTTCTCACTTTATTAATGATGTTTTCATCCTCAGACCTTCATTGGCTAAAATGTAGCACATAATATATAAATCTGACCTTAGAAGAACTAACCAATCGAAGGAGGCCATCAGCATGTCCCAGAGCCACACTGATGCAAATTAAGGTCAATGAGTTCTGTGAATTGTAAACAAACATTGCAATCCAATCTGCGATTCCAGATATTTCCCTGTAGACCACAAGTGTTGGACTGATCGACCAACAGATGGACCAACCAACAATACCATCCCTAGAGTTACACTACAAATGTGGCTTAAAAGCACCATAGAACATGGATGTTTACACAAACTTAAAAAAAAGAAAAGGTTTAAAACAGTTATATTTTGTGTATCCCTCTTTATAATGCAAAACCCAAATATTTTTTTGGTAAAGATGCTCCCTGTTAGGTTGTCCTGTTGATATGTCGTTTAAAACACAAGACAGATAGTACATGTTAATTTAAAGGACTTTCCAAATATTTGCTTTCAACGTGGGTACATTATTTTGATCTCTAAATATCTGGAATTATCTTGAATGTGTAGAAAACAGGCAGAAGTCAGTACAGCTAAATAATTAAGCCTGAGGTCCAGACCAACTGGAAACACTAAAGAGGATAACTACAGGAAAGCTATGCTGTATCTACAGGCAACACTTCACTAAAACAAACTTTAGTTGTAGCATATCACTGTTCTTCAAAATTTTTAATATCTCATGCCAAGCAACCTAGAAAGCTAGAAAGCTATGGATAAGACAAACTTTATTCTTCAAAGAGGGAAAGTCGTCTGTGTCGAGTTGGTCATACATTGTGTTCACCAATAAATACAGTGACGCAAGCGTTTGCAATGTGTATTTTAGTATGCCTTTTGATCTGGAGCAGAAATAAATTGCTCAGACTCATGCACTGTTTGACCAATTATTTTTGCACTCAATGCACTTGTATATTTGTCCCAAAAATAATAATATCGTTTATTTATCATTGAAGTTTACTATTAATTAGCTGTATGACCTGGACTGTGTGGACTGTTGATTATTGTTCAGGACAGAGCAAACAATCATCCACATTATTTTTGTGTGCAAAGGATTGTAATAATATTGTATCACAACCTACCCTGTAATTCCTACCTCTTCAAACAATATCCCAAGCCTTTAAAGAGTGATCAGTACTACAGACCAACTTGTATACTGGACATGTACTGACTTGCTTGCCTGCTGGTGATATCTGAAGATACTGTTCATATCAGGGCATCCCACATATACTAAGGTTCACTGTGCTGAGATGGTTCATTACCACTGAATCTGTTTACTGGAACCTCAACTTGACCCAAGTTACGGTGTTATTTGAATCTTAGTGCCTGAGGTTTAGTTGAAAGATTTAGTAGGGTCAGTGCTCACCTACTGAGAGCTAATCTCTTGTCCTTAGTGTAACTCATCCCTGATAATTCATGGTGATTGACAATGGGGAGTGTGACCAACACACAATTGCACCATCTTTTTAGTTCATCAGAACCATTGTCTTTTAATTACGGTAATCATAGATACTCATTTGTGATTTGTCAGCAGTTGCAGGTAACAATAAAGGCTGACTCAAGCAATAAATGCACACCATTTTAACACTCACAATGTGGCTCAAACTGACATTCACATCAGGGGATTTATTTTTTAGACAATTGTGTTGAGCATGAGTCACAGATGAATATCTACTTAACCCAGGCCTACAAGAGGGCATTGGTATTTTTTTGAATGTTATAAAGCACAAGGTCAAGAGATTACCGCAGTGGGTGGTTGCCAATACCCAGAGTGCTAGAACCAATTAGGTTTCCTCCTGTAAAACTCAAAAACTGCCACCACACATACTTAAATGGCAGATACACAAAGGCACAATAACACAATACGAAGACGATACAAAGACGTCCAACCTGCATTATAAAGAGCAAAGAAATGACAATACAGATACTAATAATTTCCCATTCCCATCTTCCACTGATATTTTATCTGATGCAACTCCCTGTAAGTTTAACAAGGGTGGCGTCCCATGGGGAACTTTTCCACAAATACCTTGGGAGTCAGAGACAAGGGATGACAATCAAATCCAGGAATATCAAGTTGATATTGTAAATTTGTGGAAAGAGTTCTTTTTGAGAAAGCCAAATAAAATATGGAAGGGATGGAATGTGTGCTTTACATTGTGCATAGCACAACTGTTCATTTCCTCAGTTATTTCCATTAATTCTGTGCTGAGCAGCTTTCTCAAATTTTTATTCTCTCAGTGATCATATTGGGAGAAATGATCAGTGCATTATGTCTCCAGGTACAGACAAAAAGTCACACGGGCTGGACAATATGGTTCAGTTTGGTTTTTTGCAAGCAGGTACAACAAACCATTAAATTTTCCATGTCCAACTATGTTACCTAAGTTGTCCATTTCCATTTCATCTTATGCAAAAGAATCCACAACATTATTATAATCCAGTACTCTAACAGTACATCTGTTTTTGCCCAAGGATAAGGAGCTGAGACACCTAATTGATCTTTATTGTTAGTTGGTTCTTTTTATGTCCTAATATGGAAAACAAGCACACTGTCTCACACAATTAGTGGCTGGCCAGTCCATTAAAAAATACTAGATTTCAGAAAAAGAGGGATAAAAGCTATTGTGATAATTGAAATAGTTAAAGAGTCCAACACCCAGTTGCAGCATTTGTTTGAAAGCAATACAGCCTCAGGCTAATGGGCACTAGCTCAATCAGTTTGGCTTAGTTTTTTGAATGAGTACAATAGTCCAAGTGGGCAAGCATTCCATTATACAACTATCTTATAGTGAAGCTTAATGTTTATACAAAAGAGATCCTTGTAAAGGGCCACCCACACCAAGAACAATAATAACTTTGTTTAGCAAGGACGGCACGTATACTTTTCTCCTTTCAAGTGTTATTTTTTAGAATTAATTGCTGAGACATGTATTACCTATGGCAGGAATACACTTGTAGGTGTTGAAAAAGGAAGTGTGTGGTTTGGATTAAAGAGCAGCATACCTTGAGGCAATCATCAGTACACACAACATCTTTCAGATCAGCTGGATGCACTGCCACTGACCACCTGAGGAGGAGCGGAGATGAGCGCGGACAAAAGCCATGAAAATCCAGCTTGGACCTAAGGGTGCTTTTAGCAATTGTCCAGTCAGGAAAATTAAATGGATGAAATGGGATTCAGACTGGACAAACTACAGCAAACAGAGACTGTTGTCTCCATGGAAACTTGCTCCACAATAACTTCCCAAATCCAGGTGTTGCACTTGACAGGCAGACGAATTCCAAGCTGACAAGATGCAACTCGTAAGACAAGGGGAGGAGGACTCTGTGTTTACACTGATGATGCTTCATGCAAACATGCAGTCAAGTTGATGGACAATGCTTCCCAGATGTCGACTATATTATCCTCACTGTCTTGTTGCTGCTTTTTACGTTTAAGCTGATGCAAATTCAAAAAATGCACTAGAGCAGGGATTCTCAAACTTTTTACGCCGTGTGCCACTTCACAAAATATTGAGCTGTCCAAGTAGCACCTTCCTGTTTTGCACCATTTAGTGCTAGCAGGTGCAGTGGAGACTTCACTAGCACTTCTTAAGTAGCCATGAGCAGTTGTGCTCGGTTTACTCTCATCCACTTCATTTTCTACACTGATTGCCTTCAAATTGATGTTGACTTGTATGAAAGTATTAATAAACATTGTCTGCAGAAGACAACAATTCTCATAAGTGTTGGATTCTCCTAACTCCTCTCTACTTTGAAGAATTCTGTGAACCCATATCCTTCTGGTTTTCTTTTTGTTTCTTAGTGCAACATACAGCAGCAATAGGACATCAATATCCATTTTCCTATGCTGCCGACACAGCTGGAAAGCACAGCATGTGCTTGGCTCAAGCATTTACAGAATGTTAGCATTCTTTAGTGTGGATATTCACATCATTATGTTATAGTTATTGTTATGGTTATCTTTCTTGGGTTGGATGGCCGTTAAAAGGTTAATGCACAGGATTATTTACTCTGGCTTGGAAAAGATGTTTCCCTCTTGTGATATTGAACATTTTTATTTCCTGTTTCTTCCTCTTTCTTGTCTCACCATTAGCTCTCGGCAGTGGTGTTGTCTGTTTCTTGCCACCTGCCTGTGTGCGCATCTCAAAATGGCATCACTGGAAAACCCCTCCCTTCATTCCAACTTGGAAACTACTTGATGTGCTGTGTGATATTTTTGATGCTCTATGGGATGTTGTAAACATGACTGATTGCAAAGGGATAAATACAGCATCCAAGGAAAAAAAAAAACTGTACTTGTTATTGTAGCTAAAAATGACATTACAAAGATGACTCACATTATGGTTTACATGTAATAAAGCTTTTTTAGCCATGATTCTATTTTCCATCTAATTCCATTTCCCCTTTTCAGAGATCTTTTAATTATCCTCAATACACTTTTGTTCTGAAGACAGGTGAATAATATATGAATTACAGATGTTCGTGGGTGTGTACGATTTAACCAACCATCCAGGTGCTGAATCACTGTAGAAGGAGAGGCAGAGATGTTCCTGTTTTGGTAGCCTTCTAATGCCCTGTAGCCCATTACTGTGGCACTAATGGGGTATTTGGAGTAGAGAAAAATGTCATAACGCTCTATAATTTGTTTCATGTTTTTAGTAATGTAGCCATTTAGAACCAGAACATTTTATTGAATGTGTTGAGTATGAGGACGTTGTAATTGCAGTGTAAGATAATTCAATTTTAAGTCTGTGTGCATATTGTTGTGTTCTCTGGGCTTTTTTTTTTACTGTGAACCTGACTTTATGTTCAAGAGCTACAGTAAGTAAGGACATTGTCAAGATATTTTACTTGATATGTGCTAAAATCTCTTGACAGTAGTTCTCAACTTTGGCCTTTAGCCATTTAGTCAGTCTGACATTTGTGCTATTTAACTACGCAGAGTGCCTACATGGAAAGACTGATGTGGATGTTCAAGAGAGGTGGAGGATTGAAAGGCATTGCGTGGTGCAAGGGTGTAGGAAGCAGGAGAGGAAGTGGCAGCATTTGTTACACTAATGTAATACTCAAAGGAATTAAAGTATAAATCATGATATACTATATTATTATAATAACATAGTGTGTTAATATTATGTTATTAACATATATTTAAAACATGAATATGGATAAATGGCAAAAGCACCTGGGAAAAGTTCCCAGAACTCACAGAAGTTACATATATATAACTTGTAACTGTAATATAATTAATACAATATTTATCTCATCTTCATTATATGGGCAACCCATAAGCCAAGGCAAGTTTATTTGCATAGTATCTTTCCAATAAAGAGGCAAATGAAACTGCTTTACACAAGACAATAAAACCCATTATTGACTATTAGTAAAGCAGTAAAAAGAGAAATCAATCAATTAAAGTAAAATGAAACTGGACTTAAAAATACAGTAGTTGCCCTGCACATGTAACGAAAACAGGAGTATAAATATAGACAGTGTAAGCAATGTAGCAATGTATTTATTTTTTCTGTGGTATCTCTGATATGCAGTGATGATTGCTGTGTAATATGTATGTTTATGTTGTCCAGTGTCAAGTCTATTTGATCATGTGATGATACAATATGAAATATGGTAGCTAGTTTACATGCAGAATCTGAGACTGACAAGTTAATTGACTCATTTGACTGTGAAATCCAACACATTATTGGTAAAATACATACATGTTTAATGGTGTGTGTGTGTGTGTGTGTGTGTGTGTGTGTGTGTGTAACTAGTGTACACTATGAAACACAAAAATAGCCTGCACCAGTGAGAGAGAGTTGTTGCTGTTGTTCCAACTTTGAAGCAAAAACTCCTTTTCTGATTTAAATAAAATATTACAAGGGTGAGATTTAGGTGTTTTTGGTCATTCTTGCAAACAAGAAAAAAGAGGACAATCAGTGTGTTTCAGTGTAGAAGCAACAATGTCTTTTCAGGCTGACAGTATAGTTGTATAGTCCACTGGCACCGGTGTCCATAATAATCCATCTCATTTTACGAGAGAAGCTATCACAAATGTAATGTAGATACGAGCATCCCATGATGTAGAAATGAGCAGTAATTGAATCAAATGTATATTATCATGTTTGAGATAAACCACAAGCATTCATGACACATTCAGCCTCAAGGCATTGCACTGGATAGTTATGTCATACCAGCTCCACTTACTTCAAATATATGGCACACACAATTTATTATAATAAATTACAACTTCCAGTCCCTATATTGTCAGAATTTTTTAAAAATAGCTTTTTCCATTCTCAGACACTGTAGAACCTCTCAAAAGAAATTATTCTAAATGGCTATGATTATATACTGTATGTATCCCTTTCCCAGCTAAGTTTCTGTCAGTGTCTGTCTATTATGCATATATTGTTCATTGTAAAACAATTGCTTAGACACAGCATGCAGTCCATTAATTTGTGGTAAGCTTCCCATTAAACTTGCATAATGGTGAGATGGGTAGCATGACAAGCACTGTAATGTAATGGCTTCTCTTCACTGCCAAATTATGGAATGACTTTCTGTCGTACATCATTATAAAGTCAGAAGTGACTGACTTTGAGGGAGGTAGGCCACACATCTGCCAAAATCACCATGCATGAGTGAGAATAAGACACAGTTGAGTTGAGGATGTTGCATTCATGCATAGTATATAACTCACTCAAACACACAACAAACCACTGTTACATGCTAGAAGCATACATTTCAAGGAAATGTCCAGAATGGATGGATGGATGAAAAATGGACAAACACTTGTTGAGGTTGGCATCAGAGACAACTCATGTTGCTACTTAAATTTAAAGAGTTTGTACATATTGCGCAGTTTGTAGAATAGTGCAGTATGAAGGGAAAATGTGTATAGCTGGGCCAATTTACCTCATTGGTGTTAATGAAACCCTACCATGCAACCACAGAAAGAAGAGTGGGAAGAACCTCTGGGTCTGAAAAATGGTCAACAGGGGGTGACTCCAGCGGCAGCAAAAAGAAGTCTGATTGAATGGAGTCTTATGAGAATGATAACTACCTCTCATTTGATGCATGACCTCAGTAAACAGTTTCCTCATGAGTTTATGCAAGTCTTCTATACAGCATGGTGTTCATTTTGTAAATTATGATCCTATTTAGAGTAGAACAGACAGGTTTGGGGACAAAAAACACCCGGTTAAGGTTAGGGAAAGATCATGGCTTAGGTAAAAAATGATAACACTCACAAGATCTTTGGTGGGTTTGGGGTTCCCTTTTAGACACTACCAGCACTCTGGTTGCAAAAAAGCAATCTGGCAGCACCTGTAATGCTCTGTCCACTAATATACTTCTGATTCAGGGAACCATGCACAAAGGGTTGTTTAACGGTGTTTTTCTATCAGATATCAGATAATTAATAAAAAAAATAAATAAACTGAAGAATTCTACATCCCCAGAAAATGCTTGACTTCCATCCTGCCTTTTCTGTCCTGTGTTTTGCTATTGAAATCCGTGTGGCTAAGGCACAAGGGCGTTTATCACTAAACGCAGTCAAAAAGATAAATCTTCACCAATCTTCCTTTCTTATCACCAAGCTAAGCTTAAATCAACACTTGTGTGCACAGATAGTGATTTAAAGGGTCAACCGCATAGCGGCAACCTCCTGAAGGTCAGTTTTCTTGTTTAGTCTTTGCTTTGTGGTTTCTTCAGACAGAGGTCGTCACGACACATTGTTTTCTCAAAGGCATCCATCAAAGCCATCTCCTTTGGCATTGATTACCTTGGCTCATTAAGAAGCCCTCTGAAGACCACCATTGTTCCTCTCACACCCCCACCCCCTTACACATACACACAACACACACACCCCAACACCACCACCACATGTGCACACACTTCACCATGTATGTAAAGTTACACAACAGAGGCTTCTCTGCATCTATAATAAGCCTAAATATTAATGTGTGGATGTATAAGATTGTTTGAATAAATTAAATGAATGAAAAATGTATTAAATCTTGCTGTCTACCAATCAGCCTGCATTGCCATATAGAAAAAGGAACAAAAAAAATCAACAACAACAAAATAGTTGCCCCAAGGTACATCATTACTTTTACAAACTTTATTATCTACTAGGCAGGAATATAGCAATGGACATTCCACAGTAAATGTATGATTTACATTTTTGAATTGTTGTTTTTTGCACTGACTTTTTGATACATCTTCTCCAAAGCCTCTGTCAAGGCATAATTCAGTGCAAAGGAAAGAACACACACTCAGTGGATTTAGACAGAAGTGCCTGATTTTTTCATCCAAGCTAAGACTTCTTTTAAATCAATAGTGCCAGTGATGCCTGATTGCATTCTGTAAGAAATGCAATTGAATGGTGACTTCAATACAACTCAAATCAATGCTATTTGTCGATCCAGGAAATTACTTGTGTCGTGAAACCTGAGACCGTAACAAGACAGGAATACCCTGCCAATGACATTTGTTTAAGAGGAAATTGTCTCCGTTTTCGGGCCTCCTGACTGTTTGAGTGCCCAAGTTCACCTTTAGGATATTAGTGTTTCTGTGTCATCCACTACAATGATTTAAACAAAGAAATGAAGACAACTTTTGCATACATGAAGCAAAATGAAGACAAATATGATTTGATCCACCTCAGAAGGGCCAGTAGATTAAAGCCATATTGACTGTGACTCTAATGTGGTGACATTGACTAGGGAAGCATAGGTCATATTAGGTTTTGGCACAGCCAGATTAGTATGACATAGCTCAAGGAGAAAGAAATGGGACTGGTGAAGACGAGCCAGAAAGGTTGGCTCAAATGGATCAGGTAGCTGGCAGAAAGACGCGTCACAGAACATTGTCAAGGGGCAGGTATTTTTAGGCCCGGCAGCCACAGTTCACTGGCACTTTTACAAGAAGGATTGTAGGGCGACTGCAAAAGATAGGAAACCAGAAAGGAGGATGCGAGAGAGGAAGACAGTGACAGGAGAGGGAGGAAGAGCAATAATAAATTGTCATTGAGGGAACCTTTGGTGTAAGATAACCAGTGGCAGAGACATGAGCACAGCGTGGGTCCCTCGAGGTCTTTACACACACCTCTTAATTTCGTGATGATGCTGGAACTCTTTTGTTTGATGGTTCAGACTGAGCCCACATATTTCCCTCGGCCACTGGTGTCACTGCTGTGATTTGACTCTAACAGTGAGGATGCACCACTGAGATGTTTGTTTGAACAGTTGAAAGCATTTGCATCTGTAATTGAAGAATAATTGCTCTGACAATTTGAGCCTATGTGTGCCTGCCACACAGTATGACGCGTGTCATTCTTTCTTTAACAGATATTATATGGTTTTACACCTATACAACTTTTCCCAACTTAAGGCTCATTTATGCTGAACATTAGATATGCACACAGATGTGGATGGAGCCTTCTGTTTGTATTCTGCGTTAGTTTCATCTGTGTTTCTGCACTTTTTCTAAAAAAGTCACAGATACAGACGAAACAGAGCAATACCTCCAGCAGTCAGGGGGACAGTGTTACAGTGTAGTCAATAGTTCAAGCAAAACACAATCACAGAATATGACAAAGTTTTACACATTTGACAGTACTGGAAATAGCGCTTGTCGTCAGTTACTGAGTGAAAAGAATGCTTCGTCCACATGTTGCAGCGTCTTTAACAGATGCACAGGCCACTGCCGTCTACAATGCTGCCTCTGCTTTTTGCCTCTTAAAACAAACATTATTACAACCTCCTCCGGCATCAACATGGTTGTTGTTGTTGACAAAAACTTTTGACTCTCCTTCTTCTTTTGACCCTAAGTGGCGCCCTCTAGGTGGATGTATTACTGAACATCCATGTCAACACAAAGGATGCATGGACGCATGAGGGCAATTACAGTTGTATAGTTTGAAACAGACATATCAGTATCGTAAGCAATCAGTTTAACATTCAGTATAATGTACTGTAGAGTTGTGTATGCCACTGTAGTGTCTGGTAACTGATAGAAAAATTCTATTTTGGAAATCACCAAATTTGGAGTAACATGGTTTTCACTGGACAGCAAAGGTATGAAAAAATGCAATCTGAAAACTGACTACAAACTAAAGTTGTCAAATAAATAGAGTGGAGTTAGAGGTACAATACTCAAGTAAGTACAAGTATCTTGAATATGTAGTTTTGAAGTACTGTCATTCCATAAATGCACTACTCACTACAACCTCTTACACTTCTATACAGACCATTTTATAGAATGAGGAAAGTCTTCTTGATTAAACAAGATTAAATTAAAGCACAAATGTGTATTATTAAAAAACTTGTAACACTGGAGACTAGTCAAAAATAGTCTTTGCCACACAGCCGTACTTTTAGTTAAAATGTTTTTGAAACTACACATAAAATCCCTAAAAACATACAACCTTTTTTACATAACTCTTCCATTCTGTTAAATATGACAGATACTTGTTCTACTTTGTCTTCACTTCATTAGATATCAGTTCCTCATTTGAACGATCTGAGCAACACTAAATACTCAATAAAACTGCATCCTCATTGACCATGTCCTTGTGCAAAATGTCATAATGTCAAGAAAAGATTAGACTGAACGTATGAGGCCCAAAATAAAAAAAGAATGAAACAGCTACTTACCTCAAGGACAAAACTGACATTGAGAAGAAGTGGGGTAATTTATGAGATCCCATGCCTCCCTTGAAATAAAACATACATTGGAGAGGAAGGCCAAGGTTTTGGTTCAAGTAAAAAAAATAAATGGGGATGCAAGAAGGAGACTCCTGGAGCACACATGAGCAAAAGATCAAGGCAACAAGTAAATCCTTGTCAGGAAACCTAGATAGCATCTAAAAAACAAAAAATGGGCAATATAAGGAGGCAACAGAAATCTGAAAATGGATCCAATAGATAAAAACCAGGATTACAAAGCTGATCAAGTATCCCAATCCATCCAAACATCTGTTTTCTTTCTTTTGTTTTACACAGGGCTAGATTGTCAATTGTTTTCTTTAATTTATTTCAAGACCTCAACAAAGATGTCATATATAAAAAGTCTACAGAATATACTCTACACACAATGAATAATTGCTCAAAGTTAAAAAACACTAGACATTCCAATCTAAACAATTATCATCAGTGCTGTTGGGTACGCTTGGCTGAGCAGCAAATATAAAGCCTTGTCACTTATGTCAGCAAGGAACTATCAGCTAATTAGAAGCACTCAAGTAACCAGTCAGCCAGGGTCTCTCAGGTGTGTCAGGACACAAGAATACATAGAAGGTTCTTTCCAATTTGCTAATTACTGTATGCCTCCTCGTCTCCTCATCTACTGTCCTCCAGCATCTGACCTGCAAATCAATTGAGGTCTGTGGTCACTGAGAGTATTTTAGTCTGTGAAATGTGAGGTGGAGTGAAGCCAAAAATTAACCAGCAGCAGAATGAATTAATAAACAAAACCTCCATGAATACAAAGCATTGCTAATTATTAGTTGTTGTTTTTTTTGTTTTTTTTTGTTTTTTGCTCTTTATAACTACAGACACTTTGCAGGAAACATGTAACAAATTGACATGGATTCATTCAGCCACCGAAGAATGTCCTGCTCCTGAGGTAATTTCTTCTTTATGTCCCAGGAACCACTGCAGTAGCATGTGCAGTCCTGAACATAGTAAACGCAGGCCTCATGACTGCTATTGTAGCAAGTAGAGCTGGATTCATTATTCAGTTTGATTCGTTGTCAACTATTAAATGAATCACCAACTATTTGGACAACTGATTACCTTTTTTTAGTCATTTTTTATTCAAGAAAATGTCAAAATTCTCTGATTCAGCTTGTCAATTGTTAACATTTTCTGATTTCTTTAAACCCCTTTGGGTTGTAGACTATAGATGGTAGAATAATGCATGGAGCCACTATGACATCACACATTGGTTTGTGTACACTGTCGGTTGAAGCTTGAGTTTAGAATTATGAGGGTCGCCATCTTGCAACCTGAGCATGCGCAGTACTGACAAGAGCATTTGAGCTGTTGAGTGAGGTACTGCAACTTGTTTTGGCTTGTCTGGTCAGCAGGAAATAATCACTGTCTGCTTGGTTCGATCTTTCTCGTATGACAGCTAAAATGTCACTATTATTATTATGTTTCAGAAAACATTTTAAGTGAGAAATAGGCAATGTAGTAACAGAATCTCGATCCATATTTGATCAACATTGCCCAATTTTACATTTTGATCTGAGCCTTGGGAGGCTCCGTTGGAAATCTTAAACACAATAGCGGCTGCTTGGTCAGAGTCTTCCCATGGATGTACAACAAACTGTTTCTGAAAACACTCACTTTCAAGTGAGAAATAAGTGATGTAGTAATAGTTTTGTAGTTTTGTGAGCCCTGTGTTGCACTCACTTGTCAATCACACCGTAGCCCCACCCTTAAGCATACCCTGCTTTATCATCTATTTTAGTCTAAATGGGGCCATAATTTACAAAATGAACATCATGCTGCATAAAAGAAGACTTAAAACTAGTGATTGAGACAATAAACCTATTAGAAAACTCTTTAATGTGGTAATAAATCCAATGAGAAGTAGGATCATTTTCTCATAAGACTCCATACAGTTGGACTTCTTTTTGCAACCAGTGGAGCCAGAAGTTTTGTCCACTTATTTTACTGTCTGTTGTTGACAAAATATGACATTTGAGAACATCACCTTGGGCTTTAGGGAACAGTGATCAACCTTTTTTTAAACATTTTTTGACAAAACAGCTTATCAGTTAATTGAATAAATGATCAACAGCTTTTTCAATAGTGAAAATAATTGTTAGTTGCAGCCCAGCTAGCAAGAAGACGATCACTATTCTTAGATTTTGGCTTGTGGATTTCTTGTAATGTTACTGACATTTATGAAGCCGACTTTCCAAATGTCATGTAAGGAGAGAGAAACAGAATTAAATGAAGTAAAATAATTGTTTGAAAAAGAACAGAAAAATCTTCACTGTGGTGATAGATGTCTTTCCAGTGTTTCCAATCTCCCTTTTCATCTCAGCACATTCTCTTAAAATTTTGAACAAACCCTCCTCTTTGTGATCCATTACCAGTTTAATCTGATTAATCTTCACAGCTCTTTGCATCCATTAGAAACATAAATATGAATGTGTTTAAAGGACTTTTAGAAGATTTTATTAATTTAGTTCATTGGATCTTTGTGTATAATCAAAAAGGCCTATTTATCACACCATTTTGGCAGATATATATCAGTGGATCTTACATTTTTATATTAATAAATATAGTAATATAAATACAGTATGGTGATTTGAAGGAAAATGTGGTAGATAGTGTGTGTATTTGCATCATGACCATCTATTCTGAGAAACTAACCTTTGTCACAGTGTTGTCAGTGTTGATTGCCAGGGGCACAGAACACTGGAGAGACGCGTGGCAGCTCTGGCCCTCCTGAGGTTGACCGATGACAAAAGTTTCAAGGCACACAAGGAGACATTACCAGCTTGGCAGTTCCTCGTTTCCATGGACAGTAATAGTGAGGGAGAAATCAATTTCTTCCACCTCTGCCATCCAAATGTGGCAGGAACAGCTATGATAGTCTTAAGGAGGCAGCTGGCAAGCAGCGAGTTAGTGTTTCTGCTCATTAAATTGACCCTCATGCCATATTGAAGTTTGTGCTACAAACTGAGATTATGTGAGATAGGCTGATTATTCGCCACGTCCTTCTCAGCTCCCTCCACCTTCCCGCCATTATTATTTTCACTTGCACTACAAGTTAGCAGTTAGGTTTCTACAACCATCAACTCTCAACAACCATCAGCTTGACTGAAAATCTGTGCTTTTACAGTGTGGGGAGTTACTCCCAATGTGTCAGCAGAGTGAAAACTCATCATTTTGGTGGAGATATGTAATTTAACACCTCAACACCCTGTAAAGGATATATACATTTGTCATATACATTTGCCCACGTCATTTAATACTTTTTAAATTTTTCTGTCACTGTGCTATATTTGATATGGCACATGAATTCACCTTTTCTACTCCTGTAATGCAGACTGAAACCACTGACACATACATATAGATACCTATATCTCTTAAATGGTCTCAGTATAATACGACTGAGAGACTAACTTTTTAGTAGCCTATGTTCTTATCTTTTTATTAGATTTTATCTTGCCAGCTCAGTCTGTGGGTTCTATCCAAATTCTATCCAAAATATTTCTTGGCTAGCTGGACATGTCTGTCAGTGTCAGTAATGCATTAGTCAAAGTCAAGCACAGTTTAAGCAGAATAATCATAACAAAAAAAGGGGGTATACAGGACATGTGAAACTTGTAGAAAATACTGTGCTGGGTTTTTATTAGCAAGTTGCCCTAGAACTGCATGGCAAATGTATATATTTTTTATATAATATAAACTGCCTAAAGTGGAGCTTAAAGGTAAAATTGATAGATAGACAGCCCTGCTGTCAGAGGGGGTCAAATGGTTCAGATGACCCCAGCCCAAGGCATGTTGTACAAGGTCAAGCACAACAATTGAGCATACCATAAGTAACATAGCACATTTAGTCAACTAGGTGAAAAAAAGGTCTTTTTATTGCATCCTGCATGTGCTGTGAGGATGAGGGGCCAAATTTGGAAAATTTAGTCATCCCTGTCCATAATTCATGATGGCTGGCCTGTAGATAAATACTTTTTTTTATCCCAGGGAGAAATTTGTGGGGGGATTCTTGGACTTAAAATTGTCAGGGGTGCAGCAGTGTTACCAAATTTGACTGAAAAAAGTAAACCAATCAGAGCCCAGAACTGACCCAGTTGTCAAAAATGTAGTCCAATTATATAACATTTTACAAGTCTTCTATCACAGACCTATGACTGAATAATAATTTGAACAGAAAAAATGGTTCATCCTAATTAAATGAAATTACATTTGGTTATGGTGCTCATCAGTTATCACTCATTGCATGTCAAGCAAGCCTGCTGACTTTAGTGCTGTGTCAGTCTCAATCCAACCAATCAGGAGAGAGGACATTTTTTTGAATATAGCCTAATTTTTAATAGGTGAAAATTTTTACAAGTATCCCAAATTTCTACAACTCGCCCAAGACAATATTTTACCCACCCAATTAAATAAAACTAGTCCATAACAAAGTTTTAATCCCAAAGGATGGATTTCGTAAGATGTATGAAAATTACTGTTACACTTCTTCTGTGGTTGTAGGCAATTTAAAATGGTGTCTGCTTTACTTTTTTCTCCAGTCTGTCCACCTCCTCACATCCCTTAAATACTGTGGGAGTATTGTATTTAGATGAATTACAGTCATAATCTAAACCTGCTCACCATCTGGTTTTGAGGATTCAAAAATAATGTGAGCAAAATCCAATATGAGATGATGAAGTTGACATTGAACTATCAAATTGACAAATAACAATACATTAAAGAGCCTCCCTCCCCACTTTGGCATGGATTTTACAATCCCTGGGAAAACTTGGAGCCATTTGTTAAACATCAGTTTACTCATGATTCGAAGTAAGTCACTCCTTTTTTGTAAATGAATTCTGCTTCTCACTTTGTGTATAGCAACTAAATATGTCAAAGAATTTCAGAGATTTTATCTTTACAACTTAAAATATGCATAAACCAGCTAAAAAAGAATGAGAAACTTTGAGGACAGGCTTCAGTCTCTAGTGATGCGCAAGCTTCATCCTCATTATGTATCTCAAACAATGCCCAAGGGCCTCATTTTGACCAGTGTTGATGTGAACATGGCCACAAAATGCATTGTGTGCATGCACACACATAGTGAAAATGTTTTGCATCCATTCCTTGATGGTAATCTCACTTGAGGATTATACATTCTGAGAACAGTGATTCCCAGATGTCAAAGCCAGTGCTTATTTTCATGTTTCAGTGCAGAAGCCAGCAGTCCTGGGAACACGCAGTCATTAACATGCCGCATTGCAACAATGCAATGTTTCCACTCATTCTTCCTTTCCCCACTTTCACAAGTCTTCCCTGCCTTCTCACTTCTCGCGTCCCATATACTGCCTTTCTGTTCTGTGGTAAAAACACAATGCAGGCATTTTCTCCAAGATTTGGAAAGTCTTGAAACCATGCTGGCAAGTTTAACAAGGTTTGTTTTCTTTGTTTCACAATTTTAGGGCAACATACCTTACTGGAATTACAGGCACCAACAACATTAAGCTTTGTGTTTACCTAGGGATTTGTCTTGGATTGCCATTTATCTAAACACACTCAGCCATGGACTAAACACACTCTGTCACCACACATCAGTAATAGGTCCTCTCTTCCAGTATGGCTGAATGTGTTAAGATGCATATTTACAGTCTGCCTTTCTGCAGCTGACTTTTCAATACAGTGGAGACCCCTTATGGTGTGTCCGAGTCAAACTGATGACTACAATAAGATGATTATTGGAATTGATTTTTTCTTTTTCTTTATATTCTATACACAGTCTATCATTCTGCTTCAGTTGGGGGTTTGGGGGTGGACAAACCATTAAACATCATGGCTGGACTCAATATGAAAAGCTCCCCTGCTCTGAAATATGGAGCCCACCACAAGTGAACCCCCTAAAAAGATTTAGGTAACCTTTGTCCTTACAACAGCCAGAAACTGCAAATCACTAGAAATGTAAGTGAACATTAAGCAAAATGGTCATTTAGCACTGTGGCACTATGCCAGCATCTGCAGCATGAAACAATTAATAAAGTCAGTCTAACATTTGATTTTGTGGTTGGTTATAGTTGACTAATGTATGTAAACTTGCCACCGTGGGAACAGTGGTTATATGGCCTGAAATCAGGCACAATTTTAGCATGTGCACTAGTGATGCACTCGTGTATCTCCAATTTGCGTCCCCCTTAATCTATATTACCTTACCCTTAAATGATGTCAAGCAGTACAAGCTTTCCAGGTGATGTCTTTATTGTGTGTTGTATTGATGTACGAGAGATGTATTGATAATAAGAGAGACTGGTTTCAGTTTCATTTTGTGCAGTAACATAACTTTAGCAAATATCGTGGGACAATTAAGCAGCAAAACTAAAAACTGTAAGAAACTGAACTTGTTCTAATTCAACAGGACTGAGGAAACTCTACAATAGAAACAGAATTGAATAATCATTTGTGCTGCTGTGCTTCATGTGTAAATGCGCACACAGCATCCCTCTTACTGGGGAGAAGTCCATTATTTCCCACCCACAACCAATCCCCTATTAATTAGATTGTTAATTTTTATGACCAGGCCCGTTCAATCCACTGACTGACCACGGTGCCCACGGTTGTAACTGTGGTCAGCGCAACACTAGTGCATGTGCATTCCCCATAGGTGCTCTCTGGTACTTAAACAAATAGCACTACACTCCTGCATGGGAGTTAAAAAAATGTAGTTACAAAACTCTGGTAAAACTTTATAATAATTAACAAATTAACAAAATGGTAAACTGCTAAACTTTTATAGGGCCACTGACCAAGCTGCCATATACTGACAGGTGGATGGTTATTGTTAAGTTGCAACTGATGTTTATAATACTAAATAGTTAATAATACTGTGTTGCACATCTAAAAACATTATTTAGATGGCCATTACAAAGTTACAACTGATATTAATAAAATTAATAAAAGTTAATAAAAATTATTTGAAAATTTGTCAACAGTAAAATAACTTTTAACTAAAGTTTAATTAACTGTCACTTTGCCACTTAATAATTTTGGTTATTATAACGTGTTAACCGATAATAATTTAAACATCATTTGTACAGAAATGATTCTGTCACAATTTTGTGGATCCATATGCAGTTGATCACTGTACTTGATTTGCTGAGGTCTTTACAACATAGTGTCAGTAGAGGTAGCCAATGCCCTCTGCTCCAAAGAAGGAACTGTGCAGTTTGCCATTAAGTAATACACCAAAGCTACTCTTGAATGTTCTCACTTCCCCTGTCACACACACACAAAACCTCACTAATTTCATCCACAATTATCAGAAAACCACTCCCAGCTGTACCTCTGGAGTATATCTCCCTAATTAATGACTTAATTAAAAAACACTTGTGGGATTATGAAAGGGGTCATATTTGTCCCTATTCAATCAAACACATTCTATTTGGGTGCCTCAGAGAGCAGTTTAAGTGATATAGTGTAGAACTTCAAAAGGCACACATTCAGCCAATAGAGGATGTTTTTTGTAATCACATCTGTCGGTTTCAGCACTATTTTGAAGATCCGGTTCACAATATTTTGAAGCTGATGACGTTAAGGAAATTTCTGTGTGTACGCATATATGCAGTAGGCCTATGCATGTGCAGTATGGTGTGTGTGAGTGTGTGTCAGAGGACTTGTCACCACGTTTAAGAATGTGAGGATCACTGACAGTACTCAAAGTCAGATTAAGTGTCTTGTTGCTGAAGAGAATCCAAGATCGTTTGTGTCTCACGGGACAACCGAAGGGAAAATAACTTTTCTACATCTGAGGCAAGACAAGTCACTTTGTTTTTATCTGTTCAATGTCGTTGCCCCAGCCTCTCATTGGCTAATCAATGAAACCCAAGAGGGCTCATCAGGCACCAAGGAATGTCAGCCAAAAGCCTTTGATCCGCTGACCTTCATCCGCTGTGCTCCAGCAAAAATACCATAGAGAGTGATCCATGTTTGCATGCTTTTAATGGGCCTCGGAGGGCCTTGTTGACAGTCCTTTGGTTTCCAGAGGGTCAGTTCTGTAACTGTACGGCATAGCCTTGAAAACCTTTGGAAATTTGCCTCTGACATCTCCCCAAAGACTCATGCACCATCGTACACATGACAGTAAACTAAGAGGCTTATTAGTAATACATGATTAAGTGATTACTTGTTAATCAGTACAGTAAAATACTGATTATGCAGGAAATGGAGCATGGGTTAAATATGGAAACATCTAACTCTAATTCCTTCAAGCCGCTAAGACATTTCAGCAACCTTTGCAGAGACAGACGTAAAGAAACACACGACTGTTGTTTTTTTTTAAACGACTAGACAAAATTAAGAGATTAATCTCAACATGATGATGGCAAAACATGTTTGTTGACAACACACCCTGCGTGTGTGTGTGCTCAGAACTTGTAATGGCATCCTAGCTGGGACTGAGAAACTGATTCGGCTCTCTGAGGCAACCATTTATCTTAATCTGGGGTGACCTAAATCCTCGACATCTGCTGTACAGTCGTTCCCTTTAAAACAGAATTTCAGACTCCATCCTCCCATGTACCATCCTTCTCTTAACCATAATTGATGACTGTAACCTTTTAATGGTCCACCATATTCATTCACAGCAAAAGCGCCCTCCATGTTGTCCATGAACAAGCACAAAAAAAGTGGCATCGCGACTGCACGAAAAGGAAGAGAAGACAAGGAGACAGGGTTTATTCAAGCATGTTACAAAAGGGCAATCTATAATCAGGGTGTGAGTCTGACATCTTGACACCGTGGGCAGATCTGGTGGATAAATCAGAAAAATGAGGACAGTGGCCACATTTCATGCACTGATTTGAGAATTGTGAATATGATGTAAAACATTAAACTAATGAAGAGCTCTGTCAATAAACACTGAGCAGGGGAGCTTTAATCTTGCAAGTGTAAATTTTGTGTGTGTGTGTTTTTACAATTTATTTTCCTTATATTTTTCCCGTCTCCCTGCAAGTCATCAAGCATCCCCTGTAAAAGCTGTATATTATAATAGAAAAGAAATAAGAGAACACTACTGTGATGGTCTTAAGAAGTAGTTATTTAATCAGTCATTATTCATGTTATATTATGTGTGTATATATATATATATATATATATATATATATAACATATATGCTATTGTTAATTAACTTACAGTTATTAGTATTACATTGCTAAAGAAAGGATTAGAGCTCATAAAATTGCAATAAAACAGCAAATGAATAAATCCGTCATTTATTGAGGCTATAGGGGTTAGATAATGCATGGGTTTCCAGCACAGCTTTTAATAAAATCTATATTGATTAATACAGTTAATTAATTTTCTGTAGGCCAACATTACGCTGAGAATAATATCAAAACCATCCATTATCTATGACTGCTTATCCTTTGCAGGGTTGTGGGGGGCTGGAGTCTATGCAGCTGACACTGAGCGAGAGCCAAGTTACTCCCTGGACGGGTTTGCACTACAAAATTTTGAACAATTTCACAGAAATGAAAAATTAAAAAGGCCTGTTCGGCCTGTGGTATGAATGTATTGTGACTGTGAGCATTTACATTAGCACCTGAAAATGGGTAGTGAAAAAAAGAAAGCCCTGTGATTCTAGAATTTGAGCAAACTCCTCTTAACTGGCAGTCTGACTGAAAGCTGTCCTGCATTAAAACAATACAAGGGGCTGTGTTGATGGGGGTATGTTGCTTCAGGTACCAGTGAGACATGAATTATGATCCAGAATGTCCATATAAAGTTGTAGGTCCACAGGTATGAAGGCTTAAAACACTGCACAATGTTTTAGAAGTACATCAATCGTGTTTCAAATAGGAATTTGTTCTTATTTGATTAGTCAAAACTGGAAGTGCCCTAATTCCACTAGAACTGCTGTAAGAGGTCATTTTGACCATTTGAACTCCAAACTGTATAATATATAATGATAAATACCCAATTAAGAGACTGATGCATTAACTCTGTTAGGATTTTTTTTTTAAGTGAAATTACACGAAAATGTAAATATACTGTAATTTACTTCTAGAATACTTCATTCTGTACCTTTTCTTTTCATGAGCTGCAAACTCATTTGCTGTGATTAGCTGTGAGCAAAACAAAACAAATCTAATTTTTCCGTAGATCTGGGTGCAAAAAGGATTGAATGCAGTTATTGTTTGACTAGAAAAGCTTTCGATACTTGGTTTTGATTGATACCTGGAAGGTAATGAGTGTCTTATATTCACAGCCATCTTTTTCTGTAGGGTAATAATCATCAGAGACGTCATTCAAAATTGACGTGGCAACAACAGTTGCTAAGTAATCGCACAAAAAAAAAACAAAAAAAAAAAAACAATTTAACAGTATAACTGGCAATTTCTGTGTGGTCAATCTGACCACACAGGTTGAAATAGGGAATGATCGCATTTTATTTGCCATTTGTCTAATTTATATAAAAAAAGAACATTTGAAATGAAAATACAAGCATTTTAGGAAAAGTCAGATACCAGCAGCATTGTATTTTTTAATTCAACATTGCACATATAAATATGAAAATGACTGTCTGGTATTAAAACCCTACGATACTATGTTTGAGTCCAGCAAAACTTTAGCCAGGTTCAAGCTTTTGGACCTGTGTTGGAATCGCCACTACCTCATTAGGTTGGCTTCATTCGTATTAGTGAGTGGTAGCAGCCTCAAAAGTGGGTGAAATTATGTTAAATGGAGAGCTATGGAGAAGCAGTGAGTAGATGTTTTATTTATTTATTTATTTATTTTATTTCACTTTGTCCATTAATAGAAAACCTGTGATATTTACATTTGCTTAGCATTCCTCAAAATTTTCAGATTCCATGTAGACATTACTTTCTTATAATATAGGGAGTACCACTTACTGGGAGAAAATCTGCTTTAATTCCACTTAGCTGTGGTGTTTCTGTGTTGGATTGTATAGGTGTATGCATCTCAAGTATAAACATTGTCCCTATGAATGAGAAGTTCTATAATGTGGAAGCTCTGCAAGCACACAAGCAAGACATAATTTGGATGGAAACCCAGTGTGATTTCAGCACCATAGCATGAACATGACAAAAAGGATGTTCAAACCACAGATTGTCACATCTCCAGCCAGACTCGTCTGCAGAGCGAGCTGAAATTCTCTCTCTTTTAATCTGAAACAAATGTGCGGAAAGGTGTGGGCAAAGAGGAAGAAAGAGCAGATATAATTATGTTATAAGGGGAGGGGGGCCAGTGGGATAGAAAGGAGGGGAGAGGAAGGTGTTCACATTTCAGTTTTAGCTCCAGTAAAGCTCAGGCAGGTTTGGCTGCAGCACAGATACTGCTTATCACCTCGTGTACGGTGAGCTCCACAGCTTTGGGTGCCTGAGGAAACATGCTGCTACCTGGGTATGGAGGGAGAGGATAGGCCCAAAGAGCTGAAGCTTCATGCACTTTCTCTCACCACTTAAAAGATGGCCATGCACAATTGTGATAGCATGCACAGATGCCTTTTTTGTCTGATTTAAAAAACTTGCAAACAGTGTGAAAACGAATACATATGAAAAGCCCAGCAACCACCCCCTCAACTCCCACAGCAACCAGATGCTTTTATAGCATTTAATTTCTCATTTAATTTATATAAAACTCCACAATCACAACAGAAGTAATCCCATTCTGTTAGAATTAAATGCGAAAAGATCACTGCATGTATCGATTTTCTATTCGGCTTTAAATTTTGTTTTTGCCTCTTCACTGCCAGCAGAAGTAACAGTGTGCAGTAATGGAAAAAGTGATTATAGTCCCCATTAAACACAATAATTAGCTGCATGATAGTCATATTAGAAAAACTGCAATGCACGTGCTGTTCAACATGATGGATTGCATTATTTAAGGCAGCAATATGTTTATGTATGCAAGCGGTTTTAATGAATGTTTCAAATAATGAAAGGCTCTGAGGAACTGAAGAACCTTCTCACTGTGATAAATACTGTTAGGTTTGGACAGGTCATATCAGTGAATAATCATAGGATTGAAATTTATGAAATATGTCATATGAAAGTACCCCCGACCCTTTAACTGTGTAGATGGGCTGTGTAGATACTGTGTAGATACTCAACATGCATTAAAATGTAGACAAAACTTGTTTACTTGTTTACTTTTTAATTTAGAAAGTGAGATATATATTCTTACTCAGGTTAATGTGCGGTAAACATTGTGGTCTGAAACTCCATTACTGTGATGGTCAGGGTGATGGATGAATATGTGTATCAAATTTAGAAACCCACGTCTGAGGGTAAAACAAATAAATAAAACTAGTCTTAGTGATTGCAGTAGTATTAAATGGATAATTTGGATTATTTGATATAAGGTGGTAATATCAAATGTACCAACTAAAGTAGGTACTGGTTGGCACACCAGCAGTTAGGAGAAGCAGAGAGAGGCAACAGCAGGGGATCTTAGCAATGAACTGCAGAGGCAGCTGTGGTCAGCAACAAAAGGTATTTTAGCCAAATAAAAAAACATCCACCTAAAACAATCAACATCAGGTTAAGTGTACGCTATATTTACTTTGCTGTCAGACAGACACTTTTCTGACAGGAAACTACTGTTATATGAGGCAAATATTACCCTCTCCAAACTAACCAAACTCCACAGGTGAAATCAGTCATTTTACCCAGCAGAACATGTGAGCTGGTGTTCTACCGTTGTCTCGATTTATTTGTTTGTTTGTATCATTGTGTGTCATCAGCGAATCTAAATCTGAATCTGTGTTCTGCTAAAGTAAAATGATTTCACCTATGGAGTTTGGTTGGTTAGAACAGAGTGATATTTGGCCTATATAACAGCGATCTTCTGTCAGAAAAGGCTGTCTGATGGCAAAGTAAAGTGGTGAAAATATTCGAAATATACTGTACACTTGAACTGCTTCAGTTTCTCCAAACTGAGGCCATGCTGATCACCATCTATAGGTAATACAATGACTATCGATGAGTACCTCATACAACCCTACTTCAAATAATCTGAACTATCCCTTCAACAATAACTAAATATTTTACAAGTAAATAAAATGATTTAGTTAGTAATCTTTTGTGACTGCACGACTGTTTCACTACTCGTATGTTACATCACAAAATGATTGTGGAGGGATTTTTAGACTTACTGTAGTGGTTATTTTACAGTTAAGCTTAAATAAGCACAAGCAGTCTAAGAAATTTCATTTTAAGGTGAACACACATAAAGAAAATGCAGTTTTCCTCAGGTATTTGCAATAGACAGAACACACCACCAAATAAATAAATAAAAAAACACCCATACAAACATGTTACAAAGTACAGCAATAAATACACAAATCACTGGGGGAAGGCCAGACTGGTACCACAGCACTTAGAAAAGTGCAAAAAGTGCCAGGTTTCAAAATAACAGTTATTCTGTCTTAGTGTGTAGGTGCTGCGATGAAAGAGGTCCTCGTCTTGATAGCACTCAGCTGTCTGCCAGATGTTGGAGAGGTCAGAATATGCAAGATTCAGAGGAAGATGGCAATAAGTCATAAGATAAGATAAGATAAGATAAGATAGAACTTTATTAATCCCGAAGGAAATTCTTGTGCCAGATAGCTCCAAAATTACAGTAACAATATACAGATAACAACAATAGAGTGTCAAATAAATTCAGTATAAAAATAAGTATAAACAGTGCTTAATAGAATACCAGTAGAAGTAAGATACATTAAGTACAAAGTAAAGCAAAATAATGGCAATTTACATGGAGAGTAATATTGGCAGTTCTATTGAGAGGTATTGAGATGTTGTATTGCACCAGATAATGAATGTAAAGGTAGCACAAGTAATAATAATAATAATGAAAAGTGAAAAGGAATATTGCACATGACAGTGAAAATATTGCACATTATATAAAAAAAAAAGGTATACAGACCTCTCTAACTGTATCGTGTCCAGAACAGGTGTACCCTAAGCTACAATACAATGTACATACAGTCCATCATGATATGTATAGTGTGTATTCGTATAAAAAAGCAACAGAACAATAGTTTTTTTCTCATCAGCTTTCCCCTGCCGAGGCCCCATACCAAAAAACAGACAAGGCAAGCCTAGTTCACTCAGTGCACAGATAGAGCCTGCAGGGAACGTTGTCAGAAAACGAAACCTTTGGCCCGTGTATTTCTGGCCATAAATGGCCTGACCAGACCCTGTTTTCACAGAATTCCTGAAGATAATTTCTCTTTTCAGGAGGGCAGTTAGATGTAGGTTAACAAGATGCTGGACAGTATGCTGGTTTTGTGGAATAAAAATGTGGCTCATAGACTGCACACTGCATTTCATAGGATGAGGGCCTGAAACAAACAATATCATGGAAGTTATACACCTACATGCATGTCATCTCATCATATGCAATAATATAACGTAAATAATGAAAACAATGGCACACTCTAACATCTTTGATGGATTCACGCATCTCATCAACAACAGGCCTGACAGCTAGGCTTATCTATTTAGTAGTCATTTTGTGTAGGTTGGCACTGTAAATGGCCTATATCAAAAGTTTTTAGTTAAAATATGCTTTTGTTGAAACATGTGGGGAAATTTTTGCTTTGTAGTGGTTAATTGTCTTCATTGTCTTTTCCATTAATGCATCTTGGGCATATAAAAGTTAGCTAGCATTTTGCTAACATCAGCAAACTTACTGGAATTGTTGTGTTTTTTTTACCTTATCACGAGCCTTTCATATCTACAGAGGGAGCGAGTCCTCTCCAATGGAGGCCCCCATGTTGCATTGCAATTTTAGCCCAGAACCAATAAACCAAACACTGGCTCATATGGCCCTTCAGGTTTTTTGTAAGTTTTGCAGAAACCAGTTAAGTTTTCCTACACTCTTCTGAGGGAAGTATGACATGAGGTGTATGTTATCTGCAAGCTCACAGCTAGATACCACTAAATCCCACACACTGGTCGTTGAAGATGTGACGATATACATATGTGTGTTACTTTTATAGTTCCCCTGGCAACATCTTTTAACCATCCTCAGCATATAGTTTCTTTAGTAATACAGAGGAGCATATCATCATGTACAGGAAACAGGAAAAGAGGAAGATAACTAAAGTGCTGAGCTTGCTCAACTGTCATAGGAGAACAGAGCAAAAAGAGGTGGGACATAGGAAGGATCAGTTGAAACACTCATACAAAATTTACAGTTTAACCACAGCCTTTGTCCCTCTAAGCAATAACAAACAAGAGAAACTATGTGCTCATCAGTCTTATCCCAGATTTAATGCCCTGATACTCACCCAAGGGGGAAAATATAATCTTGGAGCAAGTTCACAAATAATCCACACTATGCATCTCTATCCCTGCAATGACTAAATCTGGACACATTCTTCACTTTGAATATATCAGTAGATTGCAGATTTATACACTGCCTGGTATAGGCCATAGAGACAGCAGAGAGAAAGAAAGGACAACATTATAAAGTGCCATTACTAGAATGCTTAAGAAGTGTTCGCCCAACATCTCTGAGCCTTAAAAAAATCAAAGTGCACCCACCTGCCTCCAACAGCACACTTACAAGTCATGAGTAGCATCAACACAGCATCTTTTGGGTCATGTTGTCCCTCAACGTAAGATTTTTATGTGGATGGGCCCTGATCCCAGCTGGTGATTTGCCAGTACCATTTCAAAATTTCCTATCATTGTGTGACCAGAGCCAGTCACTTCATTATCACCAGCTGTGTGATAGGTGTTTATAATGTTTAATCAGTCAAGACACAACAAAAGGGACCTGATATAATCAGATCTGGAGTCGGCTCAAAGCAAAAAGCAAAATGCGGGTTACATAGCTAGCTAATCTACACAAATTGTTACCTGTTTACATCTGATAGTTAATATTAGCAAAAGGCTAGCTAGCTAATCTTTGTCAAATTTTTTAGCTAGTTTGCTGCCATTTATCTTGGCTGTGCTGACTCCTCTTCTATGTCACAGCAGTCTTGTTTTCCTCATAATGATTTCATGCTGGCATCAACTGTGCAGTGCATTTCGTTGTTGCCAGTTTTAAAATTGCGTGCTTTCACTTCTTTCAGTCACTACTGACATTATGTTATATTATGTCTGATTGTGATGGGAAGGGCACTGTTTCATAATCTTGCATTGGGGCCCGAACCTGACTTGTTATGCCAATGATACGGCCAGAACATTTTCACATCTAACGTGTTGAATTAAGGGTTCATTTCGACCAAACCAGAGTTGGTGATTGTTTGAGCAGTGGAAATGGAGAATGTGAGGATGTTAAGTAGACAGCTAATATTGCTAACAGTTATCAAGAAACTGAAAATGCTCGAAAACACTATAGCCTACAAAACAAATTAAAAATACTAGTATATATGCCAAGCTAACTGTGAGAAGTGAAGTAACTAACTTAAAGATGAAAGTTTGTTGGCAAAGGTAATGTTACTAAAGCACTGACAGGAAGTAAACAGGTGTGCAGCTCAGCACAGATACATCACAATACATTGTGTTAGTAGAGAATAGGCAGTTTTGACAGAGACAAAATCATCAATAATATTACAGCATGAAATTCTGAAATGCAAACTCACAAAAAATTAGGTCAGTCATGCTCTCATGATGAGAAGAGGCATTTTGATTTTCACTATCAATTACTGATCAATAGACTCAGTCATCTGCTGATCTATTACAGCATTTGATGAGCCAAAGTGACATTCAAGATGGCCAGAAGAGGCCCACACCACCAACATATCTTCATTTAACACCTCTTCGGAGACATCACCCCCGAATAGACTTGAGAAGAGAAGAAGCACCAGGGCATTTCTATCAGCAGGGGCCAGGCCCAATGGAGCATGATCACTCATGTTAGGGTATAACAGATTGCGTTATAAAGCTCTGTCAAGCAGAATTCTCTTGTCTCCTTATCTTGACAATGAAAATGGTGAGTAAAATGTTTTCATAACTGATAGGATTGATGGCAAATAGTCTAAAAGTGGGGGAAAAAAACAGAAATGTTTGGTTTTCAGTTTTGCACAAAACTCGGACGATGTCAGACTGAGATAAATGTTAAAAATAATTGAAAAAATATTAGTATTCTCAGTTTTCTCCATGTAAATGTGCAGTATATTAATCTATAACACCTTTCATCCACACAAAAATGTGTCTTTATATTTCAGGGGTTTACTGGAGAGTTATGTAAGGTAATTGTTGACTTTCTCTTTGCCACATGGATCAGCATCCTATATTTGCTGTTTTCACAGAGTGGAGCGCAGACGTCGACGTCAGCATGCATGTAAGCATGGACACAAACACATACATGTGACAGAGGCTCAGCAAAACAATTAAACAAGTCTCCAGGCAGCAGATGGGCCTTTGTGAGACAGGTGTGACAAGGGGAGAATGAGATTAATTCTTATTAGATGGTTTCAAACTAAGCTTCTGCTCAGCAGAAGCCATATCAGACACTGAGAAAGCAAAGAGCCACATAAATGTCTCTATTGAATTTTCTTCAGAAATCGAAATTACAGTTTTACTTCCATTTAAATGACTGTTTACCTTTCCACTCTCTGTGCAGTTTCATTGAATGGAACACGCCAATGCTCTCTGTGTTATTATGGATCCAACGCTTTTTACTGCCAATTGCATCAAAGCAAATTAAATCACAATCATATTTTTTTCACCTTAGCAGTCTCCAAGAAGGCATTCTCCTCTCAATAACCCATAAAAATGGATTTGTGTATTTCTATAATTGATTACTGCAGATCTGCAGTCTACCTTCTGGCTGCTCTAACCCCTCACACTTACTAATAACCGTACACATCAAACCAGTGAACATGTTTCTCACAATCCCACTTTAAGTCTCTCTTTTTTGGCTCACTGTAAAAGCCCTAACTAAACCTCTGCCATAGATAGCACTGCTTGGCATTGCTCCATAGTGACTTTCTGCTTTACTTTCTCCCTATAAAATCTCATCTTACATAAGTCACTGAACAGCACATCAGTTCAACTTACAAAAAACTGCAGGGGCAGATGCACGTAGTAATAAAAATGTATATGTATGCACAATCACAGATACAATGATACGGCAGCCTAAAGGTTTTAGAGAAGGTTGTATAATTCAGCAGCAGGCAGCGGCTGCTCAGGAGGAACTCTTCTCAGTGTAAATAAAGGTTAATAAGGGAGACCCTCTTCATAGATTGTTATGGAATACAAGTAAATCCTCTTTGAGACCATGGCTTGTGGTTTTTACTGTCTGCCAGGTTCACATTACAAATCAATATGTTTTGACACTCAAGTGAAGCAATAGAAGATCTGCCTCCATGCATTACCAAGGTCCTCATCCTTTAGCCAACCAGCCATCCAGGGTGATACTGAGTTATTGGTTTAAAGGGATAGTTTTGATTACTTGGAGTGGGGTTCTGTGAGGCACTTATCGATAGTCAGGGTATTAGCTACAGTAGATGGCGGTTAGGAGTTAGGAGAGGCAGCGAAGCTAAGCAATGTACTGTTGTCGACATGGTCAGCAACAAAAGGTATTTTAGCCACTTTAAAAAAAGTCCAAATTAATATCAGTTTAAGCGTATGCTATAAATTAGAATATTTCCACCCTTCTAACAGGAAACATTGTTATATGAGCCAAATATTGTTCTCTCCATACTAACCAAACTCCATAGGCAATTCAGTCAAAGTTGCTGGTGCACCTCTGCCTCAATCCATTAGTTTGTTTTTGTTATTGTGTGACTTAAGGGAATCCAAACTAACCTTTTAAAACATTGAGGTCACACAACAACGATAAGCTCTGTGTTCTGTGAGGTAAAATCATTGATTTTGCTTATGGAGTTTGGTTTGTTTTGGAGAAAGCTAAATTTGGCTTTTATAACTGTGGTTTCCTGTCAGAAAAAGCTGTCTGGTGGCAATGTGAAGTGGTCAAAATATTCTAAATATAGTATACACTTAAACTGATGTTGATTTTTTTTAGTTGGACCCTTTTTAAGTGGCTAAAATTCCCTTTGATGCTGATCCTGTCCACACCAGTACATTGCTTAGCTTTGCAGCTTAGCTGCCCCTGCATCTCCAAACTGGGGGCCTGCTGACCAGCACCTACTGTAGCTAATACACTGACTAAGGATAAGTACCTCATAAAACCCCACTTCAAATAATCCAAACTATCCTTTTAAGATACTGGCAAATGCGTATTCACATAATTATTGTTAAAGATAAAAAGAATCATAACTAATTTGCCTTTTTTGACATCTATCATGTGCTGCAATATGCATGCAATCTTTAAACACAATCCATCAACAGTCTCTTTATACCCTTATGCGCTTCACACTGGAGTAAATTTCTGCCACATTGATGTTATTTTGTTGATGTGCACCTACATCATAAGTAATGTAACGCACGCTGTCATCAACACGCTAGTCAGCTCTGCCATTTAAGAGGTTATAAATTAACAAGTCTAGACTCTGCTTGCTTGATCCAAGATAATAAATTACTGTCTACTGACCTATTTTTAATCAGTAAATGAGACAGTGACATGCTTACCCCCAGGCTTTCTGCATTTATAAAACATTATCAGATCAATAAAATAAATAGAATATTACCAAGTCTGCTAACAACTGCAGCCTTTTTGTTCACACCTCAGTCTATTAACACTCTGTATGTGTAAATGTCTGATTCTGTTGTATCCCTGAGGATAATCTGTTGTTTTAATTTTTTGTCCAGTGACGGATACATGATGATGCTCAAGGACTACTGCTAAGGGAAATTCACTGGAATGTTTTCTTTATAATAAAATATTACAGATATAGAGTGTGCAATTTATCATGGTTGCACAAGTGGATCACCGAAAGTATGTTCCAATATTTAGTTTGTTTTGTTTATAGGCAATATTTTTTTGGCAGTGTTTGTTTTTGGGTACGCTACCACAAAATAGTGCGTGCGTGTCATTTCAAAAGCCATTTCCTTTTCATCTGGGGTTAGAGCGTTCTTATTTTCCTCATTACTTCCCAAGGAAATGTGGGGGAAAATTTGCATACTGGTGAAATTGAAAACAACATTGAGGAACCAATATGCCAGCTCACTCAGAGAGAGGCTTTGATCGCTCTCTAAATGAGGGTGGGATTGTCGGGCCCTTCATTGTGAGTGATTGTGTTCTGAGCAAAAAGGTGTGATCTGCTCATTGTTTTACTTTATAATGAAACCTAAACTGTCGCAGTTAGCAGTACTTTTTTGTATTCCTCTTCAGCTAGCTTATCTGTATCTTGTAATGTATCATTTATGTGTCTCCATAGAGACCACTGCGTCTGACTGCAGTTGTTATGTGTATTATTCTAGGCAAAGTAATGATGAATAGCTCGCACAAAATCTCCACTGGAGAAGCATTCAGTCAAATTTCATACTTCTAGCACATGATTAGGCTTTTTATTCAGCTTGCTGATTTGCTGTGTTGTTGTATTCACTGGAGCAAAACACAGCTAATATTGACTCGTGTTTGATGTATACTGAATTTTGGTGTATTAAATCTTGATGTCACAGTTTGTGCCATATTTAAGTGTTTATATATCAGCTGCAGTGGTGGAAGAAGTATTAAAATCCTTTACTTAAAGCTGCTAGAGACAACCCTTGAGAAGCATAGTTGATTGTTGAGTCTCAAATACCAACAATTTGGGTTGGTGGATCAGGTTGAGTCACCAACCCAAAAAAACTTTAAAATAAAAGTAGAAATACAAATAAAAATAATAAAACATGCCCAATTATGAGAAAAAGTCCTCTGATAAAAAAACTTCCAAAACTCAGCTACATCTCGTATGTTGAGCCAGGAGGGAGGGGCCAACATTGAAAGGTATGTTTACAAACAGAAACCCCAAAATCCTGCATATTCTACCTTTAAAGGAGAATTATGTAATATATCTACTGTACTAAATCATAAGATGACTATGATATGTTATCAGACGTAAAGGACGCATGTTAAATAGAAATAACGCTATAGCCAGTATATTGTGTATATTAAACTTAAAGACCTCCTCCTGTGAAAAACACATTTTTAACCTTGTTAACATGCCCATGTGATGTTTTTCATGTTATAAGACACATCAGGGACAAAATCATGTTTTAGCATTTCTTGTTGAAGTTGAAGAAACTGCAGTGAGCAAGGACAGTTTCAAAAAAACAGATTCAGTCAGGCTCGATATATGATAAGGAACTAATCCTGTTAATTAAGGGAATGGCACTGTACATATCATTAACAGCGATGCCCAGTCCACAGGAGAAGCCAGATGTAGCTAGCTGTTATGATTAGCTAGCAAACCACTTTTTGCATATTCATGAATCCTTGAATATTAAATGAAGGCAAGTTGTAAAGCTCTATGTAAGCCATTTCAAAAAAGATATTTGAACTTATTTTGCAAGAAAAAAAATATCAGACATGATTTATTATTTCTCACACACCGTTTTACATTGTTTGAAACATGACTGGAGGTGGACTTCAAGGAAAAATGCAAAGTTGAAATACGAGCATCTAAGACAACAACACAACAGCCACTATGTTCTCCTTTTAAATTTCAATTCCACATTGATTAGAGTTAAAACTAATGCCGAATGTTCGCCAAATGAGTAAGTGTCTGTTTATGAGAGATAAGAAATCAGGGGCACAGGAGGAAATAACACACTTCAACCATAGATTATATATTGAATAAGGATTCAACGTATTTAATACACTGTTTATGGCTCCAATTCACTATTTGGACAGCAATACTCATTTCTGAATACTTGGGACTTGCATATTTCTCCTTTAAGTAGTATATATTATAAATAACACAGAATTTAAGAACAGTACACAAATTAATGATATATTCCAACCACTAGTCAGCTGTTAGATGAGCCACATAAACATAGATTTTTTTTAATTCTTACATTTTAAAGGGGTTAAATAAATAAAGGCAAATATGAGGTCTTTAAATTAAAACATATCTTTACAAAAGCATGTATTACTGTAACTAACTATCTGTAACCATTTCTTCTGCTGAAAAATGAAAGCAAGGTTCAGTATGTCTCGCTGAATTTCACAGTGACTAATAATTTTCGTCATCCTCCCTCATACCTGTGTGTGTATATATATGTACATTTCTCTTGTACAGTTGTATCTTATCTCAATCTGGCTTATCAAGTGAAAAACAACAGAGTTGCCTTTAGGCTACTACACTGCCCACGGTGTGTCTGTGTGATTTATTGTTCAGGGTTTGATTCAGAGTGTGTCACCCACCCAAAACCTATGCTTTTACACCTCACCCACCTCCTGAAATGATTCATTCATATTCAGCACAGTAACTACATGTATGTTAATCTAATTTATAAGGTTACATTGTACAACCAATTTTACTCTGACACTATTTTGAATATTCCCCAAACAGAGGCAGATATAAAATATCTACTTCCTGAAATAATCATTTCTACATGCTCGGCTGCTCTACCTCCAGGAGATTGTATCTGGCTGTTCTGTCTTCATCTGCCCTGCTGAACTAATTCTTGATGCTTTAGAAATAGAAAACCCAGGGCCCATGATAATTCCTATGGGGACAGCCAGCACTCTGACACCAACAACACATTCCAGAAATTGAAATATTATGTCACGGGTTGATACATGACTAATTGTTGTGCCAGTTACTTTTTTTTCCCTACAAACAACAGAGTTTAAAGTTACTCAGGCACCATGCCCAATTTCATGCACAGACCAGTTTTAAATCCATATAATACTTACTTCAATACTTTTCCTCCTTGGCAACTTTTCAGGCTCACAATTTTTTCTTGTTTTAATCCCTGAAACAATGCACTGCTGAAACAGAGAAAATATATGAACATAGATTGTCTGTGGCTTCATATATAGGGGTTACCTAAGTGCTCTCAAATCTTACCAAAATCATTTCTGAATATATTGGAGATGGGAAAAAGTGTCTGCAGTTCCTGGACTGTTTAGGTGAAATAGGTAAGTTTTTGGCCAGATTGCAGAGTTTTTCCATTTAATAAACCAGGGAATGACACATTTCTGCTCACTAACTGGGTGCCACTGTCATTCTGCAAGACTGATTGGTACTGTCAGACAATCATGACTTCTAGTTGTTAATAATAATATCAATATGTAAATTAATACTAACACCTACAGTGACAGACTGACATTTTAAGCCATAGAAATGATAATTATTTTTAGGCTGCCTTCAGAAGAAATCACATTTTATTCAATGTAAAATGACTTAAAGAATTTAAGAAGACTGCAGTGGGTCTGTCAGCAGTGGATGTGCCTGTGTCAGCATCACAATAACAATGAGACATGATCGCTGTCATTTTAGTGAGGATAGCTTGTTTGTGTTTGGCATAACTTTGTTAGAGTCATAACTCAATGCATAGAGAGAATCAAACATTTCTCTTTTTTAACAGCATTTCCATTTCACTGGAATGTAAGGCCATTTTTCCTATTCTGTGTTTGGTAAAACCCACATGCTTGTCAGTTAAAATGTACCTCGACAAGAACAAAACTCCATGAAACGCATTACTGCCAGCAGGCTTCCATGCTACTGCAAATTATTCACTCAAAGAAGAATGGTCAAGTTTTTTTCTTCTCAAAAACTATTCAGCAGTTACATACAGCTTTGCATCTAAACGTTCACCTTTCAAAAGAACTGGCCAAGAAAGTATTCTACATCCTGAAAATATGTGATGTAGATTTTACAAATTGCCCATAACAGAAACAGAAATAACAATTAAACAGAACATTGGAATAAACATAAATAAATAAAACTTGGAGTTCACAGCGATGCTAGCTGCTCTGTGAGGCCGCTGAGGCACAGCAGAGTTTTGAGCTAAACGCTAACTAGACTTGACAAAACATCAGAGGGCACTAAAGTCATTAGAGATCTATGTGCCAAATTACATGTCAATCCATCTAACAGTTGGTAAGACATTTCATTTAAAGCCAAAAATGCCAACCTCATGGCAGTTTCTGAATAAAATGTGATAACAAAAATCATTCATATTCATCCTCTGGACAATGAATTGTAGTGCAAAATTTCCTGGCAAATGGCAGTCTGGACCAAAGTGGTGGACTGACCAGTAGACAAGCCAATACTGCCACCACTCGAGCCATCCTGGTTAAAAATACACACTGTAAAGTCACATGAACTAACATGGCTTTTTTCATCTACTTGTTAAATTAAATTCATTTTTTAAATTATACTTTAAATTAATTGTAGTTTTATTTTAATGTTTTTCATTAGCCTCATGAATATGAAAATTGGTTTTTGAACACTAATTAAATCAAAATACAAAATGAAACTTAAAAAAAAAAAATCAGAAGAATTGCCTTCATATGCAGCTGTTTAGATGAGATTTGTGTTTTTTAAAGATATGGTTGGGTTTAACAAAATATCATAGTCATGACCACAGAAGTCTGGGCCCTGTTTCCCAGAGCCTCTTTAGCAACACGTGCATCATAAGCTGTACCTTCGGATCTCCCTTTAGCTTACAGGCAGTTTCCCAGAGTCTCCTTCTCCTACCTTCTGAAAGGTATACCTTTAGAGGGCGGGTCTAAACCACTTGTAAGCTATCCCTCTGCAGTGCACTCCATTCATTCACAGTTTTAGCCCTAGTAGGCCAACATTATGCTTTTCAAATGGACAGTTGCAATATCATGCACATCTAGTCTTGTGCAAATGACATCATTAGTTTAAAATAAACCACATGAAAATTAATTATGAAAAACAGTGTTTCTGTGCATAACACATCATTAGAATGTTGTTATTTCACTCATCAATTATTGTCATGATGGTAGCCTAATAAATTATAGGACCTCTCCATAATACTAATAAAACAATAATAAAACATCAGTTTCACTTAAATTAACAGTTTAACTTAATTAAATATACACTATATTTAGAATATTTTTGCTGCTTTACCTTACTATCAGATTGTTTTTTTCCAATGCAAAATATTGCTCTCTCCAAAGTAACCTCACTGTGTAAAAACAGTGATTTTAGCAGGCAGAACATAAGATTTGCTGGTCTACTGCTGCCTTGATCAGTCGGTTTGGAGAGAGTGATATTTGGCTTACATAATGGTGGTTTTCTTTCAGAAATTGTGAAAAATATTTTAAATATAACATTCACTTACTGCTATTGGTTTCTAATTAGGTAGGCTTTTTTTTAGGTGGATAAAATATGTTTTGCTACTGATTCCATGCTTAGTTTCTACGTCGGTACACCTGCCACTTCTCCAAACAGGGGGAGACTACTGTAATACGATGATTATGGATAAATACCTCATACAATTACACTTAAAAAAAAATCTGAACTATCCCTTTAAGAGATGGATTTACTGTTCTGATAAAACTAGTACTGAAGTTAACACAATAGATATTTTTAAAACTCTACATAAAAAACAAAAAATTTGGATCCATTCAAAAAGGCAAATCTATGTAGTTGCATTATTTGGGTTCCTTTAAACAAAAGATGGTTGGTAGGTGATGTTTATCAGTGCTGTGGCAGCCTTAACACAGATTTCTACTAAAATAGACAGCTGTGTTGAAAATGAAGTTACTAACAGGTAGCATGGTAGGCTATTGCTCTATAAAAGCAGAGCAAGCAGTGAGTTCAGCACATTGCACACTGGATGTGCAACCAGAACTGAATAAATCACACTTTAAAACATACTGTTGTTGCATTGAGTGTCTGCAAAATTATGTCAAATGGAAGTACTTGACACTTGGTTCGAAGGATTAAACTCAAGAGATAACGCTGTGTTTTCCCAGCTGTGACCAGCTCAGGTGTAAATGTGTACTACAATAGACACACTTGTCCACCCATCGCCCCCGTCCAATCCCCTTACATTATTTTGCCGTTTACAGATTTGGACTCAGGGGAGCAGACAGTTACTTTAGGTTTCATCACTTTTTATTCATAATTCATGGGTTTCACAGCGATGAAAATAACCACATCAGCATTCAAGCATTTTTTCAGTGATTTCAAGTACGCAGACAAACATTACTTTGTGCTTTGTCAAGCATTTGGAGTTTTCTACAAAAACCAGGATGGGAGATTTCAGCGAATGAATAGCTGAAGCTCTCACCAGCTCTCATATTAGAACTGCAGGTCATTTGTCATTTAGGCAGTGGAAACTTCTCTCTCTGTCTCTGCTACTCTCACTCTTCTTTACTCATTGTTGACCAATTCTTTCTGCTCATTTCGTTTTTGCATAATTTCCTCTCATTTGTATCTTTGCATTGTATCTGATCTTTTCAACAATACCATGACATTGTGCTGCAGCCTGTAGATTAAACATTCTTTAGAAATGGGCTTTATAGGATAGAGTAAAGGAAGAAAACTGCTTAAAATACAGCAGTGCAGGAAAACCACAAGCAAAAGTACTTCAAAAATGACTACATCTAAAATTCATGATGTATTCTTAAGTTGCTTTAGTTTAAAAATGGCCTGCTTTGCCTGCACTCTTTTAATCTTGTAAGCAATGACTTTCTTTTCAAAGCAGTTAATTTGAAGTCCAAAACAAACTTTAAATAATGGATTACTGGTACTTCCTCCTTCTTAACCCACATGGTGTAATAACCTGTCAAGATTTTCCCCAATTTATTTATTTACCCTCTTAGTGACATACTCTCTTGGAGCATTCCAGCATTTGTTTGGGTCTCAAAGTGAGTGCAAATAATCTCTCAGAAGAAAATTAAGCAGACAACAAGCAGTGATGCCGCTCTGCCGAGGGCCAAGCATGTGGGCATGTGCTGGATCTGACTAATACTTGTATTGCATTGCTTAGACAGCTTCTTTCTTTGCTTATTTGTAGATATCAACACACAAAGGCTTTGAAATATCTTTCTCCGACTAATCTCCTCTAGGTTCGCAATAGGCTATTATAATAACATGGTTTAAGTAAATAGCCTATCTTCTTTGGCGGTGGCAATATTTTTAATCTTTTGGGTTCATTTGTCGATTATAATACAATTTAAAGAGAGGATACGCTTGCTGTGTGCGCTGCATTATCAAAACCCAAGACAACATAGTGGAAATAGGTTATATTGTTGTACAGGAGTCACATACTCGACACTGAGTTCCTTTTTAATGAACCAGTGTATAAATCAATTAGATACGGCAGAACTTAATAGAGAAAACAGATTTAGGCCACCGTATGAGGTCAAAACATAAATAATTAAATTAATTCAACCCTGAGCTTGTTTGTTTGTGCAGTGAAAATTCATAACTGTGAATTTGGTTTTATTTTCAGTATTGCCAGAGGTTTTTTTTTTTTTTCTTCAGATTGCTTTATATAGTCAACTTTATCTGTGCTCGTTAGCCTTTGTTAATGTTAAGTGGATACTGCTGCAGTCCAAGTACAGTATGTCCACAAACAGCAGTGTGTCCTTGAGAACTGAAAACCTACACACTCCCTCAAAAGCCTGAGCATTAGCTAAATGCATGTACAGTAAAGGGATGTTGGTAACTGTGCCACAGTTCAGAATAACAAATGTTTCTTGTTGAAATGGGCTTTCACTCAATTTATACTTATACACAACTTGTCACATACCGAAGAAATGCAGTCAGAGAGCTGTGATCAGCACAGTGAAAGGGTCACAGCATGTTTAGGTTTAGGATAAAACCATGTTGGGGGTTACCATGACTATGAAAGTCATGTGTCACTGAAGTGCATAACATTTTGTACATTACAACTTTTATTAACACTTTAATTTCATCTGAGACACAAACCCCTGTCCTGAGTTTGTTTGAGCCATCCATCCACCCCACCTCCTCCATGTGTAGACTTTCTTCATCTTTACACTATGGGCATCTTATGCAGCTTTTAGAGGGTTTACACTGAGGTCACTCGAAAAACCCAGTGTGTCAGTTTCAGCTGCATATGAGTGCTGTCTGTCTGGTGCTAACTGCTTGCTTTGACCGATCAAAAAGAAGGGGATGGCATTATAGGGCAGAAAGAAGAATGATGGAAGAGCTGATAAGGCGTCTGAATACCTGGACTTGTATACGGCACCAACGACCAGAGTTCAGATGACTGGTAGGTTACATGTAGAAATCTTAAATCGTAATTTCAGTCATTTTCAGTGTCTTATCAGTAGTAGTACAGTACACTACAGCACTACAGCTACTTATGCCTCGTGTACACTACAAGACTTTCAAAATCCTCTCATATTCAACGACTTGCTAAAATTTAACAACTATGTGTTTTTTGATTTGATTTGCAAGCTAGTGCACATGTTGGGGACTTTAGGGAGTTGCACCAACAAAATGACATTCATTGAAGCACCTGTCTGTGTTCACAGCCTTAGTCATTGTAGCGGCAACAGATGCTTTTAAAAACCTGCTGGAGGTTTTAAAGGTGGTTGCTGCATTGTGGTCTGAAACGGCCTTCAGCAAACAAACTATTAATTTTAAATTAATAAACTTGAAAGTCATGTGTTGCTCATTATTATCAAAGATGTATGAACTAATAATTAAATTATCTGGAACAGATTAGTACAGACAATACACTGTTTTTGTTTTCAAATATACATCTATACTAGGTACGTGTGTGTGATTTGGAAAAAAATCATTGTGTATATGTGACATTTATTACAGCAAGCAGCAAATGATTAGTTGGTATGGTATGCTATACTAAATTTATGTTGAAATGATGAACAAAGAAAGAAAAAAAAATATTTAATTTTTTTTAATAAAGCAAGCAGATGCCATTCACAGTGATGTGCCTTTGTACATGTGATAATTCATAGATCATGGGTATGAGAGCTGAAATGAATTTTGAGTGTTTGGGCGCACCCTGAGCATGAGGCTGCTTAGAGTACAGCCAAGCGTTGAAAGGAGTCAGTTGGGGTGTTTCAGGCATCTGCTCAACTTGCTTCGTGAACACTGCCCTGTGAAGTATTCCAGGCACATCCAACTGGAATAGTCGAGGCATACCCATCGCACGTTGGAGCACTGACATATCGCACCTGACCTGGGAACTACTTGGGATCCCCCATGAGGAGCTGGAGGTTTGGCTTGGGGAAAGGAAGCCTGAAGCATTATGTTTAGCCTCCTGCCACCAAGTACCAGAGAGGTGGCAGAAAATAGATAGGCAGGAATTTTTGTTTTTTTGATCATTTTTTGCATGACAGCAGGTCCCTAGTGAGGCCGCTGTTTTTATTTAACAGAATGTTCCTTTAGAATTTTTGCAGCCCCTAATCAGGAAATACCATTTATTAATAATTTACCAATTTTCAGTAAATATGTATTTGCAATTAATGTACAAGTAACAAAAGAAGCAAAAACACAAAATAAATTAGTTTATTGCTCACATTCTACAGTGCATGAACTGAAACACTGAACAGCAGACACTGCTAAACACAAATAACTGTGAAGTAGTAATCCTATCCATACTGTTTCCTAAAGTCAATAAACAACAATCCATACAATAATGCAGTTGCACAATGGCTGTAAAAGCTCAGAATATGAGCAGCTTCACACTACAAAGAGGCAGAAGAAAGCAAGCCTGTCTGTACTGTCTCTGAACGTCACAAAGGAACTGCTCCAGGGACCCATTGTGATATATTTCTTCTAGTGTGTATGATGCAATAAGAGTCAGGTGCTTCCTCAGCAAATCCTCTATATATGGTTTTCCTTCACTATCCAGAATGTCCCTTCCTTTGTTCTCTTTCCATGTGTTGCATGTGTGCTCTTTGGGCATCTTGGTGACATACTATAGTGCGTGCAACGTGTAGTGTGGTGCAGTGTAGTAGTCCATCAGTAGGCATCATTAAAAATGGTAAATCCTTTTCCTGCATTGTGCGCTTGAGGTGACTGGGCGATTAAAAACCATAATTTAGATGCAGGAGTGAAGAAGAGGAAACAATGAATTTGCTATTCTGTGGTTAAGTGCTTAGCAGCACTGTAGGGAGGCATCCAGTGCTGCTAAGCACTCTAGAGAGTTTTAAAGCAGTCAAGGAAATGAATATGTAAGTACAATACTTGTCTCTTCCTGTGCATGTAAAATGCAGTGTGCATGTTGAGCAAAAGATGCTGATCTATAGTACTTAGTGAATTGTTTTATAGGGATACAACAGCAGATACATCTATTTTATTACAGATTTTCACCTGTTTGTCAAACCCACACTGAATTAAAAAGTTCACATCTCATCCATCTCCATGGTATTGTTTTAAATTCTAGGTCAGATAGCACAACAACTCTTTGCTAACCTTAGAAATACAGTGCAAAGTGAATGTGACTCTTTGCTTCCCACAGACCTCACAAAGCCCCAAACGGCTGAACTATGGAGATGAACTGGAAAATGTGTGATGAAAATAAATACATAAAACTAAAAAGGAAAAAAAAAGCAAGAATAAATCTGTGTTAACCTTGGTCGCACTTTATTTTACAGATGGTTGATTATTAGACCTTTCTCATTAGGAGCTAATTAGGGAACATTGTAACAGAATTAAAGAAACTAAAGTAAAATAACATATCTTATACTTCCCCATTTAAAAACAATATGTGAACCAGAGACCAGCCAAAAAAGATGTGTCTCAATGCAGATATATGACTTCACTTAGGTGAGCGCACAATTCTGTTGTAATGTGTCCCTAAATACCCTCTAATAAGATCAAACAAGGGTTTGATAAAGGGTCTTATACTGTCTAATAAAGAACACATTGTTTCTAGTTTTTGTTTTTGTTTTTGTTTTTTTTGTTGTTGGTTGTTTTTTTTTTTTTTTGATACAAAGTACAGTTTGTCACATATTATTAATGTATTGTTTGGTGTATCGTGTCTAATTAGGGTATAACTACTGTCTAAGAAAGAACTTGTTACGTTATATTGTTGTTATATAGTTTTTGTCAAATTTAATTCAAAGAAGAGAAGAAAAAAATACAGCCTGTTACAACTTAAAAGCGTACTGTACAATTAAGCAGACATACTGTATTAAAGTCATACTTTTTTATATCTATGACTGAGTAGGTGGCCCTGTAATTGTAATTACATTGAGGCAGGGTAAAATCAAGGTTATCCAGTAAATACCTCTAAAGCAAAGTGTTCAAATCATAATTACTATAACAGCACCTGTACAGTAGCCAGAATGTAGAAAACAATTTTAGACAGTTGGGTTTATCAGTGGGAACATTATTTGTTTATAGCACATCTGTGATTTAATTATTTGAGGCATTCTGTCCCTTTTGTTTGCACTGTTAAGCACTGTTAGTGTATTGTTGCGAGGTTTTAGTCAATTTGGGCTCACTTGTCTAATCACTTGTTCCTTGCATTTGGATGAGGCTACTGAGTCGATAGGAACACTGCCCAGAAGTGTTGTTTTGTATTTGCTTTAGCTTTGCCAAGATTAGCTTGGCTGCAACCAAACTGTGAATAGTTCTCTGTGTGTGTGTTTCCAGAATATAGGACAGTTCTTTCTTTTTTAATTTCACAAATTCAACAAAACATAATAAAAAATAAACAATAGAGTATTCTTAACACAGAAGAAAAACTGAATTTTACAGTTGTGCCTTTGACAAGAAAATATTAGAATTGGAATTAGAATAGGAATTCATATTTCATTTTCACTTTTGTCAACAATTGTTGTGTATTGTAAGTAAATTCATATATTTATATAGTATCTTCAGGCCACAGTTATCTGTATAAATCTGTCTCTCTCCTACTGTCTTGGAGGCTGTCTTAGCCAACCCCAGTAGACAACTGGTTAACAGTAAAAAGTCATCAGCTGATTAAACTCACCTGGGCCATTGTGTTTCCTCCTGCCTCTTCTTTCCAGAGGCTGACATCCAGCCTGCATCACTTTCTTGTCTCACACTTTCAGCTCCTCCACACCACATAAACCATACATCCACACTGCACTGCACTGTTTTCATTGCTCATCTACAGCTTCATTGTTAAGTTTTATCATTAGTTTTAATTAATTGATCTTGTTTTGAGTAATGAACACAACAGTGACTATGTTTATATGCACATAGTATTCCATTTTTTTGGCATTTATTCTGAAAGAGAGAATATTTCCTCAAAGTTGTTTGCGTAGCTAATGAAAATAATTATTACACTAATATTCCTGTTTACATGCAGCAGCATACTCCAATTAACGTAATGACGTATGTCCTAATTAGGACTATCCAAACGGAATATGCTGTTTATATGACCTCTATTAAATTTGGAGGATTGTCATAATCAGAATAATAGTGGAAAATATGTCCATGTTAACATAGTCAATGATGCAGACTGAAACCTTGACTGAAACCTTATGGATAATATATTTTTATTGCAACAAGTTTACTGGGTTTATGAGAAATTTATTTGAATCCTACGCATTAGCTTAATTTTATCTGTATTTTTAATGATAATTATAAGGGTTTCAATGGCGCTGTTTGTGCAGCTATGTAAAGAGGGGAGAGAGAGGGCACCTAAACAGCTTAATCATGGATGAATCATTAAAAACCATCAGCTTGTTAACCTTTAATTCATAGAAGAAAGGGGAGCATGTGCATATAGACACAAGTGTTAATGTGATCTTTGACTAATTCTGTGAAGTGCATGAATTAGCTATACTGCAGACTGGAGTCTCTGTTAACAGTTAAAATAATGAGGTAATATCTTAAAATAATGATTTAGTATTTTAAAATAATAAGACATTATTTTGATATACGAAGTCATAATTTTGAGATACTAACTTAATATTTTGAGATACCAAATCAATATTTTGAGATATGAACACAGGCAAAATAAGTCTTCATTTTGAGATATTGCTTTTGCGATATATTGTTGTTAATAACTATAAATTTATGTTATCCTGGCCATTAAACTATTGCAAAAAACATGAATATTACACACCACAAAGCAATGTTGGCAAAGAAATTAAGCTGTTCAGGACATTTGTCCTTGTCTCTGAAAAAAGTGTCCAATAGCCTTTTAAAGAAGTACATTGAAGTATACAAATGCATTAATGCATTGTGCAGTGTGCACTGTGTATTACATTTTTCTTTCTCCTTTTGCTTGGCTCATGTACGTATAACATACCCTAAATGTATAGTCATGTAATCATCTGTACATAGTGTGTATTCATGTCAGTATTTTTTTCCATGACCCACATTGAATTGTTTGTCCGTCCACTGTGCTCCATTCAGTTCATATGACTCATAAAATGAGGTTTGTAAGAGTCCTTTCACAAAGTAATTCAAAGAGTTCTTGTGTATACTAAAAAAATAATGAAAAATAATGTTCCCTCATGTTCTATATACAGTCATACAGAAAAGAGCTTTTGTGCATGCCTTCTCCATTATTATTAGCCGAACACCTTGGAACATCCATCAAAAGAAACTCTATAACTTTTCTGTTATAATGTGAATACAGCATAACTGTTAGACCATGCAGGAAAAATGTCAGTCACTAAAACATGCTGAGGTCCACGTCTTCATTCAGGTATGGTGGCCATGCACTACCTTGGAGCATTTAACATTTTGAACAGCTTCCCATCAGCTGTCGATCTGAAAGGTGAGGACTCAATAAAGGTTGTGGGTAATATAGTATTTCAAAAGGAACTTGAGAATAAAACTCAATTTCCTAACAACTGAGGCTGATATCTGATTGACAAAATGGCCTCTATGAAAAGCTTTCCACTATCTGATTGCTCCTGATAAGTGCACCTTAGGCTGTTAAAATGTTCTGTCTAATCATCAAATTCTGTGTGAGAAAAATAAAAAGGCTCAGCTCTGGTCTTTTCTACAGTCTGTGGAATGTCCTTGTTTTCCTCTATGCGCTCCTTTGGGTGCTTTTATGTCCTTCCACAGCCTGCATGGCAGGAGTTAGAGAGTTTAAGTTGTCCATACTATAAGTGTGATTGGGACTCTGAATACATTTTCCATGTTCAACTACAATGATGTGTAATTCCCTGTGAAAGAGGCTTCCCTTCTGTTCAATCAATGCCTGCCCCTTGTGAGTCTGAACAGGGAGACTGTTTTTGTGGTCAGGAAGTAGTTTGACGTACTTAGAGTGCTACGAAAATGGATTAATGTGGTCGCTCATGTCAAGGCTCTTCTCTGTACTGGACCCACAGTGGTGAAATATTCCCCACTGAAGTCATAATAGCAGAGTCACTTCCTGTGTTCTGCTGCAGGCTGAAAACCCACCGTTTCAGGGTGCACTTAGACAAGCCATAGAAGCACTTGTGATATCTCAATTCCTTCAAAAAACAAACATGTAATGAAATGTAATAATGGATTGGGCTACTGTAAATATAATTACAACTTCAATACTTAAGACCAGGATTTATGCCCCATCAACAGGATTTTTTCCCTCGATGGAAAATTTCTGAAAAAAAAAACAACAAAAAAACAAAAGTGCTTTATAACCGGAAAATAGCTAACTTAAGTCTTTGCACCAGCATGGATAGATATTAGGGTATGTTTAGCAAACAAAACTACTCGTGAACATTTAGGAGAAGATCATGTTTGGAGTTATAGTAAGAATGTTATGCCGTGTACATTATGTGATGTGACATCACTGAGATGACTCATGAGACCAAAGCCATATGACACAAGTCATGTGACATATGTAACATCATGTTCCTCAAAACCTTTCCCATGGGACATGAACCCCAGTCACCAGGGTGAACGTGTTTGTTTGAGCCATCCATTCACCCCACATCCTCCAGACATGGACTTTCTCCCTCTTTATACCACGTCAAAAGCCTGGTGTGTCTCTTTCAGCCACTAACGGGCACTGTGCACGTCTGCATGACATCTGTATAATGGGTTAGGGATGTCGTATAAAGAGTGAGAAAGTCTCTGATGGAGGAGGTGGAGTGGGTGGGTGGATGGATAGGTCAAACAAACCCAGGACTTTCACCCAGGAAACCGGGATTCATGGAAACCAATAGTTAATACTGGCTTCTTTTCAACTTACATACATAACCCATGTAAGTTACATTACTTCCTTGACCACACTTACATAATTTGCATACTTATTTTAACCCTACCCATGATCTTTTCTTAAACCTAACCAAGTAGTTTTGTTGCCTAAACCTAACCAAATAGTTTCTGTTTATTTATTTTGAAAGTCTATCTGGATAAAGCATATTTGTTATTGCTAACTTGACTGCATAGCCCTGAACATGCAAAGGGGTACCTACAGTGGATTTATTTGAAGACCAAGCTGCCATATTTAACTAATTGTGAGTGAGAAAGTGTTGGCATGGAGATGTATATGTGGTAACACTTAATATACTGTATGTCACATAGCCATCAAAGTGTCTTTTAACAGGAATCTGCAGGGACCTAAGATGACAAGGTTGCTCAAACAGTCCATAGAGTACAGAAAACAGATCTCCCTCTCTAATTGGCATGCCTCTATGTTGAAGATCTTTCTCTGTGAATCTCCTCAACTACATCAGTGAATAAAAGAGCTTTAACTTGTAATAAGCCAATTAACCTGATTGGTGGACAGGTGTGCCGACTGGCAATGTCAGGAGAAAACCGGTCCCTCTCTTCATCCAGCTGGTGCTCAAAGCACATCCACCCATCCAAAGTATTGTGGCTTGTGAACTACTCCCCGGAGGATATTGCAATATGGTTTCCATCAACACAGTGAAGTGCCCTTCAACAAGGAACTGAACCCTAACTGCTCAAAGTGTGTTGTGCTGGTGATCCTGACCTTTGAAGGAATATGTCTGGCTGAATTTTTTATGGTTTACAAATTTAGCACCAGCTTACAGATAATAATAGATACTTTACATTCTTCTCATTACAGTGAACAAGATGTTTCATTCATATGTAGCAGAGGAAGTGCAACACCTTTGAAAATACTGAATTATTCAGATGCCATGTGAGCTGAACTGCAATCATACGCATGAATGTCCCATAATGAGTTAACTCAATTGTAGTGTAAAAGAAAAATGTACTATTCAACAGTTAACCCCCTGTGAACACTGAAACCCCTTTAAATTGTTTATGAATCGGTATAAACGGAAATCTTTCTGCAGCGTCGGCTAGACTAAATAGTGCTCCATGTAGTGTGATGCCTTGTAGGTGTGTTTAATACATCACATCACAAGTTAGTACATTACACTTTATTTTTTAATGAATGAGAAAGCATCTAATGTTAGTTTGTATTGTTTGCCTGTCTATTGCTTGTATGCTTACACACACGTTCACACTGCATGTATGAGTGACAGTAGTACAAGGAAGCTATTTAGATATCGGAGCATAGAAGTCACAACAGTTAATGCAACTGAAATCGATTCACATTTTCTCCCACTTAAAGATGACAGAGAAGCATATTTCAATATACCAATTAGTTTCAGTCCCCATAATAATCAGTTTGTATAATATCTGTATGACCAACTGAGGTGCACTAATGCATAACAAGTGTGTTTGCACCTTTCAGGTGCTTGGGCAGAAGTATAGAGTTTAGAAACCATGTTTCACCACCATCAAAGTGGAGTGGTAGCACACTGTATTGTTGAGAATCACTCAACAAAATATTTTATTCATACATTGATTTTCCCACTGCAGTTAGAAGATGGCTGAGCTACTTCTTTGTATGTGGATGTACACGTAACAGGGCGGCAGGGTCAAGTTGCTTGATGCTTGTCAGAATTCTATCATTTTGCCAGGTGTTCAAGCACACACTGTAGTGAATCACTACTGAGAGCCACACTACTGAAACTGTGACTGTGTCAGTAACCCCAAAGCATTACACATTTCTTAAAGGTCAAATATGTAAGATTTAGGGGTAGTTGTTGGCAGAATGTGACAGAAATGGAATATAATGTCCATAAGTATGTTTTCATTAGTGTATAATCACTGGGGCTCATTGGTTGGACTGTCGCTTGTGTTACTTTAATTAGGGGAGAAGAGCTTCTTATTCCATTATTGTCGGGGGACGGGACATATGCAGACCTGATGTATTTTAATTTTGGGAGAGAGACTATTTGCTGAACATTTACTTGGTTCCAAACTAATTGAACCCATCAAAGTACCAGCACAAAACACTACAGCGGTTCCCCAACCTCAGAGGACAGAGGAGCTGAGTGGAAAAAGTTTATTTTTGATGAAAACATATCTGTAGGTTTTACTCTAATCAGCGAGGGCAGGTAACTATTCAAGCTCAATTATAGATTGATATGATAAGTTTTCCATGTTTTATTTGTTCTAATGTTTGTTGTGTAGGTTATCCAGTTATATTGGTACTAGCATTGCTAATATGCCTATTCCAACACGCTGGGGCGATGTTGGACTAATGTTTTAATATTGAAGTAGAGTCAAGATGGGAACATTCAGCCTAATTTGAAGCCTACAAAGAGTAGTAAGTTGGATACAGGTAACTGTTTTTCATGTTACTTTTTGTGCATGTTTATACTAGCACTAAGGTTTGTTCACAAAAGGAAGCCAGTGTGACCCTTGTTGTTGTTATGCACGTATGTGTGTGTGTGTTGTTTCTGTATGTAAATTTTTTGATAGGCATACCCTGAAATGCTCAAACTGCAGGAATTAATTTACTTGGCATTGTTGTGTAACTTTGATTAGCACCCTTTGAGGCTACCAGTAGAGTTCACGTAGTGTGGCTGATTTAATAAATATAGAGGTAATGTCTAGACACTAGACTAGAGCCCTACTACTCACCTGAAAATCGTAGTTGTATTTTTTGTTAACTCAAAATGAGCTGTTTCTGTCCTCACATGACACAGGTCTCCAAGTAACAAGTGCACCTTGAGTTAAGATTGTCTTGACAACTGCTGTTTCCTTGGTCAACAATGAAATGTCAAGCTCACCTGTAAGCTCAAGAAGGATGAGTGCTCAATGAGGTGCTCAGGAACCATGGAAAGTGTGAACATCTATATTTCCATGGCAACTGAGCAGAACATGCTGATGAGGATGGCGTGACAGGGTCAAAATCTCCAGAACAAGGACCTGAGCGGATCGTGACAAAACAATCTCGACTAGGTTCAATACATTTATCATATCCAATGAAACTTTAAATGTTACATGACATCATGACATGACAAAGTGTAATATTATTTTTCAAAAGAGATGTCATCGATAACGACGCTCCCATCTCGTGACAACGTTAAGAAGCAGCTTGTGTAACAGTGCTAATGTATGACCGCTTTTTCTTCTCCTTTTTGGTTCCATAAAGGAAGACATGGCAGGGCCACTATCTGACAGCTGATTGGTATAATGTCCTGAAAATTATCCGCCAAATTTGATTGCTGCATGATGAAGTCTCTGAAGTTGGAAAGCTGGATGAGAAGAAGAAGATTTCTAACTAAAAAATATACAGTCCTGGCGATGACCCTCCTCCATCACATCACTCTCTATAAAGCCTTGTTATGTGTGGCAATGTTATCGAGGTTAATGCCAATAGAAGCAGGGGAATGCTTGCTTTGATGGATGAGGAGAACCAGCATTTAAACCATGATTGCTAAGACCGACAAGACAATCCTTTACTGAAAGAAGAGCATGCAATAGCTCCAAATGGGATGGCTGAGAATTAATGTCTATGTTTCCTCTCTATGTGTTATCTAGCTTGATGGTCAAGATAGTATATTTTGCTCTTCCTCATCTGTCTTCTTTTTTTGACTCTGCAGAGTAATCCATTTCCCTCAATTTCAGGTCTTGAGGCTTGCCACAGAGGGCCACGGGATCAATATTTGCCAAGTTTAAACCACAGGATTATCTGTCTGTCAGGGCTCGCAACAGAAGCTCTCAACTGTGACATAAATCTTGGACTGTCCTCCACCATTTGAGAAGGTCACACCTCCAAACAGCCTTTGTTATATTGTACACCTAAAGGACGGATTAAGTAGTCGATAATGTCACTCCTACACATAAACTGTACAATGCAACGCACAATAAGCCTTGAAAGTATTCTTATACATTTACCATATGATCTAATCTCTCAGCCACACTGCTCTGTTCACTGTGCCAGGTTCTTTTAATGCAGTCACATGGACAGTTCAACATGTTCTCGCTCCTTGTGAAATAAGGCAGCTTGGCTGTATGCTTCACACTACGACTTTGTTGGTTGGCTGCCCCTCTCACATCAGTTTAGCACACCCAGGGCTCCAGGGGCAGGTTAATGATAATTAATATGAACCATCCATCCTGCCCACCTCATCATAACCACACTTTCTCACTTTTTACACTATGTCACCTAATTTTGATGATATACCAAACATGACACTAGAGGGGTGCCTCCAGAAATGATTCTGCAGAAGTGTCTGCAATGTCATTCTTTGAAGTATAGGGGCACTGACCGAGCAGACATATTTGACACGTTAACCTAGGCTACATTTGCTAGCAAAACATGCTGCTTTGATCATCTGTACCATCCTGTGTGCCAGCGCATATGGACTGGTAGGTGGCAAAGAAGACATGGGGCCTTATCTTGCAACCGGCACAAAGCCATTGTGCTGGTGGTGCAGATAGATTTGCTATCTCCAAGATAACAAATGAACTTGCGCCTGGTCTGTGCAGCCATGGGCAGAGGGTCTAAAAATGAAGACAAAATGAAGGCGTGCATTTGCTATGTTGTGTTAGGCACATTGGAGTAAAAACCACTTACGCCTTCGACTGGTGAAAACCCGGTCCGAAGCACAACGTCTGTGGCACACTTGGTCTGTCTGCTCAAGATAGCACCCGGCCAAAGCACACACACACATCTCCACAATCACTAATCACCTTCATCTATGTTCAGTCTTTTCCCCACACAGGAGCGTGGATTAGTAGAGTGTCCTTTAAACATATTTTCTATCAGCAATAAAGTGTAAATATTGAAGTTAACAGCGTGAGTGTGTGTGTATCTCGCGCTTTGCTGAGCTGCACACACACATCTCCACAATCATAAAACACTTTTCATTTATGTTAAACAGCATGTGTGCACGTGTGTATCTAAAATTATCCTCATTAATAAGGAATAAGGAATTATTGTTATAATTATAAAGGCTAATAAATCTCGACAGACCTGCAAAGTGTGCATGGGACAGATTGACAGCTGTCAGATCATCTTTAACAGATCAGTCAGCATGACAGTTGGAGCAGCTGTAGTGTTTGTGTCAGGAAAACAAGAATTAAACAATCATTATCTATGACATACAAAATGAAGAAGACGTTATATCTGACCTCGAGACCGGCCAGACCCGGCCAGAAAAATGTCTGTGTGCTTCTGTCAGAACCTGATGCTGGCTGTATGCATGATTTTGGGCACGTGTTAACAAATTTCAGAAACACTTTCTGATTCTGTTTCCTACAACCACAGTAGTATTAGCGGGACAGAGGAGCGAGGATGAGAGGAGGAGATGAGGATGAAGAGGAAGAGAGGAAGAGAGGAAGAAGGAGGAGCACTTCTGTGTGGCTCAGGTGTGGCTCAACATAATTTCAAGGTGCTTTAGTGTAAAACATAACCAGTTACATATCTGCATGACATTTATGGTTCACATATTGTATTAGTTTTTGCAGGTGTTAATGAAGAATAAACTATTAACACATGAAGCCTGCATTGGAGACGTCCTGCTGTCTCCATTTCTTGTGTGCTCTTGTCCTTTAACTTCTACCAGAAAATCTGTCTCCTCGCTTTAAAAATTGTTATTCTTTGTTTCCTCCTGGCAAATGCTGACCTGGCGTACCTGCTTCTTAAAGGTGATGAGAGCTGACTTTCTGATTGGTTTATTGCATGTTCAGCCTAAACTCGCTTTTGAATTAATCAGGGCACTTGGGCACAGCTGATAGGTGTATCCCGCTGTGCAATGCTGGCACAAGGGGCGGGACAGGGCAGGATACCCCTGTGCCACTGGCACAAGCTGGCAATGGTGGATTTGGACACACTTTGAATAAATTAAATCCATTGTGCCTTGCACTTTAGATCAGCATAAGATAGGGCCCATGGACAGTATGGCTTGTCCATTTTGCAGATAGAATTGGAGGTAATCTACATTTTACTGCCCATATTTTCCATGCACATGATGGGTGTTGCCATAGCAATTTCAGACACTCTGTTTGCCATTTTGTACAGGTGCAGTGAGAAAAAAAGCACTGACCTTTGGTAATCTACTTGTGGCTTCTGTTTTTCTCTTCTGCAACTTTGTGAGAGCCTGGCAATGGCCAACTAAAATTTCTGACATGTCACAAATTCATCCAAATGTCTGAATGTCATTGAGCTGTTGATTAGTCCTTTCTCCATCCTGTGCACTCGAGGTTTGACAAACGAATTGATCAGTTTCTGTTGTGGACTGGTTTAGTACAGTCTGAGGAGCCAGTACATTATGCATCAGACTACTGTTAGCACATTGAAGAAGTATGCACATTTTTTACCAATAGCCCCCAACATACTATGGTTTGCAGTTCTCTGAATGTTTGTTCTCCAGCAGTGTCAACAGTGAGATTTATGGCTTTATGTGGATACTATGATCTAAGACCTGCAGAAAAAGCATTAAAAGAGGCTTCAAAAAAGTCTGTACAGAGACTAAAGGACAAGACTAAAACATGATAATAAAGGATATGGGTTATGATTTACATTTTAACTATTATCAACAAATCCCATGAAAAGACCAAAACCAGGGCCACACTGGAAATTGGTATAGCATGTGCCCCATGTACTGCTGAGTCCTCTTCAGCAGCCATGGGTTTGATTCCAATTTGCAGCATTTTGCTGTATGTCATCCCCCGACTCTCTAAAAAACAACCAAAACCAACAATACATAAGCCCAACTCCCAGTTTGACTCTTGACCTTAAGCCTATTAGGTCCTTTTGAAGGTGTAAATCTTTAAAAATGGGCAAAAAATACTTCCATCCACAACACCGCATTTTTTAGTAAATGTTGCCCAACAGGAGTAAATATTGCATTTATTGGAGAGTATCGGCTGCAGATTTGAGTGTTTACAGCAGCAGAGTGGTATTTGTGAGGTTAAATAAACTATAGTGCTGTGTTCATGGAAACAGAAGAAACCAGTGCCATAATGAGCCTCAATTTTTTGGATAACAGTTCTACAGTATGAACAAAGATACTATATCAGGCTTTTGCTATATAGGCAGTACTTATGATCAACTCACTAATGGCTTTGGTCTAATTTTGCAGGCAATAAGAAAAATATAAAATCATCAGACTTATCCATTAAATCATGAAAATTATAGATAAAAAACACAGGCTAATGGATTTATTAGATTTTCATGTGTGTTCGTTCATTCTCAGACTCATTTAATTAACCTTATGTATCTGGTGAGAGATGTCTGTGTACTTCTTTTAAGTCATGTCCTGAAGTGATTTATCTCCTTACACATGGAAACACCTTTTCACAGAAAGGTATTTGACAACATTAAGCTAATCTAATTTGTCTAATTAAGACATGCTTGGTTAATTATTAATATTACGCAGATCAAAGTATTGTTCTGCATTATTAGTCACTATTAGCATAGCTGCTGTCAACATGGATAGAACATGAATAATAGACTATACACAAATAGATTTGTGAATTACACAGAGGAATATCAGCAATAACTCTAAAATTAGGACCATCACACATTCAGGACAATGTCCTTGCTCGGCAGTGGTGGTCACCTGTAAACTCACCATTAATCTCTTAAAGTGCAGCGATGGCTCTACTCTGCCCTTGGAGACTTGCATTGCATATTTGGGTTCATTATTGTAAATCTTGGCCCTGTCTTGTATGATGCATTGTTGACATTCATCGCTTGCTTCTCCACATTGGTTTGATACACATAACTTAAATAATTAGATAAAAATGGCAGTTCTCAGTCTGTTACACAGACTGTTGTCCCTTTTACTGTCTGGGCTCATGCATGACAGAGTCATTTACTTTCATTCCCATTTTTGATCCAACTGATAAATGGATAAACTGTCAATAAATGTAGTTGTGTTATATCGATTGATACTTCTCTGGAAGATTTTCAAATTGACAAGCCTAGTCTAGATTGGTCTCAGCTGATACATTGTGTACAACCCAATATAGCCACATCACTGAAATATTAGAGATGGTAGTGGGTGTATTTCTGAAGGACATATATACTACACATACCACTGATCCTATTTTCAACATTGTTAAAAATGGAAGCAGGGATGACAGCATTCAATGGCCACTGGATGAGACATGCTCAGGGGTCAGATCTGTCCACCTGGGACATACTACAGTGGTGGTGGTGAGAGTCAAGGAGCCATATGAGAGTTTTCAAGCAGCAAAGGAAGAAACCCAGTTTCTGGTGATGTAAACCAGGCAACATTCATATTTTTCAATGAGTCAAAGGCTTATTTGTCAAATACACAAAGAATATGGAGTGAAATGCAATGTGGCATGGTTCTGAGTTTGTGCTAAATGGCTTGAGTGAATATAAGAATTAGAAATATTAAATAAAAAAGGATACATTTTCAGATAAAAGTATGTAAACATATGGAATACATTTCTGTGCATATGCACTACATGCATTGTAACTGCACACTTGACCTTCAACCAAACTGCCGTAATACAAACTCAGTGAAATCCATATTTGACTGTTCATTTATCTTTGAATAGAGTGTCGAATATCAATTATATCCACTGGGTGGAAATGTTGTAAAATGATATTGTCTAAAAGCTGAGGGGGAATTAAAGGAAGTTGACTGGTATGAAGCTGCTCTTCAGATGTGACTTCAAGTGACACTTAAAGCTGAAGTAAGAAAAAAAAAATCTTAGATTTCATTTTCTAGGCTCCTTGAGAATTATGTTTTTTGTTGAATGGCAGCAATGTAACTTGAAATTTATGTCTGTGCCTGAAGGAAAAAAGTGTGTGAATGTCTGGTCTGGTTGCCTGTTTCAAATTTGGGGTTTCCATAAATATAAATCCAACACTGAATATCTTTTGTGATTATTTATCAATTTCTTCATGTTGAAAATCATTATTGTCATTGTTAGCATGATTGTTAGCCATTCACTTGCCATTCCATGATGCCTTGGGTTGAGTGTGTCTTCCTGACTTGTCAACCAATCAAAGGCTGCGTGGGCATGTGTGTGACAGCTCTGATCTCAAAGTAATTGTGCAGAGGAATAACATGAGATTTACCCCACTCCCCATTCAATAGATCTATACTGTTATGGCAGTACCCTGAAATAATGTAATTTTAAAAATATGTAGATTCTTCTTTTCACATTTGGATAGTACTGTGCAGTAAAGATTTATTATGATATGTATTCACTTAGTTATGTTATTTGTTTATTTTATCATGTGAGTTTCATTCTTAGATTTATTTCTATTACATTCACTATTTCACTTTTTACCATGTTTTATTACATGTGTCATAATAAGTTTCTTTTAATTAAATTGATTGAATATTTTATATGATAAAATATTCTACTCTCTGTAATGTTTTCATATGAACAAACTTCAACTTTAGTTGCACAAATGGAGAAATTCCATGGAAGCCCAAGACTTGTTTGGTCATACCAACTAACAGGACAAGTCAGCTGGCTGGTTGACTCGTGTATCTGCCACCTGAACAGGCCTGAAAAAAAGGAAAATAAGTTGCTAAATGTGGGGCCAGGAACACAGTTTTACCAATTAATTTTTTTTTGTGAATGTATTTCTTGGTGCACCTGTTATCACTAATAATTTTTGGGGTACATCTTTGAGCCACCGTACTTACAATAACAGTTTTTCCCGTACAAACTGGAATAACTGATTTGCCGTGTACTACAGTCTTACACTGTTGGGGAGGGTTAAGACAGCAATGTGTCTCTTCCTGTACATGTGGAGATACCAGCTGTTTATTTGTGCTGCTTATTTTTACCTGTCACAGAGCACCTTCATAGGGAGGACGTAAGACTCACAGAGGTTAACAAAGCGTACTCCACAGCGTGGAAATCGGACAGCAAAGTATACATGTACTTCAACATGCTAAAACACTTCTATGGCCTTTTAAAACCTCATTTTGTAGGGAACACTGGGGCAACACTTGGTTTACTGTGCTGCTCACGCACACACTCAAAGGATGTCACTGACAAAGCTGATTGATAAACGACCGTTTTGTCCAAGCACTGACTTCCTGTGCTGGATTTTAACTTAAATTGAATTTCAAGCTCCAATGAGATGTCAGTGTTAACACACTAGAAACCCTCTCAGGGAAAATGTTGCTGTCAATGCAGAAAGACATTTTGGCTTTTCCTCCCTTCTTTCTTTGGCCATTTCCCAAACATCCTCATTCATCATTCATTCAAATACACTTTGAAGGGAGGGACGTTTCCCCCAATCCAGCACATTCTAAAAGGATGATATTCAACTTACAAATAGATTGCTTATGTTCACATAATGTGCTGTTTTTTTCAATGGATTTGTGGGTTGTATGCAGTTAATATGTAATAATGTAATATTTAATAGATTGATGCACACTTGCTTAATATCATGGGAATGGCTATGATTCTTGGTATCTGACTGACAAAATGGCAGAAGATTATGTCTTATAATGTGTGTGTCTGTGTGTGCATGTAACATTTTACAAATTCTGACAACAATTTTCATCATCGAACAATATTACCAGTCTGTGTTATTTAAATCAAAACACTTAATTCAGCAAGAAGATGGGGGATTAACATCCACTCATGACAGTAAGCGCATCAAAGATTTTGCCGAGCATATCATTTTACAAGTTTACACTAAAGCCCTTTTGGCCCCCCATGTCTGTGCCCTCTCATGTAGGCTATGAATATTATTAATAAGTGTTATCATTGTTGCACAGTCCAGACATATATACTAATTCCAGTGTGTCCAACTCTGCATAATCAGAAGTAAATAGTCTTTTATCTGATGCTAAGGCCATTTTCATTTTATTAATGTGGCTAAAATAGCTTCTGTACAATTCCAAAAGAGCCAAAGTGGATGGGCAGTTTTAATGTTCTAAATGAGTAACAAGGATTCTCATGGATGAGTGCAATTATTCTTAGAGGTTAATGTTAGACTTCTGAAAAGCTCCACAGTAATTGATAAATGGGTGTATAGCCCAGAGATGTATTCAGGGTTACTGGGCTGCAATACGCCTGAAGCAGCTCTTACACTGAATTATTAAAGACCGCTCTTTCCCCATTTCTGTGGAGCAGTAGCTTAAAAAATTGAACATTAAAGTAACCAAAATATTGAAAAAATATATACATATATAGTATTTTATTTTTATTTTATTTTTCAACTATTATACTGATTTATTTTCAACACTGTGCATGCCTTTTTAAGTTTGCATCTAATTTATTTTAATGCCCAGTTACATTGATTTATTTTCCCTCTGCATAAAGAACATTACACACCACTGATTGTTATTTAATTATTTGGTCGCCTCACAAGAAGTATTCAAATTTTTTAGCCAACTTGCCCTAATGGATTGATGCTGAATACAGATGTTCTCCATGCAGTACACATCAGGAAATATATTGTATGCAGAAAACTGATCCATTCAGTGCACTGACATATGTTTACTCAGCTCTGTCCACCTATTTTTGAAGTGATCAACACTTCTGAAATCATATTTTCCCTTGAAGAATGTATAGTCATCATTTCCAACAAGAGAGGCTTGGACTGGTTATTTGAGAGCATTCTTCTCAGTGTCAGATAGAAGAAATGTTTTTGTTGCTGTTATACTCACTGTTACACAGCAGCGTAACATTGTAAATAACTTTTGAACTTTTCAATACATATCAAAAGGCCTGAATGCACTGCAGTGATGCAGTTTTCAAAGGTAAAAATAGGGAAACACAATGTGATAACTCATATAAGAATTTCACTGTAAAAAAAAAACATACAGGAATTTAGTGGAATCAACCAATTTTTCTGGTTAACTTAACATAAATAGATAAGTTTTATTTATTCAAGTTAATTAAATTTAAAGTTTCTAGTGTTTATTTTCAGAACACCTAGAGCTTATAAATGAGTTCTTTTAATTTGTCATTTGACTTGAAATGATGAGTTGAATTAATGTCGTGTGCAGAGTTCAATCAACTCATCTAATATATTTGCTGACTTCCCAACATGCATTGTATGAGAACTAAAACTCTCCTGAGAGTTTTCTTTTTATAGTTTGGAGGGGAAAAGGCATTATATATATGAATATATCAATTCCTTACCCCTTACATTTAAAATTGAATAGATTCACTGGGAGCGTTTTCCCACATTGTCTTTGTGCAGTAAGTTCTTTGTTCGAAATGAAGACCTGACTCAATGTGACAAAAAAAAACAAAAAACAAATTTGTTTCATTTGTTCATCAGTGTAACTGAAGGTCTGGTTCAACTTAATTTCTTAAATTCACTGAACAAGTATAATTGAAATCGTATCAGGATTATTTGACTTGAAAAGTTTATTTGTTTTGAATCATTACAAAATTACCTCAATTTGTATTTTCAAATTCAGTCAACTTTCAATTTTAAAGTGATATTCCACCCCAGAACAATAATCCACTCAATATGTACTCACCCCTATGCCGCTGTGAGGATGGGTGAAGATCTTCGGTTCACAAAACAATCCTGGAGTTTCAGCAGAAAACAGGGTTGCAGCCAATGGCAGTGAATGGCGACCACGGATAAAATGTAAAAAAAAGAACACAAAACAAACACAAAATGTCTCCATCCTGCTCGTGTGGTGTAATCCAAGTGTCCGTGAGCCGCGACATTAAAATTTAACCACAAAAGACGCCATTTACACCATGTTTTTAGCCTGACTTCATATATCTCACGATATTTTCACACGTGCATCCATTAAGAGATATACGAAGTCTCGTGATACATCGATGCCATGTTTACATGCTACCTGGGAGGCTACAGTTGACATTTCGGCTAAAAACATGGTGTAAATGGCATCTTTTGTGGTTAGATTTTAATGTCGTGGCTCGCGGACACACTGGAGACATTTTGTGTTTGTTTTGTGTTCTTTTTTTTTTTTTTTACATTTTTTCCGTGGTCACCATTCACTGCCATTGTACTGGATTTGGCTGCAACCCTGTTTTCTGCTGAAACTCCAGGATTGTTTTGTGAACTGAAGATCTTCACCCATCCTCACGTCAGCATAGGGGTGTGTACATATTGAGTGGATTATCATTCTGGGGTGGAATATCGCTTTAAGGCTGCCCAGGTGCTAACTTTCCTAAAATTAAAACAAACAGTGTTGAAAAGAAAAATCCTATGGTTTATTTTGAAATGACAGCGACAATTTTGTATCTTTACTTTACAGTTTCTTGAAATTTGAATTTGTTTCATGTCATCATCACTCATTTGCTGTTAGCTCTCTGCTGCCTTCTATTTAATAAAGGCAAAAATTAAAAAAAAATATTTAAAGATAGCACATAATAGGAGGTGATAGCTATGAACTTTCTTATGTTCGGTCCAGGAAATTTAACTGTAGGTGGTGGGTGAGTGGGAGGAATGAAAGATAGACTAACTACAATCACTTCATCAGAGTCAAAACTGCAGTTAGACTAATTGTTAATACACCTGGGGTGAAGAGCATCTGTAAGGCAAAATAGTACAACAAACCTTTCTATTTAATCATTTTTGACTTTAATGCATACAGATTCTGCAGTGGTATGTACAGGAAATACAACTCCCACTGAGTCCAACAGCAGCTCCTCCTGGCCCACCCACTCATGGCTTCTGTGCATTACCAGCCTAAATACACACCGCCACTGATTGAAATAGAGAAATTGCAAGATTACTTCAGTCTAGACAAAGTCACTGTATGCATCTCAACTGTTTGACCTGCTGTGACAAAGTGCAGCTTACTTTCAGCAGTGTGGGTGGTGATGTGCTCTTGATGGTTCTCAAGTCAAATGCACTGTGCTAAGAATGAGTTCAGTACTGCAGAGAAAACATGCAAAGTCCTCACACAAAGGGTTATGCTGTGTCAGGGATAAAATCAAGTCATTATATAGCTGACACTGCTAACCATTGAGTCACTATGTCGACTGACTACTATAGATTATTATATTGGATATATCAATAAAATGGAGGCAAATAGGACATAAATATTACACTCCTCATGCAGAATATTGGTAATGTTATCAGACAGACACATACTGCATCTACTGAAACAAGATTAGACAGGAATGAGTTGCCACCTAGCAACTGACTGCCTTTAGAAATGCTAGCTGCAGGCTGGATTCAGTTTCAGCTGTTTGCTGTTGACATCAGAGCAAGATTTTGCCAGGGTGAATTGGGCTGGGCTGGACCGAGAGATTATTCTAAAATAGAGGCTTACTAGTACTTCAATCAATTGTTTGGTATGACTTTCAGTCAGCTGACCCAAGTGAAAGAACTGGTCAAAAGGAAACTTAAAATGAAAACCAGAGCTTCAGGAAGTTTTACCTTTTCTCTGGCCTTGCAAGGGAGAAGAATTTCCTGAGTTCAACACGTGAAATTGAGGAAGACAGACAACGCTGAGGGCAGAATTAAAGAGGATGAGCCGATCTACAAAGTGAGTGATCTATTGAGAGTTTTGGCAGCTGATGCAAGGAGAGCAACATGTGAGACAAAACACAGTAGATAGGTGTAGGAAGTTATCTTTTATATCTTATGATTCAAAACAAAACGCATCATCAAAAGGTGTCTAAGGCCACTTCCTTCTTTTCATGCTGAGCTTAATACAAGCCCCGACTCCAAAAAAGTTGGAACATTGTGTAAAACATAAATAAAAACAGAATGCAGTGATTTGGAAATGATCTTGTACTTGCATTCAATTGAATACCATCCAAAGACAAGATATTTAATGTTCAATCTGATAAAAAATTGATTGTTTCTTGTGAATAAACACTTATGCTGAATTTGATGCCTGCAACACGTTTCAATAAAGTTGAGACGGGGCAACAAAAGACTGGGAAAGTTGTGGAATGCTCAAAACATACCTGTTGGGAACAAACAGGCAAACAGGTTAATTGGTAATAGGTAAGAGTTCTGTGGTGTGGTTTTAAAAAGAAGTCCTCGAAAGGCTCAGTCAAGTATGGATGGGACGAGGTTCACCAGTTTGTGGACAACTGCATGGGCAAATAGTCAAACAGTTCAAAAATAATATTTCTCAAAACGAAACTGCAAGGAATTTAGGGCTTTCACATTGAATGCCTGTGACTTTTGACGATTTGACCCTCAAGTGGCACTGCTTTGAGAACTGTATGAAAAACCTACACAAATATATGAAGTGTGCTACATGTGCTCAGGAACATTTTGGAAAACTGTTGTCGGTAAGCACAGTTTGTTGCTGTTTACAAATGCAAGTTAAGACTCTACCATGCTAAAGCGAAAGCCATATAGAGTCAGGCCCCTGATAAATAATAATAATAATAATAATAATATATGTGAATACAGCTGATATTTCAATCTGTGCTATTCACTGACACTTGGAAATACCATTTCCCTCTTCAACACCTTTATTAAAAACTATTTTAAGACTTGATCAATATGAGGTATCTCATACACTGACCAAAGTAAAAATCCATCAATATAGAGAAAAATAAAAAGTCAGAGCATCTATACTGCACCCCTGCCTTCCTCTCTCACAACCTTCCTGCCAGCCTTCCCATGAACCACTCTATAGCTTCATGTCAGTGTTTTCAAACCTTTTATTCTGCCCTTCTATTCATTAAAGAAATCTAAGGGCACATCTCCATCCCATTAAACAGTAAAATACAGTATTTCATAGTTACAGTGTGAAACTGTTGCTTTGAAGAGCATTGAACTGGTCTCCTGGTTGGAATGGATAACAAGCTCACACAGGCCTCCTGGTCAGCTGCTGTCAGTCTATGTTTTTGCTTTCTATCTGGGTCACATTCAAAAACCTTTGTACTTACTTTACTTTATTTCCCATATATCTATGTTTATATTTCCATATTCCACTTCTAGATTCGAAGTTTAAATACCCATAGCATAACTGGACAACTCTGAAGGCACATTACTGTGTGGTGCCCCAACCCATTATTACTGTAGGTGACCTTTCTCATCCATGGTCAGCTGACCTTTATTGTCATGGTAATAAAAAGTAAACGTGGTTAACGTTGCAATGTGTACTTTAAAAAGTAACTTTTTACATTCAGGATGACTGCCATTAAAACACAGGCTCATTTCGCCTATAGTACATCATGTTTCAACATGCATCTAATGAACCAGTTTGCTTCTCAAAACACACACCTACATACAAACTGTAAAAGTGCATCTTTTCCAATCATGTAGACTCACATTACCAGTGTTCTCTGTAGTTAACTGTTCTATGATGTAGGAGAGGTTTTTCAAAACGTGTGTCAGATAGTCAGTTCTTCTGATAAGACATCCAAAGCTAAAAAGTCTCTCCACAGGTGAACTAGTCTGGATGGTGTACTGACTCGAATTTTGATCTTGGGAAATTTGTTCAGTGTATTCATCTTGACAGCCAACTTGAGATACTAAATGAATTTCACTGTCCCCCTCTCCACACAGCTCATTAAAACAAAAAGGTATTCTAATGCATTACCCCCAACACTGGTTGTGAAATGGTTGCAGTTTGGTTCAGGCAACAAAACAACTTTGTTAAAAGATCATGGTTGGGTTAAAATAAGTATGTTTAGTTATGAAATCATGTGACATAAGTCAAGTAACTCAAATTATGTAAGCCATGTGACCCATGTAACGTTATGTAACCTAAAACTTTGAATTGACTTTTGGTTTTCCATGGGACACAAATCCTGGCCTCCTGGGTGCAAGACCTGCGTTTCAAAAAATGTTTGGAGAATCCTCCTGAACTCAGATTGAGTTTATCTGGTTTGCTTTTTGGATAAGGACATGTGTATGTGATAGATTGAATTTTTTTCATTTTTTGATTGTCAATTCTGTGAGTAAGTAAGCTCATTGGGCATTTGAAACCGTTATTTAAAATGTCATTAAAACAGAAAGTGACAGAAAAATTCATTAATAATAGTTCATGGCTATAAAGATAAAAATGTCCTATAAAAACGAAGTCATGTGGAAAAAGAAGTGGAAATGGTTAAAAATGTAAAAATCATGCAAGATGGGTTAAAATGCTTAAAAACAGTTAATATGGATTTCAGAAACATTTAAAAAGGTGTAAATATACCTACCTGTAATGAGTTAATCCATGATAACTGGTTGATCCTTTAAAATGAGAAATCTGTGATTGATTAGTCATGCCTGCAAGGTTTCAGCTATACCTACCTGATAGGAGTAAATCCATGATCGACCTGTTGGTCCTTTGAGATTAAAAATCTGTGATTGATTAGTCATGTCTGCAAGGCCCGAAAGGGGGAGCTCTCGCTACGATGCCTCATTCTCGGTCCTGCTGCCAGAGAGGAGCTTCGTGTCTGAGCGTCATTATTAATATCTCCCCTTTTCAGGTAAAAAATGACTGTTAATCCTCCTTAACTTTGAGATATGTTGGCTGACACGTTTTATTGATGTTCTCTTAGCATCCTGACTCAAGTTTGAGTGTGTTAAAAGCATTATTAATACCGTTTGACTGTTAATTGAGATACTGCGAGCAGGCAGCTAATTTCCGTTTCTGCAGTGGCTAGCACAGGAAGACACGTGATTAGCACCGCTACAACACATATTGTGCGCTGTTTAATTGTGCTTGACTTGATGAGACACACATTTAGAGCATTAAGGTGGCTAGTGTTAGTGTGTGGATAATTTTTAATGTTTGTGTATTTAAAGATAGTGTGCTCATTGTTTAAGTGAGTAACTGTGATAAGGAGCACATAGAGAAGATACTGCTGCCGATGTTTATAAAATATATATTTTTATTATTTTTATTTGCAATATAGTTTGACAATGTCAGCTTAGGTTCATTGGATTATAGACTGATTTCATAAATACTCACCGTGTATGTTTTTTCCTGTTGAAAAAAAGAGAAATGTTATTATATATGTTGTTTACTTACCTGTAAAAAAGAAACCTAGAGAAAGAAGAAAATAAGATTAGACAATTAAGTTTGTAATCACTGCAAAACTGTAAAGGAAATGGATACTTTTATTGTATTTTGTTGCATTTAAAGACATTTTGTAACTATGTAAATAATTTTGAAACCAATACATTCTCGGTCCTGCTGCCAGAGAGGAGCTTCGTGTCTGAGCGTCATTATTAATATCTCCCCTTTTCAGGGTGTAACATTTTGGAGGCACCGCTGGGATGAAGGTGACTAGGGCCAGCTGTCCCAGATAGACGTCCCAGATCATCCTTCAACCCCTCACATCTACAGCCTGGTTGGACAAGAACGCGTGGTGGTCCAGCAACTGCATGGAGAAGACCTGCAAGCAATCTGAGGTTAACCACTGGTGCCAGGAGAGCTGCGTCGTCTGTCCTGCAAAGAGAGGGTCCTGCATCACGCTGCCATTGTCCACGGGTTCCCAATAGACGTCCCAATTCATCCTCCAGCCTCTCACATCTACAGCCTGGGTTGACAAGAAGGTGTGGTGGTTCAACACTGCGTGGAGAGACTTGCATGCCATCTGAGGTTAATCACTGGTGCCAGGAGAGCTGCGCCGTCTGTTCTACAAAGAGAAGGTCCTGCATCACACTGCCATTGTCCACAGGTCAGAGACTGAGATGGAATCTTCACAGCTAGAGGACTTGAAGCTAGAAGTTTGTAGTGCTCTGTACACATTAACACGAGATGACTTGATTGAAGTTTGTGATTTCCTAACTATTGCTGGTTTAAGGTTTGAAAAGGTATCCGGCAAAAGCCGCTCCTCCCTCATCTTGCATATCATAAGCTATTTAGAGAGAGAACAGTTAAGTGATATTGAGGATGGAGGTATGACAGAGCTACTGATGTTAAAAGATAAAATTGTCGAGTTGCAACAGGCTGCTGAAAACAATGCAGTAGAACAAGTAGCTTCAGAACCAAAACAGACAGATGTAGAACAAGAAGAGGTTGTTCAGCCATCAGAATCAGAGCGTCTGAAAAAAGAAATAGAAACACTACAAACAGCATTAGCGCTATCACTACAAGAGAAGCCAAACCAAACCAGTGGGGCTAAAAATCCAGTTCATGGGGATGGTAATAGTGCTAAACAGGATGATGTTACTGCCCAACAGACCCCCCAACCCCGTCTCTCGCTACAGTGGAGCAGAGAATTCAAAATATCAGGCCAGATTGGTGAGCCAGGCCAAAAGGACAAACTTAGTTTCTCAAGTCTTGCACACCAAATTGAGCAGGGTATCAGTAAGGGAGTTCCTGAAATCGAAATAGTGGATGCAGTGATAAGGGCAATAGCACCAGGCCTACAGCTACGCAGTTACCTGGAAGGCAAAACCAACCTCACTTTACCTACCTTGAGGAGGATCCTGAGGTCCCATTTCCAAGAAAAGGGTGCAACAGAACTGTACAAACAACTTACCTCAGAGGTCCAAAGTAGTAAGGAAACACCACAGAACTTCCTGATTCGTGCCCTAGATTTGAGACAAAAAATACTATTCGCCTCACAGGAAGCCGAATCTGGTCTGAGATATGATCCCGTTCTTGTACAGAGCATGTTCCTCCATACTGTTCTGACAGGCCTGCTAAATGATAGCATTAGAAGTGACCTCCAGCCATACTTGCAACAAACAAACGTAAGTGATGAGCTCCTCCTTGAGAAACTTAATATTGCCTGTGCAAATGAAACAGAGAGACAAAATAAAAAGAAACTACTTACCCAACAGCGACCAACCACTGTACATGCAGTTCAGCCTGCCGACACACCTGCAGATAAAAAGAAGAAAGACCAAAATGCAGAACACAGCAGTAAAGCCCAGTCTGATTTACTAAATGAACTGAAAGAAATACGCTCTGACATGGCATTATTAAAAAATCTGGGCGCTGAAGTGGCAGAGATCAGAGAGTCAATTAAACAGCCCAGCTCAGCACAGACACAATACCTGGCCTCACCTGTAATGCAGGAATGCATACCCCCTCCTCAGTCCCAGTATCCGCCACAAAACTGCTGGCCTCCCCCAGGACCAGGACGAAGAGGAGATAGAGCTCAATATCAACAGAGGTTCGCGCCACAGCGCTATTATCCTGCTCCTGGTCATGCCCGCCTGAGAAAATGTATTGGCTGCCAACAAGATGGAAATGAATACTGTACCCATTGCTACAGGTGTGGTAGCGGTGAGCACTTCCTAGCAGGCTGCAGGGCGAGAGGAACTAGACAAGACAGAGGGGGTTCTTTAAACACAACAGGGTTACCCCCACGGGACAGGGAGTAACCAGTGACAGCAAAGTGTCCCAACAGCATTGCTCCTACTGTGGTGTCACTAGGAAAAACCAAAGACTCAGAAGATGTGCATCCTGTAAAATAGACATTTATTGTTCCAAAATCTGTCAAGTTGAACACTGGCCAAAACATAAAAAACAGTGTAAGCAGTGCACCAACCCCCAAGTAAACCAGTGCTCTCACACAAAGACAAATCAAACCAGCACTAAGAAAGGGGACAGCCAGTCTCGCCTTGTTGCTCTGGTAGGGAAAAGATGTATTGTTGAGTGCTATATACAAGGCCACAGAACTCAAGCATTATGGGATACTGGCTCCCAAGTCTGCATTGTTGATGAAAAGTGGAAAAAGAAACATCTGCCACATGAGAAGCTAAGAGATGTCTCAGAGTTACTTGATGCACCTAGTGATCTTCAAGTCACAGCTGCTAACGGACAGAACATGCCTTACAAGGGTTTCATTGAGGTCACTTTTGGATTAGCAGCAGAAGGAACTGACCCAAAGAACTTGTTGTCCCCATGCTTGTGATCAAAGGTCGGCGTCTCTCACAGCCCATCCTAGGTTTTAATGTTATTGAGCAAATCATAAAATCCCGCAGCCCAGAACAACTGGATGCTACACGACGAGAACAGTTACATGAGACATTGAGCGTGGCTTTCCCCAGCCTCGAGAAAAATAACGTCACAGCCTTCATTGATCTGGTGACTACTGAACAGTCATGTGACTACATTGTGAAAACAACGAAAGAGAAGGTCATTGTGCCCAAACACACCTCGGTTCAGATTGACTGTAAGGTGCAGACATTGCCACCGAGAGAAAGACATAACACTTCTTTTTGAGCCCGATATCAATCCCCAGTGGACCGAAGGCCTTGAGTTTTGTGAGACATTGGTAAAGCTCAGACATGGTGTTTCACCGTACATTGTCCTCGATGTTCAAAACCCAACTGATCACGATATTGAGCTGTCAGGAAAGACTGTTGTGGGCACCTTACAGCAAGTCCAAGCTGTGTATCCCGCCACCATCTTGGAGAAACCCAGTACTCCACACCAAGTGTCAGTGAGTCAAGTGAGCACAGAGAGTGAGCAATTAAGTGACACTCAGTGGGACCCACCAATAGACCTGACCCATCTGAGCGAACCTGAAAGAGTGGTGGTGCAAAACATGCTTCGTGACGAATGTTCCTCCTTTTCCAAATCAGACGACGACATCGGATGTATTGAAAAGTTGAAGTTGAGCATATCATTGAAAGACATGGATCCTGTTGCACGTACTTACCTGTCAGTGCCAAAGCCACTATATAAAGAGATGAAAGACTACCTGCACAAACCTCATTGCACAAGGATGGGTGAAGAAATCCAGCTCATCCTATGCCTCTCCGGTTGTCTGCGTAAGGAAGAAGGATGGTAGCCTACGTCTTTGTATAGACTACCGAGAACTGAACAAAAAGACCCACCCTGATAGGCAACCAATCCCTCGGGTGCAGGACATTCTTGATAGTCTTGGTGGCAACTCATGGTTTTCGTTATTAGACCAGGGAAAGGCCTACCATCAGGGCTTTATGGATGATGACAGTAGGCATTTGACTGCATTTGTGACTCCATGGGGCCTCTACGAATGGATAAGGATTCCATTCGGGCTAATGAACGCACCCGCAGCCTTTCAGCGCTGTATGGAGGAGTGTCTGGAGGAAGTGCGAGACAACATCTGTGTTCCCTACCTGGATGATACACTAGTGTACAGTCAGTCATTCGAGGACCATGTAAGCCATGTCAGGAGAGTGCTCCAGCTGCTAAGGCGATACGGGATCAAACTCAAACCCAGCAAGTGCGAGCTATTCAAACACGAGGTTCGCTATCTAGGAAGGATTGTTTCAGCCGAAGGTAGCAAAATCGATCCAGCTGATACCATTGCTGTACGAGCCTTGAAAGATAAGAGACCAAGCAATGTAGGAGAACTACGAGCTGTCATGGGCTTGTTAAGTTATTACAGGCAATACATAAAGGATTTCTCCCGCATTGCGGGGCCACTTTATAACCTGCTGAAAGGGACGACGGATGAAAATGATGCACAACAAAACAGGATAAACACAAGACGAGTTACAGGGAAAAGAAAAGGGAGTACCGTCACACAAGCCAATTGTGTGGACTGAGGAACATCAACACATCCTCGAGCGGTTAATAGACTGCCTGGTTGAGCCACCAGTTCTTGGGTTCCCAGACTTCTCACAACCCTTTATCCTCCACACAGATGCCTCAAATCAAGGCCTCGGGGCTGTCCTTTACCAACGACAGGATAATAAGCTCCGTGTGATAGCCTATGGCTCCCGAACACTGACTGCCGCTGAACGGAATTACCATCTCCATTCAGGCAAATTAGAATTTCTTGCCTTAAAGTGGGCGATCACAGAAAAATTTAGAGACTACCTGTACTATGCGCCTACTTTTACAGTGTTCAGTGATAATAACCCGCTTACATATGTCCTGTCAAGTGCCAAGCTCAACGCAACTGGATGCAGATGGGTAGCAGAGCTTGCAGACTTTCACTTCACCATCCGCTACCGTCCAGGCAAAGAAAATGTGGACGCTGACAGTTTGTCAAGAATGCCTGTAAATATTGAAAATATGATGAGTCAGTGCACTGAAGAGCTGGCATCAGACTGTGTGGCAGCGACAACTCAAGCTGTTGAGACCCAAGACAACAGTTCTCCATGGGTCTGCCCACTACTTACCTCTCCCAGATGTACCGAAGTGGGAACAGAGACACACAAACCGTTCTCAGCTGCTGAGATTCAAAAAGCACAACAAGATGACAAAAACATTGGCCCAGTGATGCAGTGTAAAATGAGAAATAATAAGCCATCAGGACAGGAACTCAGTGCCTTCAGTATGCAAAGTAAGTGTCTACTGCGTGAGTGGGAAAGACTCCACATGGACGAAGATGGCATTCTCCGCAGAAAAACAGCAAGCAAAACACAGCTTGTCTTGCCAGAGAAGCACAGACCAATGGTGCTGAAAGAGTTGCACGATGAAATGGGCCATCACGGCATTGATCGAACAACATCACTGATCAGAGATAGGTTCTTCTGGCCTTACATGCAAAAAGAAATTGAACATTATGTGACCAGAACATGTACCTGCTTGAAACAAAAGACACCATACAAAGAAACTCGAGCACCTTTGACCAGTATCGTTACCACGCAACCATTTGAACTAGTGTCCATAGATTTTCTCCATTTGGACAAATGTAGAGGCGGGTACGAGTACATATTGGTAATCGTTGATCACTTTACTCGTTTTGCGCAGGCTTATGCCACCACCTCCAAGTCTGCCAAGACAGTTGCTGATCGCATATTCAACGATTATGCCCTGAAGTTTGGACTGCCAACGCGGATACACCATGATCAAGGTGGTGAATTCGAGAACCAGCTCTTTGCCCAGCTTAAAAAGAACTGTGGTGTTCTAGGGTCAAGGACGACACCCTACCACCCGCAAGGGAATGGACAAGTCGAACGCTTTAATCGGACATTGATACAAATGCTAAAGACACTTACCGATAAACAGAAGACGAACTGGAAAGAATCCTTGAACAAGTTAATCTATGCATATAACTGCACAAGATGTGAAGTAACAGGTTTCTCCCCTTTTTACCTGTTATTTGGAAGGTCCCCAAGGTTACCTATTGATCTCCTGTTTGGCCTCACCTCTGAGACAGGAAATGCTGACCATCGAACATACATGGAGAAATGGAAAAAAGAAATGCAGGAAGCATATGAAATTGTACAGGAGAATGCAAAAAAGTCAGCAGAAAGAGGCAAAAGACACTATGATGGAAAAGTGAGAAGCTCAACACTGTACCCGGCGATCGTGTCCTTGTCAAAAATCTGACACCTAGGGGGGGCACTGGAAAGCTTCGCAATCACTGGGAAGAAATAATCCATGTTGTGACCCGCCAGGTTGGGGAAGACATCCCAGTATATGAAGTCAAACCTGAGCAGGGAAGAGGAAGGTCAAGAGTCATGCATCGTAACCTGTTGCTACCGTGTGATCACTTACCTTTGGAAATCCAGCCAAAAGCAGCATCCAAGCAAAAGAAAAGGATGATAGAGACAGCTGCTGAAAACTCAGGTGAAGAAGGTGAAGAGGATGAAGAGGAATGTGGGTACTTTTATCAGCCAGTACAGCCTCAAATGCCCATTGCAGATCAGAACATTGAGCAGGCTGACACACAAGACGATGGTGATCAGGAGACACCTGTGTTGACCACTGATGGGCCAGTGGTTGAAAAAAGGCTCTTAACACAAAATACAAATGAGCCTGAAATACAGCTTGAAAATGTGCTGCAAGAAGAGGATAATCAAAATGAGGATGAGCAACCAGTTGAAGATTCAATGGATGAGATTCCCATATCTCCACATCCAGATTCAGGTGAAGCCAAAGAGCAAGGACATGACTTACCAAGGAGAGAAAGGCGAGCCCCTAAGATCTTCACTTATGACCAACTTGGGACTCCAGCATGCTATAGTACAGCACAAGCAAATGAAATGTCTTACCATTACCAGCCCATGCCTTATAGACAAGTCCAGCCAATGGCAATGTGGGCAAGCCCATTCCAGTTTTACCAACCCTTACTTGTGCAGGGATACCAGATATAAAAGAGATGTGAACTGTCAAGTACAGAAATAGTCTGTAAAACTGAAAAATCACCAGATTTGATGGGATAATATAAGGGTATGTGTTATCTATATTCATTGTTAGTACTTTGCTATCACCCTCAAAACACAGTTAAGACAACTAGAACTTGCCAGATCAAAAGCTCTTAGTCCATAAGCACAGTGATGTCGGGACAACATCTAATTTTGCAGGGGAGTGTGTGATAGATTGAATTTTTTTCATTTTTTGATTGTCAATTCTGTGAGTAAGTAAGCTCATTGGGCATTTGAAACCGTTATTTAAAATGTCATTAAAACAGAAAGTGACAGAAAAATTCATTAATAATAGTTCATGGCTATAAAGATAAAAATGTCCTATAAAAACGAAGTCATGTGGAAAAAGAAGTGGAAATGGTTAAAAATGTAAAAATCATGCAAGATGGGTTAAAATGCTTAAAAACAGTTAATATGGATTTCAGAAACATTTAAAAAGGTGTAAATATACCTACCTGTAATGAGTTAATCCATGATAACTGGTTGATCCTTTAAAATGAGAAATCTGTGATTGATTAGTCATGCCTGCAAGGTTTCAGCTATACCTACCTGATAGGAGTAAATCCATGATCGACCTGTTGGTCCTTTGAGATTAAAAATCTGTGATTGATTAGTCATGTCTGCAAGGCCCGAAAGGGGGAGCTCTCGCTACGATGCCTCATTCTCGGTCCTGCTGCCAGAGAGGAGCTTCGTGTCTGAGCGTCATTATTAATATCTCCCCTTTTCAGGTAAAAAATGACTGTTAATCCTCCTTAACTTTGAGATATGTTGGCTGACACGTTTTATTGATGTTCTCTTAGCATCCTGACTCAAGTTTGAGTGTGTTAAAAGCATTATTAATACCGTTTGACTGTTAATTGAGATACTGCGAGCAGGCAGCTAATTTCCGTTTCTGCAGTGGCTAGCACAGGAAGACACGTGATTAGCACCGCTACAACACATATTGTGCGCTGTTTAATTGTGCTTGACTTGATGAGACACACATTTAGAGCATTAAGGTGGCTAGTGTTAGTGTGTGGATAATTTTTAATGTTTGTGTATTTAAAGATAGTGTGCTCATTGTTTAAGTGAGTAACTGTGATAAGGAGCACATAGAGAAGATACTGCTGCCGATGTTTATAAAATATATATTTTTATTATTTTTATTTGCAATATAGTTTGACAATGTCAGCTTAGGTTCATTGGATTATAGACTGATTTCATAAATACTCACCGTGTATGTTTTTTCCTGTTGAAAAAAAGAGAAATGTTATTATATATGTTGTTTACTTACCTGTAAAAAAGAAACCTAGAGAAAGAAGAAAATAAGATTAGACAATTAAGTTTGTAATCACTGCAAAACTGTAAAGGAAATGGATACTTTTATTGTATTTTGTTGCATTTAAAGACATTTTGTAACTATGTAAATAATTTTGAAACCAATACATTCTCGGTCCTGCTGCCAGAGAGGAGCTTCGTGTCTGAGCGTCATTATTAATATCTCCCCTTTTCAGGGTGTAACATGTACACAAAAATCTAATCTATTTTCACATCATGGTCATGTTAGACCTTAAAACTAACAAAATCTAACGCATTCTGGCATCAAGCTTTTATCAGAGTTTTGACTCCCTCATGAAGGCTTGATGCTGGAACGATTTTTAAAGTCCTGTCTTTGTTTGAACCATCCATCCACCCCACCTCCTCCATACCCTGACATTCACACTCTCTATACCACATCAACCGAGATTTTTTATGCATGGTATTTGGACGGAAGTTAATGAGAAGGATTGGCATATGCACTGCACGCAATTTCAAAAGTCTGAAGCGTTATTTGTACATACAGACTGTAGAGAATGGGCTGGCTGCACACACTTTAAAAAAGATTGCTTCATAAAGCCCAGAATGCTGACGGCATAGTTTTTTATTATTTTTCTTTTTTAAAGTGCACTGGAATTTAACCCGACTTATGTATTCCATAGTGCAGCCTGCCAGAAGTGGGCTTGAACTGAACATATCATACTGCTTTCACCTCAAAGGTAAAATCGATCTCAAGAGCACCTTGAAGGTGGAAGGGGAGTGGAGGGGTATTAGGGTAAGTGTCCCCCTTGGCCCTTGACATCTTTCTGTGATGATGACCCAGGCACACCGTGACCCTCCGTCCAAGCTGCTTCAGGAGAGGTCGAGATTTATGCCACAGCTGTGAACCTGAGGTCATGGCTATCTCCCTCCAGCAGCTGCTTTCTGTCTCAACCTGCTAGCTTCACCAGTTTCAATTCTCAGGAGGGAATAAAAAGGGGGAGGACAAAACTGTGGTGCACGTATTGTATTTCTCTGTTTGAGAAATAGCAAGATGCCATATGAATTTTGAGTCTGCTGTACTTACTTAAGTCATGCAAACCAGTCTGATGGTTGCTCTATTGTTGTTTTAGTTGTTGCTTATTAAAAAAAAAAAAAATAGTTAAATACAGATGATCTTCAGATGGTCAATGTACCTTTATGTTTCTGACGAGCAATAAAATAAACTAACAAATAAATACATTCAAGTAAAAACAGATATAAGCTCAAACTGTAGTTGATACAGGGCTGATGGTAAAAGACAGCAATTGTAACTAAACCACTTTTTGAGATCATCTTTTTTGAGCAGTGTAAAAACAACACAATGAGAATGCCAAAAATGTAGACATTGCAATGTACTGTACCCTTTATGATCTACAACCCACCTTCCCATCCCACCCTTCCTTGCCTGATATAGCATACACAGAATGAACAAAAACATTAACATAAAAAGGAAATAACAAGGTAATAAAAATAGGGTTAAAGTCAGTTTAAATAGTGGTGGTAATAGAAATAAATCATCACAATTATAGTAATGAATTACAATATTAACACAAATACAATGAAAATACAAGTAGCACCAAGTCCATAGGCAGGAATTGTGAGAAGGATAACTGGTTGTAATAGGTGAAAATAATTATGGTAACAGCCTGATAGGCAAAAATAGCACTAGAATGACCTAAAATATGAATTATGAACTATGTTTTAATGCGTAATGTGACATGAGCACAAACTGCAGGGCAGACAATCGCTGCTGTGTGTGTTGATCAATTTGAACACTCTGTTTCAACTGGTTGAAAGCAGTGCACAGCAGTTCACTGCTACTGTTTAATTACCATATTAGTACCATTCAAAGTGTCACTTCAACCAAAATTCAAGAAAATGTTTTTTTTTTTTATCTTTAAAGGGAAAATTCACCACTTTTCTTGTGGATCTCCAGACAGTGTTGATGTTAAATGTAGTCAGTTGAAGCGATAAATTCCTCAGTGCTGCTATATTGACTAAGAGAAGCACCAGTTCTTCCGTAACACCAGCTACATCACTGGTGCAGGAAGAACAACAGATTTTGCAGCAGAACTCAGCTCTTCTTGGTCAATATAGCAGCACTGAGGAATTTATTGCATCATTTGACAACATTTACTGACTGGACATCCACATGAAAAGTGGTGAAATTTCCCTTTAAGAAGGTCAAATTTCTACAGAGCCCCCCTGAGGTCAGCTGAGATTAAAAAAAATAGAGCCATGTGTAAAATCTGTACTCTTGGTTTATAAAACAATGTGCACAGATGTACAAAAACGTTGGAAAGGTTTACATACCCGCAGATTTACACATGGCTCTTTTTATTCCTCAGCTGACCCCAGGAGGGCTCTGTATTAATCACTGAACATGCATTATTTTCACCTGGAGTTCTGTATATCTGTCATTGTCTGTTATCACAAAGATGCAGAATGTCTCAGTGGTATTTGATGTGTGACACTCAAAGCTCCAAACTTTACCTTTGAACAACTCAACAGTTATGTCTCTTTTGACAGATCATGAAGTCAGTATGATGTTTCTCATACTCTCCTGGGAAGAGTTTAATTGGTAGCTACAGGAGGGCGACATAATAACTTCAATAACTGTGAATTATAATATAATCTGTCCTGCAAGAAAACATTTGTGTATTTCTCTGTTTTGTGGGCACGTGTGAGAGAGGTGATTATTCTGGTCTATAGGTTGAACCAACACGCTGAATGTATTTACACAGCCTAACCCTGTCATGAATACATCAAATACGCCAAAATCCTTTTTATGAACATATATTCTGAAATGTCCCTTTAGGCTTCCTGCCAGTGGGGGGCTGTGGAGGCAGGCTCAGCACTTAATGAATATTCAGTGAGACATCTCCGAGTGTCAGCTCAGCAGGTGGGGAGAAGGCGACGTGGTGTATGTAAACCTGCTTTGCCGGAGCTGGAGCTCGCAGAGGAAGTCACAGATTTCAGTGAATGCAGCGTTTCTCTACGGAAGTTGCTTTGATGCAACTGCTGTATCATTATACACAACATTACACATCACTATGTGCTGCAAGTCTAATGACTACGCACAAGTGGGTCTTGATAGTCTCACATACATTATTACCCAATTATGACCTTATTACAGTGGGATGTTGATATAAACACTTTTTTTTCTCTCAGTCCAAATTATATGTTCCCCAAATTTCCTCTTTCACTCTAACTTCCTTTATGCAACATTGGCCCATCTGGCACATGGTGTTAAGCTCATCCTTGTGGGATACAGCTGCATAAGAACACTGCCACACTGATCCATCGTCTTTGTTGTTTATTTTGGGGAAAACAGACACAAACACCAAGATAACACAGCCAGCGCTTTCCATGCATGAGTTTCATCTGCCTATAAGTTTTAGGAAGTTTATCCTTCTTTTTTAGTTTGGTCAGCTTTTAGCAATGTTGTAACAAATTGTCCTTTTGCAAAAATGAAATTGAAAATGTTTACAGCTATCAATCATTTTTAGTGGTAGTGGGTTTTTTTTTTTTTTAAATTCTATATGCTTCATGTTTTAATGAGAAATGTGTATAGCAATCCCACCCCTCATTACATTCATCATGTACAGTTCACTAAAATCACAAAACAACAGAGGAGAGAGTGTTGACAATAACAGGGTTTTCCAGGTAAGTTTGAATATTATTGAGTATTATTAATAGTATTTATATTATTACTCAAATGGAATGGATAAATAAATCATTGACTGAATGCACAGAAGTTACCTCACTATGTTGGTATTTATGTCAAATGTAGAAGATGTTCATAAAAATCGAATTTAAATAATGAGTGAAAAGAAAAATCAAAACACCTGCACAATCCAGCTAATCCTGGGGAATACAGTAGCCCTGTGATAATTACCTCATTTAAAATTAGTTCCACTGGTGTAGTTAAATTTGTAACAGGAGTGCTGGCTTTGATTTTATTGTATTTTACTGTATTTTATTATTGTAATTTGCTGGATTCTTTGTGTAGTTGGCAGAGACCAAAAATAATTGTAGATAGATTTTTTCTGAGAGCTCATTTTAAAATATGTTTTTTAAAACCTAAATGACCTAAATGTTGTTAAATTACCTTGCTTTAGACATTAGACAGTAGAGGGTGTTGTTGTGGACAGGGTTGGGTAGTAACAGATTTGATATGATTGGGATTACATAATCAGATTACAAAGATCAACTCAGATTACATATGGAAAATACCTAATTACACTATAGCTACATTGTCAAAAATTGCTGTATTACATTTTTTGATTGCATTTACTCATAAAACATTGTTTTTCAGACAACTGCTCCACAAAAAAAAAAAAAAAAAAAAAAGAAAGAAAAAAAAATACATGTGCAAAAATACATTGTATTTGCTTGAAAATGGTTTGAGACATTTAAAAAGAAAAGAGAATATTTGTGGAGTTCAAATCTTTTTAGCTGGGTCCAGTATTTTAGTGTAAGATGCAATATTTTTCATTTTGAGCAAAATTATTCTGAATAAATTACACGTCTTTTGTTATCCATTAGATCACAGTTATAATTACAAAAAATATAATGTAATTTGTATTCAGTGACTGACTACATTTCAAAATTATCTGGCCAACACCAGTTATGGAAATATGAAAAAACTCATAAAATTTAACTTCCAGAAAGACTGATAGCATTTGACCTTTTGTTATCACTGTAAACGTGTAAAAATGTTTTGGACTTACTCTTGCCTTTAATGTGTGCATTAGAGAAAATATAAATCTTAACATACTGTTGTGGTCTGACAGTAAATCCAATCTCCATGGTGACCAGGAACACTGAGGTTCAGTAAAAATAAGAGTTCATTTTGTTTTTGATAACTTTGCCCTCTTCCTGCCCTGGCCTGAGCTCATTTTTTTCTTTCTGCAGAACATTTACATTTGAATACTAAACAGTTATAGCATCTAATTGTCTTCAATAAAAAAACACGTGCAGGTGCACTTTCACTAGAGTTTACCCTGTTCTGCATCTGGGAAGATAAATTCCAAACTGCCCACTTGTATTTTGGGATATAATTAGGAGAATGTGATCATTTGTTTCTTGTTTGAAATCTGAAAAACAAAGTCATCCATAAGTAAACCTCACATTGCAACATTATGCTCACATTGTCTAATTTGCATCCAAGATTGATGATGGAGATCCCACTCAGATCTGTTCTCAGTTTTTGACTAAAAATAGGAAAAGCAAAGTAGCATAAAGCTATTTCATGAAGGTTAGACAAACCTTTGCACCCTTATTCTTATTTTTCACTGCTGTCAAACATTTCCATGTTTGTCCTGTATTGATTTGGCAGAGGAGCCAATTTGCCTTTACATCTTTGTAAGCGTTGTACTTCCAAATTTTCATATTGAAGAATTTTTAATGCCGACCATTAAAAAAAAATGTATTTTCCACTGCCTTATTTCCCACAACATTTGAACATCTCTGTACTAATGCATCTACAGTGACTGTCTTTCTGTAATGTGGTGTGTGATGGTGATGTGCAGTAAAGTATAAATACTATTATGAAACCTAGATGTACTTGCAGTGTCATAGTGTTGATGGCTGCTGTTCTTAATGTGTTTACATAGTCTTTACAAACCCCTCCCTCTGGTTGATATTTCCCTCTATCCATACGGGACTTTATGTACATCAAATATTAATGTTGTACCAACAGAAAATGGCCGCTCCAAAAAGGGATGACCTACTTCCCACATTTAGCCCCAAAGGAACTGTCTTTGGAAAAACATGAGAGAGGGTTGTTTAGCCAACAGGGCTGCTCTTTTAAGCCTCAGCTGAACATGGTTTTTAATCGCACCCTGGTTCTGTCTCCTCTTTTTGCCTCAGTTCATCCAGACAGTCAGAGGACAGATGATGGAGCTTGATAGATGAAGCTTTGTGTCACTTTAAACACAAACAGGTGGAGGCATTCAGAAATTAAAAAAAAAAAAAAATGTTCTAATCATTTCTAGAAATATTTGTATCTAAGATTTTAATCATAACATCCAATGTGGGATGAGGTGAATATGACACAAGTAATTTATAACACAAACATTTCAAACAGGGAAATGAATTAGGATAAAAACAGATTCTTGAGAAATGGAACAAACATGCCTTACACTAACTGTTATTGTTATTTATTTATTTATGTTTTTAAACATTTTTAAAAGAATGAAGCTGTGAAGGTTTTACAAGCTCCGGTGGAAAGAAATGAAGAGGAAAAAAAAAAACATTATTTGAAAAACAGCATCACAAAAGCTGTTTTTAATTTATTTTTGCAGTCTCTAATATCAAATAAATGAGTGTGATTCTCTGACTCCGGTACAGCACGTTATTGAGAAGGTCTGACACCTACTTCAAATAAGAAAGTTATTATGAAAAATAGCATGACAATGTACTGAGTGCAAAGATTTCAGCCAATGTTGACATTCGACAGTGCAAATAAAGGCAAGCCATAATTCTATACAGCACAGGTGTATTCAGTAGATCAGGGGTACAGAGCAAATGACTCCTCCTTGGCTAACAACAATAGGAAGACGGTAGAGTCAATAGACCTTTTTCACAGCAGCCATGAAAATAGTAGGATAAACACAGGCGTTACTGATGATACTAATTAAGGTCCCATTCAATTTAGCAGTCAAGGCACAAAAATAAATTTTACAAACCAAATAAGTGATGTCAACTAAATGAGAGATATGGGGCCCTTAAAAGAGGTAAACGAAATATAACCCAACTGAAAAATAAGGCAAACAAAACAAGTTTGTTAGGGACCAAGCAGTAAAGACGGGGACACAAACTTCATTTTTGAATTTTAGGGCCTTATTTAGCCAAATCAATCAGTACAGCAACAAAATCTTAATGTTTAAAATACATAAGCAAAAGGAAAGTATCAACAAAAATATTAACTCTGGGCCCTTTAACTAAATTGAGGTCAACAAAACAATATGACACAAAAGAAGGGGTTATATATACACATAGGATAGCCTACATAAACAAAACAAAAAAAAAAGGGGGGGGGGGCCTTAACTCCATACCATTTAAAAACCCAAAATAAACCCAACCACCAATAAAGACCAAAAACTTCAATACTTAGAAATATTTAATGTCTACATGCTGCTTTGCTTTAAGTCTCTGTAGTTCAGAGCTCCCCTGCTCAGCCCTGGAAGTTGGCACCTTCCACTTCCTGTGTTCCAGCATAAAGGGCTGCCTTAAGCTCCGCCTCCCCCTTTGGTCAGGCATCTCTCAAGCAGCATGTGGAGAACAAAGAAAACAGGTACCAAACATTAGCAACTCAAAATCTCTGCAAAAAACAAAACAAAACAAAAAAACAATGACCACTAAATGTTAACCAAAATGTGTACACTCAATTGGAAACATAGTGTGTTGGTTGTTGATGGAACCGTCACAAAGATGTTAACAGAATGAGACATTCAGGTAACATATATATACTGGCTGATTAGACAATTATAGAAGCACAGGGGAGGACAATACAGGACAATAACTAAAACTAACACAAGGAAACTCTATGATGCCAGAGGCCTTGGTATGGTCTGTGGGATGGCCCTCTGCAAAAGCCATGCTCTGTCTTCAGTTCCATCTTTTGCCAGACTCACACCAGGAGCCAGCACCCAAGTTACAAACTTAAAAGCAAATAGCAATGTAACAGATCAATGTAAACAAAATGAAACAAAAAACAAAATTAATCTAGAAAACAGTGCACTGTGAAAGTGCTAATAAACAAATTCTAAGCCAAACAAACTATGGGCTGGTTGCATACAAGGCTTAAACCTAGTCCCAGGCTGAAATGCCTGCTTGAGCTATCTTAACGCTAAAGCAATATGCATAGACCTATCTTAAAATGGTCTTAGATTTACCTGTTCTGTATTAAACTAAGATCATTGCAAGAGGGAGGATTCAAGCTACTCTTGCACTAAACTGAAGCTTAAATTGATCCTTCAAAAAGGCAGGTTTACCTTCTGCTTAGTGCTGTTTGTGAGGGAGCATGGACTATTTGGAATATCTAAATCAGGGCTGAAACTTAACTGTGGGCCACAGGCCAAAAGGAAACATGTATTGTAATGTTGAAATGCAAAATGTACAAAGATCCCAAATTACCCTAATTGACTGACTCCCTGCACAAAGCATTACTCTGCCCGCCTGTTCAGATTATGAAATATAATTAATTATCAGGGATCCTAAGTAATCTAAAGAGCTTTTTTAAAATAATATTTTTGGTCTTTTGTCTTAACTGGAAATGGACATGTGAAGACAGACAGGAAAGGTGGGTAGAGACAGAAAACAACATACAGCTAAGAGATATGAGCTGGGATCAAACCTACGCTGCTGTGATAGGAACTGTAACCTTAATCTGCATTTGAGACAACCCCACAGGTCAGAATTTCTTAGTAAAAATCTGAAACTAATGACTTCAAAGTTTTCCAGGTGCACGACACCCAAAATAAATTAATTAATTAAAAAAAACTTGGCTGACCATGAAAAAGTTATGAGTTTCTTTGTCAAATGTGCACTAAATTGAACCCTCAGAAGCACAGCCGATGCAGATTAAACAAGCTGAACATGTGCTAATGATGTGGGTGATTGTGCACCATTCAACCTTTCATTGTGAGGCTGTGGGCACAGCCATCACACAGAGCCTTTCCAGTGAGCCAACATGCACAATGGCAGCAGCCTGACTGTTTGACCTGAATGGAATGGAACCTTAATTAATATCATTGGTAACACCTGTGTTTACTCTGCTATTTCATGTCAAAATGGTTGTTGTGAAAAGAGGTCTTTAGTAGACAAATAATTAAGGTGGTTTGAAATTAAAGATGCTTAACCGTATTCTCATCTTGAAGTATTTTCATGGGAGGTCACAGAGGTGCAAAACATACAAAATGAGTAACAAGGTTTAACCTGCAATCATACTGAGCACACCTGAAGTGTTATTCAATAGAGAAGCCGAGTTATTCATTTATTTTCATGCTGACAGACTCCAGTATCCTTATGTAAATACTGCATCGGTCAGAATCAGATTTTAAATAGCATTTCTGACACTGCAAGGTTCTACAAATATAAATATAGCACAATAATACATAGCAGACTTGGAAGGATAAAGAGTTGTTTAGGTGATCAATCATTCATAAATATGCTGCTGAGCTGTCTGCAGTGGTCATTTGGGGAAGTTTTCGAGTAGATACCATATTGAACTACACTATTAAAACCGGAACAAAAAGCTCAGCCTGAGCGTCTCCAGCTCCCCTCGTCTGCTCTTCCTCTATAAGCTGTCATGTGAACAAGGCTGAAATTCAACCTAAATTCCTGCAGGCTATGTTTTAGCCCTAAACTCCAGCCTGTGCTCTTGTACGTTTGGGCACTTAGCACTTCCTTCCCTGAGGCAACGTGGTCATCACTCCATTTGGCCAAAAGAACCATATCATCCGCAAAAATCCTGCTTCAATAGCATTTGTTTCTTCCAGGTCTTGCTCTTCCGCAGGCTGTCACATAGATGCAATGTGTAGCTATCATGGGACTTTACCACCTTTGGCCAACACCCTCACTTTTTTTGTTGTTGTTTTCTGGCATGAATCTGCTTGATCTGTCAAAGTCTAAAACATTTAGGAATGTCATAAAGAATACAAGTGCAGTGAATTTGGTGTGAAGGTGAAAAATAACAAGTTTGACAAGCAGAACTTGGCTCAGTTTTAATGAGTCCTCTGGACAGCAATGTTCAGACATTTTAGTGTCTATCTTACCCTGATGTGCTTCATTGTGCTGTGGGATTGTAACTATCATATTAATATGCAATAACCTGAAGCTCACAGGAAGAATAACTCCTGTGCAAAACATCAATTGGCTAAATAAGCTGTGGTACAGCTTGAGAATGGGTACAAGGTCTCATATGTTGGTGATCCCCATGTGAGAAAAGAAGCTTGGATGCCAGCTGAACACACAGTTTCACATGTGTGAGCAAACACTCACACGCTCTTACAGATAAAGATCCTAACTAGACCCATAAATATTCCAAGGGTTTTATTTCTAACATACTCATGGGGTTATAACAAAACCTTTTTTAGATTCCAAGGGTTTTATCTAGAATCTACCTGGGGGTTCTACCAAGAATGGTATATAGAAGCCTTGATGAATCCTTGATGAAACAATGTCTTTCTTCTTCTTTGGATGAAAAGAGTTCTTAATGGAACCTTTAGTCTTACAAATGCTGACAAATGCTTTTTTTAGGGGTTTCTAAAGGGTTCTTCAGAAGCAAATGGTTCTGGGCAGAACCTCAGTCCTTCAGGAAGAACCCTTTTGGAACCCTTATTTCTTAGAGTGTGGATGCACACTCACACTCACACACATACACAAGAGAAATAAACAAGATATAATCACCATGCAATCAGGAAAACATTTTAATTAAGTGTGCTACACATGACATAAAGAGGATTCATTTGATTTGCCAGTGTGTGTTGTGCATATTCATCCTGCTTTCTGATTCACTCATTGTCTTTGCTAATTCCCTTTCAGGGTCACAGGGTCCTGCAGCCTGTCCAGCATCACTTGGGTGGAAGCCACCGAAAACCCTGAACAGGTCGCACATCACAGATCAACAATCATTCGCACTCACATTCAAACCTATGGGCAATTTCGAGTGTCCAGTCCCCCTGACTTGCATGTTTCTGGAATGTGGGAACAAAACAAACACAAACAGCGGTAGAAAATGCAAACCACGGCAAGGCCAGGGCCAGGAATCAAATGCAATTTTTTTTGCTCTGAGAGGCAACAGTGCGAACAGCGAGCCACTGTGCTGTGCCACTGCCAGGAAATTCATTACTGATTTATGCCAACACATTGAAATTACACATGTAGAGCACAGCTTCAGTCTAACAGTTGATTTTTGTGCTGAAGGTGAGACAAACAACGCACATTTTCATTTGAAAGGCAAAAAAAAAATGGAATTCCAACACTGACTGAAAAATCTAACTGAAGTGAAAGATTTGATGCTTCACAAGGGGAGAGTGATGACATGAAGAAATATGTTTAACATATATATAATGTATGAATACATCTGTGAAGCTACACACATGCATACATGCATAAGTCTAAATGAACACACTAATTCACCTCTGTGTTAGCGTATGTTCCTCACTGGAGGAAGGTGCAGTGAAATTGAAAGCAAAGGCTGCTAGAGGGTAATATTAAGGCAACTGTGATGAATGAGCTGACTGCAGTTTACACCATGTAAACATGCACTGCCCACTTGCCATATCTCCAATCCATTAGCTATCATGCGACTCTGCGTTAAAGCTGTTTGTTTGTTTTGTTCCCCTCTCCCCCATTTTGTGCCCCCTGCTTGCCTGCAACCCTCCAAGAATCACTACCTTTTCCGTTTTCCAATTTCAGCCGCTTCCTCTGGAGCGAGGTTTGATGAATGTCGCTCACATTAGGGTGACCTCCGAGATAACCCCTCCTTTCTTTCCCAAGAAAATTCATCAGGCAGAGTCGGCCAGCCCCAGGGATGTGTGATTCAGCACTCAAGGTGAGTGTTTGTCACAGAGGCCTCAGATGGCCAGATATTGGTGAGGAGTGAGAAGGACAGAGATGTGCTGTTTCTGGAGCTCTCTTACAGCTGCACAGACTGAGAAAAGACATACATATCTTATATATATATATATATATATATGTACGTGTGTATGTGTTTGTATAAATATATGAACTTTATGGGTCCATAAAATGGGTTGTGAAACTTAGTAAAGTGAAACATTTGCTGCAGCAAGGACAAAGAATAAGAACAAATATTGCAAACCATGAAAAAAAAAAACATGTTCCAGATTAAAATCTTTACAACTATATGTAATTTTGGGTAACTGTTTATACCGGATGGCTAAAATTAAAAGTCAGAGGTATATGTCAAAAATGTGTGCAGAAACACAGTGGGGATTATTAGCAGGCTTTAAATTTTAAAATACATTTGAAAATGAAGAACTATGTAAAGCAGGAATTAACAGGCTTGAGTTGGTCACACCACAAATTTAAATTATTAAAAAAGTCACTAAGAATATAAAATTAGGTTTCAAAATCAGGAAAAAAAAATTAACCTTTTTCTCTGTTCTGAAACATTGTGGGTGTGTCCGCTCGTCTCAAGTGTCGGCCTGACAGCTTAATTGGATTTGTACAGACATGTTTGAGGCACCAGAGCCAGAGGACAGTGACCTGTCAACACATTGGAAAATCAACTCGTTCATCAACTCGTCGTCCTGAGCACATAAACCATTTAACTGTCTAACTCCACAGTTCTGTACTTCATAATTCTCAGTCTTTTCACATTTTCGACAACTATTTTCTGACATGTATTGTCTTTCGAAGAAAATTTGTGAATTTCCTTTACTCAAACTTTAACAAAGTACATTTATATATGCAGAATTACAGCTATTAAACTAAACATGCATTTGTGCATAATAAAGGAAGGAGTAGCTGGAGAAACGATTAATTAATAAAAATTAATAAACCTAACAATGAACAGTTTCACTGTATTTGGTATTGAGGTAATGCAGAAGTAATCAAGTTATATTATTTTAATATTGTGATACTTGGATTCATTGATTGACTTCTTTATTAAAGGCAGTCAGTAACTGTCTTGGAGTACATTTTTAAAGTAACCTTGCCAACATTGTATATACATTAACACTGACCTAACAAGCCTAGAAAATCAAATTTTAAAACCGCACAGCAATATTTTGTATTAAAAATGAAAACAAAATAAAAAATACTACATGTATTGTAAAATGTGTCGCTTTTAGAAACAAACTCATAACGCAAATCTGACACATAACCCCAAATGAACAATAATGTTGCCCTCCATCTGCTGACAATACACAATACGTTGCTAACACATTCATCAAGTGGCCAAGATAATCAATTAATGCTGGTTTGAATGATCTGAGAGTGCATAATCATAGAGAAAACTGCTGAACAATTTGAATTTTAATTAAAATTTTTGTAATCCATCTTTAAAATCCAACTTTAAAGAAACAGTTCATCCAGAATCAATTAATTACACTTTTTCTTCTTACCTGTACTGATATTTATCCATCCAAATAGTTTTGGTATGTTTTGAAAAGTTTTGGAGATATTGACTGTAGAGGTGTCTGCATTTCTCTGATGTAATGGGACTTTATGGCATTTGTAATGCTCAAAATGCCAAAAAAAAAAATTGGGGGAATGCATGGAGCATTTTGTAAGGGTGTAAAGGTGTCTGGACTGCATCCTCAATTTTACCATTGCCTGCTGTTGGCACTGTAGCTTTTGTATTATTAGTTTTGGTGTTGTTGTTGTGGGGGTGGGGGGTCTGTGTGGGTAGGTGTGAGCACTGGCAATGATTTTTTTTAGTTACTCTAAGTTATTATTTGTGTTTGTTGCCATCAGATGCTCAGCTAAAGAACAATAAAATACTTAACTTTTAGTTCAAGCAGACATTTTCTAGCACTGTGTGGCATTAGCCTGTAGGCAAATAAATAAACAAACTCAATAAACTGAACTGCTGCTTTGAAACACTGCAAATAAATGCCAGAAACATTTATTTGCCAGCATTCAGTCAAAGCCTTATACAACAGAAATCAGTGATCTGCAATTTTGACACATGACATGATGGATACATGTATCCATGTTTTTTTCTGCACGTCTCATGTCTCTCTTCCCACCTGTTTGCTCTGCAAACATGAGTCATCAGTCTTTGAAACCTGAAGACCTAACCGCAAATTCCATCCATACAGGAGCCACTTTTGTTTTCTGAACTAAAATTCATCCTACACCTTGTATTCCCCTGACATCTAAACACAATAAGATATGAAATGTCAGTTTGTCGAGGATTTAATAATAAGAAGTGTACATCTGATGCAGGGCACAGCGCGGTTTCTGCTCCAGCCATAAAGAGTCCAAATAACTGCGACTTCACATCTCATCTCTAACAGAGGGTTGTTTTGAACAGCAAAACAACAGGTGGGAGCAGTGACAGCGCTAACGCAGGCATTGACCTGTGTGACACACCAGCAACAGGATCAGCAACCACCTCATCACCTTAGTGGGTCAATCCCTTCCAAAATCCACTGAATCCATTCTTGAACCCAGGGAGCAATCTGAGAACTCAATTGTGGCGCCTTTATGGTGAACCCAAAGCCTGAGTGGCCAAATGAGTGTGAAAAGAAATGGGGGAATGAGGGTCAGTTCAGTTTTTATTTCACAGTTTGACATTTACTCATCATGTGGTGAGACTTTGATAGTTGTCATTTCCTATAATTTATATAGTTTAGAGTTTAGCTTGGCCTGTTATCCAAAGTAGGGCTGTCATGACATCAGATTTTCACTACACAATTGTACTATCAAAATACTATCAGTCACTGATTCTTGGCTCTAATAAACATGAAGCAATATTTATAAGTAAAATATCACTGAAATATATAAAATCAAAAGTTTATTTATTCAAAAAGTAAACATAAAAAGAATAGGCTCAGTATGAACTGAATCAATCAGTCTGATTTAAGGTAATTTATTTATTCACACTGTCTAAACGTGATGGAAAAACATTGTATTAAATGCAACTTTTTGCATTAAATTTTACATGTCATAAAAATACATAAAGTCAAGGATTTGGGATTTTTTGGGGGGCATACATCTTTAACTTTGTTTATTGTGTTTGGTCTCTTTTAATAGCAAATTAATTACACTGAAAATACCAAAGTGTAACGAGGCAGAGAGAATGTAATGACAGAAATGGTTTAAGAGCATACAGTATGTTGTTCACTATTCGCTTTTCATTATTCGCTTGAAAACGTTGTTCTAGTTAGGAGTTACTGTACATTTTCTGTACATCAAAACAGTTCACAGAGACACCCAATTGAAAATTGCGGGTCAAAACAATTCATTTGGTTTCCAAAACTCTCTAACGGCTTGATTCCAGTGGGAACAGCTGCATCGTGTAACAGCTACGCAACGTCTGCCGGAGCTGATCGCGGCCACAGTGCTTGTGATTCCACCAGCAGCAGCGTTGCAACTTGCCCCAGGAGCGGCTCTCCGCTCTGCTCCGCTTCAAATACATGCTGACTTTATTTCTGAAGCAATGACAAACTGCACAGAGCAGATTGAGCAGGCAGAAAGTCAGAGAAATGGCAAAGAGAATCTGACCAATTTTCAAAATAAAATAGCCAATGCAGACTTGCAATCACAGAAACAGACAAAAAAGAAACACTTTAGCATCATTGTCTATTTATCCATGGTAGTAGCAGGCAAAACACTGTGGGTGTGTCATGAAGCTGTGTGGAAGACAGATCAAAACCGTGGCACAGACTTGATGTGCCCATGGAATCAATAAGTAACATTAACAAAACATTAAAAGAGCACAGAACATTAAAAGAGCACCTGGTGCTCTTTTAATAGCAGTTTCTCTGCAGATGTAAGCAAAGACAAATTAGCCATTTGCCAAATACTTCCAACAAACAACAGTTTGCAGTCAAATTAATATATTCTTTCAATCAATTATAACACAAGGGACAAGAAAATACCAAATACAGCTTTCAATATCATGTGGTTCAACCTTACAGACATAGTTATCATAGTTATAATATGTGCCAAACAAGGCATGGCAAGGTCTTTCTCCAAAGATGATCTACTTGATAACAAACCCTGCTGCACTCTACACCTGCACTTTTTTTTCCTCTTTTTTAGATGCCTTATTGAAATACTGTACAAAAAGAGACATTTTCTAAGACATTTTATTCGTTCACTTAATCCCAGTGTGCAGATCTTACTTTGCCCGTGGCCTGTTGTTGACACGTAAGACCTACGGCACAGACCAAAGACAAATTTGGACTTTTATTTTGGTACAGGTTTTACTACATTAAATCTTTATCAAAGAACTACTAGAAACATCCATTTTTACGCACTATACTGCATCAGGTTGTTCTATGTCATTCTTTTTTGTCAGACAGCAACAGTAGGGCCAGTCATATACTGTGAATGCAAACTCCTCTTCCTTGGTTCTCTCTGCCATGGCCTCATTATGTTCCTTTGGTCTCTATGCTTGCAAATAGCAACACTGAAGTGTCATTGTGTTATAGATGGATAAGGACTTCAACTCATTGAAGAGTTGTGCCAAGTTTCTCACAGGTGCACTAGACTTTCAAATTATGCAAGTAAATTCTATCAGCCATGAAAAGATGTTTTCCTTTTGTTTAACACAATTAACCCTATAGAATTTTGGATCTTTCTCTGAAATCTGGGTTAACTGCTTTGAATAAGGGTGTGAAATATGTTTAAAACCAATGAAAAAGAATTAACACATTTGCAAGAGAAGACTTCTGCTCTGCTAATAGTAATAGTAATAAGTAATAAGATATCATTTTTTTATTTTTAAAATATCACAGTTAGGGTCAATATCTGTATATAACAAGTGATAGACTATGTGGAAACAAAAAAGATGTTGAAAAGTAAGATTTGTTGAAGAAAACAATATTTCTGTCACATCCTCCTTCCCCTGTCTGTTTAGGCTGGGTAATTTATGGTCCTCCACATCTCCCTCTCATGGGCCCACGTCAGAGCCGTAGGCATCCTGTGCGTGATGGGGAAATTGTGGAGAATCCAGCATGCCTTCACAGATTTGCATTTATTCTGGTTTGTTTAGTGCACTATAACAGTATGACTGAAGCAACTGAATATCATTGTGAGGATACCAAGTGTGCACAACGCTGGTGCCGATGTGGGGCAGGCTGTAGCTGCCACAGTCATGATCTAGGGTGCAATGGATGAAAAATGTTGGCTTACATCAAAAACGCTTTTCATTAGGAACAACATGCAGTTACATTGCTGTGTCAGCCAAAAAAAAAAAAAAAAGGCAAGACAAAGAAGTCCAAAGAAGCAAATTTTGGATGTGTATAATTCAATAGACATGCTGTTCTTGAAGACAAAATGTTCTTTGGGAAATAATCCACAATGTTTGTGACTTTGTGTGTAACATCTGGTATTAATTGCAGATTCATGCCATTAACAGTATGCCACCAATAACTAGAGGGCAGTTGGCAAAGTCCAAAAAGCCTTTATTATACTGAATATTTTTTTTATTTAATATTGAATATCTTCTTTGGTTGAAACCAAATTAATGTGCTGTGCAAGTGCATCCAGCATCCATAGGAAACAACAACATTCCTACTGTGATAGTCCATCTGAAGCAGCATCTGTCGATTGAAATTATCCAGATGCGAGATAGTGTGTTGCTGCAAAAAGCTTGTGTATTGCTGGGTTGGAATGGGAATAATGCGTGGGAGATTCAAGGTTGTCTTTTATTCCTTCCAGAGGAGTAATTATGCAGTTACTGTATCCATTGTTTGAAGAGCTCATCTTCATATTATATATTTTTTTCAGACCCCTTCACATTTACACCTGCTGTTTAGAAGCAGATTTCATGCAAAAATCAACCCACAGTAATTGTGTGAACTGTAGTAAAATACAACTGAATACATAATGAACCCTACATCTGATTTCTCCACCAATCCTTTGTGCAGTCTTTCTTGAAATGCATGTATTGGCAAGAAAGTGCACATCCTGGAAGCGTTAGGGTCTTAAAAGTGCTCTCCTCATAGACGGTCCAAAAGAAATAATGATTAAAGAAAGCCAAGAGTCTACAAGTGGCTCTGTGAGGCAGTACTTAGACACAGCAGTGCTTTAGTTAAATGCAAACATCAACATCATCAATAAAAATGTTGGTGATTACAAAGGGGTTACATCTGAATATTCTTTCTGGGGTAGCCCAGCAGAGATCCGCACTCCACTGAGTGCTAGTCCAAAAATCTGCATAGTCTGCCTTTAAGGTAGAATGATTACCATGTTCATTTATCTTAACATTTGCTAATTAGCATGAAACACAATGTACCGATGAGGATGATGGGAATATTTAAACCAAAATAGGCAATAGTACAAATAAATAATCTACCATGATGATGATCCTCAACACGTGTCGATTTGATTGATTCAAGTTTACCTCAGAATTCTAATAACTTTTAGTGATCCCTTAAATTTTAACTTAATGGTGGCACTAGAGAAAAAGTCAGGGGATCACCCCTGTCATTAGTATTCATCCTCTGGGCACCATCGATTTCTGTATCAAATTACATGGCAATCCATCCAATAGTTAGAATATTTCATTCTGGTCCAAAGTGGTGGACAGACTGGCCGACCAACTGAGAATGACATTACCATCTGTAGAGCCATGCTGCTACTGTGGCAGAAAACAGGTTTCATGCAAAAGAACTTTATTTCACCAGTAGTCAGCCTGAATGTGGGACATTTTATGTATTATTAATAATTCTGTGATTCTAAATATGGATTTCTTACATCTCTTTCTGTTTTATTACATACAATATGGGCAAACGCATAACATTTGGCAGCTTAACATAGTCTTTTGACTTAATCAAAGAATGATCTATACAGAGGCCCCTTTTATTAAATAAGATTGAAGTGACACAATTAATTTATTTCATGTTTGCTTTAAAATACCCAGGGTCAAGACAAAATATGAATTCATGATGATTAGGTATGAAATGAGGGATGTCCAAAGTCTCAGGGTCTTAAATCAAATGAACATCTGTCTGTCCAATGTGTTGGAAATGTTATTTAGCTTAAGAAAGGTATGAGTTCTTGAACATACTTTTATTACTTCCTCTTGACCTCCTATCAGCTGAAGTAGCTCTGTAATAGACTAAAATGAATACCTCAGAGTCTTTAGTTTGCATTGAACTCTTCAATTTAAATGATACACCAGTTCAATTCTATTTTTACCATCATTTAATGTCTTTGAAAAGTCTAAACTCAGTTTTGTATTTGCCACAAGAAAAAGCTTCTACTCCTTGCTCTCATAGATGCACAGTGTTTTTTAAAACGCCGAATAAAATGTCCCTCTTGCCCACACACACACACACACATGCACGCACGCACGATCGCATGCACGCACACGCGCGTGTGCATGCGTATGTGCACAGCTTGTTGTGTGTATCACACTAGGCTCACTCAAAAGGAACAGGCCACCTCACTGCACTCTCAGCTGCTCATATCTGGCCGCAGGTTGAGCTTTTCCCAAGTGTGTGGCCAATAGTTACAACAAATCTTTTGTCCCTGCAGCTACTGAGTTGTTAAATTTTTTTTTATTTGAAATTCTGAGCTGCCCACATTAGTACACAATATCGCAGCTGATTCAAGTGTGAAGACACTGTGGAATTAAGAAAGAGGGAGAGACATGGCAGACATGGCTGCCTAGAGAGGAGCGAGTATGTGGTCACTGCTCAGCAGGAGAAACAGAAACTGAGATGCACTTCCTCCTCCATTGTCAGAAGATCTCTTCACTATGAGACTTCCACTATGGAGAAATAACTAAAATTATACCAAACTTCCAAATATTAAGCCCAGAAGAGGGACTGGCATTTCTCCTGGGTGAAGGGACAACAGCTCCGCTGGCAGCTAAATTCGTTTCTGCCTGCCACAGCCTGAGGGATTTAGAAACCCCACCCCACCCCCTGCCAACACCCCAAAATTAGGGATTTATGCTGTATTGAGTCGCTGTATTTAATTGTGTATAAATGAAAAAAAAAAAAAGACTGCCTCAATATAGTATGAAGCCTACATGCATGTATGAGACATCTGTGTAATTAATTTGTGTGTATATAATAAATATGTTCAACTGCTTTGGCAACAAAACATTTTGTTCATACCAATAAAGGTATTTTGAATTGGTTTGAATTAAAGAGGGACAAAAATCAGTTCATGTAAGAACAAAGTTACTCATTTCACATGATTCTAAATCCAAAGCACATCAGATTTGTACCATAATAATGTTAGAGTAAAGATAGACCCACAATGACATAGCAGTGCTATGGTGTGATTCTATGATGGAGGTGTTAATTCTACTGGCCCAATATGAGGCTGGGGGGGGGGGGGACAGGAGACCTGAGTACGAACCCCGGCAAGGCCGAGCCCAACAGCACTTCTATTTTTGGGGGTTAGGGTAAACGTACGTATAGGTCGTATAAAGCTGCTTTCAAAAACGACCTCTCTGGTCATTTTCTGTTGGAGGACAGGCTCCTTTTCAAAGATGGTTATAAGATGTTGCTGAATGACCTGTAAAAGAGACATAGTCAAATCTTAAGTTCACTACTTTCAGCAAAACCCTTGCTAGCTAACTACTATACATCAATCATTAGTTAGCTAGTTATATCTCATTGCTAATATAAGCAAAACACTACAATTTATACTAATTGCTAGCTAGCTAGTTAGTTAACATTTTTCTAAAATTAGTTTACTTAAGATGTGACTATAAATGTGGCTTTTGGAAAGAAGAAAGCTGACCAAGGTTCCACTGTGTATAGAGTTTGCTCAACTGTTATTGGAACACAGAGCAAAGAAGGGTCGGGATTTAGGAAGGGTCAATTGGATGGACCAATAACCAATCAGAGCAATGAGACATGTGATGTAGCGGTGCTTGGTCTATTTTCAAACAGGACATAGGCAATGTTATAACAGAATCTGATTCAGATTTGACCAGTAGTGCTTAGTTTTACAGTTTGATCAGAGTTTTGTTAGATTGAATTGTTGCACTGGGTTAGGGTTAGCTGACGGGACCCATTTGGACAGACCTACAACCAATCAGAGCACCAAAAGGTGTGCCATGTGACTTCTCAAATATGGACTGGTGATGGTCCTCTGTCAGTCACCATATAGAACCCGCCCTTATTAAATAAACAGCGGTGAAGGGCCAATATAGAATTGTTTGCCTGGAATATCACCTGGACTTTACTGTGCATTATAGGAGTACTTACAGATCTTACTCTATTTATAACCTTCACTTCAGTCAGGGAGGGTTATAATAGCTCTATCCTTGGGCAGCCTTTGTACAATACAACACAACTGAAATATATTATCTAAAAGAACAATTGCACAGTAGATTAATCTCTCAACCCTTGTTAATCTGTAAGATTCATTTGCATTAAGAGTAGTGCTAGCAACAGGCCCTGCGACTGCTTTGAATGTAAGAGGTCTGTAGATTAGTTTTATGCTTTTCTAGGAACTTTCATCAGATAGCTGCATAAAAATAATCAATTTAAATGTATGACAAGAATTAAACATGCTTATTTTATTACTTTGTGGCAAAATACTGTAGTTACTTGTCCCCAAAGTATGTAAGGTGAGTGCTCTTATTCAATCTCCCACTCAGATCATCACTTCTTGTCCTATGAATGTTCTTTTCAAAGTGTTTCTGATGATACAGATTTGATCCTGTGTTGCAGGATCAAGTCCGCCACTGTTATGTGCATGTGATGTTTGTGTTTGAATAAAAAGAAACTCACCCACTCACCATCAGCCTGTAGACAGTGGGTCAGTCCCATTGAACCGAAAATGAATAGACCAAGAGGTGGAATAGCATGTGCATTTCATTACAGAAAAAGTGTATGTTCTTTCACATTCAAGGCAGTAGAATAGCAATGATAAATGGATTGAAATATGTGTATATATGAATTATGCAGCCTAATTCAAGGCTGTTGAATTAGGAAAAAATGCATTGTATTTCAGTCTCTAAAAGTTTTGATTGAGGCTGAAATAAGTTTTGACTTTTTCTCTTTCTTTGGTGTTTCTCTGCCATTCTGAAGTTAAAATCTATTGTTTTTCAGCCCAGGCCATGGCAGAGATGCCATGGCAAGTTAGCTAGTTTGTTTTTGCTCTGTAGCAAAACGCTAGCCAGCCAAACTAGCTGATTAACTGTTGGCTAGCCTAGCATGCATGTTGCTAACATTAGCGAACTTAAGATATGACCATATAGCAGGATAGGAAAGCAGCACCAGCCACCTGCCAAATGCTGATAAAACATGAAAATGGCTGGTAGATTCAGACGCAAAATAATGATTCATTATTAGCAGATCGTGAATCAAACATTCATCAGTCAGTGAGTGGTAGATGTTTGCATTTTAAAACTTAAAAGTCCCAATCTTTTAACCATCCTCAAAATTTGGTCTGGCATATAGCATGTTTAAGTACAGGAAGACAGAAAAGGATAAAGTTCCTAAATAGATGGAACTTAGAGAGGTCAACTGTCTGCCTGCAGACACTAGTTCATTTATTTAAGTGAAAATGTAGCTCCAGAACACCATGTGTTATCACTCTCTCTGTAGGGTTGTTAAACAATGTATGTATATGGGCATATATTTATATTCAAACACTTTAGCTCTGCTAGTTTAGTGAACTTTGAGACAGGAATAATTAACACCTATTACTGTTAGCTGAGCTGTACTATATTTGGTAGGTGTTATGTTGGAGTATTTCATATGAACTATAATGGCTCTTTGTGTGCATTTTCATGGTAAATGACAATTTGTCCATACTGTGACTCTCAAGTGCTTTCTTTTCAGTTGCATTCACTGCTGGAAGTGCAGATGAAAAATTACAGTAAGACTGTGGGCGTAGGTACAGATTATACATTTTAGTACTCTTGGTTTGTGCTAGCCAGCTAACTTTGAAAGGCTTTACAAAGGTTATAAGATGATGTTTGCAGTATGGTTAAAATAAATGCCAAAGTTCTACGCAAACAAGCAAAAATGTCATTCTTTTTTTTCCCTTAGCCTCTTGCACTCTTTTTCTCGAATGTTATAAAACAAGTCACTAATAAACATACAGATTCATAAATGGCAACTTAAATGAAAAGCTTTCAACTCATCATAGATTGAGCAAATACCTTATACCTTACATAACTTGTTTAACACAAAGAGAGCAGGGGGAAAAAAAGACAAATAGCATATTCCCATGAAGTAATCCATAACATTAGAAACAGGTTTATTGCCATGTAGGCTTTCACATACAAGGAATTTGCCTTGGTATGTTGATGCTTTACAATACACATAGCATGTGAAAATATGAAGAAAGATAAGAGCAAGTACTCCAAGTTAAGTGAATATTTTGTCAAATATCTGCTATTCTGGTCCAAATTTTAAAGAGATCAAGGGTCAGTAACCCACAGCTCCGGAGCCACATACGGCTCTCATGCCTCTCTCCAAGGGCCTCTTTTGCCCTCTCTCCAAGGCTGGAGACCCCTGGACCAAACCAATAGTAGTAGAAGCAGACATAGAAATGTAGATACATCATAGTCCATTGTCTCTGCAATGCAGGGTCACTGTATTGGGGAGGTCAAGCTCTGCTAGTATTGACGAATACAGATATCACTCCAAAATCGACTGTAACTCGCTTAATTCTGATTGATTTTTTTCGGGGTTTTTTTTCTTTCTTTTTTTTTTTTTTATGTTGTTGTCTGAGAATTCACAAAAGCTGAAATCCTAAACAATTTACACTTGTTGTTGCCTGCTCATGGGTTGGAGCCTGCCTGTCCCAGTGGAAATTGTGGCTAGTCACACAGCTAATGGTTTGGCAAAGAGCTGATTTCCTAACTGATCACCCTAAGTAACTGAATTCCAACAAGAAACCAATATAATGTACAACCCTAATTTCATGAAAATCGGTTCAGAATTTATCAAGTTACAGTTGATTTTGTACTGAAATCTGAATTTCTGAATGCATATTGTATTGTTTACTAGCAGAGCTTGAGTGCTCCAATATGGTGAAAGAAGCATGACAATAACTTTGAATGGATAATACTGAAAATAGAGAATAAGGATGAACTGGAAACAATTAGTTAGGAGTATTTTACTGATATAAGTGCATGCCTTCAAGCATTTGAATAAAAGATAACCTCACTGACCTAGATTGCCATTATAACACACACACACACACACATAGCAAACAGTTTTTGAGAAACACATTTAAAAGTTTACTCACATAAACCATCTTATAGCTCCTCTTCAAATGCTGCTATCACACATTTTGGGGATATTTGCACTTACTTAATGTCTGTGCTCTTACTTGCTCCTGGATTATCCCATGTCAAGGGAGGTTTTAAAAAGTGTGTATCAATTTCACTGAGCTGTAAAAACAGTATTGTGTGCGTCTGACTTCCTGTCAGCAGTGTTTTTTGTCAGCGTAGTGCAGTCAGGAAAAGCTTGTTTCCTGTGTCATTCACCCCAGCCGTGCCATGCTGTGCTGTGAATGTGTGAAGTTAGCCCTGTTAGAGAATGTTACTGCTAACAACACTGAGAGAAACGTCTTGGTATAGTATATATACCTTGACATACACAGCATTTTTAGAATGCTGTGTATGTTGATAAATAACAGTTAACACAAAATACAAAAGGAGGTGAGATGGTTGATGATTCAATGATGCAAGAGCACAAACAGATCTTCTACCATATCACTAATGAGGATGTGTTGTAGCTATTCATGCAGACAGAGGTGGTCTCCTCATTAACACTTTTATTTCTCGCGGAAAAAGCAAGTGCCGGAAAAGAATGTATTAAAAAAAAAAAAAAAAACAGCCTGAAAACAAACCAACACTGTTTATCAGTTTGTAATGCCTAACAGCAAAGTCAACACCAACCAGCTATGATAAACAATGAAATATTCTATAGTAATCTGATAAGTCACTCTTTCACAGCTCTCATTCAAGCATTTATTTTAATATTTACAAAAGGTGCAGATGCATGCTGTCAACATGAATAACAGTGCTATCAGTTTGGTAGGATTACAGCTGAAGAAAGATCAAGATTACTTCTACCAAAATGCATACTGCATGAAATAGGTTTTCCTCTCAATGTGCGCTAATTATGTGTTGCTTTACCACAATGAAATTGCTATGCAGGAAATGCTCTCAACAAATGACTAGTAAGCCAAAATGTATTCATGCAGTATTTATTATGATGGATGTGTGTTACTTTTAAGTACACTTATTTATTTATATGGTTTTACACTTCCTAAATGATAGAAAGGCAATCTTATTTGACTTCCAGGCACAGCACAACAACTCTTTAAACTGCTAGTTAGTTAGTGGAAAATTTCACGGAAATCATCGATTTTTGAAGCTTGAATGCACCGTGCTGAAAGTGACATTCCAAGTGGAAGTGAAAAAATTAGTCAATTAGTCAATTCATGGAAAATTACTCAGCCAAACAGCCGAACAGCCTGTCTTTGTCTAGAATCTTTAAACATTTTGGAGCTGCAAAAATGTTTTTTTGAACACTTTTGAAGATTTTTTGAGTGTTTTTTTTGGATAGGGCGCACACACCCCATAACACTACCCATAACAAACAGAGACTCAACCCTAATATATCACTGGCTTCTTGAACCTAACAGCTGAAAAAAACAACTCATTGCCGTCCTACAGTCTCAACTTGCTTCAGTGATGTAGACACATGTCAGTATTGGGGCTGGGTATTGGTACTCGATACCTTTAAATGATCAACATAAATAACCCAGTACCGAAACCTCTCCAACCTGCATCCAATCCTTTCTGTATCCAGATCTACAAAAAATTACTATTTGTACAGTTTTGCTCACTGCCAATCACCACAAGCGTTCTTTGCTACAAACTGTCTATGGTGGTGAATTTGAGCGTGGTCTATTTGACAGAGCAGGCAGTTCAGCGTGCCGAGATGCTGCCAACATTTGAAAGTATGGAAGTTAAGAAAAGGTATTGAATTCATGTATGTGTGATCATGCGATTAATGTGCAACAGAAAACTTTTAAGACTGTATCCAATCACATCCATCTGCAGTGCTTGTTCATATTCAAAAGGCAGTGTAGTGCAGTGCGCTTGTATACACAACAGGGTTTCAACACAAAACAATTTCAGTTTAAAAGAGGAATATGTAAGATGATAGAGTTCAAAATTGAGTACTGCAGTCCAACTAGCGAGTTGGAGCCATAGACGATATATTAAATAGGTTGAGATCTTATTTAATATATGATCTGTGGTTGAAGTGAGATGTTTCCCTCTGCCCCCTCCTCCCTAGACTGAAGCTCATGCAGGATGAGCATGGGCTAACATTATATTTTAACATTTATAAATGACAATCAGTCCTACAGTGTAAGTCGATCAGCTATTTTTAACTAAATTAAATACATTTCCAAGCAGAACATGTTGCCTCTTGTGTTGTTGTCGAAGAAGCTGGTATTTCAACTTAGCATGTTTCCTTAATCTCTAATGGCACATCGTGGTCATTTTATGATTTAGTGAATTAAATACATTACACATTTCTCCTTAATAACATATTGCTACATTTATGCGTGCTGAACACGCCCCATTGACAAACTGCTTTTCAGTTACGTTTAAGGTCACATTGCTAAAATGTTAGCAAAGAATCGTTTGTTAGCAAATGAGCTTTTTTGGCATGCTAGATGCTGGTATTTATTTAAGCAGTCAGTAAGGTTTACAAAAAACTTCCTCTAATCACGTCAGTTCCTAAAATCTAATGTCCTTTTGTACTGCGTATTGCAGACCGACCGCATTATGGCTGGTTCATAGTCCTTCCATTGAGGTCACTACAGTAGGCTATGGCTTTGGAACTGACACGGCTTTGAGCAAAAATTATAGATAAATATTTGCAACTAACAGTTTAAGCTAGTGAAAACTGGTGTGCGTACATTTGTCTGTCTGTCTGTCTGTGTGTACCAAGGTTTGTGGGTGGCCGTGCACATGCAGAGAAGTCACGTTTTCATCTGTCGATATGGCTACATGCTAGTGTGAATACATACAGTATATTGTCTCCATCTGTGTATTGCTCCTGAAAAAAGGCTCATTAGGTCTCCATCTGGTGGATCCAGTAAATGCTACAACCCAAGCTGCTGCAAGGCCAATTGAGCAGTAAAATTATGGAGGCTTTTGGGGAATTCATTATCAACAGATTTTTTTCAAAATCAGCCCCTCATCCTCATTTCTGTTTATTCAGTTGCCTTATTTTCATCATCTTTTTTCAGACATAAACAGAAACCAAAATACACATGAAAGTATACACATAAAATCAGCAAAACATAGCTTCACTGGGATGTCAGCTTGTTCTTGTGAAACTAAATCCCTTTTATTCAGAACACCTTTTTTTCTTTTATAGGAAAGCGGGAAGTCCACTTATCTGTGGCGGTTTTAATTTACCTAGAGTGTTGCAAAGCAGGGAAGAAGACAGAGGGGACACAAAGGAGGCTCCCTCTCACAGGTAGCCACTACATTCTCATCTCAGGTTACAGATTGCCATCCACAGGATACGGCTGGGTTTGAAAAGGTAGAGCAGTACTGTAGCATCATACAGTGCTTAAAATAAAACTGGTGATTCAAGATAGTGGAATATAAATACATCAGGGGGCATGAGGCATAGGCTGTGAATGAGCCTGGACATCCCCCACAATGATACACATGCAGTTTCTCATTACAAGGCTTTAGTAAAAGACCAGATGGGAGGGCAAAAGTGTAATCCATGGTTAATACTAAACAAAGGCTGGCTGTCTGGGGGACATTTCGCAGCTGAGTGGAAGCTTCAGTGCTAATGCAATGCTAATTTAAACAAGGCTTCATTACAGTAATATTAGTTGTTAAGTTTGGGATATGAAGGGCAAGCAGGCACAAACTCTACACAGATAAAGAGAGGACTATCAATTGTTCTTGCAGCCATTGCAATCGAGATGCATTGAATCAAGCTAGAATAAGCCCAGCTCTTGCTTTCATTTCCTGCAGCAGAAGCATGTCTGCTCCACACATAGTGCAACCAGGACACTTAAATATTTACCCAGTAAATAAATAGTGCCACAAAATGAATATAGTCCCTTTTAGAAGGAAAAGGAATACTGTGGTAGGGCATTCCTAGAATGTCATTGTGTGGTATGTTATGTGCAGTATATCTGCATTGGTCGTAAGGAATAGGAAAACATGTCAACACAGTCCAAGGATTCTACCTGCTGACCTCAAATATGCTGTTTAAAAATATTAAAATATACTGAAAATATACTACTAAGTTTTGTGAATAAAAACGAGGGAGACCGCACATGGGGGAGGAGGGATTAATGGAAACACAGGAATTTCAGCCAGGAGACCGGGGTTCATGTCCCACGTGAAACAAAATCATTACCTTACAAATTAAAAGTTACACATAACGTTATGTGCATCATGTGACTTTAGTCATTTGACGTTCGTGTTGCTTCAGTGACATAACATGACAAATGTAGTATAATACAGTTATTGTAATCCCAGTCATGATCAGGGATTTTCAAGTTCCACACGTACACCCGGCTGTCAATCATGATGTGAAACCTTTTACAGCATCAAATAAGTAATTAAAAACAAATTTATCCAAACACTTGAACATTCATCAGAATGACATAAAATGACAGAGACCATCTTTAGACAAAATAATTTGACATGTACTTCGATGCTTTAGTTTGGCTCATGCCCTACCTGCTAATATGGAAAGGGTGGTGTTTATGACCTATACTGCAGCCAGCCACCAGGGGGGATCAAGATGTTTTTGCTTTGCTTTTCGGGAGCCATTGTCCATTTCTCTATATGTCAGTGATTATAACCATGATGACAAAGGTAACAAATAGTCACTCAAACGTAAATCATGATGTTTCCTTAATCTTAACTTAGAATTTATTCTAAACCATGACCAAATCATTTTTGTGCTTCAGCATACTAATCTTAACCATAGCCTTGTAATTCTTCAGTGATTTGTAGCAGCGTGGGAAGGCACAGACAAATTATGTATTGCAGTCAATAGGAACGTCAGATCAAATCCTCTTGTAGTCCTTCAAGAGGGCGTTGACAAAAAAGTTATCATGTCAGCTAAAGCTGGAGTAGGCAGTTTATTTTTGCTGTCACTGGGCAAAAGTTACATAGTAACCCTTAATCTTCAATTCAAATGATTGGAGAGAAAGCTAGACTGCTGTTCCTCTCTTGGCTCTGTTTTCAGTCTTTAGAAAATCTAGCCATGGCAGGAGACACTGGCCAGTCAGCAAGATCCTTGATAGTTGAGTCTTTTTCTCAAAATGCAAATATTTGATGACCTGGTAATAAGACTCAACAATTAACTATCTATCTCCAGAGTCTCTTACTTACTTTTAATTTGACTTAAAGACTTAAAGACATAAACATCAATTTGGCACAACACCTACACTATTCTTGGTGTTGCAAAGTCTGCCTGTTGATCTTGTATTCCACCTTACCCTCATTCTTGAATTCTTGAAGACACTTGAACTTCTCCACTTGAGGACTGACTTCCAACGCGAAGTGAGTAACCCACCATTTTCCCACCGAGTGGCGTGGCCTCAGACTAGAAGGTTAACAAGTTACAGTCACTCATGTGATATGACCACTTCATGTCTCAGATGCATTGGCACATGCTCACATATCTATTTTCCAATACACAGTATAGGTGGTTCGTGAAAGGTGCGATGATATCTCAAAGTGTGTCTGGTGTCTTAGAAGGAAAATGATAGCTTTTAAATTGACCTTGTCAAATAGGATAAGGTCACATCCTGTTTCTGGGATTATTACCACTGAGGACCACAGCATGAATCCCCACTGCCCTACCAAGTGATCTAAAAGAAACAGGTATTAGATCACAGTATCCCGCGATTTATCATCATCACAAGGGTTTTTGAAAGTGTTGAAACTGACAGACCAACTGACTTACAGTGACTGCTGAGTGTATACAGAAATGTTGGAGCCCAAAGGAAATAATATAGTAAATTTAAGTTGTTGATATGCCTGTAGATTAGCTTCTGTGTCTCTAGAAACTTCCATTTTTGTCCTCATACTGTGCAGACATTTTATTATTATTTTATCACAGTTTCTTAGGGAAGACTCCTCGTTATTATGTTCCTGTCTTAGTTGTATTTTGTGAAGAATAGCTCTGGCACAGCATGTTAGTGCTCTAGACCTAGGGGGGACAAACATTATCTGCTGTACTAAACAGATGCTCAGAGGACATGGATTCTTAATTCACTCCCAGCTGTGTATCAGCAGAGCAGAGGAGCAGAACTGCTGGATTTGAAAAAAAGTGAAAAATTGGCCCTAGGAATGCTAAATTAGCGATCAAAATAATTAGTCTGCTCCCTTTTCAAGCAAAATGCATGTCTCTCTGTGCATTGCAGCCCACTGTTTGACAGGCAATAATAATAGTAGTGGGCCCACTGAGAAACACAAATGAAAGGCCAGTCCTGTTATTTTCAATTAAATATGTTTAACATATGACTGTGAGCATATTTTTAGAACATAAGAACAATACTTTAAAAAACTGATGTAATTTTACAGAAATGTATATTTAAAACACATAATTTGGGCTTCATTTTGGGATGCTTATAGCCTTACATGGTTGAAGATCGTGTCATGTCTTCTGCACTTGAGAGGTAAAAATCACAGCTGAAACCATCTTTAACCAGGTTTTTGTCAGAAAGTAAGATCAGCTGCCATCCAATATTATGTTTCAATAAAAACTAACCAAAAGCTGATTTTGTGCACACTTTTTGGTGCCATCAGCATGTGACCTTCTAGTGAAACAAGATTAATTTTTGACACCACAAAAGCTGCCTGGCCACATTTTGACATTCTGTTTGTACAGTTCACAGCCAGTTGAGAACTGAAGCCAGTTCTCAGACTTCCTCTCCTTTTAGATCATTGCTTGCCTGTTGATGACAGAGTATTCATACTCAATTATTTAAAATATTTATATGTCCACTCTTTGATCTTGCTCATTATTTTATTAAATACACCTTTCTTTGTCATGTTTGCATTGCAGGTCAGTCTATCAAAGGCATCCATTAACTCTTTTAACCAATTTTTGTACCAGGTCATCATAGTTTATAATAATGCGGTGCAGTGAGAACAGTCATTTCATAGAGGGGACAAACATATATAACGCAGATCTACCTATCTGTCACTGTTAACAGAGACTCCAGTCTTCAGTGTAGTTCACTTCATTAACTTCTTCTTTCTTCTCTACTGCGAGTCCACGTATTGGTCTTGCCTCTGTTGCGTTGAAGGTACGAAATTACAACACTGCCCTCATCTTTAGTAATAACCCACTCAATTAGAAGAGGGTTACAGCAGAGGAGGGAGAATTACTGGGGGGCGAAATAAAAACCTCTGGGGCTATAGCCCAGCCCAGGCCAGGCCAGATGGCCAAGATATCCACTGATGATGAATACAAGCTGTGATAGCTTGCTTAAAGCTGAATAAACTATTTGGGATGAGTTACTTTGGTCAGATGCTTTGTTTTTAACCAGTATGATGTTTTCTTCTTGTTCTTCATTAAACATATGGTTATGCACTTTCAGTAAAAATATTCAAATTAAAAACATGTTTTAAAATTCAAATCAAGTTTGAGCAAAAGCAGATATTCATAAGAGACTATTGCCCTTTGCAGCATGAGGGGCTGAAATAAAAAAAAGTTATCAAAAGCGTGTAGATGGAAACAATATTTTAACAGCAGCCCCTTTTATTGTGTTACTGGGGGTTAAAACATCACTTGTTGAGCTTTTAAGAAATTCTGTGCTGCTGGTAAATGATTAGCGGTGAAACTACAATGTCTTAAAAAAGATGCATGGAAGTTATCCTTGCTACTGTATGTTTACCTGCTGTTGGATTATTGCAAATCCCAGCATGGTTTTCCACTGCTTTTATCTTCGTGTGGGTGGTGGTGCATACTGAGAAGTTAATAGAGCCTTCTTATCCAGCCCCAGGAAATCCGCACCTTTTGATTGCCCTTCCAGTACCGTTGTGAAAGCATAAAACAGCTCTTTTGGAGTGAAAAAAAAAAACAAAAAGAGATCTCAGAGAAACTACTGCTTTTTATCATATTGAGAGTAACTCTTTAGCACACTTGAAAGACAGGTGAATATATGGTTAGGTTCTGTTGATCTAAAGGGTTTCAAGCCTTATTAAAGATCTTAATTAAAGCAAAGCACCACCACAATTAAAGACACTAATAGAAAAGATTGTGTATTAACACTACTGATCGCTCATAGAAAGCTATCCTACTTTGCATAAGTACATAAAAGAGGAAGGCTGAAGCTATGAAGAGATGATTTTTAAGCATTGTTTCTTTTGAAATATAACATTGCCTAAGTTTTCTTATCACTACTTAAAACTACAGTTACCTAGCTAACACAGGTGTCGCTTCCTCTACAGTTTCAATCTTTCCAGTAACAATAAAGCTGCTTTTTGATTTGTAATACTGTCTTTCACTGTCACAGTGGTTTAGTTTTGTGAGACTGTTTTGTTTTGTATTGAGTGTGGATGCTTTTGCAATAGGAAATTTAGCATTTATTGTTATTTGTCTTGTGCATTCTTGCATTTTTAATTTTAAAACTACCTCCGGACCTCCTGCAGTCTCTCATTTTCTTGTTCATTTCATTTTAAAATATAGCTCAAAGTTTTATAATGACCACTAATGCCCTTGGTGGCATAATTGATGATCATAACTGCACTTTAAAAAACAACCTCACATGATAATTCTGTGAAATTTGAAGAGAAACTACTGGGGGATAAAGATATTTGGGTCGCACTTTATTTTACAGAAAATTAGAAATATGTCCTTTATTGTTCTGAAAACAAATACGGCTATAACCTAGAAATAACGTGAGATCACATATCACATCAATTTTATCCTCTTTTACTGGCTCCCAGTTAACTCCCATATTCACTTTAAAATACTGGTGCTAACCTTCCAAACCCTGCATGGTCAAACACCCCAGCACATTGCAGACCTTATACCCCCTTATTACAGCCACCAGTCAGTTTCTTACAGTAGTTCTTCTAACCAAAACATACTGACTGTCCCTCGAACCTGCTATAAAACCAGAGGTGACTGTGCCTTCCAAGCTGTTGCATCCAAATTATGGAACACTCTTCCCTGACCAAAATGATTCATAGACTCACGTGATGTTTTTATGAAGCAGCTAAAAACATTTTTATTCAGGCAGGCTTTTGGTTAACACGTCATTAACAATTGTTTTGTTGTTCTGTTGTTGCTGTGTATTTTAACTGTCAATCTCTGCGCTATTTTTCATTTTCCTATTTTTATACTGTGTTTAAATAGTCTGTTTTATCAATGTAAAGTACTTTGTGATTTTGTATCTGTGAAAGATGCTATACAAATAAACTTTACTTAATTACTTACTTACCCCAATTAGACACCACATACGTACATAACAGTCCACTAATAAAACATTTAAAGCTGTACTTTGTATCAAATTTGATAAAAGCTATTGCTGCAATGGGTGATTACCCCTGAAAGTCTTGTTAGGGTCTAACAATGGGAAACAATACACTTTAGTTTACAGTGTAGTTCTGTTGTAATGTGTCCCTGATTAGATTCTAATATAATTTAATAAGAGTCTAACAATAAGGAATTATACACTTTAGTTTACAGTACACTAATAAGATGTAACAAGCTGTACTTTGTATCAAATTCAACAAAAATACAAATAATATGTTCTTTATTAGACAGTATTAAACCATTTATTACAGCAGACCCTCATTAGACTTTATTAGGGGGTAATTAAGGACACATTTCACTTTAGTTTACAGTACATTTCTGTCATAATGTGCACCAAATTACCCTCTAATAAAGTCTAATAAGGGGATAATAAAGGGACTAATAAAGCTGGCTAATGAAGAACATATTACTTAAAGTTTTCATCTACTTTGATACAAAGTGCAGCTTGTTAAATCTCATTAGTGTTACGTAAAATAAAGTGCGACCAAATATTCCTCTACTGAGAATCTTCAGTAAAATTGTTGACTGGCCACAAATTGTCCCCATTATGTGCTTCTTGGCGGAATTACATCTGCCAATCTGTCACCATCCTCCTCCTCCTCCTCCATGTCTTCCTCCTCTCTACATGGGTGCCACTGCCTAGTCAGCAGTGATGCAGAGCATAGCCATCACAGTGATGAGTGCACAGCACTTTGATGGAAAGAAGTGAAGGCCTTAACTGGACTTTCATGTCAGTGTCAACCTGTACTTTCATTTTATCCTTATTTGTCAGTGTGCCCTTGAATCTAGTAAACAAGATTGTTGTTTCCCTCTATTTTCTCTAATATTATGCCAATTTAATCTGGCCACAATGCCCCTTTTCTTTATTTTTTGTTTTCAGTTCCCTTCCTGTTGTGCTGCTGTAGTGTGTATATGCACTTATTTTTCTTCTTTTACTGATAATATCCACTTGCAACAGAGGTCTTGTACTGAAATTCCATTTCTATTCTGGGATCAAATAAGAAACATGGCTGCAGGTCTTGAGAACACTTTGTAATTCATTTTTAAGGGCTACATCACTCTGCTAGCTAAAGTCTAAGTTCAAATAGTGATCAAACAGATGGTCTTTCTAGTCTTTCAGCGATTATGTGTGGTGTATATAAAACAAAAACCTAAAGTTAAAATAAAAAAGTTGAATTTAGGATTTTAGTTGGTTTGATGTGGTACATTCCACAACTGGACTTAAGCAATGCTATTATTTTTGCATCCTTTGTATATATTGTTATGTTTTAGTTTTGTCTGATATTGTTTTCTGCACGGGCCATATCTATGTTTTAATGTGTTGTATCAACTTGCCTCATGTCACTGCCTTTTGGCCAGGTTGTTATTGTAAATAAGAATTGGTTCTCAGTTGACTTATCTAGTTAAATAAAGGTAAAAAAGTTAAAAAAGAAAGAAACTCTCTATTTAGAGTGGTAGCATCAAAATACCTGGAGACAAAAATGTTTTCAATTCTTCACAAATGACTCATTATTGTTTTATCAACAGCAGACAACAGCTACATTTTCAACTAAAGCTGTTGAGAAGAAAAAAAAAAGAAGATTTAACCGTGTGTAAAAGTTTTTGGGTTTTTTTTTGTTTTTTTTGTTTGTTTTTTTTTTGGGGGGGGGGGGGGGGTCATCTGTTGCCTTGGCAACAAGGCTTCTCTTATCTTGAAAATTAAAAGAAAATTACAGTTTCGTTCCACCAGATTACTAAATTATGCCCTCATATTACTTGATACAGTTCCCTAAATGTAAGAGTTTTAAACTGCAGCTGTACTGTAGAAATGGTGGAAAAGGGTTACTTTGGGTTAGTTAAGGAGAAACACTGGATCTTAGGTTCAGAGTAAAGGTGCCTTCAAATGACTTAAGGGATAGACTCAAAATCTTTGAAGTCTGTCTCAAAGCAACAGAAGGGTGCCTACACAAAAAAAAAAGTTTTTGGTTGCTGTAATCATTCTGCCTTTTCATACTGGCCCTGCAGAGATCTGTTCCCAAATCAGTTTCATTGTGCGTGATGGGGGGGACAAAATCCCCTGTACTTGGTCTGTGAGAAAAAAAAAAAAAAAAAAAAAAAAAAAAAAAATATATATATATATATATATATATATATATATATAACACAAACACGAAGCACAAAGATGGAAATTTGTACTAAAAGACTGTAACTTTGAAAAATATCCACTTGATTTGATTAACTCAGATTGAAGCCTCGCATTAACTTCAAAAAACCTGGGCAATATATTTTTGCACAGAGGGTGGATCTCATTACACTGAAATGCAGTGGGAAATGATCTTAGCCATACATAGCCAGTATGAACATCCTGTAGCAATATGAGCACCTGCGATTGTTTTCGGACAGATTAATTTGGAATCTATATTATATATCCATTCCTTGAAATCATTAGCATAATAACTTCCATTCTGTCTTTCATGTCCTTATCCCCTCTTCATTATTGTTCTTAAACAGTTTTGTTGCCACATTCAATGTTGATTCACCTCTTTGCGGGCCAGCTTGGCTTGTTTGTGTTCACATGATTTTTTGCCCCGATTATATTTGATATGAGCTGATATATAAAATATGGGGGGGTTGTATAGTATAAATGGTGGAGTCGTGCAAATCATTGACCCACAGCATTATTAATTTATTATTTATTGATTAAAAGTATATTTATTTAAACTAAAAACATTTGCAATGTTACTTTAAAGCTCCAGTACATGATTTGTCTACAGTTCTAGTTCTATGTAGACCAGAGTCTCCATAAACTCTACATGCACTCTATGTGCACATTAATAGCACTGTCCACTGGTGTTGTACTGGGGATTAAAATTATGATAATTGACATCATGGGGAATATTTACTGGTTTGTTTTATTGAGCTCAGCAAAAGTTCAATTAGGGACACTGCTTCATTAATTCTCTGAGACACACCTCGTGGTTCTATCCATTAAAATGTATCCTTTGCTCTCCTCTATTATCCTATCATTTTGAAATAAAAGAGGCAACTCTTTCTGGGTTTAATTTATCCAATCAATGAAGCTTAAAACTTTCACTCTGCACTTACCCACATGTAAGCCAATTGTGGCTCTAGAATGGTCAAGTTGTATTCTCCTTTCTTTACTTTTAAATTGTCATTCATACAACACTTTCAACTTATTAACCATTCTGTGTGAGATTGTTTTTCACTGGTATTAATTGTCCCTATAATTAAAAAGGTTCTATCTCAAAAGCCACTCTTTACTTGGTTCTACAAAGGCTGCATTTGTGATACATTCAGTATTTAGTACAGGTTCTCAAACTGTGGAGCCATTTGCAGACCCCTGCTCCCCCTTCCTGCAGCCCACAACATGATGTCCAAAATATAATATAACTGCCTTTTTTTAGTTGTTTCATACCAATTTAAATTACCCCTTCACATACAATTGAAATGGTTACACAACTCTGCACTTGACACAAGCACAGACAAAACTAATAAAGCTAGCCATTTCAATCAGGACCAATTCAAAGTGACAGAAGAGTTGCTGAGTTTGAGTCCAATGCACGGCTAACTTAAAAAATGCATATAAACTGCTTTTTGTTAAGTGTGACAAAAATATCTATTAAAAAAAGTAAGGAAATTGAGAAAAGCAAATGTGAAGAAATATTGTGCTGTCTTGTTTTATTTGAACATTGACAGGGCACTCCCATGAGATGACAATACCATCAGTGGCCCAAAGCCAATTTGAGTTTCAGACCCCTGACTTAGAATATAGACCAAATCATGAAACTACACTAATGATAACAGCCAGTTTAGACAACTGTCAGTTTATTTGACCTGCAAAATTGCCAGTTAGCATGAACAGTTAATCAACATGACTAAACTTTCCACTAAATCTTGTGCAAATCTGTGATTCCATTTGGAAGTTATGTGCCTCTTTGACTCCAATTGCCATGCCCCCTTTTAGCCAATTGATATAAACACAAAAGCACACCTTCTCACACAGATTTGGCCTCCATGCCAAATTTCAGCCTCCTTGTGTGAAAACTGTGGCTGCTCAAGGGAGGAAAAAAAAATTTTGGACCGACTGACAGGCCAGCGGAGCAACCAATAGAGCTGCTGGTCACAGCGAACGAACATTGTGATTGGTTCTATACACACATGGAGCAATCAGGTTCCTTTTTACTATGTCAATTTATGTCCAGTTTAATTTATTTATTTATTTATTTTTTTTTATCGTGGTAACTAATTTTATCGATGGCATATTAATAATTTTGTTTGCACAAAATCAACAATTTATATATATTTATATTCATACAGTACATTTCACCTTCAGCTCTACAGTAACGTATTTTAACAGTCTATAAAATAAACATTACACGAAAAGCAGTAGAACATAATGAGGAGGTCACTTTCAGGCAAGGCTTGCAGGACAGTAAATGATTAATTTTTCCTTTTCACTGTAATCTAAAGTTGAGAGAGGTGGATGTGGTCTAACCCATGGATCTGCTCAGTCTTAATTCTCTTTAGGAAACTTTAGTTGACCCCTCTTTGACCTTTGGGTTTGCAATTATTTTTGTGCTCATTTCCGCCATGCGCATACCTGGTGATGTACACGGGATGACCTTGGAACCTCGGGGAGAATGACTTTCAATATGGCTCCCTAATGATACCACTCTCTGTATAACCATAAAATTGTAATCATCCTTAATGTATTCTTGAAGGGTAAATTATTTCATTGCTGATGATTTAAACAATGTAACGGAGCAAATGTGTCCTTCCTGCGTGTAACTTTATGTCTGCACGCGTTTCCTGACCTGACACCGTTTTCTCATCTTCTACTGTTTAAATCAAAGTCACTTGGGGAAACACTGATATCAAAGTGCTTGTAGATTTCAATCACAGGACAAAGACAGCGGCAGTCATAAGGGAGAATCACAAATTAGGGTCTTCTTTCCAATAAATGCTTCTGGATCAATACCTTCCATGTCACCATATAAATAGTGTTCACATTTTGCTACTCAAACTTGCACATTTCATCCTCAAGTTGACAGCAGCTAATCTCGAAGCTTTGTTTTTCAGAGTGATCCACTGCTTATTTGAGGCGGGTGTGTATTGAATCTATCAACCTTTAAAAGTTAACAAGTTGTCTGGGGAAATGCCATTTGTACCAGTTCAATAGGAAATGTCAGACTCTGATAAAATGGTGAAGCCTTATACGTACTTGAGGATCTGCACAGAAGTAAGAGTGAATTGGAAGGCTTTGTGCCTTTGTGACATAGATATTTAGAAATGCTCGTCTGTGTTTGCTGGGCTTTCAGTAACAGGGAAAATAACAAATTCACAAAAGAAAATGCTCTAGAAATAATCTCATGTAGCTCCTAATGTGTCATCCTAATGCTAATTTAAAGCTTTCCTGCTCCTGACGAGACCGGCTGACTCTTTGTCCCTAACGTTCGGGCTGCTTTGATGCTGCCTGCAGTGATACTATCGCTGCTAATGAGAAAGGCATTGTTGTGATTGTAGTATTTTCCCTCTGATTGGTCTTGTCATTCAGTGATTCAGGGTCCCAGATCCCATTTGTCAGCTGGAGGGGAAGAGAGCAGCAAAAAGAGCAACAAAAACACATACAACCATATACACATAGTTGAGTCTTATTTTGAAGAAATCCTGACCAGACAAAGAACAGCATCTAAAATCAGGGCCATGTTGTGTTGCTCCTGATTTGGAAAATGCATTGCTCTACATATCATAATACATGTGCGTATATAAGTTCAATTGAGTTCACTTGCACCTTGACACATTGTTGCAGCATATTTTTGCATCTTCCAATGTGCAAATTGGTAAAGTGAAAAGCAACGGTGCAATAACACCCCGTCTCATCTGAGTCGCTCTAAAATATCCTGTGAGGTGGTAAGTTGACAGGTTTTGATGTTCAGTTTTTCTTCTGTGTGTGTCAGATGAGACATGACACGCTTTCTTGATTTGGCACGGCACATAATCATGTGTTTTTCTGCAATATTTATTTACTTGTTTCAGGCACTATTCAGAAACACAGAGAAGCATCGTTATGATCATCAGCACCTGTTGTAGCAGAGTGACAAAAACAAGCCACTGTAGTAAATGACGTGAGTATTAATAACAGGACTGCATTAAAGTCAGGTACTCACTCACTACTATGTGACATTTGTAAGCCCACTGTATTGTGACTCATAGCAAGTCAATTATTGCAAACAATGCATCCACTCAATTTTGAGTTTGTACAAGATGACATATTGAACATCAGCACAGTAAAACATAAAGCTCAAGCTCTACACAGTGTTTTACTTGTTGACAAATAGAGCGCTGCAGGAGTCCTAAAACCCATAAATGGGTTAACATATTTAGATGACCAGTTCCCTCATCTAGAAGTCAATGGGTTTTTGAATGGGCTTTTGGTTAGATGCCTAAAATAAGGTCTGTCATTAACACAAACTTGATGGCCAGTGCTAGTCCAAAAACAGTAAAATTTGGATGGGAGCACGTAGAGAACAGCTGTAGGCAATGTCTGCAGCTCAAAAATCCGTGACATGACTACCAGAACACCCAACTTCATCCATCACTATAAAACCCCCAAATAAAGGTAAGGGAAAATATAACCAGTAACCAAGCAGTTACTCATGAATCTTGATGTGCAGCTGTCAGGATCCCACTCCTTATTGTTGTTCATTTTGAAGCCTTGTTATTGATGCCACAAAATGTCATATATCAGTAAATTTACGAGGTGTAAGCAGGCTGTAACACTTTTCATTCATGTTGAAATTAAAACTCAGCTTTTCATGACTTGTCTTTTAAGTAATTTAAATATGGAAACTGAGGGGAGGTCCATCAGAATTTCGTAACTTCCAACTCAGATACCGACCAAATGTCACCAGCCCCTGGGCTACCATTAAAGATGTTCATTTGTCAAGAATTATGTTCCTGAACAAATTGTGTAAGTATAAATTTTTGTTTGCCATAGAGCTTATTTTCTGTACTAATCCAAAATCCAATGGAAAAATCCCATTGACTTTTTGTGGAGGGATCCAGGGCAATGCTAACCTCCAGGTTGGCCAACAAAAACTGCATCATTCCTGTAGCACTCTATTCTATAAATCTTTCCACACATCTTAAAAGGATGGTTTTATTTTTAATGCGTACAGATGAAAAATAGCAATAATGATAATAAAAAAGACATTGGGGATTGCCTGCCAGGCTTTCTATATCACATGCTCAGAAACAGACACACAAACACACACACTCTCCTCCTGTTTCCTTTCGTCACACTCCTCCTCTTTCTTGACCTTGATCCATTGACTCTGCAGGTCACCTCGCACACAGGTCACAATGACAGAATCCCTGATGAGCAGATTTGTTACCATTCCGCGGTCGGATCACTGTTGTCCGATGGGATCTGCTTTGGAAGTTGATATGCAACTGGGAGTATTCAGGATCTCTGGCTCCGTGCCATGTCCCAGAGTTTCCTTTTCTCTTCACACACATAAGACTTCAGTTTTCCTCTTGCCTCCAACAAAGAGCTTCTTATTCACTTTATTGCCCCACCAAAGACACTAGGATTTGTTATTCCCTCACTATGTGCAATACATATAAAAAAAGTAAATAAAAACACAATTGGAGTCAGCACCAAAGCTCTATTTTTGCTCTCCTCTATAGAATCTTCTTAACAGAAACCCACAGAATTTATTAAGAAAATTCCAGTACTTTTTTGAAGCTGCTATTCAACGTTTCAGATAAGCTCTATACAACTTTAAAGAATATTTGAAAACTGAAATTTTTTAATGTGATTTATAAAGGCAGAATCCTTTAGCCTATAATACGTCCATAAACCAAAAACGACTAACACAAATGAAGAATGTCAGTCTCTATCCTCTGCAGGAGGGACATGTTCATTTACATAAGTTCATAAGAGGCTTAGTTTGCGGGCTCTGAAAACTATTCACTACATTAATTACATCCCTGTTGTTCACTTTTCATTGAGATATGCCTATCTTGATTACTTTACTAAAGTTGTGTCATAGTTTTAAGATGGCAGCTCCTTGATCATTTATTCTGTGGGGTAAATATTTTTAAGCTCTGACAAACAGCTAATATAAATCACGGTTGGTGTGCCATCTGCCACTGACATCTGATATCTGCCTGTGACAGTCAGCCTCAAAAAACTATAAGATTTTACTCTGCACTTGTCACTGCAAGACAAAGCTTTAAAAATATTATAAGCCTCGTTGGCATTTAGCTCTCATGTGGAAGAATTGCCAAACCTGAGATCCTTTGTTCTAATGCCAATAAATCAGTTAAGCACTGCCAGTTTTCCATTCACACTGGCACGGCTGGTTCATAAAGAAAATAGTATCTGTCATAAAGAAAGTACTAGATGGTAGGTCAAACTGAAATTTGAACCAGAAAATTGCATATTTAGGCTTGTGTCATGTTGGCTTATTGTTTTAGGTGCCACTGTGGAATCTACAGTATCTCCTGCATAAAGGAATGGCTGCTCTGCTGAATCTCATTAATCACTTACAGCTTAACTTAATTGTGTAACCATATTTGGTCACTGAGATGAATGTTTTAAATGACAATTTTCTTGTCTTTTTAATTTTTTATGAGAGCATTATATCTTGTGTTTAACTGCAAAGTACCATTTGATTGAATTTATCATAAAGAACTATATTTGAATCAGAGACGACAGCGCTGCCTTGGAAAATAAATTATCCTTAATTGACGAATTACATTGCCTCAATTAGTCTGCTCCTGAATTTGTCTTTATAATGTGTAGCTTTCTACATATAAATGTTCTCGCCCCTGCTATTTTCAGCCCCGTTTCTGCTTTGTCTTAGAATATGAACATTTTAATATTCAGTGTGTTAATAGGAGGCATTACAACTCCAATGAATCACAACAGGTCAGAGTCGTTCAGATGAAAGTAGATCAGACACTGAGCTGTCAAAGAACTTAAGTCTGAGTGCTTTGCATTTCTCAGGTCCATTTATTTACCAAGATATTATTCCTAATTGACATATTCTATGTTTTGTGCTATGCATTAATATAAAAATTATTATTTTCTGGTAATGTCTAAATTACTTCTTCTCTGCTGTATACAACATAATATGCTGTAAAACTGGCTACTTAACCAAAATTATTTGGCTCTACTATTGTCAAATGTTTGTCTTTTTGGACAACATCAAAACCATTATCCATCCATTATCTATAACCTCTTTTCCTTTGGGGGGGGGGGGGGGGGGGGGGTTGATCCCAGTGGACATTGGGCAAAAGACCCTGGGTGGGTCACAAGTTCATCACAGGGTTGCAGGGTTGACACATAAAGACAAACAACCATTCATGCTCACATTCACACCTACAGGTAATTTAGAGTCGCCAATTAAAGGTGCAGTGTGCCAGATTTATGGGGATGAAGTAGAATATGACTTAAATGTAGAATAATATTCATAAATATGTTCAAATAGCATATAATCACCTAAAATAATCAATCGTGTTTTTGTTACCTTAGCCACCTATAGGGCATGGGTCCTCTTCTGCAGAGGCCGCCATTGCACTGCCATGTTTCTACTAGGATATTTCCTGAAAATTAGACATTTTCTATCCCAAGAATCCCAGGAAACGCAGTTGTTTTTAAGGTACAATTTTGGTTACCATCAAAATCATATTTCAGGTAACACTACATGGACAAGGAGAAATGTGGGTTCCCAACATGACCACTTTAGTGTATTATCTTGTATTAATATTTATTGATGCAGAGAGAATGTCAATTCAACATTAATCAACATTATGCAACATTACAATAATTTTTTACCAGGTCCAGGTATATACCAACTTGTTACCATAGCAACATCAGAGAGCACAGTTGTCAAAGTTCACACCACTTCCTATCTGAAGGCAATATGAACGAGAGAGCAAGCGAACAGCTGATTTCTTAGCATTTGTGTAATTGTAGATGTAGTTTTCCTAAACAAGGACGTCTTAACCTGCCCTGTGCATCAGCGAACAGGCTGAGCGATGTGCCACTTGCTTGAAAAATCGTGTGTTCAGGAACATGCATGCGGCTCCGGCCTGAGAGGCTATAGTTGACATTTAGGCTAAAAAAACACAAGCAGTATGGAGACATTTTGTGGGTTTTTTTTAACTCATTATCAACTGCAGCAAGCTAGCTGAGTTTGGTTGTAAAAGGGACTGGAATTATTGGCAACTCTTGCTTAATAACTTTCAATTCTGAGTGCAAAACTTTTACCAAAAAAATCTGCAAATGCATTTATTTCATATTGTTGGCAAATGACCATGGTATAAGCAGGATCAACTTGTAGGTGTGTGTTAAACGTTATGAAGTCATTTTGCAGAGGCGACCACCCTCTGCTTCGCGTTGGGTGGTTCTTTGCCTCCACGTCGGGCCCTCAAACTGTTTAACGCACACCTACTGGTTATTTATCCCTTACATAAGCGGATGATTACTATAACCGAATTGTTTTATTTGTCTTTATTTTTCATGCCGATTATCATCTACTTGACATTTGTATATTTATTACATGATATAAAGTTATTAAACAGACACATACACTATTTCTCCTTTACTGTGGGCCCGCTCAAGGTGGCATTATCTCACTTTTCTGTCTCCATCACTGCAGACAGTTTTTTGTTGTTTGAGTAGACTACACAAGGTAACCTGAGGAACATCAAAATTCACTGCTGAATCACATTGCCTGGTTTTTGGGAGTTGTCATAAGCTTCAAGGAGGAGCATGTTTTTTTTGAGAGATAGTGACTCTTTTTCTCATCATGATTTCAATGTGCACCCACCAGCAGCCTCAGGTAGCCTGCTAGAATCAGACGGGTTACCATGAAGCAAAGTATTATGGGAGTAAAACTTTAAAAAACTGTAATTCTAGAATTGTTTTACATATTTGGAATGTGTGACAAGACCCCAAATGAACAATGTAAGTGGCTACTTGATTACTAAGCAAACTATTTAAACAGGATTTGTGTAGAAATGATTTTGTCTCAAGATTTTTGATCCATATAAGCAGGTGATTACTTTAACAGTGATCAAGTTGTTTCCACTGTATAACAAAAATATAAACTGTGCATGCAGCTTGAACAACCACAGCTCCACTTAAGTGATATTTTACAATTCTTCATATTATAAACAAACAAAATTCCTTAAAACATCTCATTTTGTGTTTTGAAAGTCCCTCGCAAGCTCACCACCGGAGCCACTAAATCCTACACACTGGTCCTTTAACCTGACCTGCCTTTTCTTGGACTGTGGGAGGAAGCCACAGCACCCAGGCATCAAAACATTAGGAAAGCTTATTAAATCTACTATAAAAATGGTATGACCCTACCATCTAATAATTGATGCCCCTTTGTGCAGAGCGAACCAATCATGTTCTTTGTTCTGCATTAAGTCATACCGTGTGCCTGGTGCTGAAAAGAGTCTTATAAACTTACCAACTGAATAATAAAACCACTTCATTTTAATCCAACAGTACCATATCTCTTTAATTCAAGCACAAATCCTCAGTGAGACATCTGTGTCTCACTTAATGATGATGAGATTATGTTAACTTTTTAACAGTTTCTTTGGAAACATTAGCTGTGACCTGACACCAGTAAATAAAGTAATATAAACACAAACCTGAATCTCCTCTTCATTACTCCACTAGTCTTGTATGCCTTTTTTGTGTAGTAACAGCTCACTTTAACTTAAGGTTAATAATAGAACAAATAGACGTCTTATGAGGTCTTATAAGGTCTATATGCAGTCTTTCACATTTATAATAACTATAAAATCTTTTAATTTGTTTGCACTATTATTCCAAAATAATCTCCAGTTGCATAATTACACTTTGCCCTTAATGTAACATTATTTTGAAAGCAGATTGAATGTTTGACTGCAAGCAACAACAACTTCTTAACTGTTGCAACTGTTGCAAAGTGTTGCAAGTGTGCATGTAGGAAATCTGATTTTTTTAATTATTTTATATCACAAACATAGAGAGCGCTGGTTCTTATTCAGATTTTGCTTTTGAACTATGTGACAGATTCTTACCTGATTCTTATAAGAGAAGGAATAGTCTGTTAAAATCATAGGCTTCATGTCTGTAATGTCAACTTTTTCTGAAGAGGCAGTCCCGGGGACTTCCATTCACTGTCATTTTGCCAGTTGTTGGAGCTAGAAATAATGTGGTGGGTAACGTGGTGGAGCCTGTGTAACACTGCAGAGAGGTGAGCAAGGTCGCAACCACCACCACTGAGAGTAAGACCTCAGAGAGCTGTCAGTTGTGGCAAACAGCCCCAAAACATACCCTTTTCTAAGCCATAATATTCTCCTAATGGAAGAGTCATTTTCAAAATCGCCACCCTGACATACATAAAGGGAAACAAAATTAGCTTTTCACAGGAAATATATGCATTGGCTTTCAATTTCAAGAGAGAAGTTCCCACTGACCTCCATAAGGTCTTTTTTGACATTATCTAGCACCTTAAATATATATGTTGAAAGCAATTTCAAATATGACTGACATATCACTTGCATTTTGTAATGATAGTCATTTAATGTGCAGTATACATGTTCTGAAAGCATGTCTCTGCAGAACTGATCATGAACATCTGTAATGTAGCCCTATAGCTCTGCAAAACAACACTAACTTTTTAAGCTTGTAAAACTCTTGCCAAGGCTGTATCAGACAGATGTTTTTTAAGTCAACAGTGTTTTTGCTTGTGGTAAATTGAATGAGCTCTGCAAGAACACTAACTTTTAAGCTTGTTAAAACTTTTCCAGGCTGTATCACTTTGAACTTTATTTAGGAAAAGAGACATCTTGTGACTATAGGTAACAATAGCTCACAAAATAACTGTTCATTATACAAGTGAGAAATCCACAGTGTGTCTAAAACATGAAAAATTCAGTTATGAAAACTGCCTGCTTCATGCAAAACATTTTGAGATCGCACATGATTGTAATGAGATCATCTATCTATTTTAGTGTGAGGTATTTTTTCCCTGAAGTTGGCAAGAGGGAGTATTTAGTAGTGTTTTTTTCTCCTATTACATTACAATGTCAGAAGTGTACATAGCATTTTATCTTTAACGACAATTAGAGTACAATCACGTACATATCGTCAGAGCTTATTGTCACCCCACAGTATCTGCTAAATGCCAATGTCATCTCCCACACAGGAAGCAAGCACAGGAACGTATACAAGAAAATTATATGGTGGTGTGGAGGCATACAAGACAGTCCTCTTATTAGCTACCACTAATAATATATTTTTTCCTCTGATTACTATAAAATATCATTACCTTTTCTTGGTGTCACTTTTTTTGAAGCATATGATAGGATTTTAGTAGTACAAATTGTGGAGAAGTCAACCCTTTACAGCAGAGTTTCCCAAATGTAGGGCAGGGACCCAAAATGGGTCACAAACCCATTTTTATTGGTTCACCAACTGAGTAAAACGCAATTGCATTTCCTCATTTAGTGACAAGCCATGAGAAAGCAGCTCTGAGTGACATCAACCCTGTAATAACACTCTATTTGGGAGACAATTTTAAAACACAAAACATCAAAATACAGCTGGGGTCCAGAAATGTAACAGCCACCTCACTAATGGCTAAAAGTGTAAACTTGCACAGAAATGATAATTAACCTAACAGCAGAATGATGCAAACATTAACAAAAAAGTTACATTTGTATTTTGGAGCATAAGACAGCTAACTTGACAGACTAATCAGTGCTGGCAAAATGGGAAATGAGGGCTGTCACTACAATATTTTAGTATGAAGCCTCGTTTTGATCCATTCCCATTTGCTCTTGAGGAAGGCAATTTATTTTTGGTTTCACTGGGCAAAAAATCTATACTAACCTTTCAGCATAATGTAATTCAAGTGGTCTGAGAGGAAAGTAGACTTCTGTACCTCTTCTTGGCTCTGTTTTCAATTTAAGGAATCCAGCATGTGACAGGAGAATTTGGCCAATCACAGGTCAGTAAGAAAGCTGATTGTTAAGTCTCATTCAAAATTTGTCAACTAGCCTACTGATGTTTTGGGTTGGTGGCTTCCAGCTCAAAGATTAGATGGCCTATGAGATGCAACAATCAACTGTCTTTCTCCAGAATTGCTTACTGCACCTTTAAAGTTACTGCATACAAAAGCAACACTTCCTGGAAGTATTTCAAATTAAAAGCCCTCTAGCATTTCAGTGGACAGTGTAAGTGAAGGTGCTGGCAGTATAAGTAGCCATAACGTGGAACCAAAACTCATAGCAATTACACAAATGCTTGCTAGCTAATGAATATAAAACTACATTATAAAAAAATACATTATAAAACTTTTCAAAGAGAGGAGATAGTAATAAGATAAAGCTAGCTAATGAGCTAATGCTATCGTGTTAATATTAGCTCATTTGTATGGAGCTAGAACCAGGAGATTATTAGCTTATCTCAGCATATAGCAGGGGAAAACTGTTAGTCTGGCTCTCTCTAAAATTCAAAACACTGACTATTAGAATCCCTGGTTATAAATAACACGGCGTTTCTTGTTTGTTTAATTGCTAAACAAACAGCAATGTAAAAATGAGGAGTTATATTCTGTAATTATTTCTAGACAACCAGTAGCCAAATGCTGTAACTTCCTGGAACCACCACTGGTTGCCTAGCAACCTCACAGCGTTGACCAGACTCCAGGCTCTAGCTTCATATTAGCAGTCACAATGGTACCAATCTTCTCAGCTAACTCTGCAAGAGTGCAAATAAGCGTATTATCTTCAAGTATGTAGAATTAAATGCATTTTGTGATGTCAATTTTTGAAAAAAGCTTTATTTCCTATAGATATGGAAATAAAAGCATCACCTAAACTGAGCATAAACATGTAATCTATAAATGTGTATAAGTTGTTAACAAGTTAATTAGCAAATTTCTTCAAACACAAATACCACGTAGCTTTCACTCAGGTCAGCAGCAAGTCATAGTTTTGCACCATTGCTCTGCACACCTTGATGAATGTCATGTGTTGAGTTCAGTTTTACAAACAAATCACTTTTCTCAGTATAACAAATGTGGGAGAATTTTCTCTATCCCAGTGGTGAACGCTGCCAGTTTTGGGTCCTTTTTCTCATTTCTCACAGTAATGCAACATTCCACAGAAACAAAGATGGAGGGATTGAAAAAGAATATCCACAAATTATTTGTCTGGAGGCATGACATATTAGGCTATATGATTTTAAAAATTGATGAACTTCAAATGTATTTATTATAGAAATAGAACTGGCAGGACAGAGCATGCTGTAAATATTGTTTTGGTATTTATTTCGGTAAAAGGAGCACACACTGCCTAGCATATACACATGCAGAATGAACATGAGTTTTACCAATTAAAACTTTTCTTCCTTTCTGCTTATTTGGATTCAGGGCCAATGTGAACAGTAAATATCTACCAAGTTCTGCCATTTTTGCTGGCCGCTATAGATTTTAATAAGATCTGTCATCATAGCGTGTTGAAATAATGTTTATAATGGTACTGGGACACAATTTGCAGGGCCATCTCATTTTTGGTATTTGTTTGAATGTAAAACACAAATCAACCCATTAAACCTCAAAGCTCACATTGAACAATGACTCGTCCATTTATTCGACAAGCTATTGTTGGTATAGCATATGGTGATGATGTTTAATTTACCTTTGAATGGATATTGTCCCATTCTTTTTTTAGCAGGCAGCTGCCTGTTCTAATTAAATGTACACATTTCTTCATAAAAAAAAAAAAATTGTAGCACAGAATGTTTTGACTTGATTATGAAATTGTTTATAACAATTGCACAATTAAGGTTTTAACATCCAGAAGATAACTGATGGAGCTTTTGTGTCTATGCTGAATTGTGAGTGTATTTTCTTTTCAGAATAGAATTATTAGGACTGAAGCTTGCCACTCTGTTGACAGCTGTTATACACTATTCATAAACTTTCATAATGCACTATTCATAAAACTCACATGCATGCCTTCAGATGGAGAGCAAGGTCCTGCACGGTTCGAATTAGAAACATATTACACATAAAAAGGGGTCATTCGCAGAGCTGTTCAAAGTCATGCACAGGAGAAAGGTAATTCAGAGGGCAGAGAGAGCAGCAGAAAATGTGTGAAATGGTCCATTTTGTTATATTCGCTGTTGGCACAAGCACATTCCTGAATTGAAATGCCCCTACTTCACAACAGGAATTAGGTCGTTTTCAAGAGGAAGAGCACGTGCCTATGTTTAACTGACAGGGCAACGGGGAAAACTCAAGCCAGAATGATAATCATATCTCTCCAGCTTATGGCCATTAGGTCACAGTGATGCCTCTTGACTGTTTGAACTGTATTCTTTGCTAAGTGGTACATCATGGAGGGTTCACAGTTTGTTGCAGATCAGTGGGTTTGAATAATTACAGGATCCTCTGTGTGGTGAGACAGTTCCACCTCCCTCTGGCTGATGAAACGTCTTTCATCTTTCAAAGTAATTGAAGTTTGTATTTTTGAGATATTTTCATCTAAAAGCAGTAAAATGCACAATAAGAAAAGCATCCTCCTTGAAGAAATTAGACAATACACTGTATATTCTGTAGGCCATTAACCCTCTATGGTACAGTGTTGCTTCTGAGCAACATACACATTTTTGGCCTTTTACACTCAAACAATACAGCTTCAGTTATGCTGCAATGCATTAAAAACAGGCAGGGCATGAAGGAAACAAATAGCAGTGTTTTAATTTGTCACATGACTCTCTGGAGGCCACGTTGAATCACTTTTTTTGTGGCCTTCGTCACATGGTTCAGCTCCATCACCTCTCCCAAAAAAAAAAAGAAAAAATGTTACATTACATTACATTTTCATTTTACAATCTGGAAAAATGGATTCACATTAACAAAAGAGTAAAGTGTATTTTTTAATTGTTTAATGTACAATCCTAATTCCAACATAGTTAGTTGTATTGTGTAAAACGTAAATTAAAAACAGAATGCTCTGATTTGCAAATCCTTTTCAACCTACAGTATACAGTATTTAATTGAACATGTTCAAACTGTATTGTTTTTTTTAATAAATATACAATCATTCTGAATTTAATGCCTGCAAAATGTTCCAAAAACTGGGACAGGAGCATGTTTACCACTGTGATTCATCACTGTGTCTTTTAACAACACTCAGTAAGCATTTGGGAACTGAGGCCACTATTTTTTGAAGCTTTGAAAGTGTAATTCTTTTTCATTCTTGCTTGATATAAGACTTTAGGTGCTCAGCAGTCCGGGGTCTCTGTTGTCATATTTTGAACTTCATAATGCACCACACATTTTCAATGAGAAACGGGTCTGGACTGCAGGAAGGCCAGTCTAGTACCTGAATTCTTTTACTATGAAGTTCTAACACATGAAGAATGTGGCTTGGCATTGTCTTGCTGAAATAAGATGTCGTATGTATCTTCCAGAATTAATGGGACCTTCACAAATGTACAAGTTACCCATTCCATGGGCAGGAACACACCCCCATACCATCACAGGTGCTGGTTTCTGAATTTTGCACTGTGGCTGTGGACAATCTGGATGGTTTTTGTCCTCTTTAGCCCACAGGTCACAATGTCCAAGATTTTTGAAAACAACGTGACATGTGGACTTGTCAGGCCAATGCACACTTTCATACTTTATGTCAGTCCATCTCAGATGAGCCCTGGCCCAAAGAAGTCAGCGACATTTCTGAGTGATGTTGATATATGGCTTTGGAGCCTGTCCTCCAACAGAAAACGACCAGAGAGGTCGTTTTTGAAAGCAGCTTTATACGACCTATACGTACGTTTACCCTAACCCTAACCCCCAAAAATAGAAACAACCGTCAGGCTCGGCCTTGCCGGGGTTTGTACTTGGGTCTCCTGTTTTGGGGGTGGGCACCCTCCCTGATACGCCATGCCAATGTTCTATTGACTTTTGCTTTTCTTAATGCAGACTGTTCTCCAAGAGAAAACGACCAGAAACGCGACCAGAAACGCTCTACTGGGTCTTATGTCCACGTACGACCTATCTGGGCGTATAAGAAACGCTCTACTGGGTCGTATGTCCACGTACGACCTATCTGGGTGTATGATTTGGAGGATATGTTGGGCTTTGACTTTGCATTTTAGAGACTTAACTTGCATTTGTAGATCCAGCGACAAACTCTGTTCACCAACAAAGGCTTTCCAAAGTGTACCCAAGGCCATGTAGTGATACCTTTTATAGAATCATATTGGTTTTTGTGTAGTCCTCTTTTTTACCATCTGGCATCATAATGCACACCATAGTATTTCAGGCTGTGTGTAGGATATTAATATCATCTTGCTTTTACAAAGGCGTCTGTGGATTCAGAGAGTAAATGAACACTTTTACATTGTACAAACAAGTTAGTGGTTGTTTATCAGGGGACCACTCTCTCATATAAAAGGCCCCTCTATGGGTTCCTGACCCCAAGGGTAGGAAAGCTTGAGCTAGGGCTTTAGTGGAGAAATAAGATGGTGTTGAAGATTTCTAAGGGCAAACTAAGCACTTCTCATAGAACTGACTGCACGCTCTGTCCTCTGAATGTGAAAGAGAGCGCGGCGCAGCTGAGATTCGAAGACGGTACAATTGCCCACAGCAAGTAGCTGCATCAACTCTCCCTTCAAAACTTGAAAGGCCTGCTGGTCCTCTCTCATGTCTCCTGTCATCACTGTAGTCCACACTGGCAGGGGGTCCCCTCTACATCCATGTCATTAGCTCAGCCCTCAGCACGATGCTTTTCTACTCTCCACTCTCGTCTTTCCTTTCTCTCTGACCAGCAGTACATAGAAAGAGAGGGGTGGAGGGTTGAAAGATAGTGACTACTCCCATGTCATTTTTTATTTTTATTTTTTTGGTTTAACTTTGAAAGGTCATAAACGTTGTCAAAGCTATGTCAAACTACAACAATGAGCCTTTAATTGACAGAAATAATCATTTTTATTGTGCTGTCAGTGAGCCTGATTGAAACTGTTCATTTTCACCCATATTCCAGTTAGACTACATTGTCATATGGAATTTTATTCCTGATACTAAAGGCTACAACAGGAGGAAGCTGAGGCAGACTGTGTGTATTCATCCCTCTACAGCACCAATGACACATTTCATTTTATGTTAAGGAATATAATTCAAATATCATGATACAACAATAGATTGAAAGTTGCCCATTTTCAATAATCAAGTTGAGCAAAAAATCTGTGAAACTGTATATTTCAGGGTTGCCATGAGTCTGTAAAAGTACTTTGTACTTGTACTGTACTTTGTAGAGTGTTTGGATTAAAAAGGAAATAAGACCTTGAAATTGCCTGGATTTACTAGGCAGCAAAGAGGTTGTTAAAATGATTTAGCCAAACATAACCTCTGAGTATAAACCTTGTGTGCTCCATTGTCTCAAAATTCACCTATGAAACCATTTTTATAAATCTGGACGCTGGGCCAAGCTTGATACACTTTCTTTCTATCTCTTATCTTACACATACAAGCTACAAGTGTACAGCATACTGGCTGATGTGCTGTGTCGTTGGCTGCTGTATTGTGTTGCAGTGTGAAAACACAAAGGAGAAGCCAGTTACACAGCTAGATCAATGATGATTTGTAGTAAATTTTCCTGGGCTCTGTTGATTGTTCATTGTTTGACTCTCAAAAAATCAACATTGTCAGAATATTTGTGTTTCTTGAAAAAATAGCCATAACAGTCAGTTCATTTATGAGGCATTTTAGGTGGGAAAAATGTCTTTTAAGCACATATAGCATGTTTCCCAACATAAAAAAACCCTTTAAAACAATATTTTGATTAAAGCCTCTGACCATTACCAGCTATCATAATACATAAAAGTATTGTATTTGGGTCTACATTTATTAATTAATTAATGAATCTGGCAAAGTTTCGTCCTGAGGGAATAAAAGGATTTTTCTTCCCTATTCCCAGGTGGCGCCTGGCCTTAAATCTCTACTGCCATCTAATTAAGGTAAACTATTGAAGTCTCTGTGTACTGTGCTGCAATATTTGAACATCTATGTGAATTATAGGCCCTTAATTTTGAAATAATTTGTCCTCAAAGTCCTTGAAAAGCCCTTGAAATATTGTTCCAAAAGAGTGGAAACCCTGATATTATTACTGCAGAACATGTATTTATGTGCTGAAGAAGAACATGAACCCTGCTTTAACATATATTTCTTTGTTTAATTTAGACTGTTGGTACCTTTAAAGAAGTTTATCCCCCCCTTTTTTTATCCCCATTTTTCTAAATTCTTTTTTATTCAGAAAAGATCAGTTCACATGGTGATTCAGTGAGAGCCCCTTATTGTGAATTCTAGTTAGAAAATGGCTTCACAGAAAATTACAAGATCTTACATTGTAATGTGCTCATAGAGAATGCATTACAAACAATGGTGAAGGCATGTTTTAACCTATTTCCTAAAGTAGCGTTATGTTACATTACTACAAACAAGTTCTCAATATCTTTCTTGAATTTGTTTCTCTTGTTTCAACTTTTAGGGATTTACTATTGGTTTCTTTCACACATGACTGCTGCCCAAAAATACAATGCAACAATATGTAAGAGGAAATAAAAACAAACACAATGCTCAGTGGGATGGAAATATATATATAGACTTATGTATCTCAGTCAAGTTTCAAACACTTGTATGTTGACTTTCATTGTGCACTGAATTGAAACCAGTGGCTGCCAAAAGCCTTTAAGCTTTTAAATGAACTTTTAAATCTTCTGCATGATTTATAAGATGGTCAGCAGTGATGTAAACTACTCAACACTATTGTGATTCAAGAAAATTCATTAATAAACTTTGTTTTCTAAATTTCTGACCTACGGTACAATATATTTTGTTTGTATTAGCTTGCAGATAGAGAGTATGCAGCCTGATTTTGCAAGAACATTAAGCTCATATCTCTAACTTTACCCCAATCGCTTAGTTCTAAATGGATTAATTATTTTTTTAGAGTAACAACTGATGAAAATGATTTCCGAACATTAATGACCTATACTAAAATTACACTTTTAATTAAACCTGCACTCAAAATAGAGTGCACTCTACATTCAGCATGAGTCATTTTTCACCAACTCGGATTAATTGCACATTACAGTAGAAAGTGACAGTAGATAAAAATTAATTTAAAGGAAATTTTAGTTGAGCTGGATGTCAACAAAAATGTCATATAAATGGGCAAAAAACAGTAGTCTTTCAGCTTCAGAGCTCACTAGTGCCACATTGTATTTTTTATTTTTTTGCTCAGTATGTTCACTTTAGATTTGAGGTTGCTGTATTAAAATAAAACCATGTCTCATTAACACAAGAATATCCAAAATGTCACCAATTAAAGAATCAGTGTAAATAGCTTTGATGACGGCAAAATTTTGGATGTTTCCTCTTCCCAATCACTATCCCCTTAGAGTAGAGTGATGTAAGATTCTTGATGCTTACATCTCTGCCTTTTGTCAGATCTCAACCCCATTTTCTTCTTGCTTCTGTCAATGCTTTCACAAGACAATCATGGAGAAAGTCAAAGAGGTAAGAACAGTTATATAATGTGGCATTGCACAAGGATTTGTCTCAGCTGACTGAGGACAAGACTTGCTGTTCCTTTTTTCAACATTAGCATAATCTCCCGAGATCCATCTGACCCAATGCAGTGCCCTCTCATCTATAGAACAGTTCTGAGAAATGACTGTGTGCTTTGACAGCTCAGATTATTGAGCATGTCAATTGTTTTTTTCTTGCTCTAATGTATGGTAGATGGTGCTTAAAATACATTAGTTTTAAACCTGACAATAATGGAGACATTCACAGCAAGACCACTTATCTACCCTACAGCCCTCCCCTTCTCGCTGCCTCTCTCTGATTCTGAAACAAAAATGTCAAAATTTTGATAATATTTGACCTCATTTACATATGGTGCACCTTGATACTAGACACAGACTGTCTTCCCAGCATTTAAATTTCTTAAGTGTACTGGGTGGCACCAGACCTCGGCAAGCTGCTTTGTCTTTCCCACCATATGGCATCTTGACAGTGTTTTCCTCACTAATTAGTCTTTAACACATATGCCAAGTCCAAATGACTGTAATGTCAGGGCTGCACTGAGGATCCTTGTTGCATCAGAAATGAGTTGTCATATATTAACAAAGGAAAACATTCAGCTTTAGTTGCAGGTGCTGCACAAATATTGACTAATTTTAATATAGATTCGAATCCTTATACTACAGGCAGTAACTCTAATTGAATCCCATGAATCAGTGAAAGCTGTTTGTGATGGATATAAGCCAGCACGTTCAAAGACCCATGCTGCAAGTGCCAAAGATCCTTTAAGAAAGATGGTCTCCTTTTGGCAGACTGCACAACTCACTCTCGCTGCAGAGATACTGTACACAGCATATACTTGAGTTTAATTTAACATATAGAATATACTTTAGTAGTATGTTGCTGCGATAATAAATTTATGTAAAGCAACAAGTCCTTTAAACTAAATATATGTTTTTATGATTTGATGTCCATGAGGCAGCTGGGCTCAGCAGGTAGAGCTGGACTTCTCATTCCCAGTGTGAGCAGTTTGATCCTTTGTTCCTCCTGTCCACATGTCAAAATGTCCTTAAGTAAGACGCTGAATCCCAAATTGCTCCCAGTGGCCAGGTCAGCGCCTTGCAGGGCAGCATTGTGTTTGAATGGGCGAATGAGAGGAAAAAAAAAATGAACACACTTTGTCCGCTAAGGTAAAAAAAAATTGCAGTCCATTGTCCATTTACCAGCAGAACAGCACTGTTTTGTGCTGCCTTCGAAATGCGTCTCAAATTACAGTTTCAAAAATGATTCATACGACCATTTGCTGATCTGCCACCACAATGCTCAAGGTTTGGTTATACTCATGCACAATACTACACGGCTATGGTTAGGAAGCCATTTTGGTCATGGTTAAAAGAAACCATCATTGACTGTTATCAGGGAATGGAATACATTATGTGTTTTGCTGGCCCATTTGTCTACCCCAACCTCCTCACCTACCAGGTTTTGTAGCACTAATGACTACTGTATGAAAAACTGAGTGGTCCTTGTGTTCCTGTAAAATTGCAGGCTTTGACAGGTAGTAGTGTATTTTTTAATATAAAATAAAATAGCAAAATAAATGAAAAAACAAATGAATAAAATAAAAACAACAAGAACAATAAAAAAAACACTGACTTTTAAGTAATTGAAAAACAGACATCTATCAATAGGGGAGACTGGGGATGTTAGTAGCACTTTTTGTTTGAGCATCAGTTACTCAGTGGTTGTTGGTGCTAGATATCTCAAATTTTAATAAATGGTACCAATATTTGTCTTCTCCAAATAAAACTCACTTGGACGTTTAACTACAAAATCAAAGGTTATGTAAGTTAATGTCAAATACAAAGAGTTATGTTGTTACTGGGGTGAGTTGTGAACATGTGCTGGGGATAGATGTAAGAGTGAGTAATTCGCTGAAGAAATAGTGACCTCATCCAATTTATGAAAGAACTTAAACAATTTTGAATAAAATGAAATAATTTAAAGTCACAAAAAACACTTTGTGTGTGTGTGTGGACAGTGTTCCTGAATGTGCTTGTGTAACATAACAGTTCACAGTTGTGTCAAATGTAGATGGCTGCCCCTGGGCTGCAGGCTTTGGGCCCAGAATTTACAATCTACACACTTGGCCCAAACTTCTTTTTGCCTTGAGTTTGCAAAGTGTTCCAGGCACACACTGCAGACATTCTCATCATTTTAATGAACTGTTACAACTATTCCGATCCTAAGCAGCAATTACATAGCTAATTGTTTGAGCATGCAGGCTAGAAGGTAGCATTAATGCAAAGCATCAGATCAAACTGGAGAAACTGCTACTTTTGGCTGGCAAACCATTGTATCTCCAATACAATGAACGCTAGGCAAAAATAATCTTGATAAAAATTTTACTTTCTTACCTGAAAATCATTGTTTTAGTCATATTATCCACCATGTTGCTCACAGAGACATGCCACTTCTCCTATGAGTCAAAAAGGAAATAGGAGTGCACAATTTTGATGACATAATTGCAGCACTTTTCTGATTGGTTAAACTGACAGTGTTATAAGTCAGCAGGTGTTACAACACTTCCCAGTCTCCCCTATATTAGTCCACTATCGACACAATCTCACTTCCAACTCGTCAAATACAGCAGCTTGGTTAGTGGCCCTATACTTCTACTTCTACTTAAATTATGACCCTGTAAGCAGCACCAGTTTGGCTGGGCTCCGCAGTCAATCTAGCAATAATAAATATGCAATAGGGTACGCTTTCAAAATAAAGGCACATATAAAGACTTTGACTTATTGATTGAACAGGTTGCCATATTTGTCACCGCCAATACATACACATAAAAATCTAAATCTCATATAGCCAGTGATACTGTGAGGAAACACTCTTTTACGTGAGCCATTCATTGCTTTAATGATAATAGTTGTGAATGCATACTACATTTGCGTAACGGTATGTTCAAACTGCAGGCCAATCGTTCTCTTAGAGTTTGCATGGTTATTTCCTTTCAGTTTTGGGGGACAAGAATAGCTGTGCAACAGACAGACACACTTTAAAAGAGAAAAAAATACGATTGGAGTCATTAAACAGGTTGCTAATGAGAGTAAAAAGCAAGACAACTTACAGACAAATTCATCTTTTTTCCTCAAAAGGTATTCACAAAACAGTCCTCAGATTGCTTCTCATTTTGACTCTCATTTCCTCCAGACCACAGTGTGCAGCTTTGTCTTATTGTTCTCCTTGTTGCACTTTCCAGTACTTGAAAATTGTCTGAGCACTCACATGCTCCGTACAAATTGCTGAAATGGAGATCTTCTTCCTGTCAAAAGCAGTCTTTTACACCAAATCCTTTAGAATAAAATTAACATAATGGTCATGTTAGGGAAGAGCACAGGCTTACCAGACTCATGTCACAGTCACAGAATAGCCTGTGTTAACTGATTGGCTGTTAAGGGTGTCTGTAGTTTTCTCAGCCTGAGATAAGTGGAGAGAAGTTGCATGCTGGCTGACCTGGATAAGGCAGCTTTCAACACAGATATCTCACTCTTGACAGTTGTAAAATGACACATTCGAGATAGTAACTAACTGTTAACCCCAAGCAAATATCATGTAGACTCTCAGCTTATCATTTTGGTTTTTAGACCATCTGTTATCTTAACAAATGAGTAATTGGGGATGCTGTTAGCCTTGTCAGATATACCCAGGGGGTTTATCTCAAGTAATGAAGTAAAAAATAAATTAGTGAAAATAAAACTCATGAAAAATAATATGTCAATATTATATCAATATGTGAATACAATATTGATTTTAGTTGCAATATTTGGTTGGATTTTGGTTGGTTGTCACTGCGCAGCTCTAAAACTGATCAAAACTGTCACTTGGAAAAAAGAATATCATTAAAGGAGAAATATATCATTCATTTACTGTAACAAATCATAGAATGACCATGATATGTCATCAGAAATTAAGGAAATATGCTAAATGAAACACTTAATAGTCGCTACTTGCTATGCTAACAATGCTACAGTCACAGTACACTCCTTTGAAATTTCCATGCCAGGCAGGAATAATGTTTGGGGGTTTTTTTTTGTTTGTTTTGTTGTTTTTTTTTATGTTTTTGTATACCTCTTTCACATTAATTAGAGTTAAAATTAAAGCCTAATGTTCACCAAATGAGCTGTCTGTTTATGACTTGCAAGAAATCATCAATAATCTTTTAGAAGGAGTAGATGTTTATACAAGTTTAACTCAGCAATATGTTAATGAAGTCTGGCAGACAGAGGGTAAGCAGAGACAGTACTCAAACTCCAGAGAGCGTGTTTTCATGGCAGGCTTTTGTTTTCAGCATAACAGGCTGAGCTTTACATTGACAGACCATTGACAGTTATAAACAGCTGACCAATTTACAGTGTAAGTGTTTGTCTTGCACTCCTGTAGCATTTCTGCAGCCTGCCTGAGCTTCCTTGAGTCTGGAGAGGAGTGGGAGAGGTGAAACAACTTGCTTCAACCAAGATTTGTATATTAAATAGGATTTCAACCTATTTAATGTACAGTCTATGGCTCTAATTGCTATTTGGACTGCAGTTGTTTTGAGTTGTTTCTTTAGCATGTCTTGTAGCTGTTGGTTGGATGTTTACACAAAACATGAACCTGATCTTTGCCATACCCTCACTGTAACCCACAAAACAAACACTAAACTCAGATCTAGTTATTAATATCTTTAAAATGACTTCACTGTCACATGATCACTTCTTATACTGTCAGTGCTGCCATAAATTATACAGACAATGTCAGCTACTGTGAAATACTTTAATTCAGCAAGATATGAAGTAATTGAATTCTGACAGTAAAATGATGCTGTTTGTTAAAAGTTTGTTATGTGCCTTAAAGAAATCTATGTGTATGTGTGAATGTGTGTGCATGAGTTTTAGAGAAAGAAACACTGTCTGGGCAGTTTTCTTCATTATCTTGTATTTGCCTCTATCACTCAGTTCTGCTTAGTGCTCTACAAAGCTAACCTGTGAAGGGGTCTTTTCAAGATAACACACATTTAATGCACAGGGCTACTAATATATCATTTAGTGGCTGAGATTAGATTTACAGTTACAGCATGTTTCAAGTTAATTAGTGTTTGAAGGTGGGTTAATTATTTGAACCCTATGCTATTTTTACCTGTTATTCACTCCCTTCATTTTTAGACTTTATTTCTTGACTCGTGACCAAGCCTCTTTAGCCTACTGTATGTGGCAGCTAGTCTGTGTGTATGTGTGTGTGAAATTTTTTATGTTGATTTTTAAATTTTTCATTGCTGTGAATTGTCACTGGAAGTAACAGGCCCATTGTTTTATACCACAGTAAAACCCCCTCCATCTGTAACATTTTACATGCAGGTGATTATATTTTAAATAAGTTGCCAAAACCTATCTTGGCTGAGCGGTTGAGGTCTGAGTTTTTCAGCTCACTGACACAAAATTATGTTGATAATGAGCATTTATGGTGTACAAATACTTGACAGAGAGGTTGTGATTTATTTGAAAGTAGCCTTGGAAAAAAAGATTGAAACAAACAGATTTGTTAAATGATTTGGAAGTAATTATAGGCCTGTGTGAAGAGTGCCGGGGTGATGTGGCCTTCCTGGATGAACTTAAGTTTCATTATCGTTGGCCACTGAGCAGATAAATTAGAAAAGGCACATCGTGTACACATGTCTGTGCAATATATCAGTCTGGAACAAAAGGTCTGTATTGTGGTAACTTGTGGATATGGTGGCTTGATTAGATTAATCTTTGTCTTTGACAACAGCATGGTCTCATCTTTGGTACTTTTCAATTTGCCTGGATATCAGGTAGCTGTGAGTAAATTGAACAAGCAAAGGAAAGGAGAAACCTCCATTAAAGGTCCAATATTAAAACGCTATGGGAATTTTTGGCAGAATATTGCATAAATGGAATATAATATTCATAAGTATGTTTCCATTAGTGTGTAATAAACCAAAAAATAAGAATAGTTGTTTTTTCATGATTAGAATACATTATTTACAGCATCTATAGAGGTCCCCATCTACCCCTTTTCCATACATATGTGCTGGCTTGGCTTGACTCAGTTGGAATTGACATGTAAGTCCAGTAGAGCAGGGTTTTCCATCTCCATTACAACAGGGCTACTCGCTTGAAGGTGTGTCCTTTTACTGAAGATGAGCTTAGCTCAAGTCAAGCTGCTGTAAAATGGTGAATAAACATTTAATTTCCAATAAATTCCTCATAATGAAAGTCCCTCATTATTTTGTGATTAAAAAGCTTTTATTATGAAGCAGTAAAATTTGGAAATGTTGGATTTTCATTAGCAGTAACTTAACACAACTCCTATCTGGCTGAAAGAGAACACAAAATGGTAAAATACAGCAACACAGGAAGGAAACGAAACTTTAAACCACAAAGATTCAGTTAAAAGCTACAAAAGTACAGAGAGTTGAATACACAGACACTTTAAAAAATGACTTTGTCTTGGCTCCTTTGCATACACAAGCTGAATCTTGTAAATACACTTGTTTAAGGGGAACAAGAGGTCATGGGTTGGCTGCACTCTGCAAGACATCACATGGACCGGGTGCTTTTTGGCCCTACTCCAGAGCCAGTCCATCTTGGGCACAACTCAACACAGCTTGGCACATTATAAGAGGTAATGGAAATGCAAATCAACATGGCAAAGTTTAACTCGGCACAGCTAAAAGTACAGATGGAAAAGCCCCAGTAGCACAGACTGGACAAAGTATTAGCTCTAGATAGGGCCTTTTGCATTTTTCATGGCCAACCTATATAGTTTTCTCCTATATCCTTGGAAGGGGAAGGTGAGGTGAGGTGTTTGCACTCTGCAAGCTCACCACTAGATGCAACCAAGTCCTACACACTTGTTCTCAATTCTAATAAAAATAGACCTTTCCAAGAATGCAAAACAATTGCCTGCCTCCTTTGTGTTTGACTGAGTTCACTACCACCAAGAACAGAAGAGGAGGTGAGAAAGACACAATTCAACTAATGGACCACCAATCTGCTGTTGTTTTTGACCAAAACACATACAGGCAGCGGTGCCTGGAAGGGACTTACAGGCTTTAAAGCGAGAGAAGAGTCAGAAGAAAAAAGAAAGAACACAGAAGAAACACATTCATGTCTGCCATCAGTTCTGCTTTACACATGCCCTATCTGTGCCAGCACTCATGATTCCAGACTGCGCTGTGAAGTAATCAAATCTCACTTTGAAGAGAGGCAGGTGGAAGAGTTAGACAGGACTGAGAGAGACATTTCGAAAAGACCAGGAGAGTTCAAGGAGGAAATAGTTTATTGACCACACAAGCGAAGTGAAAGAACAACTTTATGTTACTGTAAGGCCCGCTGAGTGAGTGTTGAAAATGAAGAACACAAAAATCCAGCCAAGTCATGACTTTTCATTTTGAGATTCTTACCGCAAATTCTTAGTCAACATGTCTCCTCTCTGCATAATCAATTTAAACAGCCTTATATAAGGCATAGGGTATGCATCTATATAGAAATACTGCCTTAAAACTGACAAAGTCTAAAATATATTCTGGAGCCAAATTGTTTGACCTTTATTGTAGTAAAGTTTAGCTGTTAATGGTACTATAGCTGAAATAGGAATTTATTAACCTTTTCAAAAACACTAAATTCATATGCCAATCAAAATCACAATATATCATATAAACCCTATAACAAAGAAAAACAATGATGGAAATGCTCAGAATGACCAAACAGAGAAACCTTTCCAAAACAGTGTGACCCACAGCAGATTACAATTATATAATATCAACAAGAAGGACCAATTAAGTTCCATGCTATCATACAGTTACACCAAGGTACACAATTTCAGAGGCCTTGCAGTTCATGAGTCAAATTAGCCCATTATAGCTAAAAGGATTATTTGGTTGCATAACAACTTGGATTGTATTTTCAATCTGGGAACAAGTCATCATATCCACATGAACTCTGACGAGCTGGAATGAGCGGTCAGATGTTCAGACACACTGTAATTAAACCAAAATACTGTACTTTCAGGATGTTTTTTTTTCTTGCCTTGTCAGTTTTTTTAGTGTGTTCCCAGATGTGAGCAATGTGCTCTGCAAGTATGATATTTTAATGGCAGAAACTTTGAAAACAAAATAAAAAAAAGAAATACAGAAATTACAGCTTGATCGGTGAACCACGATGCGTAGTCTGAGATGGATACCTGTGCTTCAACATACCAAGCTGCATGTTTCCTGTCTGCATGTCCTCGTGAAAACTATGCAATAAAGACAAAATGCACAGAGAAAAAAAATAATACAGGTTGACCTTACCATAAAATTCTTTAGTCAAAAGCCTCTTACAATGTTAAAGGGATAGTTCACATTATTTGAAGTGGGGTTGTATAACGTATTTATCAATTCAGTGTATTGCCTACAAGTGATGCCGGTGATCACACCTTCAGTTTCCGGAAGCAGCAGGAGTCCAGGTGTAGTGTGCTAAGCAATGTACTGCTGTGGACACAGCAGCAGCAAAGCATAATATAGCCACCTTAAAAAAAAGAAATAATATAATAATATAAATATGTAAATATAATATAAAAATAATACTGGAAACCAGCTGTTATATAAACCAAATATGGCTCTCTCTCCAAACCAACCAGACTCCACTGGAAAAAACAGTTTTTTTTACCTCACAGAACACAGGAGCTGCTCATCTATCACTGCCTTGATCGGTTAGTTTGTTTTAGTTGCATGACATCGGTGTTATAAAAGTCCAGATTAGTCCAGATTCACAAAGTAACATAAGAATATAAACAACAAAACGATCAAGGCAGTGGTAGACTTGCAACTCCTGTGTTCTGCAAGATAAAATTAGTGTTTAAGCCAAAGGAGTCTGGTTGAGTGAGAAAGAGCATATTTGGCTTATATGACTTATAGTTTCCTATTGGAAAAAGCTGTCTGAGGGCAAATAAAGCGGCAGGCCTTTTGTTAAATGGCTAAAATACGCTTTGCCGCTGACCCTTATCAAAGAACTACATTCCTTAGCCTCCATGCTGGGGTCCCTTTCTGCTTCTCCAGACTGCGGGTGTCTTAATGACTGCACTAAATGATATCAAAATAAAGTTTTCAATCCAGTCATATTTGTTAAAAACAACATCGACAAAATACAGAGTGACAGTGTTTCAACATGGGGCACAATACTGCACATATGGATGAGGCCTTACATACACTTGAGTGTAACCTTTAGGATATGGCCATCCTGAATCTGTAATTTGTCCCCTAACACTTCTGGCAAGGTTGCATCCATGTGGTCAGGTGCGCAGGGGCTTGACCGGTCGATGTTGAGCTTCCTTGCACACTAAGGAGTCTGGCACTCAGGTCAGTGGTAATGGCCGCAGCCAGATGGTACCTATCCACTGGGGACGAAGGACACAGACATGCTGGTCACAGTTTAACTTTGGAGGTTGCATATTCTCGCATTATTTAATGCTTGATTACATGCATCATTTATCACAATTATGTCTTGATAAAAGTTTGATGCAAAACACAGCAGAGGCATGCTGAATATTCAAACTTTGCCCTCTCCTGTCTAATCAACCCCAAAGAGAGGAGCGAGGGAGAGGAAAGAGAAAGATGGAAAGGGAGAATTCAACAGCAGCGAAAACACTTTGATAAAATAATAACACTTTGTTTTTCAAAGTAGAGCAACATTGAGTGCACGCTGAAAGACAAACAAGCATAAGGTTAAGAAAACAAAGATTTAAAGATGAATGAACCTCAGTAATGATGCATCTCCTACAAATAGATTATTATTGTTTAGTTCTTAAGTTGTAAGGCAATGGTATTACTCTGCCGCTGAAGTAGGACAACATTGTCCTACATTAATAATAAGCTCTTATTAAATGATATCAGTATCATGCTGAACATGACTGTAGCCCAAACAGAAAGAAAATTGGTTGCACTTTATTTCACATTACACTAATAAAATGTAACATGCCGTTCTTTGTATCAAAGAGACAAAAACTAGAAATAATATGTTCTTTATTAGACAGTAGTAGCCCCTTTATTAGAACCTTATTAAACTTTATTAGTGGGTAATTAGGGACACATTACAACAGAACTGTGCTGTAAACTAAAGTGTATTTCCCACTGTTAGGAGGAGGGTGGAGGGTGATTTGGGATAAATTACAACAGACCTTTTTATATTTAATCTCATTAGCATTCTTGATTATTTGTTCATTAGCACTAAGCTGTGGACAAACAGTTTGTTTTTGTTTATTAGCAAACTTCACTGTTACTGTCTTCTTTACATTCAGAGTAAGACACAAATCACTCAGCCACTTAGCTACTTTATTAAGCATTAATGAGAGCTTAGTGACCACTTGTTCAGCGTCTCTCCCATGAGTGTAAATAACCATGTCATCAGTACACATCCACATTTCCACAAATTTAATATAAGCTGAACAAAATGGAGTCTTTTGGCGCTCCTGTTGTGCATAATTTTATTGATAACAATTCATTATTTATACAAGTACAATGTGATAGATATATAGGATTAATATAATTTTACCTAATTCAGTGTGCTATATAACTGTGTGAAGGTGTGAAATAATACACTTTAGTTGACAGTACAGTTCTGTTGTAATGTGTCACCAATTACCCTCTATGAGAGTCTAATGAGGGTCTCATAAAGGATCTAACACTGACTAATAAAGAAACCTTTTTAGTTTTTGTATAATTTAATACAAGGACAGCTTGTTACATCGTACGAATGTACTGTAAAATAGTGCAACCAGAATATTGCTTTCTCCTAAGCAATTGCAATTGTTTTTATCCACATTTCATGTTTAAATTCACAGTAAAATATGTTATTAGGGATGAATTTTTATTATTATATGGCCTTGTGTCTTTATCAGACAGTTTTGACAGACTGACAAGTAACAGAGACGGAGGGAGGAGATGATGTCACAGAGGTCTCTAGTTACAGTCGAGCACGAGACGTTGGGATCTTAATGGTATGCATCTGATGTTGTTGGCACACCAGGAATCCCAGGGATAGCTTTCACACTGACAGTGAATTAAAGATCTTGACACAAAAGTGACAACTTAGGAGGAGTAATACATAAAAGGTTGACACTAAGGGTCAGGTTTACTAAGCCTCTGTGGCTCATTTCAGTGTGAGATATGCATGTTATTTATGAAACGGACACACCAGTCTGGGAGATCACTCTGGCGTCCTGTGTAGTGCACTGTGTGTATGATCAGTGAAAGTGCTCATCAGATTTATCTGGACGTTTCCCTTTTTTTTTCTTGAAAGAGCAGGTGCAAATTATCACTGTTGTATTAAAAGCTGGTTGAAACAGTCTGAAGAAAAAATGTATCTGAATTCTAGAGATGTCTGCACAACACTGAAAGAACCAGTGAATCACTGCCAAACAAAAACATACAGCTTCTAATGAAGAAAGAGGGTAATGTAGCCAAAAAATAAATGGACAAAATATGTGACCATTTAAAACATCCAACAAAGAGGGGACATTTAATGAACTGCTAATGCACCACGCTGATTGCATTCTTTTGACGGCACATGTACACCTGTGCATTAGGCTGTTATTATCTTGGGATTTTATTCAGCTGTATTAATGCCAACTGCATTCTCTGTGGGACCTGCTCTGTTATGAGCATCTGCTAGATTGGTTTTCTCTCTCCAGGTAGCCGCTCCTGCAGCAGTTCACATTGGCTTCAGTAGTTTGTATTTGAATATGACCATGCCATCTCATTTTCACCAGGAATTTGTTTTATTTTATGAAAAATGCCTGCTCCTACTCTACCAAGGTCACAGTTGACCTTGCATCGTGGACTGTCCATGTGTGCTTGTACATCATTAATCAGTAACTCAATTTCAGAAACACAATATTTAGTTGTTTTTTTTTCTTTAATTCATGAGCTTATTTGTGGCTTGTGAAACTTCTGGCACTGAGCTGAATTTCTGAAGCTCCCCTTTATAATGAGAGATTAAGCAGTGCCAGTCTCTGGTTGTTGAATTAGCCTGACATGTGCAAGCTGTGGGCACCTTTCATGCACTGTAAGATAAATATGACCATGAGAGGGCCATGTGGGAGTGGAGGGCTGGCCCTTGTGTTTTGCTGGTCCTAAACAAGATTTTGTTTGTGGCCCCTAAGCTCTCTCAGCACAAGCACCAAATCGCACACACCATTCATAACTGAATAAACACACACTTTGCTTGTTAGCTCTGTTACCCACCAGTGTTTCTCTGCAACATTAAAAGTGTTCTGAGTTTGAATGAATTCAACTCAAAATAGCCACAATAATTTTAACCTGGCAAACAGGCTACAAAGTCATGAATGTATTATTAACTTTAGCTATTTGCTTGCTAGCTAACATGTGTTACCATGGCTACACACTGAGTTATTTAAGCAAGCAAGTTAACTTAACTCTGTACAAAGCTTGAGAAGCAGGCCTGGAATTTCATCATTTTAGGAGCAAATTCACTTGACCTTTGGTGTTGTCAAACTTCTGAGGGACAAGGATTAGGGCAGCGTGGCCATAAACCATCAAATAAAAACATAATTATGATCTATTTTTAAATAATATCTCAAAATAATGAGTCATATCAAAATAATGACATAACAAGTCATAATTTTGTGATACAAACTCAAGTTTTTTGAAACGGTTTCTACTTATAATGGCTTACAGATCTTTTTTTCCATCACACTGGTGGAAATGGGCTTCCACGGGGAGAGACAGCCTGTGAACAGCAGCATAATGAAAGTATAGACATTCAGAGGAGCATATATACTGTAACACAGATCTAAATGTTTGTCACTGAGACTCCAGTCTGCAGTGTAAACCACAGAATTGTAATATCAGGCTTCATGATCAAGGAATGTTTATTTCATGTAGATATTTCTGCCTGTATTCTGCTGCAAATCTACATCACACTAATAGCGTGTGAACGTGTGGCTGCCCATAACGGGTGTGGCCCTAAACAACCACACAGGGTGTTTATGCCAGCAGCCAGTCTTAAGTGTTGGAGAGTAAAGCCTACTTAGTGATTGCAGTACTTTAGCTTCTTACACTTTGACCCTCCACCTTGTGAACTAAACTGAAAACAATAAATCCTCAGAAGGTGAGCACCCTTCCTAAAAGGTACATGATGAACAGACTGAACACTCTCCTCCTTGCTTCTCTTTTAATATATACTGCAGGATATAAGATAATAAACCCACTGGATGTCAAACTGCAAGAATACCAGACTCGGCTTTGCAAGCACCAGGGGACTGATGTGTTTGAGGATGCATTCACATTTTTGATTGGATTATGTAAAATAAAAATTGAATTCTAAATCCATTTGACTGAGGCTCTGTGAAGGCTGTCCAGGGACGGAGACATCATTATGAATATTAATTGTTAATAATTATCCTTCTCCTCAGGGTAACTCGTATTTCAGGACAGTGGAAGTTGATTTAGAGAGAAAAAAAGTAGAAGATGGAGATGGAGAGACAGACGGAGAGCACGGGAAATAAACGAGGGAAGAAGTGCATCAGTATCTTTACTGACACCGGCACATTTTTCTTTAACTTGTCATGAAAACTCTCTGTTGTATGCATCGCTTAGTGACTTGAGGCATTAACATGAAATCCAGATTAGTGTCAGACCATCTGCTTTTGAATATTTGTATAAACTCAGAAGATTTCACTTAATACCAACACTGTACAGAGAAGTGCCATGAATTTTCTGAGCATTTCGTAAGCAAAGCTGTCTATACTGAAACTCTACAGACACTTTAATTCTTCAGAATGTTCATTTAAGTTCCAGCAAGTTGATGACTGAATCAACATTTGTCACTTTGTGACTATTTTTTAAATGTATGTGTATATCTGTGTGTGCTGCAGCTTCTTACAAAGATTTTGCCTTTGCACACTTTTATTTTTATTTTATACAAGTTTTAAATTTGCATGTTATCCTTTTGACGCAACATTGGTCCAAAAAAAGTGACAAAGGGATCATTTTCCTTATCTTTGCAATAAATTAATTTCATCATTCAGTGTTCCAGGTATTCCTCAATTAAATTGTTTATGATCATCAAAAATCCTTACCACAAATACCAAATCATTACTTTTATGGTAAATGCTAAGGTCAGTAGCTTTTTTTTTTTTTACAACCCATGATTTTTTCTTAAACCTAACCAAGTTGAAACCTAAATTTAGGAGACACACAACTAAGAATAGCCATGCACAGCACTGCAGTTATCCTTGAGAGACACAGAAAATTAATATCAGTATTATTGGGTATCAGTGATATGTGTATGTTATATGTTACAAACCGAAAAAATAAACCAGTCTTTAATATTAAATGTATTATTCTTTGGTGCACTGCTATAATAATTATTTTCACAAAATTATTATTATAGTATGTCTTTTTTTTTTTAATCACACATATTTAATGAATACCTGGAATATTAATGGTAAAGTAACCTGACAAAAGATATAGCAATGAAATACTCAGCCATGAACTAACATGAAATGAATATGGGTTATTTTTGGCCCACGTTGAGCCTGAGAGATGGGTTTAGATAGCTTGTGCATCAAAAGGATAAATTAAAGAAAAGCGTGAATTCTGAGATAAAACACTGAAAGTAATTCAAGTCCATCTGTAGAACATAAAAATCCTTGTAATATGTTTGTAAATCACTGAACTCTGCCCTTACGATGTCATACAGCTAAAGCGCTGATGCATATTTATAATTTTATCTTTTATGTAGTGTGGAAAGTGGCAGATATGATAGGGAATACCTACTTTATTATTATTATAATAATAAAACAACTGATGAGATTCAGAAATTATGCCAAATCTAATGTGATATAACATTAAACAAAACAAAAACAGTTACCATAGCTATATATCTATGCTCAACAACTCAGAGCGGTTTGGTTTGCCTCACTTTGAATTTCGATGCAATCATTCTCAAGAAAGAGTCCCGATGTTGCAACAGTGAGGAAACTTGAACAATCAACCTCATTTCCTGTCGCCCATCACTGTAAAAGGCTCAATAATGCCAAGCAGAGGAGCCTAACAAGACCACAGTCTTCAACAAGTCAAATGATCTCACTTGACTGTTTCCAGGAAATTGTTTCCTGCATCGTCTTCAATCACCAGAGCGCAGAGGAGATGAACATTATTGAGAGATGAACTGACAGGCATTTATCTACTCTGAATAGCAGCTCTCTGAGATCTCACTGTGGACTAGAAAACACGCTTCAGAAGTCACTGTGAAGTGAACAGCACTTCAGAATTATTGGTCAAAGTTTCTGAGATGATGTCAAATACTTTATGACTTCCTAAATCAGTCGACAACTTTTAGAAATTCTCTTGCCACTATTTCCTACCATTTATCTGATTATATGTGTTTTCTGCATGTAAAACACATTTACTTGTGTTAATCAAAATGTAGCATTTACAGTTTTATGAAAATATAAAAATTAAATACTGTATGAAGGTGCACAGTTTAAGTTCTTGTTAAATGCTTTCTATCTATTTATTTTTTTATTTTTATTTGGTTTTTATTGGTTTATTAACAGGGACAATGCACATTAATAAATACTGCTGTAGCCAAGAGGCTATTTTTCATCTGTAGTCCCTGGACAGACAATTCAATGTCAACCCAAAAAACAGAATATAAGAATAAAGTTACAAAACTTTTCATCATTTATCATATACAAGCATGCAGGACAAAAGTAAAAAGAAAAGAGAATATTAGAGCTACCACAAGGAACTTTCATATTTTGTTAACTTTAGAGGCCCCTGTGGACAAAAGCTATAATAACCACAAAATATAATGTCAAAAATAAAATCATCTAAAGAAAAATATCCTCCTGCATATAGAGGCATCTATATTAAATTGAGACTGCTAATATACATCTTTCAGAACATACTATAATGTCAAGTACTATTTAATACATGCAACACAGAGACTCATAAAAAACACACAGATTTAAAAAATGAGAGATAATGTTAAATACACTATTGCAAATAAGTTTGATTCCAGTCAGCAGTACCTGCTTGATTGTGCTCTCCACTGAACACATGCCATTTTTGTGGATAGGAAAGCCAGCTAACATGCCCACTAACATGCAGAAGAGTTTTATAAAAGCTGTCTTCCCTTTTCAAATGCAAAATCCAGCAGTTTGCACCGATGTAAAACAGGAAAATGGGATGGATTTTAATTTTTCTACCTCAAATCACTGAAGTAACCAAAGGTGCAGTAAAATGCTGACCTTGCAAGTCCTTATATTTTGCGAAAACTGATCATGACACTTGATTGGCTGTGCACGTAAATGCAAATTTTGTGGTGCAGCTCAGTGAAAGAGGGAGCTCCAGCCTATAGAGCCTGTTAAAGGTCAAAGCGAAATGCTACCACAGTTTGACTAATCAAAATTCAACACATAATCAGAGTCACTCATAAATATATGTGATAACATAAAGCTGGAAAGCAGACTCATGAATACACAAAGTAAATCATAAATATGCAGTGTTCTAAATTCAACTGGAGAAAAACTCATCAAATATTTTTGCAAAAATGGAAATAAAAAAAGACAAGTCAGTCAACTGATAGAGTTTTATTGCAGGTTAAAAATTAATGGAGGAGAGTTAAGGCCACAAAAAGAACACACCCAGAGCATATCCACCTTGGAGAGAATTTATTATCTTGTAAAAGTGCATTTTAACCTTTAGCAGGGGCTTAATTATTCATAAAAGCTACAGAAGAGGAATGCTATTACAAACTGTCAAGTCAGCCAGCCACCTATACATAATGTAAATGCCCTCCACATGTCTTATATGTTCCTAAACACCAAAACTGCTAAATATATGAGCTATGGAACAGACTGGCCGTCATGGTGTGTGGGCCAGGCAGAGGTCAGTCACTGGGTATTTTACACTGCACCCTCCTGGGACAGTTGTTAATGATTATTACCTGGAGAAAGCACAAATGCACGCAAGATGCCAATTTCTTTATTGCAGTGGCTTTCAAAATCTGTTATTAAAGAAACAGAGTTAGAAGAGAAATTTATCACACAAAAAAGGGCAACATGCAAATGAAAAAAATGTTGATAAACACTTATCAGCTTATGGTCTCTTCTTAACTTAGTAAAAGCTGATGCAGCTGAGAAGGTTTTGATAGCTGGTTAGTTGTAAGCATTTTCCATCATGAGCAGGACTTATTGCATGGGTGAAATATGATCTCAATAAAAAACAACAGTCTCCTCCACAAACGATTGTGTTTCACAAGCATGTTTTCTTATTGTTTGAATTCTGTCTGAATTGTCATGACATACACTGCTCTTCTGCATTGAGTATTTTCTGCATTTAAGTGCAACCAAGAAACTGGCATTTATGCAAGATCTTGAGTTTAATTCCAAGGATCCCACATTCTCACAAATCACTCAATAAACTGAAAACAACCTATCCTTTCTGTGCACTGCTGATCAGGAGGAAGTGTGACATTATTATAAGGCAGAGAATAGTTTCAAGGTGGAGTGTGGTTGGGAGCAGAAAGTATTTGCCTTCTACACCAGGGTTTGTGTTGTAACTCCTGCCAATAGTTGATGTGAGTTTCTTTAAAACATAATGGCAATCTGTCTCTGATCTTAACCAAGGAATGTTTGATATCTAAACAAAATCATATTATAGCCATAGTGGCAGGAGATCAAAAAACAGCCAATATCTTTTGGGAGCATCCCAGTGAGCATTTTTCCATTTAAAAGATGATTTAAAAAAAAAAAAAAACAACTATGTGAAAAGACATTCAGATGGACTCAAAACATTTTTTCACCAACTTTTTCAAGACATTTGCCACAGTTACATTTTCATCCTTTACAATGTGCAAATAATAGCCCTTTCGTCACTTTGGACCCCCACTGTGAAACATCCAAATTTCTCAGTTGAAAGATAGAAAAAATGACCACACACAGGACTCAATCTCCAGCTGGATGATAGTCCTATGCTTAACCCATTCATGCATCAGAACTTCCTGTTCGTACATATTTTTTGTTGCCTGTACTAAGTATACATATCCTAATATCTAATACTATCATAAGCACCCGTGCATGAACGTTAGGCTACAGCAAGAAGAACAATTTCTTTACTTCTTTACATCATGATATCGTGGAAGTTTCTTGTTGGCAGCACACAGACTATATAGTTTGTATTTACGACATTTTATGTGAAACATTACATGCTTTGAAATCACATCTTCATTTAAACCAGGTTTCACCTATCAGTGCAGTATGGCTTCAGACTAATGCTTTCACACTGATCAATATTCTCTTTCATCGTATAATGGAACAAATTATCAAAATGATTAAACAATTTTGGGGGGGGGGGGGGGGGGGGGGGGAGAGGTCTTAGACATTCCAACCAAATATCAACCAGTTTTACAAATCTACTACAGATCAATGCTGAAATCCCAGTCGGTGCTCTCTGGGTTATTTTCGCTATTAATTAAATAATCTTGTAGTTCATAAAATGTGGTAAATGCTAAAGAAAATGCCCGAGAGCCCAAAGTGACATCTTCAAATTGCAGTCCAAACAGTCCAAAAGCCAAAGACCAAAGACAAAAATTTTTTATCATAAACGACAAAGAAAAGCTACAAATCCTCCCATTTAACCCGCTTGAGCCACCAAATGTTGATAATTTTGCTTTACAAATTACTGAGACAAAGAATCGATTATCAAAATAGTTGGAAATTAATTTTCACACTAATTGATATTGTCACCTTTTTAACCTATGACTAAATAAATGATCAAAATGATGAAACAGCTTTTTGTTTTGTGACATGGTGGTAACTGAGTTTTAGCTGGTTGAAAATAGGATGAAAATACTTCTTAGGCATTCAGAAAAAAACATCAACCTGTTTTTAACTACAAATCAACATTGATAACCTGGTTGGTGCTCACTGGGATTCATATGGGGATTTTGGAAGACACAATTTGTTATTTAGGTGTGAAGACTTATTGATCTTTTCACCACATTAAACTGCACTTCAGCACATCACAGTGTTCACTCTTTAGATTTTTAGTATTTATTCTGTTTACCTATGTATGACCAAATTATGATTCAAGGAAAACAGCGTCAAAGGATAAAAACTAGAAGTAAACACATGAACGATCAAAAAGAGCAGATTTGAGCAAACCGTTGACAGGTAAAAGCTAAGCAACAATCCTCAGTGTGAACTGGAATACCTCAAACATGCACATCTACATAAGACCTGCCTGAAATGGGCCACTAGTCATTTCACAATATTCCACACTGCCTTTTGACAGCCCTTTTTCAACGCCTTCCAGGGACTCCCTCCAGTGCCAAGAGATTTCAGCCACCACCACGGGGGACGGATGCTTTCCCCAATAGCAAATTATTAGACCACAACCTTCATCATGGTGTGTGAAGTGGCTGAACGGAGGGGAAGTGACTATTTCTGATCAAAGAGGATCTGACTGAGGCCAGCTCTCAATGCTCACTTGTCTCACTTTTTTTCAGTTTTGTTTTGTTTTTTTCTGCTCTCAGTAATTTGTTTGTTTTTCTTTGTGTGTTTTTGAAAACCGATTCTATGATTAATCCAGAGTGGCATGAGAACCAGAGCTTAAGTCTATGAATTATTCATATTATTATCAACTTAGTAATTTCATGATATCTTTCATAAAACATGCAGTGAAAATTTGGTTCTGCCTCCCAAAAGGCTTACTAAACAGCAAAATGAGCTTGCAGAACGTTATAGGTGAGGGAAAATTGAGGTTTAAGTCTTGCATTCATTTAGAGAACTATCCCCAGATATCAAGAGTAAAAAAAAAAAAAGGTTATCCCAAATGTATTTAATTTGAATAGAGCACACTAAGAATCATCTAGTTAGAGACTTTGGATTTCTCACAGAAACTGCAACCACAATTAAAATGAAGCTGCATCATGATCCTCTGAATATGTCATGTATTTAATTGGCCTTCTTTCTTTACACAGAAGAAAATAATGTGGGAAAAACCACTAACAAGTAGAGAAACTCTCCTGCGACCAGTGTGTCATTTTGCCGTCAGAAAATATTCCCGAGTCAGAGTTTCATCAACTTGAAACACAAAGAGTTTTGTACTTCATTCTCTGAATCTATGTCAAATGAGTGGGGCACACAAAAAAACGAGAGGACCTTGAGAGAATTATAGACTACAATAATTAGAACGTGGTTTATCATTTGGAGGATCTTCCACCACCCATGCATCTCACCTCCACAGCGCTTCAGCTCTGACCTTGAACTAAAAACTGTCTTTAGAAGAGAAACTTCCACAGAAATTAGAGTTTTGAATCAATGCGTTTAAACTTCTAACCTCTTTACCTAATTATCTCTTTTTGCTCAAGATTTTCTATATCCTCTCAAGCTGTGTATAGGTATCTGAGTGCTTTCTTGGTGCTAAACACTTTTCTTAAATGATCTGAATTACCACTGACACTGACATTGACACTGACATTGTTGTTTATGAGTTAATGAGCATAAGAGTTTTAAGAGTTTTATATAAGCTGTCTCTTTGTGTTGACAAAGACAGACAGCTTAGATAAAATGCAAGTTAACACATATTAATTATTCAGTTGCTTTAAACACTTCACTTATTTTACTTGTTCTTGACTCAGTAGATGTATATTTTTTTTCTCTTCTAAGGACAAGCTAGGTTACTCAGAAATGTTACGACACATGACGCATGACAAAAGTTGACACGTGACAAAAGTTGCACAAGCCTGCATGATGAAATCCTTTTAAACTGTCACTGCATGACATGTATTTGGACCTTTTGTTTAATCTTTTATTGCAAACATTTATTATTTTATTCATGTTACAAGTGACTCTAATTGGTTACATGGTCAAAAAAGGAACCCTCAATCAATAGAAATAAAAATGTCTCAAATCCTTATTCCTGCTGTAGAATACTCTTGGTTTGTTTGATTGATTTTATGCCTTTAGAGGAAACTCATGTTGGCTTGGGGTCACCAACTGTGTTGTCATTGCATAGAAGGGTTATTTCAGTATTCAAGTACAACAATAAAGTGTGATATTTCTGAGAATTAACTTTTTAATTGGCATTTCTAATCTATTTTCATTACACTTTACAAATTGTGAATTTTCTTTAGTTAGCTGTGCATTTGGCACAAACTCTGTCACTTTGAATTGTGCTTCATTTGTGCTTTCATCAAGCATAGAATTGTGCTTGTATATCAAGGAGTAGATTAAACTGGTGTGAAACAATAAGAAAAAATAATCAAAAGGACCACGGAGGAGGAGAGTGAGCTGGAAACAGCTCCCAGGCTGACAGTTTAAGACCCCTGCTTTAGAGGGTACAATATACACATTTCACATGTCAGAACATGTAGCTGTGACACCAGAAGCTGCTTCCTCTCTGTGGTCACATCACTTGTCACAATGATGCATAACTCAGTCTCTACGCCGATGACACCCAGCTCTACATTTTCATTAAACATATCATCATCTCTAGTCACTCCCGAGTCTGATCAGCTGCCTCATTGAGGTAAACTCTTCGATTCAAATCAGTAATCTTAAATTGAACTGTGACATGATATTGTGTCGCTGACTAAAAATGTCTCACTAAAGGCTCCCATCCATCACCTCTGACAGCTCCTGTGTGCTACCCCACATGTCTATAACCTTTGAATCATTTAATCGAACCTTCTCATTTGAACATGTCCTTCATGTAGTCCCTCTGCTCACACTCACCCACAACTGGGACTCTGACATGTTGATTTGACCTCATTCATTTGGTTTGGTTCTTGTGGTTGATTTTCTTCTTCTTTTTCTCTATTACTTTAACTGTGATAATTATTATTCATTGATATATTTGCCTCAGTGTGTTTTCTAGTTTTCTTCTTCTTCTTCTTCTTCTTCTTCTTCTTTTTTCTTCTTCCTCCTCCTCATATTTTTTATTCATCTCTTAATTATTCTACTCTATTATCATCTAGCCAACTTATTCTCCAATCCTATGATAAAAATGAGGCTTTATACTTTAGCTGTATGGTGTAGCTAAAAGTGAATATAAAAAAAAACTTATACTAAAGACCTTGAAAGCATATTTTTCCAGCTGTTATATGACTGATCACTCATCCTCATCACCACAACTTTCCAAAAGGCTAAGTAGCACACTATCTAGTCTACTTTTACACTTTTTGAATCAATGAAAGCTTCCTATTATAAACACACTAAGTGCAGTCGAATAAACAGAAGAATTATTTTGTTTGTCAAAAAGAAAAGTGGTATGCTCGGTGGATAAGTCTTGAGATGCACTCAACAAACAAACACTGGTGCTCCAGAAGGAAAAAAGGTTGAATACTTCAAATATGTGCAAAAGAGAAAACTTCAGTCAGTCAAGTGTAGAGAGCAGGAGTTTGTGGAGTTGTAATAAAAAGCCTCTGCTGTATGGCTTATTGATGACATCTACACAAAATAGGTCTAAAGAATATACTCTCTGAACACAAATATACAATAAAAAAGAACTAAATGTAGACTACCAAATGTCAAAGCATTTTAAAGGTGCTATAGGGAAGAATTTTAGTTGAAAATGTTCAAAAAATAAATAAAATTATCAGTGGAATGTGAAGAAATAAATGTTATACCACAGACATCTATGTATTGTGTTGCAGAGATGTCTACTGAAGTTAACATGCTAACCAGCTACCCCTGTTTCATGCGTAATACCACTTTGCACGTCAAAAGGTGATAGTTCAATAGAATGCTAGCATTTCTGCTGGGTGCCCCGGGCCCCGAGCCTGAAAACCTCCTACTCCCTACTTGTGCCAGTGTTGTAAACACCAACACTCCCCCAGTGCTCTGGCTCCCCAGACAGGGCAGACTTGAGTCGGCTAATTGGACCGCCAGTTAGCTGCATAGCTAACTGAGCTGGCTAGCTCATAGCACCTACATTTAGTATCAATTAGCAGTTGCTCAGGTGATATGCTACCCCCCATTTGTTTGGCGTATGATATAGACAAGTGGACGATTCTTACGTTTTTTCACCTTTACAGAGGGACATAATGCAATGATTGTTTATTAAGAACAGAAGGTTTGGAATGGGTCTAGCCGTGCTGTAGGGGTGGAAATTGTTTGCACTCCTCCAGGCAGCTAGAGAGAAATTTCTTGGACATTTGGGGGAAGAAATTTCTAAATTACACAATTAGGACACACCCCTGAATGAATGTGTAAAAGGGTCAGCAGGTATTTCTTTTCATGAAACCCTGATGAAGACCTGCTAGGGTTGAAACCAGTCATTTTTTAAAACTCATGAAAAAGTAATTAAACTAATAGGCCTTTTAACCAAAATTCACCCACACACACCTGCTCCTCTACGAGTGAGTGCCTGAAGTTTTGCACATCTTTCAATAACTAATTTGTTGCTATTTGCAGCGCCTTCGTAGTCAACAAGCACAGAGCAAGGCAAGGCAATTTTATTTGTATAGCACCATTCATACACAAGGCAATTCAAGGTGCTTTAGGAGCAGGAGCAGGACACAATATAACTCACCCAATCACTGATATATCTCAAGATTAACATCGTCCCAGAAACACATGCTAAACTATGTTCCGAAGGGGCCTACCCTCTGGTACTGAGGCTAATAGACATGTCTGAACCCACTACTGGTTAACATTCTCAGGAGTAGTGTAAACAGCAACTTAAATGGGATTTTAAGATGCTAATTGTGGGGATCTATCTAGCAATGAGCTGATATGTTGCTTGATGTTTTACCAGTGTAAATAGCGCCTAAGGCTAGACAGTTTGCAGTTTTCATCAGTACTTGTGGTAGGAGGATATAAAAGCCTGAATTTAATTATTTCATTTTCTATGCCTCAAGTAGCCACCCGATAGTATAATAAATCAATAGCATTTCCATGAATACTAATTGTGGTTTGCAGGGATAGTTGGTGTAGCCGATAGGTGGGAATTTGATCGGGTTTGCAGAACCAGCCAGCCGAGGCCTCTGCCTCTCCTGCCATGCCCCACAGAGGCTGACTGCTACCTCTTTGAAGTTGAGGTGCAAAATCAATTGAACACGTCTGGGAATAAATGAACTTGTTTGGAGCTTAATTTCCAACGGCTGAAGGCTTTCTACCAAGTTATTTATGAGAACAGGTGGGCCATTCTCTCTCCTCCCTTTAAGGATATGTATTTCGTGGCTGGGCATTGGGTGAATCCCTTGGCCTCTCTAGAATCATGAAATCTTCAAATAAATAAGTAAACCTGTGTGTGTTTGTCTTTTCTTCAGGCCACATACTCTGCCATTTGACAAGGAATCAAACTCAAAATAGAAATATTATTCTAAGGAACAGGTTGGGGGATTCTAGTGAAGATTTCACTAGACTGAACTGACATCCTAATTTGACACTTTATGCTCAGGCCTGCTCTGTCTGTTTGTGTAATAACCACTTGGTAATTTTTACTTAATATCCACCAACCCAGATGTTCACCATCATTTTTGCTCCTATGTATCAAGTCATTTCTGTGTATAGTATCAAAAATTCCTTTAACAGTCCTTTAAAGGTTACTAGTCAATTATGCAAACTGCTTTGGACTTATTCTAAATTAATTTAAAAAATTAAAGTACATACCCATGTCTCCAAGCTATTTCAAAATTGCTTTGAATGGCCCTACTTCTCACCAAGTAGTCATCTATACTTGTTATGCCATCTATGCTTGTTTTAGCCTTGCCATGGTTTTTGATCAAAGCAAGACGTCTACTGGACTGCTGCCCTTGGGGCACTCACAGTGAATTCTGATTTTAAACTTCAATGTTAAAAAACTCTAACCTTTTACATTATGCTAGAGACTCAGTGTAGTTCTTTCTGAAAATGCAATCAAAGGGATATAATATGTACAGTATATGCATTTATTTATAGAAGTATACATTTATCCATGCATGCATGTAACTTTCTAAAGTTAAAAGAAATGCTTGTGATGAATTTACATTTAAATATGTCCTATTTTTAAATTGTAGCAATGTTAAATAACAAAAATGCTGAATACTTGAAATTATTAACATACTAATCTGAAAAAAAATAATTAATAAATACATTGTAATGCTTATATTACACTCCTTTTTTTATGACCAGTGGTGTATCACCTTGTTTACCTCAGCACTTATTAGTCCATTTTCGTTAACATGCCAAGAAAAACCTGTTATTAAAACATAATTACTTCCATGCCTCCAGACTTCTTTCTGTAACATTAGACTTTTGGCACTCTTTCCACACAGCCTCAAAAGAGTTGATAATGGACCACTGTTCTTTGACCAGAAAAAAGGCAAATGAAACAGCAGCCTGAGAAAAGAGAAATAAAAAAGTAACTTGATTAGGGGAAAAAGGAATCAGTAAGACGGAAGAAAGTCTAAGCTCTTTAACTGGTGCTCCTTTGCATATAAATGAGAGATTAGGCAGAAACTATATCTTACTGCCCGTTAGAATACATATGCCTAATTACAATATATTCATAAAGTGAGAGTGTAATTTCCACAAAGGAGATTACAAACGAAGCACAAGGTCAGGAAAAGCCCTTTCTGTTCTGTGCATACCATTAGGATGATGATGCTGATGCTGCACAGAAAATGACTCATGCTCAATGGTTCTCCTCAGAGATTATGTTTTTTCAGACTAAGTATAAAGATAGGATAAAGGGAAGAGGAGTAAGTATTAATGAGTTATACCTTAATAATGTTAACGAAAACATGCAAATAAGGGACATAGTTCGTTTGAACTTCGTAAACCCATCTCTGTTTGAGCAGCAACTGATGACTTACCTCGACTTATCTGAATTATAATGATCTTAGAATTTAAGAAAATCAACCATGATGATAGTCTAATTCTAATCCCTCCAAGTCCTTTAAAGGGACAGTTCACCCCAAAATCAAAAATAGATATTTTTTTCCCCTTGCTTGTAGCACTATTTTTCCATCTACAGTAGATAGTTTAAGTCTCTCAGATATAATTGAATTTAATGACACTTGGCTTGTGGGATTCAAAGCACCGGCAAAGCAGGAGACCAGGGTTCCAGTCATGTGCGAAACGAAAAACAAAAGTAGAGTTATTTAAAGTTTTGAGTAATTTATAATTTTGTTATGGGCATGATGTTCCATGGCATGTGACATCACTTCCATCAAGTGACATGTGACTTGCACCTAAACCTATAAACTCTCAAGAAAAGTCCTGTACTTGTTTGAGCCATCCATCACTCCACCTCCTACAAATGTGGACTTTCTCGCTGCTCACACTTTTCCTGTTATACTTATTATGTCCACGAGGGGAAGCAACCTAACAATAAATGGACATATCGTATCAGTGGGAATAAATTGCTTGCACTTGTGACACACACGTGCATTTTGCTGTTGAGGGGGAGCTGTTTTTTCAGTCCCGCAAACCGTGTTTCATCTAGTTCTATTATATTTCAGAGAAGGTAGACATCTCTATGGTCAGTATCTCCAAAACTCTACAACTCACACTAAAACTATATAGATGGATATATAGCACTCCAGGCCAGAGGCAAAATACTGTATGTATTTTTGTGTGTTTTAATTCAAACCTGTAATTTTGGAAAACTAAACGATATCTGACCTCTGTCCATTTGAATTGACTGGTTCTGCTGTGATCTATGTAATACAATTATATGTCCTTTGAGGACAAAAAAAAAAAGAACCCAGTGGCTGCAGATGTGTGGATAACATGTCTCTGGTGCATGCATTCTTACATGGACAATCAGTCTCCTAATGAAGTCCCTGCTTGTTCCACTTTCCAGGCGCGTGTGTGAAAGGCTGAAAGCAGGAGATTTACTGTATAGTCTGAGGCAGTGGCCTTAAAGTGTGGGTTGTGACCCACCTATGAGTTTTGGGAGACTTTGAACGGGTCCCTAAACAGTCACCAATAAAATCACTGCCAACTGTAGACCATCTGTCACTAAAATAGTTTCCCTGCAATCCCCCCTGTTGCCCCTAAATCCAGGGGTTGTTTGTAAAGGAAGATTCCTAATAATTCTCCAAGCTCTATAATCTGCACCAAAATAAATTTGCACTGTCAAAGCATCTGAGCAAGTTGCTTCACTGCTGCACGACAGAAGTAATAATCATAAAATTTTAAAGAATAAATTTACAGAAACATGTGGGAAGCCTTGTAGTGATTGTAAAATTATATCGGCACTCCGACAATAAATGTGTTACTCATCATTACTTTAACCTTGGGTCATAAGAGTGGAGCATTAATAAAGAAAGGCATCACACAAATGTCTTCTATTCAAAGAGACAAATCAATAGCTTGATGTGTGTGGTCAGTGAGATGTAGAAAAGAGTTGAGATCTCATTGTCATTCAACTTAGTGATATTTCATGTATTCAACCATAAACTCTGAGTAAATACCTTCCTTTTGCCTTTGCAGGGCTCTATCTGCCAGGTGTGTGTGGGTAGAAATGTGTGCTGCATGAGCTTTACACACAATGTGAATTTCTCCTAATTGTGTCGAAGCAAATATTTCAATCAATCTTATGTACTCAGATCAGTTATTTCAGTTGCCATCACAGGTGGAGTCCTGCATGGGTCCAGTTTTGCAAACCAACACCCACCCACACCCACAATGTTAAGTACCGGAACCAACGTGTTACCCGCAATTATCTCCAAGTCAAACCGGGACCCGCTCAACCCATGATTAGACACACAATCACTCGCTTCTCACTCACTTGTTTGCCTTTTTATGCAAAAAAGTTGAAAAGTTGATCTCAGTGGGACAACTGTAAAACAAATGCGTAAATTCAAAATCAGGAAACATGAGCTAACTGCAGTATGTGAAGTACAGTACATGTCTGCAAAGACGAAAAGTACACTGAATTTTTTCTAATAAATAAATAAACTCTACTAAGTGAATAAACTGAGTTACCTTCTCTTTTCTTTGGACCTTGGCAAAGCGACATGAATCAATAGTAATTCCTGTCATCTGAAAAGGAAGACATTTACTCATTCATAGCTTGCTGAGACATTAATGGATCATTTCTGCCCTTGAGTTACATTTAGTTGTATAACAAGGTACTCAGTATATAATACACTGCGTGCAGACTGGCAAGACCAGATTTGTATCTAAAACACACACACACACACACCTTGAAGCTCATTGGCACTGAATTGAAACATTTTACAGTAATCAATCAATCAATCCCATCATTCAATGCTGTGGCCTCCACACATATTGCATCTTAATTTATCAATGTACTCCAAATCAAATGTCACCGGGGAAGTTACTGAAAATTCCTTGTTCAATTATTAGCATGTGAATGACTAAAAGCTCTTATTTCTGGTAATGCTCAACCGTCGTCTTTTCATTAGAATTTTAATGGAAATCGCTTATCTCAGGCCCGTCTTTCAGGTGTTCAAAAGACCTTACGTTAAGTAAAATAATCCCCAAAGCCAGCACAATTACAGCTAATTCCATTTTAATTCAGTCAAAAGGTGACGTGACAGGGAGCATTTCAAATGTCGGCAGGTGGTAAAAAATGAAATTTTGGTTTCAATTATGGGGACTGAGTCTGAAGGGAAAATCTTGATTAAAGCTCCACAGCTTACGAAGGACTAGCTGGATACCATCAGAATTCAATTGTACTGTTACAACAAGATGTAGGGTGCTCTCTATGTATAAAACATCATGGGATTAATAATATTATCATTTCAAGTTTAGCAACAATTCATTTTAGATGAGCAAGCTGTCTTTATACCACAGAAAATACATGCAAAATCATGCAGCTCCTGTTCTTGTATTATGACTCCACTGATCTTTCTTCTAACTCATGGGTCATTTGCTTCTAAAGCAGTTTTGATACATTACATCAGTCTTTCATGACCATGGGCCAAATTTAAAAGACATAATTTGACAACATCATGCTGGGGCTGCTGTACAAAAACAAAAAATTGTTGCTGTTCTGTGAAAACCATGTAACTCCAATGTGTCAATCTTTTCATGAGCTGAGAAAAACAGCCATGTCTTCAACTTTGTGGCAATGCATTTTGCAGAAGATCCTCTGGCTTGGGAAACAGGAGCCTTACCTTAACTCATAAAGGAGCACTCTGTCCTTGAATTTTATCGAAAAATCACCAAGTTTGGAGATAAGTTGGATTCTGTGGATAGCAATGAAATGATAAAAAAAAAAAAAAATTAAAATGCACTTAAAGCTTTTACTGCAATATTAATACAAGATTCCCTGTTACAGTAATACAAGATATGCATTTCTATATTTATTCATTTCATTTTGTTCAATTATTGACAACTTTAATTAAAATGGATCTCTCAAGAGCATGGACACAAGTATAATTGTGTTTGTAGCTCTTCATTATAGCTCCCATCCCCTATTTAGTATGTATGACACTAAGAAATAATAACAACTGTAATTTTTATCATTATTCATATTGTCTGCTTCTAAACTCTGCAAACAAATGTGATATTTATTTGATTTTCGAGTTCTTAGCGAACTATTTGCCTGTTGTCTATTCACATTTTCTGAAGTTGCAGTGTATCGAAGTGTCTAAGCCACTGTAATTTTAACTATTTAATCAAGTCTAAAAATGTTGATTAATGGAAATGAATTAGAGTTATATTTGTGTTCGTGTGGTCAGAATGAGTCAGTTGTAACAAAAGAAAGTGTAAATAAGTAGAAAATTTAAAATATTTTCATAGTGTTAGGTCAGAGGCCATCTGAGCACAGTTTGCAAATGAGTGCTTACAGCAAAAACTTTCCAGATGTGGAACACCCCACAACACATACATTTATGGATTTAAATTAACATATGATGAATACTGAAACAAATTTGTAATATTTGAACATACATGCATGCACAAACACTGAGTGCAAATCTTTAAATAATGCATCTGACTTGACATTGTTCATCTAAATTTTATTATTGGCTGTGTGCAGTGTGTACAGTTACAGATTCATTTCAGTGAAGAAAATTGTGATTGTACCCTTAACGGTCAAACAAACATTATAAATGCAAAATGAATTATACTGTAATGGTTACTGGTCATTAAAACGCCTACACAGGGCGTCATGTTTGTGCCCGAACTTCCTTGTCAGACATTTTAATTCAAGGTAAAAATACACTTGGCAAGTGAATTCACACTGCATGAACACAATTGTCTGTCATACATTACAGAGAAATTAATAAGATGCTGCCCATGCCTTAATAACTAGACTTTTGTATCACAATTTTAATGTTTAATTTCACTGTGCTAGTAAGAGATTGCCTTTTTCTGAATGCAGTCAATAACCAAAACAACCAAAATATAATTATAAATTATATGTGGTTGAGTTTTTAACCCTCTATGGTACAGTGTTGCTTCTAGGTACACTCACACAATATGTCCTCAATTATGATGCAATACAAAAAAGAACAGCAGTGTTTTAATTTGTTAAATGACTCTCTGGAGGCCATGTTGAATCTGTTTTTGCAGCCTTCCACACATGGTTCCTCTCAATCATCTCTCTCCACAAAAATGGTCTTAAAATGTCTTTATCTGTCCTTTTGCAATCTGAAAAAATGTATTGACATTAATAGATGAGTAAAATTTTATTTTTCATTGTTTAATATACTTTATTTGATGAGTTATGGAAAATTGTTCAAATGTAAATGTTGCCTTGAAGTAAAACTGCACAATTATGGATTCCCACCGTGACATTTTAGGTATTGTGTAAATAATGAATGATTGAGGATGAAAGAAGCAATTCTAACGACAAATTAATATTTTTTTAAAACACAAGTACAAACACAAAAACAATTCAAGTAAAACAGGTACAAACCGAGCCAGTGCAATTATTGATCATGGATCATGGACACTAAAAGCAGATCTTCCCAACTCATAGATGACATAGATGAAATGTATGGTGGCAATTTCTCAACAATGGCTTTGTAAATAAACAGGTAGATATGCTTGTTCCACCTCTGAGACAGAGGACCACCCAATTTTATTATATAAAATACAACTGTGAGTGTTGAAACCATCACCAGTAATAAACTTGAGTGCAGAGTGGTAGACAGCATCCAGAGGCTTGAGAGTCGAAGCAGAGGCATGACTGTAAATCACATCTCCATAATCCAAAACAGAAAGAAAAACAGCTTCATCATCGGGAAGTTAACTCTACTTCTATATAGAAACTCTACTTCTATACAGGAAATCAATCTTTTGTTTGACAACAAGGTTGTCGCTATGATATTGGAAGGATAGTTTTTCGTCTATACAGATACCAAGGTATTTATGTTCTCCTTCAATGTTAGATCCTTGCATAGTGGAAATACTTAGGTTATTGTTATTTCTCGCTCTTAAAAATTAAATGTATATGCATGCAAGACAAGTTTAGACCAATAAAAGCAGTTTGGAGAATATTAACAAAATTTTGCAAGTTCTCTACAGCTTGTTGAACTGGATCATCAATTCTTTACAACATTGTATCATTCGCATATAAATGTGCATGACAGTTGGGTTTAAAAATGTAAAAATATTATTAATATAAATGGTAAAAAGAGCTGGACCCAAAATTGAACCTTGGTTTCCCCAAGGTTCAATTTTGGGTCCAGCTCTTTTTACCACTTATATTAATAATATTTTTACATTTTTTCACATGAGTGTTTAAGGGAATGCACTCCAAAGTGTACCCTAAAAAATATTTATTGAAAATGTCTTTAGATTATGTTTATTTGATCTATTTTATGACAAAAAACAAAACAAGCAAACAAAAAAATTACATTTGTTTCATTAACTGCCACCATAATGAATACCATAGTGGGTTAAATAATTGCTAGAAAACATTTTTTTGTATTGTAAAAAGAAATTATTCTTTTCATTTAAGAATTATGGTATTGAAATATCTATTTTTAGCTAGTTTTTAGTCAGAAAACACTGATCAAAACCAACAGGCAACAGAAACACCTTGTTCTTCACTGCTCCTGAGTACTGAGAGTACGGTTTCAGTCATTACAAGGTACCACTGAGAAGGCAATAACAGGCGAGAAACAAACTGGTCTACAACCTCTTCCAGCACACTGTATTTAAAGACAGCTGGTGTTGACAAGAATCCTTTTGAGATTGCCTTGGTGGACAGGTATGAGTCGGCTCTGCTGGCGCCTGAGTTTCTCCTTCCCTGTGTACAGATTTACTCCAGACTACAGAGGTTAATCAACAATCCCTCTCTGCTCTCCCTCTTTCATCTCAGCCCCTCTGTTCAGAGCTCAGGCCTCATCTGGAGGGAATATTGGCAGAGTGGTTGTTCCTTGATTGGCTTTGGGGGAGTGATCCATACAGATGTGTCTGTTGTGCCCATGTGGATCAGATTTCTGGAAGAGCCAAGACAGACTGAAGCCATCAGATCGCTCTCTAAATGGCCTTTGGGTTCAGGGAATGACTCTCCCTAAAAGTAGAACGGTCATTGATCCTCACAGAGGCATTAAGTCTCGATGAAACCACCCGCACTTTCTATCAATGCTTCTATGAACTGTCCAGTTTCAATATGTTTTCTTTCTGTTGATGAAGCAAAGGTAGTACTAATCTGAACATCAATGCCTGCTAGAAGGGACAAGAATAAATCACATGCTGTGCTGTTAACTGTTGTACAAATTAATAAATAAATAATACTACTTTGCATTGAACATTAGGGTAGACTGGGGGCAGCTGTGACAGGGGACTTATTTCTTAGTCTTATTTCACACACATTTGACAGAATAAATATCTACTGCGGTTTTTACTGACTGACTTTTATTGACTGATGAATAAATCAAAACTTGCTTAGTTTAAATCCTTGTTTTGTTAACTTCTAAGTGACATGGTTAGCATGTGTCGTGGTCAGTCTTTGTAGCCAGCACATGATGTTTTGTCATGACTGGTTCGGATGGTTCAATTCTATGTGGCCACATCAAAACAGACCACTCAACCGTGTTTAAGTAAGAGTTTGTTGCATTGTATTGTTGCATTGTTCCATTCTTCCTGTCTCACACAGAAATAGGCCTATAGAGAGATTCAATAGCATCTTTAACACGTGCACATTGATTTAAGATAGGCCTATGTTCTATGCATAACCAAGATCAATAATTGTTATTTGATAAATATTACTAAATTTTAAAAAATAGCCCACGATGATATTTTGTATAAATAAACAATACAATTATATTGCAAAACCATGCACATTCAGAATACTAGCTTACTGAGACAAGAAGTAAAATTAAATTGTATGAGTAATTAGATGTAAGACTCTGAGAAACTGAGAGAAACACAGAGTGTTGCAACTATCCACAGTCTCCCCTACATGAAAATGCACAGTGAAGTTCTCTCTCTCTCTCTCTCTCTCTCTCAAAAAAAAAAAAAAAAAAAAACACTTATAAAAACCATCATTAATAAATGGTAAATTGAAAGTGAATTGAATTGACTTACTATAATAACTCATAGGAGATGATGATAATTATATTTTGATTACATTAGTAAACTATTTCATCATTGCACACATAACAAAAATATCTCAGACAATGGCAATTATAGCATTACTAATAAATAGAGACATTAACACAATAATTAACTGAAGTTTAATCAGCTATCAATTTACCATTTATTAATGATGGTTATTATAAAGTTTTATCAAAAAATGTTTGAGAAGTATTCATGATTTAAATGTACTGGTGAATACTGAACATGTAAAAGCAGTATATGACAGTAAACATATACCAGTGTATCAGTTTAGTGCCAATAAAAATATAAAATGAAAAAACATGGCAAGAGCAGTGAAAAACAGTGTAGAAGTATAAAAAAAAAAACACACAAAGAACAGAGCAAGAAATATCTGATACAATCAAAGCCTAGACAAAATATCAAGGTTTGAGACATCAAGGCTTTTTTCTGAAATTCACAGTGAGTAATAATAAACTGAAAGTTCAGTTACTCCTATGCCTCAGTGTGGTCTGTGTAATGACCAAAAGAGTTTTGGTGATTGTGAAATGTTCCCAAAAGCATTTAATGAGCACAAAAATTCAGACATACATCAGGATCATGACCAGCACAATTAAAGTCACTTCAAAGGAGATGACTGCTTTCAGTCAGTGTAAAAAAAAGCAAATGTCACAGAGGTAGAACATACATTTGGTGTTAAAAGATAAGCAGCAGTTGGGATGAAGTGGAAATGAGCCATAAAAAAACTTGGCTGAGGCCTTTAAACAAAGCATTGCAGTAGTCCAGGCGTGACAATACAACAGCAGGAATAATTTTCTCTGTGTTTTGAAATGACAGGGAAGACTTCATTTTGGCAATGTTTCCCAGTTGGAAAAAATAAGAATCGGCCTGTATCCATGCATTTTCAAAATGTACATAAATACTAACCCTTCATTTGAATTTTACAGGAAAAAAACTGATGCCAGATCCTTGCCTTCCATAAGTAAACTAATGGCCCTTTTTGACCAAATCGATTTTAGGTACAAGTGACCTGATGTTAAGATTAAAATAATAGATAGCAAAAACTTAACTAAACTGAAAACAAGAATAGAAAAAAATCAAATTCCCCACCAGGGTTTTTGGAGTCTTTGATCTCCAACCTATAACACTGGTTTGTGAGCAGCATGGCACCCAAGGACAACACAGTCTGTCAGTTGGTTAAAAATATTTATTACAGAGGTGTGTAGATCAGGTTCAGAAGTCAAAGTAGTTAAAAAAATTTTTTTTTTAAATAATTAAGATTAAGGAGCATGAGTCCTGAGATGAAAGTCATTAAAGTGCAGCTAAAATAATTACTACAAGGTTATTAAAACTTCAGAAAGTAGAGGGAGTCTTAAAAGTCCAAGATGACAGGGAGGGGAAGATGCCTGTCTCTTGCGTCCACCCAGCCATTATGTGAATTTTGTCATGCGCCTTTCATGTTGCAAGTCACTTCGGTGACGTCATGTGACATACATAACGTAATGTAGTTATTGTTACTCCAAACATGGTCTTATTCTAATCCTCACCGAGGAGTTTCTGTGCCTAAACCTCACCTAAGTGCCAGCATTTCACATCTTTAATCACATGTTAAAAGGCGGTTTCACAGAGTTAATCAGGTGTCACAAAGGCTTTCTGGTTGAGTCAGATACAGCTGCAAAAGGGGACCTTGTGCTTCAGTATCAGACACACAGGGGCAGTGACAAATTGTCAGTTTGTGACGAGCTGGGAAGGGAATGCATTGGTCCACCCGGCTGGGTTTGCTACCACTGGCTCTCTGGACTTCTCTGTCTGTCTGTTAGGCAGTTGTAGAGAACACCTAGAGAACAACATGAATAGTCACCAGTATTCAGCCTACAATGCCCTATTGCCAAGTCCAACCTCTCACCTGACAGAGTGCCCTTCAGCACAGAGGTGGCTGTTCACACATGGTGTCGTTGTTGTGACTTGTTGTAGCACTCTTGGCCCCACTCTTCTGTTGGCTATAGCTGTTTGCTTCAGTACTGGTGTAGTTGATTTTCCTCCATGCTGCCCCCTCGCTCTGCTCTCTTCAGCCGGTTATCTTCCATTTCTGGTGTTGAAGTCCCCAACTGCACCTTTGGCTGTCACCACCTCCAGTCTGGCAAGGATGGCCTTTGAAAACTGTTAAAATCTGATTTTCATGGTTCAAGTCTCACCAACGGGATAAAAAAAAACCAAAAAAAAACCAACCAAAACAGATGCAAAAGAATGTCAAACTGAAAGAACACAAAAGAACACACCAAATAACTAAAGTGCACAAATGTAACACAAATCATAGCAAAGTATAAACTATGACAAGCAATCAACATGCAAAAATGTCATCCAGGATTCAGTATATGCCATTTGACATGTATGTGTAGGAGGTCAGTCACACAGAATGAGAGGATTGGAGACAACACAAAATATAAAAGCAGTTATGATATTTAAAACAATATTAAGTCAACAAGCTTGATATGCATGTGTTTGCAAACCGGACATGAGGTGAACATGCAAACTCCAAACAGGCGACAGTGCTAACCACTTAGCCCTGTCTTCTCATTCTGCTTCGTCCACAGGGCCTGGCAGGTGGGAACAGTTTAGTGGAAGAGAGTTGGTTTACTGGGGAAGAACTCTTTAATCTTATAGAGAATGTATTGGTAATGAAAACATTTTACCTGCCAGGTTCACATTCATTAAATTGTTTCAGCAGCAGTGCTGAGAATGACGCATTACTAAATAACACATTACTGTAATTCCACTACCTTCTTCAGAACCTAGAAGTGTTTAAAGGGGCTTGTTACTCATTACTTTATGTGAAAAAAGCCAACAATTATCGGATGTGACGCATGCAGCCACAGACTGCTGCAGCAGCAACACTGTGGGGAGCTCACCTGCAGCTGTTGTGGAATTTGTCACAACCTTGGGCTGTAAGAACTTCACACAAGGCCCAAACAAAAGAATCACTAAATGTCACATCTGCAGGGATAACAAATGCTGGATCAGCCTCATCACACTTTATCAGGCATCTGGCAATACACTTTGATGGTGAGTCACTTTGTAAATTAATGTGAATTTTAATGTTAGTGTCTGTGAACAGTTAGCAGTCATGTTTGGCTCAGTATGATCGGCTTTAGGAAGTTAGCTTGATACTTTGCAAAGCTGACTGAGTAATTGTTTGTTTGGCACATCTGTGTATAGCGAGTGCTGCTTTGCCCTGACTGTAAAATAATTTCATCTTCCCCGGTTTTGCATGGAGGAATGACGGCAGCTTCTTGGTCCTCTGTGCTCTTTTATTAGCTTTTGTCTGTGGGATGTCTCCGTTATTCGGTGACATAATCTGTACTGATTGTTTTGTGATATCATGACATTTGGTTGTGTGCGCTCTTCCTCCTTTCTGCCGTTGGATGGAGAACTGTTTTTCCTACTCTGCTCTTCGCTGGACTGTTACAAAGCGTAACATTCATCTGCGCCTTCTCAGAGCAGTAGGTTTTATTTGTTCCCTGCTTTCATCCCCTTCACAAAGAATTTTAGATTTTCTATTGTGCTGCCTGACTGAGGCAAATATGAGGTTCTGTGAGGGGTCATTACGCATGACGCTGTGGCATAATTTCATACTGCACTGCAATAGCCTCTTGAAAGTGATCATACACCAAACAACTAATCAGTGTTGATACTGTGTGCTAATAGACAAAGGAGTGATGATAATACATTACGTGCTTTGAATTTTTCTAGATAGGGGGGAGTGGGGTAAGATGAATCAGTGGGTAACTTGACCCAGCCCCAGTTTCTAAACAACTCTGCACATTTGTTGTCATGTGACCATAAATTTAGGAAGCACCCATCATTTCTATCTGGCTGTGATGGATGGAAAACAGCTGTAATAACTGTTAAGTCAAAGCAAATTAATTAAAAATGTCTATTACACATGTTGGTGATTTGCCAATGTATAAAACCATGTGAGCTATTTAACTAAAGATTAGCCTAATTGCTAAGCTAGGCAGTTTTTACTAATACTAATACTTGATTTGAAGGCCTGACAAGGCTATAACAAGTGTGTCAAAGATATCAAAAGTTTTAAAATATATCTATTGTGTTTTATTGGTCCATGACTCATCATAGTGATAATAGCTTCAATGATAAAATTATATTTGAGTTGTTTTGTCTCACACTTTGCACAGCAACACTAAAATGATTTGTGCATTAATATTTATATAGTATTGAAGCAAAAGTTACTTTTACTACTAACTATTTACTTTTGTAATGCAGTAACTCAGTTAGGAATTCAGTTACTTTTTGAGAGCAGTAACTAGTAACTCTATCTAGTTACTAATTTTCAGCAATTTGCCCAACACTGTTAAGCACTGAGAAGTAAATGACTGTATGCTGCTGCACGCAGAAATCTAGAGAGCATTTTTCCAAGAAGAATGCAGCATCGGTAGCGTCAGCAAATGTCCAAAAACAATAACAAATACTTGCATTCAACAACTTTATGCTTACAGTGTGATCCTCCTAATCTTAATGTGGCCCTAAGGGTTACGTTCATTGTTCATCAGGAGCAAAGCAGGAATTAGTGTGATGCAGTTATAGAGACATAAAGGCCAAAGACAAAGAAGGTCAAGGAAGTAGGATCTATGTTTAAACTTTGACACCACAGACAGAGACATTTCTCTATCTGTTTCCTTTTTCCTGCTGACAGTCAGTGTTGGGGTTTTTTTTTTTGTTTGTTTGTTTGGTTCTTTTTTTCTTTTTTTGTCTTGTTTAGTTTTTTTGGTCTGTATTGTTTCCTAACCTTAAACAAATAGCTGTTTAATCTAAACCACCATCTTTTCCAATTGCCAATTTTGTAGATCCCCATCAGGATAAATTTCATCTAGCACCATCATCCGGTCAACATTTTAATTTATCTGTTACCAATAACACTTCCAACAACCTCAGCTTTACAAAATGTTAACATACAGTAGTAAGATGATGGAAAATTATATTATTGTTTATTAAACTGATATTGAAATTACATGATTTGACAGAGAGCAAAGTATGTTTGTGAAGGTTTTTGATTTGCTTTACTAGAAAAACATAAATGAACATTGGAAAAGTCAGAACGTGGTCTTTGTCTTTGTCATAATATTTGTTGTCAGTTAGATTTGGTTTAGTTCATGATATAGAATATTAAATCATCTAGTATCTCTGCACTACATCTTATCCTTTCTTAATCTCAGGTGTCCATAAACTACATAATCTTCTTTTAGAAATACAAAAATGTAAAATTTATCAGTTATCTGATCTGCATCAGCCATGAGAAGAAGCAGGTAATTATTGGTTATCGGTGTCAGCTGAAAAAAACTGATACAGTGCATCCCTAGTTGGTCAGCCTTATACCTGATTTACATCAACATAATGATGTTAGCATTTAGCTCCAAGCATTACTGTACCCAAGTACAGCATCACAGGGCTGCTAGCTTGACTGCAGACTCTTCATCTTGTTAACATGGTTTTGTGATACTAACAGTGGTTCTTGGAGCTTTTTCCTCAGAAACCCTTCAGTACTCACTCAACTGTTTTGACCTACAGTATTTCACAGTGACCTCAGGGAGTGTAATAACTCAAATGATTCAGATTCGTGCTATAAGGTCAAAGTAAGAGGAGCTGGCCAAGGTACATTTTTCCCTGACAGACTCTTAATCTGTCACAGTTATTGCTGTGGGTATTGCATGACAGTTCATGTTCTCTCATCATCTTCTCCTCTGACCTTCATGTTTCATTCGGTCAACTTCCTCTTCCTCGGGGCATGTAATATTAATATATTGTTCTGCTGTTTATTTAAATGGAGACCATTAAGTTCAGAGTTTTGGATGAAGATGCATCGGCCTCTGCTTTATCTCTGACAGTGTCTGGGAGGCTTACTTTGTGCACACAGACATCTCTAAAGGTTGTGCTGTCAGCTCTGTACAAGACAATGTACCCATATCTTAACATTACTGCAACTTTCATTTTCCATTTTAAGCTGATTGCCATGGTACTGCACATTCATGTGGTGTTAAAGGCCAGAACAAACCATTCTTTTTTTGACTTTGTGAGACAGCTCAAAATTCTCATTTGTTTTATCCAGGCATAGAAGAACTCTAATGCATGTGTGTGATCTCAGAATTAGATTAATGAAACACTATTTTTCTCTTTTTAATTTCAGCCCATAGGTTTTTATTTTTAATTGTCATTTCTTTTTGTATCATCAATATTACCATTATTATTGTTATTATTATATTTCTTTAGATACGAGATACACCTTTGTAAAATTAAATGCACAATATGTAAGTTGTAACCTGACACACCAGATGGTTTGTTACACAGAACCATCTGGGAAGGCGTTCATAGAAACTGTTTGGAAAAGGGCGGGTGCTTTCAAAAAATACTTGGCAGGTGATTGAATGAACCATCTGTCACGTCTAACATAGGCTACCTTCAACCAATCAGATCAACTCACCGAACCGAAGCCGTAGCCGGCTGGAAGAGTAGCGAAAACATCTTTTTCATCGATAACAGTTTACAATGAGGTTCTATGGTCTTCTTTCAATGAAGAAATACTTTACAGTTCTGATATAACTGATGCCATCACACTGTTTATGCTAACATCTACAGGAGCTGCCAGGTTTGTTTGAGACGAGTTGTTTCCATGGACGCTTCTCGCTGTTGTCGACGCACCTAAAATCATGCCCGTGGCTGCGAGTAGTCCCTCTAAGGATGCTGACTGGCACGCACCACCTCTGGGGCAGAGACAAACGGATAGCTTGGAGCCAAGCAAGATGGATTCTCATGTAATCTTATGAGTCCAGCTGCCTCGTCAGGTAAGTAAGGTCTCTCTCACATTAAAACAATAACAAAAAACATAGTTTGATGACATCTGAAGTAGCATGGGATCATGGGAGTTGTTTTTCATTGTTAAAGAACAACCACCATTGCAGAAGAAAATCTGTCTTCTACTTAGGCAGATATCATGTTCACAGATGAGGTTAATTAAAGTTTTACTCCAATTATTTGTAGTCACAATTGCCAACTTCCCTCCTCACTCTCTGATGCATCTGACATGTCCCCTGTTTTCACAAAAGTTAGCATCTGGTGGCTAACAACGAAAGGCACTATTACCTTAAAAATTGTGGATTTCTCTGAATTTGACTGTTGTTGGAAACATTTGGGATAGTGTGAGTACTCAACTTGACAAAATATATAACATATCTAATGTTTTAAACATTTTAATGCAAAGATGTAACCCTAAGCTGTTAAATACTGCATGTGTAATGAGAGTATAAGTAAACCAGACAAATTACAAAAGTTTAGCTTATCTATTCTTGTGAAGTGCAGTTCCTGCATATATTTTTCATAATAATGTGTATCGGAATCTCTGTAAATTGGACCAATTCTGAATCATATGAAATTCCCAAAATAGCCACTTTCTGTCATACCACAGTAAATAACTGCAGAGATATCTACGGTGGTTTTGAAGAAGAGAACTTCTGGTCAAGGAAGACAGCTTGGGTTACATAGCTGTAGGCTGCACAGCTCTTACCTTCTTTTGACAGCAATCTACAGAGAAACTTGGTCTTTTAAAAACTCCACTGTAGCCACTTTTAGATCTTGGCGTCCCACCGAGCTCCTCTTCCAGTGAGCCAAACAGGAATCCCTCCTGGCTGAAGATATTTAGGCTCACAAGGCCACAGGGTTTGTTAGGCTGGTTGGGATCCAAACTGAGTTCTCCCACATTCATCAGATGAAATGAAACTAACTGAAGTCTTGGAGCAGACCAGCATTAATTAGTCCTCTTATTATCTTCAAATATGGCCTTCAAAATATGTAGATGGAGCTGTTTCTGTCTACTGTATCTTTGTGGAGAGTTGTCTCTTCTTCTGTCTGAAGTGCATGCCTTCTCTGTGACTGATTCCCTGATGAACGCTCACTCTGTTCCACTTTGTGCACGGAGGCTTCCCTGAGAAAAATATTCTCAAAGCCATATAAAAAGGAAATGCGATTGGAAACCTTTTTTCTTGGTTGTGGCGTGACACTAATTTACTTCCCCTCACACTTCCAAGGCAATTAGCTTTGAAGCTTCTCAGAAACTATTCTTGCCCAAGTCGATAGCTAGCATGGCAAATAAGAATTTAAGCAGGTCCATTGGGCGACAGCTGATAAATATATCAAGTGAGGTTACAGTGAGAAAGAGAAACCTAAAAGAATAAAGAAAATATAATTACCTCACCAGTTATACGGGTGCCTGGCCCTTCATTACTGGCCAGTGGTAGCATGCAAATTTATTGCTGATTGCCTGTGAGTTGATGAGCTCAACACTGCAGCACTATCCAAACATCTGTGGATAAATAATGATGTTGAACATGTGGCAGATGAAACCATGTGATGATTGTTAATTTAATTTACTATATATGTATATATATATATGTATGTATGTATGTGTGTGTATGTATATACATATGTGTATTCATGATATAGATAAAATAGCAGAAAAATACATTAACACACAACTTTTGACATGGAGATTTCTGCCTTCTTTAAATATTAATATTTTCTGACATGTTATCTCTGAGAGGACTAACTTGAAGTGGGTGTGACTCCACTGGAGGAAGATTTTTGTCATGTATTTCTGTGCACCAATGAGGATTTAATATTATTTAAATCAGAATCTGATAACAGTTTATGGATTGCTTGTTCACTGTCCATCAAATCCAATCAAACTACACACACACAGTCCTGATGAAGCATATTAACTGATTTTACTTAAAGATTTCTTTACTGACGCTAAATGTTGCTGGGCCGTGTCCAAAATCAAACCCTATTCACTATAGCACAGTGGTTCACGACCTTTTCAGGTCTCAAACCCACAAGATAAATCGGGGTGATATTTCTGAAGCTTGGTGGGCGCTCGAGGTTGCACGCCTGTGCCTTGCGTCTCAATTGATGGTGCTGCTGTTGAGCTTTCAGGTACCTGCCATGAGACACCAGTTCCCGTCCAGTCTCCTGTTGGCCCAAGTCTTGAGCTGGAATACTTTGTCAGAGAAGCCATCACACCACAGAAGTTTTTCCTTGTGATAGCTAGCAAAACTGGCTATTCCTTGGTCAGCACGATACTGTGAAAAAAGCTTCTTTTTTTCTTTATTATTTGTATTTCTTATCACTTTACCCTGGTAGGCTAAAGTGATAAGAATGTAGGCATATATAAGCATATTTCTTCTGCCTGTGCTTTTTCAGTCACTACTTGATACATAGCCTGTTTAACCATGTTTCTACCGTCGGTATTGTTTATATTTATTTCATAATGTACTGTATATATACTGTACACTGTTAACACATACTGTCTGTAGTAATGACTGATGAAAGTGAATTTTCCGTGGCAGTACCAATCATAGCACATGCATGCACACACTCAATCACATCTCTAGCTAGTTAAATCTTTGACAGCTAATATTAGTAAAACACTAGCTAGCTAGTCTTAGCTAGCATTTTGTTTACAATAGCTAACTTAATATGTCATTTTTACAAGACCCCAAGTAACAACTTTTAGCCTTCCTCAAAATTTGTTTTTTCTTTTCAAGAAAAGCCTAGCACATAGCATATAGTGCATGAAACAACAAAGGAGAAATCTACTGAAGTTCGGCTGGGTACCTAAACTGTTTTTGGAGCGCATAGCAAAAATGGGCGGGACTTCGGAGGGGTCAATAAGGGCTGAGTGTTATGGCCTCTAAATAATATTCCAATATTTTCAGGCTTTTATGCAATGTACAATATAGACAATCTCTCTAAAACAACAGACCATAAATTCTGAAACAATATTATGATCTTATAGACCATGTTGCATTGCTGTTGATTAAGCTATTTAACAGATATCAAATATCTCAATATTTTTGACCAAATACCTTGATATTGCAAATATTTCAACAATATTGTAGGGACTATTGGTGCTTTCACAAAATATTATGATTGAGTTCATGATAAATAATCACAGTAAGGTGGATATAATGACTAAGTTGATAAAGGCAAATAATAGAAGAGTTAGACAAACTTGTATGTTCAGAAAATGACATTACTGTAATGTAGGCAACTTTGCCCAGCCTTATCAACAATGAAAGAGTTATATTGAAATGTTACCCAAGGATACCCTGTGTCTCGCAGCCTCCCCTCAGTTAGCATGCATGCTGTGCCTCCATCAGCTATCCTTATCTAAACTGTCTCCTCAACCAGTTTAGAGGAACAGCAGCAGCTCACCTTCAAAGTCCAGATCTCTGACCTCTTCACATTCTATTTGAAATCTTATTATTTCAGCATCTAACCAAAGCTCAAGACCATACAATAGGTTCTGAAAGAAAGCTCATACGCTGGGAGCTTTCTTTGAACGGCTCAGCTCTCTGCTTTTTCCATAGCAACCCCCTTCCATTCCAAATTTCACTGTCCCAGAATTGCCTCCCTCAGGATTTGCTATGTTACTGTAGTGGAGGGTTTGTATGCCACACTGACCCCGGGAGTAATGGTTTTAGGGAGCCTTATGCTTTTGGTAAGGACATAAAATGTAAGCTGGAGTAATGGCCAAAAGAAATATCATGTTTTAACAGATGTGCCCTCCTAAAATAGCCTAGTCCTCATTTCAAAGCTAAAGAAATGGTAATGCCAGTAAATTCTGTGTTCGTGCGATGGTGAAGGACTAGGTCTAATTCAATAGCTATCATGTGATTGGAAGGGACTCGCTGTACAAGAAAGAAAATTACCGCAAAAATAAGGAAAAGCTTAATTGTACCTCTTGAATGTACTGTGCTCTAGAAATGATTCACCGTCTTATTTTCTGATAAGATTTTGCACCAAATCATTTCAGAAAACTGGTTTATGTGAGCAACATCTGCACAAAACAGACACAGAACTCCTGAGGTGACCATCTTGTACACAAATTAAGCATACACATAATTAAAACATTTATTGCAGTAGCTGTATACCTGTAGAGTAGTAACAAGGATTAACTGTTTCAGTATCTGTGATGTCAAACACCCTCACAACTGACAAACATACTGCGATAAGCAAATCACTCCATCCCACTTAACTTCTTTATATTGTGACATAAATATGAAAGTGCTTTACAAACTGAATGTCTCCTTAATGCACAAATCAACTCTAGTCCAACAAAATAAAATGACACAAAAATGATCAAGTTAATTTTTAAAAGCTATATCTTTTAGCATGCTATTCCATTGTGTAATTTGCCTTCCATGCTGTGGAATAAAACAAACCTTTTCAGACAGTGGAATGACAGATGGTCTCTCATGGTTAACCCATTATCTGCACATGCCTTTGTGTTTTTCTTCAGTACATAATTTGATTTTTGTACTTTAATATCTGTGTGATTATGTCTCTAAATTTGGCAAACATTCAATGCATAAGGCATTTGATTATCAGACTGGATACTCTCTGTAGCCAACATGTTCTCGTCATTGAAATAAGCACAATTCAGTGTTTGAAGAAATGTCATGAAGGCACAGTGATTAAAGTGTTATCTTAACCTGTGTTTTCTTACGTATGGAAAATCATAGTCTGTGTGGAAATAATATATATACACATGTTGATAAATTGCAGGTACTACTGAGGGATTGCACTCAGTCAAATCACAATTTGAATAAAATCTATACAGTAATAAGATCAACGTTAGATAAAACATTTAGCCATTTACAAATATATTGCTATTTAATTGTACTGAACACTTTCAAAATCAGTTTATAGAGGAGCGCTTTCAGAGCTTTTCATTTTTATAATGCACATATTGAGCACTGACATCCTTCATACAAAATGTTTGTTTTTTTAAAAAAAGTTTGCCTGTGGTTTTGCAGTACTTGAAGAAAATTATTATGAAATATGGGCAACATTGATTATATTACGGGATGGAAATTTGTCTCAAAATCAACCATTGGGTTTTTAAAGAATTACATAAATGTTTTCTTGTTGTACATTATGCCACATTAAAGATCTGTGTCCAGTTGAAACCCCCAAATCCTGATGACAAGCCATTATGATGACAACAGCCAAGAACTGTCCTATTCACTGTGGTTATTACGGGTACATGATAGTGGTTAATAAGTCTTATTTACAAACACACAGACAATGACAGAATAAACAAGTGTCCACTAACAGTGTTATTAGATCAACACTTTCTGAAATGTAACTCCATTTTCTTTGATTGTGTCGATTAATATAGTCCTGAACAACTCAATAACAACCACACCACAAATATTTGTATATACTGGTCAGCCATGGTAGTTTTTTTCTTTTTTCTTGTAATTTGTTTTCATTTTCTCCATTTTACGCATGTCCTTCCTCCACTTGTCGCACATGAAGTGGACAGAAAAATGTTATGTTGAAGAAATCCATGGAGGTTCATAAAAAAAGAGGTTTCCTCTAGAGCGATAGTAAAGTTGAATTGTAGAGAACACAGCAGAAGCGCTATAGTTTTGTGGCCTACATAGTACATGTGGCTATCACACTGCAGAAGCATCAACTTAAGTGGGAAGAGATGAAACACGAAAGAAAACAGTAAAGGAGAGGAGCTCGGATGAGTTGCTTCGTCTGTTTACTGTGTCCGGATGTAAGGACATCTCACAGCAAAGAAGCAAAGTCCATCTTATAGCTGCTGGTCCTTTGGGCTGTCCGGGCAGGAAGCTGGCTGGCAGGACTTCAGACTCACCAGTGGGATATCAGCCATGCCACTGCTGGTGAAGTGTCCCTCTCCGCTCCCAAACTGCTTCCTGTCACCAAAATGCTCTGACCGCCCACTCTCATTTTTCCAGGTTCTGGTCAAAGTGTGTCCATTGAGAAGTTTGTCCTTGGGACCCCACTCCCGCTGAGACCCAAAACTGGACACGGGTGATTTGGGCTGCTGGTATGTTCCCAACGTTGGGGGCATCCAGCAGTTGTCTGAATGTCCCAGGACTAAGCATTCCTGTGTGCACATCTCTGTTGCTTCCACTAGACCACGAGGTCCCAGGGGGCCATCTAAAGAAGGAGAAGAAGAAGAAAGAAAAACAAACTTGTAAAAATGTCTTGAGATCAATGATAATATACACAATTACACAGAATAGGTAAAAAAATAATTGTCATCCAGGTGTAACACACGTCACCCATTGGTTTGTGGACTACAGTTTTGAAGCCTTGAGTTTGGCATTATGGGGGTTGCAATCTTGTTTTTTTGCACCCAGATCATGCGCAGTACCAACGAGAGCGTGGAGCTGGTGGATAACGTACTGTGACTTGAGCGGTGCATGGTGTTGACTCGGCTACAAAGTTTCTTATAGTACAACCAAACAGTACATGGCAATATGCTTCTGAAAACATTTTAGTTGAGGAATAGGCAATCACTAGGTGGCCCCACCCTAAAGCATACCCTTCTTTATTGTCTATTATACTCTAAATGGGACCATGATCTACAAAATAAACATCATGTTGTATTTAAGAAGACTTAAAACAAGGAACTGAGACCATAAACTCATTAGGAAACAGTTTACTGAGATACTAAATCAAGTAAGTGAGAAGTACAGTCATTTTACCAAAAGTGTACATTCAATCTGATTTCTTTTTAAAACCTGTGGAGCCACCCCCTGCCAGCCATTAGAAAGAACTACCACATTGGCTTCATTTTTCAGACCAGGAAGCTCCGTCCACTAATAATGGAGGGTCTATGTTGTCACCCTCTTGTTTATAGCACAACCATGTCTTCTAGAAATTATGTTTATATACTAAACATAGTATTATGAACAATTTGGTCATTTTTTTCCTACAATTCCTGACACCCCAGTGCAATATCTGCTTGTGACAGCTTAAGTATTAATGTTGTGTTTTTTGAACTCAACAATTAAAGTTATGGAAAGATTGTGGTCTCAAAACATCCAATGCTGAATGAACATTTTTGCTGAATCACAAGACAGGACATGTATACCTTATGTTTAACATTTCACACCTGTACACCTTAATGCAAATATCTCGTCAGCCAATAATGTGACCACAAATCACTGAATAAAAGCATGCAGACATGGTCAAGAGCTTCAGTTGTTGGAAATATATTCCAAGTCACTTTGACCATGGGATGATTGCTGGTGGTTTGAGTATCTCAGAAACTGCTGATCTCCTGGGGTTTTCATGCACAGCAGTCTCTGGAGTTTACAGGAATGGTGTGAAAAACAACATCCAGTGAGCAGCGGTTCTGTGTGTGAAAACACCTTGTTAATGAGAGAGGTCAGAGGAGAATGGCCAGACTGGTTTAAGCTGACAGGAAAGCCAAAGTAACTCAAATAACCGTGCATTACAATCATGCTATGCGTAGGAGCATGTCTGTACCCACAACACATTGAACCTTGAGGTAAATGGGCTACAGCAGAGGGATCTGACCATTTCTGTTAGCTAAGAACAGAAACCAAGGCTACAGCTGGCACAGGCTCACCAAAACTGGACAGTCAAAAATTTCAAACACGTCAGTTGGTCTAACAAATCTCTATTTTTGCTGCCACATGCAGATAGTAGGGTCAGAACGTGTTGTAACCAACAGAAATCCATGGATTCATCCTGCCTTGTGTCAAAGGAACAGGCTGCTAGTGGTGAGCTGGGGTAGGGGGATATTTTCCTGGCACACATTAGGCCCTTAAATACCAACTGAGCATTGTTTAAATGCCACAGCCTACCTGAGTATTGTTGTTGATCATGTGCATCCCTTTATGCATACAATTTACTCATCGTCTAAAGGCTGCTCCCAGGATCAATAAGCACACGTTTTCACAAGTTGGTTCCACCAACATGACCATGTGTTCAGTGAACTCGAATAGCCTTCACAGTCACCAGATTCCAATCCAATAGAGCACCACTGGGATTTGGTGGAATGGGAGATATGCAGCCGACAAATCTACAGCAGTTGCATGATGCCATAATGTCAGACCAGAATCTCTGAGGAATGTTTCCAGCACCTTGTTGAATCCATGCCACAAGGAAATTCAGGCTGCTCTGGGGGCAAAGATGGGATCCTACCTAATTTTAGAACAGCATAATTAATAAAAAGGTCACCAACTCTACATCCTAAGCCACATTTTTTTTCAGAATCCTAACCAGCATGTTATTGATTAACCACATGCAAGGCTCACTATGTAAACCCCAGTCTCTTGTGTCAAAGCCCAACACCCGATATTCACCCCAATCATCTCCCTCTGCCATTTTCCATCAAATTAGCACTGCTTTTTAACTGGTTCTGTTCATGATTCTTGGAACCTTGTCCCGCAACTTGTTGTTGCTATCTAATGAACCAGCCCATGTCATGTTTTTACCAGTTTTGAGCAATAGACGGCGCTGCACAAAACACAACAGCCTTTAGAGTGTGGAATGTTTTTGGTTCCCAAAGAAACCCTGTTATTTTTTTGGTTCCAGTGCTGGTGGAAAAGGCCTGCAACTTTTCTTTCATAGTGCAGCACTTCATTGAAAAGAAACCTTAGCAGACAAATAAAGCAAGATTTATGTTTACTCTCAAACAGAACAAGAAACTACTAGTATTGAGTTGAGTTGTCAGAGTTGAAACAATCCCTATAGTCAGTTCAAAATTGAATTGTACAATGTTGTCTTTATATTTGGCAACTTTTCAAACCCTTTTAGTGAGTTCATTTCAGTAAAGAGAAAACAAACAAAAGGAAACTAGAATGGCATCAGCTGGTTTCCTGTGCTTCTTGAGGCTCTCTAGTTCACAATGGAGTTAGGTCATGTGAGTTAAGAGACCTGAATTCAGTTGACCAACCAGCAGTCTGAAAAATGAATGAGCTGCGCTTTCGGGAGCTGGAGAGCACGGGGGGTTATAGATCTTGAGGAGGATGAAAGGATGAATGAGTTCTCTTTGAGCACTGTCATTTCAGTCCATAGAGAAATTTACAGTGCCTATATAGCACACTGTAAATAGACTACAGAGGAGAAATACTACAGTAAGAAGGATGACACTGCAGTGTTGACTAATATTAACTCCGTAATTAGACTGCCCAATCAAGTTAACTTTCTTCACCTCCTTCTTCTTCTAACAATTGAAGTCCTGTCAGTGTCAATAGATTTTCAGATACTGTTTGGAAATCTATTATTCTGACCAACCTACAGTCAATAGGAAGGCTGTTCCAGAGCCTAGAGACCAAAACAGCACAAGCTCAATATTTCTTGAATATAAATGATGGATGTTACTCTTCTCGGTAGAAATGTTTTCACAGCAGAAATAATCCAGATCCCCTTCCCCAAAACTGAGGAAGAAAAAAAAAAAGATGTTCAAGGTCAATTTACATCACAACAAATCATCCCCTGTAACTCATTGCTACCATCTGGCTGCTCGTCTGATGAACATGTATCAACATTCAGACAAGAACTATCAAACAAGTCAGTGTTTCAGGTGGTATTTGTTTGAATTTCATTTGATAGAGAAACATGCATAATGCATGAAATATAAGGCGGTTTTTGCTTTTTGAAGGATTCTTCTCCTTTGAGTCGGTTTTCTTTTTTTTAAAAGAAGCAACCAACTCTGGTTGTTTGTATATCAAGCTTCAAAAGGTAATGAATTCATCTGTTTTTGTCCTAAAAGAGAAAATGATAACTATTTGTCCTAATTTGTCCCTTTGCTTCGCTAAAAGTTAATTGGCTGGTAGGTTCTATAAAAACTCAAAGGCCCTTTTTTCACCCTCCTGCCTGGACCTGTTTATCTTGTCATTAGTTTAAACTTAGAACAGTATTTTTGTTAAGACTTACTGCAGGAGTAGAAATCATATGCTGATTTAAGTTAAGGTTTGTGTTAAAGTAAATATCATAATTTAATTCTATATGTACATTTATAAAATATTTTAAAATTAATGTTAAATTAATAATGAAATGATGAAATTAACAAAAGTCATACTAATGGCAACATAAGCTACATCAAATTATATTTTTGGGAAAGCTTTATTAGCGCCGATCCCACTGAACAACAAACTTTGCAGCTTTCGACTGCATCAGCTGATTGTTTGCTTTGCCGATCTTTGTTGACTCCCAAAGGCCCAACATGCTCCCTTGTGGTCAAAAATCGGTTGATGAAGAGTTGAGACTCAGCTGAAGCCATTGCTTTGTGGCTATGCAGGGATTGATGTGAATGTAATTACAGTATATTATTTACTTTTGTGGTTAAATTTGGAAAACATAACACTGACAATCTGACAAACCAAATAAACAGTCAACTACTTTTATACGGCGTCTACAACCACAGTGATCAATGTAAGAATATATTACTTTAAGTATTTTTTGGTAACACTTTATTTTGTTTACTGTCTTGACACTGTCATAACCATGTCAAGACACCTGTCATGCGACTTTATGAATGTTTTTTTTTTACTGTTGTCATTAAGTTTTATTTAGCATGTCATGAGATGGTTATGACAGTCTTATGCACAACCTTTTAAAATGAAGTGTTGTTTTTTTTACTAAACTTAAATGCTTGTTTTAATGTCACATTTGACCAGTCTATCTTATCTTGGTGTCTGTATCTGCGGAGACCCTGTCCCATCTGTATTTCCTTATTTTTTTCCCATTGTTTTGCTGTGCTCAGGACACTTTACCCACCCAAAGTGTTGGTGTTTGACATCCTGAGAATAAGACACAATAATCAACTTTATCTTTCTGGTGCGTTTATGACAGCTCGGTCAAATCCACCTTTACAGTGTTAGGAGATTTTTCTTATTGTCAATTCCACAATTTGTTGAATGTTTAAAGCATAAACCGGTCTTAATAGTGTCGAGTCAAAACTGATTCGGTCTCTACAAGTTAACACTAGAACCGCCAACATTCCAGTACCCCCTAGAACCGCCAGGTGGGGTCATTTTTACCCACTAACCAGCAACAGCATCTTCAAAGCAAAAGAGGTAATTTATAGAAGTTGTTAAGTTTGAATAATAAATAAAACTTGAGAAAATAACCTAGTTTATCATTTACAATTATGTTTTATTTTGCTGCAGACAGACAAAGTCAAAACTAAACAGAATTGGAGCCTCCAGAGAAAAACACGCACCTGTCTCCCTCTCTTCACCACACACAGGGCTAGCTCGCTCTCTCTCTCTCTCTCTCTCTCCTGATACACACAGGGCCTGCTCACTCTATTGACGGTAATTATTAGCTACATAATATTGTGATATTTAGTTTATGCTATAGACGAGATCCTACCGGTCAAAGCCTTTTACATTTTAGTGGGTGAAGGCTCTCCTCCTCCTCAGATGAAGACGGCTCCGTCACATATTTTTATGCTCTAACGCGCAACAGCGTCTGCAATCGCAAAAGGGATCATTTATATAAGTTGTTAACTCTGAATAATAATTAAGACATGAGAAAATAACCTTTTAGAATTCAGTTTATGAAGTTTATCATTTATAGTTAGGTTTTATTTAGCTGCAGGCAGACAAAGTCAAAACTAAACGGAATCGGAGTCTCAGCAGGATAAGACGCACCTGTCTCCCTCTCTCCGCCACACACACACACACACACACACACACACACACACACACACACACACACACACACACACACAATCAGCACACATACACAGACTTTCTCAGCGATGTAGATGCGTCCTGAAGTGGTGATACGCGCAGGGCGGCTGGTCGCTGTATTGATAGTAATTATAAGCTACATAATATTGTGATATTTAGTTTATGCTGTAGACGAGATCCTACCTGTCAATGGCTTTTTCTTTTTAGTGGGTGAAGGCTCTCCTCCTCAGATGAAGACAGTTGATTGGGTGAAAATGACGGATCAGTCACAGCGATATTTCTCCCTCATCAGATTCTCCCTCCTCACTGAGGTCCTGAAGCTGTCAGAGTCTCTGACACTTGCACTTCTTTTTATATGGCCTGTTTCTTGTTTTCTTGTCTTTTAGTAAGCTTGGTATAGCTTATAGCAAGCATAGGTTGCTGTGCAGTCTCATAATGAATGAAACGTCTTGAGTAAACAATGGGCGTTGCTAGGCAACCTGGCATGGCGCGAATGTAGAGCGCAGCCTGTGCAGCTGTTTCTATGGGGGTAAAAATGACCCCCCTCAGCGGTTCTAGGTATAAATGGTCTTTTTTTTTTTTTTCTTTAATCCCACACCCCTCATAATTCACTACAGGATTAATAAATCAATATTAGGAAAAGTCATGAGCTGACAGATGTAGGAAATTTATTTTACTAGAGTTATGTGCATTTGAAAATGCCAGGGGGGTCAAAATGACCCGCTTGGCGGTTCTAGTGTTAAACAATATAAGCTTAAAAAGGTGATTTTAATTGCAGGGCTGTTGCATTGGTTTGCACTACATTGTACAGCTTTTTCTTTTATTGTGACCACCTTTCTCATATAAAAACTGCAGGACACCAAAACTCAATTAACATTTGTTTCGCAATAATCATATTTTGTTTTGTCAATAACTAGATACTTTTAGGTTTTTTCTTAGTGTAAATACTTTCATGATAAGCCTTGCAAAGCTTGCAAAGCACAAATAAAAAGTTTTTTTTTTTTCTTGTTCCTGTGCTTTTTCAAGTGGGGAAAAAGAAGACAAAAAAGGATATTTTTCCCATTGGTTCATTTGCTGTTTTTATGACAGGGTCTTTGTGGCTCATTCATGTGTAAGACAATATGAATTGATGTAACACTGGTTTAATAAGAACATGTATTCATATCCTACTAAGCCCTGCTGCCTGAGCACTGGGTTCTGGCTTTGAAAGCACATTCTGATATATGATGTGAAGAGAGCCGGGGCCCCAAGTGGAGAGAGTCAGTCACTCTTCTGCATGAATGTGGAGTCCATCACAATAACAGGCACCCATAATTGGCATGTGAGGAGTCTAACCAAGACACACATTATCATAGTTGCATGAAGAACCACAGAGAGCAATAATACATGGTGCCCGGGAGACAGCAAGATGAATTCCTCAAATGAGATTGTAGACGAGTGAGCAGACATCTGGGGAGCTGTTAAGGGAGGGAGATGGAAGAAAGGGAAAGGACTGCGCACATTTACATGGTGTGCAGTGTCGAACTGAGGAACTATTTACAGACCTGCCAATTATGTGACTTTTTGCCTTTTTTGTACTCTTAGGTAAATGATTAAAATGAAGGCGTGATGATGGTGAAGACACTGATGTCATTTGTTACAACTTTTTAATCATGGGCTGCTTGAAAAATAACATAAATGAAGCAAATAAATTTTTGACTGATCTGTGAATCACAGTCTAACTGTATGTGGTATTAGCAGTTAGTGTATTGATTACAGCAGAATTAGGTGAGTGGAATGTCTGTCTTTTATTTTTGGTAACAAAAGCAGAGCCAGTCATTAATCAAGGGCACTTTGTGGTTTGCTATTACCCTGGTGTAATAAACATGACCATTTGCATGTAGATTGGTACAATCAGTGGCCCAAGTGGGCAGCAGAGGATAATTTGAATCAGCCATTTTCCCTTCTAATCTGTGCATGCCTGCTGTTTGAGACAATGCACAGACAAAGCCTGATTGAAAGACCACTTGAGGTATAGAGCTGATTGATTTTTTAAAAAAGCATATACAGCAGTGCCATGTATATAGTAATGCCAGCAATTCCTAAATCGGGGATACTTGTACCCAAGTACTTGAAAAGAACATGCAGTAGTTTAGATAATGAAAAAAATAAATCCACATTATTTTATTCAAGAGGTAAAGAAACAGCAAAATAGCATTACAAATTAATCTAAGGTTGATCTTTGGCATATTTAGTGTCACAATAACCAATAAACTACTAGAATAATAATAATAGCAGTCATCCTACTAGTCACAGTCAGACAACTACACAACAAGCCCTGCCAACCTCACATTGCTCCCTTACTGTAATGATGCAAATGAGTGAGCAAGCAGCATATTGTTGCAGTTTTTCTCAATGAGAGGTCCTAACATGCTCCGTGTTTCAGCAAAAAGGCTAAGCGACATGTCGCTTGTTGGAAAAACACTCACCCTGTGTCTATTTTAGCAATGGTTCGCCCAATTACTACATCACCAACCTCGTTTATTTGGTTAAAATCGACAATGACATCCTTGACGTGTCTGTTCCCCTCATCAAAGCAGTCAAAAGGGAGGACGAGAGACTAATTAGCAAGGTTGAGAGGCGACACATCTTATGTATGATCCACAGACCACAGCACCCTTTTTGTGGGAATATCCTTAAAACAGATATACAAGTAAGTAAACTGCCCCCTATTATCTTGAAACAAGGCTGACTTGAAATATATGTCAATTATGAATAAATAAGTCAGACACTTAACTAACTCATCTTCAGATGGAGAAATCACAGGCTACACTGCTGCAAATTATATATTATCCCTCCATCTGCTTGAGTTTGCTTGCTCGATGTATGTTAGGACAGCAGTTCCCAAATATTTTCATGCCAAGGCCCCACTAATTCACCTTAAAATCCCATTGACAATACTACAGCAAATGTAAAAAAGAAATCATAATATATTTCTGTACTTGCATATGAAACAATAAGTACATTAAAATGATATTCTATAAGAATACAGATAATACTCATAAAAATGTTACTGGCTTTTGAAAATCATTGTTTTAGGAAGCAGCGTTGGTCCATCTATTGCCACCCAAAGAGGTAGTATTTATGCAGACTTGACCAAACCTAAAATGTACAAACAATCAGTTATCCAACAAAATATATTTAAGAAGATATCAAAAATAAAATTTTTTACTTGTTCAGTGAAAATCCAGCTCCAGACCTCTTTCTTTAAAATTCTCATTGGAGTACTGTTTACAATAAGCTACACATTTTCACTTTAGCAACATCTCCAGGATAAGGATATCACCTCTTCTTTACCAACCAAGAAAAAAAAGCAGGCAATCCTTTTGTTCCCTTCACGGAGAGGCACTGTGTTATATCAGTCTCCAGGAGCCCAACTCCACGCTTTAAAAGTATCTTGCTTATTCAAAGCTCTGACTCAGCAGACCAGATATTTCAAACAAAACCAAAACACCTCACAACACATTATTTGTGCTTCCAACTCTCTCTCTACTGGCTCCCTATTGGTGCATATGTAGATGGAGTCCTGCCTTTAACAGTGTGCAGGAATATGTTGGTCTGTTTAATTGAAAGCACACTGTAAGTGGTAGACCCCTCCTGCATCAGCCCTCCTCCCTCTGGAACAGACTTTCTGACACTGTAAAAGAATGAGTCCAGATTCAGTGCCCGTTTATTAGGCAGTGTCTGTAACTTACCTAAACTCCCACCTCATTAGCCATTGTCTTCTCTTTGTGTACTTTTTTGCAGTTTGTCATTGACTTAATTCCCTTATGGCCTGACCTACTATTGTCCAGTGTTTTCACATCCACATAATCAATACAGAGAGAGACAAATGCTCATATTCATCTTTATTTTCCTGCACAGCTTTGTGATAATCTTTACTGTTAATAGAGCTCTGCAATTTAATCGGTCTGAAATTGACAGAAATTGACCATCGAGGCTTATTAGCTGCTAGCTTCTTCTGATTATCTTGTGCCCAAGAATAAGCTTGAAGAGAATAAGCTTGTTTGCCTCATTACATTCTGACTTCCCACTCTGTAATCAGAGTGACATCTTGTGTCATGTATCACCATTGTAAATAGGTCGGTGATTGAGCATATTGTCAGTGGCACTGGATTTGGTATTTTGATTATATACCGTATTCAGGCACAGTAACAAAGATGTCCATGCAAATAGTGTAATCAAGAATCTGTCACTGCTAAAAACAGTGTGACTTGGAAAGGCCCTGAAGGTGTCGAGTGACATCCTGCTACTCCTGCTGAAACCTTGAAGAGCTGCGGACAGATGATAAGGACCGGCACACCATGACACTACAACTGCAGATAAGAGGCCGCTGGGTATGTACTCTATTGTGCTGCTGCTAGACAAACAAACTCATAAATCTGAAATCCATCTGGCCCAGTGTAATATACAAATTGGAATCTTTCATACTTTTGCATGTTGCTTTTGTTTGCATATGCTATATTTAAGAGAATATCATAAGTAAGTCTGAATTTCAGCCATGTTTAAGTGGAAAAAGACAACTTTTTTGCTTTATCTTGTCATTATGAAGTAAATGTTGATTGCACAGTGTAGTGGCTATAAAATAATGACACCATCCACGTTTAGATTGGTCCCTAAAAGCCTCACTTTCACTGTTAAAATCTCTCTGCCACCAGGCACGCTTTTTCATGGAAAAATAATGTCTCCATTACAGACGACATGAATGAACAAACTCGTGATTTTTACCCTTAATGTTCTCTACTAATGTTGCTACCCCCTCCTCCCCAATGGCAACCCCTGCTATAATCAACCCATCCTAAATCCTACCCCTTTTTGCTCTATACTCCAATAACAAATGAGCAAAAGTAAAAAGTGACATATAGTCACTTCTTAAGTTAGCGAATGTTAAAGTCTAACTAAATAGTAAGCTAATAGTAAGTAATGTTAGTGAAATGCTAGCTAACTAATGATTGATGTTATTTAGATAACTAGTTAGTGAGCATTTAGCTAACAGGTCACCCAGCAACATCTTCTAACCATCTTCTTCTTTTTTTTTTTTTTTAATTGACATAGAACCTAGCACATAGCGTCAAAATACAGGAAACAGGAAATGAGAAAGCTGACCAAGGTACCAAGCTTACTCGACTGTTATTGGAGCACAGAGTGAAAAGGGATGAGATGGAGGAGTCAATTACCTGTTAGTGCAAAGCAATGACACTACTGAAACTATGTTCTTACTATGCAATGCACATCAATACAAGAGTGTACAAAAAATAGTACAAAAATAGATATTTCCTTTTCAGCTGATACAACTGTAACTGTCCACACACCTCCATGTGTCCCTCATGTTGGCAAGGATTTTAAAAAATATATCCACCAGAGGACACCACTCAGAGTCAGAATTTACCCCATGAAGAAGAAGAAGAATCAAAAATTTATGACAACGACAAACATGGCGAGGCTGAAGGAGGCTGTAATAATGTAAGTCTTGAGAAAGAAGCAAAGACGGAGGCAGAGTTGTAGACAGGTGGTGCGACATGTGGACGGAGAATTCTTTTCACTAATTAGTTGACAACGAACGTCATTTCCAAAACTTTGGGATTATTAAACTTCTTTATTTTGTCCTGTGGTTGTGTCTCTCTTGAACTGTTGGCTACACTGCTACACTGCCCCCACACTAACTGGTGGTACTGCCCTGTTTCGTCCGTACCGTAAGCTTTCAGAAAAAATGCAGAAATATGGACAAAAGGAACACAGAGTATGGACAGAAAGTTGCATTTGTATCCCTATGCTTATTTAATGTTTAGCATAAATGCACCTCAAGGGGGAACACATATTGACAGGGAAACAGATTTCAACACATGACCTTTTGTCTTTGCTGCAACGGGACAACAATGATACCATTTGGAAATGCTAGTAGGCTGAAAAGTTGTCTGTTTCTACTTGAACTTTTATAAAATTTTAAATTTTGAGTGGATTTAATGCATTTTGTTATCATTATGTTATTCACCTTTGTAATATATTGAGAAAAGATGGTGTGTAGGTAAGCCAGTAGTTAGCCTGTTTTTGATAAAACATTTTGTGGTAGTATGCAAGACCATGCAAAGGAAATATTTATGAAATACTAATGCCAAAAAAAACTATTGATTCCTAGTTCATTAAAGTGATATGTTCAGTTTTTTGTTATGAATGTGTCAGTACTGGAAAAGAGCAAAAACGATTGCTGCTGAAATAAAGAAAAATATCTTTCATTTAAAATCTTTCTCTCAAGTGAAGGTGAGACACAGAACCTTATTTGTATTGATGTCCACCGTCAAAGAATCGACATACGTCAGTTGAACAGCATCAACATGCATATTCAGCTCATTTTGCAAAGTCGCAACTCTCCCACATAAACAAAGCAGTAAATGTAACATTATGTTCCCTTCATTCACACGAAATGGCTTCCGCATTGTTTAGTGCTACTTTGTCTGTGCATAGCTCGTTGCTCATGGTTACTATGCTCAAGAAGTCAAGCTTCTCCCTGCACACACACACACAACCACACACACACACACAAGCAAATAGCCGGTGGCTGATGTTTGGTGCAGCACCCCTGAGTGCTTTAAATAACATTGAGGCACAGGTGTTGAGGAATGCAAGGGATTCAGAACTGTGTCAGATGGTGCTGACTTTTGCTTACAGCTACTGTGTGAGTGTTGCAGATGTCCACAAAGACAGATAACTTAAAGACAAAGAAACCATTAGATTGCCTCCTGATACGGAGTCATTAGGATGTGCTGGGGGCTGGGCTGTTTAATTCCGCAGAAGCTGGTGAATAAATGCGAGCCATGAGCAATAGCTGCTTAACGATGGACACTTTGACCAAAACCGCATTCACATGTCTCTCTTGCAGTCCTCCTACTCAGCATCAACAGATCACAGAGGTTACAGAGGAGGAGAGAATCATCCTCATTTTTTGTCCAGAGGTTGTTTGCAACTATAAGGGAGGATTCTTGTTTTAGTCTGCCAGCTATTACTAATGAGATAACGTTTGGCTAATTAATTGGATGCACACTATCAGTGCTGATGTGCCAGTCCCACACCAACAACCTACAGCCTTCAGAGTGGCAAGGGGGAACGGGTGGAGAGGGAGCGGGAGTGATTGAGTGCGGGGGATTTAGTGTCCATAGGGCTTGTTTATTTATCCACGCTGTTAAGCATGCCCAGATGTTGTTATTTGGGGATGAATGAGGCTTTGTTTTGGTCCAGCATGGAGGCTCAAAGTGCCATACCGCTGTCTCCAGCTGCCGCTCAAAAAACACACAAGATACGTCTGGCAGATTAATTCTCTCTGGTTTAAATCTGCTGTAGGTTTTTCATGTGACCCTTTCATCCCACACTACAAAACATACATACATACATATACCAACAATCCATCACCGTATACACCAAGGCATATAATGGTGTACAGTATTGTAAGCCTGTATTCATAAAGATATGCCTCACACCGAGAGCAAATACCTTGGGGGAAACGCGTGAGTGGTATGATGGTTGGTGTCCAACAAGGCACGGAATTACAGCTCCATACAGCTTTGCAGCAAATTTGAAAACAGGTCCTGTGATCTACAGTAAAGGCTATCTCGGGTTGGATAGATATGATAGTGAGCAGAGAAGAACAGAGCAACACGCTGGATGCATCCTCCAGAGAATACTAGTCTGGCTGATGGATCCTTTCTAGTGCTCCCTTTGAGGCCAGGCAGCAGCTTCTCATGAGAGGAGATGAAGGGCAGGAGGGAGTCAAAATAGAAAAAGAGCTCGCGAATGGAAGTGAAGGGTGGTCAGATGGATAGAAAAGAGGCACGAGTGAGATGGAAAAGAAGAAAAGTGAAGTGAAGGTAAGGAACGGTGAGAAAAACAAGACACAAAGCCTGTCAAAAAATGACCGTCATTTCCATAATTTCAGTGATCACTGGTAAATATTATTGGCTTAGACCTCACTTAAAACTATTCTCAGATCAATTTGTAATTCAAATATTCAACCCACGGTACTCTCTATTGGTCCCACTCCAGTGGATTTTTCCTGTTAAAAGTACTTTTTACAGCAAGGCATGTGAGGAAATAAGTGTGCGACTGATGTTTTGTGATTCTTGGTGGAAATGAAGCTCAAATGTGGTTAGCATTTTCCACTCTTTTCATTTGTCAAACAATAAAACACTTGATTTCTTTAACAAATGTGCACAGGGCAATGCACATATCCCATACTACTGATACATAAATGCCAGCCCTGTCTCCTATAAATTATGTCTACATACAACTTTATATACAACAAAATTTACATACAACTTTCCGTATTTGCAACAGCAAAAATACACATATCTGTCAACATATTTAATTTGTTTTCCCTAAAAATAGGCAGTCATTGTGACTACAGCATTATTCAAAAGTCAGCAGTATGTGTGACATGAGATTTTTTTCATGCCAGATGCATGCAGATGTGTCAGTAGCCAGCAATGCAATTTGCACCTGGGGTGGAATAGCATATGTGGTTGTTTACAGGCAGGTGTATATAGCCTAGCATGACAGAAACAGGCACCAGACTGTTTGAACCCAAAGTGTGAATAGCCAAAGGGATATACATGGCAGAGACAAACCTTGATCTTTCCCTAAACCTAACCAAGTAGTTAGCTGCCATAGCTGCCATGTGCCTGTTCTCACCCAGGTGCAAATAGACATTAAGACATCTAGAAATAGACTTTTTTGCATTAATTAACTGAAATGACGATTCCTTAACTCCTTTCCTTAACTCTAACCAAAGTGTTTTTATTGCCTTAACCTATCCAAAATGTCAAAATTTCTTTGCCTTAACCAAAGTGCTTGCAGGAGTCGGGACACAAATCCCAGACTGTGGGGGTTAAGTCCTGCACTTTGTACACACGCCATCCATGCCAACCAGCTCCTCTCACATCCATTGCATTATATAGCTGTATCATTTCAAAGAAATGTTTTCTGTGAACATAAGCCAGGCAGGAATTATGTTTGCCACCAAAATCTAATTATAAAATCAATTTAGTAAAATACAAAAGTGATTTCTGGGAGACAGTTGTGTATACATGTACTGTACATTTATATGTTTTATTTATCTGCTGAAAGTCCCTATTTGTCAAAGGATTTACCATACATACTCACACACTCATTATTCAGTCCTTTGTGGAAGCATCACTGGCACCAGTTAAGGGTTTGGATTTTCTTTGATATGTCTTTGTCACCATGTATTTTGTGTTGAGTCTTGTTTATTTCTCTAATATTTCCCCTGCACTAATGGGTTGCAGGATGGGCATCATTATTTATGATTTGAGAAGCATTATAAAGCGGTAATTGTAAAGTAGCACTGTCTGTTGCCAAAATAGCCTATTACACTTACAAGTTGCTTGTGGTGTGAAAGCCCTGGCTACCGATTGACAAGCACAACTTGTAGTCTTTTGATCAAAATATATCAAATTACTTGGTAAATAGTGTTCACAAGTAACTAATTCACCTCTATTACAGTCTTAAGTCTAAATTGTAGCCACTTTGTCACAGTACCAGAACGTTTAACTTTATTAAGGCGAAGAGCAGTTATAAAAGCCAAAGTAATCCAAAACATATTTCCACTGCTTTCTTTCCTTTTACCCCCAATGCTCTTTTCACTGTGTTTCCTGCAGAACTCCACACCACCACTCCAGGGGTTAACTTCACATCCACTATAAGTGGAATATTCTATCAAAGTTGTTGGATTTTAGTAAAGTAACATTAAAAATTAAGCAGTTGTTTTAGAAGTCAATATATTTCCTTCTATCCTTATTTAAAAGCTAACTTGATGTTCCTCTATATGGACTAGTAATGATTATTCATTCATAGTGTTGTTTTGTAGCACCCAGATGTAAGTTTAGGACAACATGAGTGTATTCTCAAAAGCACTGCTTAATTAACACTCTACATATTAGATTCTAAACATCAAAGTTCCAATAAAGATGCTGGTAAATATGGCATGAATCATATACTTTGAGTTCTCCTGTGCATTAAATCCATCTGGTTTCTCACACTTTGGGAAGAAGCTTAGGGTTGTCCTGAATCAGATATTGTGGACAGACCGCAGAGTCTGCAGAGCAGAGTGTCAGACATGCTGCAGAGTAATAGCACAGGGGTGCTCCAAAAGACTTTGACCTTTCCTGCTCATCTTCTACTGTACACCACAAATTTCATTTGTAGTTCTGGGTCATGCCACCTCCAGAAGTTCTTAGGTGACTTCTGCTTTTTAAACTGCAGCAGTGAGGAGGAGTGGAGGAGTTTTGTCAGTTGAAGCAAGCAGAACCATCAGCTTAATGGCTGGAAGAAAAAAGACCTTAGAAGTACAATAAACATTTTTTCTTTTTTCTTTTTTTGCCCCCAATCCAGATCAAAGTTCATTACTGTATTATTGCATTTTTGCCTAGATGGAACCAACTTTTTGTGTTACATATACATGATACATCAGCATACTACACATTTTATAGGCCTAAATTAAAATTGTGTGAGAACTGAGTGACTATGTATTTACAAATATACCTCTCAGCGTAGCTTTCCTTTGATGGCGTCTAAACATATATTGTTTGGCATAATATCTCTGGACCGATGAGTGATCAGATGTAGCAGAGAGGTTGAAAAAGGATTTGTACAGACTCCCACACACACACAAAGTAAATACTGGAGTTCAAATGCAGTTTAACAAACGGCAGCATTTCAGAAGTGTGGTGCACCCAGCAAAGGTTGCTGAAATGGAGCGCTGAACTGAACACTGACATATCACACTCACTCCAAATGCTGTGCATTAAGAAATGGTCAAGTGTTTTAATTGAGGTCAATAGGGAGATTTTGACAGCTGAAGTGCCCAGAGCAAACAAACAAAGGATCCAGAAAGGGTCGGGATTTACTTAGTCCACACCACTGACATACTGTAAATAAAGATCCGCATCACCACTTCCTCCCACTGCACAAACATAAAGTCAAAAAACCTAAATACGAGCGCTGCCACCTTGGGCTGTTGATGTCATTTTCAGCTAGAGTCTACAAGGTAGTGATCAGGTTTGGAGCTGTAGTATTGAGTTCCTGCCCATACAGCAGATGTAAATCATCGATAATGAACCTTTTTATAGCTTCAAAAAACTAATTAATGCAGCCAGCCACTGGTCCATATGAGAGCTGCAATGATCAATCGATTATTAAATTAGTTGAAGTAATTTTTTTTATATATTTTTTCTGTTTTCTTTACCTCTTTATGTCAATAAACTCAATATCTTTGGGTTGTGGACAAAACAAGACATTTGAGGACATCATCTTGGGCTTTGGGAAACAGTGATACAGTGATTTTTTACCATATAGACCAAACAACTAGTCTATCAATCAAGAAAATAATTGACAGATTAATCAAGAATGAGAATAATCATTAGTTGCAGCCCTAGTCCATACAAAACCCAATGAGCTACCAACATATGTACTTAGAATGGATATAAAAGAACTCTGAGAGAGCAACAAGCAACTTACACATAAACACAATGAAAACATGGTGATGCTGCAGTTGTAGACATGCTTAACTTTCCTTATTTATTAATTCTTTCATATGCGGATAAAATGGAGGAATGGTGCTAAGAAAGGCAGATTACACTGTTCTCATGCAGGTCCAGAGAAGTGCATGCAGCAGACTACATATTCTGTCAGTTTGGGGAGACCAGAGCACTGTTCTTTGTGGTGGTGTGCTAGAAAAAAAAGGTGCCGAAAGTAAGCTTGATTAACAAACTGGTGAACAACTGCTGTCTGGCTTGGAGGCACCAGCAAAGGGGATGATGAGAACTGAACTCCATTGTGGAAAACACCCTCCACCCCCTCTATGGTAAAATGAAGCTCCAGCAAAGAACATCTTCACTCTTTGCCTCAGCATCCAAACTTGTGCCTACAGCTATTAGACTGTACAATGCTTTGGGACCAAGCAACTCAAATCTAAGCCAACTAGGAGGGAAGTGAGGCAGGGTGTCTGTGCTGCACTGCAGAAACTAAACAAACCACCACAGACTGCTCGCTACATTGATATGCACCAGAATCCAAAACACTGTAGTTTTTTTTTTTTTTTTTTTTTTTTTTTGCTGTAATGTTTTCTTCCACACGTTTCTGCACATTCCTGCAGATTCCCTGCATGAGTCATTGGAGTTTCACTGTAGATACGTTGGCTTGGTCTACAGCAGGATTCTGGAAAATAATGCACATGCATTTTTGCATATTGTTTTTTTCCAACGGTCATGAGGCATTTGGAAAGAGGACAGCAAGATCTACACATTTCATGTTGTGTATTGTTGTGATTGTATGGCACTACGTTGTTGTGGCCCAATATGATCATTCTATATAGTACATACATTCCTAAGGTCTAAACTGTCCACGGCCAATCTGTGTTCTAAAGCTGAAGAGAATAATTTTATTGGACTTCTCTGAAAGACTGTTTTGACAGAACTGCCATCTCCGATACAAGTAAAACATCTGACATTCAGACCTTCAGTTTGATAGTTATCTGTACTGCCATCCTCATGTTATCGTCATCCATCCATCCATCTGTCCATCCACCCATTGTTACTGTCCATCCATTTAACCATCCATAAATGACACAAATGAGTCATTCCATGACTATGGCTGGACAATTCATATGATCCAAAGTGCTGGATACCAAAGAAAGATTAGACAAGTTTCTAAGTTCATTGGGCATCGGATAGGTAAGGAAGACAGAAACCACATACTGTGTGAGCATTGCAGATGTGTCTGTAACCATACTGTCAGGTACATAGATGATATTACTTCAACCTGATTAAAATAATATTATTAGAAATTCCAACTTAACTGTTCACATGTACACTAATAAAGTGATCCAATTGAATGTGTATTACTATGCCCTAAAGCATTAATCACATATTAACTTTTTTGACATGCACAAACTGGTTCAGCCCACTGTGAAACATCTAATCTGCCAGAAATATAACAGAGGAAGAATGGAAGTAGTTCTGTTTTTCAACAGAAGGAGTGTTTTCACTCTGTAATTTTCAAGATGGACCAACATAATATCCCAGAAACAATATTAGCATCTTTAAATCTTTTGGTGTTTCTAACAGAAAAGTTCTATTCACTGCTGACCAATTCTGTTTTGCCACTGCCTTGTCTCTGTCTGCATTCATGGGAATTTACAAAATAAAACATTTCTATATATTTCTCTCTTTCTCCCTGAGAGTTTAAATGGAGGGGCGGGAGGTGAATCTTTCAAAACTTGAAAACATTTTTTTGTGCCTATGATTACCACATGTACTTTGTCACAATTCTGAATCTCACTAACAAAAATTGAATAGACCATGACAAACAACAGTGGTTATATTTTATTTTTTTAATTATAAGTATTACCAGGGACAATTCAGTAGTCCCTGGATACTGGTAGGGACAATTGGGTATGTCCTCACCATCTCTTGCCAATCCTGCACCCTCAGCCTCTTCTGATTGGGCAATTGTTCAGATTATTTGTGGAATATTTTAGGGTCCATTTAACCACAGCTAGTGTTACAGATGTCTGGAAGACGGCTATTGCTATTATTATATGCCTCACATTGAGATAAGAGTATCCCTATTGCTGTTCCTTCTCCGATTCCTTGAGGATTAGTGGCACAGTCAAGTGACACAGCTTTGTTTATTAAACACAATGTCAATACAATATCAAAAATATAATAGTCAACTTATTTAATAAGTAAAAATAGATTTAAAAAGAAATACATAGACACATTTCCTTTCTGTTAGTAGTTTATGTTTCTGCTTGGCTAAACAAAGATGGCAACACCGATTTTCAAAACACATTTTAAATGGCTGTTTTGCACAGCTCAGTGCAAGTGCTCAGTCCCCATGACAACAATAGCCATGTAAAAATGATTTCTTCTCCCTCTCTAATCTTCCACTGCATTAGACTCAGCCACTGACCTTGTAATCTAATTTCTGTTCTAAGTCAGTGAGTATGCCTGCTCATCTCGACAGTGGATCGAATACATTTCTGGTCAAAGACCTTTAGCAGCACTGATGTTAACAATGAGACAGAAATGTGATAACTGATTTGGTTTTTACACTTGCGCCTTATTTATTCTTCTGTTTATCATAATAATGACATTTATGTAACGTATATTGTTTTGTGCTCACACTCCATTGGACAAGTGAAGAGTTGGACAAGTGGAAATTTTAATCTGCACTTGGCTTTAATTCATGCTCTTGGGACCATGAATATCTGTGCCAAATTTCATGTTAAGGCCTGGCCAAAGTGCTGCGGCACTGACGGGCCATGTCACTAATGTGGTTGAATAATAAATAAATAGATAAATTAACAAAAAGTCTACACACACACACACACACAGTTAAACATCCAGCTCACAGCCAGTAACGGTGTCTATGTTGACATTTGAGAGATGATTAAAAGATTATAATCTTGTATTGAATTTGAAATCTATTCCTCATTTTGAGCTCGCTGTGGCAGTGATGGTGAAAAAAAATTTTTTACAGATACAGATAATGATCACATTGACCTCATAAGACAGTAACACTGCACCATGACCGCAATTCACTTGTCCTTATATAGACGAGACACCAGGAAATCCAACCATCCAAATGAGAGAAAATAATGACTGCGAGCATCATGTTGCTCAGTGGTTCGGTCCAATTGCTTCACCGTGAGCTGCATTACGCTCTGTCTTTTATTATTACACTGTGTCTTCATGTTTTTATTTGTGATGAGGTTCTTTGCGGTAGGCTATGCAGCGCATATTGATTTTAATCTGGAAGGAATGAGGAGATAGGAAATTGTCGCTGGTGCTTTGCTATCGAAGTGCATTGATGATGATACACGTATTACTTTTCATTACTGTAAGCAAAAGAATTATATCAATGTCAGACACTGGAAACCATAACATTCATCAGTGCAACAACAACAGTTTATATACTTAAAGGGATAGTTTCTGATTATTTGAAATGGGGTTGTGTGAGGTCTTTATCCATAGTCAGTGTATTACCAACAATAGATGGCAGTCAGCACACCCCAGGTCTGAAGAAACAGAGAGGCCTACCAGCATGGAAGTTAAGCAATGAACTGCTGTGGATGGAGCCAGTGAAAAAATGTTTTTTAAAGGTCCACCTAAAAAAATATCACTTTAAGTGTATTCTATATATAGAATATTTTCACCACTTTCAAGCAGCCTTTTCTGATGAGAAACCATCGTTACACAAGCCAAATATTGCTCCATAGGCAAAATCAGTAATTTTACCTCATAGAAGACAGGAGTTGCTGGTCTACCACTGCCTCAATCTGTTAGTTTGTTTGTGTTTTTGTGTGACTTTGGTGTTTTCCAAGGTTAGTTCAAATTCACTCTCTAAAGTCATAAAACTTTAGAGATACACTGAATAGACACTGATAAGTTTTAAATGTCAAACTAACACACATTTGTTCAATATATATTTTTAATGTCAACTCCAGATGCACAGTATTTACTTTACTTTGCATCAAGTGAACATGAAATGGTATGACACCTCTTAGTATAGCATGGTGACAAAATTGCTCGTTTAAAAGCCATGCAGTTGTCTGATGTTATAAAACACCTTTTTCAGGGATTGTTGTTGGATTTAACACAGATATGGTTGAAGTGTCACATTTCTGTATTTACTTTATATTTTCTTTTACTTATATTTGAAATAAATGAACTTTAGACTTTTTAATTAATAGCTTTTAAAATAATCAGAATCATTTTTTTTTATTTATGTATGAGTGGCACACACTCTTGATGTTTATGTCTGGGTATTACGAGACAGAAATATTCTTACTATGTCTATGTCTGTCCAATAGAATCCTTTTGTGTAGTTCTTTCACATAACAAGAAGTGTTTTAAAGCAATATTCCACCCCAGAATGATAGTCCGCTCAATATGTACTCACTCCTATGCACTGATGTTATGGCAACAAAATAACAGTATGGTTAAGGAAAGGCAATTAAAGCCACAAAAGTAAAGGCCATTATCATAGTACAATAATAAATATTCCAAATATCCACACTGACTTCCAGTATAAGATGTGACATGACTCTGAGTCTCTGAAGTAACGGTAAAACACTTTATAGGTCTATATCTGCCTCTACAAGCTTTACAGCATTACTTTGCCCTGTGCTATATGATTACACTGTTTTCCTTATTGGCACTAAATATTGCTTGTAAAAATGGCTAAAATGCTCTTGCAAATTTGTTGCATATGAACATGATTTGTAAGACACATAGATGATCCTTGTGGTTTACCACAAGGCATGGGCATATTATAGATTATGGTTTCTTTTAATGGCTACACACAGATCTTGTACCACAATAACACTAATGCCCTCTCATACTAAAAAGACTAAAAGATAAAATGACACATTGTGAGCTTTGCTGTTTGCAAAGATATCTGATAAACCCTACTTTAAATAAGCAATCATAACTACATATTCACTTTATTACAATTAAAACAGGCAATATTTTAATGGACATATGCCTTTTCGTGTTATTATTTTTAAACAATTAACCAGTAATGTTAACTCCCTCTAATAAAGGTTTTCACTATCATTATCTCTAATAGGGTGCAATTAGCAGCTTTATGCCATAACAATACCTGTATGACTTTCAGATGATTTCATTACTTTGGAGATTACTTAAATTAAATTTGCCCTGTTGACTACACGCCCTTCCTCTGGAGCCACACAACGCAGCTCGACAAAGACGCAGAGCGCAGAGGCTGAATGAGCATCAAGGACGAGTAAATGGCCTGTGGCAGAAAGCAACAACAACAGTGTAACAGTTGTGGTGCTAGGTATTCATAAAATTATTTGGAGTACTTTCCAGGCGTATGCTGTTTCAGTAAAGCCCCCCCACACACAGGCATAAGCATAATTCATTAGCATAAAGGGGAAGAGGACACAGCAGGTAGAGTAACTGTACCTGCTGAACAGCTAAAAGACAAAAAAAAAAAAAAAGAAGGCGAGAGGAGAGTGTGAGAGAAATAGGGTGGAATAACTGAGAGACAGATAGAGGCTCTGCTGTAAAGTTGTGACAGGGAGACATGTAATTCTGTGTTGATCATTACCTGGAGCCTGAAGGAATTTGATAATAAAACAGAACCTTGTTAATCCCCTGAGAGCTCTGTAATTGCAATGTTGAGGTACATCTCCTCACTGTTAATAATTGTAATTTCAGAGCATGCTCTGCCTACATATACATTTATTCATAATTACCTGAGGGAAAGGATAGTGCCGTACTGTCTATTAAAAGTGAACTGAATTAAATGGATATAAGGTATGCTTGAAAAATTAAGGCCAGTAATGTATTGATTTGGTACAAAAATGCAGCTTGTAAAATAAAGGAGAGGGAAATCTTTTTTTTTTCTTCTTTCTTCTTTCAAGTCCATCAATGTCATGTAACAATGTGCATTCCTATATCCTAATGAGTGTACGCTAATTTTAACAGCAAACCTATCACAGAAAAAATAAACCATTTGTTTTAACTTAAAAAGTGTCCAGGCAGCCTTAAAATTTTAGGTTGAATGAAGTTGAAAAGACAAGTTGAAATAAGTTAGTTTGAAGAGTCAGTTCTTCATTTCACACAAATAATTTTCAGCTTCAGCTGCTCCTGTTGGAGCTACTTTGTTCAATACGTAAAACTGCTGTCGGTGAGTTTTATTAAATTTTAAGAATTCAGACATGCACAGAAAGAATATAAGCATTCAAGCAATAAGCATTTCATAATTAAAATTTAATAATCAAATAAGCATTTCTATAGTTATTATTTCCCTCTTGATCAGATTATCAAAGGTGAACACCATGCTGCGGTCGGTTTAATGTTTACATGTGGCACTTTGATTCTGATTGGGCTATTATTCTGATTATTTGTAGAAAATTAGGGTCCATGTTAACGCAACTATTTTTAGAGATGTCTAAATGAGACTATTGCTAATATTAAATGCTTATATTAAGATAAGCAGATCACTACTGCTGTGGAGACTTTAAATGCACTTGTTTTTTGTCTTTTCGCAGTTAAACATAAGCTCGTTGCACAGCTTTATTGTGTCATGTAGTTCACAACTATGTCTACCCATTAGGTAGGCAAATGTGTCAAAATTTACAAGTTGCTCAGGCATTAAATTGGCAGTGATGAAAAAAGTTAGCACCTCCTCTTTAACACTGAGAACCGTCTGCCATGGATGCAGTGGTGTTAAGGTGTTAACAAAAAACAGCAATTATATATTCAAGGCCACTGGATCGCATGAACTGATGAGAAAGTACTGTATTCAGTATAGTGCATAATTATTCAGCAAATGCTTCATATTAAATCCCTGATAAATTGAAGTCAGTGTTAATGCACAATCCACATACTCATCGTCTTAATGTGAAAAAATTCTCCGACTGCGTCAACCAACACTGATTTGATTAATATAGATTTAATGAGGGAAATCAGTGAGTGATAATGACTTTTAAAGATTAATCATTTACTGACAAATGTGTCAGTCTTACATTCTACTGTCAGTGCATGTGTTGGCTTTGGAAAAAAAAAAGACAAAGGAAGGACAAAATAACACAAAAACCTGATAATGATAACATGAGATTTGAGTGATAGCCATATGCATAAATCTGCTTTGTGAGATGCTAGGTGCACTGGGAGGAAGTGGAGGTCAGGGCCTGGCAGAGACCCCTGTTGGGTGCAGGTGGCGAATAACTTCTGTCAGCCAAGTAATTAAGTGTCCATCACATCCTTGCAGGAGGGCTGTGCAACCCAGAAGCCTCTTCCAATCTCCATCTGTGAGAAGGACTGGAGCTGCAATATGGTCCTACATATGATCAGTATATCTATAGCAACACATGACAAAATGTGTGGGTAAAATGTGTTGAATAGAAAATACATATTCATTATTTTACATATATACAATCAAATCAAGGCAATCAGGTGTGCAAACATCAGTGTGGTTTGCCTTGCCTTATCTGATTTGTAATTTTACGGTAGCGAGCAACAGAGTGCACTGGTGCTTGTGCTTGATCAATGTCACAGCAAAAGACTGGCTAAGCCATGTCTTTTTTTCTTTTCTTTTTTTTTGACAAAGACGTTATATAGAAGACGCACCATTGCATCTGCTTGGGCTCTAGCTTGAAGTCATGAACTCCAGGTTCTTAAGGTTACAATGTTTTAAAATGTGACTTATTGATGGACTGATGTATTCTATTGCACTCGAAATTTGAACAATGACTAAAGGGACTAATTTATGGTCTTACAAAGTGACTGTCAGCACATTGTAGGTAAGCACAGTGTCAAAAAATTGCTGTGGCTAAAATTTAAAAATCCCCTTCAGTAACATTTAATACTTTGCTATGATTAATATTTATAACATAGTTTCCCACAAAGAGAAAAACAAATATCTCATAGAGTGCTGCAGAGATGATGTATTTTCTTAGGCCAACCTGGAAGTTAGCATCACTCTGATTCCTTCCACAAAAACTAATGTGATTTTTCCATTGGATTTTGTTTTAATGCAGAAAATAAGCTCTGGGGCGAACAAAAGTTCACAAAACGAAGTCATTCTTTTCAGTAAGATAATAATTTTTGAAGCGTAAATGCAACACTTGCCGATACTAAAACACTAATGGTAATAAAACGAACTACACCACAGTCACATGACTTAACATCACCACCTCTAAGTGGCTAGTGTTTGGCATGATGACATTTAATGTCACAACAACCACTGCAGTCTCATTTAGCTATTTGTTAGTAACCTCTCTTCTTAAGACGCACAAATGCTTCAGAATTAACAAATGGAGTATTTACTGATGTATTTTATGTTGTAGAAAAAAACGAGAAAATTTCTCAGGTTGTTAACCACAGACCTTATCCCAGGCAATTATCAAAAACACATTCAAAAAAGTTCATTGAATTTGAGACACGGGAACCAGAGATGCTAATATGCTAGCTCATTTCTGGGTTTTAGGACTCCTTACTACAACACTCTATTGAGCAATTCTGAGTCTGGGGGCGCATCCTGCCCAACCCCTGCATGTATTAGGTTCACTGGTGAAAGAGCAGTGAAGAATGGCATTATTATCATTATTATTATTATTATGGATAGCATTAGCGTTATAAGAAACACTGGAGAGATGCATGTTTGAACCTCAGATGTGTAGGTGACTAATCAGACATTTAAGTGCAGTTAGCATCTTTTATTTGTTTCTATTGCTTGTTAGCTTGTAACTGACAGTGGCAGAAACAGCTACTGCTAACTCTGACTCTGTGTACTGACAAGTCCACTCTACACTAGAGACTTTAGGTTTCTTTGCCTGCATTTGCAGGTTAGACAGTGACTGGCTTTTGAATTTTATAGGCTACATACCAAATCTAGCCCAGGGTATGTTTGAATCTCAGATTTTAGGGCACAGACATCTCCCCCTTCAGCAGAGGAATGTGAAAACACCTCTCTAGTGACAAACTTTGCACAGATAAAAGTCAGTAAAGTCAAGGTCAGACATTTTAGGGGACATGAATATATGAAAAACACATTTTTGACCGGAGGGGATGTTTGAACCGTAAATAGGGAGACAAAAGAGCAGCAGGAACTGTGATTTGTAAGTAGCTAGAGGTAGTATGGGATGCTGTGTGAGTTTTAGCAATAGCATGAAAACCTTCACATTTGCACATTTTTGAACAGAGCAATGATTAAGAGTGATAATCATAAATATGGATTTAATTGATATGATTTCTGACCTTTGATGGGGTTCCTGAAGGCAAAGTGTCAAAAAAGAAAAGAAAAACAAATCATTATGTGAAGGTGATCCATTACAATTCAAACTGGGGCTGTAGCCTCAAGTAGATATGGAATGTTTATTTTATTGCATGAAAATTGTACCTCATCCTTCGCATAAACCACTTTTATCGTGATTGCTTTGTAACAGGCGAAACAGTGACAAACGCATGTGACATCCAGCTGCAATGTAGTACAACATTTTTTTGACTGGGTAGGTGTTGATATGTGTGGTTACTCAGTCTTAATGTCAGAACATGTGTGAAACTAATTTGTTGTTTTTGAAGATGGCAGCAATTAATCTCTCAAATGACCTGGCTAGATTAAATGAGAAGAAAGAGAGGATGCTAGGAAAATAAATGCCAGCATTAGGGAAGAAATTACAAGATGACCTTACTGAACAATGATTTATGGATTCCCTAGTCAAGCAATTACAGCAGGTGATACCTTTGAAATTTCAAACCATGGAAATTAAATTTGCTCCTTTGCAAACTGTGCACTTGTCAAGGACATTTAAACTGTTACCTACATTGGGAGGCTCCTCTGCAGTCATCCCTCTTCCCCTGGCAAATCACTCAGCTTTCAGAGTGATAGAGCATATACGGGGATGGACAAAATAATGAAAACATCTAACAATACATGAATATCAAATACCTAAAACGCAGCTGAGCTCAAGCGTGTAGGATTCAGAGGTGTTGGAAAAGCTGTAGTGGTTTAAGTGGTTAAGGGCATTTGTCCACATTGTGTTTTTGTTTCTGGCAAAAAGGTACTGGCAGAGCGCAACAGAGCACTGGAATGAAGCATCTGTTTGGTTAAAAAAAAACACTGCACGTGGGTTTTGTTTTTATGACGATATTCAACAAAACAAATACAAAAAAATTCCTATGACTGCCATTTTTGCAGTCTAACATTACCACTTTTATAATATATTTCTTAAATATTCCTTTCACTATGAGCAACAACTAGAGGATGCTTGCTGTCATATGACAATCATATGACCCACATATGACCTTCATATGACCCAGACACATGTGCTGGCTTGATTTGACTTGAGGAATCAGCTCAGTGTGGTCGGTGATTTGCTACCCACGTAAAGGTGTGTCTTGTCTAGCTGTAAAACACTGGTTTGCCACATTTAATTTTTTATAAATTCTTCACAATAAATGTCCCCCTGATATTTTGTTACAAAAGCTTTTATTATGAAGCAGCAAAAGCAGGAAATGTTTGGTTTTCATCAGCAGTAACTTAATACAGCTCACATTCAGCTGAAAGCGACATGAAACAGTGAAAGAAAGCAGATACCTGAAAGTACAAACAGTGATACAGTAAAGAAACTTAACTTCAAGCCACAGAGATTCAGTTTGAAGCTACAGAAGTACTGAAGTAACTGAACACAGAGACTTAAAAAACGTATTTCTTTCTGGACTCCTGCAGGGACGGATGATTCAAACAAACACAGGACTTTTAGTGGAGTTCACGTGTGTGTGAAACAAAAAGTAAACCGACTTATTTAAAGTTTTGAGTGTGTGTAAACCTAACCAAACTGCAACCGTTTTACACATACCATGTGTGTAATGTCATGTGAGTCATGTCACATGACTTACATAATGTATTTAAGATCCAATAAGCCTGTTGCTGCTCTCCACCAGAAATACATGGCATTTTGGGAGTAATTAGAAATCAACCTATTCTGTGTTGTATGTATGAGGATGTGTTGCCTAATAGATCAGACCTAAATACATTAGTTAGATAAATCACGATGACAGAGATTTTCCCTCAGCAAGTACAACCAGCAGAAGCAAACGGGTAGTAGTTTTTTGTGATTCTCAACAAAAAAAGAAACAAATAATGTGGGTTGCAGCCACTGTTTGGACACAATAAAACCATCTGGATTAAATAAAAAAAGATGAAAAATTCATACAGTACTCCCACTTATCACTGTTGTTTTTTTCTTTTCTCAGCTGTTTCATGATTCTTACACTGTTAGGCATCTTCATGTATTAAACTTCAGCCAGTGAGACTAAACTGTGCTAAAGTACAGTACTTTTCAAGTTCTTATTTGTCACATTCCCCTATAATATTACCTTATGTTTGTGCTTTTAGTGTATGCTCCCTTTTCAATTTCACCTGTTTTGATAAAGAAGAAAGATCACAACAACCTCGCTATTTTGAATCATGTTTGGAAAAAACAAATCAATCAAACTAATCTCGAGGATTATGTTCCCTCATTGGCTCTCTGAGGGAGTGATGATAAGAGAATATTTTTATTATGCTGCCTTGTGTAAATGCTTAGCATCGCGGTGCTCATAAATCCTTACATCTGTGCCTAGCATCGCGACTCTCCCGCTCCTGTTGTAATGACTCTTTTCTAGCGTTCAGCTGCAGAACATGGAACATGAGGATGAAAGCAGAGTTTCACACCACTCAGGTGCATTTGGAGCACATGTCTACACCCCTCCATATGTCACCCAAACATGAAAGTACAAGGCAGGTGAACATGAGCTTTCATAAGTAATGAGAACCCTAATATTGAGTTGACAGGGGTTAAAATAATCTGACTGATTAGCATTTTAGATTGTCTTCATTACAGCACAGACTCACAGCAGGATTTGGTCGTATGGTATATTGTTAGCCTGGTTGCATTATTTAAAATTAAAATTTTACACAGTGATTCGACTACTGTAATTACAGTATTTTGCACAACAGTTTATTTTTCTTGCCTTTTAATCTTTCAAATAAACTGCAGCCTTTTTCTCACATTGTTCAAAGACCTCCGGGATGTAAAAAAGCACAAGATAGAAGATGTATGATTGAGATAAATTCACCACTTTTTATTCCCCCTTCATCTTTTCCCCTCGTTCTATTTTGACCCAGCGTTCTTTCGCTGTTCTTTACATACTGTAAAGGCCTATGCATCCAGACACTGCTGCCATTTCAGCCCTTTCACTGAGCTCTAAGACATTGGACATGGTTTGTTGCCAATGTGCAATAACTTGCTCTCTTATCTTCTTTATTATACTGATGTATATATGCAAAGCTGTTCCTTATACCTACTATCATCCAAGACAGCTGGCAGCAATAAGTGTACATAGATCTACAAAATTGAATTTTATTGCATGAAGCACAAGTTTCATCTTACTTTCTGAACATGGTTTTCTAAAATAAACACAATATAAAGCAGGAATTATGAAGGCAGCTGTTTTGCACCTGTTAAGCACCATCAGGTGGGTAATTATAACAAATGTGCTACTGTATAAAAAACCCTTGTCACGCTGTAGGCTAACTTCTCTGGTTTTTGTGCATGTTCTTTGGAAAGTTTGCAGTGGTGTCGGCTTTTGTCTTATTATTGAAATTGCAGCAATATATACACAATATTAAGACATATAGGTGGTTCTCCTAATGTCTTAAATGTTTATACAAATGTTTTATTGGGTAGATTCAGCAACTGTCGTTTGGTTGCTTTGAAGGGAGAGCGATATTTGGCTTATATTTATGTTATAAATGTTTTTTCTACAGTATTTAAAGCATATTTGCTTCTATACTGCAGAAGTATCACATGGTGTCAGTTTACTGTCTCAAAGGTTATAAATCTTGGAGGGAGTGACTGATAAAAGTGAAAATAAATTGTTAGGACTAAGGTTAAAATATTACCATATTTCATTTACTTGACTGCATTTTTCTGTGTACTCTAGTCCTTGCATTCAGTTTCTGTATTTCCTTGGTAATCTCTTTTTGATTAAGAAGACAAACAGATTGTTTAAGCTGTATCTTATAAAACTGTGCAAAAATATATGTTGGCAACACTGTTATTTTGGCAAAATAAATGACAGCAAGACAGCCTATGGCAGTTGAAGTCGTGAGGAATAGCTAGTAAATTGTAAATGGCACTCTGTCAAAACCCATTCCTCTACAGTCCTTTCAGTCATTGGACATTTGATGAGTAGCTTTGTCTGTTCCCCTCTCAATGTCAAAAAATCAGCAGGCACTCTGACTCTCTGATGGGGTCGAAGACCTCTGCCGCTGTGAGAGGGTGACCATGTTGAGTCGAGGACACGCTCTGTCATCACACAGACACACAACTCCTGAGACACAAGTGAAATGGTGTGAGCCGGTGACTGTGGCACATTAAAAAATAAAACAAATGAAATGAAATGTACACAAGATAGTAATATTTAGCTAGCAGCCAGACGTGTAGTGTCACTGCTGTGTACGTCTGCAGTTGTTATTTTTATCCTACATTTGAATCCGGTGACACATTCAATAATACAAATCTGAATTCACTGACAAAGGAGTGGATATGAAAGGAACGACATGTATGGGGCATGAGCAGAAACGGCGCCAGCGGCCTCATCATTTCATTTCCTTTAGCCCATCTATAAATGGCATGCATTTTAATCCTTTTAATTATGGATCCTTGCTACAATTACCTCAAATTAAATTACTTTGCAAACCTCAGAAGGATACATAGCTAACTGAGAAGAAGAGGCTCATTCTGCCAGGGATTTAACCTCAGTTTCTCTGTGACACATTGAGCTATCACCCCCACCTCCTAAATCCAACTCCATATGGAACTGAAATATTGAGAATGCCTAAAAGCCCATACTGTACCCATTCTAGAACCCAATCAGCCCTCAAACTCTTGCAAATCCCCTCTTTCCCAGTCCTACTCTATTCATGGGGCTATGGAGATTACAGAGAAGAACCCTGCCTGGCAGGCATGCCACACTTAAATAATCTCTGGGTGAAATCCCAGTGTTAATGTGGGGTTTCTGGATCATGGCACTGCAGTGTGCTGCGTCGCTCTGTGGCACGCTGGTCGCAGATGACGGCCATGCACCAGGAGGCAAGAGGGGCGTACGGAGAGAGGGGTAACAGATTAGGATGAAAGGAAGGAGAGGAAGAAGAGTGATGAGAAGGGAGAGACGGGGAAACGGAGAATAGAAAGAGAATACAACAATGTGGCACGCAGCAATGGAACAGATGAAAAGAAGGAGCAGGGAGACATAGAGGGAATAGAGAGGATGAGAGAGATACCACTGTGGAGGCGAGATAGTCCCCTGAGTGGGCCACAAGAAGCTTGCCAAGGTCTAAATGACATTACTCTGCATGTTATATACTTCATGGCCTTGGGTGGGTGTCCCGTGTGCCAAGAGATGCATAAAATCCTGACTGCTATTCTTACCCCTTCACTACAGCTGACCCATAAACACACTCATCTCACACTTGAAGCGTGGCATCAAACCAAGTATGCTCAACACGGAAAATGAATTAATTACTTGATGTTTCAATTGCAGCGCAATAATTGCTTTAGTCCACAGGATAACCAAGAAAGTGAGAAGATAACATATGCCAGTGAAGACGACAGCATAATTACAGGATTAGTGTAGGTCTTAAAGACTTCATCTTTCACAGATACACATGGAAGCGGAGGGGGAGACAGAAAGACAGCGGAGAGAGGGAGAGGAATCTTTCTTGTTCTTTAACAGCAGCACACTGGCAAATAATTGTAGGTGTAGGAGTGCTCTTTTTGCATCCATGCACGGTCCTGAATCCCGCACATTAATATAATAATCAAAGGAATAAAACACAAAGGCCCTTAAGCTCTGCGCTCTGCCTCCACCAACCACTCTCCATTCATGGCGGTAACCTTGTCATTACTTCATCACCTGGCCTTGATTCTTCCCTCTCCTGCCTCTCCAGTGGAATGAACTTCCCACTCGAGTGAGGACAGCAGAGTTACTCATCAAGAGCAAAAACTTGTCGGTTCAAAAGATACTTCACATGCCCCCCGTTTGCCCCCTGAATGACACATGACTGAACGATATCCTCCTCCTCAACCTGCCTACAGGAGCTCTAACACCTTAAAGCAAAATGAAAAAAAGAACACGTGAATATTTCTTTCACTTATTCATCAGAATTGGGACAAAACCAGATTTGGGGGTTTAAATTTTTACTCTTCAATTACATACATTTTATAAGATCACACTAATAAATCTAATAGGCTAACCTTTTAGTCATTAATTTTTTTTTATGAAATGTAGACGTCAACTCCATCAGATGGAAAATCTGAAGAGTTGACACCTTAAAGCGATATTCCATGCTGAGATGATAATCCACTCAATATGTACTCACCCCTATGCCGATGTGAGGACGGGTGAAGATCTTCAGTTCACAAAACAATCCTGGAGTTTCAGCAGAAAATAGCGTTGCAGCCAAATCCAATACAATGGCAGCGAATGGTGACCACGGATAAAATGTAAAAAAAAGAACACAAAACAAACACAAAATGTCTCCATTCTGCTCATGTGGTCTAATCCAAGTGTCCGTGAGCCACGACATTAAAATTTAACCACAAAAGACGCCATTTACACCATGTTTTTAGTCAAAATGTCAACTGTAGCCTCCCGGGTAGCATGTAAACATGGCGTCGATGTATCGTGAGACTTCGTATATCTCTTAATGGATGCACGTGTGAAAATATCGCGAGATCTCCTATGCATCCAGCTCGAGTTTGAGAGGCTTCAGTTGACATTTCGGCCAAAAACATGGTGTAAATGGAGACATGGCAGGATGGAGACATTTTGTGTTTGTTTTGTGTTCTTTTTTTACATTTTATCCGTGGTCTCCAATCACTGCCATTGGCTGTGGCTGCAACCCTGTTTTCTGCTGAAACTCCAGGATTGTTTTGTGAACAGAAGATCTTCACCCATCCTCACATCAGCATAGGGGTGAGTACATATTGAGTGGATTATCATCTAGGGGTGGAATATCGCTTTAAAGAGTGGACAAAATGTTAAAGTTTTTAAATTTCCCAGATTAGTTGTAGTGAGTAGCAATTTTATTTTTTAAAGTTAAAGTTAAAGTGTCCTCTTAGTGCTAAAAAACACATTTTTAAACCATAATTCTTATTTTGTTTTAATTTAACAGGGCTACTGAGTTGACATGTTATGGTTGAGACACATCTGAGATGAACATTATTTAATGAATTTGTCGAAAAATAGAAAGCTTGCCAGTATTTGAGCAGCCTTTTTTAAGCCAGAAAGTGAGACAGGGGAGTTTAGATTATAATTAAGCCTTTTTGTGCCTGATTAAATTATGTTTTTGTAAAAAGTTGGTGAAAATCTGGGACACAACTCTATAGCAATATTCTCATAAAAACATTTTTAAAACAAAGATGATTACACACAATAGCACATTTTTATACCTACATTACATTACCTACATCAATTGATTGGATTTTTTGCCTGAGACAAGAGTTTTTTCTGGCACAGAGCAAGTGTAGATTAATACGGGAGACATCAAAACTATGAAATATAAATTTATGAAATTATGTAGTAAGCAAATAATGTAAAAACAAGACACAATGTGTTTTTCTTGAACACTGACTTCTGTACTTCAATTGTGCAAAAGCTTTTTGCTCTTTGATATTTTAGATTCTTCAAAGTAGCCATCTTTTACTTTGATGGCAGCTTTAGATACTGTTAGTATAATCTGAACCATGTCTTATACAAAAAAGGGGGAAAAAAAATTGAATGAGAAGTGTGTCCAAACTTTTAACTGGGACTATATATCATTTTTAGGGGGCAGGACAGGATTTGTCCCAGTTCTCAAGAATGGGTGCTGTTCAAAGTGCTACCAGGCCATTATGGCACTGACCTATGCACTGCTTAAAGAATGGTAAAGAGAAACATTTTTTTTCTTCTCCCAAAGCATCCAGTGAGGTTTTAATTCAGTCTTAAATGCTTTTAATTATTGTGGACGACAGGTCAAAGGTAGAACACTTTGAGTCAGGATAAAAAGCGACACAGGCAGAGTGTCCTGACCAGCTGAAAGCAGGAGTAATTAAGAGTAAATCGTATAACATGAGCTTGTGTCAAGGCCTTTGACACTTCTAATTGCGTTTATTTAAAGACTTGACCTCTCTGTCCCAGGAAAATTCATTAGAAGGTAGAGCAGCCCGAATATCCAACGATGAATGTCAAGAGTTTGTAAAGAACACAAGGTTTTTGTGTGTTTGCAAGAGGTGGAGGGCTGTTGTGTGTGTGAATGTGTGTGTGTGTGGGGAGTCAGTGGGGTGAGGGGAACAATCTGTACCAGTTAATTAGCACACACAAGGGGGCATCAGGAGAGCCCTGTCTAAATCCTCCCCTTCATCTCATGCCACCACAACAAGGCCTGTTAGATTAACCTGAGCGTATCATCATTTCAGCCAACGGGGCCGTCAATACACAACAGCGCAGGTTAGATTAGAGAATATGCATTTAAAGCAGGATTATTAGCCTTATAGGGAAGCTTGACGTCCTATATTCCCATAATTCTAAACATTACGAGCAGGTTTGGGGAGTAACGGATTACATGTAACAAGATTATGTAATTAGGATACAAAACAAAGGCAAACATATTCCAGAAAAAAAGATGTGATCAGACTACGGATACATTTAGTAAAAGTCGATATACCACCATGTGCGGTGTAAACAACACTCCACAAGTCTCACAACACCAATGCGGTCTCAGTGAAATCATGGTTGATCTTACAGTTAGTTCATTAGCATGACCTCTAGTGGAAAAAAAATACATTCACTGGGTGGAAATTTTGCCATTTTTTGTTTTCAAATCACAAAAGGAGAATAACATCAAAGCACAGTGAAAGTTCGGCCTTCAGTTGTCATCATCCAAGACATCTGATTTAAAGAAACATTTACAGGTAGGAACAGCCACTAATGTCAACAACACAGAACAACCGTTACCGCACAGTACCGTAAAGTACATTTAAATGCTCATAATTACCACTATTAATCTAAACGTGCATTCACACATAACAAAGGAAGGAATATCTGCACCAGTAATAAATAAACCTAACAGCAAACATAAAACATTATATTAGGCTGAACAATTACACCATATTTTGTGTTAACATAATCATGACATGGACCTGACACATGCCACTAGTTCCTGTAGACAAAAGCACAGACATTTGTTGCTTGACTAAATTAGATATTTTATTTTAAATTAGATAAAATATATTAAGATAATCCTTTATTAATCCCACAATGGGGAAGTTGGCAGTGTTACAGATGCAAAGAGAATAGTGCAATAGCAAGAAGCATCAATAAAAAAGCAAGCTTTAATAAATAAGTAAACATAATAACTAAGTAAACAGATATGATCAAATAATGTAGTCAACTGAAAGAATGTAAAATATCAAACTCTTAAATTCAGCGAAGAAAATGTTAAGCAGGATTTAGAGCTGACATCAGATCAAGCCTGTCTTGTGTCTCTGTAGATCATGTGAAGCTCATCTTCAAGACAAGAGCACAACATTACGATATTTGAATTACAGCTCTGCTTAATAAATTCATTTCACCAATTATTTCTGTGTTTTATGTTGAGGGTATTATAAACTTAAAAGGTCTAGTCCCAAGCCACGTGACTCATGAGCTCAGAGCAGTCAGAGTTCATCTTATAGTTTACTGTTAGGAGCCCGGCTGCATTATTTTGAATTACATTTTCACACAGTGATTTGACTAATTACTGCATTGTGCACAACAGTTATTTTTCTCGCCTTTTAATCTTTCAAATAAAAGAATCTCTCCGGGGATGTAAAGAACGCACAGGATATAAGATGTATGCATGAGATGAATTCACCGCTTTTTATTCCCCCTTCATCTTTTTCCTTCATTCTGTTTGGGCCCACACTGCTGCCATTTCAGCCCCTTTAACTCAGCTCCAAGACATTGGACATGGTTTGTTGCCGCCAAGCAATAACCTGCTTTCATATTTCCACTGCTTTTTCAATTTCTACATCATACCAGCGTTGTGGAACAATTTAATTGTTTAAAGACATTCCTTTTCTGAATGAGGATACTTGAATATTCAGGGATTACAGTGAAAGAGTGATTTGGCACCAACAAAAAAAAAACACACACATTTAAAGTTTTGCCAGTAAAAATGACTCAAGTCTGGTTAATGGGCAAGAACATAGAAATATTTTGGAAAATTAATTAATTGATAGTTTCTGATATGTGCTAAAATGACACAATTTCAAGATTTTTTTTTTCAAAATATTACCTTTAGTTTCCATTTTACACACTGTATCTCCTGAGATACATTGCCCATTTAGACTATAAATGTATTATTATTTTTTAATAAATAAAAGTTTATGTTCAGACTCTTTTGTAATGTTTTATAAACAATTAATTAATTACTTTGTTTACTGTTTTGTAGATAGATAAACAATAGATATTCAGATATATTTAGAAGACTATGTAATCTTTGAATAAATGACAAGCTATTAAGATTTCTATAGACCATAAATCTTATTTCTGTTGTTATATGACCATCTTCCCTGTGGTTCCCCTACACGTCTTTCTTTAATTTAGTTTTTTAACTGCAGAAACTGTTCCCAGAAATTCCCTGAAAATATGTTGAATTAATCAATAATACACATTTAAGAATAAAATAAAGAGTAATCAATATTATACACCTTTAGAGTATAGGTCAAAACATAAATATATCTGTGAGTGATTATCCCTGTTTTACCCCAATCTGGGCAATGTATCCTACAGGACACAGGCATTAAATGCCTGATTAACCATTTTATAAATATGTAATTTATTAATTTTCAACAAGAATGTACAAAATACAAATTGCATATATTATTTTAATGTTGTCATAAAGTCACATGACCTGAGTGCTTGGCTCATCCCCCCCTTCAGTGTTTTCATGGTATAAAGTTCATCACTTAACACCCCTCCCCCCACAGCCTGTCAAATGACTGGTTCCCCCAAGATAGAATCCATTTAGGGGTTAAGACAAAACTTTTATCACCTTCTGTAGGTCACGAGAACGTGTTGAAGAGGATCAGTGAAGTGGGTTAGACTTACTGAGAAAATAGTGTTATTAAGTTATTAGTGCTCAACTCAACATAACATAATATACCTCATTTTCAAGAAAAGTATATCTTCTGAAATCTATGTAATATATTACAAAATCAGTGTTTTTTTTTTTTTTAAAAAAAAAAAGACCTTTAGCTCTTAATGTCTTTAAGTAATGTTTTACTTTCAAATACATGCTGACAGAATTTCATTGAATTCCATGACATGTCCAAGCAGTGAGATACATTTAATTGACTTCTCCACAATTTTGGCAGCATGACAAATGATCTTAATGTGATAATTATCGTAATATATTCCAATTAAAACGGCCCATTTTACCATATTAGCTCTGGGGGAGAAAATGTATCTTAGCTGTTTGCACTTTTCATTAAAATGTGATTACACTAACAGCACTAAAATGCAGCAGGAGTAGGCTACTACTAGTCTTAAGCCATGGAGCCCTGAAGGGGCATTTTGGGGATTTCTTAGCTATTTTTGCATTCCCTCACAACAAGTTTTGTGTTTCTTTACAATATTTTTTGCATTCCCTGTGATTCCATGTTGGTCCAGTCCAGTATAATACACTGCAAGTGTATGGAAACACTCTGCAGATACTACAAAAAGCAAGATGATGTGACACTTACATTATGTATTTATGCTCATTACTCCTTCAAAGGCCGAGCTTGACAGTATACAGCCAAACTGGCTGTGAGCGCAGCTGCTGTGCCCTGCTGTGGATATGGTGATTGCTCGACTGTGTTGCATTTGTGGTTAAATCTATGCAGCTGTGGTTACAGTAGCTGTACTGTGACAACTCTTTGCTGCTCTGTTAACATTAGCTTAGAGAGCGTTGTTAAGCCACTTGGATTTGAACCTGTGGTGCTTCTATCAGATATGACAGATGTGTTACCAATACACCACAGCAGGACTTCAGGAATGCAGCTTCAACACAACAGTCAGGCAGCAAAAACATATCAGTCCTCTGTGTACACACTGCACTGCATGTAGTTAGTGTTTACCCCATTATGTATCATGGCCATCCTAACAAAGCACAGCCATGGCTACAGCCACATCATACAATCAGCAACAGTCAAAGCTTGTATAAATACAGCCACAGCCTGGGCAACATCGGTCAGAGAGAATTATGCTCTCTAGTATCATCCAGCTGTAACGTACAGACTTGAGCTGAGCCATCAACAACTGAGGGTCAAGGCGCAGATCTCATTACAACGTGTGTGTGTGTGTGTGTGTGGTGTGTGTGTGTGTGGTGGGGGGGGGGGGGGGGGGGTACTGAGAAAGAAATTCAGCCCCGGATTTATCCGCTGGGACAGACCCAGTATGTGTGTCTGTGTGTGTGCATGTATGTGTGTGTTGGGGGTGCGGTCAGATCAAAACTAATCCTTTAAAACACCAAAGTCACAAAATAACACAAACTAACAAACAATCAAGGCAACGGGAGTCCAGCAACTCCTGTGAGGGAAAATTACTGTTTTTGTCAATGGAGTCTGGTGACTTTAAAGAGACCATTATAACAGCTGTTTATTGTTAAAGAAAAATTATGTTACTCTTAGAACATCAATCTGAGCATGTCAATGGTAATAACAGTTTCTTCTAGTGGACGTATAACGAGTGAAGTTGCCCTTACTGTGCAGCCATTGCAGCCGTTTTGTGGCTACTGGCTGATCTACTGGACCAATTTTAAAACTTTTTGCACCTATTAGTCATTTAGACACCAAAATATATTAAAAATTGGGCCCTAGGGTCTCATCACAGAAACTTGCTAAGTCTGAAATCCTACCTTATCTCAGTTTAGGATGACATTTAGCATTTTTGGTATTACAGAAACATGTTTCCTGACTGCCTTTGGGAAAACATCTTATCTCATGATAGCAATTTTGCTATTACAGGACTGTCCTAACTGAAATATTTCCTCAGTTAGGAATCCTATGATGTCGTAGACGCTGTCCTAAATTCAAAATAACTCTCAGAAATGGCAATACCTCTGTTGGCTCTGTTTGGCAATGACAATGAAGATGGGGAACAACTTGAACACTGAAATATTATAACTGAAAGGCTAAACTCAATAAGCTCTACTCAAACTGTAAAATCATATATTAAATTACTCCAGACCATGTTTTAATGACTAAATATGAGCTGCCAAGACCATTAATTTTGAATTATATTCATGTGCTGCATCTGTTAAAATCTTAATCATGGTCCAATTCTTGAGAAAGTTGTTTCCTCTCCTGCACAACAACAAAAATTTCCCATCTTTTGTTGTCGAGTCACAGGCTACCCAGTGACAAGTGAAGCGAGACAGCCATTGTCACGAATAGAGCCAGTCTTGTGTATTCTAAACACTGATACAGGCATGACAGGACAACTACGGATCGAAGAACCAACTCTGGTTAGGATTTCCTAAGTTATAAGAATAGAGAAGATTTCTGAGGGTTCCTGAGGATAATTTCATTCATTTCCCAAATTCCTATTTATATGCAACAGCGCAGACCCCTGAGCAAGATACATAGTGTTTATTTAGAAATAATTTCTTTGGGGACTGGGGCAACTTGTCTTCCCCTCCAATCATCCTGAAATATACATGATACAATACCACAATGCAGCTCACACTTTACCTATGAGTCAGAGGGAATACAAAACTGAATGTGAGCTAACGTGAAATAATTTCAGAAAACAAAATTCCCACCTTGACCTTTCAGGGGCTCTGTCTTAAGCAGCAGCATTTGTGGGATGAGAATTCACTTGACTTGTCATACGAACCATTTAGTTTAGCTTTTGGGCTGAACCTGCATGAAAGAATACTTCTTAGGTAATGTAATTTATGGTTTTTCTTACTGCCTCTAATGCTCCAACCCTGGAGGTATCGCGCAAGCTTGGAATTTGTCATACATCATACACTAAAACGCATGATCAAAAGTCACTTCCTTTCATGATATTTCTAGTCCTCCTCTCTACCTCCTTTGCTCAAAGTACTTCTCTTTAAAAGCATACATCATGCTGGGAAACGACTCCACTTTTTTCAATAAAAGATAAAGACCATCTTATTACCTTCCCATTAAGAACATAACATTTTGTTAAATGGACTCCTATTTAAAATACTCCTTCGAGCTCTGAGCCAGATTCAATGAATCTCAGCTGCACTTTAATCAACTCTGGCTCTGCTGTTTCCACATAGCCTTTTCATGATTAAGAAGAATAAAAATTCATAGTATTTGATTATTCCGAGTCCTAATTCAAAGGAGAGCAAAAGTCCCCAAAGGGTAATCTTACATATATCTACATCCACAGTATGAAATATCAATATAATTTCCATTCTAGGCCAAGTGGAAGTGACACAGGTATCAGATTTAAAATACCTCTGGCTTTTTTTCATTCTCTTCCTCTCACACATAGACACACACACATAACACTAGCTAGGATGCAGAGAACCAATTGCGTGCATTAAGTAACACAGCAAACCAAGTGAAGTGGAAAGAATTCGCTCCACGTACAAACACACAGGATGTGTGTGTGCGTGTGTGTGTGGTGGGGGGTGGGGGGGTGCTTTGAGGAGTGTGAATAATTTACAAGCCAATGTAATATTCTGCATCAATTTAACACCATCTAGACCCATTTGTGTAAACTAATAAACCGATTTGTGAACTTTTTATATTCAAGACAAAAACACAGATTCCTCATGTACACAATGTGATTGGGGCCAAATCCTCTGAGTGGAAATGTTGACACTAGAGGTTATTTGGACCTAAATGTCTACTGCGCTTAGCCCATCAGCCCTGATCATGAAGACTGTGAATAACAGAGCTTTTGGCAGAAAAGGTTATGAACGCTGAAGACGCTGTGCAAATGGCAAAAGTGCTACAGTACAAACAGCTGCATCAGCTGTTCTCTCCCAGACAGCTCTTGTACCCAAGGGAAAGGTCACAGCGGCCCATTTTTAAGGGCCTCAGCTCCAAGTGAGTCATATCAGGGCCCATCATCGCTGATCATGTGACACCCCAGGCTGTAACTGGCAGTTGTCAACATTAGTGAGTCCCTGTCATTTACTCTGTCAATTTCAAGCCTGTCCTATCTCCGTCCTTTTAGCCTGGATCAACAAAATGTCTTTATGTGATAGTTCGCTGGGGCTCTAACACTCAAACGGCTTCAATTAAAACACTGTGATCTCAGCACAGTAAAAAGCGCAGCTACATTAATGAATTAAAGGTGATAAAGAATAAATCTGAAGTGCTAATTCAATGTGTTTCTACCTTTAAAACCACTCATATAATTTATAGCCTTACTCTCAATCTGATTTGCAGATGAAATGAGAGGATGACATCCTTTTTTGTTCCAATCATTCAGCAGTATGTTTGACTTTTTTCCTTTTTTTTTTTTATGGAATGAAAATTGTCATAAAAAATAGTTTTACGATGCAATATGTTATCTGCTTTGCACCATACTGTATTACTTCTTCCACTTTATAGTTTCTGTTGCTGTTTTTAAAGTGTGGCAATCTTAAGCAAACATCTGCCACATTTACGCACCAAGAGTTGGGATGCTATCCAAGGCACATATGGCCCCCCTGATAGGGTAGGTTTACTCTTTGTCTCTTCTGTAAACCCATCTGCTGCTGTTGTTGTTACATCATGTCTTTTTGTACACTTAGACTTCATTTCCTCTCCAAGCAGCCATTTTGTAAGGGCAAAGATTCAGCTTTTTGGATAATAAAGACTGGGCTGTTTTAGCAAAGAATGCTTAAAGCACAAGGGGGGCAATAGCTGGACAGTTAGATTGAAATTCTTGGCTTTCAATAAAGGGATAGTTTGGATTATTTGAATGAGGTACTTCAGTGTATTAGCTTCAGAAGATGCAAACACACAACACATAACAAAGGGTATTTTAGCCACCAACCAAACTTCATAGTGTAAATTAGTAAGAACACAGGAGCTGTTGGTCTACTGCTGCCTCAATCTGTGAGTTTGTTGGTGTTAATGTGTGACTTTGGTGTTTTGAAGGGATAGTTTGGATTCACCAAAGTCAAACAATAACACAAACAAACTAACAGATCCAGGCAGGTGGAGACCAACGTATCAAGTTTTCGGTGAAGTAAAATTACTGATTTCGCCTACGGAGTTTGGTTGGTTTGAAGAGAGTGATATCTGTCTTACAAAACTGCGATTTCCCATCAGAAAAGGCTTAATAAGCTGTAATAATATTCTAAATGTGGCATACCTGATATTGACTTTTTTTTAGGTGGACCTTTATTAAGTGGCAACATTTTGTTGCTGACCCTGTCGAGAGCAGTTCATTAGGTAACACACTGACTATTGTCAGCCTGCATCAAATAATCCAAACTATCCCTTTAAAGACAGCTCTTAAGGGTTTGGATTAACTCTGTATTGAATATGGATGATGCAAATTATTATGTGACAGTACTATGTAAACTCAATTTATTATTCAGTTGATGGAAAAAAATACATATAAAGCGAGTGAATTTCCACCTAAAAAGAATAGAAATGAAATGTTAATAGCTCTGTACGTGCACATTTGCAACAGAATACTTTACTGTGCTTGTGGTGTCTCAGTACAACAAGGTCGACAATTGTACAAGCTCATTATCAGATGCCAACTCAGATTTTTATAGACAAAGAGGTGCACAGAGACGAATCACTCTTTTAACTACTTTTTTATGCCAAATTACTGAGCTATTTTTGAAGATTCTAAAACCTGACCCATGTTTGTTGAGCATGCATTACACACACCATCCACAGCAGCAAATAATAACAGGCATCAAACGAGAGAGATCTTGCACTTCCCTTTATTATATGATATTTGCATACAGCGTGACGGCACATTACTTCCAAATTAGTTTCAAAATTAAAATATGCAGATTAATAACCACATCATTTCTGACGCCATCACAACCAGCAGCGGTCATTAGTGCTCGCAACTCTTTCAGCTTTGTGGTTTCTGTGATGTGTTCTACTTTCATATTAGAGCTTCTAATTTATGAGTAAAGTGAACATGAAACTTTAGTGCAGATCTGACAATTACTTTCAATCATGGAATCATATACATTCAACAGTTTATACACAGTTTATATATACATCTAGCCATATTGAGTTAAATTTAATATTTATTTTCATCTACATTTTCTAATACAGTTTCAACTGCACACTTGCCTTCATCAGGTTCACATTAGGATTGGTACAGTCAGTGGGCCATTTGAGGGGGGATGAGGGGGGATGACATTCCCCTTGCTAATGTGCCCTCCCTTTATCCCAGATCCTTTATCCAACTGAAGTTTGTGTAAGTAAGAATCTATAGCCCCGTCCATGGCTCTGAAATATCAGCAGCCTAATTGTGCTGTGTATTGACAAATCCCTGGAGTGTCTATAGTGCTGAAGTTGCAGACAGATTTGTAATTGCGCCTTTTTCTTTAATTTCTTTTCATTCTTTCTTTAAATATGTACTACTAAAGTCTATACTATATTTGAACCTACTTGTCACCTTCACAATCAAAGTCAAGTCAAGACAAGTAGTAACATGTAGTCAAAAGAGTCAAGAGCTTGAGGACCACAGAGATGCACTGCTATGTGTAGTACTCCTATAGTAAGTCCTGATGCTTCCATTGGGCCATTCACCTGTTAAAAATTACAGCAACAAGTACAACAATTTAAATATATGTGACAGCCAAGGGCAGATATTTCTTTTCACTGACAATAAACAGAAAAATTTCTCAGAGCAATTCCTGAAGGACGCTGTGAAGCCTGCCAGGAACTTAATATTTCAACATAATGTTCTTATTAATTAAGTCTTCATTTATTTCCAAAGTTATGAACAGAATAACATCATGATAGCCATTTTACATGCAGTAATAAAAGTAAGAATATACATAGAAACTAATTACTTAGGTAAGTTGATTTTAACTATTCTATTCTAGAAATATTACTGGTACTAGGCATCTACATAATGAAGTATTTTGGTATGAAAAGTAGCATTTTTAATTCAACCACACATGCTGTATCTTAAATAGACATATCTGAAGTTTGTAACAAAGCAAAACACTTGAAAATTGGTAAAAAATTAGACAAGTTATGATGATTTTAATTAAGGATAGAGCTTCCTCCATTGGCATACATGCAAAGGGAAACTTTCTAACCACATAGATGCATTGTTTTTTGTCTATAATTAGTACGAGTGCTTCCAGAGGATATTATTATATTGGATAAAATTATATAGTTATGTTTACAATGATGTGTTGAGGGGGACAACTGATTGTTTTTCCCAGAAAGGAGGGATCCTTGGTGACAGCTCATTTGTTACTGCTTTGAAAGAATCATGGCTTTCCTTTAGTATCTTTGTATTTTATATGGTGTACTGTAGTATTTAGTACATGCTATGAAATGAAAAGAGAGCAGAAAAGTGTCAGTGTGGATCTGTGCGGCGAGATTTGGCCAGTCTTTCTTCACCACCAGTGTGAACAAAATACAAAAGTTCAAATGCAATTGTCACCCAACAGCAGCACTTTAAAGGCATGAAATTGAGGCAAACTAACCATTTTTGTTTTTCTCTTACATCGCTCACAGACATATCATTAACTGAAACTGCTGGATGCTGTGAGCTGTGCGCTTCACTCGGTCTCAGTGCTGGGTGGTGGGAGACACTCCAGTGTTTTAACTGAGCTCAATCGAAGGTTTTTGACAGCTGCAGGACCCCAGAGCAAACAAACAAAGGATTGGAAATGGATCAGGATTTATATAGCCGATGCAATCCATGAAAAAAAAAAAAAAATCAAATACCAATTGGAAGTAAATATTTCTATTTGCTTACACATCTGTAGTTGACACCTTAATTTGTCTGCAATGAATGACCAAACACAGTGTGAGGAAAAAAGGGAAATGAGTCATCTCTATACACTTCAACTGGTAATGCTAAAATAAGCCAGATGATGGATGAGATCATTTTGGGCTGCATGAGCCTGTGTTTCATGGAGGCTGTACAATAGCCTGCATGCTGTTTTGACTGCTGTGCCACTCATTAGCAGTACCACTAAAATTCAGCCTTTATTAAAAATGGCAGATGTGGACACCCTTATGAACCCTTATGAATGCATTTGTGGAGTGACAATGATGATAATGACCGGGTTGACCTTGGCGGCCGGCTCCTGGTCTCGGTGTTTCCCCCAATTCCCTCACATTCTGTTTATTTTCAATTTTGTGATTAATATTTCATTTTTAATGTTGTGCTGCATTAATTGTTTTTATAATGGGGACACTGTGAAGCCCTCTGAGCCCATCGTGTTTGCGTAGCCCTCAGCTGTGATTAAGGGCTATTCAAATAAACCCTTTACTTTGTATGGGTGTGTGGGTGTATGCCAGTGAGTGAGTGACATATGAAGTTGTTCGGAGTAAACACTGAGTGCTTGGCTGTTGTTCAGTAGATTTACTGTTGTATACTCTCTCTGTACCCTGCATTTGCTTTATTTGTGCACTATTAGATTTTGAAGTAGAAATTTCACCAGAAGTGATAGTCCATTTTAATTCATCTGAAAACCTGTGTCCCCGTGTAAAGGTCATATCTATATTATATATATATGAAATATATTGTGATGACACTCTGCAGACAGGCTTCTCTCCAGTGTCTCTCTTTGTGGGAGTCTGGAGAATGGAGCTGGGACGTCAGATCAGATTTTTTGCTGCAGGTGTCAAACCAAAATTTGCTCCCAATTCATCTCGGAGAGGAAACAGACGGGACTTTCTGTGTTCACTGGTCAAAAATTGATCGAACTTGAGTTTGATTTTATTAAACTTTGACCTGCAAAATCCTGAATGTTCAGCTATGAGAGGTATACTTTAGCAATGACCCTGGCCAGTTTCGATTACACCATTAAGCCAGTTCCAGTCAGCCATTCTCCTACTCAACCTTGGCTTCCAGTGTTTACTTGGTTTGGTTACATAAGGTTTATTTTCCTGAACCATACAAAATTCCCACTGCACATCCTCCAACTCATTCATACATAACAGAGACCACTGGTGAAGCACAGAGTCATCCATGTAAGTTTTTGCTTGAGTTGGTTTGTGTCATGATTCACAATTTGCAGAAAATGAGCCAATCTGTAATTATGACCTGATATAAATACGGCGCTGTTTTGCATTAATGCCAACTAACAGTCTTTACAATGATGGGACACCCTAAAAACTTGGCATTTCACCCAGATGGACAAAGCAGTGCATGCATCGGCAAGCTCCATGACCATCAGATCAGTTTATTTGATGCATTTCAAGTATGAAGCCATTCAGAATATACGATTCATGTTTTTCTGTAAGTTATATATTGGTCTCACACCTATGTACTTGGAAATTTGTAGTCTGACTTGTAAGCTCATTTGGGTATCTATTGATGCAAGACACTTACATTTATATCAGAATATAGATTCCCCATCTGAGCAGATTTTTGATAATGGACATACTTTAGTCTATTCAAATGTCGATATATTTTAGACTATTTCATGGTACATATTTCCAGTATAACGTTGAGAATTTATCAGCAGTTAGGTAAATGTCATTTGCAAATTCTAAAATCTATCTATATAAATTACAAAAAAATTAAAAATCATCTCTGTATGAAGTTCCAGTTAGGCATGATATCTCTTGTATGTTTCATCTTGAGGTTATGACAAAAATTAGGTAAAAACAACTGTATAGGTTAGGGTTTTGCTAGCTTATCCAAAAATGACAAGACACCCCAGTGTGAGCCAACAAGAATGGGTACATGACACTGTGTGTGACGCGGGATTTAAGGCACGTCCCTCGGGTGTTTGTAAATGGAAAAAGAGAAGAAGAGGTAAATAGTTTAATCAATGATTCCAGTGAAGTTCACCTCTCTAGTTTGGAAATAAATTCCCTCTTGTATGCGAATAGTTTTTTCAAAACGTTTTTCAGAAATGCACATGCACAAACTACAGGTTTATTGTTTCTGCTGCAAAGATAAAAGTCTAGGCCCTCTAATTGTAGGGTGGTGTCTTTGCTGATCATGCCTTTTATATTATAATATTCATGTATTACTGCAACATTTGACTAATACATAATAAAACATTTTTATATCATAAATCATAATGGTGGAAAAATGGTAAACTGATAAATACAGTATATTTGCAACACCATTTCAAAGTGATTTTGCAGCTTAAGATGCTTAAGGTGTCATCTCTACTTAAAACACAGCTGCATACGATACGGCAATTAATACAAACCACTGGGTCATGCCCTTAACTGAAGCATTATAACCTCTGTATAATCCTCTTCTGCACAGACTGGCTGCTAGCTAACACATGCCTCAGTACATGCCAGATACATCTGACATAGTGTATACTAATTTGCAGTCTGTATGTTTAATGCATAAAATCACACATTAGTACACAACTGTAGACTCTATGGAAAAAAATATATTTTGATGGTATGATTTCTTTAAATCATACTTCATCCAAGGTAAGTCCATGATAATCTTCTAATCCAGAACATCTCATGCAGGAAATCGGAATTTTTATTAGAGGTTTGAAAGAAGATCTTCTTAAGGAGATTTTTTTCCCATCAGTTGTGTACATTTCACATATAGTACCTGTCATATTTGTTTTTATTTCTATCACACTCTGCAGCCCTGCATTTTTTATGGTTTTAATCAAACATTTCAACATGGAAACCGATCTCTATCTGTACATAAGTGCAAGTGATGAGTGAAGTGTTCAGTGTGTACATTGCAATAAAGCTGTTTTCCTTAATCAGTCTATTAAGGTGAGTTTCTGCAGCGTGTTAGTTATATGTACTTAAAACACTTTCTTAATTTAGCATGTACGCCTTTACTGTTTATTCACTTGAGAGAAACCTAAGGCACGAGGCCCCCTCATTCGCAAAACCATGAAATTTGCATCTAATCACTCTGAGCTTTGTGTCAGACTGAGAACAAACACAGTGCAAACAAATATCATTACGCAGCTACGCACACAATGACTGCAGCCACCATTGTGATCTCAAGTCTCCATGCCTGCTTGATGTTATCCCCTTACTGTTACTTCTCCTGACATACTTCGATTGTGAAAATCCATACAAATAAGTGCAAACAAAGAAAAACGCACAGCAAAAAGATCTGACATCCAGCTCACATTACACTACAGAAAGAAAGGAAAAAAATACACATACACAGCTAAAAATGTAGCTACAGACGAATATATTTCTGGGTGATTCAGCAGTACATTTGAGTGTGCGAGGTAGGACTCTGCAACATAGCAACCAGCACCATTTTTGTTGGATTTGTTCCCTCCCTCCCTGCAGGTTAACTGTCCCCAGACAATGAGCTCTGCTTCAGGGTCTACAGAGTAGGGACACCAGACAGACAGACAGGCCTTGTATTCAGGCAGAGCCGATAGGCCTGGCAAGTGTGTCCTGTTTGGCATTTAAAACACCTCCGCTCACTCCTATGTCGTGGGAGAAGTGACGGACCTGACAGGCTCAGTCTCTCGGGAGCCACTGGGCCTCTTTCCAATCTCCCTGGGTCAGTGCGGGGGTGAGACGCCAGTGAGGAGCTCCTGGCTAGAAACACTAATTATCATGGCTGCCTTGCATTTAGTAGTAGTGTGTTCAGCACTAGGTAGCGTGCACCTCCTGGTCACGCTGTCAGATACCTCACAGGACTGGCTCTAATTGTGGAGATTGTAAAGCTATGGGTGTTTAGGTTCAGCCTGCCAAAGGCATCTCTCTGCATCACTGACTTATGTAAATAAATGGGTAAACAAACAAGTGTTTAATGCCCCTCCCCCAACTCACCGCTGCTGTTGATATTGTTTGCATGGGTTATCATTAATGGTCTTCTTTTTAATTTGTGTGGAATTTTTTGATTGGTGGATCAGGGAGCGGTCGTGTCACAGATCGCGCGCACACACTAGCACAGCATTGCAGCGCTCTCACTAACACACACAGTAATGCCTCTGCCCAAACTCATGATAATTTAATAAATGCCTGAAGGCAGAGTTTGAGGCAGTGGACAAATATAAATATTAATTAACACACAAGGGACCCAAGTAATGTGTGAAAACTTCTCTGCCTATTGGCTCCTGCCATATTAAAGGAAACTCTGGTCAGATTTTTAATGTGGTTTGGAATATGCATTAGAACTTCAAACATTAACTTCTAAAGTGAACATCTTCTCACTGATATTGAAGGTTTAAGCTGGAAATTAATGGAAGTTGCTCCGAGTGCACCAAACTAAAACATCTGATGGTTCTTTTGAGAAAGCAATAAGTTTTTTGACATTCCACATACAATACAAGTCAGTAGAAACTTCATAAAAAAGTACTTAAGTCTCAAATCTCTAATTAAAGCATCCAATTGATGAAGAAACTCAGAGAGCATTAGGGCTGGGGCGATTGTTGATGTAATCGTCTTAATCAACATCATCGATAACTGTAATATGTCGATTTGCATAATGTATGTCGACGTGTCACAATGAACTGCTGTGCCTGGTCACAGCATGAATTTACCCTTAGTACAAACTGCCCTTGATCATGCATTATGACTTGCCAGCGACAATCTAAAGTGTGGGTATTTTAGACAGAGATGCAACAGTATGCTTTTCTATAAACTTCTCTAAGTGGAAATGTCTTGTCACAGCCATACAACTACTTTGCACGAGCATTTCAGAGTAAAAACATCAGTGCAGTCTGTCAAGCAGCAGCAGCGAGACAGCGGAGTCTTGTTTGCCCAAGTATGATATATATTAGGACTGCTTTATGCTAGTTTTTGCTATGTAGTTTGGGTAGACTAATTGTTATATTAATCAAACAATTTAAAAAATATATTGATAATTGACAAATTAATTGTTAGAGTAACTGAAAGTGAGAAATCGTTGGATTAATCATTTTAAAAAATAATGGTTAGGTGCAGCCCAAGAAAATATCAGTTAAAATCCTCAGGACAATCTTCCATTCTTTCCGCAGCCTCACACAACACAGTTATTCTTACTAAAGACTCCAGAGTAGGCATACTGGACATCAATAATGTGCCTCTGTGACAGGTTTGAGGACCCTTTGGAGCTCTGCACTCCTACACTGTCTGATTTCATAGTAAAACTGAGGAGGTGGGCAGTGTGTATGACAGGTAGTGGTGAAAGAGGTGGGCTGAGTCTTGACATTGCCCATTTCCTTCTATCTCAACAGCAGCCTGCACTAGCCAACTGAACAACTGTCACTACCTCAGTGTTATTGCTTACAAAGGTGTCTGAGACAGTATTAATACTGCCTGTTGCTTAGTTTTCTGTATTTAATTCAGTAGAATCTGTAAATATTGAAACACAGGCATTTAGTGATGCACAAACTGGGATTTTGTGGGATTTTCACATTCAAACTGGACACAGCCTAGTTGATGTTGCACAGTAATTATCAACTTTATATTTCAAAGAACTTGAAAGTCTTGCCAACTCTCTTTCCCTCACACACTCTCATACTGTCAGCCCCAACGTAGCTACTCAGGGGGATCAGGTTTCGATCCCATATTACAACAAGATGTAGCGTTGTCAGTGGAGAAGCTAAGATGTTACATTACAGGCATTTCTCCAGTGATCGAGCCAGCACTGAACAGGTGTACCAGCGTACATGTTCAGCTTAGCTCCTCCACGTGAGAATTAGAAAGTCAGACACACACAAGAAGCTCTCTGATCTCTGGTAAGGAGAGGGCTGAGGTGCCAGGTAGAGGGAAGACAGATGGGTATGAGTTTTTCTGCCAGCTGTCTATACTGCCTTGCTCTGTACCATCACAGTTTGGCACAGAGGGAGAAGAAGGTTCATGTTTTTTAAGGAATGTCTCATACAATGAAAGTTATGGCTACAGGTTGGCACAGAGCACTCGTGGTGTAAATCGTTTGGTCAGCACCTCAACCCCACAGCAAATCGACCGTAGTGGTAGTGACTGAATGATGGGTCTATGATTACAAATTGTTTTCTTCGTGGTCAAAATGTTATGGAGGGGGATAAATTTTAGTGAGGGAAGGCCACAGTTCCATGAGCAGGTAATCACTGAGAGTAAAGGACAAAATAACTAATAAGGTAGTGGCTTTAAATCAGACATAAAAAAAAACAACTGTAATTGATTTGTTATTGTGCCACTCTCACTTTATGAGTTTGACCTGTACATGACAGTAAAGCATGGAATATAATCTTCTGAACCATCAATATTATAAAATTATACAGTAATTTAATATTTTCAAGTAAATATTAGCACCAAAGTGTTAGTAGCCAGCAATGTTTTTTGCATCTGGATTGGAAAAACTAAATATCACTGGATAATGGAAGTTCACCGTGTCTTTTCAATTTCTTTTAGTATTGTTTATGCATTTATGTATTCGGTGTCTATTTACACCCAGTGTGGAATAGCCAATGTGGCTATTTACACCTTGCATGGCAGAGATGAATACCCAGGTGTCTGTAGCCTATAATGCTATTTGCACCTGGGCTATAGAGAGCCAATGTAGCTATTTTCACACACATTGGCAGAGACAAACTATGATCTTAGTAGTTTTGTTTCTTTCACGCAACCAAGTAGAATTGTTGCATAAACCTAACCAAGATGTAACTGACAACTGAAACTAATAATTACAAACTGAAAATTATAAATCAAGTAAGTCTAAAAATTTAAAGTTAACATTAACATAGTTTTAACCCAAGACACAAACTTCAGTCTCACACATTTCTTTGTATTAAACCTGATCATGCTAAATATATGAAATATTAGAGCAAACATGTATTAAACTATACAATACTGTCACAATAAAAACAAATCTAAACTCGTGACACCACTGTTTTTTCTGCATTTCCAAGTGAAATGCTGACTTTTTTAAAGTAAAAAGTTTGAGTTCAGCCCCTTAAGGATTGCCCTCTGTAAATCGCAGTGTAACTCTATTAAACACTTTATCTGGGTAATACTGTCTACCATGCAAAATTGCAGCTTGTAATAGGGGATAGATTAAATGGAATCACTCTCACCTAGTGGCAAATTCCACACCAGTAAGCAACAAATGGCTTGCCAAGCTCTGGGTGACATTTCTAGGGATTAGCTCATGATGTTGGGGTTGAGGCAGGACCCAGTGGGAGGGACACTAGCTGAGCATCATAACACTCTCCACCCTCGCAGACACACACACACAGACACACACACATATACTATATTTTATTTATTCACGGCAACCACATACTACTTGCTTCACACTGAGAAAAATAGACAAACAACTAAAATGTCCAACAAAAACATACATCTAATCAATTGATCCAAAACAAAACAGAAAAATTACTGTTTTGTTTGTGAAAAGCAGGTTTTACCACATGCACACACACGTCTATTTTCCAGTGAGCAGAACCTGGTATACAGTCAGTTTGCCTGAAAAGCCACTGCCAGATGAACAGATGTGCATGTCAAAACACTGATTTTTCAGGTGAGAATGCAACCTTAAATTACTTAGAGAGGTTGTCTTTATTCTGACTTCATTTTTAGCCAGCATCTGATTGCCTTGTATGTGTGTATATATCAGGATATTTCAAGATCTGCCTCTTTTTTTTTTTTGCTTCTTGTTTTATAAGGCATTACATGCAGACATGGCTTTGCATTTGTTTGTTTTAGCTTTCTATTTTCACTTCCTCTCCTTTGGCTGAGATCTGACTTGCATTCAAATGGAATCTGTCTCATCTTCTTTCTGAGTTCGATATAGCGTGTGAAGTGAGAGAGGAATAAAAATGGAAATGATGCGTAGCCACAAGTTAGGATATACAGCACAAAATCAAGTGGAAAAAAGCCAATAGCTGCTGATGGAGACGTGGTCTGAGGGGTGAAGCATGAAGACTACTGAGAGACTATATGAAGCAGGGAGGTAGGCAGGTAAGTGAAAAGGAGTGGGGAGAGGTGGCAGGAGAAAATGAAAGATGAAACAGTAGATGTGTGGATGGAACAGAGAAAAAGAAGATAGGGAGGTTGTTGGAGCTCATGCTTCAGCGTAGAGCGTTGGCGTAACGGCTGTGACACCAGCTGAGTCGAAACACTGTCAATCAGCAGCCGGTCCGCTGGAATTGAATGATGATAAATGATATTTAAATGTTCAGCTTGTGAACTGTAAATTCCTTTTCTACACCTCTAATGTGTACGAGTTCCACTTATCTGTCTGTGCCTCTGCAATTAAGGGTTGTCATAATTGGATCCATGACAAGAAAACCTTGATCCTTACAGATATTTAGCTTTCTCTTTTTTTTTTAACCTAAGAGCTGTTATTCTCCTTCATTCAAGTATAAAATATGTGAGGATTTTTTATTTTGTGAGTGTGTGTGCATGCACCACGATCCAGTTGTAAAACAACTTTGTAGAGCTTCAAGTGTATATGAACAACAATGAAACTACTTAAAGCACAGATGAGGTGAGCTTCCTTATAATGGTTTCATAACCTTAAAAATGCCTTTTCTGAGAAGTAACCTTGACTGTATTGTTCTGTGAAGTATTAACTGTTTGTCTAAATTATACATTTTATATATTTCTTTAATAAAAGTTCATAATTTCCTTTTATTTCCTACTTATAATATGCACATCGTCAAGTGCATAGATAGAAATTTCATACAATAAAAGATGACACGTGACGACAGCCACACTCATGATAGAAGAACTGCAGATTTGCCTTTGATTTCACTATTTGCCACAGCTCTGACTACTGGATTTGCCTCAGTGTTCATTTTGACAAGAATTTTTAATTTAGTTTTAGTCTTAGTTGCTTACTGATAATTGCAGTTAGCTAAAGTCACATTTTAGTCTCGTGTTTTTGTGTTGTTTTAGTCCAGATTCAATCAGTTTTAATTTTAGTCAGTGTTTTAGTTGTCATTTCAATCAGTGTTTTAGCCAAAATTTTAGTCAGTGTTATAAGGATCCAAGATCATTTATCATCATTATAAAACAACACACACAGGGTTGTAGTTCCTTCATAATATACAAAAATACCTATATATATATATATATATATATACAGATAATTAATTAAATTCTGAATGGAAGTAAAAATCTAAAACAAAATAAATACATATATCCATACAGGTATACACACAGTTAATGTTTTAGTTATAATTTCCTCAGTTTCATGATACTGTGATGGATTTTGATAAAGAATATTTTCCCTGGCTGTAAAAATTCCACTGAGAAGAAAACGCACCATGAACTGTGTCTCGTCATCTAGGCTGAGAAAGTGCACTGACACCTTCTATCATATCATATAAAATGATGAGTCATTATTGATTACCATGCACTGATAACGTTCATCTTTTTTATATATTATTCAGGTCTTCTGCTATATTTGTCATTATATTGAAGTCTGTTTTAATAAATCAGCAGTAACAATGTGTCATTAAGATAGACGAGGATTATCTGGGGCGCATCATGTTTATTCACTCTATGAAGATAAAATTAATATCAAATTATGTTAAATGTTTGTCAAATGAGTTGTAAGAAATTATAAATGATCTTTTAGAAGATGTTCACTGTGAGCTCAGCTCTGTTAAATTTAACAATGTGTTAATGGAGCAAGCAATCCACACAGAACTTTTTATACTAACATTAGTCTTAAAAAGGGTATTAACATACATATTATATGAATCAATTTACATAACTGACATTTGCCTTGGGAGACACTGGACACAGGATGCTGTGTTTTCAGGTGTCTTTTCAAATTGGTTGTGTTTTTTCCGTACATCTTTGATCCACAAGCTACTTCGTCTTCACTGGAAACAATACACTCAGTCTGTCTTTCAGTCTGAATATAAGAGAGACGTGTCCACAGGTCGCCTCTCCTCTTTCTTTTCTTTCCACCTGACAGACGGCTGGAGAAAATGAGGCAGCCACTTTCAAGCTTGCTAGATTTATTAGCGCTTTCAGATGGCTGATTACTGTTTCGTCTCGTCTTTATTTGTCAGGGCATAATGGACAGAGATTTTCGTCAGTTTTGTTGTCAATATGTTTTTTTCATTTACATCGTTGTCACAATTTAGCGATGAAATAAAGGGAAGTCAACTAGTACTTACCAAAATTTTCACTGACAAAACTAACACTGATTTGCTTCAGTGTAGAAACACAGGTAGAGACAAGGAATTAATCCATAATCCTCAACAGAACATGATATACTCAAGTCGTCAGAGCTTCTCTCGCGCTGCTAACAACCACCATCAAACTGTCAGCCTGTGGGAAACTCTGTCCTTCTCTTTTCACTGTACGACTGTCCTCAAAGAGAAGCTACGTAGCTATGAATGTTTGCTACATTCTCTCCTCTCAAACGTGCTTTATTTTGTCTATGACCTTTTCCCTTCTATCGCTTGCAGGATCAGTATGCATTCTACTCTCGGAGTGATTACTTCTCACCCTGTCAGCTCACCTTGACTTCACCTGTCATCCTTCCATCTATTTTCAATGTGATATTTTCTTTCTCACCTCTTATTAGTTGTGCCCATCTGAAGTCTCTGTTGAGTACCCGTCTTTCTGTCTGCCTCTCTGTCACAGACACACACATACATACACACACACACACACACACACACACACACACACACACCTGTGCATGCACATACACTGTGAAGGATAACACATCCTCATTACTTTAAAGTTACAATTCTAAAGATTGTCAAACCCAATTTTTGATACTATTCATTGACTGACTTTTTATGCAGCAGCTCTTCAATGTATTTGCATTCAGTAATTATGTGTCTATAGTAGTTCTCATTGGCAGTGGCAGAGTCTACCATTCCTGTGCTGATTTCAGACAGCCCACCTGCATCAGGGATTCATAAGAAAAGAATGCATTCTTGTAATCCATTGCAGTTCTGTCTTATTGATGACAGCCTCACTGTTACTGGTTTGTATTTACACCATGTCAGACCTATGTTAGGTTACTACCTTCCTGCCTCACATTAAAATCATCAGAACTGCAAAAGACAGGGTGGCTTTTATTGTGAAGCCACCACAGGAAATTCAGTGTATTTGTCACTGCAGTTATAATATTAAAACAACTACATAACAATGTCACTTTTTTCTCATCGGCAGATCATTTTTGATTTTTGCAAGTAAGTAGTGGAACAGGAGGGAGCAACCACAGTGGAGCTGTTGAATAAAGAGTTGCAAACAACAGGCTGCACGCCTCCAACGCCTCAGCAAAATAAACTTTACTGTCTCTACCTTTTGTGTAATAAACAATAAACAATTGTTTTTGAATGACTTTTTCATTGGAACAATGTGAGTTTGTTTGGCTGCACTTGAAATAGATTGCTTCACTATTTCTGACAAAGTAGCTGCTAAAGGAGTGTTTGCTGTTTGTATTAAACTCCACTTGTTGGGGGAACCATGGGTGTCATCAAATCAAACAGGACAAAAAATTTATTTTTCAAACCTGGGTGCCATTTTTACATATTTTGGGTCTAGGTATAAAAAGATTTGGAATTAGTCCAGTAGGTTGTCTCAGCTAGCAGCTGCGAAAAGGGCTTTAATGGCTGCAACGTAACCCTCAGGGTCAAAGGCACCCGTCAACACCAAAGTCACACAATAACACGAACTAACTAAACGATCATGGCAGCAATAGACCAGCAACTCCTGTGTTCTGTGAAGTAAAATGTTTTTCTAAATGGAGTATGGTGGCTTTGAACAGAGTGTTATTACAGCTGTTTCTGGTTAAAATAATTTGACAGATGCATTTGCTCCCAAGTGTTACTTTGCAGCCATTGCAGCCAAAATTCTTCTACCTATTAGTCATTTAGAACACAAAATATGTAAGCCCAGGTTTAAAAAATACGTAATTCATAATCAATGATTACAACTTTAATACAGTGGGATGTATATGGAGATCTAAGTAAATGAAAATTGACGGATTTTTTTTAAAGGTCAGCCAAACTTACAATGCTTCTGTTTTGCATGTAGTGAAGCTTTTACATTTTGTATCTATCTTCATCTCCTCATAAGCAAAGGCACACCCCTGTACCACTTTGGCAGTTCTGTGTCTAAACAGAGGAATGCAAGTTCAACAGAGGAGAGACAAGTGACAAACATTTTATGTCTTTACTAAACACTTCACAATGAATAGAAGTGTTAAGGGAAAAAACAACTTGTTCCTGCATCTAATTTAAAAATACATTCTGTGGGCTTTGTTACACTATGCGAGAAAAAAATATGAATGCTTAGTCGACAAGCCTCCTGATCTTAACAAACGGGAGTAATGAAGACGAAGTGAAATTGTGCTATTCTAACACTGCAGACACCTCCAAGCCAGTTTCATTTAATTATTAATTGAAGTGACTATGCAGTGTGTGTGCATGCGAGTGTGCAGCTTACTTTAAAGGGCACGGCCTCACCCTGTGACAAGCATCCCAACATCCAGACCTTGGTGCAATGTAACAGAACAAATATAGCATTTTATGCTGTTTGTTATAAGAATATCACACCCATTTCTATGAGGTTTGAAAAAGAAAAAAACATTAAGGCAGCAACAACAATGGTAAACATGTTGTCCTCTCTGATTGGCGAAGTCCCTGTCAGCCTGTCACTAACAAATATGTCACCTTTGTTGACCCTTAATTGTTGATCCCCCTTCAGCTATTCAGTGTCATTTTAAATACTTGGGCGCAGCAGTGAGATGCATCATTCCACCACGCTGTGTCAAAATCAGATCAGCAGTCTCGGAGATATTGTGCATGACACATGGACGAGCTAACAAATAATCTTGTGCCTCTTGTGTTTTTTTTTTTCTTAGCTTAGCAAGTCTTTACTGTAGCTCTTGGGGTGCAAATGCCTTGGCTCATCAGCAGGGAGGCAAGAGCATATTTGTTGTGTCTTAAAGTTTAGTATGCTAGAATGTTTTTTAGTGTAAGGAGCATGTTTACAGTAACTTATTTGTAACTGACCGGCATTTACATACTGTTACTGACTTCAGATGCTTCACAACAAATTACATATTCATTTTATGGGCCCATTATTTTGCTGATTGTGCTTTATATTTGCTTTAAGGAGAAAAATGTAAGACCCTAGCATTCAAAAACGAGCACTGCAGTCCAAATAGCAAATTGGAGTCAGAGATGGCATATTAAATAGGTCGAATCCCTATTTAATATAAGATTAATAACTGTCACTGTTTGTCGATGAAAAACTAAGCCAGTTATCCTGAAAACAAAAGCCCACTGCTCCGAAAATACACACTCTGGTGCACACTCAGTGACTGCCTGCATTACTGCCTGTCTAACATATTACTCAATTTAACTGTAATAAACATCTACTCCTTCTAAAAGATTACTGATGACTTTTTACAACTCAAAAACAGATACTTACTTATTTAGTGAACACTGGGCATTAACTTTAACTCTAATAAACATGAAACATGCAAACAAGAACAGCTGTTCCGACTAGAATGAAAATTTCAAGGGAGAACATACTGGCTATAGTGTTGTTATCAGAGAAGCCGGTATTTCAACTTAGCATGTTTTCTTAATCTCTGATGACATCATGATCATTTTATAATTTAGTACAGTAAATATAGGTATTACATATGTCTCCTTTAAAGTCTTTCTTTTAATCTGCCGTATATATACAGTACTAATAATATGATTTTTTTAAAATATTTTCCTAAACCACAAGGGAAACTAGCCTAAATGAAATATCATGTGGACCAATGAAAGAGTTTAATAAAAACACACAGATATATAACACAGATTAACTAGTATACTACTACTATAATACTAATATAAATATAATTATTTTGTGTATATGTTGGCAATCACACCACTGTTTGATTCACTAGTCTCATGTGCAATCAGGAGGCACTAATTTTTTATTTAACTGAGACCTTCCAAACATCTGCTGGAGTTCTCAGTGTCATACTCTGTGTTCTAAATTGGTAAATTTCTGCAATTAACCAGGAGGCATCAGCTTGGTTCCTGGTGGATTCTTTGCATGAGCTAAACACCATATGCTTCACTCAGAAATCCTCTGTACACACACACCCGCACAAACACAATCTCCCCTTACACTCATGCACACATGCGCATTAAGATTCCATCCCATTTTGAGACGATGTCTGAAAGGATTCATCACGGTGACAGCACCACTTCAACACATTTTTCAGTTTGTCAGAAGTCTCTTTCTTAGCGCTTGTTCCTCGCCTCTCCTTGGTTTCCTCTGGTGTATTGCTCTGAGTCCCGCTCAAAGCACACAGCGGGGGATTAGTCCCTATCACAGCACTCACTACCCCCAGATCAGTTCACCAGGGTTAAGGTGCAGCTTTCCCTGAAGATACCGTTTTCTTTGTGAGAACTCTCACAGTGACATGTTAAAGGAGCCCAGTCAGAGTGGAACTTTAATGCTATGATAACCCATTTAAGTTGCTGTCTCAGTATAAATACTCCCTCTCTTTGGCGTCTTTGTCTCTCCCTCTCTTTCTGTTTCTTTGAACATCAGGGCCTGCAGGTTTGTATTACTGCTTCACACGAGAATGACAATATTTGTTATTTGCCAGAACACTCTAGGAGATGGTGTGACAGTTTTTAACAATTGTTAATGAGCGTTTCCCTATACAAAAGATCATTTTTCTTAACAGCAAGCAATTAGCCAAATAGTTAATTTTATGCTAAAAACCAAATGTTGCTCATTAAATACCTCTACATTTCAGATTTATTTTTCAGCTCTACCTGTGTACAATGGACAATATGAAATCCACTGGGTTTTTTTATAATTCAGTTTCATTTTATTATACACCACTCTACAATTGTTTGGGTTGAGTGTCGAAGGTGTGCATTTTTGGCAACATACTATCTAAAAGTGAATGAGTCATCTTTACGCTATACCTAGAATGTACAGTATAAAAAAATAAATCACAGAATTGCTATAGTCAGGGATGTAGCACGAAATTCTGGACCCATTACATAGGCATTCGCTATGGGCCCCTCCCTGCATCCACAGCCATTCATTCTAGCATTTATATAGGCCCTCCTCACAAAAAGGGCCCTGTCTACTCAGGTCCCATTTTCTCCCCAGTCCCATGTCCCCCGCTGCAGCAAAAACTTTATTAGCAACATCAAATAGCTGCCAGTCATCAACAAAAAAATCAACATACATAGTCTTTTGTTCCAAATTTGTAAAAACAAGGTTTAAGGTTTAAGGTTTAAGGTTTCGAGCATTAGGTGTTTTCTTTGAGTGTGACGTCTGTACAGCTAGCCTGGCTGAAAAAAACTTTCACTGACACCTCTAAAGCTGTCCAATTAACACGTTGTATCTTGTTTGTTCTGTATATACCCAGAGAGAACTGCAAAACAATTTGTGGTTTAGTTGGAGTTCCGGTATGCGTTGTAGGTATTTCTGTATGTGATAATGTTGTAAAGTGCTATTCTTTGGGTCCATGCTGTGTTTCATCTTTGTTCTTTTTCTGTTTCTCACCACATCGATGCCTTCAGTGACTGGTGTGGAAAGCTCAAATTATATTTTCCATGCCTGCATCTGCGTTTCCCAGTTACAATTTGTTCATGTGAGCAATTAGCAAAATGAGCTGCCAGGGTCAGTTTGCAGGATGTAATTTTATGTCTCCAATTTCTAACTTTTGGGTAACTCCTGGATAAAATTCTGGCTATTCTGTGTTGAGAATGGAGGTTTGGCAAGGATTCTTTTTTTCACTCCCACAAGATTGTAAAAGAAATCGCAGATGTGTCATTCCTCTTCCTCTTGCTAAATTCTTATCACTCCCATCAGCAGCATTGTTTCTGTTCAGAATTTGTCTTGCCCATCCTGCCTCGAAATGGATTTTCCTTTAGGCAGTGGCCACTAAAAGAGAATAAAATGATACAGATTATGTGCTTGTTTCCCTGATAATTGATGCTGTTTCCCATGGCAACAGATATGCCAAATGTTGTTACTATGTGTTATTATAAACATCTGATTCTACCACTGGAAGATAATACATTTCCCTTCATCACACCAAATAATAACAGCCTTTGACCTAAATTACAAGACTCTCAGTTTTTCCCGTATAAAATTCCCCCCTTCATTGAGGAGGCTGACCACCTTTCGTCCTTAAGTATTTATCATTTGTTCAATATGGTAAAAGAACAAACTTCCCCTGGTTTTCACTAAATTTGCTATTACATATTACAGAGTTATCTCTGTGTTCGATGGACAGACATGAAAGTGATTTATGTCTTTTCATCTATGACAACAAATAAACATTTTTTTAAAAAAACGTCTTTAGTATTTAAGCTTCATTTAATACTCAAAACCATGTCCAAAATTGTTCAAATCAAATGTATCATCAAAAGAGTTTCAACATATTGATAAACATTTTCATCATACCCTGACCACTGTAACTCCCTGTGCTCCTGTGTTAGCCTTCGTAAAATATTTAAAAGTTCATATGGCCGATATTTCCGTCAGAAGATAAGACAATTTAACATGTTGCAACAAGCTAAAAGCAGAATTTCACTGAAATCCAGAGTTATTTCAGATGTTTTGACAGCCTATGATGTTTTTTTGAAGAAAGATTAATAAAGAAATTAAGGGTATTCAAGGGTTCTCCATCACAGCGGAGAGTAATCTAGTGTATTTGCCTTCTCATTTTCTATTATCACTTCATCACATCGGTATCTTAGAAAATTGTAGCATATTCCCTAATACTACTACTACTACTACTAACTACTGTCACACCCTTCTTAATTTAGAATTCTATTATTTATTTTTTTTTTTAAGTGAAAAATTAAAAACAGGATAAATACTGTGTAAAGGAAACTTACAAGGATACAACATGATGAAATAATTAATATCAAACATTTAAACTTTTCATGTTGTAACAAAAATCATTTTTACTTACAAATGTAAACACAAAATGTATGACTGTATGATGCATGACATCAGTCCTTTGGTTCAGATAAGGTCATCTCCATTTCAGTATAAATAAATATATACAAAAGAATGATTCAAAGGACGCAAAAGAAAAGCTGCAGTTGCTCAAATTGATGATGGCATGCCCTTTACAGATCTGCAAGCATTTTCCACAAGGGAATTTAACAGAAAAAGCTCAGCAGGTGCACAACACTACAAACACTGTGGGTAAAAAGCCTCGATATATCTAACTAAACAGATAGCTTGAAGGAAAAAACCTCATGTGAATATTCTTCAACTTCTGTCTGCAGTTCATTTATTCATGATCAGGTTTACAATTACTAATGGAGTACATGTTTTCTCCTCTACCCCAGACACAGGGTTGGGTGTAACAAAGTATAAGTGTTAAATTGTGTCCATGGGTTTGTTGCTACTGTACATCATTTTTTAATGTCTCCCTGTGATAGCCTGGCATCCTGCCTCTTGCCCAGTGCATGCTGGGATAATGAGCGCTCCATGATCTCCCTATGATCCTTAATAGGGATCAGCGGGTTTAGAAAGTGGAGAAAATTGATACATTCTCTCCTTTGCCAACAATTACCCACTCAAGACCTCCTTACATAAATAGAAGAATAGTAATTGGTTTTGATTTAGAATAAAAAAAAGGCCAAACATTTTCTCTAATATTTAACCAATAACAATATCTTTCCCTAAACTTCACCAAGTGCTTCGACTTGCCTAAATATTAGGGCCTGACTGATACTAGATTTTTAAGGCCAGTGCTGAGTAAAACTATTCTGATAACAACTTGTACAGAATATAATATTCAGAACGTAAAATATACACGTAAACACACATTTTTGCAATGATTCGTCAATAGTGGTTCACACTTGTGACAAAGATATGTAATGGAGGCAGGATATTTTACAGTCTAACAGTGAATGTTATTGTCCTAAATGATATCAGGGCACTGAAACTGGAAAATTTCCACAGTATGTTTGATAATAATGAATAACTACAAATAAAAAACACAAATAGAGCAATATATATATATATATATATATATATATATATTAAACCTGAATGAAGAAAAAATGATAATTTATAAGAATGGTGCCTATAAAGCTAAAGAATAAAAACAATCTGCATTATGATCTGTTAAAAAAACACATATGCTGGTACCAATATAGACCAATGTGTGTGGCTGCGATAGGCCAATATCTGGTTAATAATATCATCAACTCATATATCAATAGGGCTCTACTGAATAATCATAAAAAAAACATTAATAATGCTTTATTTGCCAGGGAAGAATATTGTAGGGAAAAACCAGTATGACAGTTCTTCCATGTATCCTTCTTTTGCGACAACAATTTGGTTGCTTTTACACTTCCTATAAAACCAATGATTAATTTGCTGGATTGATAATGGCCTTTTATAATTATCCAGGCTACAATATGCTGCCATTTTAAACTTATTTACACATTTGACACTGACTCATTTCACTCATTAGACGATCCACAGTGGGTCTCTAGATAATCACTCTGCAATTCTTAAAATAACATCTACAAAATGTTACAATTTGAAAAGATACACACTACATGCAGGAAAACATGTGAGCCTAAGCAAAACAAAAAAAAAAAAAAACTGAGATGATTTGTTAGTCAATTTTTCCCCAAAAATCCCATAGCACAGAGTGGGTGGGATGTGATTGTAAGTTTCTGTAATTAGCCACTTAACTTATAGGACAAATAATTCTCATTCCCACCAGTGTAATCCAACAGTCTTCAGATTTTTCTCCTCCCTATTGTGACTAATCATCAGCATAGAAGATGCTCTTCATCAGCCCACCCGTCTGCTCACCCTGGCTGTTGGCACCGACTGCCACGATAATGACTGAGGCTACTCTGAGACGATGTTTACTAGCTGACAGCAGCACCCTGCTCTCTCTGTATGCTCCAGCAAGCATTTCCATTTAGCTCACTTCTGAAGCTCCTGCCTAATTTCTCTTTGGAGACAGAAATCCTTTAAACCCCATTCTATCCTGGGGCAACATATTTACTGAGGGCTGGCTTTCCAATACCTGAGAGAGATTAACACTGCTCCCTGATTTATGAATCCATGCCACCCACCCACAGGCTTGGTCAGGGGCCCTCGCTACTCTACCCTGCTACTTCCTCTTCACACAATGGGATTTAGGTATCAGAAGGAACACACAAACACACACTTCCTCTCAGACGGCAGAACTGGGTTTTAAGGGGAGTTTATATGCGAATATGCACAGATCATCCCTGCGAATTTCCCTTAAGAAAAGAGAAGACAGAATTGGCAAGGGTAAAACTAGCTGTCTCATACTGCTGCTGGCATGTGGAAATGACTCAAAAGTAAACTTTATGATGGAATATATCTCCTGGACAGAATCAAACTTGACAATGCATGCTTTAAGAAACTCCACATTGTTGTACCCACTTTGATATACTGTTAAAGGATATGCAAACAGGTACTCTAGGGCTGTCACTGCAGCATGGAGCTCTAGTCAAAAGATCTGTGACATCCATCTACTGTTTTGGCATCCCACCATCTCACTGGCATCAGAGGCTGTCTGTGACTGAGGTGGTCGGATGGCTGCCAGACTGAGTGACAGCCTGGTATTTGTTTATCCTGAATAGTCAATTGCTGGGCATCTGTACTACAGAAACAACAAAGCTGCTGGCACAGAGTTAAGTGTTTCAGTGGATGTGTCTGTTACTCTTATTCAACTGACAGAATGCTTTCAAATCGTCCTAATATCTACAATAAAGGATTCATAAAAGGCATCATGTCACGTATTTCTGTGGGTAAATATGCAACAATAAAATCAGACAGTTATAGTGCTGGCAGTATCTTTGCAGCATATGTTTTATGGTTGCAATCAAAACACATGCATGGTAGCCTAAGGACATTTAAAGGAGTGTGTCTGTGTGGAGGGTCTCAGCAGCAGCAGCAGCAGCAGCAGCAGCAGCAGCGCAACCTGTGGCACAGTGCTGAACAAATGGTGAAGATGTTCATGAGCATCTAACATTTTTCTTGTGACCTTTTTTTGTGTTACATTACGTTTTTCATCTTTCGGTGACAGTGCATTCAACATCTTCCTTAATGAGACTGCTTTTGTCCTACAGTCGCCTATTATGTTCCCTGGACAGCTATAGACGTACATGTGAGATGTACATGCTTAATTGACTGCCCGCCCCCTAATTAGTTACTTAACAATGGCAGGTTCCACTGTTTTTTTTTTTTTTGGTTTTTTTTGTTCGGTGGATTCTTTCACATTCTTCTCTTAACATCTGCTATTAGTGTAACTCAAGCAGAATATAATTTCACTGAGTTTGAGACACACAGTATTTGCAGTGTTTTTACATTAGTAAGCAGATGTTACTGATTACAGAGTACACTGACACACACACATTTGGAGAATATTAGGTTTTATAAGAAATGCATGACCCACTCAGTGAGTGACAGGCTAGATTTGAATCTGGCTAATTTTGTCTCCTTGTCTCATGAAACTATTTGCACTGCAGTAAATACTGTTTTAAATGTAAACATAGCTTACAGGGTCCCACATTATTTTGCAGTACATTAATAAGACGTAACAAGCCGTTGTATCAAATTAGACAAAACTTGAAATAATATGTTCTTTATTAGACATTCAACAAACAAACACAATTGCCCCAATAAGATGTCATATACCTGACAATGCACTCTATGTTATAATTAAATAAAAATTAGAAATAATATGCTCTTTATTAGACAATAGTTATACCCTACTTAGACACTGTTCATGGTACACTAATAAGACATATTAAGAGGGTATTTAGAGAGTAGCCTAATTAGTGGCACACCACAACAGAACTGTGCTGTTAACTAAAGTGAAATCACATATCTTCCACTTCTCCATTTAAACACAATATGTAAGCTTGATCTACCAAGTAGAGGGCAAAATTATAGTGCTAGAGGAATATTGGGTGACTGCACAGACTGAGTAAAACTGTAGACAGATAATGTGTTTTGATTTAAGAAGTTGGCACTGGTCTTGGCTAATCTGCCAATTGTATGGAACCATCCAAAGAAGGTGTGTCTCAAGTGGCAGATATATGATTTCACTTTAGTTTACAGTGCACTTCTGTCCCAATGTGTCCCAAATAACCCTCTAAGACAGTTTAACAAGGGTCTAACAGTGGGAAATAATACACTTTAGTTTACAGTACAGTTCTGTTATAATGTATCCCAAATTACACTCTAAGAAAGATATAATGATTATACAGGTTTATCAGTGGGAAATGATACTGATGTTTTTCATACACTTGTAATAAGGGTCTAATAGTGTCTAGTAAAGAACATATTATTTCTAGTTTTTCTCCAATTTAATTTATTACTACTAATACTGCTAATACTCTAATTTAATACAAAGTGCAGCTTGTTACATCTTATTAGTGTACTGTAAAATAAAGGGTGACCAGCTACAAATATACAGATGACAGTACGAGGCAGCATACATTCAGTATTAGTATCAGCTACTGTGCTGATGCTTAATCACTAGCAGCAGCGAAGGGCTACACTCAGTCCTGTTTCCTATCTGCTTCCTCTTACTACCTAGAGGTCGATGAGCTTTTAAAACTAGTCCGTGTTTGCTAAAGGCACCAAGAATTCTACTCCCAACTTTGTTGCATGAGGATCACAACATGGCCTCAACCTCATGTCTGGATTACAGCAGCGAGCTCTTGGCTGTGACACTAAAGTGCTTTCTTCTACCCCTGCAGCTCATCCAGAGTGCTGCAGTGTGCTTGTAGTCCAACCAAAGTCAAAAGTGTCCTAAGTCACTGCCTACATGCCAGCAACTGGTCAAATACTGTTTGGAAGCTTGCACTAAATTCAGAATTTGAATAAACGGACACTCACGAACCCTCTCCATGGCACAGTGGTCATATCTCCAACTACGTTCAACTCTCTCTTTTGTAATTGTTAAATATTAGAATACTTTTTCAAAAAAAAAGTTTTTTCAAATAACGACTATATAAACACAGTGAAGTAGCTCACTGTAAAAGTGACAGACTGAAGTGAGGTATTTAGCTGTATTTTGGCAGAAAGTCTGGAACAAAAGTACTGGAAGTTACTGAGCAGATGAACAGACAGTGAAGAGGTGGTTTGTGAAGTTCCTATGGGCTTTCACATACCTTTTGGCATGGTGCGTTTTAGCATTTTCAACATTCTCTCATTGTTGTCCAGTATTAGAATAACTGTCAAACTGCAGCAAATTAAATGCATTTCATGCCGATTCTCTGAAAGTTAAAGAAAATCCATGTCCATATTTTGCAAAATAACAAAAAAATATAAACCTAAAACCTTCTAAATACACCAAAGCTCACTGTAAAAATGACAAACTGAAGTGGGGTGCTGAACTACATTTTGGCAAAGGTATGGAGCAAAAGTACTGAAACATACTGAACAAATAACAGACAGAGAAGAGGTGCTTTGAGATGTTTCTATGGGCTTTCAGATTCCATGAAAGCTTTTTATCACTTAAGTCCAGCTTTTACCCCTACAGTACACATGTACTTCATACAAAAAAAAAAAAATCACTGTAGAGGTGCTCAGTGGAATTTTCTTGAAAAAAACATGTGAACATGTCATGTTATGTTTTTTTTTTCCAGTGTTAGTCACTAAGACAAACATGATGAATGAATTTCCTTCCTCATAAAACATTTGCAAAAAAATATTTTTTTAAGCATTTTAAATGCAGCATCATTTACATTCACATTGCTTCACATTGATTAGATTTTGATTTTTGATTATATTTTTGCACACAACATACTGTATATATGTACATAAACAGATACAATTTGATTGGGAGGTGCAAGAATCCCTCAGACAATCCCTCAATTGTAACTGAGATATTTAATAAATGAGGCCTGAATTTATAGTTATTTTACTATTTTATTAGCTTTCAGCTTTCCTGCCTTTATTGGCACATTGTTGCATATGTTGGTATGCTATTGCAACTTGTAGATCAGTGGAATAGTGTGAAAAAATTGGCAAGAATTTGTATTGTGTCATTGACATGTGTGCACATAGATACTATATCTAAGCGACAAATTGACCAATATGTCTGCCATACTTCAACGCCATATTGGGCTGGGAAAGACTGGCCTGCACAAATAAACAGGGTTTTACATATGTAAAAGGGGGTTCTCTACCAGTTTCAATAATACATGCTATAATCAAAGGTTCAAGATCTAAATGGAGCTGGAAAAAAGTTTTTTTCTTCACTTACTTCACATGGATCATGAACCCTTGAATATAAAAACACTTAAAATGTAAACAGTATAGTGCTTTTTATCCAGAAAAATAGCAGATCCCCCATTTAGGCTACTTGTATTTGTTTACATGTCAGTCTTCCCTTCCCTCCAGTATGGCAAAGGCATTGATGTATGATCAAAAGACCTAAGCACCACACGTCTATGTGTGTACACATGTGCCTGTGCATCTTCATGCATGTGCTCAAGATAAACATAATGTGCACCCACCCATATAAGAACAGCTCCATGATGCTCCTCAGGGTCATATATAGAGAAGCTCTGAGTAAAGAATCTGTCAACATCTTTCACCACTGATAAAATGAGGTCAGATTGGCACAGAACAACCCAAACACAAATGTTCAGTTCAGTCATAAGTGTAAGTATCTGTGCTCAGCCCTGTAAGACATTAAAGATTAGGTCACGTTGCCTGCAGTGTGACCTTATGATAAGACAACATACATGAGCCATATTAATGTGCATTTGGATAATACATACATTGCAAGACTACAACACAGTCAAAGTGAGTAATAATCAAACTATAACCCACAAAATAACTTAAAAGACAAAAAGAAATGCCATCATCCCAACACGTTCAAGGGCATTCTCTGTTTTTGTGTTTTCCATTTGCTTGATGGGAACTGACATAAATCTGATGGAGTCAGATTTGTCGGTCCTGTTAGGACAACAGGAAAGCACAGCCCTCCCGCTCCCCGCTCATTCATTGGAGAGCTCTCAATGAATGAATTGAAAATAATAAGTGCAGAGGTACGGCCAAATATTGTTAGCCCATTCATTCATCATTCATTCTTTAGTTTGATACATATCCAGTCTGCAATGGTATGTTTTGTTTCCAGTAATCAATCCTCCTGCTGTGAGCGACACAATAGCTCTTATAAGCTGGTGGCTTTCCCCTACCCATTCATAGTTTCCGTACATTACCAACCTTTTTTCCCACTGCCTTGAATGAGATTGAGGCTTTGCAACTTACTCTATATTGTATATATATTCTATTAAAGCTGTAAAATCACATGCTTTGTGTACATCTACCACAACCTCTTCAGTGACAATTTGTCTCAGTGCGGTGGTGATGAATACTAAAGTACCATTAAAACTGGGGATCAATGCTTGTCTTGCCACAGCCTGCAAAAAAATAACACATTTTTGGTGCACTTTATTTTACTGTGCAGTAATAAGATGCAGCAAGCCATGCTTTGTATCAAATTAGACAAAACCTAGAAACAATCTGTTCCTATCAGACAGTGTTAGACTCTTTATTAGACCCTTATCAGACTTTATTAGAGGGTAATTTGGGACATTTTACAACAGAACTGCACTGTAAACTAAAGTGAAATCACATATCTGCTACTTTTCCATTTAAAACAATGTTTGAACCAGATCTGCCAAGTAATATTAAAATTTTAGAGCTAGAGGAATACTTTGTCAATACATTTTAGTTTAAAATACAGTTCTGTTGTAATATGCCAAATTACACTATAAGAAAGTCTAGTAAGGGTCAAGCGTGTCCCATAATGTGTCCCTAACTGCCCTCTAAAAAGTCTTAAAAGGGTCTAATACTGTTAATTAAAGAATATATTATTTCTAGTCTTCGTCTAATTTAATACAAAGTTCTGCTTGTTACATCTTATTAGAGTACTATAAAATAAAGTGTGACCAAATTTTCTTCACTGAACAGTGGAACTGCAAAGTAAAGGTGTATAGTATACAGTAAATTGCAGAAATTGTAAATCAGTCTCTTTTTTGTGTAGCGCAGTAATCCAAGCATTTCCCATCACAACAAGCCTGGTGGCACAAAGGTAAAATGCAGTGAAGATGCTGCCAATCTTCTCTGCCATAGAGAGACAATTGGGACGCCTTGGAAACATAGCAGCAGAAATTTGGCATTAACAATCATAAAAACATGGCACTGTGACATCTTGCTTGCCTGCAGCATATTCTCACAATATTGTGATGAAATTAATATCCAACATGCTGATAAAATGTGGAGACAGCATCATGAAAGCATTATATCACGAATCCTAATGGCTACACATGTGTGAGTGATTAACAGCAGTGTAATTGTGATATTTCATCCACATTTAGTGGAATATTTTTTTTGGCAGATTAGGAGTCAAATTTAGGAGCATTTTGCTTTTTGATGTGAATAGTTGGCAGAGCTGGGACTTTAAACAATGCTTTGATGTTTCAGACAAAGCAGTGCCGAATGGAATGGAGCAGGATACCTCAACAAGGGAGTTATCCATCATCTCCTGTCCATCAATGATTAATGGCTAAAGTGGTTCCATTTTCATGGTAGAGAACATAACAATCTTGCATTTGAGCATTTTGTCCCTCTCCACCAAGCCCCTTAACAGCTACCCTCTCCCAGTCACATTGCGCTATTTCAACAAGCACCTTGTCCACTCACCCCTTCCTCCCCACGTGCTTCCTGCTCTGTTCCTGTCAGTTGGGTGTGTTCCTATGCATAAATAGTGCAACCGACCACTTGGTGAACCGTGTTCCTGTTAACATCACTCATCTTCAAACAGTTCCACAGATACAGTTAAACTAGTGCTTGAATACCTGACCAAACACAGAGCTAACACAGAGAAATGCATGTAAATCCTCAGGATAGACCTTGAAATTGCAAGAAAGAATCATTCTCAAACAAATGTGAAACAGTGAAGTTACAAACACACAGGCAGCCATAGACCAGCAACTCCAGTGTTCTGCATAAAACAATTACTGATTTTACCCAGGGAGTTTAGTTGGCTTGGAGAGAGTGACATTTGTTTTTATATAACAATGGTTTCCTGTCAGATTTGGCTGTCTGGCGGCAAAGGAAATTGGTGACAATATTCTAAATGTAGCGTACATTAAAACTGATATTGATTTCTTTTTAGGGGGACCTTTTAAAAGTGGCTAAAATGCCTCTTGTTCGTGTCCACAGCAGTGCATTGCTTCGCCAAACTGCCATCTACTGAAACTAATAATCCAAAATATCCCTTTTAGCTACTAATTAATGTGAACATATGCCAATTAAACATGTGACCATTGCTGTAAGTTCTCTAGAGAGGACAGTCATCAGTTGGATGAGGCTGCCTGAAATAGGTGGGTATTTTTAAGACATTTGGGAAAAGGGTGGGTGTTGTTGTTTTTTCTGGAGAGGACAGTGCTTCTGACATGCCAAGATGATGAACAATGTACCAAGAAAGCAAGAGAGCAGTACATACTGAAAGAGGACGAAGGGTAAATTTAATTTGCCAGCTCATAACAAAATGCAGAAAGACACAAGCAGTTTTTACTGTACATCTGTACAACCTGCAATTTTTACCATGGATATCTCTGAAACCCCCAAACCAGGTGACACATAAAATGAAGCATACCTATTCACACACACACACAAAAAGAAATTCTGAAAACAAAAGCCTAAAAAGAAAGCTTCTGCCAATGTGTACTTAATTTAACCACTTTTAACGCATCAGACCTTTTACTGATGATCAAAAAGGTAAGACCTTGACAGTGCATCGTGTATATATCAGGTGCAGTGTGCTGACTCACGTCTGATTCACCTTAAATGTGATTTAATTATGAATGAGTAGGAGGATTATTGGCCCCAGTAGATAAAACACTGAGTATTATTTGCTTGCTGCAATCCCCAGCATAGTAACAGGTATGGCTGTTATTGGTTTCTCAGCCTTCTACTGTTTATTATACAAGACAGTTCATATTCTACTGAATGTGTTTTAATGCATTAGAAACATGTTGGTTAACCCTACTGTTTACTTTGCACATACAATATGATTAATACGTGACCAAACATCACTCTGTATCTACACTCGACAATAATAATGTTTCTGAATTTCATGTAATTTGCAATAGTTTTGATCAGTTTAGTAATGAAGGTCAAAAACAATTTGACTGCAGAAACTGTTATGTTTTCTTAACTAAGATACTTCATTACTAGCATAAAGAACATTCATTTATGTAGCAATATTCCATTTTAATTTTGCAGTAGTGCTTCTTGCATATTGTTTAATTGAGAATTAAAATGTGTATTTAACATTTTAAGGACAAAGAAAATCTAAAACCTTGCAACATTTAAACATATTTGCATCATGGAATGTGGCTGGCTTTTTTAGCTAGTGATATTTCTTCAAATAATACCAAATGCTCTTTCATGAATTGAAACACTAATTAATTAAAGGTTTTCAGGGTTTTTATATCATTCTCTGTTCCCAGTATTGCTCCTTATGTATTCAAATCCAAACAATCAAATTTTAGTTTAGTTTTAGCATTAAAATACTATTTACCTGAGCCTTTCTGAAAACGTTTTCCCACATGACCTGACGTAGGTTTCAGCATGATGACAATGCCACATATAAATCCCCTAAGTTGAGAGACAGGAGGGCCTCAGCACTGTAATATTTCACTGCTTTTTGCCAACAGCTGAGTAGGAGTCTCCATTTGAAAAACCTGTAAAGGAACGCAGATGGAGTTGCCCTGATGAGAACAAAAGGAGGACAGTAACCTTATAAAATTCTTTGTAAACTGTAAAGTGTGCAAGAATGAAAGTAAAAGTAAACTAAGAAAGTAAAGTGTTGATAGCTAAAAACTAAACTAATTAATGTAGTAAATCCAGAAATTGGTGATACTTGAGTATCTCATGTGCTGCTATGGCAATGAACTTCCAGTGCTTTACTTGGTCTCTTGAGAAGATGTGTGAATGGATTAGATTACTTTAAATCTCTAATAGTTACATGACAAAAAGGTTTCACTTGACTATATAAGACTTTGGTCAAGCTATTTTTGCTTTAAGCCCTGTACCTTTGGCAGGCTTAATACGCTCTTTCTCCTAGTCGAGACTTAGTCTCTTTTCAAACATCATTTAGAATAAAAAAAGTAATTTCCCCTGTCTCACTTTTCTTGTGGGGCCCATTAAAGTCCTATTTAAGTCACTATTCTCTCTCACATTTAGATGCATAGTAGCTTGCAGTGGCATTTTTCACTACTTGGGTTGTCTCCCACTCAGGTTCAGTGACTAGTACAATCCAAGTAGGCTGTTTATGACATTACTGTTCATGACATTTAATAATGAAAATAAGAATTTGGACACCTTGATTTGATCAAAATTTCAACAGAAAAATGTTACAAAGTAAACCAGTCTTGCAATTACAACCACAAACAGCACACAACTCAAGAACTTGGTTTTGTAAACATGTTGTCAACTGTTAACCTAAATCAACATTTTTAATTTTAAGTTTGATATGTTATTTAGTTTGATGATCAGTGTTTCTTGTTGGATCACTTTGCATATTCATGTCACTGTCAAAAACAACAATGGTCCACATCCGTATTACTCTTCAAACACACATCCTGACATTTCCAAATTTTTGAAAATCATTTTTGAAACAGTTGAAAAAAAGATAGTTCTCCTCCCCTTCATTTATTTCGTCCAATGCTGGTGATAATCGGCCTATCACAGCGCATGACATGCAACAACACCAGCTGTTTAGTTGGTAGGCACAGGATGTTTGGAGTATATAAATGATAAAAGGCTGTTCTTACAATGCCACCACTCTGCTCAAAAGCCGATTTAATTATAGTACATTAGTCTAGCTTTCAGTGTCTGCAAAAGAAGATTCACAGACAAAGTGATTAATATAGAAAAGCAGGGAATGAATAAACAACCATCTTAAAAATGTGTTATTCACCAAAGAACTGAAATCAACTGAAGTTTTAAGGAGTCTAAAGTTAAAAAGCAACTCCATGGCTTATTCAGTACCATTTTCATGCTTTCAAATTCAGTATCTAGAACCTGATGCCATAGTTTTGGGTTTTAGCTTAAATGTTTCCTGTTTTATTTTGAAGTTCTTGTCTTTCTTCTTGTTTCTGGTGTTTTACTTCTCACCTTTTCCCCTCCTTTTTGATTATCGAGTGTGTGTCTCACTCTTCATTAGAGTATTTAGTGTGTGTTCTACCCTTTGCTAGAGTATTACGTGTGTCTTACCCCTCATTAGAGTATTTAGTGTGTGTCCTACCCTTCAGTAGAGTTTTTATTGTGTGTCTTATCCCCAGGTCTTTAGTGTATGTCTTAGCCATTACTAGCGTATCTAGTTTGTGTATTATCCCCTAAATAGAGTATAAAGTGTTTGTCTTACTAGACTATTTAGTCTGTGTCTTACCCCTCACTCGAGTATTTGTTGTGTGTCTTATTCATCACTAGAATATTCAGTATGTGTCTTACCCCTAACGAGGGTATTTAGTCTGTGTCCTACTCTTGACTGGAGTATTTAGAGTGTGCCTCACCCCTCACTAAAGTACTAAGTGTGTGTCTCGCTTTGTTTTCTTTGTCAAGAGTCCTGGCTTTTCCCAGTGGTTTTCTATTGTGTTTTCTATTTCTTAACATGTGTGACACCTCATCCATATGTTGCCATGGAAATGATGTTAATTTTTGTTGAGAAGCAGTATCTCCCAAGATTCAGAATACCTAGCACCGGATGGCTTTGGGATTATTACTTACTCAAGATTTGACATTTGACACGCAGATGTAAAAATGCATCCCAACAATGTTGTTATACCATAGAAAAATAATTCAAACTGACAATCATGCAAATATTGCCCCATTGGCATTACATAGTGACCTCATCACTCATTTTATTGGCTCCACTCACTGTCTCCTACAGAAACTCAGAGATGACTTTAAGGTTCTGTCATTGTTTCTATACGGATTATTGCTTATATTTCTGTTTTATTTGACCTGTAGAACTTTAAGGTTATCAGACATGGAACTCTTGTTTGTTTATAGCCATAAATTTGAAGCTTAAGGGTTGTTGCTAGACAAGAAGAACAACCTTTCTCATTATGTCAGTTCCCCACACTGCAAAAACTCTCACAGCCAATTTCTATTTGACTTGTGTGTGTGTGTGTGTGTGTGTGTGTGTGTGAGAGAGAGAGAGAGAGAGAGAGAGAGTGTGTTTTGTGTATGCATGATTGTGCAAGTGATCTTTTTTGTTTTTCCGCTCTGTGTTGCTTGTCTGCAATGTGTTTAAATCATTCATATAGCACTTTAGTTAATAATGGTTGTTTTAAATGTTTTATAAATAAACATGACTTCCCTATCTCACCCCACTCTTCTCTCTGTTTATTCTGGGCACTCTCCTATCATATATTATTTCGGCTTCTTTGTAGTCCGGGGACTCTCATCCATGCACAACCAATCTGACAGACCTCAACAGCCCAGTAATCAATTGCAATATATATATATTTTCAGATATGCAGCTGATTGACAGAATTATGTTTCATCCCAAATATGTATTCATTTGGTGAGTATGTGACTTGGTTGTTTATTTGTTTCATTATAATTTCTTTCTGGTGAGAATGAATTTGCTTTATAATTGCAAAGGGACAGGCAGCGGTCCTAGCAGATATTAGGCATGTGACTATTACTTTCCTTTTTACAATTTATTTGATTTGTCTTTCAATAGTGTGACACCTAATAAAGATAGAAGCTTCAATTTTAAGTCAGTATTTTGTGCATGTGCTCAGTAAGGCGCTAGCTGAAGTAAGAGTAAACTATGATGAAACATAAACATTAGAGATGCTCCTGGGCTCTGTTACCTAAAAGCACCTTCAAGGTGTAAACCTATCTTGTAAACCTCTTTGCATTTTCTGGGTATTTCCAAAAAACATTACAAGTAAAGACACTCTGTAGACACTTTTTTGCCAACTCACAAAAAGCATCTTACTGTAAGAGGACCAACAACTGCTGCAACATCTTTTAGTCTTTGTCTTCTATTTTCATGCACAGAAAATATATTGTACCTGTGAGCTGGTATACTCCTGGAATGCCCTAAAGTTATTTCCTTGACTATACCAGTTCGGCACCTTGGTGACCCCTTAGTACTTTTGTAACCCACAACATTTACAGCAGTAGACTATACTGAACGGCCTCTCCTACAGTGGTGACTGTTAGGTCATGTACAGTCTGTTCTCACTCCCATTGCGTCAAATACGGCAGCTTGGTCAGTGCCCTTGTGCTTCAAAGTATGACACTGTAGGTACCCCTGTACTGTCATTTCTGGATGGGTCCCTCTAGTTTTACATTTTAATGTGCTGTCATAGTCAGGTTATGTAATATAAAGAGTGAGAAAGTCCACATTTGAAAGAAGGTGGGGTAGATGGATGAGGACTTTTCACCCAGGAGACTGGGTGAAGGGTTTCTGTCAGTGTACTGCAAACCCAGCACCCCCGCCAGGCCTAAGTTAACTCTCTGCCAGGCGTAGGCATCAGGGAATTCTTTAAAATGTATTTTAAAGATGTTTTTAGACTAAAATGAGCCATACAAGTAGCCAACTCCTCTAAGTAAATCGGAGTGAAGGTTGTGAGCATAAACCCAAACCAAGACGCCATGTCTTGCTTGCTGTTGAACAATAACGATAATAATAATAATAGTACTACTACTACTACTATACTACAAATAATAATAATAATAATAATACATAATAATAATAATAATAATATAGTGGGGCAGAGTGCGCACAGTTAAGGCTATTTGTTGATGAATAAATACAACAAGTTTTCAAAACCCAAATCAAGTTCTTGTGTCTTGCTTGCTGATGAAGCCAGTTAGCAACAACCTCAGCTCAAGTTAACTTAGGCTGGACTGACCTTTATGGTAGACCAGGCCAGTTATTTTCATTCTAATGACATGCCACTCCTCAGAGTTTTGCTCAGCCCTTCCTACGTTAGGTGCAAAAACCTACATAAATGATGTACATAACCAAAAGCTGTCTTTACCTAAAGCTACAATTAGTTTTGTTTCCTAAACATAATATAGTAGTTTAGTTGCCTTAACTTACCCAGGTAGTTTTTATGCCTTTATTTTGCAATGGTTTAGACTGTGGAGCCCTGCAGGTGCAAAACTGATACTAGAGGGGTACCTGCAGCCTCATAGTTTGAAGCATGTAGGGTGATTGACTAAGCTGCTGTATTTGGGAGTGAGAACTTGTTGCCATGTAATGGCCCCATAATTCATTACATTCATTATATCCATTTGGAGCTACTAAATGAGCGTGCAAAGCATTTATATAGTTCAACTTTTTGATTCAGCACCAAATTCAGCAGCAAGTTTTTGGATGAGCAAACTATTTTGTTTGTCATCACAGAGACAACAATTATATCAGGCATAGCCTTCAAAATGATGACTGCAAGCTCCAGGATTTTGGCAACATTGTGTATATGTTTACTTTCATGTAATTTTTTGTGCCCCTTTGAATTATGGTTCAAGAATTTTAACCTGTTATACTAACCAATCACACTTATTTAATCTGTGTGTCACTTTTCCTAATGATTTGTTGACAATTTTTTCATCTTTTTATTGATGTCATTGTAGTGTGTTATGTTGGCTGGTCATTTTTCTCATTCATAGTGAATTTCAAGCTGCCAATTGAAGTCTAAAATGCTGACTTGACAGAATGGTTTCACCAAGGCTGTAAATGCTGACTGTGAATTAGGCTGCTCTTTCATGGTGTACTCATGCTGATGATTCCAGGCGCATTAACTGCATCTACTGTATCATTTGTTTGATTTATATTTTGTTTTTGATGTATTTTTAATGTCTTATGTGATTTATGGAGAATTTAATACAGCAAGTTGCTTAAATCAATCCATCCTCCTCTTCAGCACCATGGACAGCGAATGTTAAGAAGCTCTTAGGCAGCCCTGCACATGCACCGGCTTGTAAGTGCTGTTTTGGGGATTGTGTGTAAAAATTTAAGAGCTTTTGTAAAAATGCTCTTAGAAAACACTCTTAACCTTTAAAAATCAATCATTACTGGGAAACAATGCCCTGTTCTGGTCTTTCTCTTCTCTGCAACCACATTTGCTCACATACCACTCACACATGCACTGTCAAGTTTTTTTCTCTCTGCTCTCTCTCGTTGTGTCCCTGATTATCATCCATCTGCTATTGTTATTTTCTTCACTCTTATGTTCAACTGCGTTTTTTTCTTGTTTTGTTTTGTTTACAAACTTCATTTTTTTCATTGTGGTAAAGCTTTAGGGATATCTTCAAGTCACAAAGAAATATAAAACATCTCTTTATGCTCTACTCCATCATAAAAAATACTGTTAGACATCAGACTTTCACAACTCCCACACTGTGTATGTTTCCTTAGTTCAGATGAAAGCCACAACCTACGCTTAAGTCGAACCACTTTCCTGTATTACATAAAGGATAATTAGTAAGTTCACTTTTTTAAACAAAAAAAAATCATAAGTAGGCCAAGATCCAGAGGTTATTCGGTCAGTTTTACACCACAATCATTTTCATCCGTCTAACATGCTGTTAAGTTCAGTGTTGCTATGACTCAATTTGGACTGTGCACACACTGCTAACGTTTGATGCAGTCTTTTTTTTTTATCATCAATTCATTTACATTACCAAATAATGTAGTTTCATTTTGTATAAAAAAGTGTTTTATGTCAAAAAAGCTAACTATTTATTATGGATAATCCCTGATTAGATTCCCCTAAATACCAACTGTCCATTGTAACTTAAACATCAATTGCTTTATCATCAGGGCAGACTGCTTACTGATCGTTCTCATCTGAAGGCAACTTTAATCTGCTTCCCATGCGAATCCCACTGCTGCTTCCAACCAAGAAAAGAACACTGTTAAACTAAATATTTTTCTCAATATCCTGCACAAAAAACGAGGACAGCAGACTTAAAATAATTTAATAAATCATTTCAATTTTGATTCTTTAAGAAGCTCTTTTGAACAGTCTTAATATGTCAGGGAAAAAAGGTAATAGATATTATTGTCAGACTCTGAACAAAGCACCGTGGTAAGACCACCCACTGTCAAGGTCCTCGTCTACAATGCTGCACTGAATGGGGTTGTTTTCAATAGTGTGTGAAGACAATTTACACCTCAACTTAGAACATAATAGTGTCAAATATCTTCCAGATACTGTTTGTCTTTGTCAACAGACAGCTAGTAGGAAAAGAGTGTGAAATGATGGCTTTCTTAAGTCTGACAGAGACTGACTAAAAACTAGTTAACCTGCAATCACTGAGTTCACATATTTGAGAGTAACACCAGCAGGTAACACATCCCTCATAGACAGGACATAAAATCATTATCTTGTCAAGCAGCAGGTCAGTGATCAAAGACCACTGTTGTCACTGTTAATAGTTTGCTGATAAGCACAAAACACTAACAAAACAGAACACCAGTGCTTAAGGATAAAAATGATGCCTCATGCTGGAAAACTGTAAACAGCTAATGAAACCAGTCCCATTACACGCATGAGGGCTTGTGTTTCTTAGATTTACAGTTACAAGCAATATTCTGCATTTTACAGGCCATATTTGATTAAGCTGAACATGTGATGCTGCTTCTGAGAACCAACCAAGATTCTCGCTTTACTCCTCTATCTTCTCTGTACACTATATCATGTATACATATTCATATTTATTTATGGAAATGTATTTGCATTCATAGAGACTAGTTAGAGAGACCATTCAGAACATGTGTGCATCTCGTATTACATTAATGAGATGCAAGTTACATCTACAGGGCTTATGCTTCTATACAAGCACTCTACATACTGTATATCTGAGTTTACTGTACATAATTCAAGTCTTTGAATGCCCTAATCTGTCATCAAATGTGGCATTTTGCTCTTATACATTTGGTCACGCATTATATTATTCATTACATTTACGTTGTAGCTCCTCTCTGACATGTGTATCTAATTTGCATATGTCATTTCAATATATTGCAGAAATGTCTGACATGCCATGAAATGCAGTGTGCACATCAACAGCACTGGCCAGTCATTGCTGTTTGCTGTTTAATTACGGATTTCATATACTGTCAGTTCTTGTTGGCTTTAATCGCCTGTCTGCACACTTTTGAAATTGCAATGAAATTATGAACTGTGTCTCCTGAAAATGTCCATGTTCATGTACAATTAATTTGCATTAACTGATTTGAGGATTTGAAGGAAGCGTGGTGTAAGGGCACTGTCACATGTGCGGGAATGCGAGGGACCATCGCCTGCTGAGGCAAACGCCACACACTCATCTTTGCTATTGGTTGAGGCAGCGATTTTGCAGGTCAAAGCTCACACAGTCACACACAAATTAGTGAATTTGTGCCTGTGGCATGAGGCTGTCCAGGTTATGTTTTACATGTGACATAATGGCTTAATGGCTTTCAAAGTCTGAGACTGTGGACACCGCCTCAGATAAAGCTTGGAAAAACACTCAACAATTGAGACAATATTGCCTACTATTGTTGTTTGACAGGACTTCAGACTACAACAAATCCATAAAAAAGGTCTGTTCAAATGCATTTATTATTTTCTGACTCTGGGAGGGTGGGAAAACAGTGAAACCCAAAAAAACTATTGTATATCTTGACTATCTCTTTGACCAAATTCCACACATTTAAGCTATTCTATGTGATATCCTTTTGATACTTGGGGAATACCACTATAACCACTATAGCACTGCCATTCACTTAGCCTCCCCTGAAACTATTTGGAGCCCCCTGGGGAGGCCTCCCACTTTGAAAACCTCTGACATAACATTCATACTGAATTTGCACTGTTATATCAGGGTCAGACCCTTGATGGACAATAAAGAAAAGGATCAAAATTGATTCAGCAGAACTAAAGATTTCAGCTTTTTTATTACACTCATTCTTCATCCTTGTCAAATCCTGGTACCTATATTACCCACAGCCAACAGCTCAGTTAGAGATTTTAATGTTTTATGCTAGTAGCGGCTAATATAGCCTCAAAAAAGGCAGAGATGAGGAGCAGCCTACAGAGGTCTGATAAGCTCATATTTTTCTAACTCCACTAAACTAATAGGCTTTAGCCCCAACCAATACGGGTTAGTTTATCAGATTTTGCACAGGCCTTCATACAATATTTTTCGCATATGCAATATTACTCCTCAAGACTTAAGTTCCCCTTTAAGGTCAGGCAACTAAATCACTTGATTAAGGATAGCAAAAGATCACAGTGTGGTCGAATATTGGAAAAAGTTGCTGTTGACTCGAACGATGAGACAAACTTCAGTCTTCGGTGTCAAAACATGTATTTTGTACTCACAGCCAACCACCGCAAACTTTTTGACTTATGCTGGGGCATGAAAATGTTCCACTACGGCCTGCATTAACAGTTAATATTTAACTATTTTTCAATTATTCTATTCTATTTGTATGTAAAACATTGAATGATACATTGTTAAATATAATATCTATGACAGTTGTAATTGCTTACAGGGAGAACTAGAAGAACACACAGATGAGGCAGTCTATGCATTTACCCATCTTGTAAACTTCCTATGAACCAAATTAAAGATGCATTTTTCCTTGCAACAATGCTACAGTAGTCAGTCAGTTACGACTGCACGTGGCTGGGCCATGTGCATCTCTATTCATTTGTGAAGACAGTGAGTCAGTAGGCCTACACGTTACTCACTGAGTACATCTGCCGACTGTGAGTACATCTGCTAAGTTAGAGCCTGTATGAAATCATACGCACACACAGTTTACTCACAGCACTCGTATTTATGTGGTGCTGGCTGCTCCACCCTCAGCAGGCAAGCTGGCATCGACCTTGGGGCGATGCGCTTGATCTTCGCGCACGCCTCACCTCTTAATGATAAAATGAGAAAACTGGGTCGGAGATGTACATTCCCACCAGAAATAGTGGGAAGTTAACATCTTCAGCTGAGCACCAAGACTTCCAACTGGGAAATCATCTCTAAATAAATCAAATGAGTTTCACAAATAGGTGAGGAGCCTATGGGAGGCCCAGGTTTGCTCCTGGGAGGAATGAACAAGTCTGGATGATTAACTGAGAAATGAATGACCTGCTCGTGTATCCACTAGAAACCTACTTGAGCAATCAAATGACTCTAAATTAAATGATATTTGGCACGTTGAGGTCTTTATAGAGACTGATGTTGTTTTTCATGACTATTTATTATCTCTGTTCAAGGAGTTTAAGTCATTCCCCGAGGCCAAATCTGAAACATTGTCTTTATTTTCTTTACTTGCACTTTAAGACAAAGCATGCTCAGATTTCACTGATTTCTATACAATCAGCATAAAATTGAAAGAGCCATATTATGTTTGTAAGACAAGACGCTAACAATGTCCACTAAATTGGATTAAAATGAACATTTTAAGATTCTGCGATGGTGCTTTAAACTCACACAGTTTGCAAAAGAGAGAATAAGAGAGACAGAGACAGATAGAAACCCACAGAAAGCGTCCATGCATGCGTATTAAAAAGAAATAGCAGTGTGCCATGAGATATATTACAACTCACCAGAGTTGGGATCAGAGTTGCCGTCAGCTTCAGTCCTCTTATCAGGGGAGGCCTGCTCGTAGAAGTCGTCCTGCGCCTGCACCAGAGGGAGAGGTTGTGTGAGGAGGGAGCCACTGCCTACAGGCTCGTGGTCCCCCAGACCGCTGTCACTGCAGCTCTCCTGAGAGCCATCCGGCAGGTGAAACGTGACGCGCCGCTGCGACTAGAACCAAGAGCACAAAACAGAGCCTCTGATGTTAGTGCTCTGCTCTGCCCGCTCCAATTTTTATCCTTTTCACACTATTCATACTATTTTACACTGAGCTGAGCAAGCTCGTATTCACACTGCAGTATTGATGAGCACAACGCATCCTCATACCTAAAGGACAGAATAGGTTGATTGCCAATTATTCTCAAAATGACATATATTAACGGTGAAGAGTACCAGCAGCAACAATTATGTAAGTCATGTGACATTACACATGTGGTTTACATTAGGTTAACTACTTGGTTAGAGTTAGGCAAAGATTGAGGTTTGGGTTGAAATAATTACATGTCACATGGCAGAAGTGACGTCCACTCGCACCACTCGCACGACAATATGACTCGTGACATTACACCACGTGGTTTACACTGTAAAAAGGCCACAGTTTGGTAGGTTTAGTCTCAAAAACTCCTTGGTTAGGTTAAGGAAACAAATGTGTTTGGTTAAAATAACAACATTATGTATGTCACATGACAGAAGCGATGTCACTTGCATGACAGCATAACTCGTGACATTACATGTGCGGTTTACATTGTAAAAAGGCTGCAGTCAAAAACTACTTGGTTAGGTTTAGGGTTACAGTAACTACGTTACATACGTCATGTGATGAAAGTAACATCACTCACATGATGGAAGTGACGTAAAGGACGTCACATCCCTAACGAAGCTTTAAATTACCAAAAACGTAAAATAACTCTACATTTACTTTTAGTTTCACACAGGACTCAAACCCTGGTCTCCTGGGCGCTTGTTTGATATGGACTTGTCATACTTACTATGTCCACTAGGGGTGCCACTTAGCAACAAACAAACATATCAGTCAGAATGAGCAGCTTGCAGAAGGGACCAATGCACGTTTTTCTGGTGAGGACGGGCTAGATCAGTACTGCAGTGTGAAATAAGTTTGTATGAACAATGGAAAAAGTACTAAACATTTACAAGTAAGGAAGGCACTGATGAATAGAAGGGTTCATTTCCAGGTTCAGAAGTCTGAGAATGTCTATTTTGACTTGGGCCGAGTTATTGATGGGAAGGGGAGTTAACACATGGTAAATACAGTCACGTTTCACTGCACAATGACAACCAATAACAGCATGCAAATTAAACATCATGCACCGGAACAAAAATTCAGCAAGGTGAAAAGTGCAAAATTTGTGAGCCTTTCATAAATGCGTTGTGTAATTAAAGTCAGGCATAATTAATGAGGGCCATGAAATTTCTAGATATCGGTGGCAGCATATTATCATGTTGGTGTGGTTTGCTGCTGTGATGTTTATGGCCTGGTTGTTTAGTTTGTGTTGTCAGGTTGTTTATGTGTTGGCAAAGTCAAAGTGGCCTGCAGAGTTAACAGAAGTCGCCCCCGGGGTGTCCTTCTTCCCACATTCTGCACTCTCACTGACGAGAGGAATTTCTTAACCCACAAGTGTTCCTGGGACATATCTTATAGCCCCTCTGTTGGAGAACACACACACACTCAAACACACATGCAGACACACACTGTCCTTAAAGCCATCCTGATTGAATTTCCAATTGTTAATTCCAAGTGTCTTTTCCCCTTGCTCTAATGACATTTTCCTCAGGCTTTTTCATAAGTCCAGACACAAGCCTGCAGCTAACCTTTCGTGAGCACAGAGAGGTCCCTGCCACATCCTTGGTGATGACAGACAGAGACGGGTTTTACAGTAATTATTGGCAAAAGCAAAGGTCACCCAATCTGCAGTCTAATGCAAATGACCTCATTATATATTTTAGAACTGCTCCAAACGCATGCAACATTCAATTAACCAAAAAGAGGGAATAAAGAAAGGGGAAAAAATGAGGTGGTGAGGGAGGTGGGGGTGGGGGATTTGCAGGGAGACCTGGGAGACTGTGGGAAAAACAAAAGCTGGCTCAGATTTAGATGCATGGTGTTTAATTTTCATGAGGAATAGCATGGATGATTGATAGATAGATAGAGATAGATAGATTGTTTGCAAACTAAGTATTGCACTGGCTTAACTTACGAGAAGGTATGGTGGATTTAATTAAATAAACTGGTCTCTTGCTCCTCAGAAGGCTGATGGTTCAGAATATTCGCTTCAACTGCGGGATACTCTTCTATATACTTGTATATCTTTACTGTACAGTTTCTGTTTTCAGTGTAAAACGGGATCTTTTCATTATTAAAACATTTCTTTCAGTTTCTGATTTTTCAATATCCTGCAGTTTGGGAGTGGCGGGTTGAAGGTGGTGGTGGTGGGCCTTCAGCTAGTTCATAAAATTTACAATGTAGTTCAGATAAAAAAGAAAAAAAGCTAAAAGAAGAGAGAGGCTAGATGAAAAGTACAGTAAGAGGATGTTGCAAATACTTAATAATTCATTATATGCCAATATTAAATCATTTTGATACTTTATAAGCATAGCAATTTGCATTAGCAGTGAATACTGAGTTAGAAAATAAAACATTTGCCTGACTTAAAATGACGTCCAGCATACATCATGGCCCCAGCTGGTCTTCTAACCGGACACAGATACAGTAACAGATACATTTTGTTGGTTGAATAGATACAGCTATAAATAATGACATCTCTGTGTACCTCTACTGGAGATGGCAACTCACTGCTCCTTAGAATGGGTTAAAATGCTTGCTATACTTCGTACTGTCTAAATGACCAATAAAGATAATTCTTCTGAGGTTTTTAGGCCCTTTTGAAAAAATTTGCAAGGAAATCACACCAAGATACGTAACGTGTCGATCCATCCTCCCTCTTACAGACCATAAAATGTGAATGTGACCACATATGTGACATTTTTTTGTGTGTTATTAGAAATAATACCATTATTATAATACCAAAATCCGGCTGATAAAAAATCTAAGTCAGGATTTTAACAATGCTTCACACTTGCAGTCTCCAATGGCAACTGAGAGTGCCGAATCAAGTACAATTAAATGTAAAGGTCTTGTAAAACAGTAGGAATCTGGATAAATGTCACCGTTCATAATTATAAAGAGGCAGATGATCAGATGTGGCATTTGGAATGAAGATGACATAACGGGGGGGTAAAAAGTCCACTCTAAAGAGGTTCCCCCCTCTGTTTGTTTGTGTGACAGCTAAAGTATACTGATTAGGCGACGTAGTGCTATCAGTTTCACATAAGGTGAGGTGTGCTGTGTGTGCGTGTGTGTGTGTGTGTGTGTGTGGATGTGTGGTTTAAAAACGTTTTATCGAGAAAACAAACCCAGAGAAGCAGAAGGGTGAGGCAAGCCTTAAAAATTTGACATGTTTGGTGTATCTGCGCTTAATTAACAGTGGCTTCCTATGTTTTTCTTCTTGCTGATGCCAAAGAAGTTGGCCTAAGGCAAGGTAGCCATCTATTTGTTGGCTGCCCTGAAAGTGTCAAGCTGGCAATACTGATGCTGGCAGCTTTTCGACCGTCTCTCTCCAGAGTTAAACTGCATATTTTACAACAAGGTCATGAATGTACTGTAGAATTCGAAGCGTAAATCCTGTATCATTAGCAAACTGATATGACTGGCAGAAGAACAACCTCCTGAAAGTGTTTGAAAGATTTTTCCTGAGAAGGTTTGTGACCTGGAGCAGGGTAGACTGGAAATGGCTGCAATAGGGAACATTTCAATGAGTCATATTCCTCCAAAGCATAAACATGCTATTATGATGACACTCATACTGCACATGCTCAGTTTGACCCTCTCACTACCAGGAACACAGACAACACAATCAACTTCTACTATTGCATTTAATTAAAAAAAGAAAAAAAAAAAAAAGAAAAAAGAAGACGCTTGTTTTTGAGGAATAAAAGTAATTTCTTTCATGAGCTGAATTTTTGTCATACTGTTCCAACGGTTTGTATGAATTAATCAGAAATTACAGTTTGAATGCTTGTTTTGTTGTGCATGTTGCATGTTGGGTGGGGTCAGTTGTAACATCTGACTTCTTCCTTTCAAATAAATATTGGTATATGTCATATAGGTAATCAGTTTAAATAATGTGCATATTTATCAGACAGATGTATGTTTAATATATAAAGTTTTAGTTGGTTAAGTCCAAATAGTCTCTTAGTAACTGAGAGAAATGCAAGAAACTGTTGCAACCATCCCCAGTGTCCCCTACATGCACATCATTATGACATTAAGACATTTATGAGAATATTCTGATTAATACATGGAGTGAGTGAATACAAAAGGAAATGTAGCAGACAGTGTGACAGTGGAAAAATGACTGCTGTTGCTTGAAGCCCAGAGAAAAGAACGACAATCTTAATTCTCCATTAATCACAATATACAACATGACAAACGCGATATTACAAAATGGTCTTCTCATATACATGACAAGTACGGGCAATAATTGAAGCGATGATAACTTTGTGTAATTTCTAGCGGAGAAAAAAAACCCGTCTCATTATTGATTGGGTTAATGGTTTTAGTGTGTGCTGTCAAACACTACAGGACTAGTGGGACCTTGAAATGAAATCTTTTGAAAGATTTATTCCGTGTTCTGTTTGGCCAGAGGAGAACAGGTTTAATGTAAGAATATTGTGTATGCATACAAGCAGAAATTCTGAAATGATTTAGACTGCTTTGATAAATATTTCACTATAACCTGGATTGTTCCAAGCAAAATAATTCATCATTTGTAATTTTACTGCATGACGAGCTGTAAATAGAAAAGCCTGCTTTTAAATTACATGCACTGTCTGTATCTGTGTGTTTGTTCTGTGTGGGTTCCGTGGTCTGTTTGCATTTGAGCATGTGTTTATTTGTGGGTTTAAGCATGTTTGAAGATATTTGTATTTCTCTGTTGCTGACAGTCACTTGTAGTAACATTAGCATAAGACCGGCTTAAACTATCCCTGCTGCCAGTTTACAAGATATTATGGCTTATCGCGCCTGCTAACCCTTATTATCCGCTTGTTTTTATAATTTGCCTGACCAAACACACTCACTTTAACAAACACAAAGCAAATAGCAGCACTTTGCTGCTGGAAGGTTTAAATTCCAGCAAGCCTGCAAATTATCAAGAATAGCATTCGCCCTTGAGTCTTCATAGAGAGGATACGACATTAAACAAACTGAAAATAACATCTGACAGGAGGGAGTAAATGGCAAATATTGATACATTAGTCACAACTTTATTAAAAAAAAAAAAAAAGAAAAAAAGTAAAGTGTGAGAGTAGAGATTTTGGTTTCCAACAGAAAAACCTCAATATTGTCTTCTCCAAAGTTCAAATGGGTCTGTATGAGTATTAGTTATTATTATTATAATTGTTAATACTATTAGTTGTTAAATTAAGTACAGTATAGTAATAAATATAGTAGCGCAAATTAATTTAACTTTCATTAGTTACAGTGATCTGTAGTTGAACACATCACTCCTACTTTATTTTCTCTTCACTGGCTCAGAGTAAAACAAAGAATTGATTTTTAAAACACTTCTTATTGTTTTTAAATCTATGAATGGCTTAGCTTCTTCCTACATTGCTGACTCAGTGAACACACACTGGACAGATCCCTTATGACATCAAGTAAAAGTCTCCTCACTATACTAAGAATAAATCCTAAATCAGTTTATGATGCCTCAGTCATTATGGTCCTACTCTCAGGAAATCTCTACCACATGAACTAACGGTCTGATTTTAGTTAGGTGTTACTGTGTGGTTAATGGGTCAAATTTTCATTTTAGAATTAGTATTATTGTTGTTATTATTCCCCTTTTGAGATAGTAATAATATTAAAACCTTCTTATCATTTAATTTATTTACCTTATCCAGTGTGTTTTTGTCATGTATGATGTATTTTTTGCTTTTATTATGAAGCACACTGAGTATGTTGTTTGAAATGTGCTATATAAATAAAATTGAGTTGAATAAAGGTTTTGATTTTAATTAGTTTTTTTTTAATTATTTTTATTGACTACAGTCAAACTAGGGTTGAGTTTTTCTAAGCAAAATCCACAGTCAGAGATGGTTATTACAGTTAAATAAAACTAAACTAAAAACAAAAACCAGGTGTGAAAAAGCATTAAACTAAAACAAAAATACAATATAACTGAAATGATATTGTGCACTCAAAAAACAAACAACAATTAAATAAAAATATACAGGACATGCTATTGTCAATTTGGTCAGTTTGCTTCCCCCCTGACAAATACCCTCATAATATAGCAACAAAAAAATAAAACTAATACAGAAACTAATCATTTTTGAATAATAAACACTAAACTGAACCGAGCAAACCCACTCAACTAAACTGAACTGAAAATAAAAATAAAAACCATGAAAAATGCAAAACTATGGTAACTCTGATCAGAGAGCAACAATTTAATCTAATGGTAGAAATAAAAGATTAGTCACCCTTGAAGTGATATAGTGTTACCATTATATCACAAAGTATGATATATAAGTGTTTCAACACTGTGCTGCTGGAGCACTTGATACAACACCTCTGCTGAAAGTCACAGTCAGTGGGTGAAATACAAAGAAACACTGCAGAGTAAAGACTCAGCCCCATAGAACACAAAACTTGTGTTATCTTCTATGTTTTTATAATCCATAGTGTACTTTTGCTTTTATTTCAAAAGCACATTGGGTCTACATCTGTCATATGAAATATATTAGATACATAAAGTTGACCTGATTTGAAGCCGCCAATCAGGGAGCAATCAATTAGGCAGTTGCTAGAAGTAGCACATAAATAAAGCGTTTAGTCACCTTAAAGTGATATGTTGTTACCCTGATATCACTTAGTATTATTAAGTGTTTTAACACTGTGCTGTGCTACTGTAGCACTTCATGTAATACCTCTGCTGAAAGTCTCAATTAGTGGGTGAAATATAGTCTTACATGTTATTTTATATGCTTTTGTCACGTATGATGTATTTTTTGCTTTGAATTTGAAGCACATTTGCTAAATAAAGTTGACTTGACTAAAGTTTGCATTTCAAATTAAGGTTGAGATTTTAGTGTTTTTAAGCAAAGTCTGTAATCAAGAAGCAATCATTTAACCAGATGGTAAGAGTAACAGGTTACTCACCCGTAAAGTGATATACTGTTACCATGATATTGCTAAGTCACTAAGTATTGTGAAGTGTTTTAACACTGTGCTGTAGCACTTCATGCAACACCTCTGTTGAAAATCACAGTCAGTGGGTGAAATATAAAGAATCAGTGCAGAGTAAAGACTCAGTCCCATAGAACACAAAAGTGATAGAACTTTGGTTTTATTTGACAGACTTATCTTATATGTTATTTTAGATGTTTTTGCCATATATGGTGTATTTTTGCTTTTATTTTGAAGCAAATCTGCTACATAAATAAAGCTGACTAGACTTAACTAAAGTTTGCATTTTAATTATTAAGAACTATTGAATACCTGATTCAAAGTATTAAGTGTAAGTGTAGTATTTAGTATTAGTATAAGTGTTTCAACACTGCTGTGCAACTGTAGCACTTCATGCAACATCTCACAGTCAATGGGTGAAAACTAAAGAATCACTGCAGAGTAGCAGAACACAATACTGATAGAACTTTGGTTTTATGTGACAGAGAACAAATAGGGATAGGGCTTAGGACTCGGAGCACGAGCTTCCTCCCTGCTTCCCTGTCTTCTTCCTCCTGAGTGTGACCATATGGAGCACAGTGTGCAAGTCAAAAACAACTTCTGTGTTGAATTGTGTTCCAAATGAACACAATATAACACCACATTTCTATCAGGCAGACGTTTAATGAGAAGAAGCGCACACTGGGCGGACGTGCATGCACACACACAGACACACATGCGCACAAAATAATGCAACCTCCTCACCCCCACAAATAATCTTATCTAACAGCAGTCTGACACCTGCGGTGAGAGAACACTTCCCACGAGTCCGTTCTCACAATCAGACCACTGAGGGAGATCAGTCAACCAGGAAAACAAAACTCACAAAAAGATCTCTCTCTCTGTCTCAGCCCTGCCTGCTCTCCCACTCTTCCTCCTCCTTCCCGTAGAGACCAAAGGTGCTGTGCCATCTGCTGGCCACCTTGGAAAATACATTTTTCATCAATAAAAGGCCACAAACGTGATTGTCTTTGTTTCAATGCTCATGCTGATTGATTTTTCTCTTTCTCTGTCATTCCCTCTCTGTCTCACACCTTTGCACTGCTGTTGCTGTACTTCAACACTTGCTGAAACAACAAAAACGACAAGGCTGAGTCTCATTTCATGCTATTAACCCTTAAAGAGAATGATGGATGCCCTCTTTTTGATGATTTTCATGTTTTTTTTGGAAAAGTACATTTCTGTGTCATACTCTATTCCCTGCAGTTTTCATCCACAATCCCGACAAGCTGTAACATTCCATAAAACATCAAATCAAGTGAGACATTAGCAGATGATAGACGTTGCCTCCTGTCAACATAACATTTGGATTTCCTTTGGGATCATCCATAAGATACATTACAATCTCAGGCAGGCAGGGGCTCGATTTTTGATGACATAAACACAGTCGAAAACAAGCTTTTCAAACAGCTTAAAAAAGATGAAAGACGCGGAGATAAAACGAGTTCCCAAAACTTGTTTCTGTAAGCAACACTCAAATAAAAAGTGACAAATAAATCACAATCTCCCCCGTCTTTGATTCTGACTCTAATATTGACGTAGTCTGCTCCTGCTGCCTCTCCAGAGTCTAAGTCTGCTGCCTTCTGCTTTTCATCATTAAATCATAGGCAGGCAGTTCTGAGAAACATCTGCATTCTGCCACATCCACAATGAAGCCCGATCAGTCACTCCTGCGCTCTCTGGTTCACCACAACACACACAAACACAAAGATACATAAATCTGTGTCACATCTGACCCATTTTCCAAATTGCAAGCTTGGAAAAGTGGACATGTAGTGTGTGTGTGTGTGTGTGTGTGTGTGTGTGTTGTGTCTTAACAGTAGCGTACTGCGCTAGTCATTTACAGAACACTTGCTTAGCATGTGATTATCAGCACAGTCCATCATTTTGACTCTTTCTGGGCTAAATGATCTTATGCAGATTTATGGATGCACTATACAGCATGCATGTTTATTTATTTATCCTTCAACCATTTATTGTCTAACCCCCATAGGAGACATTTTTTCCTCATTAAAAAGCATAAATCCATGTGCAGTCACACAGTATGTTTGTCACCAGACTCACACTCTCACCTGTCATGTTTCACAGATGATGTGGGGGTGGGGTGGGGGGTGTGACAGGTGCTGTGACAAGATCCCTCTCACTGATGCCCTCAAAGTCCAGTTTGTTTCCTTTTCATCTGTCTGGACCTCCCTAATTAACTCCATTTCATTGTACTTCTATACATTAGCATGAACACCCCTCCCCACTGTATTTTTTCTCCTTTTGTTTGTTAAATTGATATTTATGTTTTAGCCTAATTCGCGGTAGACACGCAAGAGATTTCACATTTAAATGACAGAGGACATGGAACAACACATAAGACGCTGACGGGATTCTCAAAACGCAGGCCAGTGGCAGCCTTCTTCAGTGGCAACATTCTGTGCGACCACAGTTGTGACATGAAATGCGTGCATCATATTTTAACAATTGCATTTCTCTCAATAGCCTACATTCAATACACTACTCTGCTACTGGGAATTGTGGCAACTAGTGACACCTTGTGAGTGTCACAAGGATTACATTCTGTCATCCATGCTAGTTCTGTGTTACAGTGGACAACTTACGATCAAAAAGTCACCAATAAAAAACTGTGTATAGCTGAGGAAAAGGTTTCGGGAGAGATGGATACACTCTTAGTTTGTCAGCCCCTGTAGGACAAAGTGATCTGCCTTATCCACAAACAGGTGAATTTGGTGCTCAAGGAATTTAAAGCTGGGCAAGGCAGTTTATCTTTGGTGTACCTGGGTAAAAGTTCAACTTTTAAGTAAGTGGTCTGATAGAAAACTAGACAGCTGCTTCTCCTCCTGGGTCAGACAGGTAGAGTACCGTGGGTTTATCAAAGTTTTTCACATAAAACAGCTGCCTGCCTTAGCTAAAAAGGCAAGGTTAATGAGAGTAATGAGACTGAACCAAATTACGGCAATAGCCTAAAACCAAAACAATAAGCTGAAAGATGATACAATTCTCTGTAGAGCAGAGCAGAGCCATGTGATAAGTCTCTGTGGGTTCGTCACTACAAGCAAGAACATTTTGCTAATACAGGTCCAAAAGTTCTGCTTGAAATGACACTTAATATATATAGTATAAATAACTAAGGGGCAGTAAATGACCTTGAACAGCTACTCTGTGAAAAAAAAGAAAACAAACACAAAGGATGAACTTGTGTATCTGTTTATAGCACACCCAAACCAAACTGTGGGTGGATGATTCATCTCATGTTGTTTAAACAAAGAAGAATAGAGAGGACAGTCAACAACATCATCCAACATGCTGAACTTATGATTAAACATTTCCTTTGGCTATTGCTGGAAAACATCAGCCATTCATAGTTAGAAAAATTAAGCACTACAACAGCAGCCATTCATAGTGTGGAAAATAAAGCATTGTAGCTTTAAAAGTGATGCATCAGTATTGTAAAACATTATGTCCTAGATAGAGGATTGCTGAAATTTATTGGACATGTTTAGAGTGTGAAGCTCATTCACTCCTTGACTGCAGCTGTGCTGAGGCCACTATGTGTAGGATTTGACCCTGGTACAATGGGATGAATGGGCTGAAAGAAAGTCATATACTGCACTATTTTTTCCAGCAAAATAGATGCTGGAATGAAGTTAGATGCTGTTTTCAATAGAGGTGTCATTATTTTTTATCTGACTCTGTATCTGTGCAAACATCAAAATGATCTGTCTCTGCATCTGTAATTGGATAGAAGATCAGAAGTGGGCGTGGTTTATGCCGGAAATTCAGCCATTCACAATTAGGTTTGTACCTAATATTCACTGTCAATGTGATTGTTTTGCCTACAAAGCATCAGAATGATTTAGTATTGGCATGAAATTAAATATTTTCGCATCCTCACACTGTGCTTTTCATCTATCTATCTCTCTCTTTATTTTTAACAAAATTAAGCAAAACAAAATTTGTTATAAAATCAAAAGACTCTGTTTTCAGTGACTAAATAAGACAGATGCAACAATTTTTAATTCTGATGTCACATCCCTAGTAATAAAAAAAATCTATGTCTGGTGGCTTTTAACTATTGTAGCATTGGCAATAATAATTAATAATAATAAAAATCACTTTCTACTTTATAGGTCACAAAGCCTGAGGAACAAACCTTCTAGGATTATTTCTGCATGCTTCAGAATAGCTCTCTAAGTATGTGAATTTAGGCTTAAACTGCAGCTAACAGGTGGTGGTGCTGGTTGAGTTAACCCAGTCTGACACACAGGCTGCCTACAGCTGGAAACATGTAATAAAATACATTGCCTAAGCATGCATGTCTAACCTTAATATACAGCATGGAAGACATATATGGTTTTATATTTTACACTTTTCACTAAACTAAACAGAATTTACCTGAACAGACTGCTTCAGAGGAATGAAATTCCATTTATAATTGATGTCATCTAACACCACCCGGGGATACATCTGGACATCTTAGGCTCATCTACTCCCTTTTTCCTCTCCACCCTGCAGTGACCTCTTTCCTTTTCTGATGGATTTCACCACCCGCTCCTTCTGCATCTCCCTCGCCCTCTTCATCCTCACTTTGGTGTGCTGTTAAATAACCTGACTTGGCTGAGTGAGAACTGCGAGACAGGAGCAGTTCAACCAACCTTCCCTCTGTGCCTTAAGCAGAGCTGAAGAAACCTGTGCAACTGCCACAGAGCATTAGCTACAAAGTTAACCACTACTGACTCACTCATCGGTTCTACCCTCCGCCGACATCCACAGCCATAAAATGAGAGACACAGCAATTCTTCTCTATGTGTGTCTCCTGCATCAGGATGAAGGATTTGACACTCAGAGACAGTTAACTACAGAGAGGAGCAGGCTAGGCCCTGAGCGCTGAATGGGGAGGCTTGATGTGTTTATGAGTTACAGTCCATGTGATCTTGGTGCTGCACTCAGCTGTAGACTGGGTGCACTGAAGTCACTGTTCTGCGCCACTATGGAGGCTTTTTATTTACACACAACTAAGGCTGCTGAGGCATACCTTCGTGTCACTGCACTAATAAAATGAATTTGGAATATTAAAAGGTAATCAAAATAAATAAAATACATTCACGTTGCCTTAAAAGCTGCACATTCATTTGTGCTCATGCAAAACCAAAGCTTAATCGCAGAGTACTCAATGATTCATAATAACCTACAACCCTATTAGCTGTCATGAAATCCTATTTGTGATTCCATTACACCAAACAGGTACAGAAGCACACATTTGTTTAGTTGGATCTCTGTTTATCCTGTGGAAATAATGGCTATTTACACAGCCATGATTATCCAGCTTTGAGAGATCAAATGTAAATCGATGCAGCAGGGAGGTCTGGTTGACTTTGGCAACCTGTGATCTAAATTTCTCGATTCTTTTTTATGGAATCCTCTCAAAAAATATAAGCACTGTGAGATTGCTCTTGTTTATTTCCACAACAGCAAACAAAAAGATAATCTGACTTTCTTTGTTTATTTTTGTTTATTTCATCAATGATAACAGCAGAAGGATAGCTCAGAGTATTATAACCTTTGTATGCGTTCAAAGTTAAATTTATGTTATTAAAAATAATCAGAAGAGATGACCAATCAATATCCAATATCAGTATCAGGGCCCAATATTGATGTAAGGCATACATCAGGTAAAAGTCTTGCAACACTGAACCGCATTACATCTAAGTCCACAATAATTCCATAAAGCCATGCATTTTCTGTTTATAAACAGCGTAAGTTATAGTGTAAATTGAAGGATAAATAGTGTTTTCCACACTTTCTTTTCATATTCATGCATCACAAGGAAAACGCATACATGCTGCCTTAAATTGCTATGATACAGCTGGACTGAAGAAATGTACCAACACAAACCACCACAAATCAGCATGTTCTGAACAAACACAAACCTTCACATTTGCATTTTTGAACACAAAATATCAAATATAAACGCTCAGCAATGGATCATAGGATAATTATGCAAATGAGGACAGTCTCTCAGCCTATCAGTGCCACATGTGAATGTCACAAGCCAGAATCCCGCAGTGCCCCATAATAGCTTAAGGTTGCCATTACACAACCCACACAAGCTTTCCAGACTGAAGTTCAGTTTCAGCCTCTTAAATCTTACTACTAATATTACTACCACCCCCAGCCCACGCCACCCCATCGACCAATTGATTGGTCGAAGAGGTAGGTATGATTTCAGATAACCAAGATTTTCTTTAGTTACAGCCATAGATGTATTATCACCTCATTAAACTGATATGGTGAATGTGATGGCATAGGTGAAAGTAAGTCCAATCTTAACTCTCCTTTTAACTCTGTTTTGGTCTCCACCAATGAAATAATCTGCCATTGTACCTTTTAAATGCTTCACTACATTTACCAATGAGTCGCTGACTTGATCTATCTGCCATTTGGTGTTTGACAGGGAGCGTACAGTGTGTTTATAAAAACTTTTTTCACAAAAAACAGCTGTCTGCCATGGCTAAAATGGTGAGGTTAATGAGAGTGTTGAGACTGAACCAAATTGTGGGCAGGAAAACAGCTGACAAATAGCTCAGTATATTCTAACTTTTGTAAGGACTTGACTGTGCCTGTCTTGTCACATCCACAAAGCAATGTGAGTGGAGGATTTTCCGCTCTGCCAAAATCTGACCAACTTTCTTAGCTGTTTTAGCTGTTGTTTCTTCTTTTTATGTGTCATAGCACTTTCCTTTCTCTTTGCTTATCCCTGTTAACAATAAATTGGATTTTATTTCTTTGTCTCCTAATGGAAATACGGTATTATGAGGGCGTTAATCTAATAAATTTAGGTTGGAAATATGCAACTAATCCACACGTTAAATTCATAAGCTTCTACATTATCGCAATCTCTCATTTAAAAGCCAAATCCAACTGACTGGAAAATGAGTGAAGTGCTACAAAGTGCTAAAACCTAATGACATGGACAACAACTGATTAGTCTGATACTGCAGCTTAAGGAGAATCTGTATGCATGGTAGCTGCTGTTTAAAGACAATGAAATAATAAAAGGCAATGCACGGCAGTATCTCTCACTCCTCTAACCAGCATTTTTAAGTTATGGCCAGAAAGTAATTGAAAAGCCTTTGCTGAATTTTAGACACACTAATAAAAATGTTCCACTATAACAGAATTAAATCATCTCTTAAATAATAAGAGGAGAAGGACAATTTGTAATTTCTATTTGTGCTAAATCACTTAACAAGGAAACTAACCACACCCAGAAGCAGCAGATGCTTATGTCACTTGATAATGCGAAGAATGTGACAACACAACAGAAGTGATGTTGAAGCACCATGGCAAGGTGTTGACAGTGCTGTCAAATATCACTATCGACACCCCAGACTTACAGTATGTGCCAGCCGTCATGGTGTTTCACTGGCATGCACACCAGACATACTTGTGCCGGTGTATACTGATGGAAGATGTAAAATGCCCACTGAAGAGCTGGTTTTTGTATGTTTCACAGTGGTTTAAGTGTAGCTTGGTACTGCACATGCACTCATATGTGCAAACTGTTCATGATCTGTATCTGCTGTATTGTGAGAAGTGAATTATCCTATATTATCCTATACAGTATTTGCATCTGCATAGTTTTGCATCCAGGTAGATACTTAAAACACACCCATAGTGTATACTTGTGTTTTTGTGCATGTACATGCATGCTTGTGAGAGATGCGTGCACTCTGCGTGTGTACAAAAAATGTAAAGATATACTGTAATGTGGCATGAGTGGGTGTGAAAATTGGGCACAATTAGCATTTTTAATTGAATGAGCGTACCATAAAATGTCTGTGCTTGCCTCTGGTTTAAATATGTAATTGTGGGATTTTTTTGGCAATAAGAAAAGGGACTGGGGTGAATTTAAAACAATTTGATACAAGATTGATTAAATCTGTCAAGATTCTACTGCCAAAAGACTACATGCCTGGGTAACTGGCAAACATCAACCATGAAAACATACTCTAATAAGTGATATGCACAATGTGAGGATTTCTCACATTTTTTACTTGAAATGCAGGTGAGAAAAGGTATTCTACAAAAATATCCACATACTAGTAAAAACAGAAATAGACACCTAGGGGCTAATGAACAGATTTGTTTTTACTTTCCTAAATTATGTTTTTTTGTTTGTTTATTTGCTTGTTTGTTTGTTTTAATCAACCAAACTGGTGTTAGGTGGGTTTGATAAGATATCTTATTTTATTTATTTATTTATTTATTTATTATTAATCCAAAATTATGTTGTTTTTTTTTAAATTGTGCACTCAGGGTGTTGGGATATTCAATTTAAATGCACAATATGTAAATTCTGCCACTATGGGGTCTCACTGACATTAAAACAATAACAAAAGACGTAGTCTAATGACATTGTGAAGTAGCATGGGATCATGGGAGTTGTTGCCTTCACTTTTTAACAACCACCTGATGAAAATCTGACATGACTCAAACTGAAATTATGTTCACAGACAAGGTAATATAAGTTTTATTCATGTTACATTTAGTCACGTTTGCCAGCTTCCCTCCTCATGCTCTGATGTACTGAACGTAGCCCCTGCAACAACTAGCAGCTAGCTAGGAGGAAATGCAACGTTACCTTAGATAAATAATGGATTTCTCTGAGTTTGACCATGTTGGAAACATTTGGGATAAAGTAAGCACACAGTTCAATAAATATAATATACAGAATGTCCCACCTTTTTAGACATGTTAATGCAGAAATTAGGGCTGAATGATTTTGAAAAAAAAAGCTAATTGTGATTATTTTGACAAATACAATTACAATTGTGATATGATTTGCAATATCACACGTAATGATAATTTTAATATATTTTTTAAGTATTCTTATTTTGATTGAAAAACATGTTAAAATGACTATGGCATAATTTTTCTGCAGGAATCCGTACCAAATTTAAAAAAATTTTGACACACATTTTGCCTTTAAAAAATATTGCACCTCCTGCAATTTGAAAATTGCAGAAAGCCATATTGCGATTTTGATCAAATTTTGATTAATTGTGCAGAAATGTTATATATTATAGAATGGCATTTTTATTCTTTTGCAAATTCACATATACATCAATGCGTGTGTACATATATATTTTCCAGCACTTAAAGACAGAATAAATAGGGTTTGTCAGTTGCTGTTTGATAAAATGCAAAAGAAAGATAGCTGCTTGTTGAGTTTCATTCCCACCATGTCAAATACGGACATTTTAGATTGGTAAAGCACCCCTCAGGACAGAAAAATTATGAGAAAATAAGAAAAGTCAGGCAGAGGGTTGGGTCTCTGCGGATGCAGGCACAGCCATACACTTCTAGTGAGTTGTGTATGATGATTGAGAGAGATTATTTTTGTATGAGTCCACATATTGTTTTTTTGGAAAATAGTTGTAGCTATAAAGAGCTCCTTCTAATGTAACAAAAACATTGATTATACACTAATGAAAACATGTTTTCAAATCTTATATTCAATTTCTGCCATATTCTGTCATTATATCCCCTTAAATCTTACAACCTACACCTTTAATGTGTATGGATGTGTCATATCAATCCAAAGCCTATACTGTATGACACATAACACTTTTCTTCCAATGTATCAATTACTGTTGGCAACCAAAGCTGCTTCACGCTAATCCTGATTGTATCATATCACCTTAGATTTGTAAAACACCAGGTAGTCACACCTGCTGTTTTGCCATTTCACCCATCAGGAAATTAGAAACTAACTTTTTCCAACAGGACAGTCACAGTGAGGGAAATACAATTAAGCTCAAGCCTTAATAATTAATTTTATGGTCAATGATCTTACCAACAATTATTTCTGATGCAACTAATCATCTGGAAAATAAGAATCACCCAGACCTTTTTCCATTTGTTTTGTTGCCAAGCAGCCAGCAATTTCCCTCAAATAGTTTCTAGTGAAAGCAAGGCGCCAGCATAATGCACAGTGCTGGATAGTGTGTCGCACTGCATAATTTGTTTTTGTTTGTATGTGATCGCCTGCCCGTTTGCATTTTGGGAGACTGTGACAGAAAAGGAACACTTCTCTCTTCCTGTTTGTGCATTTCTGTTTTTTTCCCTGATGGAAAACCATTCAGCCAAAATGTAGACCAAAGCAGCATTATATATGTTTATGTACAGTAGCAGAGGGGCAATTTTCAGCATTGTTGAATTTCTAGAGACGACGTCTTTTACTTTTACCATTACTGTGAACATGCAGCACGATGGAGACTAGATTTGCACATGATCAACAGAGGGAACAAACAAGAGTACATGAGAGACAGAGAGATTAAAAAGGAATGAATATTAATGGACCGAAAGACATTTTCCGCCATGTGGGGGTCCATACATTATTTGTTTTGTGAGGTAGGCTACAGAAATGGCTCCCATCAAGATCTTTTGTTAGGCCCAATATTATACAACATTCATAAAATAATTAAAATGTTTTCTCGATAATTGTTTTCCAAATTGTGCTGAAATAACTCAATTTGTACACAAGTAAAGCTGTTCTGAGGTTGTCAGTACAAAAGCATTTTTTTTAACAATTTCCTCAAAAGCAGCTTATTCAACTTAGAGAAACACATTTCTGTGTTTGATTATTTCCCTAGATGTTCTTTAACCACCACCATCGCTTTGGTGAGATACACTGGCCCACTATCAGGCCGTTAACCAGAGTACATCTTTGACTTGTTCCTTACAAACACAAATTCACTTAAACATACTATTTCTATTTTGTTTTCAACACCAGTCTACCTTCCTTAGCTCTGACCTCACTCGTTGACAGCTGAAGAAAAAAATCAGAAACATGAACAAAACCAAACCAAAGACCACTCAAATGACTGGAAAGATAGCATGTCTTTGACCTGTTTTAGTATACATTTGAAAACAGTGACAGGAATGTGCAGATCCTCTCTTTGCCTTTGTGCAATGTGTTTGAAATAATATGATGCAAACAGTATCTTTCTGGGTCTGGATAAATGCAGCAGTAGGAGGAAAAAGGCAGCACTCATGGACAGTCTAGTGCATGTTTTGTCACTTATCCCATGGATGTGTAAAAACATGGAATACCCAAGTATAGTGGCTCATTCATGGCAACAAAAACTGCTGCCTACTGGCATAAAGGTTGAAAGTGTCTATTATCCCTCTATGATCATAATTCAAACACATTAGCGTCCGATGAGCATCACCTGACCCACAGTTCCAACACACACAGGGGCTGTTCCTGGGAAACTGGTTCATCCATATCCACTATATTAAATAGTGAATAGAGCCTCTGGGTCTGAAAAGAAAAGCCAATGCAGAAGTGCCTTAAAGCTATATTCTTTCAAATGGCCAGCAGGGGGCAACTCCACTGGTTGCAAAAAGAAGTCTGAGTGTATGCACTCTTATGACAAAATTAACCTACTGATTTATGAACTCAGTTGACAGTTTTCTGATTAATTTATGGTCTCAATCGCCAGTTTTAAGTCTTCTTCAATGCAGCATGATGTTCATTTTGTAAATTATGGTCCCATTAAGAGTAAAATAGACAATAAAGCAGGATATGCTTTAGAGCAGGGTCACTGTGTCACTGAAAGGTCAGTCTTAGTAAGTCCATCCAGTGCAACACACAGGACCCATGAAACTCAGATCAAGCTGTCAAACTAGACAGAGCTGATCAAGTATGTAGTAGGATTCTGTCACTACATTGTCTATTTCTTGCTTAAAAATGTCTTAGAAACATAATTTAGTGACTGATTAACTGTAATATGAGAAAGAACACAACCAGGCTGCTGGGTCACGTCTAGAAGCAAACCCCTGATTTGCGAAACTTCTGAGATTTGTGCATGTTGTTTCTTCATTGTGCACAAACTAATTACGTTTTATAATGTAACAACACTGGTTAAGATATGGGTAGGTTTAGGGACAAACATCACCTGGTTACGATTGGGAAAAGATCATGGTTTGGGGTAAAACGACCACTCTTACAAGATCCTTCACGGGTCTGGGGTTCCCTTGTAGACATAATCAGTTTCTAGTTTCCAACAGAGCCTCCCAAAACTCAGATCAAAATGTACAACTAGTCAGTGTCAAATATGGATCAAGATTCTGTTACTACATTGCCTATTTCTCGCCTAAAATGTTTTCAGAGATATGACAGTGACTGTTTAACTGTAATATAAGCAAGATCGCAGACAGGCTGCCATTATGTATTGCTGAACAGATGAACCAAACCAAGCACCACCCAAGTCACAGTACATCACCCACCAGCTCCACGCTTTTTGTCTGTACTGCACATGCTCAAACTCAAGGCTTCAAAACAGTAGTCCAGAAACCAATGGGTGACATCACAGTTGGGTCACACTTGATGCAGATCAGAAACAAAGCAAGCTTTTCCATGCAATCCAATGTCAGATGAGACCAGATGCTGCAGTCACCTCAGTCAACTCTTGGTCCAAAACTCTTTTAAACTGTACATCCTGACCAGAATTTGACCTGAACCAGTTAACTGACTTGTCTCACTGAGCAAAAACTCCAGAACAAGATCCCATTGGTTTGCTAAAAATAGACAACAACTAAAACGGCACACTCATACCTTAGGAATATCCATGGTGCTCCATCTTTGCCTCTTGGTTTGACATCACTGGTTCATCACTAAACTGCAATGTTGCTTCCTGGTTTGACAGTTGGCTTTAAATATACAACATTTCCATGCTGCTTGGTTCTCCACTGAACAATTGTAAGGCTTTTTTGAGATCTCCTGTAGAGAACCACTGTTTCTACTGTCAGCTCAACTGAAGCCTCCCCACCATTTCTGGCCTCGCTGCACAGGATGGTCGCTTTAAATAATGTACAGTGGGAGCAATGTTGACTTCTTCTTACGTTCCAGTAAAATATGGACAACATTAAAAGACACAGGTATCACCCAGTATTGGTCATGACTGTGTAATATGGATAAAATAGAACTTTGTTCTTCTTGTTCATGTTTCATCTTTTTATTTTTTTTTTTTTTTTAATCCTTTGGTCACCTTTCTCCTTCTCTATGCAGTTCTTTTGTGACCTGCTCAGCCACAGCTTCTGTAGTCTAAGTACTTACACCAGCAGCCTGAGGCAAGATGCCCTGATTTCCCACAGCGGGAGAAAGGCCTGCCTGTGACGGCCATGCCTTTTATTCTGGTGGTCAGGTTGGGCAGGTAGATTGATGTACTCAACTGCTGATCTTCTCCAGCCACCATCCCCATTGACATACTAATCTCTAGAGCTTTTTAAAGTTTTAGGCTACCTTCAGTTATAAATCACCTTTGAATAATTTAAATAAGCAATCTATACAACGTGTCACATACTGTGCTGTTTTTCAGCACAAGCGGGAGCGTATTTCAATTGAAATCTTTGGATTTTAGGGAGGAGGCTCGCTTAATCATGTTTTTGATGGGTGAAGTGAGGTCTGATAGTTACATAGTACAGTAAGGGTGACACAAGCCAGCAGGGACAAACAAGGAATTGCAGTAATAGGCAGTGTCAGTGAAGCTTTGTAAATGAGGACGACAGATCATCTGTGTGCAGCCTTGCTCCATCTCTGTTGCTGTCAGTTCAACAGCCTAAAGGCCTCCTTTGTCCAGTGGTCAAGATTTTAGCTGAACAGGCGAAAACTGCTTGTCTGCATTCCTATAAATTACAGATAGTAAGTACATAGTTCAATCCATACCATGCCAAAAAAAACCTTGCCATTTGCAAGAAAATACAAAAAGCTCTTGACCTCTGTCCATAGAGCTGCAACTAACAATTATTTTCATTATTGATTAATCTGCCAATTATTCTCACAATTAATTGATTAGTTGGTTGATCCATAAAATGTCAGAAAATTGAGAAATATGACTTGTTTTGTTCACAACCCAAATATATTCAGTTCACTGTCAAACAGGACTAAAGAAACCAGAAAATATTCAAATTTGAGAAACTGAAATTTCTTAAAAAATGACTCAAAATGATTTATCAATTATCAAAATAGTTGGTGATTATTTAATAGTCAATTTAATAGTCTGTTTTACAGTTTAGAAGCACCACTTTCTATTTTAGCACAAACTGACTCATCATAGTTTTAATAAAATTCATTATTATTTCAGGGAAACTTTGCAATCTTCTTAATAATTACTAGTGAAGATGGAGAAGTCTAGAGTAATATTTAATTATAATATGTCCTCTAAGTGCTCATACATACCGGATTGTCCCTTGAATGTAAATACCCTATTGCAAGAAAAGGTATTGCTAATTGTAGAATACAGATTAAAATCTATGTAAACATTTAAAATAAATGTACTTTTCAATGGAAATAGAAGTAATCTAGAAGGTGAGGACTATTAACATACTGTCATGGTGCATATACAGACCGTGCATTGTGCAAAGTGTGAAAAACAGGGCAAACTGGTATTGTATCCAAACTGTGGAGCTTCCTGGGGCCAAAATCCTAAAATAGCACGGTTTCCCCCATTGTAACAGAAATAGCTGACTGAGTCAATTTATATAGCAGGATTTTGGAAGGTGTAATGGAGCAGGAATAATAGCACATCTAAGGAATGGCAGCTTCTAGCACTCATCCAACAGTTAGAATCAGAAATCAGATTGCTAGCATGGCATAAAAAAATCATTTTAGTGTGACAGTTAAATATTCATACGTTTACCTGTATCACAAAGTAAAAGAACCCATTTAAACTGTGTCACTTAATGCTAAGAAATCCCACAATCAGAATATGTCAGATGCAGCATTTCTGGTTAAGGCTGCAGGCTTGTCACACACCCCCATAATATGAAGGTGTCATTCCGTCTCAGTAATGTTTTCAGTTTGGCACAAAGATGTGCTTTCCCAGTCATGGATATATGCTCAAAATAATGTTTGCTGTTGAAGAATATCCTGGAGCAATAACTTATTACACATCTAGTAATAAAATCCCTAGAGAGAGAAAAACAAGGATGTCTCAGAGTTACATAAGCTGTAACACAAGCTCAGCTGTTTTTGCAAAGATGGGTACCTCCATTCCCCATCCATATAAAAGAGAACTAAATGGCACAGAATAAGAACAAGTGGTATATAAGTGTTTGCAAATTTGCATGTGCTCACTTGGGACCCTCTTACAACCTGCCAAATAATCTTCCAACTGGGACACAGGCACTGCTGTCACATAAAAAAGCCATGTATATTGGTTTTTCCTCTCACCATCCCTTGTTACCAATTTATGACAGAATAGCATGGGGAGAAAGACGATATTAGTGTGAGGAAAATGGGGATGACAGACAGGACCAAGAGAGGAAAAAAAAAAGTCGTAGGATGAAAGTTGCAATATTAGTTTAAAGGGACAGCTGCAATATTCAAACAATCATTCACAAGAGCGACTCCAATGGCTCACTGGCAGTGTGTAAACAAGCTTAATGTCTACAGCCTGTATCACCATGAATCTCATAACCCGTCTTGGCCCTGAAGCCTTTTCTCAGCCTCCCCCACAAGTCCACTGGCTTATCACATAAACGATTATTGACTGCTTTGCGAGCCATCAATACCATCAGTGCAGTTTTACATATGGTAAGCCCGGCAACTTCATCATAGTAAGCCAGTAGAGGCAGAAAGCTAAGAGGCTATAAAGACACACGAGGTTCCACTGTGGGAATGAAAGGGTTTGCAGTGGCATTTTGCATAACTATTGAGTCTTTACAGGAAAAATATGGAAGACCCTTGTGTTCAAAAAAGAGTACTGCAGTCCAAATATAGAGAGAGAGCCATTAACAGTACTGTATATTAAATAGGTTGAATCCTTTTCTTAAACTCAATCTATGATGAAAACTAATTGTTTCCCCTGCCCCCTCCTCAAAGCTCATGCAAGTTGTCTGCAGGCTGCATGGACGCAGAACAGGAGTGAAAGGTGAGCACAACATTATAATTTGACGCTGACAAATCCTCCACCATAAGCTGGTGATCAGCTGTTTATAACTGTCAGTTGTCTGTCAATGTAAAGCTAAGCCCATTATCATAAAAACAAAAGCCCACTGCTCCTAAAAAAAAAAACACTCTGGAGTTGGAGTTCAGTCGTGGGACTTACCATTAGGCAAAGGTTGGCAACTGGCTTAGGCACCAGGCTACACGGGCCCCATAAAACACCTCATAAACATAAAAGTTTTTTTGTTTTGTTTTGTTTCTGCAAAAAATCTGCAAAAATGATTCAGGAAGACAGTAGCCAGCTCGTATATATGCAGGCTTAACTTGGTGTATAGACTGTTGAAAGATGAGGCAAAGCTACCCAAGCAGTACTGCTGCAGGAGGACACTAAAAGGCAATGCCCACAACAGAGAGACAGAAGTATCAAAAGAAGTGGCAAGAGATACAGAAGTATCCACTGCCGTACCACCAGACTTCAGAACAGCTTCCCTGATGCTGTGAGGCAGCTGAATTCAACGTCCACACTCCACCTTGAACAGAATTTTATTTTTATGGCTTATTATTTATTCAAGGATTGAAAAAGGTGGAGAACAAGGGATGTGGAGGGCCTCATGCTTGTGTTTGCCTTAGCTACCCCCCCCCCCCCCCAAAAAAAAAAAAAATCTGCCCCTGAGTTCAGAGAGTTTAGGAAATAGACTGCTTTCTTAACTGTTTGTTGTTATTTTGTTATAAACATCTACTCCTTCAAAATGATTATTGATGATTTCTTATGACTCATAAACAAACACTAACAAATTCAGCAAACATTAATTTTAACTCTGATACACATGAAATGGGCCAGAATGGAAATTTCAAAAGAGAACACTCTGGCTGTAGCTATTGCTGTGAGAAGCTGGTATTTCAACATATCATGTTCCCTTATGATTTTGTACAGTAAATATATTTCATATTTCGCCTTTAAATTTTAATCTAGGTTGTTCTGGATTCCTGTAAATGTTTATTTATTTGACTGAGAACATTCTGTGCAAAGGGTGTTAAATTAACTCATCACAAATTCCTGGATCTGTCAGTTAAGTCGCTTTGAAGGTAAAAGAAAGGGCAGAGAATTCCATGTATTAACAGCGAATTCCATGCAAAACAAAAGCTCACGTAACACGGCTGTGTGATGGTGCAACGTATTGGTATATAACATGGTGCCTCAGGTCTTGCAGCTGAGCCAAAACAACTTAATGGATTAATTGGGAACCAACAGAGATAATTAGGCCTTTGGGGTTGTATGATTCCACCCCTCGTCGACTGTTGCCTCAGAACTGTGATGTAGTGCGTTCCTGCTGTGTAATCGAGATAATTAGCAAGAATGTTGTGTCACTGTCCAAAGATTAGCAAAAGGGAAAGGCCAAACAAGGCTCATTAAAATGTGGTTCCAACCTAGAGAGACTTGATAGGATTTACTGTCAGAGATTGTGTCTTGTTTTCATTTACCTTATTCGTGTCCTTAGAGGAGTGCGGGAAGATGAAAGATTATGTTTTTTCATCTCGTGACAAGCATTGTTCTCTTCAATCATGGCACGAACAGACACCGCAGTTAGAGGAATTGGTCCAACCTTTAACTTGGCAGCTATTAACCAGCGTCCACAGAAACACGCTGCAGTGAAACAATTTCTTTTGCTCATACGAGAACGATGCACACGATTGTCATATATTTGTTTCCCCTGAGGAAAAATTACTATGGATAGCTAGCTGTTAGGTGAGACTAACTGAGCCAGGGCTTCAGTTGTTTACTGTGCTCCTATTATTGGATGCCAAGGTGTCCTTCTGTGAGGCTGACAGGCACTGAGTAGTAGGCCAAATTGATTGGTCTGCTCTTGCCCACCAAAAGGACCTGAACTCAATTTGCTTGTGATGGCTTCAATTTCCTGGCTGGACAAAATCCCCCCACTCCTCTCTCCTGTGCTCTCCCTCTCTCAGCATCCCTTCCTCGCTCAAGAGCTGTCATTTAATTTCATTACTCAACAGGGGAGGTTCATGCCCTGTCACATTTGTCTGTCTTTCGTCCCTCGCTCTGTTCATGTGAACTTTACCAAAGAGCTACAGCAAAGAAAGGCCTGTTTTTTAGACACTGGTTGTGTTACATTTTTCCTGGAATAGTATCATTTTCAGCTGAGCTAAAGCTGCACAGAGATATCATTATCTGTATCTGTATCTGTTCAAGTAACAAAATTATCTGTCTCTGTGTCTGTCTTCAGATACGAGACCCAAAGTGGGCGTGGTATATACCAGAAGTCACATTAAATAGGGCGAATATTTTATTTTCTAACCTAATATTCATTGGCAATGCATTTGTTGCCCCTACAAAGCATTAAAAAGATTTAATATTGCCATATAAGTAATTTTGAAACATATTTCCACATGCTATACTTTTCATCTATCTCTATCTCTCGTTTTGTTTTTAGCTAAACTAAGTTTTATGAACTGTCTGAAGCTCAACACCAACCTTTTCATTGGAGGATATTGAAATATATATATATATATAATATATATATATATATATATATATACACACACACACATATATATATACATATATATGTGTACATATATATATTATATATATATATATATATATATATAGTTGTGTATTTAAGATAAATGATACTTAATACTTTAATTAAAAATGCTGGTTTTCATAACAAAATACTTTGATTTGTCGATGGTTATATTATTATTACTACTACTATTATTATTTAAAACAGTTGAACATGCTGGTTCAACCTTTACAGCTATCTAGTAGTAGTAATAAGCATTCTCTCTCTATATATATTAATACAACAGTACTTTGAGACCAAGCATGATGTCCCCCTCAGGAATTGCTCTTGAGAATTTTTTCTGTTTGTTGGCAACCCCCCAGCAGAGAAATGGAATATCCACCCTTGCAAATATATAAAAACATCACTCAGTTGAAGGGAATAATCTTGGTGCATTAAATCACTGATTAATTCAGAAAGATCCAACCTTTTTTAATTATGTCAAAGTAATCATGGAGCTGACTTTTTCCAAAAATTAACAAGCAAATTCTGATAGAAGAAATATCAATTTCCATCATATTATTTGTGCTTTCCTGAGAATGTATGCGGATTCAGGTGCATCCCTAATCCAAACCAAAGCTTGGTAAGCAAAGTTTTCATTAGAGGGTTCGTAGCTTGATCCTCAGCTGCCCTCTCGATGAAAGCTGCGAGTGGGAACATTTTTAAGATTAACTGCATACATTTTAGGGTGTCCAAAGATGAAAGCAAAGACTTCCACACTAGCATTCTGCCTTGCCTTCATTTGGGTGTGGTGCGTAAAATAACTGATATGTTACAGATAGGTTTTGTCATCTCCATGTCATTACTCCTGCCGGTATTCAGCTGGTTATTCAAGATTAGGTCATCAAAGGTTGGACTAATTTAAGGCTCGCTTTACAACGCTTATTTTCTTCCACAACATTTCTCAGGAGCAAAGACCCAATTTGCTTCTCACACCATACTGTAGCAACATCTTGTAAACTAATTTCACATGCACATAATGCCTGGTAAACACGGTCAACGGCTGATTAGAAAGAAAACAGGATCTAATGCCGCAGTCAAGCATATAGGTCTTTGAAGTGATTACCTTACATGTTTTGGCCTCGCTTTTGTTGCTTTAAGATAAACATGTGGAGCCACTCAGCATATGCCAGCTTATGTCAAGATGAAAGATTTTACAAGCCATTATCAGAAACCAGCAGATTGTACTGAGGGTATTAGCTGGCCCCGGAAATGTGCTACAACTGCAAAGATCTTGCTCTGATTTCAGACACTGTGGATAGGGGGGTCACCCTCTCAGCACTTTTAGATGATCTAGATGACAGGCAGGAGATTAACACTGGCAAAATGTGAGGTCCTAAAGATAGCTAATCACGTACTGTACAAAATAACATGAAGAAATCCAAAAATGTTGCATTGCTTTATTAATTTACACTAATCTTTCCTTCCTTTCACCACTAAATAAAAGCAATTTAAAATCCTCATGGCCATAAAATCACACATAAACACAGAATATTATATCAGAAAACAAAAAAGCTGACAGGAACATGCAGCATCCTCTTACCCCAAACCTCTGTATCATTTTCTCTTGCTTTTACTCCTCTTTGTCTCCGAGGATATGCTCTCTTCTGGGTGTATTTACCAGCGGTCTTACATGCTTTTACCTCCAGGAAACAAGCAGTTGATCTGGCTCATATTTTACAATGATTCATCTCGCTCAGTATCAACCACGAGGCATAAATGCGATACAACCAAATTAAGGCCGCTCAGCCAGACAAACAAGCTGGGGAATTTCAAACCTGTGCCTTTTTTTCATTTTGCTTTGAGAGCCACTGCAATTTATTGCTGTATTAAGACTGATTTCTTAAAGCTGTTTTTCATGTTGTAGCTGTTGTTTCCCTTCTTTCATTTTTCTTATTTCAAAGGCAGCACAGTAAAAAGGTATTACTGCACATAAATACATTGACTGCACACACTAAGTTGACAGTTTTCTAGCACAGAAGCAAATACTATAGAGTCTGTTGTTGTAGGTGTTGAAGTTTAAAGGAGAAACCTGCAATATATTTATTGTAATAAATCAGAAAATGACTGTGACATGTCATCAGAGATTAAGGAAACATGTCAAGTTGAAATACTCGATTCTCTGACAACAACTCCACAGCCCCGCTTTCCTTTGAAATTTCTATTCTAGGCTGAAATAATTGTTTTTGTTTGGCTGTTTCACTTTAATTAGAGTTCAAATTAATGCCGGATATTTGCTGAATGAGTAAGTGTCTGTTTATGAGTCATAAGAAATAATTAATAATCTTGCAGAAAGAGCAGATGAATATAATGAATAAATTGAGAAATATATTAATGGAGTCTGGCAGGTAGTGAGACAGGTAGTCACTGAACTTCATCTCAAGAGTGTGTTTTTTTTGTTGTTGTTTTTTTGGAGCAGTGGGCTTTTGTTTTCAGGATAACAGGCTTAACTTTACATTGACAGACAACTGAGGGTTATAAACAGCTGATCAACTTACAGTGGAGGACTCCTTGCTGCTTGTTATCATCAATCTACAATGTAGTGCATGTTTTGCACTCCTGCGGTGTTGCTCCAGCCTGCCTGAGCTTCCTCGAGTAAGGAGGAGTTGGGAGCAAACAACTTGCTTCAACCAAAGACTGTATAGTACATGGGATTTCAACCTATTTAATATACAGCCTATGACTCCAACTCCCTATTTGGACTGCAGTGCTCATTTTTGCATGCTCAATTGCTAGTGTTTTTGCATAACCACACCACAAAGTTAAATTTTAAATAACAGAGAAAATGTCTTAAGTACTTATGTAACATTAGTTGGACTGCCATCAACATCAACATGTATCATTGTATCTGAACAAAGTGACTGATCCATGTATTGAACTTATATTCTCTTCATAAGCTGCCTTACATCCTCTGAGCCGTTTGATCAGTTAAAGCAAAGATGACTCCAGCAGAGCGTGTGTTTAGTCTGCACAGACATGCTATGCCCTGCCATCGCTGGAGGTGTCTGTTCTGGCTCTCTTCAACTGAATCAAAAAGCCCCGCAGGGACAAAGCCAAAAGCTTATCCATTGTGTATGTGGAACAAGGGAGAAAGCACCCTGTGAGTGCAATGAAGGGGGAGAGCAAGCTGGACACTGACGGGTCTACTGAGCTCCAGGGAAATTACACAGATACATACTAAGAAATTGCACTGAAATACAGTAGAATCATCTGTTTCTTTGCTTCTCCAGATCCATCTGTTCCACATGGCGAAATTATAATTTCCATTATCTTATCGATCCCATCATCAGCCAGAGAGGAAGATACTGCAGGATTTTTTTTTTTTTTTCTCTTTTTCTGTGACTGTGAGATTATGTCGGGATAAAAGAGATTTTCCTGTTCACTAATAATGCTTCATTATTACCTTTTTATAAAACAATTTGGTGAATCCAAACATTAAATTCTGACTCTAATTGTGCATGTTCAAGTAGATTACAAAGTGGAGTGCAGCCTGTGGTGAAATGTTCTGTACATCAACCAATAATAGCAACGGCATGTTTTCAGAAAAAAGGTGTTATGTGTAACGTGTTGACTATTATAATTGCAACAAGTTTTATATTGGTAAAAAATTTAATACAGCACACATGGCACCTCATTACTAACACTAGGAGCTTGCACTCAAGCTTTTCTCGTTATTTTCTTCTTTTAATTTTTAAAACTTTAAATTATAATTACTTGAAAATGGAGAGGAAAGATGTTATGAAGATATTTTCCATGAAAATATCTCATCCATCCTTAATGAATGCATAATAAATGCTCAGACCCTGGTTTTACTATTTGCAGATTTATGCTAATTTATTTATTAAACAAAAAATGCTGTAGATTTTCATTTGTGTTGGGTGGATTGTTGTGCAATGTTGGGCAAGTTATTGAAATTTAGTAATTAGTTACAGCACTAATTACTGCATATAAACGTACTGAGGAAACTTACTTTTACATGTCTGCTTTAATTCTTATTTTACTTATTAACGCACACATTGCTAGACCTAGATGTTATTGTTTGAGTGTAGCTATATTATTTTAGTGACAAGTGTCAAATTTTTATTCATCATTATACCCATTATTATTGATAGGAGTTATTAATACCCCCAAGAAATGACTAAAAGTCCTGCATGTAAGCTACACTTTTATTGCCTATTTAGACTGTAGAATTTGATAGGAAAAAAAACCCATGTGATGCCGGACCAAGTGTTGCTAGTTAATAATTAATTATATGATAAACAGTTTATATGATACTATGATGAAGAGCAAGCTCACACTGCCTGAGCTGTCTTTCGCCACCGTAAGTTCGGGTGACATTAGATCATATGCTGGTGAATAGGCTACGTTTGTCTGCTACCTCTGCTGTCCTCTGCAGTTGTCCACTATTTTCGGGTAAGACAAAAGTAACGAGCAACAAGCCCATTTAAACACACAATATGTGATTTCTGTCCCTTAGGGGGTCTCTCTCACATTAAAACAATAACAAAAGATGTAATTTGGTGATGTGGTTAAGTAGTGTGGGATCATAGGAGTTGTTTTCTACATTGTTAAACAATCACCATTTCAGATGAAAATCTATCTGATATGACTCATACAATGTTTTGTAGCACTCAGTAACACTGAATATGTCAGAAATCAAATTTTAATTTCAGATAGTTTAACATGCAGCATACATTATAAATCTTGATTTGAATATGTCAAATATGTCTGAAGTGTGACTTGGGATTGAGTAGTGGAAAAATGTGTCATGGTTTGTATCTTGGACACCATAAAAATCTATAGAATCTAAAATAATGTAAGAGATCCATATCAAATTATTTGTTCATGTTAAGTGTTTATTTAAAAAGACTATTGGCTGATACATCAGAGTTTTAAAAGGGTTTCAAGAACAGTAATTAAGCATGCCAGCTAACTTGCTTTAGTTTCTGAATCTGTAGGAATGAATCATTTATGATTAAAAATAATCATGATTGGCAGATCTTTTTAGCGCAGTAGGTGTAGCACTTTGGAAACCAGATGCTTTAGTATTAGTTACTGTAAAAATAAAGCGCACACACAACACACACACACACACACACACACACACACACAACAACAAAAAAGAGAAATCCCTGTTCAGATGAATTCAGATGACTTTCTCCTGAGACATAACAGGATGGTGTGAAGCCAAGCCAGTTTCCTGCTCCTGTCTCTATTTGAAGGGCAGTGATGTGTATAATACTTTTCACCCTGGCAGGTTCACTGTTAGATAGAAAAGACTGAGGTAAAGGAAAATACAAAGTAAAACTGCATGGTAACAGAAGAGGGCTGGTTCGCTTCAGAAAGATGGTCCGACCTTGAGGAGCAATGGGCAAAAAGAGTCGGTATGAGCAGGTCAGAGAGTGGAAGGAAAGGAGAGAGCCCTCCCAAAACACCGTTTACATCATCCTACGCTGGCAGTTTATGATCATCCAGCTATCTGTCCATCTATACATCTATCTATCTATATCTGTCTATCTACCTACCTACCTACCTACCTTTACAGTATATAGCCTCCACAGATATTTATATATACGGTGTATTGATTTTCTGTCGGGGAGCTGTTGTGATGCAGCCAGTCAAATTGCATTCTAAAACAAGATAGATTGTAGCGCGCACACAGCTGTGCCGAGCAGATAAATCAATTAAAGTGACCTGATCTGACAAGTAGCCACATCCTCAGACAGGCTTAATATGAGAACACACAGCCACGCGACTCATGCCTATCTCTGTCTCACCATGGAAGCTTTCTTTCCAGAAAGTCTGATTAAAAGACAGCTGTCAGTGGTTCCAGAGGACAGGCCTACTAATGAAATCGCTTTTTTGTCTTACGTGGATAAGGAATTTTTTAATCATGATTTTTTATCAAAAGGCAGTCCGATTCATGCCCTCGAAGTCATTTTAATATGGTTTGAAAACAGAATATTAAGAGAGGTAATTCTATTTAGGATTTTCTTTAAATATGAATCTAAGATCTAATGACAGTTACACCTTCTTCAACTCAATAATAACTCTGTCTATCCATCAATCCATCCATCCATCCATCCATCTATCCATGTACATGCATACCCGTCAGCCTTGAATCCACTCAGATCTTCTATCTTGTCATGCCAATTCATTCCTCTTTTGTCAGCTGAGCATCATCAGTGTCACTGCCACCCCCGCTGGCCATAGTGGGATTGACATCTTCCTCAAAGGTTGTTTCACTGGAAAGATGTGTGGATCTGGAATAACAGACTAAGAGCCTTGACTCAAACTGAATCATAATGTATATCTCAAGGATGCAACATGTCCTCATACATTAACGACAGATTATGCCAATTGTCAGTGACTCCCACAACTCATGTATGACTGGTGGAGAGTGCTGGCAGAGACAGGCACACTAGACCTTAAGTACATTACATAAACTGTTGTAAAATGGTCACAGTTTGGTTACGTTCAGGCAACAAAACTACATGGTTAGGTTTAGGAATAGACAATGGTTTGGCATAAAATAAGTCTGTTACATATATCATGTGACAGAAGGGATGTAACGTAATGAAATATAAGTACCTTAAAACTTTGAATAACTCAACGGTCCATCCATCCACCCAACTTCCTCAATATGTGGATTTTATCATTTTATCAGCTCATCTCAGCCCCCTTTATGAAATAATGCAACCACATACACACGTCTATGCGTCCTTTGCATTGGGCCGCTAGAGTGCGCCAATTAGAGTTAAAAGTTTCCTCAAAGAGGACGAAGAAGAGTCACAAATTTCTGACAACAACAAACATGGTGATGCCGAAGGAGGTTGTAATAATGGACCTCTTGAGAAAGAGGCAAAAGCAGAAGCAGCACTGAAGCTGGTGGTGGTCTGTGCAGCATGTGGACGAAAAATTCTTTTCACTGACTAATTGACAACAAACATCATTTCCAGTACTTGAGGAACTTCTTCGTCGTGTCTGTGGTTGTCTTGATTGAACACTGCCCCCAGTGACTACCAGTGGTACTGCTCCATTTCGTCCATATCCAGAAGTTTTCAGAAAACATGCAAAAATACGGATGAAATTAATGCAAAGCACCGACAGAAGTCTCCGTTCATATGCGTATCTAACATTTAACACAAATTAGCCTATCATAATTGCTACACACATTAGAGGTCGCTGCCTAACAATAAATGTAAATATGGGTTATAATAAGCTGCTTGCACAGACAGCCTAGGCACCCATTGTTCTGGTGAGGATTGGTTGGTAGGATGCCAGGTTCTGATCTTTGCAGGTTGTTAAAATGTAACTCTTCACATTAAAAGCCACATAGTGCCATATGAATAACTCAGTGAAATGAGAACTGCATATGGAGAAAACAGCACAGACAGTGCACTCAAGCACTTTTGATCACAACTACTGTATTACCAGTTTATCAACAGCTAATCCTCTAATTTACATTCTAGTTTGCCAGTTGTGACATGTCAGCGTACAATGAGGGCACACCTCTGTAATTTGCACCAACAAAGAGGCCTTCCACCTTACACGGTATATATTGGAAGAATGGGCTTCACTCCTTTGTGTGAAAAAAAGATGCCTGCATTTTGAAAACAATGGAGCACGGTAGATGCACAACGTGATGACACCTCTACAATGGGTACACATGGGTGTCATTTTCCCTTTCACTGTTGTTTGTATTTGTAGCTGTACGATGTGTACACGCTCAGTGGGTAAGAATTACACATACTATGAAATATAAATCTAAATATGCATGAATTACCAAGATATAACAATAGCTTAGTCTACACTGAAAAAATATAACAAAAAAATCCACTTATCAGTAGACATCTTACATGAATTTGCCTCCTGTAGAGGCAAAGACTCACAAGGCAATTTAGATATTAAAACCAACAATCAAAAGATTCAGGATTGACCTCCAACCAAATCTTTTTTTGGTGATGAGGACAAAGTCATTCCTTTGGAGCGTAGAGGACAGCTCAGAGGATTTTTATCCTTCACTCATCAGTGGCTTTCATCTTAAGGGTCACTTTCTAAGTATCAATCATCTCAGTGCTCCAGCCTCCAAAAAGTCTTGCTAATCATGAGATCTAGTGCAAAACACATCAAAGAGATTTTTAGAAAAGCTGTCTTCAAGGCATGTCTGTTTCAAACTCCATTGCCACTGAAGACACAAATGGATTTACATTGCACCTTAACATGACAAGAGCAGACTGAACACTTAGCCAAGGTGATCACAATCCAAGGCAAAATTGATTTGGCTAATTAATGCACATCCAGAGAGGTCTCGGTCTTTAATCATCTCAAGTATTCGCTCCCTTTTATCAAAACCACAGAGGGAGTGAAATAGTGAGGCTCCTAAAATGCTATTTGTCTCAAGTACATCAAAAAAATATTTAATTTTTAATCATTTGTCTTGGGAAATAGTGTTGTACTTAATTCAAACAGTACAGCTGTGAACAGTGATCTCTCAAACATTAGTTTGATGGGCTCCGTTTCTGCTCTCAATATCCAATGGTATAATCACTTAGAGAATTAAGCAAACAAAGACGCTTTTTCATGGAGAGAAGAGGAAAAGAGAAAAAAGGGAAAAGAGACAGAACGAGAGCGTAGGGGGACGACAGACAGAGAAAAAGGAGAAGGACTGCGACTGCATATGTGTTTTGACAGTATGAACCAACTCAGGTAAGCCCTAAAATCCTTTGTTTTCCAAGGTGCTGACTGCTTGGCTATCATGATAACCCTTCACTGCAGCTGTCAGCTGATGAAGTTCAGCATTCAGAGAGAGAGAGAGAACACACTCACCCTATCAGTCTATCAATATCTCCATGTCTCTCTGTCTCTGTCTCTTTCTATCTCTGTCTCTCTCAATTCAGTTCAGTTTGAATCTGCTTCATTGGCATGACAGTGAAAGGATCCACTGTATACTGCCAAGGAGCAGACAAGCATCAAGACAAATAATGGAACCAGACATTCATAAATGATGGATACTAAATAAATGATTAAACATATTATGTCGATATCAATAATAGCATATCGATTAAAAAGATATATAAATAAATGAAATGCATTCAATTCAAGTCAGTGAATAACTACACAGTACAATAGCAGGTAGCAACACAATATAACTATTCTTAAAAATTATTTCTGTGTTTGGTGCTAGGGCTGATGATATGATTTTTTTTCTTACTGCAATGACAAAGGAGCATATTCCTGATGGATGGCAGTTTACCGCAAGTACCTTGATAATTACATTTTTTTTATTGGACTTTGCTGTCATAGGGTAGCAAAGCTCCTTTATGGAATGGGGCTAGGGTGATCAGATGTCTTAAAAAATTAAAGATAGTCCCGAAACCTGTCTTTTTTTTTCTGAAAACTAACCATCATTGTAACAGATAATATGAACAACAAACGATTTCGTGAAAATATTATGATCAAATCAGTTATGTAGTCTATAATTCCCACTGATTAAAAATGTCCGTCCGCTCATTTTTGTAAAATATTTAAGCATATTGTTGATGCACCTGTTTGAACCAGATGACAGAGAGTGCAGCGGGAGGAATTTGTCATTAAAAAAAGTCTCGTTGGTTATTTCCAAACTGCTGAAAAAGTAACAGGGTTGGCCCCAAAGTAAGCTCAGCAGGAGACGCTAACGTTAAGCTTATGCTAAACCTTGCATTGTATATTTAAATCATGATCATTTATCCATTTTTCCATCTTGAAAACAGTTGTTGTTAGAATGCTTTAGGTGTGCTCCTGACTTGTGAGAAGCAGGATTGATCCACAGATGTATTAATAGATCCTTGTGCTGATCTTAACATGAGACTGACTTCAAAATAAAATTTGTGGAGATCAGAGTAATGAGCTAAACCTCATGGTACTGTAGGCTTCACCATGACCGGTTATTGCAGTAATGCAGTTATCATCACAGCCCTATTTTGTTGCTATTTTGAAACAAACTTTGCAGCGATACAGACTGCACTTTTTCTGTCACTCAGCAACGTACTGAGTGTTAGTAACACTTTGCACTCTCAGTCAGCAGCCGACATGTTGAGATGTTAACCAAAATGACACATAGGTACAAATCTCTGACTTGAGAACCTCCTCTCAAAGGCACAAGGAGCAGAATCTATTTCTCAGACAGGAACGTCTTTCTGTGCCATCACCTTGCGATGGCGAGTCCATCTCTCTTTGTCTCACCCTCTCAATCAGTCTCTCACTCACACCCTCAACAAGCCATGTGGCCTTTTACAACAAATTAGCATCCTTGTTAGTCTTGTTTGATGTGAACTTCAGAGAACCAAGGAGGACAGAGTGTTTACAAAGGCCCGGCTCTGCTGGACTGGCATATGGTAAAGGTGCTGCGCTGTGTTTTCCTTTGCATTGAAACTCTAAAAATACCCCAAACACATTCAGCTCTATCTCCTTAGGAGGAAATGTAATTGCATTCAGGATTACACCAACATTACAACATTTGTTCACCAATCTAGCAAGAGTGACATCCTTAAATATACCACACAGATACATTATAATCAGGAGGTTAGAATAAAATAATGCACAAGGATTTGACACAGGAAACACTAAAAGAGTTACAACATATAATCCATATTTTCTCAATGAAAATGTATCATTGAATGCAACAATGTGAAAAGGGTCGCTTGTAGTGATGAACCTCCAGAGAATGATCAGTCTGTGGTTCTCCTTAGCTTCACAGAGTTTCATCTCATTGTTTAGCTATCAGGTCCCTGACTTTACTCTTACTCATGCTGGTGTTGTTTTTGGCCACAGCAGGCAGCTATTTACAGTGTAAAAGCCCTAAAAACCTACTGTACACTACCTGCTCAGCACCAAATGACAGACACCAACTGGCTGGTGAACACAGCGGAGACTTTAGCAGCGAAAAAATGTCAGATATTTCCCTCAGGAGTTCGAAGAGACCAAAAAGTACTGAACATTGGACTTACATCCATCAGGTGGACACAGAAACGACTCCATAACTGCTGGTTGTGTAAATAAGCAACTGTTTTCTAACTAGTTCACCAAATCAGCATAAAAGGTGATGATGAATCAATTATGAGTTTAGAGCTACAACAATCAATCGATCATCTATCAGTTGTGAAATTAATCGACAACTATCTTTATAATTGATCAGATCAATCAGTTTAATTAGTTTTTAAGAAAAAAAAATCAGAATTATCTGATTCCAGCTTCTTATTTTCTGGTTCTTTACTCCTTCATGACCGTAACTGAATGCCTTTGATTTGTGGGCAAAATAAGACATGACGAGGATGTCATACTGGGCTTTGGGGAACACTGATGAACATTTTCCGAGACTCTCTAGGCCAACCAGCTAATCGATTAATCAAGAAAATAATCAGCAGATTAACTGACAATTAAAATAATTGTTCGTTTTTGCCCTAGTTGAGCTCACAACTTCTTTCTGTCCAAATGGTTAGGGTTAGGGTTATAGTTAGGAATATTTTGAGATTTATATATATTGAAAAAGTCAACACATCTTGTCACTTTCTTTTTCATTACTAACCAAGACCACATTATTTCTATAATCAAGTGTTAAGAATTGCATCAAAATAATAATAGAAGTGTGGAGAAAATAAATACTTTGACAGTGAATATTTGGCACATATGTTGCACATACATAAACTGAGTGTTGACTGTGAGTTTAAACATTTGCACAATTGAAACACCTCCTCAAAACACTGATGAAACATGACGTAAAGTACAAATCCATTTGTTAATGTATTACTGACACCAGTGGCTTTTAAACAGTGTGCTTTATAATATACTGTTCATTGTAGGCACTCATTCCCAGTACAAAGGTACAATCTATACCCTTAGAAAGCCTTTTAAAGCGATATTCCACCCCAGAATGATAATCCACCTAATATGTACTCACCCCTGTTACGAGACTTCATATATCTCTTAATGGATGCACGTGTGAAAATATCGCGAGATATACGAAGTCTCACAATACATCGACGCCATGTTTACATGCTACCCGGGAGGCTACAGTTGACATTTCAGCTAAAAACATGGTGTAAATGGCATTTTTTGTGGTTAAATTTTAATGTTGCGGCTCACGGACACTTGGATTACACCACACGAGCAGGGTGGAGACATTTTGTGTTTTGTGTTCTTTTTTTTACATTTTAAACGTGGTCACCATTCACTGACATTGTACTGGATTTGGCTGCAACCCTGTTTTCTGCTGAAACTCCAGGATTGTTTTATGAACTGAAGATCTTCACCCATCCTCACATCGGCATAGGGGTGAGTACATATTGAGTGGATTATAATTCTGGGGTGGAATATCGCTTTTAATAAAAAGCTAGCCCCAGTTTTTCACTGTTTGCACATTTGCCAGATGTTGTTGGGAATTAGTGTGACACATCAAAGGTCCTGATTGACTGACACCCTGTCTTTCACACCCTCATTCTGGGAAGTCTGCTTCTGATTGGCTGGTACTCCTCAGGTTGGTTATTGAGGCTATTTTTCATGGATGTGAATACAAGATTGTGGCTTGCCCTTTGATGTTCCTTGGGTGCAAAATTTTGAAATAGATTGCTTGTTACATATTACGTATTAACGCCTGTTTTATGAGGCAGCATTGTACCTTTATAATCATGACAACTTGCTAACCAATCATCATTTTTGTCCCATGTTATCTGTTCTGCTGTCCTTGGTTAAAGGTAGAATCAAATTGACAATCCTCAGTCCATAAAACATAGTTATTGTTACTCCACGATATTAAAGTTACAGAAACATCCAGTGAGATTCTGGCTTTTCTTGGTATCTTCTGCAAGCAGAGAAATCATATAAGCTTTGATGTTTATCTACAGAGGATTCCTCTCATGTCCCATAATTCCGTTGTAAATTCCATTTTTTTTTTTTTTTTTTTTGTAGATGTTATATTTTTTGTGAAAATATACCAGTGAAACAGACAGTTTTCCTTCTTTTTATAGTTGCTCAGTTTCCTGCTCTCATGTTTTCTTTTGCTGTTTGATCAACAAACCTAACTCTCAATATCACCAGAGAATAAATGTCATGTTCCCCACTAGGAAATTCACAAACTCCTTTTACAACATCACACCTGAATGAGAATGAAAATAAATAAGATGCATTTGCACTATGTTGACTCACACTGGCTTCTTGAGTAAAAAGATATATATATATATATATATATATATATCCTCCACACTCTTTAGCACAGGACCAAAGAACATGTCCCACCTCAAAACTATCAAAGCAATTTTACAGGATTTATTTGAACATACTTGTCACCTCTCAGAAAGCTACGCATGGATGCAGACTGCCATTACCTACGCCAATGAGTGGCACAACAAAAACATTTCCATTCATCTCTGGGAGGTATGATAGGGTAAATGGTCTCAATGACACTCACACACTGGGCATTTAGCTGCTGTTAACCCCAGACACATCTCTGGAGGCTTCATACCCTCTTTCTCCCTCTCAACAGCTGTGAAACATTGGTTTCAGGTCATGTTACTGACTTTGCTCTGACCTCCCAAGGTATCCACCAACCTTTAGGGCTATCTATCTCTGTGTTTGTGTCTCTGTCTTCATCTGTCTGTCTCTCTGGCTGTCTCTATTCCTGCCTTCTCTCTCTCTCGCTGTCCACACACACAGGCACACAAACTCCCAAGCACTTACCCTCATGATCCGGTAATGCGAGTCTAGCACTTGTACTCCAATTATTCTCCTGTACTTGTTCTTGAAAGGGTTCTTGCCTCTCTCTTAGCTAAAGAATGTCATGGCCCCTGTGATTTCTGCTGGACTCTCAGAGGCCTTCCAGTGTTCATCTCTTCAAAATTATCCATTTTCAAATGCACATTTCAACACTGTTTGGCCTGAAATTGATTAATCACAAATAGTTTAGGAAAGAGCAGTTTGCACTTTATTTTGCAGTATACTAAAAGGACGTAACTTTTTATAAAATTGGACTAAAAACTAGAAATAATATGTTCTTTATTAGACAGTATTAGACCTTTTATTAGACCCTTATTAGACATCTGTATATGGCAATTTGGGACACTTTACAAACCAGACCTGCACTAGAAACTAAAGTGTATTATTCTCCACTGCTAGACCCTTACTAGACTTTCATAGAGAGAAATAGGGACACATTTTAACAGAACAGAACTGTAAACTAAAGTGAACTGTGTCCCTAATAATCAGATCAGTCTAATAATGATCTAATAAAGGGTCTAATACTGTCTAATACAGAACATATTATTTCCATTTTTTTTTTTTTTTATTTGATACGTCTTGTTGCATCTTATCAGTGTACAGTAATATAAAGTGCAACCAAAGAGTATATGTTCCCATCTAAATGAGCGAGTTTTAGTTTCGGTCACTATCAAGTATTTGTGCATCCATTAGAGAGCTAACCAGTACTAAAACATTCAGTGTTTTGTCTCTGAGGTCTAGAATCTTGATGTATTAGTAATTATTACTAGTCAGTATTCTGTTTTATCAACAATCGAAACTGGACATGTGAAAGACTATGAGAAATAAGGCATTAATGAGGGGAGAATGTGTTTTATAAATGAGTGGAGAGAGTTTTGATGTTTGTAAGGCACAGCCTTGCAGCTTATCATCTATACTTTTCTCTACCTACACTATAAACAAACACAGACACACAAACACACCCACACACATACAGACAGCCCTATTTCACAGCCCCAGTTCTCTGTCAGCGGTGTTAGTGGTCAGCCTCCACTTGATCTTACTGTAGTTTTCCCAGGAGGAATGACACTTTTATGCCATCTATAATAAGCAGATTTTCTCTGACCTAAAATAGAGTTAATCCTCATATGAGGTCACTGAAGAGCACATATTCATAAGACTATAGTCGCTCTGTTTCTTTAATGTCAGACTGAATAACAAATAGTTTGTGTTGATGTTAGCAGCATTAGCACTGCAGTTCTTTTTGTTATGTAACTCCTTTTAGAAAGCTTGCAGAAAAGTGCCACGTTCTGATATCATGAATAAACTAAAGCTTTCAGCTGCATGCAGGCGAACATTAGGCTGCCAGGGAAACTGAGAGCATCGCTACTAAGTTACAGCAGTGTAGAGATATCTGCGTGGAGATAATCTGCCCCATCTCTCTTGCACATTTGAGGAATAATCTCCATCTTTCATGGTACAGTGTCATCAAGAGCTTAAAACCAGTAGCATAATGGTGGAGACAGGCAGTGCCATCAAGGCAGTGCAGAATGAGAGCTGCACACACAGTGTAAGCTCTCAGGGCCGTGCAGCATTAATGGCATCTCTACAGTCACAGGGTGACCATATGCTTGTACATTTGGTGAAGATACATGCACGCACGCACACACACACGCACATTGTGCAAGCAACTGTTAACAGCCAAGTGACACAAGGTTCAGATCCAACGTGTCTCCCCTCCGTCTGTTGGTCAGCTCTAAAACATTCCCATCAGAATCCATGAAGCCATAGACAGGCTCCAACTTGACATATTATTATATGTTCAACAAAAAAATCAATGCAAAATATTTGTTTTTGCTCCCATTTTTTTTAGATAAATAAATCTTTGCACTATGGCACTACAAGTATTCATCTGGTTGAGTAGGTTTAATATACAGAGCAAAAAATGCACAGAAAACATAAAACCATTATGTAAATGTTGAGTTGTATGTACAACAAAAATTTAAATGCATTTAAATGCCTTGCACTGGTCACAATAAAAGGCCACTCCAAAATGTGTAGTTTTGTCTCGAAAAAAACCCCAAAACCTTTATTTCACACAGGGCTACAGATACCAAATTCTTTTCCCAGGAGGGCAAAGTCATGACTTGCCCTGTTCTGCCCCTAATTGGCTTACGATGTTGTTCTTATCCTAACCAATCACTCCTCGTGCCTAAATCTAACCAACCCAACCAACAAAGGCGATGAGTACTAGGCAATCAGATGCAGAGTACAGCCCCACATGGGGAAAAAAAATGTATCTGTAGCCGTATGTGAAATAGCTTTAGTTCAGTGCCTATGAATGTCTTTTTTCAAGATTAAACTGCACATCTTAGAGTGGCCTTTTATTGTGACCAGTCCAAGGCACACCTGAGCAATTATTATGCTGTTTAATCACCATCTCTACTGTCACTGTTGGCTGTGCCAAATCAAACTGTGCCACACTGATTTGAATTTCCATTACACTTTTAACACGTGATGTCTTGCCTACTGTGGCCAACCCATGATGACCCTCCTTCTCTCCCTCAAACAAGCATGTGTTACAGGGGTCAACTCATGCATGTGAGTCAACTTGTGTGTGCAGGAGAGCAGAGAGAAAAGTGCTTTAGTCTATGTGTGTTCAGCTCTCAGTATTTTTGTAGCTTCTGACTGAATGTCTGTGATTTGACATTTAGTTTCTATCCTGTGTCGCTGTTTTTACATTCAGGTCTCTAACATTCATCCAACATTTTCTGATTTGCTGCTTCATTATAAAAGCTTTTGAATAACAAAATAACAAAGGGCTTTTATTGTGAACAATTTATAGGAAATTAAGTATTAGCCACTTTATAGACTCTCAACTTGAACTAAGTTCATCTTCAATTAAAAGACATACCTTCAAGTACACAAATCCTGCCATGCCAGGCTGATGTGCCAAGTCAAACTAAGTCAAACCAGGCCAACACGTGGGGTTTTTATCCCATGACAGGTGGATAGATTATCTTGGCAAAGAAAAAGGTTCACTAACATGGATTTCAACAAATTTATGAACAAAATTTTAGAGAAATAAACCATTTGTGTGTATAATAGAAGTCTTAGATTTTTTTTTTACTTCATCTGATGAAAAATTGGAGAAAATGGGTGTGCTGTTTTTATATTTTTGTTGTAGATGCAACTCAACATTTTATTTACACAGTGTTTTTATGTTTTCTGTGGATGTTTTGCTCCGTATATTAAACCTACTCAACCATATGTATACTTTTAACGGCATAGTGTTGCAACAAGTGCAGAAACGTAACGGTTCAATACTCAGAGCTCCACCATCTCCTGCCGTTGCTTCTCTCTCTGTCTCTCTTCATCTCTCTGCCTGTCTGTCTCTGTCTTTTCTCTCGTGCCCTCTGAAAAGCAGTGGTCAGCATTAGTGGGCTGACCTCCATTGTCCTGCAGAAGCAAGAACATCCCGAGGACGTAAAAAGGAAATCTGTCCGGATATGACAGAGATGTGGGCTTTTCACTGGTCACTTAAGCTAAAGAATAATCTCATTACCCAGTGGAGACAACATACTTTACCACTAGAAAGCTCGGAATGGCAGACATAGTCACTCAAGCGATATTCAAAAAGCCATTTTCTCTTTTTGCTGTACAACATCTGCCAGCGATGACTGATAAGATTTCCCAATTTGCTCTACTGACAGACGAGGAAAAATTAAATATCCGGCAGATTCAGTTCATTTCTTTCTTCTTTGTGACACGAAAAGAAAAGGTCATATACTGTTAAGTTTTAACTTAGTTACGTTTTAACAAGGTCTGACTCATACATTTAATGTATTTAAATTAAGCTTTAAAAAACCTAACATGCATACTGGCCTTCTGGAGCCTTTGAAATGGTTCAATCAGGGGTGCAGCTGTGAGATAGAGGGCTGCATGTTCAAGCCTTACACCAACAGAAAGCTGCTGGCTGGTGTGAATCACACCTGTAACGCTGATGTTTGCCTTCAAGCTAATTAAAGATGTCCGGATTTTTCTATGAGGAGTAAGTGAAGACAGAGAGAGCAGTACTAGGTTAGTCAGGGAGACAAACAGACAGAAAGATTGGAAATTTAACACAGGGCTTAATTTCCATGCCCTTTTTTATTCACCCTGGGGAAACACAGTCACTGCACTCAGCAAACTCCCAACCCCCATTTCCTCAGATGCACCGCTCGGCTTTTAAAGACACACTACAAATGCATCCTACCTGCTTGCCAGCACCACAAGGGGGAAACATTGTCCATCAACTCCACACGCTCCATAGAAGCATTTCCCCCTCTCTTTTTCCCTGTAATTTGTGTGATTGTATGTTTGTCTTTCGGCCGACTCCTTCTCTCTCTGTCTCGGTAACATAATCAATACGTTCCATCCCTGTCAATCTAAAACTTAAAACTCACTTACATCAAAGACCCGCATCCATCATACATCTCAAGGTCACGGATGGACCGAGGATGAAGGGCCGAGATAAATGTGCGGGAGTGTTTTCCTGTAAGTGTGTGAGCAGAGAGAGACAGAGAGAGACAGGGACTGGAGATTGAATGTGTGTGTGTGAGTGTGTGTTAGAGGGAGAGACACAGAAACAGCGACAAAGACAAAGGCAGAGACAGTAGTGGGGGGCGACTAATGGAGGAGCAGCACAGAGCTCAGCACCACCCTAAGAGCCTCTGTAAGCCAGACTGAGTCGTGGTCTGAAATTAGCTGATTTTTCACTGTGAGCGCTGCACATTATCTGGGTGGGGAATGGGGAGAGGAGTGGAGCGGAGGAGCACGGAGCGAGGAGGTGGGGGTCGGCGTTTAACTTAACAAGATTAATATGTTTGCCTCATCTCTCTGGGTTTTATTTCCTTCTCCTTGCAGGGCCCTTGTCAAATCTCTTTGGACAGGCTCTCACACATGACGCTGGAAGGAGACCTGAAGGACACTCCGCAGAGTGTCAAGAAAAAGGAAGAAGGCTCCCATTTTGCGACTTTGTGATTAACATGGGTGTAAATGGACGTCAAAGCATGACGGGCCTTCTCTCTGCTTGATTTCCGTTGACTCTATGCACTTAGAAACCATCATTTCTGAGACATGAATTAACCTTTTATGAGAAACGGACAGCTAACTGCACATCCTGTGCATTTTGAGATATCAGTTGGACATTTGTGTGCTTGTGGTGGTGCATGTGTGTTTGTCTATTAGAGGTAGGATCTTTCCAATACCAGTATCAGAAAATGCCTCCGATACTGCCAAAAATGCTGGTATTGGTATCAACAAATACACAACCAGTCCAATTCCACATTCATTTATTTATTAAACCAAAATGCGACCCTGCTATTTCGCAGCAGCAGTTTTACTAATGGTTTGACATGAGACACACCAAACAACAATGATAGCAATCATATCACATCCATACAGGGTCAAGTCTTAGCAGTATACAGCTGTGAAAAAAAATATAAGAATTCTTTACTGCACTGGTATCAAATCTGTACTGTGTATTGGCCAATACGCAAAGTTCAGGTATCAGAATCAGTAATGAGAGGCAATCAGAACATCAGTAATTGGAGGTGCACAGAGACATCATTATTTGTATCCTTATCTGTTCAACTAACAAAATGATCCATTTCTGTATCTGTATTCAGGTAGAAGACCAAAACTGGGTGTGATTTGGAATCATCTGTGACAGGAACAGCTCATTATCGGTTATTGTATCGGCTGAAAAAATTAACATTGTGCACCCCTAAATTTAATTTATATAGTTATATATTCAATTATGAATTATAGTTCCATTATATATCCTCAGACTGTACTTTTATTAGATATTTAGATAGACAGTTTTATGAACTGTCTGAAGCCCACCACCACCGCCTCCCCTTTGACTGGGGGATACTGAACAATCAGATATACTACAATAATATCCTTCATTTGAAGGGAAGAATCTTGATGCATTATATCAGTGATTGATTAAGGTGGATGCAACCTTTTTTAACTATACTGACGTAATTACGGATCTGACTTTTTTCAAGTAATAATGAGCAACTTCGGATAGAAGAAATATCTGTTTGCATTGCATTATTTGTGCTTTCCGGAATAACATATTTGGATTGGGGTGAATCCCTATGGGTACAGGCACAGATGTTTGGTGGTTAGATTAGTGAGCTATAATGAAATCAAATCTGAAGAAAAATGAAATGTGCATTTAGACCATATATCCATAATGATTATGTTGAGAATAACTGTGTGTATGCAGAGTATTTCTCTGAGGAGATTAAAGAATAGGTATGATGAGATTAAGGAAAGGGATGAAGCGATTAAGACTGACTACTTTAAAGTGATTATGAAAGGCTTAGAAGGGTAGGTCGCATACAGCATATTAGAGAGACACAGGGAGAGGCAGGACACAGAGCAATCTGGAGTTTTTGATCCATGGAAACAACAAAGAAGAGCTAGCTGTGCTTGTTATAGTCTTATGTCAATAGCATTTTCAACAGTGTTGCTTGATATTACTGGGGAGAAAAGGAGGAGCAGGAGAGGGAAAACAAAAAGAATAAAAACAAGGCGTATGCACTCCCACATGACCTAGGAGAAACAATGACAATCAAATGGCCTGCAGCAGACTTTCCCCTCCCTCTCTCTCCCTCACTGTCTCTATGCCTCGCTCTCCCTCTCCTTTTCTGTGTACTTTGATGTACAAAATAGCCCCGATCCATAAACAGCACCATTACTTTCACTGCCTACCTACAGTGCTCCCTCTCTCTTTCTTCTCTTTCTTTTCCTATCACCCCTTCCACACACACACACACACACACACACACACACACTTTCCATTCTCTCCAAAGCGACTTTCAAGGTATGTTTTGCCAGAGGCTTTCTTTGTGGTCATGGGTAATATGGAGGAGAGTAGAAAATTGTGGGTCATCCGTGTAGCATCAATGCACGCAATCAGATACTGCAGGTTGAAAAAATTTCTTATGACTGACAGTGACATATAGCAATTTTTCCCACACCTCCATTGTATCAGTGTGCCTCTCTTTATTGTTCTATCATTCTGTCAGACCTTTCACACCTCAGTAGAAAACAGAAGAGATATAAAATTCTGACCAAACCATAATGGTCGAACAACGGTACATTCTCAAACATTTCTCAGACAATGTGCAGTATTTACTTTATTCTGTTATATTTAGTGTGTGTCCTTTTCCCAGTCACTGTTTTGCGATAATGGATGGGTACTTGACCTATGCAACAGCAGCAGCAGGGGATGGCCTGTGTTTACTTTCAGTACAAGAGCAGAAAATAATGTGACATTGTTACAGCACAAGCAGAAGCTACAGGACAGAGTTCAGGATGGATGGAGGGCGTGCAAAGCATCTGATTTTGAGCTGATTTACCCCAAGTTTCCTACAAGCTGTTGGACTCAGTCTCTAAACACTTTGCTCACAAACACTTTGCTAGAGATGGAGGGCAATCTCCCAGCTTGCTAAAATTGGGTGGCAACTTTATTTTTAAATTTTTTTGGATTTGAAGATAAAGTCTTCATAGTCAATCACTGATCAATCATCACTATTCATTCTATTCCTTCTTTTGCCAGGGACCTCCTACAACCCACTTAAGGACCCTTGTTTGTCCCCAAAACCCAGTTTGAAAAGCACTGAATAAGTTTAAGAAAAAAATCCCCGTTGCCAAACCAATCCAAAGTCTTTAGAGAGGCTCTTCATATTTTGGCAGTTACATCGTGTTCTCTGGTATTATGGTATGGTAACAAACAGTCAGCATTGGTTTTTGCTAATCATTGCAGCAATATTGTCCTAACACTGCCCATAGTGCATTCTTTTACCCAGTAAACAGATAATTAATGACAGCATATTTGAACGAATTTATAATATAAAACATGCCTGTTGCAAACAATGCACATTGCTAAACACTTATAACCGTCATTATGTCTGATTTCTTATTTGTGTGTCTGCATTTAATGCACACTGTGTTCATGTGCTAATGTTTTGCAAAGGTCGTAGGTTACATGGCTTATTTTTGTGCAATAAATGCAACTTCATAAGTCATCATCTCCTTGTGATGACTTAGTTCGAAGTCTTGAATATACTGAGCAAACAAAAATTTTAACACAAATATAAATTGCTGACCACCTGCTGCTTTATCTGACTGTACCTGGCCTGAAAAAAAAAAAAAAATCTGTTGTAGTGTGCTATAAATCATTTCTTAAAAGTGTATGTGTCTAACTTAATTATACCTTTAACATGGGTGGTATATATGAATTTTAGAAGACTTGATGAAGAACAACGTTCTGCACAGTGATATTTCTACACATCAGCTCAGGACAAAAGCTGCCTTTGCATCTTTATAGCAGTAGCTTTACTTCACATATGAATGCTTGAATGCTTGATTACAGCTCAATAGCTGCATGTTTGAGGGGAAGGGACAGTAGGGGCTTATGCATACAGTATGTGCATATTCTTACAGTGTATCTTGGGAAAAAAAGAACTTAGAAACAGTTAACATCACCGGTAGCAGAAAAAACATGCTGCAAATACCACTGCACCTGCAATAAAACTAATATTAAAGATACAAGCGCTGGAAATTCAAGGTGTCTCCAGCAAGATTGTCTCCAAACAAATTGAGATACACAACAAGAAAAAGAATTCTTGCTCTTAAGACTCCTACATCATAGGCAAACAAAAAACGCAGACAGAATGTTGGGAGAAAGTCCTGGCCTTGGAAGAAACATACTGAAGTATGTGTACAAACATCACAATGAGAATGTCTGCAGTTTATGACTACGCACCAGTCAAGGTATGCCTTTCAGACGTCTATAATATGTCTTGTTGTACCGCTTTATCAGGGAAGAATCTTCCCTGGCAACCAGCTATTTTTCTCACAGCACACAAAGGGGCATCAAACCGCAAATTCAGGTCAGGCAGTCAGGTAGGTAGGCAGCCATCTGACATTTCATTAATGGCGATTGTCAGTGAAAGGAGCTTTTGTGTTGAGTGGCATGTTTGGGAGATCTGTGTTATATCTGGTGGTTACTGTTACTTAAGCTCACTGTGTGCAACTGCGACTGAACATATTTTACAGATGTTAAATGAAAGCTTTCTCAGCATTGTGGCTATTGTAACTTGCAGTAAACCCTCTGTGCAAAGGATATTGGGTAATATGCACATTTTGAAGAGCAGGAGGCAGGAAGATTATTAATACATTCCATTATTTGGTCAGACCTGCATATAAATTACTGCATTCCTAAATACAATATGACCAAATAATTCACTTTCTTATTCTCTGTGATTCTGTAATTCCAGTTAGCATTTTTCCAATGAAAAGATGTTTAAAAAAACAACAATAGGATCAAAAGTGAACAATTTATTTGAAGATGCTAATAGCCCATGTTGCCCCAATGTTTCGACCACTTTTTTGAGATGTTGTGACGTTTCAGCAACATTGCAACAACATTATACATTTTAAATAAAGTACAAGAACCAGCATGCAGAGGACGTTGAACGGACATTGCAAAAATACCACAGAAAAATTCTTACATTGTAAAGTTTCGACAGTGTAGCAGCAACATAATTAATGGCAACATCGTAACTGAAGTAAGATTGTTACAATGTCACAAATGATGCGTCACAATTGCAATGCTGCAGGGACATACTGTGTTTGTAGGGAATAATTTCACACTAATCAATATCATCTCTCTTTCAACCAACAACTGCACATAAAATGTTTGTGTTTTGTGACACATCGATGCTATAGCTGCATTTTAGCTGGTTGAAAAGAGGTCTTAGAGATTCAGGCCAAATGCTAACCAGTTTTCAATTAGAAACCAACACTGAAATCCATGTAGGTGCTCACTGGGATATTTGTGAACAGACATCTGTTTACTATTGCAAATTCTTGAAAGAGGTTGACACCATGACCAAGGAGAAAAAAGGTATATTTTTAGATAATGCTCATCCAGTGTGCATACAGATGTGACCTTATGTCTACCCCCTCCCTATTTACAGTCTCAGTTATCCTTCCTTCATGTCATGCATACAGAATGCATACAGCTTTTTGTCCTGCGCACTAACCAAGGCAACATGCTGACAGTGAATCTTTCACAAATTGTACAAGTGAAATGTTCAGTCCTTTTGTCATGCTGAAGGCAACAGCAAAAGACAGCACAAGACGTTGGTAAAATCTGAAAAAAGGAATGACCGTGAGTGGATTTAATAAAATACTTACAACAGTGACAAGAGAGCAAAACAAAATCCCAAGAAAATTCCTTGAGAATCAGAGGTAAAGTGAAGCAAAACTTCTTGCTAACTTGACTGAACCTGTTGCATATCAGAATTAGGCAAACAAAAGTCAAAACATGCAATGCTTGAACACAAAACAGAGCTTGAAAAATCCAAGTGTTTGCACTTGGGCATGGTGGTGATTGTCACTGGCCTATAACAGAACAACATGAGTCACCTGCAGGTTTCATTTAGCTGAATGGCCTTCATGTCACATATCTAAGGACATTGGTGCTGGCTTGGCAAAATGATATGGATGAGTAATGGGATGCCGCCCACATCCGGACACTCTGGGAAGGTGAGGGGCTGCTGCCAAGCCCCAGTCCCTGTTGACCTCTCCTTCCTGTGCACTCAGCAAATTTGCCGATGACACCCTCATGGGCCACTCTCCCCGGCAGTGACATATGTCAGCCATTTTTGTTCCTTTGTAATTCTGTTAACGTGACTGCACGCTATGAATATGTGACTAGAATGCAAGAAAAGGCCGTCTAGAACCCGTAGAGGAAAATAATATCTTCAGCAGCCATTTGATTACACTGATGAATAGGTGAACAAAGGAAAAACCTAGAAAACCAAGCATGTCACCTCACAGTGCCCACATGCCAACTTATGTTCCTTCCCTTTTTTTCTCCCTTTTTTTCTTTTTTTGATGAGCAGAATTTGGATCTCACTCTGGGGCAGGCAGACACAAAAAGGGCCCCCTAGCACACTGCTGATTCAAGGTTTTAGCCGAGCAAATCTTAGGCAGGGAGCTGAGAGCAAAGAGCTGGCCATTTTGCAGTTTGCTCTCATCTGCCAATTTCTTCCTGGGGCTTTCAGAGTCAATCAAAGAGCTACCAGAATGCTCACACCAGTCTTTTAATTATTCATGGTAATTCTATGCCACTACACACTCTCTCTGCAGCCCCTGTCGCCTCCCCCAAGCGAGGTGTGCTCTGATGTGTTTATGTGTACTGAATATATAAAGAAAAAATCCTCCATCCATTACAAAACAGAATCTCCGCTCTGCCCTGTGCTACGCTGGCAGCTTTTTCAGGGTCGTCTGGCTTCCACTTCTGTGGGAAGCTGAGCTGATAAAATGTTTGGTCCCATGAAACCCAATTTTTTTGCCCTTTTAATCTCTTCACTGGACATGTTGCACACTTACATCCAGCTTTTTCCAAGCTGGAGCATTTGTAATATTAATTCTTTTTCAAATATCCAGCATTCCATTATGATCTCATACATCTTTTAGGGCAAGTAGCTTGACCTCTTGATAAAATCTATGTTTATTGTGCCCATTCAAACTGTTCCAATTCCTGATAATAGTCCTGCCCAGAAGGCCAGCGTGGTATAAAAAGGCTATCTGCAGGGGGACTGGGATTTTTTGATAAGCGCTAGCCTTGCTGAAATTGCATTCATTTCCTTGTATGAGCTAATTAGCCAGAGAGGGGGCAACTCTGCCATTCTTGGCTGTCCATCAACCTGCCAACAACCATTGACATCACAAGGTAGATGTCAAGTTCAGCCTTTTGTGTCTGAGACAAGCCTATTACCAGGAGGTGTGAGCAGGAGGTTTTAAGTGGGTAAAAGGCAGAAGCTTGATGTTATCAAAATCTCTTTGTGGGAATAAGCTAAATTGCAATAAAATCTCAGTCATACTCCTGTTACAGCTTAACATGTAATAACTACAAAAGAGAAAATGAAAAATGGCGAAAGATTTCAACATTAGACAAGGAAAATAAGATGCAGACTGCAAGATGCAGAAGCTTGAGTGTGCAGTACAGTATATATGCTCTTGATGTCCCTTCACAACTTTCATTTCAGGAGTCTCAAAGAAGGTGCTGCTGCTGTTGGGGCCTTTGAGGGAAAGGTGATCTCTCCAGTGCAGAGAAGCTGTTATATTTTGTTGGTTGGCGGTTGGAGAAAAATGGCACACCTCCTCTCTTCGACTTGTCTTCACAAGCCTTGTCAAAGATGAAAAAAAAAATGGGGAAATGTTTCATGTCTCCTGTCTTTTCCTGCCAAAAGCAAAAAAGGAGGGCAAAAGAAAGCTGGGATAGATACAGTGACATACCAAGGGAGGATGTGGCAGGGATGAAAGCATGTCATTTTGTAAGGAATGATCATGAAACTGCCCCCCTTTTTTTCTTTTTTTTCTCCCTTTTTTTTTTTTTTTTTTGAAAAAGACTTTGTCAGAATTTGAAGGATATATTGTTTCTGCTTTGCCCTACCACTCAAAACAGGAATGGAACTTTGAAACGGGGTGTTTACAAGCCAGTCAAATGTGTTCTTTTGATATAAGTGACAAGAAGCTGACAAAGGAGAGCTAAAGGTCTGCAATCACTGTTTATTGTTGTTTTAGCTCATAGAAGAAACATTAATTGATCCTTTCAGGAGTTCAGACCACTCATCCTGATGAATCTGTAAGCTATGCACTAGCTATGTATTGATATATTAAAGAAGCAATTGTGCATCCAAAAATGAGTACTGCAGTCCAAATAGCGAGTTGGAGCCACAGACATTATTATTATTATTATCATTATTATTATCATTATTATTATTGTTATTATTATTATTTAAAATACAACCTATGGTTGAAATGTGTTGTTCCCCACCCCACCCCCTCCTCCCCAGACTCCCCAGGAAGGTCAGGCAGGCTGCAAGAACCCTGCAGGAGCGCAAGATGAGTGCAACATTGTAGTTTGACAAAAACAAGCAATGACGAGTCCTACACTACATGTTGATCAGCTGTTTATAACTGTCACTTGCTTGGCAATGTAAAGCTAAGCCTGTTATCCGAAAAAACAAAAGCCCACTGCTCTGAAAATACACACACTGGAGTTGGAGTTCAGTGACTGCCTGTCTTCTGCCTGCCAGACTCCCTTAAGATATTGCACAATTTAACTGTTATAAACATCTACTGCTTCTAAAAGATTATTAATTATGTCTTATGACTCATAAACAGACACTTAATCATTTGGCAAACACTCAGCATCAACTTGAACTCTAACACGAAACAGGCAAACAAAAACCATCATTCTGCCCCAGAATGGATATTTCAGTGGAAGACACGGCAGCTGTAGTGTTGTTGTCAGCGTAGTGAGTATTTTAAATTAGCATGTTTCCTTCATTTCTGATGACATGGCCATTTTCTGATTTACTGCAGTACATATAATGCTGTTATTTCTATATACTTGATCTGCTGTGAGCATATTTTGTGTACATCTTCGGCTTTGAAGTGATTTTTGATCATCAGAGCTCTCATTGCGCCATGTTGCGAGATTTGTGATACGCTAATAGATAACAGAATGTGGATTCTATTCTCTGAAGTTCGCTGTAGCACCCTCTCCATCTTCAGAGCATGGCAACAGATGCTCTTTTAAACTCACATGTGAACAGTTTGTCCCTCTTTGTCTTGGCCTCATCATTCTGTAATAATTCCATGTTCTAATGCATCTATTTTTGTCACCACAAGCACAAAATGCTCAAATAATGCGACTCCAACTGGTACATCGGCAGGAACTGTGGGAAAAGGTTCCACAACAAAACTATATTTTTTACAGATTTGTAATGAATAGGCTATTCTTTAAAGCTTGACATCAGTGGTTGACAAGGTATTTTTCTTCATTTCTTGGGCTGAGAGTTGTGTTTTATGGGTGTAGGTAAGGGAGAGGAAAAAAGACAAATAGTTCACTGGATCTCTATGGCACTTCTGAGTAGAATAATGGATATAGAATAAAACTTTAAAAAACATAGTAATGATTGCATTGTCTACCAGATATAATGGGTTATGGATGTATTTCATAAACCAATAAATATGTTTTCCACCTTAAAGGGAAAGTTCAGATTATTTGATGTAGGGTTGTATGAGGTACTTATCTATAGTCAGTGTATTACCCACAGTAAATGGTGGTCCAAGCAGAGAGGGGCACCAGCATGGAAGCAAAGTGATGTACTGCTGTGGATAGGATCATCAGTCATTCTTCTCTGATGGGAAACCACCGTTATATAAGCCAAATATCATTCTTTTCAAGCTAACCAAACTCCATAGGCGAAATCAGTAATTGGTAAAACCGCTAATAACACCGGTTTTATGTCAAAAGGGGCTGTCTTACAGCAATGTAGTGGTGAAAATATTCTGAATAAAACAAACATTTAAACTGATATTGATTTTCATTTAGGTGGACCTTTTTTTAAGTGGTCTAAAACACCTTTTGTTGCTGACCCTGTCCACAGTAGTTCATTGCTTAGCTTCCTTGCTCTTACCCCTCTCTGTTTCTCCTGACTTCTACTGTAGGTAATAACTGACTATTCATAAGTACCTCATGCAACACCACTAAAAACAATCTGAATTATCCCTTTAATGAACCAATATAACATTTCAATGCAATCCAATTTTTTATCTATTTAATTAAGTTTATTATTTTTTTAATTAACCACATTGTTTAGTGAAATACAAAGCACACCAGAAACAACTTTCACAATATGTTTTATCTGTTCTATACAAACATGAATGCTTGTTTGTAAACATCCCATTTACTAAGTAATCGTGGTCAGCCTGCAGGGATGGAATTCCAATTCGAAGTCCTCTAAATAATGGCGGAAGACATACTTGGCCTCTGGCATAATGTTTATCACTGGCAACATCAAGAGACCAGGATCCCATAATACCACTCTGCATTCACAGCATGTTTCCTCCATCCCCACTGCAGTGGTGATAAATGGCTAACACTGGAGCAGCGCTCACCTCTGAGAACCCTGGCCTTACCCTTGTGAGTGTCCTGTAAAGCATTCTGTCTGATTATAAACAGCAGTGCTGCTTTCACACAAAACATGCAACAGATGAGGAGATCGTGTTTTTTACACGGCTGTACATTGTGTCAAATGATTTTTACTCATTTATTGCTATCAGCAGTGATATGGAAGTCTTAAAACATCAATTTTATGTGGAGGTTATACAAGCGATATCCTCTGTGTGTGATTGTGTGTGTGGAAGGGGATGTTGGGGTGGGGTTTTACGGGCCAGGCTTCCAGGAAGCACATGGGATGAAAGCCATCGGAAAGCTGGTGAGAAATGTGGGAAGATGGTGGGCATGACCACAGCTTAGTGGGTGAGTGTGCAGGAGGAGATCAGTGATGCATAACACAACATAGAAGCACGTAGCTGCATCTCAGAGACTAACTGGGCAGCCAAGACCATCACTCGCACACTTCTTCCATTTCAAGTCTCTCCTTCCAGCACGTCCTCACCAGGGAAATGTGCGGGCTGGTCAAAAGTGCAACCAGCTTATTGTGACTGATATGTCTGTTAAGTGTTAGCCGGCACCCCCTAGTGGAAGTAGTGAGTATGACGGGAGAAGTATAAGGAGGGAGAAAGTTCACATTAGGAGGAGGAAATTGTGACGTGTGTGAAACGAATAACTTAAAATTTTGTTATGAACATGACTCTTGATGGTCACTTCAGGCACGGGAGTGACGTCACTTTGGTCGCATGACATACGTAACATGGTTATTTTCATTCAAACCACCATCTTTTCCTAAAACTATCAAAGTAGTTTGCGTGCCTACATCTTACCAAACTGCGACCATTTTACAACATAAACAACGCATTTAATGTCACCTGAGTTATGTTATCACACAAATTATGTCACTTCTGTCCCATAAATAAATATCATAGTTATTTTAACCCAAATCACGTTTCCTAAACCTAACCAAGTAGTTTGTGTGCAAAAACCAAACAAAACTGCAGCCATGTTATAACATAAACCATGTCTGTAATGTGTTTGTTATGTCACATGATTTAAGTGACATAGTTAAGGTCTGGTAAATCTGTCGCTACCGGTACTTTCCACTAGTATTATATGTTGTTTTTGGAGCAATGCTGAGCAAGTTACTCCTTACTAATAGTATATTATAATAATACATACAGGTTAAATTACTTTATTACTTTTGTACCTTGTTGGTGGCCTTGTTGTATCCCAAAGTTGAACTGCTGAATCAGTGAACTGTGAAAACCTCGCTCTCGAATGTGGCCTCCAAATTAGATTCCCTCACTGCATATTCCCTCTCCAGGAGCCAAACAAACTCGAAATAACAATAATAGTTGTGACTGTGGAAAGTATGCCTCTCTCCTTCTCTTCATCCTTCATCCTTTGTTAGCAGCTGCCCTGACCTGCCCTGACCTGGCCCCATGTGCAAGTCATAAAATAGCCAATGTTAAAAAGTAACTCAGTAATTCACGGTTGCTTGAAATAGTAACTGTAATATATTTACTGTTTTGGAAATTGTATCCCTTACACTTCTCATTGCTGGAAAAAGTACTAATATTACACTGTTAGGAAGTAACTAACAATCAACCTTTATATCGGTATTAGTATGTGTTGTTCCTTCCTGTCTTCTTTCTGTCCCTTTGACACTTTTTGTCTTTCCTCTACAACTGCTGAATCCTCAATCTTGATAGAGTGGTTAGTAGGGACAGAATGTGTTGCCACGCTTCCTAAAATATGCCCTCAACTAATCACAGCGGTCATGCACACATGCTGTATTAACTTTCAAATGCTTTAACATGGGGCATGATACTGACAAATGCTTTGACTGAAGTGCCAGTTCCGAAAATGCTCAATTTGTCTTGCATTTAGTGGGAACCGTGTAGGCGGAGTAGAGAATAAACACTGAGAAGCATCAAGTAATCCCTGAATGGATATTTTATATTGAAAATAACAACAAAGTGTTGGGGGTCATACTGAGCCTTCAGAGGATAACAACAGAGAGAGCACAGGCAGCAAGGGAAATAAAGTGAATTCTGTGATGTCTGTAGGATCCCTGATTTCCGCTGCTCAGTGAAAAAAAAAAAAAAAAATACCGCTGGGCTGCCAAGTATTGGCTTCAAATTTTTGACTCACTATGATGTAGCTGTCATCCTTTCAAAGGAAGTGGATAGCAAGGGGGAATGGGTGCATGTACCATGTCTTTCACTGGGCTTTTCTGAAGTCCAGAGGAAGATGCAGGACTTCTATTTCAATCTACATGGAAAGAATGCTGAGCTGGATATTAATTCAATATGTCATTCCTGAGGCTTTTCTTTGGAGTGGTTTGACTAGTGATGGGTGATATTCAGCTGTAGATAGCACCTTTGAAGGAGATGCAAAAAAAAAAAAAAATCTCCACATAATGTAAAAGATCGTGACATGCATCAAGATATCCAAACATTGATTTAGCAGCTGGTGTCACGGCAGTCACACAGGCCACAACTAATCTGATTTTGCTGCGGTGGCCTGGACAACAATCTTGATTGAAATAAGTCATCTTAGGTAGGATGAAAAGTCAATTTAAAGCATTGTAGTGAAGGTCAGAGGTGTGTGCCGTTTTTAATTGTCTCTTTATGCTCCAATAAATAGCTTACAGAAGTTTTAAATTAAGTGTTTCACTGAATATGTTGCCAGTGTGAACAAAATGGAAGATGAATAATTGCTGGGATGTGTCATTTAAAACGGAGCAGAGTTGGTTTTATTCCTGAACAAACACGAAAAAAAAAACTTTGATCCCTTCAGGTTTGCATATTGTTAAATACTTATCATAATTTCGTTATGTTCACAGACAATACATTTAAAAACACGCTGGATTCGCAAGGAGGTGGATGGGGTGGATGGCAGTTGTACAAAGTGTAGCCTAGGGTTCACGTCCAGACTTCTACAACAAAAGCAAGATTTTTCAGATCATATTTGACATCTAACTTTCTTTTCCCACTTTGAATCCTTAGCCAGCTGGGCTTTATTTTAAGGATTGTCAAGCCAGCCTTTGGAAAACATGCATTACCTACTGTGGCCATTGCGTCCTATGCAGAAAGTTGGCCAACATTGTAACAGTGTGTAAATAGCTGTTAATATTTAAAACCATGACTATTCCTGACTAATCAGAATTTTTGTAATTTATAACATGCTGTATTAAAACATGATTTGGAGCAATTGATGGTAGTTTGCATACTTGGTGATATACAAAACATACACAAGCATTCTAGGATATCTGAAACTGCAAAATGACAGTATGAGGCTGATTTTCCTAATATGACTCAGGCCTTTACAGCACTGCCTGCACTGGCTGCCTGCTCCAAATACCACGAAAAAACACTCTGCTTCTACATTCAGTTTATTTTTAGAAATTCTGAATTTTATATTTTAGAAAACAGAAATGGAGTAATAGGCTGGAAACACAAACTACTTTTCCGTCAACGGTTCTCAATCTTTCTAAGTTGTGATGCCCCAGAATAATCAGGTTGGTGATTGTGACCTTCACCTCCGCCCACATCTGCCTGAGAAACTCAAACATGAAGACCATTTCAGACTACGAAGTGTATTTTGGTAGTAGTTTAAGTAATATAATGTTTTGAATTGTGTGTCTGACGTCATGATGGCAATGTCCCCCTGCAGCTGAGTCATCATTTTCTCTTGGTCACTTGGAAAGAGGGTTAAGTCAAGACATAATTGTATTTTGTGATAAAATAATGTATATAAAATGGTCCACCTGGACAGGTTAAATTGTGTTGTTTAAGTTTTAGTAAACTCACTAAACCAAACCAGCATTGTTAAGTCAGGATAATGTTAAGTCATGGTAAACATTAGAAAGTCTATTAAATATACTTAACAAAATGAAATAACACGATACACATAACACATTTACTTTTGGGCAAAGCAAATAATAGAGTTGGTAAGTTGATCTGCCTTAAATTTAAGTTTTGTTCATGCAAACTGTTGACTGGAAAGAAATTATAAAGATTATAAAGTGATTTGAATTAAAGCAACTGTGTTACAGAGTAATAATTTCAGGCATGCAATGCAGTAACTCTGCACAGCATGTACGTTTTTTTTTCTTTTCTTTTTTTTTAGTAAAATATGTCTGAAAATGCTATTAATATGAACAGCAAACAGCAAAGATAAATCAGCCATCATGTGATCGTGTGAGCTAGCTACTAAACACATTTCCGTGAATGTTCTCATTCGTCCAGGTCATTGTAATCTCAGGAAAAGAGAGAGACTACTAAACATATGCATAACAGCTAAATACCCTCCACCTCAAAAACCAGCAGTGAAAGTGCAGAGGGTGAGGCTATCGCACCTAAAATTAGTCATGCTGCAACTGCTGCTGACTTAGCACCTAAGTGCAAATGAGAGAAGACCCCAAAATATTCAGCGCAATATATGCAGTAGGGGGCCCCTGCTGTGACTCTCTATCAGTTAAGGGGACCATGGCCTGAAAAATGTTGAAGGCCCCTGCTTTAAATGTATATGCTGCTGTATATTAGTTGTTTAGAAATGTAATTTCAAGGAGACAGGCCTGTCTGCTTTGGCACAGCACATAAAAAAAAGAAATGGTCGCTGCAGTTTTAACCAAACCTCTTGCGTCAGATCCTTTCTGGACGTTGTAGTTTCACCCATCATTGTCAAAGAGTCTTCAAGAATCCAGAATGAGCAGCAATCGCACCATCACTAACTGAACTGTGTGCTGACAACCTGTCCGCCTGAAAGGCTTTTTATTGCCACAGTTTGCCTCCGGGCAGAACATCGCCCATATTCAGCACTCTGTGCACAGGCTGAGGGTAGGGTACTTCCAGGCCTCGAGACTGCTACATTATCTATTTAGTATTGAAAACACACATCGTGAGAGAAAAGACACTATAAAGAAGTACAATACTTCCCAAAGCTCCTGTCACTCCACTGTGACTGTCTAGGTTGCGCATCCGTGCGCCTTTGGCAGATAAATCACAGTGCTTTGCTCTCAAACGCTTTTTATTTCCGTTGGTGAGGAAGTATAGGAATTGACCTAGAGAGCTTTTAGGTTTTTAGTTTCTATTTTACAGAATCTGCCATGAAATTGCGGCAGGTTTCTTTAATTGTCAGCTGTAATTTCTGCTTAGATCTGTTCTTCATCTTTCTTACTCACTAACCAGGGAGTCTCCTTGTGGAACGTATTGTTGTAAACTCCTGCAAATTAAAGAACTCCTTGGAGTATATGTTTTTCATTTCCTATTATTAATCTCAGTAAATTAGAAAATAGAGCAATGAACCATTTTAATGACTCGAAATCCAGGTTTTCTTTGTGTCTGACATGATTGGAGCCATAGCCCACTTCACATCATTTACAGAGACTCAGAGGGTTTAATGCTCATGAAGACGTACTGTTATCCATTTTTAAACACAGACAGTGTATTTCAGGTTCATATTAGGCCTCTAGCTTGTGGTTATTTTATTGTCACATTAAAGTTTTGTCTATATTACACATTTATTTTCCTTATTTTACCCCAGAAAACAAGACAGAAAAACAAGATTTTTTTTCTCTTTTTTGTTCTCATCCTGTTGAACACAGAAAAAAACATACTGTAGGTGCATATTGGCACTGGTTTTTCTATCTGCATATTGTTAAGACCAAATAGGAAAGCCCAGTCTACAATACTGGACATCATAACCTGCAAAAATGTCTGTGTGCTTCCCCTTAAAAAGGTTCAGCAATGTATTTTACACAAGCAAAATAGAGGAAGAAAATGATCGAACTCACTGCATTCCTTTGTCTTCTTCTCCTCCATCTCCCACACTAATGTGTGTCTCGGGTGTGAAATGCAATAACAAATTTTGAACCCAGACACCATAAAAGGTACACCAGAAGGTTATGTAGAACCCATTACAATTGAATGTACTTCTTTTAATACACATGAAGCCTTCTCATATTTAATATACTTACAGAGGCAACCTGAAAACTTGATTTGTGGAAATCAATAGGATGTTTTTAAATGTACTATGTGATCACACACACACACACACCCGCCACACACAGGCACACACCTTTCCACTATCTCTCGTTATCTCGGTCTGTCTCTCCAAGCCAATATACTGTCTCCACAGTCTCATCCTTATCTGTAGATCAGAAGTAGCGATCTCCTCTATATGACTGAAAGCCTTTGAACTGCTCTCCATACAACTAAATTTTTCACTCCTTTCCTTTCTCAAGTCCTTGCTTATTTATTTCTTTATTTCTCCGGCAGTGAGCAGGATTAGTCAGGAGCGGCAGCCCCACTATCAGCCCAAGATGTGCTCTTCCATCCTGCTGCTTTGCTCTGATAAAGGAACTGCTCAACGAGTGACTCGGGTGCACAGAGAGCCTTGTAGAAAACAACATTTCTCTCACTGAAGCACAGTCCTGCATGTCAATGACTGCCAATGGGCAACGGGAGAATCTCCGTCATGGTACATGCAACGTTCTACCTGGCATACATGAAGAGATAGGAAACCTTTTTTTCCGAAAACATGCATAAATTTGACCAAGCAGGATACAAGATGTACTTTCACGAGGTGACAGGTCTGCAGATGTCATTTCCTTGCATGAGATTATAGAAAAGTTCTTAAAGGGATAGTTTGGATTATTTGAAGTGGAGTTGTATTAGGTATTTATTGATAGTCAGTGTATTACCTACAGTAGATACTCACAGTTTGGGGAAGCAGAGAGGGGCACTGGCACATAAGATGACCAATGTACTACTGTGGACAGTGTCAGCAACAAAAGGTATTTTAGTCACTTCAAAAAGGTCTGCCTAAAAAAGTCAATATCAGTTTATTTGTACACTATATTTAGAATACTTGTACAGATTTAACTGCCATTATATAAGCCAAATATTGGTCTCCCCAAACCAAACATATTCCTTAAGCAAAATCAGTATTTTTACCTAAAAGAACACAATGAGATTTGTTAATTTGTGCTATTGCATGAATTTGTTTTAAAAGGATACTTCAGATTCACCAATGCTGCACAATAACACAAACAAACTAACAGATCGAGGCAGCAGTAGACCCGCAACTCCCCTGTTCCACAAGGTTAAATGACTGATTTCACCTGCGGAGTTTGGTTGGTTTGGAGAGAGCGATATTTTGCTTAATCAATGGTGGTCTCCTGTCAGTAAAGGCTGTCTGACAGCAAAGTAAAAAAGATAAAATATTCTAAATATAGTGGACACATAAATATATAAACTTTGTTTTTGTGTTGGTGCTCCTCTCTGCTTCTTCTAACTGTGGGCATGCCAACCAGTAGCAGTAGCAACCAATCTATTGTAGCTAATACACTGACTATCAATAAGTACCACATACAACCCTGTATCAAATAATCCAAAATATCCCTATTACTCATACATCTCATGTTTACATGCCCTTATGTGAAAATCACATTGTATAAACAGATCACATGTTACACATTGCTGCAAAAAAAAAGTCCAAATAATTAGAAGTTTCGCTAGAAAAAGAAGAACTTCAAATTCTGTGAAGTTGACAAAAGTTAAGAGCCCATCCATGTATTTTGGCTTCACAGTGTAATTTTTTTTTGGTTATGCAACATTTGGATTGTGTTTCATAATAATTCTGCATGTTCCCTTTTTGCCCTTCCTTGACTTCTACAACCAGCTCCCATCCAATTCAGTTGTTGCGGAGAAGGCTGACATGGAGCTTTGCTAGCTTTATCGCTGTGTGTTACAGTATGTGACCATACAAACACCAGTGTTTCAACTGACTGAATACAAGGTGACAGAGCAGACTGCTGACCTGAATTTGGCTCCTGATGAATACATATTGTGATGGAGAAAAAATAACCCCACTTCTTGCGCAAGTTTATTCTGGGTCCGTATCAATCAATTTGTATTAAATGCAGTTTCCCTTTCTGCTCCTCTGAATGGACATTTGTCTTCTTTCTGGCCATCAGTCCTCTTGGCGACGGCGATATGAAAATGTACCAGTAAAGGACTGAAGAGGTCAGATCATTCAAGCATATTCCTAGGCTACTTCAGCAATACCTAACATCTTTGGTTTAGTTAAATAATGTGTTTGTGACGTTTCACTTGCAGTAACTTAAATCAGTTTGCTGAACTTAAGTTCACAAATTTGATGGGAAGAGAAGCATAAAAAGACATCACTGAGCCATCTGGTGGCACAGCAGATTTGGCTGATATATGCGACATAAGTTATGATTTGATACTGTCATTTAAGGGCACATCGCTGTCCAAACCAGTAACTACTTCAACATCAGACGTGTTTACTCAGCAGATCTGTATATGTGCACGCTAAGAAGCTTGGCCAAATGGTGCAGAAATAATATGTGTAAAGTACTCTTACTTTCAGGGAGGCAGAATCCCCCCTCTCTCCCCTCCTCCCTTTACTGTCTTACTGAGTCTAATTTCAGTCCAGGCATTGGCTACACAGTCGTGGGCCTCTGAAGTGCTCGAATTACAAATGATTCAAAATGACTTTTACAGTGATCTCCCACGACTTCTGGAGGGGTGGGAGCACCAACTTACAGGAACAGCAAAAAAACTGATGCATGCATCTTAAACAGAAAATAGGTGAAAGATGAGTCACAGTATGCTAGATTATACACACTTCGCCTTCCTCATACTTTCCCTTCCACAGGCCTTTTGTTCTGTGCCTGTTTAAATCTGCTCAAAATGCACCGAGGACCCACCTCCCCTCCCCGTCCTCCCCCTTTCCCTCTCTTTCTCTGTGTCGTTCTCTGTTTCTCTCAAACTGCTTAACTCCAAAAAGTGGGAGCAGTGCAAAAATGCATCCACATACTGTAACAACAGAAAAGACTCCTCATGCTGTATAGACACAAAGACACATAGACAAGACAGGTGTGTCCACAGATGCACCGAAATAAAAATAGTTTAGTGCACACACACACACACACACACACACACACACACACACACACAGGTATTACTATTATCATGATGAAATTGTGTTATACTCCCTGAGTTAAAGGGGTAGTTCAGAAGCTAAGCAATGAACTGCTGTCAGCAGGGTCAGCAACAAAATTTAAAGCACTTTGAGTTGCATTTTCAGTCTTTCCTTATAAATGTATGGTCCCAAAACCAAACAAATGGTTGTTTTTTTGACAATCATTTCAGCAAATGAACAAAAAATTACTGTTAGGCAGATGAAAGAGTAATATTTTAATCATTTTGGAACTTTATTTTAGATTTAGAATGAATTTTTGGCTTTCCATCCAGATTAATTTTTAGCCCTTCATAGTAAAGATTTTTGGTACCTCTGATTTAAAAAAATGGCTTGTTATACAAGCCAATAATTGTTCTCTTCAAACCAACCAAACTCTGTATGTGAAATCAGTACCTCTCAGAGGAGTTCCTGATCTACCGTTGCCTCAATCTGTTAATTTATATGTGTTACTGTGTGACTTCAGTGAATTTAGACCTCTTCTTTTAAAGACACAATAACACTAACTAACACATCAAGGTAGCGGTAGACCAGCAACTCCTGTGTTCTTAGAGTTAAAATTATGGATTTCACCTATGGATGTTTGGTTTGGAGAGCACAATACTTGGCTCATATGACTATTTGTTTTTTTTTTTCATCAGAAAAGGCTGTCTGATGGCAAAGTAAAGCACTGAAAATATTCTAAATATAGCATAAACTGATATCAATTTATTAGGTGGACCTTTTTTAAAAATGCCTTTTGTTGCTCTAAATTGAGGCATCTACTGGAGCTAATACACTGACTATCAATAACTACCGCATACAAGCACAATGTACACAAATTATCCAAACTATCCCTTTAATACTAACCTTGTGTATAACTGTTATTCTAACCTCATCCAAACCATAATTCTAGTCATAATCAGTTGCTTTTGTTGGCATCAATGTTTCACCTCCTCACACAGTGATGAACACCAAATAGATCCACAAACTCTCTGCATACTGTGGGTTCTTTGAAGCCATTTAATAGGCTTGCTTGGATATATGCTGTCTGCTGCTCGCAAGTCAATAATGTTTGCATTTCAAACTAATACCAAATAAGCATGAAATAATTAAACCACATGAGACAAAACATCTCCTCTTATGTTATCAGCACCTTAAACAGTTTCAAGGATTTTATTTGATCATCAGAACTAAAAATACTACAAGTTGCCCACACGCAACGTCAAATTTTTCAGCAGAATAAAAAGCTTTTAAAGAACTGTCAACGTTTCATGCGAGGCCTGGATGTGTCTCTTAGTCACTGCCCTAAAATGTCACATGCAGTATGTCTGAGGTGAATCATTTTTAAATAATGAAAAGAGGAAAAAGGGGAAGAGATGTCCAACTGAGAGGATTCGAAACTAAACATGTGAAATGAGGAAAATATGAAATGACACAGGGATGGTAAACAGTCCATCTGTGTTTTCCCAAAGGATGCCTGCCATACTTTGAAATGCACTTAAAGAGGAAGTAAGGCAATTCAATATCAATCTAAGAGCATTCTAATGGCATCGCAGCTTTGCTTCTTTTCCTGGAAAAAAGATAAAAGAGTGGCTTGATAGGGTTGAAAATGACAAAAGGACAACTAATGGATTATTGATACATTCCTATAGATGTAAACTTTTTCATAGAAAGCACGAAGGTGACAGATTGTTACTGATATAACTCATACAGTAGAACTTATTTTGTTACTCTATAACAGTATACAGTTATTTTGTCTGTCATTCAGCTTAACATGAAATTTTAATGTTATCCAAATAGAATAATAGTAATATTGACTCAAAACCAGTGAAACCTTCATATCTAATGGCACATTATTGTGTTGTAGCAAAGACAAATGAGCTTCATTCAAATCATTTCAAACTGTGTGTCATAATCCTCATCCATTTATCGTTTGACATTTCAATGTGGACTAAACTGTGATTTCAAACCAATCATGGACGATTACCTGGTTGGAATCGTCACACTTGATCTGACATTTGTGAGTAAACACGCCAAATCTGTCCATGTCCCTCTGTCTTTGGTGTTTCCATCCACATTGATCAGCATGCTGTTGGACATCTTTAGATGCCAATTCTGTTTCAGTACTGTCGCCAGGATTTTGTAATTGGAAGGCATCAAGGAATTTAAGGGTGGACAATTAGGCCATAGGCCAATTTTAAATGTGTGATTAATATTTTTTCTCTACATAGCTCTCACAGCCGAGCAGAGGAGTTATATGTTAATATTTATGAAGCAGGCTACAGACAGAGAACACACCTAAGATAATCAAAGTATGCAAGGTTCATCCTTTTAAGTCTATTTATTAAAGTATGAACAGCTTTCTTCATATTGGTATTCATATTCTGTACACTGAGGGTTTCAGTCTGATGCTGGAATCTATAATAGCAAAGCATAAAGGAAGTAAAGAATACAGTGAGCCCCATAACACTGTGATTCCACCCATAAAAAAATAAATGTTTAAAAATAAAAGGCTGTTCAGCGCCTTTACAGCAAACCTGAAGCTGTAAATCTTAACAATCCACAAATTCAAACTACAGCAAATATATAAAAATGGCCTCATCATTCACAACCATCCTGATAACATTAACACAGTTTTGTACAACCGTCTCCTAAACATTATGCTTATAAAATATTACTTTGTTTTCCCAATTATGTTGTTATAGGACAAAAAAGTAAATGATGTTTTATAAGGGGACAGGTCTGTATTGCAAGACAGGATATTGCAGAGAGAACATTTAACTGAAAGGTTCAGCATCAACATTTTGCAGCTTGACAGAAATGGTAGTTAACATTATTTAATCATTATATTCCTTCAAACTGTGTTGCTATGGCAAATTAGTAATATATAAACATAATCACTGTGACTGTTAGCCTTAATTTGGCAAACTTAATAACTTGAACACGCTGTTAATAAAGATGGATAAAAACAATATTTGATCTAAACATTAATTACTTAAATTTTAGGTCACAATGGATTTTCCAAGAGAATTGGTCTCATATAGATTTACAAAAAGTTAAAGTCTGTAGCTGTGACACTGAAGATATGCCCCAGAATATGGCAGAAATGTAATATAATATTTGTAAGTATGTTTTCATTTGTGTATAACAACCTGAAAATAAAAATTTAGTTAAAACATAGTTACTAATATAATAATATAGGTTAAAATACAGTTAATATATGGCTCTAGGCAAAATTAAGGGATTATTTTCACTATTCATGGGCACGGAGTAAATCCTACACACTGGTCCTGGTCTGGTATTGGATTTTATAGAATAAAAGTTTTACAGTACTTTTGCATAGATATTATACACCTTTTTTTAGTCCAAAAGAGTGATAATATAGATATATGTATCATTTTAATCCTGAATAGAAGCTGTAAGAAAATCAAATCAAAGGAACTTATGTGACAAAAAGTGAAATCTGACTTGATCCCCAAAAGAAGAAAAAAGTGCCGTAGCCAGAAACGGCCTGCTGTGAGAAAACATTTTCCTGAAGTCTGTCACATGCCAGGCTATGAGAGTGATTTTGATGTGGCGGGTTTTCATCCCATCAGATTCATTTACCGCATCAATATAATGGAAAATGTTTCAACACTTGATGTACAACAATGTGCCCGTATGTGACAGGGAATCAGCAGTGGGGGGTATATCAGAGAAGGAACCAATCATTACTTATCGAGAGACACTTAAAGTAATTAATGACTTGTGCAGACTGTTGCAAGTGGAAAACATTAATGAATAATTTTCGATACATAATCAAGTAATTAGGAAATGAACTCAAGAGTAAATCCAGGAGCCACGATAATGAATACTGGTGATTATCAATTTGAAGCCATCTCCCTTATGCCCCCGAGGGACCTGTGCTAGTTTTAGTGGGAGAGGAAGGGGGAGGAAGGATTTCTGTTCTGACACCGCGATAATGTGCCAGTGCCACTCAAAGATCCAGAGTGACACACAGCTGTGGAGAGACTGAATTTCTTCTATATTCCAGCTTTCTGTCTGAAGCACTGTCATGTCTGCTCCAGTTCAGTCCGTTATTTCAAGTGGAATCATCTCTGTGTCTACTAATCTGTAGCCTTGTAGCCAGGCTCCCTCCACTTCTAATGACAAACATGTTGAAAACTGTGCTAATTATTTATACCGGGTCCTCATTCTGTCAGCGATTCAAGGATAGTTTCAAGTGTCTCATGAAGATGTCTGATTTTTATGACATGCCAGGAATGGGTTGAGCCATGCCTGCCTCAACCACCAATTTATTTCCCTGAATAGCCTCTTTTCTGGTTTGTTAGTGACTTAATAGATCCTCTCTGACATCAAAAGCTGTCTGTATCATTACTGCATTTGTGACTTTTTCCTTTAAATAGGTGCCATAATTCAAATGACTCCTTCATCTTCAATAAGGTGCAGACTCGAGACTCAAACTTAAACAATTTTGAACCTGCTGTGTGTTTTTAACACATAAAGGTTTGGAGTAAACCTCTGAGAAAGACTTGAGAGTTCTTTCTAGCTATCTTTTCATCAAGATGGCCAGTGGGAAAAGGACAAGTGGGTTCCAAAGCATGGGGTATAGAAGTGGTCTGTATCTGTAGTTCCCTCAAGATGGAGTAGATGTAAATCTTATCTACATCAGCATATTAATTAAGAGTCTGATCTCATGGTAATTCATGGAGTTCCCTTTGAAAACCTGGACTCCCTGCTTTTCCCAATAGCATGTAGGAAATTCTGAATGAGGAAATTAACTTAGATAGATGGATTGCAACATTTAGCTTTTGAATTATGTCCTAAACTGGAAAAACTTTTTTCAATATTAAATAATTTTTCCTACTTTATTTGTATCTGCTTCAACTGATCATTAAAAATAGTGAACATGACATGTTGCTACTGACAAATCAACTATTTTACTAAGCCTGTCCACTGTTTTCATATGAATGTGTTCTATGCATCTGCAAGGATACAACTGTCAATTGGTATCATAGAAGGGCATAAAAAGTAGTAGTTAGTATTTGCATTTTTGGGGCTTTTCTTGCCTTTTTGGTGACAGGACAGCTGGATACAGACAAGGAAGGGGAGTGGGGCGGGTGCTACAGCCGAACCTACAGCCATTGCTGAGGTCCCATAGCATCAGTGCATGGGGCATACTGTATGTCTACCAACTGAGCTACTGGGGCAAAGTTTGATTTTGACACCAAAAATCACCTCCCGTCTTTTACATTAGGGATGGTGCTCAACAAGGCATCTGTTACCAGGATCGGACGGATCAGGCCTTCACGTTGTCCATTAATTCCCAGTAATGGATGCCTGAAAGGCCATTATCCCACTTATACCACAGTCATCAGCCAAAGAAAAAAATGATGACTATTAATTTATATTTTCATGCGTTTTGCAATCAAAACCTAAAGTTTTTCAGAAACCATAACTCTTTGACTAATACTTTGAATGATCATTACCATCCCATTAGGTTCTATTGCAATGCAAACATTACTCACTACTCCAGTAAATAAGATGAACCTTGGATAAAGTTTGGCTCATAGAAGTCTTTGGCTCAGCTGTGAGCCAGCGAACATTATGCTCGCAAGATTGAAAGTCATTAATATTGTGTTTGGTTGACAAACACTAAATATATTTGACAGCTTGTTTACCAACAAGATTGTCCCCAAATTTATCTCAAGATTTACACGAACAAAAGATAGACCATGTGTACTGCCGTCTGCAGCCTGAAGTGGCGAGTTGAATCGCAAATAAGATGTATGGATGTGACGTGAGATGATGCTTATGTAAAACAACGTATTAATAAATTCAGAGGGGCAGTGTAGCTACTTTTTGCAGCTTGTGTGTTACAGTTGCCACCTGTGATGTTCATGAAGCACTCACTGTTCTAAATAGGTGTAGCTTGTTAACATGTTGCATTAAATTGTAAATGAGGGTTTTGACAGCATCCCTGTTACTATGGTTACTCATTCAAGATACAGGCTGAGTATTCATTTAGAATGGTGAACAGACTGCTTCACTGTACTTAGAAGGTGTCCATTATTAGGAAGTAACAGGCACCCTTCAGCCAATCAGAATCGTGAATTCAATCAGACATAGTATAATAGCCATTAATCCTTTTTTGTTTCACTTAACTTTTTTGCCAAATCAGAAAATACTCTTTTTTTTCTGAAATGGGTCATTTCCAAATGCAGTAACAAATGACCTATTTTGCTGCTCAGGTATGAGGACTTGTTGGATAAAACGGAACCTTGAGGCAAAATCATTATTTACTGTGGCTACAACAATAAACAGAGGACCATGGTGGAATAAAAAAAAGGGACAGGCAGCTTTTGCCTCAAGAGGGTCATAATTTAGTAGATTGCGTAAACATAAACTCTCCCTCTACAAGTTGTTTCCTTAACCTTAAAGCATAAAACCAGCCAATTTATGTCAGGCTGGCTGATTTTTAGTTTTAGTAAGAACAATAAACCCACACTCAAGATATCCAGTAAAAAACGGGAAATGATTCCATGTCAAATCAACAATAAGCTGAGCAAGACTGCCCACTGTGAAATGTGTTACAGAGTTTTTTCATCTCACAGAGTGACGTTAGTGAGTAATTATTGCTCCTGTTGGTCTTTGTCATATTGTGGCTCTGGTCTTCTAACACCTTTGAGAAATAACAAATGTGTTAGTGGACAGAAAACAGAGATACTTACAGTGTTAACATGCCCTGCTTGTACACACTCTGGCCTTTGGCCAGGAACAGGGACTGGACAAAGAGACACAATTAAGTGCTTTTTGCTCTGTGTCTTGTACATCAAATGAAATAATACAAAGACAGAAGAACAGCTTGATATCGGGAGAGCTGAACTAAAAGTGCATAAATTCCACATCTATATGGCTGAAGTACATTTCTAGTTTATACCCCTTGATTGCTTTGGTTCTCTGCAACTTTACTGCTCTCACTTCTCAGCATTATGCTCACAAATCAAAATTATTTCTGTCTATAATCATCGAGCTGACCCGAGAGTGATTGAACTTGTTTATATATCGATGGCCATAATGATGTTTGTGCCATGATATGTCCAGCCGTATATATTCTAGGATCAATGCCTTCATTTGGTTGTTTTTGTTTTCCTCTGTTTTACATCTCTATGGATTTTCTATTTAATTTGGGTCAGCATTGTGAAGGAAGACAGGGTATTGATTTCTGTCTAAGGGGGCTTACGGGAACCAGGATAAGCTTGTCTTCCTGAGGCTTCACAGCAGGTTGTGACAACACACAGAATATACCCTTAAATCTCAGTGCAAATCTGCTGCCAAAGCAGGCTAACCTCAAAATCACCTGATGCCTCCCACCTTAGCTCAGGTGGGCAGTCACGTACGCTCTTCTCTCTAGAGAGGATGGCGATGGAAAACATCTCATTGTTAAGCAAAAGTATGATATTCAGGTCTGACTGGGCATGGAAAGCCGTAGGAGGATCTTGTCTAGTAATGCTGGGGGGCAGCATCCTAGACACACACAGGTCAGGATGCTGACAAGCTGAAGTTGTTTGTTGTTTCAAAAGTGGCGATAATTGTCCACTGCCACACATCTCGACAATGGCCTCTGTGGTCAACCTAGCTCTTGAATTCCTAACTCAGGAATACATATTCACTTGGACGAGAGAAGAACAAGTGGGACAGAACACAAGTGGAAGCCAAATGTATGAGAAAGCCGAGAACTTGAGCATATTATGCAAAGCAGCTAAACTTTTTAACAAGAGCTTCAAGTGGAGATACAAAATAGTGTTGTAGTAGTCAGCGATCAGGGGCATGTGAACCTCAGCTGGTTGTTTGAAAATAGCAAGCTGACACTTTTGATTTTATCTTGCAGTCCAGTGAGAACTGACGTCATCATTTGACTTGGCCTAATTGTAGTTGGGACAACTAATAGAAGTTGTTATCCAAATTGGACTCCAAACTTAATGCTTGCCCACTCTGTGATGAGGTAAGTGCAGATGATAATGGCAATTTTAGTGTCATACAAATTCATGAGATTGAACTGACAATGGCAGAATGACAGAAACGCATTTGGGCCATTTGTGAACTGTATTTTAACATCTAGATGCAGATCTTTGTATTTATTCAGTAAGGTGACTCAGTGGTGCTTTCAGTATTACCACTTTAAAATGGTCTAGAACGTGTGAAAGTAGCTGTTTTAAGAGCAAAAGCAAATTAGTTCATACTGTAGCTATAATGATTTTTATTTTTGCAGAGCCAAAACACAAGTGTGCAGTTGCAGTAATGTTAGATGCACATCAACGTGGTGCAAAGTATCAGTTTTTGAAAAATGCAAAAGAGGTGAACAGAAACATCACATGGGAAATAGGAGCTCACACACTCTTGAAAAATTGGACAAATTATTATTACAAAGACTCGAGTTTCAATTTTTAGTGAAAATTCATTCTGAAAGATTTTTATCAATTAAATATATGTAATTTACAAAATGTTTTGGTCTGCTGGAATGTTTTACATTGCAAAACTTGCCCTGTGTCAACTCTGTAGCCCCTCTAAATCAAAGCTAAATAAGATTTTTGGTTTAAAAATGTGTATTTTGATCAGTATGAGGAGAACTCTTAGCAACTACGGTGTGAAATAAAAAACATTTTGTCACTCCGTTAGATGTCAGCTCTGTCAGATATTCCATCTAAATGAGTTGACACCCATGCTGACATAACTTTCAGTTATCTTTCATAACTGAATAATGTAATAATGTAATGAAAAAGCTGAGCATGCCCCTAATGCAATGTCAGCTCCATCTTTGGCTGTAAACTCCATCATAGAGAAGTTACAAGGATTTTTTCTGTTATATTCTTTCAATATATGTTCATAAGGATTTATAAAATGAGTCAATGTCAAAAAAATATTCATGACCTAATGTGCATTCCTTGGTCTATAAATGATATTAAATGTTGTTTATCACAAAAACAAATAACATTATCAACAGAAATTGTAAGTGGGCAACAACATAATAGTATTTTGACTAAATATATCAAACTTTTTGATTATACAGCTAATTATATAATCTTGTATTTAGTGCAACAAAACCATTAGATATTTCCTACAGTTTTATATTATAATATGACTTTTTATGTGTTAAAGTCCTCAGTCACAAAAAATAATAAAAAAATAAAGTCACTAGGAGGTTGGCCTGTTGCAAGGTTTAATAGCCAAGAGTTTGATCTTTTAAAATGTATTTTCCATGCATAATTGAAGAGTAAAACTCAAAAACCCCTCAAAATACGGTTTTGTCCCAATTCTCAAGGATGTGTGAGCTTAAACTATTACCATAAGCGGTTTGCTGTGTTAGAAAAATCTTGTTTGGCTGATTGGATCAACTATCATTGCATAACTAAAAGGATTGGACAGGGCAAAAGTTTTGGAAAGAAAGGCAGTTAGGGCAGATTTGGATTGAACTGACAATCGCAGAATTACAGAAAAGTATTTGGGCCGTTTGTGAACTGTATTTTAACATCTAGATGCAGATCTTTGTATTGATTCCACAAGGTGATACAGTGGTGCTTTCAGCATTACCACATAAAAATGGCCTACAATGTGTGAAAGTATCAGTTTCAAGAGAAAAAGCAAACATTTCATACTGCAGCTATCATGATTTTTATTTTTGCAGAGCCAAAACACAAGTGTGCAGTTGTGGTAATGTTAGCTGCACATCAACATGGTGCAAAGTATCAGTTTTTGTACAAAATAAAAAAATGCACAAGAGGCAAACAGAAACATCACATGGGAAATGGTAGCTTAAGCTATTACCATAAGTGGTTTGCTGGTGTTAGAAAATACCACAAGCATATTTGATGATATTCTTGCTTGGCTGATTGGGTCAACTATCCTTGCATGACTGAAAGGATTGAACGGGGCAAGAGTTTAGGAAAGAAAAGCAGCCGGGGCAGGAGGTCATTTGGACGGTTGAAGGGAGGATGAAATGAAAGCAAATTGTGAAACAAGCTAGGATGCAGAGCTGTGCTGACTATAATCCGGGAGCTGTGCAGAAACAACAGAAAATACTGGGAAAATCTCTTTGGGAACGGAGGCGTTTTTCATTTTTTAGATGCTATAACTGACCAAGGGATGATTGAAATTGGGCACTGCCTGGCGATCCTGATTCCATTCCCATTGATGAAAACACTACTGTCCAAACACACGCGCACAAACACCCACACATTACATGCATACAAAAAAGATCCACAAGGATAATAGAAAAGCACAGACAGACTGTATCAAAATAATGCCCACAGGGTCTCTGTTTTCCTGTTTTTTGGTGGCACTTCTGACTCATGTACACTGTCCCTATACATCAGTGTTTGGCTACAAGCTAACATAATAGCTGTATTATTTATTTCAGTATGATCAATAAACCATGGCATCCTCTGTCGTAGACATATTTTTCTTCTGGAAGAGTGACTGCCAGAATTTATTTTTCTGAAGATATTGTGAAGCAAATATTCCTCAGTCCAGTGATAAACACTACTGACACATCACTCTGATCTGAAATTATTTGTTTGTGAGCATTCCAAGAATTACAGCCAATAATCAAGCCAACCCATGCTACCTATGCCAGAAAAAAAGGGCAATGAGTGTCACTCTGAGCGCTTTTGTCCCAGTATTTCATTTTGGTGACATCCTTTATCTAAGGTTTCCTCCCTCACCTAACAACGTGTCCTTTTCATTTGTCATTTTTTGTCTTATATTCTGCTTTATTTGAAGAGTAATTTACTACACCAGCAAAAAATAATCTTCATAACCCTCAAGGTGTCACAGCCGGGCCCTTTGTCAATGCTCTAAGAGTGATATCGCACTACATGTCCAGTGACATGTGCCATCAATTTTTCAAGCAAGGTCAAACTCTGTCTCTGTTGTTTGCTCGTGTCCTGTATTAGCAACAGCTTTGATACAAATGACACCGCTTTACGGGCCAGCTGTGCAAGAGCAGTTGTTTTTTGAACTGCGTCCATGTTGTTTTCTCTTCCATGCCCGAATCACCTTCTCCAATCATTTATCATACAGCTGTTTTTAACTTCCTGCCCTCTGTTGCGCTTTCTATATTGCTCTCTGTTTGTGTCTCTTAGCCAACACTTTGTGCTATTGATCCGTACTGTGGCACCCCTCTCTTCGTGTCAGCACCGAACACGGGATCATCAGCCTCTCGGATTTCTCTCTCGTGTTTACAAACACACCTCCGCCGCTATTGGACACATGCGCACAATGTACACACATGTGCACACACACACACACAACCCACACACACACAAATGTCCATCTCTTGCTAAGTCCCACAAGAGGTTTAACTTTTATTGGCTTCTGTGCCTTTTCTACCCTGGGGAACAAGGTCAAGCCTCATCAAATTTAACCTCGACACCAGCCTCAGATTAAAGGTCACGACTTCATCCCTCACATCTGTCTTGACCTCTGATATTACCATGTCATAATACATAAGGATTAATGCCTTACCTTACCTCTGGACCTTCTTATCTTATACCACACCGGCCCTATTTCATTTATAGGATCCCCATTCTCTGTTCTGCTCTTTACTGTGTGTGTGGAGTGTCCTGTATTCCTCGAATCACCTTGCACTTGGCGGGCAGCTCAATCTCAATATCATGTTATCGGACTCAGGGGCCAAGGATATAAATACCACGCACCATAACTCTCTCCTGTTCAATAACCATTATATGCTCTACTTTATACATTAGAAGCACCTGATGGGGCAGTAAATTCACAGCTGCAGCTCGACCATCTCGGAGTGCATCCAGAGGAAAAATGGACGCTGAAGCCAAAGGAAAGAGTAAAATGGAAAAGTGGAAATTGAAAAAAGGGAGTCAAATGGAAAAAACAATATAAAAAGAGTAAGAGGAAAGCATGAGATGCAAAAGGTGAGCTAGTGACAAGAAATTGAAGGAAACAGACTAAAGAGCTGATGGAAAAATGAAAGGAAACAGCTACAATGAGCAGTTTTTATTGGCTTGCCTTTCTCACTGTTAAAATTATCTATTGTATTTCTGTAATAAGCTTTGTACAACCAATGAATCATGCATTCCATTTCCTAAAGCCATTCTTAGCCCTGCCTAGCCCTGCAGTATGAGATCTATCTGCTCACACAAAAGGTTCATGTTCCTAATGCTGAGACTATTTCAACACCACCGCCAGCATCTGTTCACTTTCCAAGGACAGCAATCAATAGGAACGTATTTCCATCCAACTCTTACAGACAGCGCACAGCCCACACGGAGCAGGCCATGGAAATGGCAATAAATGTCCATCCTCAAAACTCCAAAACACACTGCATACAAAGTGCACACACACACACAAACACATGTCATTGTTTACCACATAAGCATGACTGGATGCAGCACAAGTTTACGCTTCAATGCACTTTTTCATTTGGAAAGCTAGGGTGGTTACCCACCGAGCGCGAGCTGATTAAGAAAACAGTCCCATTTAATTCCTTTCTCCTCAACGGCCAGCAAGAGAAATGTAATTAAAGCCACTAAATCTCCCATGGGCCCTGCTACCTGCTACACGACCAACATGACACGTTGTGTAATTCGCCCGACCTACAAAAGCGACGGCAGTTATTTGCCGTGGTTGCAGGCTGAGCACAGACCTTTGAATGAGACAGCCAGAGAGAAAGAGAGAAAGAGAGGGAAGGTGAGGGAGGACAAAAGAGGAAGAGAGAGACCTGTGATAGCTGACCTCTGTTGGAGGTCCAAGGACGCTGGACAGCCTTCACATGAATAGAAGTATATTGGAAATGGTGCGGCCACTACATTGCACAGCCAAGCCTGCTGGCTTTAAAGCTAAGTGACCAAGTGATCTTCATCATCTGTAAGCCAAACCTACAATTTGTTTATTGCTAGTCAGTCCCTCCGGGATTTGGCGGGCTGTGTCTGGGATTGTTGCAGCCTAAAATGTTTGATTTCACTGCAAAGTTTTTAAAAAATTGCAGGTTTCAATGTTTTGTGTTTTTTTTTAATTTGCCATGAAATTGTGTTAGCAAGTGAAAATTGTCATTGTTTTTTTTTTTTGTACAATTTATTAAAAATGGAATGCAACTTGTTCCAGTGACAATAAAACTGTGCTCAACCATCACATTAATAAAGGTATTTTTGAAATGTGGTGCAACCACTACACTGCACATCCAAGTTTCCTGGCTTTATAATTAACAATCCAAGTGATCTTTATCATTTGTAAGGCAAAGCAACAATTTGTATTTTGCTGGTCAGTCCTTTCGTAGGCTTTTGTTTTGGATCGTTGTGACCTAAAATGCCTGATGAAAGACTGTAATGCTTGTTGTGGGGGGAAAAAAAGTTGTTGTTTTTTTGTTGTTGTTGTTGTTGTTCTGTTTGTTTGTTTGTTTTTGTTTGTTTGTTTGTTTTTGTACAATTCATTAAAAATCAAAGCCCTACCAAAAAGGCTCAGGATTACAAAAAAATACCAAAGTGCTTCATTTGTAAATAAAGACAGGCCCATGGGGGTATTCCATAATTAAGAAAAGTCTGGTAACACTTAATCATAACCATCGTTAATAAATGGTAAATTGATAGTTTATTAAACTTAAGTTAGTAATTATTTCACTGTTTACAAACAATGAAATTTACTAATTAAGGTTTACAATAAAAATGCTAGAATTTCTGTAATTTCGTCATTAGTTTGTGTAATAAAAAAGTGAGTTTAGAAATGATTCTATCATACCTGCATCACACATTGTTAATGGTTAATAATCACTTTGTAAACTCAACATTATTTGGATGGCTTTTATAAAGTTGCAACTGGTGTTTATAATACTTTGTAAAAGGGTAATAAATACTGTGTAGTGCTCCGATAATCATTATTTAGCTGCCCATAATAAAGTTGAAACTGATGTTTATAAAAACTTGAAAATTTAAAAATGTTTAACAGTGAAATAATTATCAATTTAACTTTTACACTTTATTATAAAGTGTGACCTTGTGTTCTTTTCAGTGCCCGTGGCAAAAAGAAAGAAAGAAAGGAAGAAAAAAGGTTCACTGACACGTACATGTATCACGTTTGCACAGTGGGACTTCTATGATTGATGGAACTCGGGAAGCTATGATGATTAGTCAGACTTGTGGTGACTGGACAGACCTACAAGGTTGTGCAGAATTTACAAGGATTAATTTACTTTGCATGAATTAAAGTTTCATGTTAATTTCATTTCTATAGCACTATAAATAACAAACAGACTTTGCACCAAGTTGCACCAAAGTGCCTCACAAAAGACAGACGTATAACGGCCCATACATGTACGCATAAAGACATATACTGTATGTGTGTAACAGATGTGCAACTAAGACAAGAATGATTTTTTTTTTTGAAAGTTTGATCATAGTTTAAAACCCAAGATAAAATACACTTTACAATAGGTTTAATTGTTGTGATTGCAACATTGCAACGTCCTAGAGGGACTGAGCAGTGCATATCAGCCCAAACAGATCATTTTCTGAGGGAAAACAAAGAGAAATGTGATCAAACAATATAGAGTAACACAAGTCTAGCATTGATTTTCAGCAGCTTATTTCCCATTCCTTTTAATACAATCACCAGTGTCATTGAAACAATGACAACTGTGAGGCAGATGGCACCCTGAGACTGATTTCATAACACTTTTTATGATAGTAAACAACAGACAAAGTTTTACAATGTGCCCAATGACTTCTTACATTGTAATTAGATTGGAGGAGTATTGTATAGGACATTCTGCGTCAGCATTTTCTCTCCCTACTCATTTGTGTGTCTCAAAGGGCATATTAATTGTCTTATTGACTTTGTGTGGACTACGCGAGTGTATGTGCATATATGTGTGGTGTGTGTGTGTGTTGATATATGTGTGAGTTCATGTCTGACATTCTTACCAATTACATTCATGCAGCTATTTCTGGATAAGCAATTACGACTGGGAGAAAATGCGATGCAGGTTAGACATGTTTATATAAAGAATTATGCAAACAGTGATAAGTTTAACCAGCAACTTTTAGTGCCTGTGCAGCAAGGAGCTTAATGTTTATTTAATTCTGCCAAAAAATGCGGAGGTCATGGTGGTGTTTAGGATAGTGAAAGGGCATAGAGAAGTATTTTCCTCCAACACTGGTGCACTGGTTTCGTCTCATTATGGTAGTGAGAACTGAAATATCTACTTTTTAACCCTGACCACAATCGTTCACCTGTAACCAAGTGCTTTCAGCAGCCTAACCAGTGGCAGACTCAGCCTGTCTGAGGGACAGGGGTGAAAAAATAAGGACGTCAGGTGTATGCAGTGGGGCACCAGCTCATCAAAAGTTTTGATGCATTTTTTATCACATTTTGTCCACTGACGGCCACTCTACAGGACACTTTGCATTGCATTTTATCCATTGGAATGGCACCATAGAGGCCACTCCATCTTATTTTGTCAATTGAAAGGGCACTCTAGAGTAGGGTTTAATCCTGGGAAATGGGAATCCTGGGAAATCTAATCAAGACCATTTCCCATTTCCCAGGAAATACAATGATGAGAAACGGGAAAATATTTTTTGATTTATTTATCTTTTTAAAACACAGAACGTATTAAAATATATTCAGAAAAATGTAGGCCGGCTGTTCATGGTAAAACACAACACAGCCTGTCAATTAACCCAAAGCGCTATGATTAAAAAGCACAAGCATGCTCCTAGTCTGACCTTGTGGGATTGCACCTCTATTGTAGGGAGTACGGTAACACCTTTTGTCCCATCAAATTAATTTTGTTGCAGGCTGACCTCTTGTGATTGCTTTAACAAATTTTGTTAGTTTATATAATGAAGATTTGTAAAATATCACTTTCATGAGGTTGTTATTCTCAGAGGACAAAACACAGACAATAAATGTGGCGTTTCATAATTCTGGCAGTTGCAGTCGAGCAGCAGATATAACAAAGTTCAAGGTGGATGCAAAGCTCATATTAATTCTAATGTTGATGGACATAAATTGTGTTCTTTTGCCTTAATAATGATCAAAATAATACATATATATGTGTAATTCTTGTTGCATTAAGTGTTGCTTGAAATGACCAGGGCTTAGCTGAAGTTATGCCTTTGAAAAAAAGACTCAAGTCTCATTTTTGGGAATAATATTAATCCCCACTCTAGAGTGCACTTCATCATATTTTGTCCACTGGAAGGGTGCCCTGGAAAGCACTTTATCATGTTTTATCTACCTTATGTGCAACAAAGAGGGCACGTCTGCAATGTAATCTTAACCATGCTTTAGTTGCAATGCAAATAATTTGTGGGATAAGCCACATTTCCCAGCAGCATTACAGTTCCCCCAAAACAGACTTGCTAATGTGAAACAGTTGCCTGATTTGAACCTAATTCACTGGTTACAGCTGTTGAATTTAAAAACAACAGACACTATGGTTCTATTCTGCTGGAGATACTCTGCATCTACAAAATTACCAACACTCTTCAAATTAAAAAGCATTAAAGAGTATTAATTGCTTACCTATGTGCAGCAACTATGTTGTTTTGTAAGTCATTTGTTTTCTTTTTTCAATTGTTAATGAATGATGTGAGGATTTTAATAATTGATCTCCTTCAGGCATATAAACACACAAATGCTTTTAATGGTGATGTTGTTTTACTCAGCCGAACAACAGGAGGCATCATGTAATATGCAAAAACAAAATAAAGGAAGAAGCAATGCAGAATAAAACCTCAAATAATGCAATAAGGATGTCAAACCGAGAACATAAGATACTTTCTGGCGCTGGTAACACAAACACTTGCCCAAAACCCAATTTTCTCTTCCAAAGTTTTGTCACAGTGTGTCTTAGAGGTAGCTGCTGTGCTCCATGGGAGACTATATTCTCGGAAAACAAGAAAACCGACATACTCACTAGCAAGCCAAAGAAGTCATGCTTTATTTCTTTAAGGAACTGGCCATGTTTTCTTTATAAATATAAAATGAACAAGACCTCACTGAACTCTCATGCAGTTTGAATCTACGGTATATTTCAGAGATGTACCAACTAAATTTTGTTGGGTTAAGGTTTTCACGACGTGAAACTCAGAAAATAAATGGCTGATATGGACATCTCTGCATTCAATTCCAATTTTCCTGAAAAAGAAGAAAACTTTTTGTCCAGATGTATCACTTAAGTGAATGAGAAAGTATTTCAGCGCTTTCAAAAAAGTTGGATTTTCTCTCTTTTGCTTCTACAAAACTCAACTGCAGCGACTCAAACTGTGACCTTTACCCTGTGACTTATAATCGGCATGTTTGCTCATGGGATGCAGTGTGAGGTAATTTACGTAGCACTATCACATAACAAAACAGTTACAGAGACAATGTATTTGTGCTCCCTCAGCCATTTAGAAAAACAGCGGCACACGGGCCTGCTATGTGACAATCTCTTGCTGCACAGTGGCAAATTTGTGAAGGCAGCATGAAATATCTGTGGCAAGCGCTGCTTTGTTTGCTGGTTTCATTAATTCTTCAGGAGGGTATATCTCAAAAGTGCCAACAAATACAGTGGAGAAACATGTGCTCTGGCACCAATCCACGCTTCTAATTGGGAACCTTGGGCTTCAGGAGTGCAGGATGCACCTTCGCTCTGAAAGTCTCCTCCATTATTCATAGAAATGTAAGAATTATAGAACAAGAACTAGCAGCCCTTCTGACTAAGCTGGTAGAAAAGGATGAGGGCTGCACACAGATAAAATGCTTAATAATCTATTTTACTTCAATAGCATAAACTTAAAATTTTAATAACTCCACCTGCATACCTATTCTAGAACAATCAACACGCTTGAGAAACAATGCTATAAAAGCTAATACCACTTTGGCATCCTCAGATTTTCAAAGAGGGTCATTAAAAGCTGTGGCAAGGAAAAAAAGAAAAGCATATATAGCTGAGACGCAGTAACTAATGGAGCTTCACTTTGGCTTAGAGTGATCAACACTGTATTGACTTTTGCTGTGGAGCTCTGGTTGCAAAGGGAGTTAATACATGAGATGTAGCACGCGACCCGTATTAAACTGTATAGGCATCAATAATGGTGACAGCCTAGGAGACAAGAGAAAGTGACATCAGAGCAGTTGGGTGTGTTGTGTGTGAAATGCTCTGAATATCTTTAGCCAGAGGTGTGGACTCATGTCACATGACTTGGACCTGAGCCAGACTCGAGTCACAAATTTGATGACCCTTTAATTTGTTGAGGTTTACTGTCTGTTGCACTGTCTGCACTGTTTTACACTTTTTTTTTTTTTTACTTCTTACACTCTATGTACTTTAGTCTTTCCTTACTATGCTTATTGTTGTGCCCATTCTCACACCATTACTACTATTCATATTGCTATTATCTCTATTCTTTATTCTTTTTACTGTACTGAACTGTATTACTGTATTGCCTTTTTTCTGATGTCCTCTAGTATCTCTGCTGCTGGGAGACAGAAATTTCCCCACAGTGATAAATAAAGAGCAACCTACCTATGTACCTACTTACTTGACTTGACAGTATCAGAAAATAAACTCAACTTGCCTTGGACTTTTGGACTTTTGACTTGGACACAAATTTCTAGTGACTTCACTTGGATTCAAGCCCTTTGATTTGAAAATCCTTGATATTTTCCCCCTAGCCCAAAACTGAAAAATGTTTTTTAAAAGTGTCCCACAAATCAATTAATTTCCTTTTATTTTATGAATCACCTAACATTAATGCTATTCATTCTCAGCAATCCAAAACTTAGTTCCCAAGATCCTCTTTGAAAAACTTAGAAAACTTGGAAACAGCTAGCAACACTGTAAATAAATGAGGGGGCCCGACTAAACTGACTCACTGGACGTGAATACCCAACATGCCTTTCAGGAAGACACGCCCCTACTCTGCTGTGACTGGCTACACTCTTATAGGCATTCCAGGCTTCTGCTAAACACAAACTCTTGCTGAGCTATGTTGCTAAACGGTGCTATAAACTAGTTATAGCCCAGAGGAAAGCGACTCAGCAGCGGCGGCTCACGTTGTTCCTGCTGTTGTGCAAAGTCTGTTTCCCCATCAATATGTGTTTCCCCTTAACTTAACATCACCCCAACTTTATCCCTAACCCTATCCGGAGTGGGTTGTTGCAGCTACTGGAAATTAGTTAATGTGAAACACAGAGTCAAGTCTCTCCCTACAACCCAGCTATTTGTCTTCAAAGCTGGCAAGCACTGGTTAAGGTGAGGGAAAACAGACTCTGAGATAACACCAGGAAAAAAAAAACATGAGCTGCCATGGCAAAGTCACTCTCATCCGGTTATCATCATAGCTTGGTAAACATTAGCATAGCAAACCCCTGGAATCCATGGGGCAGAGTAGGGGCAGGTCTTCCTTGAATTGGGTATGCACGTCCAGTGAGTAAGTTTAGTCCCTCCCATCAACAAGGCTGGAAACTCACTGTTACATTATGACTTGTTTAAGACTCAAAACTCAAAGTTCAGGACTTGGGACTTACAATGACTCAACCCTCTTAAACTGTGAAACAAACCTGATATAACCGATTATGTTATTTGACATTACTGAGGCACATAAGCTCTTCTATGGAAGGGTTTTTGAGGTCAAAATACAAAGAGAAACTTTCTCAGTTGTGCATGACAAGCATTTAGACTCATACACTGACAGAGATCATAGGCCTACATATGGTACCATGTATATCTATGTGACATTTACTCAACAAATGTCATTGATGGAGCTTGAACACAGTTAACAGCTCACTGTGATACGATTGAAACGTAAAGTGTGCCATATGTTTGGTTTCTCCCACTCGCAGCTATTTTGATGGTTGACCTAAAGATCAGCACTCACTGAAAGACAGATTTCTATAAATGTTACAGGAAAACACACAAGCCGATTGGTGTTAAGCTTGTATCGCCACAAGCAGTGTTGCCCCTGTTGATAGTGTTAAAAAAAAAAAAAAAACTTTGAGAACTTTCGTTGACAGAACATCACACAGACTCGCAAGTGATCACATGAAACCACACACATCAGAAGGCAGGGAAATCTACAGTATCTATTCTCAAATGCCCAGCGTTCAAACAACAATATACTATATAGCAACGCCTCTCAACTCACTGATACCTCGTCTTCATTTAAATGCTTCTTTTAAATCCAAGCACACAGCTGTTTGATGGCAAAATACAGAAATACAAACTGAGAAACCCTTAAAGTCTCCCGACATCCTCAAGCAATACAAGGGCAATTCTAAGTGACTTTTTTCCCTACATACCTGCTCCTCTCATGTGAGAATGTTGGGAAATACAAAATCTGAGAATGCTTTATCGCATTTGATCCTCCATTCATCTCTCATGTGGTAGGCCTAACCAGCTCCCAGAGGTAGATACGAGTCAAGAAGAAAAGAGAAAACTGTGACCATCCTTCAATAGTTATTAGAGATGCAGCCGTTAGGTGAATGAGGTAAGTAGACAGCACAAGGCAGAGAGAATAAGGGAGAGGAACAAAGGAAGGAGACAGAAGGGAATGGAGGTTGGGGGTAGAAAGGGAACATAAGACAGATGAAGACAATAAACAGAGTATAAAAGAGGACTAGAATATGAATGGGATGCAGAGAGAAAGAAGGAATAATAAGAAGAAATGTTTTAAGGCAAAGTAAGTGCTGGAGTTTGGATCAAGATTTTCAGGTGCCTCTGTGGGAATTAATTAATCATGGGAATCATTGGGAAACTGTTTGGATTCAGGTACATTTTAGCATGTGAGAGATGCTAGGATTACAAGCTCCTTGCAATTTAATTTTGCATGTTTTTTTTTTTTTTTTTTTTTTAATAAATTATGTGAAAAAAACACTTGGCATAAAAACATAAAACTACAAACAGCAAACTATAGTATAATGTTTTTAGTTGCAATAAAGTACATATTCCATATTACTTTCTCTCTTTATTGGATATTTGTAACAGTTATATGTGAATATGTTTAATTTTACACAGATTATGGAAATTAATCACATTGTACATTGCTTGCTTAGATAGATGATATAGGAGAACTCAATTCATGGTCTTTTTGAACATAACCAACAGGTTTCAGATATCAAACTCTTCATTAATGGTTCAGTAAACGTTTCTGGAGAAAGATATTTGATTGCTGAGTTTAATTCCCAGGCAGTCAAATTACCAACACTTTGCATAGAGGCTCAGAGATGATGATGTCGATCGTTGAGTCTAATTCCTGGGTTGTGAAATACTGATATTTTGGGAATGAGATTCAACAATCAGCTATACTGACCTGCGATTGGCCAAACTCTCCTATTAAGGGCTAGATTTTTTTCAAGTCTGAAAAGAGAGCCAAGAGGAGGCAGAAGTCAGATTTTTCTCTCAGATTTTCAGTTTACTGTCAGAGGAGTAAAGACACCAAAAAAATATTCACATTTAAGAAGCTGAAATTAGAGAATTTTGACTGTTATTTCCTAAAAAAAAAAAACTAAACGTTGCAGCTCTACAACAAAACACACACACACAGACACACACAAATCAATTCGTATATTGCGCATGTATCCCACATCCTATGGTGGTTTGCGAAAATAACAGTTTTCTAACAACTTCCCTGACCATTAGTTGAGAGGTTTGATTATACTGTATGATGTGTGCATCTCTTCTACTAGGTTGATTAAGGCACCATCTCTCTTTTTTTCAACCTTTTTACAAAATCATATTTTATTAAAAAAAAGAATAAGAAGACATAAACATGTTTTCTAATGGCTTCCTTGTGTTTTGCAGTGTGCCGTAAGAATGCTTTTTTGGCCGAAATGCCACAACACTGTATTATTAATTGCTTCTTCTCTGATGCAAATCTATTTGCATTAACCCATAATAATTACCTTTCTCGCCTAGCCTAGCCATTTGCTACAGTTCACTTACTCTACAATAATAGAGATTTGTTGGTGTTGGTTACCACTGTTCCCTGTACTGCTGTCTTTTTCTCAGACAAGTTTCAGATTCCAAAACAATAGTACAGCTCTTCCACTGCGGTGCTTACCAGCCAACCCCAGTCACCTCCATTGTGTAGCAGGCTAGCTAACTAACTAGGTAACAGTCTGAAAAATAGCACACATAGATTCCAGTAGTGTGTGTGGGTAGCTCGTTGACACAGGGGGAAGATATCCCATCTGTTATGGACTGAATCGATAATGCAGAAAGTGAATATTGGTACCAATTCAAATTTTTATGTGCAAACAATACTCTCACAAGCGTCCACCTTAAACTCTGCAGTTCTGACATATGAAAATACCAAGGTACCATATTTGTTCCCTTTCCTCAATCATTCTACCACAGTTTGGACATTTCAAGTATTAAATGGACATTTCAAGCAGCACAGTTAAAACTAATAGTGAGAAAAATGTGAGACCAAAACCTTAAAGGAGTTTAAACTTGTTATTATTTAGTAATCACTGAAGACATAACAAATTGATTTACTGTCCACATGACACATAGCGTGATTTAGATTATTTTTCTTTTTCTTTTATTTATTTATTTATTCAATAGTGACCGCCAAAAACAAAAACTGCATTTGTGTTTAAGCCTCACAAATTGATTTCTCACCCCCTGGGTGGTATGTAATGAGAGTTACTAGGCATGAAAGAAAAGCAATCTTTCAGCACTTAAAAAAGTTACATGAGGTAAGTACTCTAATTTGGTTTTCTTTTTTACTTTTTCGCCCACTACCTGAATCCATTTTCTTTCAAGGTTCAAAAGATGAATGAGTCGATATGAGTTGGGACGGTTTCGATTTCAGCATTACACAGACATCAAGGCCATGTTGACAGAATTCTTGATAACCAATGACCTCTATGATATAAGAACACTATTTTAAGATACTCATTAAGTGTCTTTTTGAGAGTTAGAGCATCATTTACAAAACCTTAAATAAAACAGGACCAAATACTCACGTCATAATTACTTATTAATTATTTAATATGGGACAGACTGAAGGGAAAGTTTTGTCAAACAGCACAACTGTCTTTCTGTGAAATCTCTCCTCTCCATCCTTCTTTGTGTCATGTATATCGTTACAGTAATGACTTCACAATGTCTAACATCTCGACAGACCATTCTGTCTTTCCTGGAAAAAAAACAAAACAAGAATCGGTAGCTCGAGGCAGTAAGTACTCTGATCTTTAAGCCTCTAATGATTTGAGAAGTTGCCAGGAGTTGGTAAATTACACTAAATGCTTATTAGATGTGGCCAGGGCTGGTGGATTTAATATCACTATCAAAACAATCTTAGTAGTAGAAAAATGCAATGTCATTAAAAATGTATAATGAACCAAACTTTACATGCATAACATGAACCAGTATTTTACGTCAACCAGCAGTGACTGGTTTGGTTTGGTTCTGAGCTGAAGGGCGAAGCAACTGTCGCAACATGGTAGGCTATAGCAGGGGTTTTCAAAATGGGGTCCAGGGACCAACAGGGGTCCTTGAGTTGGCTGTAAGGGGTCCCCAACACAAGGAGGAATAAAATATTTAAATTTTTATCACATTTTTTGGAGGTTGCAACAACAAGGGAAGACACAGAATTAGCATTTTGATGATTGATTAGAGTAAAATGGTATGGAAACTCAATTATGATCATATGGCAAAAATGTCATGTTTAAAAATGTGCTAAAACTATCAAAAAGTACAGATACACACACTCAAATTATTTCACCAAGTTTCAAATATCTCAGTGACTTGAAATGGCATCATGTCCTTTGTGGTGTCAGTGTTTCCACTGACTTTGGGAGACTTGCTAACTTTGCTTGATGCTGGACAGTATTTACTGTGAGTTTTTCAAAGCACAGTAATCAAATATGGTTTTAATGATAACCAAATTTTTAAATGGTAATACTTATCATTGAGAAATTTATCATTGGTTGTCACTGGTGATAGAGTTTGACCACTGATTGACTATGAAGACTTTATCATCTTCAAATCTATAAAATTAACCAGGGAGTGATTCCTCGTGACAGTTCTCTTAATTTAGGGCTCCATGGTTTAATGTGCATCTATTTTGAGATCCCTTGACATGAAAAAGTTTGGGAACCCGTGGGCTATAGCATTGAGGAGCCTATGGTAGAAAACTGTAGATATACATTATGTCATTGGGACATGTGAACAGTTACTCTCACTGTTAGAAGGCGGTGACAAAAGTTCCATACCGCAGGTTTAACACGCTCTGTAAACTTTTTTTTTTTTTTTTTTTTTAACCTAGGACTCACTTCTAAGCTTGCTATAGTGACTCCAGGGTGGGCCAGTACACTGTGACATCACTGTAGGGCAGTTAAACAGGCTGCAAGCAGTGAAACGCTGCTGTTCAGCCTGTTGCTTAAGTTACTAATTTTGTGATTGGTCACATTGTAATAATGGTAGTTTAAGACTATCTCTTCTGGAGCTGTGTTGCAGCTGTTTTATACCAAACAACTAAAGTGTTATTTGTAGTCATTTACTACCTGGAGGAGACGGATGTAAGTAGCAAAGAAACTCCATTCGGTCACCATAATGGGAAGTGAGACTTCTATGGCTATGGTAATAGACATTCTGATTCTGACTGCATACAACATGATGTGTTGTTATTGCCAGTGGTAGAGGAAGTAGTAGCCTAGGGGCTCATCAGTAGGGAAAAAAAAGAGATTGCCTTCAGGTCTTCAGACTCGTCTAGCAAGGACCCTGCCTGAGGGTCTGAAGCTGTACACTGGGTCACTGGGGGATAAAGAGTCTGTAGAATGTTCCAGCTCGAGGCCACATCCAACCGTGTTTCAAAGGCGATCAATAAAATCTTTTATAAGTCAACCAGGTGTCCAGAACAGAAGTGGTCTGATGCATGACAAAGTTGTAGCATTTGAGCACTCCAGAGATGCAACACTAACTTACAATGAATGGGAGTTCATTGTGGAATGGCTTAAGCAGTTCCACTAATACAATGGCCTCATCGGCGCTAACTCAAGCCAGGCTTAAGCAAGCTTGCATGTGAGTGTGCACGGAGAACAGAAGCACCCGAGATCAACTGCTTGTTGAAAAGAGGATAACATTTCATGAAAAGAGGTGAAAACGAGAGTGGTTTTCTTCTCAGCTACAGAACAAACACTGCAGATTAAACTATATGAAGAATATAAAGGATTCATGATGAAAACAACACTGCTGCAATTAACAAAGAGAAGAGGAAACAGTGGCAAAAAGGACAAAGTAAATGCCAACATAATGTGATCCTGAAGTACACCACCCTGCCCCAATAGCTCACTTGTGGGGGTGTCTGCCTCATTAACTGAGGCAAACCCGGTTTGATTCATATCTATTTGTCATCATCTCTCTTGCATCCCTCCTTTTCTTGTCTATCTTTGGCTGGATTGTGTAGAAAAAAGGCAAAAAGCTACAAAAAAATCATTTTAGAAAATATATACAATTGATATACATCTCCAAAAGATATACATTTGTTAATAGATGTCTAACCTTGCTGCAGGACATGAATCAACAACTGTTCATATTGATATTATCAACTACATAATCAGCTACTCTTAAAACGTTCTCTCTTTCACAGGATGTCCATACGTCCATTTTATACAAGCGTCATCAGCTCATTGACACCTAAAGTCAGAAAGTGGACATGAAATAGAAAAAATCTAAAAATTAAGACAATAAAGTTGGAGATAAAGAAACTGGAGAAGTATAACATCAAACTCAGCAGAAGGTCATGGTTAGGACTTTATTTAATGTTTTTGTGTCTACACTGCTTGAACAAAATGAGTAACTGAATAAATAACTTCAAAACAACTGTGGCACCCTTTTTTCTTAAATTATAAATGCTAAGCTTTTAAATAAACAGGTTCACTCCAAACATCAAATAACCTGTTAGTTTTTAAAGACAGTAAAAGTCGTAAGACATGATTTTCTTCACTTTTTTTTAATTAATACATTCTTTGGAACTAAATTAAACACGTAAATTTATGCTTTGTCACATAGAAAAAGGTGTGACCTCGGTTTCTATGCAAACATAAGTGATGGGAGCACAAAAAGACACTTGAATCAACTGTCTTTTGTGGTTCTGTTTCTGCCTGTCAGGAATTCTCTGACACACAGTTAAATTAAGATTGACAGTTAGCCTGCCACAGAGCAGGCTTGTTCTGTGGCATCAGTTACCATGGTTACTGAGCAGGGATCCCTATAAGCTACGGTCATGGAACAGATCTCTCAGTTCAATTGGTCAGACGTAAACGTGTATGTGTACGTGACCCCCTGCGCCTCAGATGTGTATCCTTGTGCATGCACTGGTGGAACATGATTCGATATGGAGACCTGCTCATCAAAACGTGGTTCTACAGTGTCAAAAAACTTCACATAGGTCCTCCAGCACTTAATATTATAATATCAAAGATTGATCAAATTACTATCTCTAATATGAAAGGTGTTGTTGTAACGAGAAACCCACAGAGAAATATCTTCAAACCCTGTAGTTCCTCTCAGCTCTACAGAGTGGCCAGCAAAATTCACACGCCTCACTTATTGTGTTATTTTAAATACTTACAGTCATTATGAGGACAATATTCAGTTCACTGCTAATGAAATTTGAAATTTTTCAAACGGGGGTATGAAGATAGAAATATGACGCACACAGATTGACCTACTCTGCCTCTGTTCTTTTGTCTTATTTATTTGAAAATCACAAGCTGTCATATTTACTTATTGACATTAAATCAAGAGAGCACATTCTGTTATGTTAAAGCAGAAAGCCTTTTTGTGTACGGCCTTTTGTTTAATCCAAACTGTTGCCCTATTTAACTGAAATAATTGAAACGCTGACAATTATTAATGCCTGCAGTCCCACAGAAAGACAGACACAATCAAATTTATCTCTTAACTACACATATCCAACTAACAATATGCCTGAATGAATGAAATATGTTAGATAAATGTTGGAATCACACTGCTGTTGCTAGTAGGGCATTAAAAGTTGCAGACAGTGATGTCATTAGTTTGAGCTGAATGAGTTATATAAACATCTTATTAAGGAAAAGTGTGGTTATTTTTGGGTGTATAAGGTGGATGTCACAAAATGCTGTAAATCCTTGACACCTGCATTCAAAATATAAAACTAATCACTGAGATTAAGATGACATTTTCACTTTTTTAAGAAAAAAGATGGTCTCTTCTTTAAAATATTGCTTTAATCTGAGGCATTTTGTTCATTTTGATTTGTTTCAATACATGACACATAGGGTTGGTTTTGAAATTCTTTAGTAAAAATCATCCTCTTTCACCTTTCTTTCAATTAAAATCCACTTAAGTTACTATACTGAAACTGTCCTTCAAAACCAAATGATTCATAACATGGGAGAATAAGTTAAAGCGGATATAAAAGCAAAAACGATCCTGAGATACCTGAGTTCCTACTAGCAGAGCACTCAAATATAATCGGTGTAAGGAAAAAAAAACACAATAGCTTGCACACTGAGTTGTCTTTCAGTGCAAATGGGTAGAAATATATATATATATATATAAAAAAAGGGTCTAAGAATTGTAAAAAGTCCCTTACTGCTCTTGCAGTGTACTCAGGTTCTTTTATTTACTACAATTTTGGTCCACACAGACTTCCCACAGACTATAGAAAGATTTCCTCACTGTGTGAAATAGAATATCACTGAATTAAAGATCTGCGCCGTGCATAACGTTATCATATGTCTATAATGTCAGCATCATATGATCACAAGCATCAGCATTGCCAGATGGTAGTCGCTAGAGTCATACTAATGGCTAATTCATTGTACTAACATCAGTCATATTTTTAAAGGACATTCTGAATAAATCATCTTAACCCAAGGGATGACGCTGATACTAAGACATCAGAAGCTGATGGATTCAATGATTAAATGTTGAACAGCACTACTATAGAGTTCTCAAAACTTTTCATTAACCAGCAGTTGTCTTTGGTACTTATTGTAAATACTCCAAAACATTGTTCATTAATGGAAAATTATCGGTGTTATTTTTTAGCACGCCTTTAAAGGGATAGTTCAGATTATTCGGAGTGAAGCTGTATGAGGCACTTATTGATTCTCAGTATTTAACATATAGTAGATGCTGGTCTGGAGTACCAGCATGGAAAAAAAAAATATGTGTATGCTATATTTAGAATATTTTCACTGTTTCACCTTTCCTTCAAACAGCCTTTTCCACTGGGATAGTACTGTTACCTATGCCAAATATGGCTCTCTCCAAAGCAACCAAACTCCTTAAGATAAATCATTTTACTGTGCAGAACACAGGAGTTGCTGATCCACTGCTGCTTCAATTGTTTAATTTGTTTGTGTGATTATGTGACTTTGGTGAATCCAAACTAACACTTGAAAACACTGTAGTCACACAGCAGCACACACACATTAACCGAAAGAGGCAGCAGTAGACCAACAACTCTTTTGTTCTCCTTCGGCAAAATCACTGATTTTGCCGAAGGAGTTTCATGGCTTTGAAGAGCACAGTGTTTGGCTCATGGTTTCCTGACAGATAAGTGGTGAAAATATTCAAAATATAGCGTACACTTAAACTGATATAGATTTTTTGTAGGTGGCTAAAATACATTTTGCTGTTGACCCTGTCCACAGCAGTACATCGCTTCCTTCACCGAGACTCCTGCTGCTTCCTCAAACTGGGAGCAACTGCCATCTCCTTCGGCAAAATCAGTGATTTTGCCGAAGGAGTTCATGGCTTTGAAGAGCACAGTGTTTGGCTCATGGTTTCTGACAGATAAGTGGTGAAAATATTCAAAATATAGCGTACACTTAAACTGATATAGATTTTTTGTAGGTGGCTAAAATACATTTTGCTGTTGACCCTGTCCACAGCAGTACATCGCTTCCTTCACCGAGACTCCTGCTGCTTCCTCAAACTGGGAGCAACTGCCATCTGCTGTAGGTGATACACAGAGTATGGATGAGTACCTCATACAATTTCAAACTCCACTTTAAATTAGGCCTGTGCAATACAGCTGAAAAGTCTATCACAATAATGAAGTGTCATATCGGTAGGTATAGATAATTATTAATCATGTAGCTTGTGACTGTTGACATGCTCTGTACTCCACAGAATGGAAGTGGCTAAGGTGATAAAATAAGTTTGTTGTTTGTTACCGGTCTTGACTCTTAAGCTATTCCTGCAGTTTAAACAACACAGTGTTCTCATGATGTTGTTGTTGATTCAGCCATATCCGCGGTCAGGTCACCATGGCAGCGGGCTGAGTATGACGTCCCTCTCTCCAGTAACACTTTCCAGCTCCTCCACCTTAGCTGGCTCCTTTCGACGCAAAGGAACAGCAGCTTGACTCTGAGTTCCTTCCGTATGTCCGAACCCCTCAACCTCTGATAGTTGTTGTCCAACTTAAAAACACAAAACTGCCACACTGGCAAGCTGGCTTGTCCTTTCTTATCTGCACTCATTCTGCATGCTGTTGTCTCACGTGCAACCCCACGCTGTTTCTCTTGAGCGCATATGGGGTTTGTCTGTTAAATTTTGAGATTGGCTGTTCATGTGTCACTCATAGCTCGCTCCATTATCAGGGATATGATAGTCTGTTTATGAGCCAGGCATATTCATTTTGTGCTTTCATGGCAGTTTGCCTTTAATGCCTTTAAGTGAGACTATTGAACATTTTATTAAACTACTTCCTTATTGCTATTGATGACACGTCTATCGTTTTATCACCCAGCCCTACTTAATAATCCTAACTATCCCATTAGCTCATCATCACTTGCCTTTTTACTCACCATCTTAACTACATGGTACTACCATAGCTCAGCTGTCACTCAGAGCGATGTGCTATTGGGACATGGTTGGATAAGTAACGAAAGTCTTACAAAACTCCAGCCTGCTGCTGAAAGCTCAGTCTCCATCAGACAAAATATCTCTTGACTGGACCTAAGCTTTGGAAGAAAAGGACAAGTAGTAAGACTCTGTGGGAGTCCACTGACTGCTGCACATTAATTAATAGTTCATTTTTAATGATATTTAATATGCCATGAATTGAATCAGTACTGTATATGCATAATCATGCACTTTTCTTCATAAGCAGAATAAAAAGACCTGTACTTTTGGAAGAACTTATAGTACCCTTGCCAGGACTGGATATCTAAACTTGAATACACTAAACAATGTGCAGAATGGTAGGAGTTGATTCACATCAAGTTAATCTAACCTTGTTACCTCGACAACCCCCTGATACCACCTCCCCCCACTTTCCCTCCTACCACAAAACGTGACATCACTGTATTATCTACTTCAAAAGTAGACGCCTGCAGACAGAGAGGCAAGCAGTCTATTTGACCAGCCGCCTCCACTTCCACCCTCTGCACCTCTCGTCATAGGTTACATTAAAAAGCATTAAGCTCTTTATGCCACAAGCCAAATATATATTGATTATTTTTTTCTATTCAGTCTTCCCTTCCTTTACAAATTTCAAACACCAGAAAGCATAGGTCAAACCACGGTGCACCGAAGAATTTTACAGTGTATTCTGCTATAGGATGTCAGAACGAGTTAAACTCACTGTAAAACAACATTAGGCCAGATTTACCTAACTGATGCACCTAACTCAATACATTCAAGGTAATGCTTGTAATTATTTTTTTCATTACATTCATCATTCTCATCATCTCATAGCTGGTGGGCTCCAGAATCTCATTCAGTTCTAAATATGCGCAGCTACGATGTTTATTCTTTGATTAAAAGACGCAGCAGGCTTTTACACAGCTGTCCACTTAACTCTGCAACAACTCTCCATTTATGTATCTGTAGTTTGATCACCTATCTTTTCATACTGTATAAACTCTCTAAACCGTGTAAATACTTTCCCAACAGTTATTGTTCTTGCCTTTAAATATACTTTTCATCTTGAGTAGCCAAAAAGGTTAAGAGGGACCAAGCCAGTACAACTCAATATTCTGTTTTAATACAGACTGTGACTTTTTATTTGAAAATTAAAATCATTCAACATCAAGGACTTGTGCTGCGCTTAGGTTTACAGTGATTATATTAATGGTAACAGTTTATGACTGTATGGTTTAAAACTGCAGAGAGAAATATTTCTCTTAACATTACTGCAACACTGCAAGGTTTGCATCACCCTGTTTGTGAACATGAATTCATTTATTGTAATAATTTAATTCATTTATGTATGTATTTATTTTTTATGTTTAGTTGCCCCACTACAGGTCAATGGTAAATCCTTTAATCTTGTAACATAAAGCAATAAATAGCATGCAAAAATAGCAAGAATGAGTTTCAGCTCAACACAGTATGCTATATGGTGACGAATTAGCCTAAAGCAGTGGTTCTCAAACTGTGCGTTGGGACCCACAAGGGTGTCATGAGGTAATTTCTGGGGGTCGCCAGATGGTTGAGAGCCAGGAAACAGCTATTGGTGATGTCAGCCTCTTAAAGGCATTTAATATACAGGACATGCACTCGGAAAGAAAAGTAACAGCAACAGCAGTAAGAGTTAAAACTATAAACCAGCGCGAAAAATAACAATTACCAGCATAAACCACCAGATTGTGAACAAACAGTAACACTAACAAGAAGTAACATTTGCATTTTGTAACACAAAATGGCAAACGTAACAAACTACTCAGTCAACATGATGGGAAATGAGGGCTGGATTTTTACATTACATCGTCTGTACCAGTGATATAATTTGCCTTAGAACAGATGTTATGGAAGGGTGGGTAATCTTAGACACCAAACTGATTTTTCTAGGGGGACGTGACTCACGTGACAACTAACCCTAACCGGTTAGTTAATAGCGAACTGGACTGCGCAGGATATTCAGGAGTGTTGAGTAAACTTTCAAACAGTAGGGAGCATGAAATGCTTAGTCCAAAGAGAACTGTGAACTTTGTAGTGAAGAACTGAATAAGAGTTCATCACTTTGCTGTTTGCTGACAAGCAAGATTACCCATCAGTCATTGCGCCAAAATAAACAATGGAGCTCACAGAAAAGTTTGTACAGACATAGAACATCTAAATATGTTTTATGTCTGTAAGTTTACATGTCTGTAAATATTGTTGTTGTAACTAACATTATAAAAATAAATAATTATCAATGATGACATAACAATAACATAATTATATTCTGTAAATAAGAAACATATAATAATAATGTGTATCTCTTTAGAAATGATCTTGTTAATTAATCAAAACACATTTATTCACAGATATTTCAATAGAGTACATTCTGTAAAAGTATCAAATTTTGTTTTGATTGTTTTGTTTTATACAGTGTTGTACAAAGTAAAAAAAAAAAAAAATCCACAGTTGCAGAAAAAGGTATCCGAGGTGTTTTAAGGTATCGCACGCAGGCCTGATGTCTGTGTTGGTGACATTGCAGTGTGTTCCAAATGAAGGAATTTTGTCGAGGGAAGTTCCCTTAACTGACATTCCCTGAGCAGGGAGCAGGGAGTAGAGAGTACTGTTTATGTACCCTGTGGAATGGAACAAAGCCTTTTTCTTTTCTCTTTTTTTTTTTTATTGTCTCTTGAGCCTTTTGAAATTGTCTACTGGGTCTCTCTGCGCCCCATAATAATGATGGAAAATCTTTTAAAGAAATGTGAACGGATATAATTGACTGTCTATACCATTATAAAGGAGCTGTATGAGAGTTACATAGTTTGATGCCAATGGTTATGTAAACCGAGCCACTTTTAAAATTGAGTCAAACCATACAGTGAGTCAAGGCCTCATCATAAGTAAGAGATACTGAACTGTCAGATGGCTTGCCTACCTTTAAGTTAAGTGTTTTGAGCACTTTGAGTTTGAGTAGCTTTTGTTTGACTTCAGAAGACAAACTGCTTTAGACAGAGTCATCAGAATTGGCATCCTGTGAAAGCATTCTGTCACATTCAACACAAAAGCATTCATCTAATCAATAGAGTAATATCCCAGGGATGTTTGCCTTGGATGAAAGATTGAATGAACAGTTGGACACTTTACAACATGTAGAAACCCTGGAAAAACTGTTATCATGCTGATATTTGCACCTATAAATATGAGTTCAAGGGTTTTGTTCAAACTTTTGTTTTTAAATTTGGTCCTATGATGTGTTTCCATCAAAGTTAGTAGTAATAACCAGTGTTGGGGTGCAGTTAACTACAGTAGTCCAATTACTAGTTCAACTACAGTTTGCAGTGGGTGGTAGCTTAACTACATTTAAATCTCAGTAGCTTTTTCAATAGTTAACTACTAAATTAATCATAATTTATTTTGTCAATAGATTAACAGGTTTGAGTAATGTTTTAAGAAAAATAGTCACCTTCTTTGATTTTAGTTAAATATGAACATTGTCTGGTTTCTTTACTCCTTTATGACAGTAAACTGAACATAGACATTTAAGGACATCATAATGGGCTCTGGGAAACACTGACAAATGTTTTTCACCATTTTCTTACATTTTATAGACCAAACAACTACTGTAAAAAAAAACATTCATTAGTTGCAGCCCTATTTGGGTCATGTAGATTATGTAGTAATTACAAACACATTCATAGTACTGTCATTGGTTTTTTCCTATGAAGTAAGGCACAATGCCATAGATCATTGGCCACTGTCATTTAAGGACAGTTACCTGCTACATGATTACCTGTGGTTTGTGACCAAGATGAATGCAATTGAATGCCATGAATTTCCCTATAAATTTAGCATTTTCCTGATTCCATCTCAACAACTGACCCTGATTCCATCCCAACACCTTTTCACTCTGCTCCAAAGACAGTTGAGCCAGCCTGATACCTCAGCCAACTTTCCTCTTTGCTCTTCCTTCTACTAAGATATGCAATGTGCTAAACTCGTCTATGATGAAAAGAGACCAAATTTTGAAGATGGCAAAAAGATGTTGCTGACGGACATGTAAAAGTGACATATATTCGCATTTTAAGTTAGCTAATGTTAGCAAAACACTGCACACTGCCGAGGTAATCTACACCAATTGTGAGTTAGCTAGTTAGCTTGAGTTTTGCTAACATTAGCTAGTGTTTTACTAATATAAGCTAACCTAGGATGTGACTGTAGAAAAGGAGAAATGTGACAAGTAGCTCAACTGTTATTGGAGCACATAACAAAAAGGGCGGGGCTTATGAAGGGTTCATTGCTCACTATCCTGTTCTTGAAACGCATCTTCAGGCTGCCCTGCCCAGACTGGCCTGCCCTGGTCTCTATATGAAACACACCTATACACCTCCTTGTAACAATACTCCAGACTCCAATTGTGATCATTTCCTGTGATGTAGTTCAGATGTAGCCTACTCAAACTACTTTTTACGTAGTTTTAGTTTTCTAGTTGTTAGGTGTAGTTAAACTACTTTTTTTATTGTGAAATGCCTAGTAGTTTGGTCATCTACAGATTTAAGGTAGTTTCCCAAACACTGGCGATAGCATAACACTCAGTTCTTCTGTCATAGTCCTTCCAGCAGTGCAATGACTACAGAGTGTTTGCTGTGTTTCCTTTTCCCTCTCTGGCTGCCAAGAGTGGATGATAAAATTAAATGGCATTGTAATTGCATTTCAGTGTTTTGAATAACATTGACTGGACAATCTTTACAAGATTTTGAAGTTACGTTGCTCTTGCAATTGCTTGTTCCTAAATCCACTCAAACAGGATTATAGTTGGATTGCTATCTTCCAAATTTACCCTGACAATTCATCAAGCATATGTATCAGAGCCCATCCAATTTTCTTTCTATACTACATTCATTCTACTTCCAAAATATGTGTTTGTTTTCAACAACTGGTATTTTGCACTAAAATAATGAGAAGGAACCATCCGATTTATTCTGTTGCATTCAAACAGACAGTTGGGAAATATCTAAATATAACAAATCAGACCTTTTTCATTATACTTCTTTTCAAATCCATCAAAAGCAAAGCTATGAATTACTGCCAGAGACAAGGATTTCAAGCCCTAATAGCTGCCACATCTAGGATCAAAACACTTATTTTAGTGAACTTTTCAGAGTTGAGTGGTGCAGAACAGCGGCAGGTGTCAAATTTATACTGCAGAGAACCTTAATCAAAGGTAAAAAGCAAGGATTGTCTGCTGGAGCCTGCAGAACGGTAACAGAATCACATCTATCACTCATCGACAACACACACTCAGACTTAAAAAATGTCTGTCAGGATGCAAAGACTCAGATACACCTGCACACATACTGTATATACGCACACACACACGCACATTATGCTCATATTCAAACTCACCCAAATATTAATTTATGAACAAAAGTTTCTGATTATCTAAAATTGTTCTTAAATTCCTGGAAAGGTTGCTTCTGTGAAAAAGGCTATTAGAGAACTCATGCGGGGAAGTCAGCTTTTTGTTAAATAAATTGGGTTATTGTTAGATGTTGGATCAGTGCTCCATTAATATTGTTTGCCGGTGGTATCATCGCTATGTGCCAGCAAGTGTACACATCCAGCTTTTATTGCATTTACTCTGCCTTGCAAGTGGCATTCCCACTGCCTGCAGTTCCATGCATGTGTTGCAGATTAAGCAGATAATCTAATAAGAATACAATCTGCCAGGATTTATCTGTTTTGACGGCTCAAGGTTAGAACTGCCATAGTACGACTATTCAAGGGTGGTAAGAGGAAAATTACATTTTAGAAGTTCAACCCCCTCCCCTGAGAATGGTACTTGAACCAAACACACTCAAAGAGATTACTTCAAAGACAGTATTCCTGCAGGAAAAAACAGCATTAACATATTGGAAACAATAACCCCTCCACTTTTTGAGTAAACCAAAACAATGCACAACCACACAAAGACCCCATTGTCATGGAAATTATTCAGGGAAATTAAGGTGTTGCCGTTATAAGCATACTAGTGAGGAAGTCGATCTCCCCTCCAGCGTGGGGTGGGGGCTGCTATTCACAGTCTGTCAATATATTTGATTCAGTATAAATTTTTCGGCCTTGACATTTTGAGGTAGGGGTTGTTAAATTTCTATGTTATAATGAAATTTAAAATTTAAGCTGTGTATTTTGCCATTAATATAGTTCACAGCCCTGATGGCATGGCTTAGAGGACTATTTCAAAACAAAACATTTTTTTTCTTGAAATAGACCACTGAAGCCGAAAGGGTGCCTACAATATATTCAAGGATTACCAAGTAAAGGGTATTCACTAAATTTCAATACTAAACTAGGTCATGACAACATACACTGGGATTAGGGAAATCCATATGAAATACAAATGAATATGTTATGAGATTTTCATCTGTACTGAAGTAATCATCTTTATTGTAAGGTATTTATACTTCCAATTTACTGTACAATCAGAAAAGAGAAAAAAAAAACAGGATGGAAAAGACAATTGGTTTGGTTTACAGGCTTTGGAGACCATAACATAACACCATTTCTCAGTGCTTCAGGCATTCCCGTTATCTCGTGACCTGAAATCTTTGTTTTATTTGTGTAAAAGATTGTCAATATTATGAACGAGAGTCTTGCGAGACTTGAATCTCTGAAATTCCCTCACGAGTACAGTGGTTACAGTGTAATTTTTTTTCCCCAGAAACAGTTGTCATTAAAGAAGAAACCAATTCAAAAGCACTCTTTTTTTTCCACTCGTTAGAAAAAATATCATTGTTTTAGTTGATAGAGAAATAAATACATTAATAATTTTGTGAACGATAACTCTTTCCACCCACACAAGTGTATCGCCTCGAGGACAAAAAATGGGCATGAATCAAAATCCCTGATGTATAATCCTTCAAATAGAAAATCCACTTCAAAGTCTTATTTCATCCATCCAAGACTCATATGCTCATGCCTGCTCCACTACAGTCAGGCCCCTCAGGTACTAGTTTTAGGGTCAATGTGCTGATAAAACCAGCTAATGATGCCTTCAAAGACCACTAGGTCTATGGAGGCTGACCACAGGAGATTCAACTTTTTATTTCTATATTTATAAATATATATGAGCCCATTTATTTATTAATTTAACCTCCCGCACCTTAGCTTAATTCTTTACCCTTTTCATTTAAAATTCATCACTGAACTCTGTTCAAATTGTGAGCTGATTTTGTTTGGCAGGTCTCGAGAGCCTCTGATCAGCCAAGGGTTACTGACAGTTGGAGCTTGTCTGAGTATGTGGATGCATGTATTAATGTGAATGTGTACATGGGACAGGACCCCGAATAAATAAATGTGATTAGGTGTCGAAATGGCATTCTGCACCAGAAAACATGAAAACACAAGATTAATCTAATTCCTCTTATTATCCGCAAATATATTCCTGCCCCTCAGGTAAACTGCTGTTCAAAATCACTGCTGCTCTGTGACTCAATTTGTTAAAAAGGGTCCGATGTTAAACATGCTGCGTATTCTACGATTCCTGAGCTATAAACTACCAATAACATAAGTAAGTCCAGGGAATTCCTGACAGTTTCTATCAATAATACCAGCTATGTAGAGGAAAAATAATCAATTTCTCCCTCAGATGTTGTTCAGGGGCACTTGGGAATTTAAATTAACTGCTTTTACAAACTCATTTCTAGTGACTGAAGGGGGAAGAAGTATGATGACTTTTTAACCAATACCTTTTTCTCGAAGGAAAACAAAACTACATTGACGGCAGAGTGTGAACGATACCAAGGCTTTCAGGGATGCTCAATTTTTTGATACAGATATATCATATAATAATCAGTAAGCGGCCAAATCAAATCTCTGACTACACAACAGAGAAATTAATAATGGCAATTTGGCCCACAGACTGAGTGGGAGTAAAGAAGTTTGTTATTTTTTTAATCTAATCTTTGAGTCAAAGGAGCAAGATGTAGTAATTACATGTGCAAAAATAAGTACAGGAGTCCATATAGCGAAGTTTGAGCTATAGACAGTGGACTAAATAGGTTGAAATCCTATTTAATATATAATCCATGGTTGAAGCTGGTTGTTCCTGTCTGGACTGGCTGCAGCAGCACTGCAGGAGCACTGCAGGAGAGCAAGACATGCACAACATCCAAACTTGACAATAACAAGAGAAGGTGAGTCCAACGCTGTAAGTTGATCAGCTGTTTGTAACTGTCAGTTGCCTTTCAATGTAAAGTTAAGCCCATTACTTTATAGTACTTTATAAACGTGAATGAGCGTTAAATCACTCTAATGCATAAATGACAGTATACATCGATAATAGCTTATTTTTGAGCATGATCCATGATGATGAAGACAAAAATAGAAATGAATGGCAAAAATATCATATTTTCTCTATAGAGACCCCCACAAAGCCCATAATCATGTTTTCAGGGGAGCTCATGTCTTATTAAGAGGAGCCAAGCTCCCCCTGTAGTTTGCACCCTGCAGCTGAAAGAAAGTTGATTTACCTGAGATGGAAAAGCCTTATATACCCTATGGTTTAACTTCTGAGATATGTTGTTTTGTTTTTTTTTTTTTTTTTACCTATTTGTATATTTTTGATTTGTCAAATGTCATCATCATCCACTCACTGCACAAATAGTGGTGGATTACAAAATGTTTTTGGCACTTCTGTATAAAAGATTTTTTTTTTTTTTTATGCATCAAAGCCAAATGTTGGTCGAGTTTTGTCGACCACCCTAAATATGCATCTGATGTGTTAAGGAATAACCTAACTTCAAGCAAACATTATTTTTCTGGCACAGTGAGTTCATGTGTTACAGTGTGCAACAATTAGATGAGATTAGGCAGGTTTGGGTGAGAAATACTGAAAAATAGGCTTGCAAAAAAATCGAAATGATGTGAAATCCATCTGAATCAAATCTACTCTACTCTACTCATTTTGAACACTCTTTGAAGCGTATATTTAAAGAAGACTCACCCAGGCCGTATTAGTGTTATACTCTTACTTTTGCTTGTCTTATGTTTATCAATGTCCATGAACAAATGAATTCAAGTTGCAATATTTATACGATCCTTGCATTCAAAAATGACTACTGTTGTCCAAAAGCAAGTTGGAGCCATAGACAGGATATTAAATAGGGTTATTCCCTTTTTAATGTACAAATATACAAGTTCATCAGCTGTTTATAAATGTCACTTGTCTGCTGATATAAAGTTAAACCCATTATCCTGAAAACAATTCACATTCACATTCAGTGACTGCCTGCCTTCCTGCCTACCTGTCAGACTCTATTAACATATTGCTCAAATTAACAGTTATAAACATTTACTGCTTCTAAAATAACATTAAAGATTTCTTGACTTATTCAGTGAACATTCAGCATTAATTCTAACTCTAATTCACATGAAATAGGCAAACAAAAACAGTCATTCCAGACAGAAATGTAAATTTCAAAGGAGAACATTTGCTAAGTATTTCAACTTAGCATGTTTGTCTAATATCTGATGATTTAGTACAGTATATATTACATATTTCTCCTTTAACTGTTTAACTGTGTGTGTTTCAGGATTCAGTACAGCTGACATTAGCTCAAATGTGCATTAAGCGAGAGTTATATCTACATGCCTGTCCTAATATGAACTGAAGGCTGAATCTATAGGCTTTAATTCCCACAGCTTCTTCCTTTATTATAAAAGACAACAAGAGAAGAGTGCAATTCTGTGGCTAAGTAATAATGAACCATCATTTCTGTGGTCCACTATTCAAATGAATAAAATATATACTCAGCAAATTGAAGCGTACATGTGGTCAAGCACAAGTCTCATATTCCAGCCTGATTGTGCTGCTTTAATAGCTGATAGCCACGATACAAGACTAAATTTCATTACCAATTATTTTAGTCATTTGGTTCCCTTTGCTGTTTAAAATGTTTTATCTCAAGCTGAGCAATGCAGCAGAATAACAGGCCTTAGCAATAACTTGTACACCGCTTGCAGATAGGGCTTTATTATAACTCAAAGCTTTACAGATGTGTTTACTACAAAGTGCTGCACCAAGTTAATGCGTTGCCATGCAATACTTTGTCAACTTGTAGCAACACTATCCATACAGCAAATTATCTAAAACATTTAAACAACTCTTTTATTCTCTTATGCAACTCTTCCATAGGGGGTGTATTGATATAGCTAACTGTTCTTGTACTCTAACTGCTTCATGAACACAAAAAAAAAACCAAAAGCATAAAAAAGCAAGCAACAAAAGCAAGCAAGATCTATCTAAGGACTTTGTACTGTATAAGGAAACCTATATGCTACTATGGTAGAATTGGGAATGCAGAAGAAAAGCTGCTTCAACCCACTCTCAAAAATATAGTAAAATATTTTGTGATTGATTTTCAAAGTGCAACAATTGATGTTCCAATGTCAAATAAAGATTTTGATATCTCACAAATGATTCTGGTTCAGTTTTACAGGTCAAACATCTGAAAATCCTCCAACGCACTCTGGACAATTTCCAACATGTCGACTTCTCTGCTGGCTTCATGCGGGTATGTTGTACATATCAAGACATTTTGTTAGCATCCAGACTTGAACTGCAAGGGGTCTCAGTGCTGGGCAACACATCAAAAGCTGCCGCAGCATCTGCTGCCTACGAGGCTGAATTTTGTCACTGTAAAGTTTCTGATGATGACACTTTGTCACATGGTGCCATTAATGAAGATGACTTGGCACTGCCAAAATAACTGCCTACAATAGCAAGTTCACAGCACACTTATTTTTGAGGAAAAAGCTGAACTACAATCAGAGTGTATAGTTGAATTCAATTCATGGTTGTGATCTGTTTCACTCACTGACAGATTTTTATGATTATAGATTAAAGCTACTACAGGGACTTTTTAGTGGTTATGAAACAGTCTCAATTTAATACTGATGTCTCTGTATGACCTCCATAAGTTAAAGAGACCATCTACAAGAAGATTGGCTATTTCTATATAGTTCTTCTTAATGCCTGCCACCAGGTCAGATTCTCCTTGAAATCAAAAACGAAATGAAAAAGGCGGTGTTTACATTTTCCCAGATAAAGTTATAGTAAAATGTACAACAGTCAATTCAAAGGAGGCAGAGAGATATTTTTATTTAGATAATTTTATTTTTGACATTATATTTTGTGGTTATTGGAAACACTACCACTTTTGTCCACAGGGGCCTCCAAAATCAACAAAATATGAAAGTTGCTTGTAGTAGCTTTAATTTATTGATTATCCTACTACTGTATATAGTAACCTTTTGCTGCATATACCACTATATAATATCAGCAACTCTTGTACATGGCTACAGTTTTTCAATAGTGATTTTCACGTAAACAGGAGTTGCATGCTTTTTTCAATGGATTAGAAAATCTGGTAACACTGTATTTGAAGGGGTGTGCATTAGACTGTCATTATACTATCATAACTATGTCATGACACCTGTCATGAACATGAGAGAGTCTTAATGAATCTTTATAACTTTGTCATTTGGTCAAATATGTCCTTTTTGATGCAAAGCTGTCATTGTCTGAGAAATCTCTGTTATGACAACTTCACATTAACCAAACAAAAAATGTCTTTGTTATGAAAATTTGACATAAATCAAGCCAATAATATCTTTGCTTTATCAACTTGACATTAACCAAGATAAAAAATGCCTATTATGATAACTCGACATTTTCAAACTTAAGGAAATTGTTTAGTTTTATGTTTTAACATTACATTACTGGTCTGATTAATGTTAAGCTGTCATATCACAGACATTTCAAACAATGTCAACTTTGCATTAAAAGTACTGAATTATATAACTGACTGAATGGCATTTAACAATAACAGTCCTAAACATTAATTTAGTCCTTCATGACATGGTTGTGACAGTGTAATGACAGTTGTATGCATAGCCCTTACATTATACTGTCATATGTGGTTGGTTTTCATACTGGCTGTCATGAGAACATTACAAGTCTGTCATGAATATTTTGCTTGACCCTAAGTATAGTGGTACATTTTGGAGTGTAATGTAACATTAAAACATAACGCTGAACTGCCTCTTTAGGCTTGATCATGTCAAGTTGTCATAACAAAGTCATCTCTAACAATGACATTTCATTAAAAATGACATACTGACCAATTGACACTTGATGACAACTGTTATAAACATTCATAAAGGCTCCTTCATGTTCCCTGCAGGTGCTATGACATGATTATGACAGTGTCATGACAGTCTTATGCATACCCCTTCAAATAAAGTGTTACCAAAAATTCTCCAACCTCTTCATTCAGGCTCATAAAGTGTTTTTTGAAGAAAAATCAAGTGGAAAAATACATTGTGACCATGATAAAAGCAAGTCTGTTTCACTTTGTTCCTGAAAAGATGACATTCTGGAGATACATGTTTTTCACCAGGCAGTGATATGTGCAAGTTGAGTCAAGGTGTGTCTCTGTGAACCGAATCACATCACAAAATAAATAAATAAAATAAATAAACATGCTGTTCAGTTGTCAGTGTCACAACACATTGGGTTAGAGTGAGCAACTCAAAAACACCAAAGAATAACAAGAAGTGCTGCAGCGGTGAGAAAGGGATGTTCCTCCAATTCTGTTATTTCACAGTTGATGCTTTTTTATGCTTACTCTGTTTGTTTTTGATGATGATTTCCCATGATAAATTGTGCGTACTGTATTTCCCAAGGTGCACAGCATGTGGCTGTTGCAGAGTGACAGGGAGTTTAAAGCTGCTAATGTGGCTGACAATGGGAAATCATTTGAGCATCTGAGGGGATGACTGTTTGGCCCCTGAGAAGAGGTAACGTGGCTAGAAGAGATTAACTGATCACAGTAGGAGAAAATATTCACTAGAAGAGATTGTGTTTTCTGTTTTATAGGCACAATAGATCTTTGTGCTCAAGTGTGTCTATGGTGCTATTCATTTCTCCATCTGTCTGTCTGTCTGTCTATCCATCTATCCATCTATGTATTAGCTTTTAAAATAAAGATTTTAATATCCTGTGCTGTCTCTCATGAGATATTCAGTAGAATTCCAGCTCACTAGATATCACAGCAGCATAACCAATGAACCAAAAATTCAGACATCACCCAAAAAACATCTGACGAAAGAGGTACCATAGCACTGGAAACACTGATTGCTAAATTTTCTGTCGACAGTACCGTTCAAAAACTCCACAGCAAAAACTATACAGAAGTACCAACTTAAGTAATACTAATATGGTACCACTACCACTGTAGAGATGCAGTGATCCGAATCACTGGATAAGTTTTGGCCCTGATACTGACTTTATTTCAGCAAGCAGCATCATCATCACTGATCCACATTAATCTGATCTTACACTTAGGCTTGTTCATTTCCAGCAGAAAGTGATGTGCATAAAACCACTGTTGATTCTATGCCACAGGTATGTGCTTCAAAATAACTTGGTTAGCCAATATTACCAAAACTTTAATATGTAATGTTTGTAACAGTATAGACAGAGTCAGTGATTTGTTCATTTTTAACAGGGGGATGGCCCAGTGGGAGCATTTCTCGGCAGAACAGACACTATTAAATGATCATAGAAATATTAAAGAAATATTATAGGAATACTACACGAAGCAGAGCTTCTCTGTGATCCTGGCACTGTTACACAACTATATGTTCACTTTGATCACAAAGGTAATACTATTCTAGAGATAAAACTGATGGGACTGAAAAGAAAAAGGCACAATTAGAAATCAGTCTGCTACTTCATCACTACGGACAGCGCTGTGCATTTATATACATTATTTAATATTTAATACAAAGCACAGTTACACCACTTTTCCATACACATGTGCTTACGTGGCTTGACTCATGACTTGGCACATCAGCCTGGCATGGCAAGGATTCAGATCTCTATTACACCATGGCTACGCGATTGAAAGTGTATCTTTTAACTGAATCTGATCTTAGCTCAAGTTGAGTGGCTGTAAAACAGTGAATAAACACTTTGTTTCCTGTAAATTCTTCACGCCCTGTTATTTTATTTAAATGCTTTTATTATGAAGCAGCAAAATCAGAAAATGTTGGGTTTTCATCAGCAGTAATTTAACATGACTTCTATCCAACTGAGAGCAAACATCGCAGGCAGATACCTGAAAATACAAACAGCGACGCAGCAGAAAAACTAAACTTCAAACCACAGAGATTCAGTTAGAAGCTGCAAAAGTACTGAGAGCTGAACACACACTTTAAAAAACACTTTAGTCTCTGCTCTCCAGACACATGAGCTGACAGACACGAGTCTTGCAACACAGGCTTGTTTGAGGGAGAGAAGGGGCATCGTCGCAGTTTGGCCACTATTGGCGAGACATCACGGAGGCCTGCCCTGAAGCAATGAAAGGGGAAGCAACTAATGAAAAAGGATCCAGTTTAAATGTTAGTCAAATAAAGCTCAGCAAACTCTTTACGGTCAGCTCTTTGGTCAGCAAACTCTTCTGCGTATAGACATTTTCTGCACTCTTCACATGGACGAAATATATTTTAAAATCAAAGGGTCACAATAGCTTACACATTCTTAATCAGTTCCATGAAGAGAGGTTTATAGATTTCTTCAGACTGTCCAAAACCCAGGGTGGGTACTGGGGAGAAAATGTAGAGTTGGTGCATCCCTACTGTCTATAAAGTATTCTGTTATTACACTGTGCACCTTCATAAAGGTCCTTGTATCACAATCATGATAATATGCCTCTAAGGCCTGTATATCATACTGTAAATACATACAGCGCTGTAAATAACATGTTTGTTTTTCAAATTGTATTTCTCTACTGGGCATTTTGTTGTGACAACAAACTGATGTCCTCACTGCAGCTAGATAGTTTAAAAAAAAAAAAAAAACAATGAGTAAAGGTGGAAAATTAGGTTGAACACATATTTCCCAAGAGATGATACTCCAATTCTCCATTTCTTGTTTCCACAGCTCCAATTAACAGCTTTGGTACCAATTAGTAAAATCAAGCCTTCCCTGACAGAAAACCCATGGGGTTATATGTGTCAAGAACCAAGGCTTGAGCTGGAAAAAAAAAACTTAAGCAAAATAAGCGTGGATCTCAGTCGGGAATAATTGGAGCAATGAGGTTAAATGTCTTTGTTCTTTTTGTTTTTATTCCCTTTTGGCTGTTATTTTACACATCCAATTCTACGTACCCAGTGGCAAAAGGGAATTATTTCCACACAAATTGCAGTCAGTGATTTTTTGACATTTTGACGCCAGCTCTCCTATGCACATACATGCTTTGAAATGCATTCTCTACAAAAGAAAACCACAAATACGTGCAGCAGTTTCCTTCTCTTGTACTTTGTCTCCCATACCCTCTCTCAGATTCATCTCCTCTTAAGCATCCTCTTAGGATAATGAGGTGTATAGCTCTAGATATGGCAGGAGTATCAATCTGAACTGCACAGACAACCTACAGGCCTTGCCCAAAGCCAACATGTTTATTAGAATGCCAGGGATAACAAATGACTTAACATGCTTCCCTCTTTAATAACCCTGTACACCTACAAGATAACAATAACAGAGATGCCACACTGAGTGCTCCTTAATTCAATTAAAAAAGCATGGACGATGAGCATGCCGTGTAAAAAGAAGTCCTTGAGGCAGTGATAAACTTCATCACCGAACATTTCTGTTAGAGATGCCAGATGGACATTTTATGTGGATCTCCTGCTTAAAGGGGAGGCTGATTCACAAACGCTATAGTCTCATTTCAGTAAATTCTTATTGTTCTTCCACAGGACTGTTGTAAATAATGCATTAGTGCACATTTTGTATAACTGTTGCACAAAATGTGTTGCAGAAGTGTAACTGAGAATCCTTAGTGGCTTGGTCCTTTCTTTCTGTCTTACGCAGCTGAATGCCTTCTTTATAATTATAGTCATATAAGGAGTTATAATCATTCACTGGTTTTGGCTTTGACATGTTTCTTCGCTGGAAATGGATTCTGCACTGGATGTATTTGAGCACCTTATTATATTTCTATGCCAGTAATGTAAATGGTTCATTCTTGGGGTCATTTTTAAAGCATACTGCTATCATTTATGGATAAATACAGTAATGCTGTGCCATTATTCAGAATGTCCTCAGAATCTCAAACATATTTAAAAGTGTGTTAGTCATAATGTTCCTAACATAAACTGATGGAGGCATGTTTGCACTGTTCCTATTCATGCATGGATTATGTGACGTGAACAAGAATGCAAACAAGTTCACTCAATCCCCGGTTTTATTAGTACAACACATAGTTGCAGTGAAAAACAGTAATATGGAACATAAGCATTCCAAAAACAATGTTACATATTAATGTTTTAATGTTTTATTTTAATCAATACAAGGGCACAGGCCTGAGACACTGAGGTTATGCTCAGTATTTTAGTAGTGTCTTTTCAAATTTTTTATTACATGTACTTTGCAAAATGTTAAAGCAAAAAAAAAAAGCTAAATTCCATTGCTAAAATAAATATGCTTGGATGTATAAAGAATCAGTGATCTTCTAGATCATTGTGTTGCTAAAGATTTTGTAATGACAAGAATGACAAGAATTGTATTTCTGGTGTTTTATTTCTTATTTTAAAGGACATATTATGTATTATTTGTTTTAAAGACACAGCTGGTCTATGTATCTTTTCAACAATTTTATACAACCTCCTTCAATCTGCGAAACATGTTAGTATTCTTTTTGCAGAGAAATAAGGTTGAATCAAATTGTATTTTTCCAAGCAAAAAAAAAATTCCAGCACCTCTTTCTTCCTTTGTATTGAACAGAGCATTTTTGCCAAACGTAGAAACTACCAAAGTCTCTGTCTGACTACTCCACACCCAAGTATAAAAAAAAAAAAATCCCAAACTGTTGGCACTGACTTTATTTCCCAAATGATTATTGTATTGCTAATCTTAAAATGCATTAAAATCGATAGATTTATATCATAGCCCTCAAAGGAGAAGGGACTCATGACCTCAGTATTTCTAAAATACTGGCCATGGCCCTGCAAGAGTAAGATTATATAGCTGAAATATAAAAGGAATGACTGTTGGTCTGTTGGTAGGAGAAAGACTACAAACCCCACATCACAATCAGATGCTTTGTGTGCTCATCCATCCACTCTGACCTACTCCCTGCCTCTTTAGAATAACAGCCCACAAGGCTAGATTTGGAGATACTGACCCAAAACATCACATGAAATGTTTTTTGCTTTTTTAGAAATCACTTAATTCCTAAACAAAATCTATCCTCCCATAGTCGGCTGTTGTTGTCGGCACTAAAGCGAGAGTGCACGCTCCAAAGCAAATGAGGAGAGCCTTCTGGCAAAGTGCTGTGGAGAGCGGGTGACAAGTAGCATGACTTCCCATTTTCAATAATAAGCGAGGGTTGGTGATGTAAATACAGGAAATAATGGATTAAATATAGAAATTTAGCATTCAGAGGAACTGTCAGCTACAGGGTATATGGCTTATAGTGCACAAGCTGTTTAGGAAAATGTAACAGTCTGGTTCCTGCATCTGTATCTTTGTTTATGTTTATGTATTTTGACAATATCTGAGATAAAGTGAATCCCTGTGCTTCCAAAACATCACTTAAAGGTCCAGTGTGTAAGATTTACAGGCATTTATTTAATGTAGAATTTGTATCTGTATCTGTTCAACCAACAAAACTATCTGTCTCTGCATCTGTACTTGGACAGAAGAAGTAAAAGTGGGCATAGTTTATACCAGAGAAATTGGGAAAGTGTTTCATTTTCTAACCAAATATTCTTAAGCGATGCAATTGTTGTGCCTTCAAACTACTGAAATGTATTAATATTGGCATATAATTAATTCTGAAATATATTTCCATATCATCATACTGTATTTTTCATCTCTCTTTTGACTTTTAGCTAAACTGAGCTTCATGAGCTGTCTGAAGCCCACCACCACCTCTTCTTCATCTGCAGGATATTGAAAAATCAGAAACTAAAAAATGTTTCACAAAATTGAAAGATTCTGTTTTGTGTTGGAAATACAAACTCTACAGATATACAAGTATATAGAAAAATCCTTCAGTTGAATAATCTTGGTCCATTAAATTATCTGATTGTTTTGGCATGAGTTGCTGAGTTTTCCTTCCTGCATTCTCTCCAATATAATGGGACTTATGGTGCTGAAAGTGCTTGAAAAATACATTTAAAAATTCAGCACCATTGTCTCTTTTCAGAAATCACAACCTAGTTGCTCAAAATAATTTACAGACCTTGTTGTGAGCAGTTTCGTGTTTTCTTTCTTTCTTGCAGAAAGAAAGTAGTTCTACCATAGAAAGGATTCAAGGATTCAAGGTCATCATTATCATTATACAACACAGGGTTGTACAACAAACTTCAAATGTATGTTTTGGCACTTTGAGTACCACAAGACCACACACCACAGACACCTCTATGGGCAGAATCTCCCAAACTTGGCATCTCACACCAACAGTCTAGATAGATAAATAGCACTACAGGCCAGAGGAAAAGATGTACTTTTAACTTTGGGGATTGATTGATTGATGATTACCTCAGCAAAGTTAAAGGTACGGTACTTTTAACTTTGCTGAGGTAACATGGCGCTGACTTTTTCTGAATAATAACGAGCAAGTTTGGATAGAAGAAATATCATTTTCCATGGCATTACTTGTGCTGTCCGAGTAACATATTCCGATTTGGGTGCATCGCTAGAAAGAGGAATTGTTGTGTTTTCATTACTTTATCTTAGAATGATCCATTTATGTTTACAGAAGGCACAGGTCCTCTTTCATAGAGGTCACCACGTTGCACCGGCCAATAACTGACAGAGGAAACATTGACTCTAGATATGGCCTCTCTAGTTTCACGTGAGTTTCGCAGCCACCGTAGGTTCTCTTACATGCTTGAAAGGTGAGGATGACACAACGTGTTTGCAATCTGCAATCTCACTCCCAGATGCCACTAAACCCTACACACTGGTCCTTTAATGACCCAAATGGAGTGCTACAGCATGGGGCAAACAAGGTAGCATTTTTGTTATCTCTCATTATCTCCATAAAGACTAACAGCCACGCTGCCAATGCATTAACACAGACAGACTATAACACAACAGCTGTTTCTCGGCTTATTTTAAGATGCATGAACTACTGACACTTGCCAGTTGCAAATGGGCTACATATTCCTAAATGAATTGGCAGAGACACAGACGGTAAAACAAGTCTGGAACTGTTGTGAGGTAAAGGTCGCTGATAATTAGGACACTAATTAATATGTGACCCTGCTGTCTGGCTGACCGGCTGTCTACCTGCACCATGTTAATCATTTTAATGTATACAAAGTATTCTCACTCTCTCTTTGTCAGACACATGCACACACCCATATGCGGAGAGTAGGGAGGAAAGAGAGAGGTATACAGCACAGCAATGGATGCTTTTCATACATGTTTCTTATTCAGAGAGGAAACAAAGACATTATGCAATTTCTGGACCCATTTCCGCTCATATGCAGGTCTGTGTCTGCCTTACTCTCTCCATGTTGTATTCAGAGAAGCGTATCCCTATCCAAGAACCTGGCCCTCTCACTAATGTTCCTCCTTGTCAGAGACAAAGGGGTTTTAAGACTGGAGGATTTGGCAGGCTCTACCACTTGCAGGCAATATTTCAACCCATCCATCTAGCTAGGATAATAGAGTGTCCTTGCCTTTCAACGCCTGGAGGAGTGACCAGTTATCACAAGCCACCAGCTCCGTTGTTAATAAAACAGGGGATGGGAGGATCGAGTTGAGGAGGATGATAAAAAAAAAGGGAAAAAAGGATGGATGGAGGGAAGGGTAGAGGAGAAATGGGTGCGTGTTATTTTGACAGACGCCTCGCAAAAGGTGAGGCTGATCACGGTCAGCAGTCAGTTAGCATGCTGGCAGGAGTTCTCTTTTAACATCTTAGCTTTGGTTTCTGTGAAGATAAATTTAGCACCCATCACATCTCTCTTCAGACCATGGAGAGGAGACGAGGGGAGAAGTGAGGAGAGGGGAGATGAGAAGAATTGGAGTGGAGAGGTGGGGCACTCAGTGTTAGGCTGATCTAGCTAATGGCCAAACTGACCTTCAGAGAAAGTCGAACAGTAAGAAGAGTAAGTAGTGTGTCATACAAAGCCACTGCAGCTTAATCCAGGTCGTTGCCATTACTCCTGGCTTCACTACTCCCTTATGATTTTAGGCAGGTAGCTGAGTTCCCACTTTGTGCTGAAAAGATATACTTAAAGGTCCAGTGTGTAAGATTTACTGGGTTTTATTGTCAGAATATGGAGGAAATGGAATATATTATAGATAAATATATGTACAAGTACATTTTCATTAATGTATAATCACCTGGAAATAATAGTTGTGTTTTTGTTACCTTATGAATAAGCTGTTTATATCCACAGAGGGCACGGGTCCTCTTCCAGAGAGGCCACCATTTTGCACTGCTATGTTTGCACAGTAACCCAGAATGGACGAACCAAACGCTGGCTGTAGATAAGGCCTTTTTTTACTGTATTGCCTTTAAATCCTACACGCTGGTCCTTTAAGTACACATACCTTTAATGCTGAAGTTGTTTAAGTACCATCAATTTAAAAGATTTGAATGTGAATGTTGTATTTATGCTTGGGCCGGGTTCACACCAGCCTTGTTTAGTCCGGTTGAACAGACTTTGTTGCCAGCATGGGAGGTGCAATTTCAATCATGCTATTTGCTAGCAACAAATAAACAAATGTGCACATTTGGAAAAATCGGTATACATTATTCTCTGAAGTTTGTAGTTTTAGAGTTTTAGCGGCATTTCATCATGAAACAACATAGATATGTTGGGTTATTGAGCCTCTCCACGCATCTCCCGTAGGCTTCAATAGAACACCAAAGTCTCGCACCAAACAAAGCACAGACTGTTCACTGGTGGTGTAATTTTCCTTCCTTCTTTTTCATTTTCTTTGTTTTGGTGACTGGTGAACTCGTAATACATTTGCTACCAAAATGTGGACTGGCAGGGGACAAATATGAACTCAGGATGAAGTGAGAAAATTCTGCATTATGAGCCTATTTAATACCCGCTGTCTTCTGAGACGTTCATGTACGGTCCTATAAACTCTGCTGATGTACCCTCCAGACCAACACGAACACCAGCATGAACAGAACCTGACAGTGTGCCGCGAAGTACAATATCCAGGTAGAAATTGGGCTGTTTTCTTTTTACCTGTGGACTGTATGAGCTATAATCGAACATTTCCACCACTTGACTTGTGTTTACAATTTCTGGACCATTTGAGTTTGTGAACACAAAGGACCAGCAACTGGCCCCTAGTGAAATATTCTTTAATTAATATGCATGAACACAAAGCCCCTGGAAAGTCCAAACACAGGTATAAAATGAAATTCATACAAAGAGTCAGTACTATATGAAAATTTGTCACATGATTGTTAATTCATGCACAGGCTGACATAAGTACATTACAAGCATTCATGAATCCAGCATTGTGTATCTGTCTGCAATAACCACAAAACATAAATCTGTCACAAGTCAGTGTGAATCTGCCCTCATGGAGTTCATTGATTCCTCATCCATAAGAAGCAATGCAGATGATGAGGGAGCAGGATATGAGGAGTATTACAAGCACTGAAAAAGGAGGTGTTTGTGGTTTTTGTCTGATATTTACATTGCTGGAGAAAGAAAATACAACTAAACATTCTACCTACTTTTGATACAGTTTGAATTATTTAGTAATTGCTGAATGTAAACAAATTATGCTTTCCCAAGGCAAAACGTCTTGGCATAATTTCAGTTCTTTGAGCTAGCTTGTGCCTTACCCCAACATGAAATTACTATAGTGTTTCTCTGCATGAATAGAGCATCCTTGCTCAAGAGGCAGAAAGGCTGACTAAAGCATAGTAATGTATAGAGGCAATATCATTTGGAATTTTAGAATAGAGCAGAACTGGTTTCATATAAAGTAATATCACCCCGGGCCCTTCCTCTTCTCTCTGGTTTTATCACATTTTTCCACTCTGCAGTCCGTGGAGCATTTCTCTGCCGTACCTGATTGAGACATAGTCTCAGGCAAACACACACAATGACAACTGCACCTCTCTTAGGATCAGTGTGGAATCTCACCTTAAAGTTTCCCTGTCAGCAGAGCCTGTAAAACATGCAGCAGTTTCCAAATCTGAACAAAAAAGCTTTGTTGCAGAAAATAACATCTCTGTACAAAGGCTACTGCGGTCTAGAAAGGCGATTTATTTTACTTGATTCACAGAAGGCTATTCAAGATGTTTGAATGTTAGGTTTGTTGCATACTGTGCTGCAAGGTGTTCTTCAGGGTAAAGGCTCAGAAAGACTTATTGGTATTAGTAAAAAAAAAATCAAAAGAAATGTTTTCCCAAAGAAAACAGTGCTAAATACAGAAATAGCAGGTGATAATCTGTTTTCTTTAATTTCTTTTGGAGTCATTTCATTTCAGCACTTCAAAATGATTTTGATTAGTTCATTGTTTTTCTAAATAATAGTTGTTATTGCAAGAGATGAAAAATATGACCTCTAAAGGAAAATTTAACAAAAAGAAAAATGCTGCATCTGTTTTGCAAAAGACTCATATCCAAAGCCTAACAGACATAAATAATATTAAAAAGGAGCAATAGTAGGAAAACATGTCAAACCAAACTCTATGACTAATACAGGCACCCCATGGGCCAATCAGTGGCAAGATGCATCAGACATTATGTGCCAAAATTAGATGAGTGATGTAGCAAGTATGGCCTTTTACCACTTGAAACTTTGACCTTTAATTATGTTAAACACTAGAAAACAGCTCCATAATGCATAAGCCGTCCATGTTTCAAACTGACACCATCATTCTGGTGTCTGAGGTATCATATTTTAGTTAAAGTTTATTTTTTACCTTTAAAGGAGAAATCAGTAATACTGTACTAAATCATAAAATGACCATGATATATCATCAGAGATTCAAAAACAAACACCCACTTCTCTGACAACACTACAGCCGTGGTGTCCTCCTTTGAACTTACTTTTCCAGTCCATAACGTGTATTTTTGTTTGCCCGTATCATGTTAATTAAGAGTTCAAATTAATGCCAGAATGAGCAGGTATCAGTTTATAAGTCGTAAGACATAATCAATAATCTTTTAGCATGAGAAGATGTTTACATGAACAGTTAAATTAAGAAATATGTTAATGGAGTCAGGCAGGCTGAAGACAGGCAGTCATTGAACTCCAACTCCAGAGAGTGTATTTTCAGAGCAGTGAGCTTTTATTTTTAAGGATCTTTCAGGCAGTTGAAAGTTATAAATAATGCCCATATTGGGTCAACCTTGTGAAAGACTGGTACATAGTTGCAGCTCTTTATCTTTTCAAATTTTGGTCAAACTAGAACAGCAGTGGAAAACATCATGACCTTTCAAAATCTGAAAACTGACCCAAAAAGAATCCACAGAGTTGTAGCTCATTCGCTGCTGTGTTGTTTACAAGTTGTATCTTAAGAAACCCAGTGTGGTATTACTGTTGTATTATCTTGTATTATTGTATTTCCAAAACCCCTGAAGTCTCATCTCTCATCTCAGCTCATTCCCAAATATGATTTAGCACTCCATCACAGTCTCTTTCAAAAGTCCACGTCAACATTAATAGCTGCAAGTGTCTGTACCATTTTGGTAATGTGATTTTCCGGCTTGGTCAATAAGCACATTTTAGAACATAATGCATTTACTCTATGTGTAAACCACGTAACTGTGTTCATCATTGGCTCATATTCAGCCTCCACAGTGACACTCACAAGGATTGTTTTTGACAACGTGCCTAATGTCACCTTGGTATGGTCGACACTCACAAACCTGCAACGTTACTGGAAGACACTAATGATGTTCCACTTTTTTGAAGGTCACTTCTGTAATCACTTTAAAAAATAAAACCACATACATGCTGTTTCCTCGCTTACGCAGCAAAATGACTACATTTTTGCTCTCTAAATAGCGCAAAAAAGAGTGTGGTGATGGTGGGCGTACTTTCCTTCCTCTCTTCCTTTTTACCAACCACATTTTTTCAGGGAAGACATGATCTAACATTCAATTCAAATTTGGCATTAAAAGGTCTGCAATCAAAGCCGATTAAACTTGCAAGAACAAAAAAGCTGAAAGTTGCTCTGCCTTCTCTCTGCTGTTACCTCAGATGGTACTTCTGCCTCTTTAAACTCCCTAATCTTAACTTAGTTCAGATGTTTCTTCAAACTCACACACCTGCTCTGCAGTCCTGATATTGCAGAGCCTTAATAATTGTTGTCGGCCTCAATTTACAGCATAAAAGCATTTTTTAAAGAGCAACATGTCAAAAATAAGCAAGTGGACACCAGAATGACTTACAGTAAGGCAGAAAATATACATGAATCCAACTAATTATTAGCAAAGATAAATGAACGTGAGCTAGCTAACCTACTAAACGACTGTGCATCATCACCATAATGGTGAACTAGTTAGCTATGTATTATTGAAAGATATCGGCCAGTTAGCTGTATAATAATCCCAGCAGCACAGACCATCTTGTGAGCTACAACAGATATTTAGTACCCTGACTATTTTGATAATTGACTAAATGGCTGGCTTGAGCATTTTTTTAAGAAAAATAAAAATCAAAATTCTCTGGTTCCAGCTTCTTAAATTTGAGAATTTTCTGGTTCCTTTGCTTCTCTACAACAGCAAACTGAATATCTTTATGTTGTGAGCAAAATAAGACATTAGAGGACATCATCTTGGACTTCAGGAAAGACCGATAGTTGCTGTCCTAAACCTGACATACCATTCACCTAAGACACCAACAGCAAAAGTGCAGAGGGTGATGCTAATTCGCCCAGTGTTAGTCATGCTACAACTGCTACTGACTTAGCAGCTACATGTAAGTGCAAATGAGAGAGGACGCAAAAATATTATATCTCTGCTCTGTCTCTATCAGCTAAGGGGTCCATGGCCTGAAAAACGTTGAAGACCCCTGACTCAGAGGACGCTATGAAGCTAGATTAGACCTGCGCCTCCTGAAACACCAAAAGGGTAAACATCAGTTACTTGTTATTCACGAAATCTGTTCTACTTTTTTAACATGGAAATGAAGGAGCTTAAGCTAAATTATCACCTTCCTACACTGTAATTTAATCTTATTTGATATTGAGGATAAAAAATGGATGTTATGTTTTGCAGTTTATTTGTGGCATACAGAAAGTCCTTGTGGGCATACAGCTTTGATTGTTTTACATTCCCTCCACGCCAATATTTTAATACATTTGGAAGCTCCAGTGTTCCAGACACTGGTAATAGATATACATGGAAGTATATATATTGATCCCTTTGAGTCTGGGGACCACAGCGGGAAAAACTCCCAATAAATCAATGGGACACATGCAGTCTACGAGGTGACTTTTCCAGTTTCTTAATGTATTTAGCCTGCTGCAAAACAACTACTCTGGAGGATGCAATTTGTTATGTGTTGTGACTAGTTTACATGATAAGCTCAGGCTCCATTCCAATCCATATGACTTTTGCATAAGATTTAACGATTAACGAAGGGAAGGTGTCTGTCTGTGTGGTCGAGGAGTGTTCAACAGTCAGCCCAAAGTTTCATCAACCATGGGAGGGAATCATTTCAGCCAGCTGTGGCTTTTCACGTTAGTTCTTGCCACTCTCCCAACCCCGCCCTCACCACACAACAACTCCCTGATGCACTCCGAATGACAGAGGAAAGGAAATTATCGAACACCAATACAATAAAGCTGTCTGGTAACTTAATAGGACTGCTGAGTAGGGGCACTGTGGCCATCTTGCTTTGAGGCGATAATGAGAGTCATCATTCCCTCTTGGGCTGCAAGAAAGGGGCCTCCTCTGTGGTGATGGTGTGTGAGCGTGTACACGTTTGTGTGTGTATGTATACGTGTGTGTGAGCGCATGCGTGTGTTTGTCTTTGAGCTTCTTTAGTCCGGTGAGGCCCAATAAGCAAACAGCACAGTGCTTTAACGAAGCCAGAGAGATCTCACACTGAATACAGCTTGGGAGAGATCTCTGAGAAATTCTGTTCATTAAATCAGGCTAAAGTCCAAATATTGACTCTGTGAGCTTTAGGGAGACGCAAAACACAGACCGTCCCATATATCATATTACAGGTCCCTAAACCAGTTATATGTTTGGGGAATATGTCTCAGGTTAATAAAAGAAAGATGTCTCACAGCAGAAATAAAAGTAACATCTGTTAATAGAACAGAAGCCTGATCTAGTAAGTACTCTTGACACAATACAACATTTTGGTTCTGCCTCGATATATTGATACCTAACAGATCAGAAACCGAATGGCCACAAGGGACATTAACTCTAGACATACAGTATGCTGTTGTAAAACCATGAGACCCACAGAGTTCAACTATTTCTGAACTATTTAATTTTAATTTTATACAAATGAGGCCAAATTGCTAATCTATGTTTATTTATTGTTAAATGTTAATGTATTATGGATTATAGACCTGACCTGTACAATAATATATTGACTTTATATTATTCTATGACTAGTCCAAAACTACAAACTATGATCCCATCAACAGGTCATTTACACTAAAACATTACTCCAGCAACCCAGTCTTTTCTTCTGTTCACTATAGGCACTGTTTTATTTTTTACACTGAGAGTTAGTATGCCTTTTATACTAGCCGTTCTGTCTGACACTACAGAGCCACCACAGGTTAAAAGTGACATGTGCTAGTAGCCCTATGCACTTTAGCTAAACGAAACCCCCAAATAGCAAAATTATATTAAGCACAAGTTGAAAGTGGAGACTGAAAATATTTAATTTGAACAAAATATTTGCAGGTACTGTATTACAGGGCTTTGAAGAGTGTGCGGGAAGGACCAGCTGACAGAACCACAGTCGCTGAGCTGGAGTGGAGTGGAGAGTCAGGGTCAGAGCGGAGCTCCTTGAGGAATAAACCCTACAAGTCACGTCGGATTCTGCTCCATCCCATGTACTTCACTTCATGAACGTACCGACGTACAGAGAGGAGAGGGGATAAGAGGAGAAAGTGGAAGGAAATACCAGAAAGAACCTCTTGAATGTCTCTTGAATGTGCAGTTCAGTCAGAGGCTGAACTGAACACAAACACACACCCTCGGTGCACATCAATATTGACCCACAGCAAGTATGAAACATTAAGAAATAAGAAAAAAGTATCAAATAAGTTTTGGTACACCATACAGCACTACTAATAGGGGAACCTGCAATGACGAGAACTTATAACAGAGAGTTTCCTGAGCGCACAGTTCAGTCAGAGGCTGAACTGAACGCAAACACATAATGAGAACACATCCATATTGACCCACAGCCAGTGTAAAACAAAGAAGTATCCAAATACCTACCTCAATTTTAGAATACCATGCAACACTAGTGGTTTAACAAAAAAAGAGTCAAAATGAAGTATTTCTACTAACAAGGTGTTGTGTTACCACTAAACTGGTGCTCATGTGAATCATTCATCCAAAAAAGGGTTGTGTTCCTGTTTATTCACATTACCATTGGGGTTTCCATTTGATGAAAACGGATAAATACAGGTACAGTAGAATGGCTACAAGCAGCTTTGTGGACATTAAAAAAGATCCTAAGATCCTAAGGGATACCATCTGAGATGTTCACATGTTGAGCTGTACTGCATCTGTAGATCTTTAATACACATTCTGATGTGTTGTGTAACAGAGAAAGACAGAGTGAGAAAAAAGAAGGAGGGAGTCTTAGGACATCAGTTTCTCAACACACTGGTGCAGATCGGGCTGGCAGTGGAACATTACGGTTTGATTGTGCAGCCCTTGCTTTCACTCTGTGCCCAGTATACTTTAAGCTGTAAGCTTAACATAGTTAAACAGGGCCTGAGGAGAGCATGTGTGATTGTGTGGAGAGGGGCAGGAGAATATGGCAGACAGAGGTCAAAAGGCATCTTGTGCTCGCAGCCATGGATGTATTAAACAAGGGATGAAGTATTCAAACATGGCAGTCCATTTATTTCGAAGAAAGTTGCTCACCCAGAGCGCATGCAGAGAGACGTTTCGAACGGCTTTCTATTGCTAAAATGCATGCACATCGGAGTCTCTCTCTGACTCCACATCAACTGTCCAAATAAGAATGATGAATAACAACTCTATACAGCTCTCGATGACTTTTACATTGACAGAAGGGTTCAAGTGTCATGCTCAGGAAAGTTTTTTCATAGTTTTCCCAGTCGTTTTACCTGTCTTGGTTGCACTTTATTTTACAGTGCACAACTAAGATGTAACAAGTTGTACTTTGTATTAAATTAGACAAAATCTAATGTGTTCTTTATAAGTCACTTAACAAAACAACTATACCCGAATTAGACACCACGAGCTGAATGGTACAGTAATAAGACATAACAAGCCATACAATGTATCAAAATAGACAAAAAACTGACATAATGTGTTCTTTATTAGACATATTAGACCCTTTATTAGACCCTCATTAGACTTTCTTAGAGGGTAACTGGGGACACATTACAACAGAATGGCACTGTGAACTAAAGTGCATTATTTTCCACTGTTAGACCCTCATTAGACTTTTTAGCTTACAGTACAGTTCTGCTGTAATGTGTCCCAAATTACCCTCCAATAAAGTCTAATAAGAGTCTAACAGTGGGGAAATAATACACTTTAGTTTACAGTACAGTTCTGCCGTAATGTGTCCCTAATTACCCTCTAAAAAAGTCTAATAAGGTCTAGTAAAGGGTCTAATATATACATACACACATATATATATGTTTGATACATAGCATGAGCTGTTATGTATTACTAGTGTACTGTGTATGGTGTCTTATTACACTATAGTTGTGTTTGTTTAATGTCTAATAAAGAACATATTTTGTCTAGTCTTCATCTTATGTGTACAAAGTATGGCTTGTTAATTCTAATTAGTGGGCTGTAAAGTAACGTTCGACCAGTGTCTCCGCTGCAGTAAAATCAGTGCACAACACAGCGCTGTACCTGAGGATTTGATCCCAGCCCGAGGGAGTCTGGGTAGGTGGGACATCGCTCCCTGTGTTTACACTGTGTCTATACCTCTGTGTTGTTAGCGTTCCCAAAGGGGCACAACAGGTGATAAATGTTTAATGAAGGTAAAACTGAGAGTCCAACTAATGAGAACTGCAGGATAATGTTTTGTAAAACACTTTGTTATAAAACTGTTTTTCTCTCCATTAGCATCCATAAAAAACACAAATACATATCAAGTCTGCAGTGACCTCACAAAAAAGGCCGAGACACAATGTCAAATGCACTGATCAATACTTTGAAAGCTACAGTATATTTGCATATAATATATATGCAAGTTTTACATTTTAAAGCTAGAATTAACATGATTGGTTGGACATATTTTCCCTGTTGGTTCTGTATACTACAATCTCTGAGCTAGAGTTCACACAACAATCACATAAGGGCAGCAGCAACGTAAGTCTGCTTACAATGAGAGGGCACACACATGGGTAACATAGAGGGGATCTATTGACAACAACTTATTCAAATCAATAACTCTCCATGGTTTCACTAATGCCTGAGCAAAGACCTTCAACTCCTACAAAAGACAGCTCAAGGTTCAACTTGTCTGGTGGAATATTCCATGAAATAATGCAGAGAACACAAGGAACAGATAGATATAGATAGACGTACATATGACAGATGGACAGACAGATACACTGCTGTAGATAAAGCAATCTCCATTCACAGGCGAGTATCATACACAATGAAGAGTAGTGAATTTACAGACATTATTCCTACATTATGAGAGGACCAAAATAAATAAACTAGCCATTGTGGTTTACAGTGGAGGCAGAATATGGTGAGGTGCCTGGTTTACATGAAACCCTCCCCGTGTTGACACACTGTAGTTGATAACAGAGACTAAGAAAAACTGACATCATTAAGATTCACTAGTGTGCAAGCACAGCAACACAAGCAAACCTCCTCCAACCCCCAGATGACTATCAAGCACTGTGTTTTCTAAGCATGGAGGTAATGAGACAAATACTTATTACTCAAGTAAAAATGGCATGGATATTAGCATCGCATTAGGCCCTGAATTTAATGATGTTGTAAGTACAATATGTCACAGTAACTAAGAGGCAAAATACACTTAAACATTGTACAGGGAAGAAAGAGGAAATATGAAGAAAGCAGAGTCTGTTTCAGTGCAGACACATGCCTCAGCAGGGATGGAGTCATGAATGAGGAAATGATACTTAGTCTAACAAATCATAACTGGGCTTAACATGCCATTGCATGGGATGCTTAAATAAAACTGCTGAACAATATAAGTAGAGCTTATTGAAAGTAATGACTTGTGTTAAGTGAATCTATGGTGATCATTTAGTGAGAAATGGGACCATCAGTACTCACTAAAGGGGTGCAAGGGGTCCAATATTCAGGGTTCAGCTCGGCTCGTGGACGGAGGTCCAGATATTCAGGGTTCAGTTCAGTTCGGGCACGAGTTAATGTTCCCTTCATGGAAGATTGAAAAAAAAGAGTCTGTTAGAATTGCTTGTTTAGCTTTGATTTGTTTGTTATCTATACAGATAGATGTGAAATAAGACTTACAAACCCCAGTAAATCTCACTCCAGTGCAAACAAAAGTGAACACAATAACAATTCAAAATACTTTTCAAAAATCTAAGTCATCATTTTTTATCACATCTTTTTAACTGCCCTCAAATGACTGGCTTTACTGACTAAAGATATACCATTAGCAAAAAACCATTAACTATAATGGATATTCACAGGTGAGCAATTAAAAAAAGCCAATTCAACATTCCACAATATATTTTCAACATGCAAAATGTTGCAATGTTGAAGAATAAAAAAGCAAATTATATTCCAAATGAGGTTAGCATCCAGTTTTCCATTCCTGAGGCCCTATGGCCTAAATGACAGGCCAGTGGAATAGACTGAATCTGCTGGGCCCCATGAGGTCTATGATGTATACTGTAATTATCTGCTGATTCTCAAAATGGCTGTGTGTAATGAGGCTATGCTGCATGAAGCCCCAGGCATAAATCACTGTCTTTAACTGACTTCCAGATGACCAACAACAACACAGAGCAGAAGCAGAGAGAAAGGAGGGACTGGGTTATCTGGGCAGCAGCACTATATAGCATCCAACTTGTGCTTCTTATCAGCACAGGCCATATTGTTCGCCAAACTTGCTTACTTAAGACAGTTTTCTGTCTCCTAAAAATAGTCGACTCACTTGCACTTATTCTCAGTTATTTATCTGTTTACAGCTCAGCTACCGACGCATTAACTGTTCGCAGCTTTATTTAGCTATGCAACACAGGTGGAGACTTTTTATTGATGCTGTGTTCGGCTTAACTATGTTGAATGGCATCATGCCAGTCAGTCTGTCAGCCTGTCTGCTGTCATTGGCATGAAATTGTTTCCACACAAACATAAACAAATAAACAGCTAACACCCCGACCAGAACACACACACACACACACACACACACACACACACATTTTGAATATGAAATTAATTTTTTTTTCCATGTGCATACAGGCCCAGTTACTAACACTTACTGAGTACAATGGACCATATACAGAGCGTATGGTAGCATACTGTACAATTCAACCGGATACAACAGCAGTCTCAACAGAAACTTAATAGAATAAATAATGAGGAAAAATTAGCCATTGGTTGGAACATTGTCATCAGAGAACATCAATGAGGAGTTAAGCTTGTCTTTAAGGGAGATTGCATTTTAAGTGTGCAGGTACATCTTAAATCATTTCTGGTTATCCAAGATAACATATTTAAGAAGAAAAATAACACAAAAAACATGTTATACTTACTATAAATGTAAGTATAATTTATTAACTGTGCAGTTCTAGCAGGAAAACCCAAACAATAAGCTATTTTTTATTGATGAAAGGCATCACATGCATAATTGCAGCACATACAAAATCATAAAATCAGCTTGATGTTTAACCAGAGAAACAACAGAAAATATAAATGGCTACATTGGGTACCCATTAAGCCTGTGTAAGACTTTTGACATAATAACATTTCAACATAACGAACAATAAAAACATTGAAAATTGGTGTACATGAATTATTGACACTTCAAATGAGAGATTAGACTTTCTTTTTAACTAAAGTGTTCTCACTTAAATTGGGTCAGAATATATGAAAAATGAATGAAAAAAAAAAAAATCAGATTTGGTGGGCTTAACAGCCAGCTAGCTTTCTTGATGTGTTGCCTGTAAAAAGAACAAATGAAAGATTTAAATTATTTGCAATTGTACATATAAACATGGTTGACAGGTTACATCAAACCAGCACTACAACAATATGGTGATCATACTGTCATTTAAAATGTGTACACAGACTCAATTCAAATCTACAGTCGATACTTTAACATTACAGCAAAGACGGCAGAGCATTTATCTTTTGTAAGGTTGTTTACCACAAAAATCTCACTGATCAACCACGAAACATGAAAGTGGGTGTTTCAACTGAATATTTAATACAACATCATCACATTTACTGTTAAGGAGACTCAACATCACCCTCGTACAGTTCAAGTTTCACAATTATTGGATTATTGCAGAGATGACATGTTGTCCTCCAAATTAAACATTGAAAAGAAATAATCATTATCTACATACCAGAAATTTCCAAAATATTGGCAGGCGAGGTCTCCCACAGGCATTGGCAGAATGACTGCATCCTCCCTTGTGTCATTTGATGTTTCTTCTGCAGCAGGGTTGCAGTCACTGGACAGAAAACATTCATTTTTACTCACGCCTGTGTCGGTAAACAGTTTGCTAACATTTTAGAAAGATTTTATAACAGGCATAAAAGTACGGACCATTCAATTTAAAGTTGCAAAGATAGTAAACAGTTAGCTAAATAAGAATTTGCTTACCAAGACCACTGAGCACAGGGGGTCAGTGTGCACTGCAGGCTCTGCCATGAAGTAAGACATCTTGTGCTGCTTTCAATGGACGGATTTAAGGATGGGAAAGAATGACTAGGACTTGTCCGTTCAGGTTCCATACTGCAGGTGGGATGTTGCAACACCAGCTGCCATGACACAAAGCGTGCGTGGGGCATTTTCAAGCAGTTGGTTATATACTATTTTCTTAGTTTCTTTTCAGCGGTTACTTGCACCATATCAAGTATGGTGAAACTGAAAATGTCGTACAGGGCCAGGATGACCAGATGAGAATCTGTAGGGTGACGCACAGATGACAGGTGTTTTACTGCAGGTAAGACTGTCATTAAGCTGTAGGAGTTTACAAACACGCTTTTTTTGCAGACACACATACAGACACACGCATATATATGTAGTTGTGTCGATTTATTGCTGGTGTAAGTGTTAGCCCTAAAAAGATGCTCACGTTTTTAACTGGAAACTTTTCCCACAGCGGTCTCCCTCACACATTCTTCCAATTATAGGAGAAAGATGAGGGAAATAGGTGAAAGAAGGGTAGCGCAATACTCAGAACCTTTATCTCATTATGCATCTTCTTAATATATTCCACTTGTCTGTCATTCTAATTAATGACAGTCCTTCTCCATAAACTGCCCAGAATGTGAGATTATTTATTAGTACCTAGCCATTTATCACCAGTGTGATAAGTGACAGAGAGAGGGGAAGTGAGAGTTGGCAACATTATAATTGATCATTTTTCACTCCGCAATGTCACAGTGATCGTGGTAAATCCTTGGTTGCAGTGTGTGATACTGTCAGCGCTGACAACAAAAATAAGGTGCATGAATAAAACAGGTTATTGAGATTGATGGCGTGCTGGCAGTGACGTAAGGTATCAATACACTTTCCATTACTTGAAATGACAAAAGTGGAACATTTTAGATCGACATGTTGCAACAGAAGATAAACAGATGATTAAAGTTATGAGAGCACAAAGAAATCTACTTTGCCTTGATATTTTATGCTTTATTAACATCAAAATTGACATTTCGGCTAACTAATTTGTACAGTCAGGCAATAAAATCAAAGTTCTATCCAAGACAAACTGATAAATTTTAAATAGAATAGTAGCTAATTTGATCTTTTGTTTTGGTTTCCATTTAAACTGAACTAGTAGAGAGGCTTTAGAGACTGATGGTGGCATGACTGATGGAGAATCCCACATTGAACGTCATCCAGAAATACACAGTGTTGTTGGGGGGACAGTTGCATTACAAATGGAGACCATAATGAGACAGAAATTAAACCAGCAGTGTTAACAGCCTGTGGCAACCCACTTCTGGTAATTTTGTGGCTAGAGGCATGTTGCACATCTTTGCTGCAGTTGAATAAGGGGTTCAGGAATGCATTTTCAGATGGTGTGGGTGGGACTGGCATCCGTCATGACCAGTTACATCACAACAGTCTGGACAAAAAATCCCCTCCCGAAAAGAAACCGATCTCCTTGCGTGGGAGATGCAGCATCATGACAAGTGAATATATGGCACCCTATATTGGCGTGGGAGGATATACAGTAACACATTTGCTGTGTGGTTCATGTCCCAGAGAAAACCATTGCTCAATTCAAAAACAGGTTAAAGGATATTAGGAAAAGAGCCACTCAAAGCTTGTGGCGGACAGCAGGGATAGTTTGACAACAAGAAGGCACATCCACCTGCCATTTCTAGACAACTTCAGAGGGTGCCGACCCTTCCAGGTGCACATTCACGCCACAAAAACATTTATACATACAATACATACAACTCCATGATAAGATCTGTTCTCACTGTACACCTATGTCTGCAGCCCCTAAAATAGTGAAAACTCTATTGTAATGTTTGCAGATGACACCACCATCATCAGCCAGATTTCAGACTTCATATCAGGTGGAAATCAACATTCTTGCAGAATGGTGCACATAAAACAACCTCCTGTTCAACCGAAACCGAAAGAACAGAGCTTATCATTGATTTTCAGAAAAGTCAAAGCCCACACACACCCCTGTTTACATCAGAAGAGCTGAGGTGGAACAGGTGGACAGTTTTAGGTTCCTGGGAATCAACATAGAAAAAGAACCTATCATGAACATTTCACATGACAATCCTGGTCAAGTTCTATATGAAACCCTTGGAATATAAAAGGGTTCTTGGTAGAACACACTGGGTGGCTCTTGTTAGCACCATATGAATATAGAAGTATAGATATAGTATATAGAAGTGGACGGAGCCTTCGTGACGTCACCCATTGGTTTCTGAACACCCGTTTTGAAGCCTCAGTTTCAGATTTGGCCAGCGCCATTTTGACAGTTTTGAAACCGGATGTGAATATGATTGGTTGAGACGGTGGAGCAGGGCGGGACCATACGCGGGACCATAGACTTGTGGGCGAGGCATAGGCGAGGTCGGGCGAGGCCATCACTGCACGTCAACTTGGCTCCGTGAAACGGACAACCGAGATCCAAAATTAACAAGCGGGGGAGCGGGGTGGGCTGGTGGGGGGCAAGCATAGACGGTATAGTCTAAGGGAGCGAGTGAGTGGCACTACCATAGGGCACTACGCCTGTCAATCACGAAACCACGCCCCTAATTATACAGAACTTTAAGCCTTAATATAAAATCAACGAATGACTTATATGAAAATTCAAGTCTGGTTCAGTGAACATGGTGGGGGATATTAGCGATAGAGACCAAAATCGTTTTTTGACACGGGCTATAAATATGTTTATTTCAGCTGTAAAGTTCAGCATTTTAGAACGGGTGTCAATGGAACCGGGCTTCTTTTTGCAACCAGCTCGCGCGCCCCCTGCTGGATTCCGGTGAGAATACAGCGTTACTGCACTTCCGCATTGGCTTCATTTTTCAGAGCTGTAAGCTCCGTCCACTTCTATATACAGTCTATGGTTAGCACCCTTAAAAGATGGAGATGTTCTGGACAGAACCCCCAGAAAAGGGTTCTCTGTAAAACATATCATGGGGGTTCTGGGTGGAAGCTTCCCAGATGGTTCTACATACAGCCCTTTAAGTTGGGCTCTGAGGTTCTCACCACTCCATCATGTTAAGTAGTTTGTTTATAATTTTCTATTTTTATCTCCTCAGCCAATCTGCTGTATATAATTTTATATGTTGTTTTTAACGTGTAGCAAAGAGGGAATTACATAAAAATCTCACAATACAACCCTGCTGCAACGGTAAATAAATCTCTTATATCTTGTATCTTGTTCTACAGTTAGGTATAGGTGTGATTAGCTGAGCAATACAAGCTCACCAGATAACCTTCACGCCTACATTTTCATACCTGCTTAACCTGCGCAGGGTTAGTGGGTGTTTTTAGAGCCTTCTCCAACATCCACTGGGCAAGAGACAAAGTACACACTGGGAAGGTTGCCATTCAGTTACAGGGCTAGCACACATGAACAGACAATGTTATTCATGTCTATGGGCAATTTAGAGTTTGCAGTTTATCTAAACTGCAAGTTGTTGAACTGTGGAAAGAAAATGGAGCACATGAATTGCACATGGATTCACACCCAGAACCTCTTTCCTGTGAAATGACAGTTCCAACCCCTGAGCCACCGTCCTACGTTCTGCACTTACCTTTTAAAATTTAACACAGTCAAGTTCATAGTGAGTCACCAAAATGCCAAATGGGCACGAGTAGGAGCACACTCGGCAACCATGTGGCTTTGTCAGCACAAAGCTCAGCCATGTGCCATCATGAAATTAGAGGCCTGGGTGTTTTTGCCAAATTGCGTCTAGTTCTACTGCATCTGTGTCCAAAAAAGTGTTTTCCACAGATGAGTACTTCTAAAAACTGTTGCACTGGGCATGTTGTTAGCTGTTTGTTCAAGAGAGATGCACTTACAGTTTTTGATGATGTCCTGCTTTTTTTTTTCCTTTGGAGGTTAAACGTTCTTAGTAACTGCTTTGGACAAAATAATGTTAAATTCAAGTATACTTAAGATACAGTTAAAGGAGAAGTCTTTACTATATTTACTGCAATAAATGATAAAATGACCACGATATCTCATCAGAGATAAAGGAAACATGATAAATTGAAATACTGGCTTCACTTGACATGAATGCTACAGCCATGACATCCTCCTTTGAAACTTCTACTCTGGACTGAAATAACTGTTTTGTATGTCTGTTTCACATTGATCGGAGTTCAAATAAATGTCAAATTTTCGTCAAATGACTAATTATCCGTTTGTAAGTTCTAAGAAATCACTAAGATTCTTGTAGAAGGCATATATGCTTATGACTCTGTGAATTGGGCAAAATGTTCATTAAGTTTAGCAGGCAGTGAGACAGGCAGCCACCTAACTATTTGTCCAGAGTGTGTTATTTCAGAGCGTGGGCTTTTGTTTTCAGGATAACGGGCTTAGCTTTACATCGACAAACAGCTGACAGTTGTGAACAGCTGATCAACTTACAGTGGAGGACTCGTCGTTGCTTATTATTGTCAATTTATCAGGTTGTGTGAATCTTGTGCTCCTGCAGAGCCCCGACCACCTACCTGTCTTTGCTGTGTCTGGGGAGGAGGGGGCAGGGAGGGAAAACAACTTGCTTAAACCATAGGTCATATATTTAACAGGATTACAACCTATTTAATATACAGTCTATGGTTCCAACTTGCTATTGGGACTGCTGTACTCATTTTTGCACGTGAAATTGCTACCTTCCTTTAACGGTCTTACAATATTACAGTAATTTTTCAGTTAAAAAGTTCATCTTCATCACAAACAATTAGTGTTGCTCACTCTGGTAACCCTAAAGAAAATGAACTTTTACGACTAACATGTAAAGGTAAGAATAATAACATACTGCTGAAGGTCTCTGCGGACCTGTAAAGCTACTGTGTTGAACTTGTCTGTATGCTGTGGGCTGAGAAGATGAGTTTCATTAGAAGGATGAAACACACTTTAATCAGCTTTCCCATTAGTCGAGCCCTGCCAAGCCTTCCCAGTCACAGCAGACCTTTAGTTCTGTTTAATTACCTTGGAGATACCACTGTATGCACTCTTCTTGACATCACAAGACAACATTCGTTTCTCAACAAGTGTTGTGTGTGTGCACCGCTAAGAAAAGAACATGATGTTTATCTTGTGACTAGTGGGTAAGACTCAGGAGGGAAAAACAATACTTAGCACGTTATGTGGATGACTCACTCAGGCAGGCTATGATCATTATTTATTTACTTAGCCATTCATTTATTTATTTATAAATAATTACATCAATATAACAACACAAGATTTTAATATCAAAAAAACCTTTTTTATGAAATAATGTAAGGTTACCACTTATGCAACTGGCGAGCAGAGAGCAAACTGAGCCCAGTAATCTGGACAGATGATATATATAACAATGACCATATTCCACTTATAGTAGTGTTAATAGTTAACACTTAGAGCACAGTAAAATCAATCAGAGCATCATCTGACTCGCCTCTGGAAATTGCCCAGTATGGGTTAATATATTACAGCCATAATCGCCCTGTGCTGGCACGGCTTTCTCCTTCTTAGCAGCCTGCTGACTTACAGTCAGAGCTGTGGTAATTCAAATGAGCCCATAAAGTGTTCCTGTGAGGAATCTCCCTCTGGACATCAGACGGAGATCAGCTGAGCAGCATTGTCTCTAATTCCACAGCCCAAATCCCTCCTTCAGAACAAATAATTTGATTTTGCTTGTTTTGTTTTCTTTACATTTTGGCACGCTTTATTTTGGCTGGACTCCATCACCGAGGAGTAAATTATTTTTTAAATGTTTAAATGAATTGTGCAGTGTGGATCCAAGGAAGGGAAAAGTGCGCAATGCAAAGGAAAATGGGATGCAGGGAAAGGAAAGTGGTGATGATTAGAAAATGAGAGCGCACAAGAGGGTGCTACTAACTTATTTATATTAAGCTGTTGAGATGGCTGGGCGAGAAAATCTGTGATTATTATTCTTTGATTTGCAAAGCTATGCCGTGATTGGCCCCTTCCTTTGGTGGCGGCATTAAACTTTATGTTTATGGGTCCCAGTGTTAAGCCCATTTCCACGCTCCCCATTCCACACACTAAGTATTGACATTCCATTTAAGTTGACGACAGTGAGGAGGGTATTTTATGACAGAAATGTAATGGAAATGCATGCAGCGGGTATTGCAGTAAAAAATATCACCCAATTACAAGGACATCTCTGCATAGTTGCGGAGTAAAGAGGATATGCATGGTGCACCTCTGCTTTGTTCAGAGAGAACAAAGGGAGAGGAATCCATCTCCGCCCCTCCACTCCCCCTACTGTATTAAAACACATACAAAGACAATATTCTCTGATGATGATCCTAATGTGTCTATGTGTGTGTGTGCAGATTAATAAATATAAAGATTATGTTTGATATGATAATTAATTACACAAGTTTAAGAGTACCCCTGCTACCGTACATAGAAATTATCGCAGGCACAATATCTAAAGTGTGTTCGGTGAGGTGGGGGAAAAAATAAATGTAATACTGTGGATTGTTAACATGGTTATTCAATAAAGGTGCTTTGTGAGCTGAATGGAAAACAAATTAGGTTAAAGTCTTGTGACAAGATAAATAAAACCTTGATCAATTAAGTGGTTGAAAAAGACGGTGGTCCAGCACTCAATGGGGGCAGTCTTGCTGTTACAGTTTCATTCTTGAGCCACAGAGAAGCATTGATTCTCCCTGGCACCCTGTCCTTGTCATTACAGTCGATGCTGAGGCCAGCCCAAACCGTTCTCAACAACCGCTAATGGCTTCAAGGAATTCAGCCGGACTTGTGGCAGGACTGTAATAAGCAGATTTTATGAATTTGGAGTGCAGCGACGAGAAGGCAGAATGCTGCAGGTCGCCCACAGAACACAGCGAACGCATTAACAAAACAATTCTCTGCCATTACTGCACAGTTGAAATTACTTCAGTTCTAAAGATGCTGAAATGAGATCGGGGTGATAGAGATGTCAGTTTTTCTGATGAAACAGGTTGCAACACCAAACAAACATTTCATCTGTTTTAAGAGCTGTTTCCCACCTATTAACTACAAAAACTAATATATTTTTCTTCTTTCTTATTTTTCTCCTTCGCCCTCCTTCATCTCTTCTATAAGTGCACCTTTCATCTCTCAAGTGTAGGACTTCAGCTCACTGGGGGTCTGTCTGTGCTTCTGGCCTCAGAATACAGTTACCCAGAGAGTTCTCCCGGAGGAGCCATGTACAAAAGGAGAAGAAAGTTGTTGCAGAGCTGCACTTTTCCCTGAGATCAGATGGGTTTCTACTGGTCACTCTGTTGTGTACTTGTCTGACCTCCATTTTCTTTGCAGACAGTAGTTTTTTGCTCACCTCTCCTGACAGAACAGTATCTTTTAGGATGGATAAAGTCTCTAGGCAGCGTCTAAACTGCTCTATGGCCTTACAAAAGATAGATGTTAAATTATCCCCCTTTACGCCTTTGACACGGTGTTTTGTACGACAAGTTCAGACAAGTTTTGAGTGCAAGGATTCAACACTGGATCTACCTTTTCCTATAGATGTTCATCAAAGTACATTAAAGGCTCTTCTTTTATGGACAGGCTGTCTTCAGTGACCAGACTGATGCCTTGGAAAATACTTGACTAAATAAACATTTGGAATATATCTCTTTGGGTTTTGTGACACTATATAGATGTAAGATTTATCATTAAGATATAAGTTTTTTGTTTGTTTGTTGCAAACATTAAAATGGGCCAAAAAAAAAAAAAAAAAAAGGACATTCCGTACCAGAATGGAAATTTCAACGGAGAACATCCTGGCTATAGTGTTTATGACTTACTACAGCAGATATATTGCATATTTCTCCTTTAAAGGGGGTATAGGAACTTTGTCTGTAAAAATGTACACATTGCCGCTTCAGGTCTGCATACCATAATTTGCTTCATTTGTTTCATTTATGGAGCATCTGACCCGGTGGCAGACCATAATAATAACTGTATGGATACATCCAATCTTCTCGCAGATGATCTCGTTAACTTATGTAGGTCATACAGAGGCATCAGAATTAAACTGAGTCTGTTTCATAATCAGTTAAAAACTTGTTGTAGCTTTAATTATATCTGACTTTAAGCAATTTGTGTTAATCTGACTTGTGACATTTATTTGAAAATACTTTCATTCACTTGTGTTTTACCAATTGAAGTACTTTTTTTAAAATTGGTCCACAATTATCTTTTTTCAGGGTGACAGTTGCTGTCAGTGTTGGAAAAAAAAAACAGCTCATCAAATCAAAAACACATTCATTTCTTTTAAAGCAAAAGTCACGTATATCCTTCAAAATGAAAACTGTTACATTTTAACATAAACAAGAAGCGAAGACGTGATTGCACAGAATCCACTGAGAGTAGAATTTGATAGAAACATAACCTTTTTTATTGTCAGAGTAGCAAGTGACAGCTTTTTTTACACAGCTTCACGACCATCCTTACACAACACAGACATTTTCTGTCTGCCTGTACGTCTCTATCTCTCTGCCTCTGTCTTTGTTTCTCCATCGAGTCAAAAGTTCTTTGTTCATGCTGGAACTACTGCTCTGCTTCAAAAGAGCTCAGTGAATTGATGAAGCCGTTGCAGTGAAAGTGCTGCGTTTAAGTCAACTGAGCATTCCCCCTTGAGGCCGAGCGATGCTTTCACCCGAATCAGTCCAATTTACAAGGCATATGCCCACCTTCAGACCCATTCTACCCCACGCTATTAAATCTAACGTCGGACAATGAAGGGTAGAATAGTTGTAAGAATCGAAAGTAGCCTAAATCCATGGTATCCAATTTGTGAATATGGGTTACAAAGGAAAAAAGGCTGCTTCCTGCCATTCTCTATGAGCTATATAGAATGAGAGACATTATTCTCTAACCTCCCGCTCTGAGTGCATTACATTACTGCCTTCCTGATGGGGATTCTTATGTTCTTGAAAAATACAGACTCACAAGATTGAATCCTGTACAGCCTTCAGGTAGGGCACACAGCGTACATGTAAACTGAATGGCAACTTCTCTTTTTCTCTGCCAACTTTTGGACATTTTTAGCAACACTAGTGAGATTGCAGGGCTCCAAGGATGGTAATGTCGGTTCAAACCACTTAAATCCGGTGGGAGGTAAGGAGCAGCACAGCCTTTATGTACTATGTTTTTTTTTTTTTATCTTAACTCAATGTTAAACCACAAAAGCTAACTTACCTAAATATATGCACCGCCTTAAAATCAATACACTTGTACCAGCTGAATGTTTTAGAAATATGATCTTAAACATCACAACCTCTGCTTGCAATTGTCTTATATTTATATTTTATTTTGGATTTTAATTGTTTATCAAATTATTGCGCACACTGTATTTTACAGTACACTAACAAGCTGCAGTTTCTAATTAATTAGACAACAATTTTGGCCTGTATGTGTGAATCTGGTTCACATATTGTTTCTAAAATGGGAAGTAGCAGATATGTGATTTCACTTTAGTTTGCAGTACATATCTGTTGTAAATGTGTTTATACTTACCATACTAATAAAGTCTAATAAGTGTCTAACAGTGGGAAACAATACATCATATTAGTAAAGTACTGTAAAGCGCACCAAATGATCAATTATCTGACTTCTATCTGTCAGACTGACAGCTTTTCTGTTAATATATCTCACTGTTGTTGATCTTCCTGTTCTTTGTTCTTGTAATTAACTCACTGTCACTGTAAATGAGGACTGCACCTCAGTGATCTCACAAGTACAAATGGATGAGTTGGAGTTGGATGATTTGGATGAATGAATGAAAAAAGAAGACTGATGAAACTTTTAAGACTCAATTGTTAATTTTCATGCAGCATCTTCAACACGTCTTTATGAAAGCTATTTCCTGCACTACCTGTTTTATAATGACCAGCTTAAGACAACATCATAAGTATGAACATGAAACTAAGCAACAGACTGTAATCTGCCAAGGAGTCAAAATGTTCCATAATGTTCTGTCAAGTTAACAGCTGGAGGCTGAAAAAGGCAGCAAAAATCTTTGTACTTAACAGTGACCAGCTGTGCCTGTGATTGTACCTGTGATTAATATAACGTGTGTGTTACTGCATGTATAAAATGTTCCGCACATGTCTTTCATTGCCCTCTACCACCTTAACAAACAGAAGTAGCAATTACTGCAGTCCCTGCACTCTATTCAATGTCCACTTATCCATATATTTATTTTATTACGGCACGTATTCAAGAAAGGTGAGTCGTCCGAGACGTGTGCTGCCACCATGTCACTCCTGTTAATGTTCGTCTCTGTCTCCTTTTCAAAAATAACTGTGTCAAATCATGAAATGGTAATAATATCACTGTGAAATTGCTACTGGAAGCAGTTGTTTTGTTCTGCGGTTTTTCTTATCAGACACTAGAAGTCACAGTTGGGTGCCAAATGTAAGGCGGGTTCCCAACAGGGCTCAGACAAAAGCCTTACCATAAGACACTGATAGTCAATTAAAATTTCATCAATTGGTTGAAAAGATTCATAGATGTGTGTCTGTCAGCATGTTGAACGCTGTTTGAGAATGTTTATGTTCAGAGGGCGCTACAGCTGACGGAGGGAGAAAATGCATGTATTTGTCAGTGCTTTTTAAAAATTGCAGGACTTGTTTGATGATTATAGTAGACGTGGCAGAGACGGACTCTGAGGGGCAGGGCTAAAAAAAAATCAGGGCACCAGCTGCATGTGGTGGGGAACAGCAATTCCGAAAGTTACGATGCATTTATGGGGAAACAGTTCAGATTAGACTGTTTTATTAACAGGTTTAAAGTACAACAACTACTATACCTCTGTAATAAAAACACACAGGGACCTATTTAATATTTAACCACTTAGAGGCACGTAGAGGCCAACTAATTTTCTAGCATGTAGGACAGTCTATGTGGCACTGTGTTTTCTCATGGTCTGGGGTTCTAGTTTCCTGTTTCCTGCTTTATTTTGAAGTTCTGGATTTAGTTCTGTTTTAATTCCTGTTTGTCTTTCTTCCTCCTTTTTTGATTACCGATTAGTCTCCCTGTGTATTCATGAATTTCCAATTTCCGACTTCAAAACGTTCCAGGTGACAAACGCAAAAAGTATGCAAAAAACATGGCTGACTGACAAATTAATTGGTTTAATGAGAAAAAAAACGACATGTGAGGTAGCACACTCAAGTATACATTTTTATTTTATGCCCCTTAATAACACTGGTGACATATTTTGACATCACTTTACATGCACAACATGTTTCACTGTACTATGTACTACTTTAGGCTCCCATGAGTGCTGCCATTGTTGTGTGACGCCAGACAACTGCTCCTTCAAGTCGGGGTAGATGGATTTGCCCCCAGATCACACGTAGGAACTCCGACTTTGAGTAGTATTCCATTGCACTTTTTCTTGTAGAAGGTCGAAATGTTCAAGTTCCGAGCAGTCTGGAACGCAGCATACGTTTGCGTGTTTTAGAGTTTGTCTTTGTACCTTGCTTGAATCATCCTAGCCTTTTGCCTTTTGTTTTTCTTTGCGTTTGGACTTTTTCCTTGTGGTCTCACCCATGTCTATAGACCTCCATAAGCTTTTGTATTTTTGTATTTTACTTCATTGACTTTTTACAATAAGTACTTTGAACCACACATACTCTGCCTCTAGTCTGCATTGTGGATCCTTTCCTTTGTTTTTCCTTGTTACCCCGCTTTACATGTGTGACATTCTCCACTGGAAGGGCACCCTTGAAAACTGGGCCACCCAAAAGAGCAGTTTATTATGTTTTATATACCATAGGGGCATTCAAGAGGGCACTGTTGCAGCATTTTTTTCAAACCCCCGAGTCCACCCACTAGGAGACACAAGTCTTCCTTTCTTTACCAGTGCAGCCAGTTCTTCAGTGGATTTAACAGACAGAGTAATCTAGATGGTTTGGTTGTTTCTTGGCTCAAAAATAAGAATCTTGATCCATCCCTATGGTAGCAATATGAACACTGAACATCTGCGTTGTCAAGAGTTGTCAAGAGCTGCCGATGGCTACAGGCAGCTAACAGTTAAAATGCAGGTCTGGAAATATTTCACTTTGCGAGTGTCTCTCAGACATATGTTATGCTGTGGAGCTGTCACAACTATTTTCATTCAGTGCAACAATTATAACAAAAATCATAACCATGCATTTCTTTTCTTTCCTAGAAGGGTCAGGTAAATGATGTTCATCTTTGGGGAGGATGGCATTTTATTCTTTCTCAATATCGTGAAATGAAACAGAGCCCCACCTCAATAAAAAAACATCAGTCTCAAGTTTTCTAAACCCGGCTCCCCATTCAGATGGGAACTCGCGCTACATTCAGGTGTTTCTCACTCTGCTCTGCACCAATTTGGTGAAATGAATGGGTAGTTTACAGCTTTATTTGTATGGTTGTTGGTCTTCATAAAACGTGGTGTCTGTATTTTTCTGATTAATCTACCAGTGAGCTGACTGTCTTATTACTTTCCGTGTTTACCAGTGAGAGGCAAAATTGGATGCCTTGAGAAAGTTTACCAAAAAGTAAAGTAATCCAGATTGGAGACATTGCTGTCATTTTGGGTTTGTGTATGCAATATGTTTTCAGTGTTGACATCAAGGTAAAGTTAGAGGAAGATGGGGGTGATGCATCATTTTCCAAGGTGCAATTTTGAATTGCAGACTGAACTGATTTACGTGGCTCTCAATGGTCTTTCCAAGCTCTTTTGGATGCAACAAATTTCTCAACAAAGTCAACCCTCAAAAAAAAAACATTCTTACAGTTTGAGATGCACGGTACGCTCGCTGTTGTGCATTCAAATGAGACACTCAGGGCTTCATTATCCATGCTGATGTAACTGTCTCTCTAAAGACTGCACCTGTATCCGAACATAACGTATAATGGTTACAGTAAATCATTTGAGAAGAAGAGCCCCCCCCCCCTTTTTGTTTTCTTTAGCTATGTCAATATAAACTGCATCTCAAGACGGTGGAGAAACATCTGTGAATGTGAATGTGCCTTTAATTTTGAATGCACATGGTAAAAGACCCTTAAAATCCATTTTAAAGATAGTTTGTGTGCAGAAATGCTGTGTAATGACCAGAACATGAATTCTCTGAATGCAAACTGTAGCTTAAGGTTATGCTTTGATTTTTTCAAAAACATGATCGATATTCTTTTCTATCTCTGTGGCTGAATTAGACCTAACATTTGATCTAGTTGTGTCTGAGCATATTTAAATGTGTTTTTATCCAAAGACTGGTTAAGCCACACGTCTGTACCATCACATGCATTCCCCTCCATGCAGTGTTTATGCCTCTGAATATGGTATAAGTCAGTAAATTCCACTCAGGTAACAGCTAGCAAAACAGCTGACACATTTGCATACAAACAATGCTTATTAGTCACACTGAAGTGACGTTATTTCACCCAGTAACCCAGTTTGCATGCATTACTTGATAGCCATGTTCCTTTATTTAGTGGGTCGAGATTCAATTAGATCCAACCTGCATCATCTATCAGGTGAAAAATGTTGGGGACATTCTGTGATATTCTGTGATAAGGCATGCTGGTTTGATAATTGCATTGTTACATTAATCACATTGTTTATCTAACGAAGAATATCCAAGCAAAATGATACATAACAATTACTGTCATTGCATATTGTGTGATGTGGTTTAAAGGGGCAGTAAGGGGCAGTCCCAGGTCGTCAAATACAGACGCTCTGGGTCAGTTGTTCAGGTCAGGCCTCCGACCCAAAGCATCTGTATTTGATGACCTGTGAATAAGACTCAACAATCATCTATTTTTCTCCAGAATCACTTGTAGCACCCTTAAATTAGATCATTTAAATGCACTAAATGTGAAATAGAGATGTAGATCTAGTTTAGGCAAATACAACAAAAAGGTATCCTTGTTGGTTTTACACTGTAAACAGTATTTGTTGATGTAAACTTTTACTTATTTCATTCATATTCAACACACTGAATGTTTTCACCACTTTACTTTGCTGTCAGACAGCCTTTTCTAACAAGAAACTGCCAATATATAAGCATATCACTCTCTGCAAACCAAGCAAACTCCATAGGCAAAATCAGTCATTTTATCTTGCAGAATAGAAGAGTGGCTGGTCTACTATTGTCTCAATCTGTTTGTTTGTGTTATTGTGTGACTTCTGTGTTTTAGAAGGTTAGTTTGGATTTACCAAAGTCATACAATTACACAAACAAATTAACAAATTGAGGCAGCAGTAGACCAGCAACTCCTGTGTTCTGCTTAGTGAAATTACTGATTTCAGCTATGGAGTTTGTTTGGTTTGGATAGTACAATATTTGGCTTATATGAGAGCAGTTTCCTATCAGAAAGGCTGTCAGACTGAAAAATAAAACTGTCAAAAAAATCTAAATATAGCATACACTTTAACTGATATTGATTTTTTTTAAGTGGCTAAAATACCTTTTGATGCTGACCCTGTCCACAGCAGGTCATTGCTTATTTTATGTGCTGGTGCTCGCCTCTGCTTCCTGCCATGTACTGTATGTAATACATTGACTATTGATAATTACCTCATACTGCCCCACATGAAATAATCCAAACTATCCCTCTCCCTCTCATTTTCATATATAATACAGTGCAGGGAATAAAAAGTTGTCACTGCAACAGAAATGTTGCAGCTGAAATTAAACATTGACTGAGCAGAAGATGGTGACCTAACATACGATGCAAAGTCATTTTCTAACCTTTGGAGCTTCTTTTAGACATAAAAGGTTAAAATTAAAGACTTGTTATTTTTATATATCTCGGATAAGTATCTTGTTAACCATCCCCCATACCTAATTTACTGTAATTAAAACACTTTCTTGTATCAAAGGAGCATCTGCCAGCTTCATCTGTGGGTTGCAGTGAACCTTCTCCTCATGAATATGTAAATCATCAGTGAACCTGGAAGAATCAACCCAGGGCAAAAACCAGCCAGTGATAAATCACAAAGCGATGAGAAAGAATATTTCAGAGGATTCAAATGAGTCAACAGTTGGGACACATTAGGTAGTGATCCACAATTAATAGCACAAAGTCATCAGATGTTATCAGCTGTGGTCAGTCTCTAATGTCAGGGAATTACATGAAGTCAAGTGTGGCAGCAAAGCTAATGGTCCAGATAGATTATCTCCAGGCTGAAGTAGCTCGCAGATGAGCTAAAGTCAGTTAACTCAATGGTTCCTGTCAGTGTCGCCAAGGTTTACAGCTCGCATAAACCTGCAGGATTTTGAGGATCAAGGGTGAGGGGAAAAAGATGAGAAAAGATTTAGTAGGTGAGCAGAGCGTTGAGCAGGGTATTATTAGGGTAAAAGGTCTGATTCACAGTGTAAAGACGCAAATATGTTTCTGATTAAGTAAGAGCTGCAAAAGCTATTCAGTATTTCTTCAGCAGATTTTTGGAGGTGGTACCCACCAACCAATGGTAAAACCAGGACTGTACAAACATTCTTTGAGCGTTATAACTTTATTTATTTACTAATAAGTTTGGACTGCGGTTCAAATTTAAGCGGTGTGAACAACATCTTTCAAGAGCTTGATCTCTTTTCAGCTCCACAGAGCGAACACCCAGAGTTGCTGGTCAGGGAAAATACAGTTGGATGTTTAACAGAGGTTCACTTGATATTGCAGTATTGATTTGGCTTCACACTTTAGACAAATTTCTTATGCCCTAAAGGTAACAAGAGAAAATAAAAGTGAAAGAAATCACACATCCAAGTTTTCAAGGCCTTTGGGAAGAAATTAAGTTCAGTTGGACTTTAAAGGGGCCGTTAGACGGAATGTTGGAGGTGATTTTGCCATCAACCTTTCACTTGTTCCACCATCTGCTATTACAATAAATTTTGAAAGCTGCAGGTCTCTGGCTCTCCTTCAGTTATGTGCCATAAAGCAGTTTTCTTTGTGCGATCCGGCATATTATCCATGAAATCCAACCCTGGAGCGCAAAGGATGTGAAATGCAGCGTGGAAAGCTGTGGAGGCTGCCAATCTTCTAATTGTTCTACTATCTCATAATTTTTTGTAACAAGTCAATAATGTGAAGTGGAGCATGTAGAACCCTTGAACAATCAAATGTGAGTTTGATATTTTGAAATTATTTTGCATAATAATGCAGGGTAAAAGAAAAAATACTATGCCAAGACAAGATATAACAATTTTCAAGGCCCATAAGGTCTTAAAATTGCACCCAACACTACCTACCTACCTATTGCAATACTTCCCATACCTTAACCTGAGACATACTGTACTTCCATGAAATGGGCCCTAAAGGAAATTCACATGAGTTCAGTAAAGGTTCCTTTCAGCTCATGTGCTACATTTGATGTGCTGCCTTGATGATAGGAATATGTTTTCCATAACAAAAACTTTGGTTCTTAAATGACCAGTGTGCAGGTTTTCTAGAAGGGTTGCACAATTAATCACAATATTATCGAAACCCCAGTATGGCCAAGTGCAATATCCAAATCGGAGGGCCAGAGCCAATTTTTGGCAGCATTATATTAAAGTATTGCAGTGGTGGAGAGATGCCCAGGCCTAAAGATCTTGTCAAATCTTGACAAATGTCACATTATCACGTGACATTTAATAATAGGTTTTTGTTTGTTTGTTTCGTTTTTTGTTTTTTCAGGATAAATGAAAATTATAATGCAAAAAATGATTATTCCCACTGCATATAAGAATTGTGATTTCAGTCAAAATAATTGCAATAGGATTTTTTAACAATATTGTGCAGCCCTGGCATCTAGCATCTAACAAACTCATCAACCACTAAGCATGGGCCAGTGGTCAATGAGTTTGTTAGATGGTGTGATGTGGACTCCCTCCAACTAAATACCTCAAAGACCAAGGACGTGGTCATTGATTTTAGAAGGAAGGCATCCCACCCACCATCTCAGACCATCATCAAAGGAACTGGCATTGAATTTGTTGAGCAGTACAAATATCTTGGAACAGTCACTGATAATGACCTGGAATTAGATCTTAATTCTGATGCAGTTTGCAAGAGGGGCCAACAACAGTTGTGTTTTCTTAAAAAGTCAAATGTTTTTACTGTAGACAGGAACATTATGTCCTTGTTTTAGTAGTCATTTATTGACTCTGTTCTCACCTTTTCTATGATTGCCTGGTATGGCAACCTGAGCATCAGGGATAAAAACTACCTACAGTAAGCCATATTGTTGAGGTGGCTGGTAGAGTGTCTGCAAAAACCACACCTTTCACAATGAGTTTGTGACCCTTCAATCAGGCCATAGATTTAGAGTGACCCGGTTCAAGTGCAGTAGGGACTACGAAACTCCTTTGTCCCTTCTGCAATAATCCTGTTAAATTTGCACAGGTTCCCTTTTGAGTTTTAGACTGTTAATATTGCTGTGGAGTTATGATGGTACACATTTTGGCTGTACCAATGGTGTCACATTATTCCACTGACTTAGAGGTGGTGGTTATGCCAAGATATGCTGCAATGCACCAACAAAGGCAGGGAAGAAGACTGCTATATAATAAATGTTTATGTAAACAATGCTACATTTCAAATACTTAAAAATCAGCTTTGCAAATATTTTATGAGAAACAAAATGCACTCAACATTTTTGTTAGACCTCAAGGATGCATGTGTTTTTTTGTGACTAACACTGAATATAAACAACTTTTCTTTGTTTACAAGGAAACTACACAGGGATACACAAGAGAAAAAATAGTCATAATCTATGCAACACAGGCCGACGTATGCTGAATTATGGTCACTTGTATGGGTCATGTTCCAAAAACACTAGATACTTAAATTTCCCATTGCAACTCCATTGTACCTTTCATTCGACCCTCACTGTCTGGTAAACGCCCACACCGTACAAACTCTACATCCTGAGTTTGTAACGTAGGCTTTCTGTCAGGCTGTCTCAAGAACAATCAGAGACAAGCCTGATGGCATCACTAATTAGTTTGAACTTCTCAGACGCTGCATCCAAAATCACACACTAAGCACTATGTATATAATTATGTGCACTAAAGTTCAGCATTCTTTTGGGTGAATAAGTAAATGTATTTTGCCTTGAAAAGTGAAACCTTATTTACAGTAAGTGCTCCACATAAATTCTGTCATTATGTTAAATTAAAACAATATCAAAAGAGGTGCTTTCCAAGAAGTTGTAGCAACCAGCAGTTAGTAGGAAATGCACTGTTACCATACATAAATTACAGATTTCTCAGGGTTTTACCATTGTTGGAAACACTTGTAACTTGTTCTGTAACTACAACAAAACTCAACTCAACAAAATATATAACACATTTGCAGACATTCTAATGCAGAAACTTACATAAAATAGCTTCAATTACATACCCAGTATTAGGGGTGGGAGAAAAATAATAAAATCTTAAGTATTGTGATTCATCCATTAGCTCAAGGCTAACATATAATAGGGATCCCCATTTACATGCTAACAGAATTAGCACTGTGATCGCAGCAATATTATCAACAAACAGATCCATTTTAAATGAAACTCACAAATACTGACTGCCATGTGATTTGCACTGTTTTTGGAAATAGTTCTCCTGATGTAGTCTCTAGAAGAAAAAAATATCACATTAAATTGTTAAATCGAATCACACTACTAGTAGAATCGCAATACTTATTGAATCGGAACCCAAGTATCATGATTCTATGAAATCTGGAGACTAATTGTATCATTCCAGCCCTATCCAGTATGTGTACTATCATTTAATATACATTTGTTTGAATAATCACTTGTATGTATCTTTTCGGACGCCCTGTTCAGCACGTATCACATCACTTCCTGATAGCCTCTTTGCTGCATGAAACGATGAACTAAAAAAAAAAAACAATTATGTCCACAAAAGTCAAGCCTTATTCAAATTTAAATTAAACCGTTATTAACATATCTGTTTATGTTGTTGTGGTTTTTGCATTGCATATTGGGATATTTATGGTGGCATAGTGTCCAGCGCTTCCACACTGTAATATTTCCCTGGAAATATAGGTTAAATACTAAGGTTTTGGACATACTAAAACATCTCACATACTCTTTTAGAGTACTGAATAGCATGTTAGTATGGACACACTTTAGGAAGCTTCCTTCAGGGCCACACAAGATATTACACAACAGTTTCCACAGGCTTAGTGGTACCCCTCATGACAAATAAACTGATGTTTCTCTTGCGTTATCAGGTCCTCCTAAAGGCCTAAAACCTTCAACAATTTCAGACCCAACCTGTAACTCAGACCTAGATCAAGCTCTGATTGTTACTGCTCCATGGTTTCTCCAGGGGCTTAGATCTGCCCACAGGCCTCTAATTTAGTCCTTTGCCTGTCTTATCATATTGAAGAATCAAACGCGGCAAATAGAAAGCATTTTCCACAGGGATATTACTTTAGCAGCAATACAAACAGAAACCACTCGCAGCCTCAAACTACATTTAAAATTTTAAGATAAGTTGTCAGGTGTGATTACTGTTTGTATCACGGCTCTATCCTTCAGACTTACCATTTAAAAACCTCTCCACTTACATATTAACTCTCTGTGAACTTTGTGTGTACGTTTGCTTAAGTGGGGAGCCTTTTGTTTAGTTGAAAATTTGATTTGTTATTCTTTTTATTTCAATTTTTTTCTGCCAAGAATTACCGTAATTTCTCAGGCAGCCTTTGTTTCCAGTTTTATCCCTCCGCCTCAGTATGTGCGAGACACAGAGAGTCGACCTTCATCATACACGACATATTGCGCGTGGAGGACACACACACTACTTCCAAACCCTATAATAATGTGCAGATCTGCTGTAGTGATCACTGTCTCCCTCCTCAGAGATACTTAATGCCTAAATCTCTTTCTAACTGGCAGGGAATCACATAATTGGCTGTGGTCCATTTGCTCACCCGCGTGTGTGTCCTCTTACTAACAGCAGATTTTAATGAATCGGTTTTACAGTGATTAGAGCTCCTGGCTATAGGGAGGTCAGGGAGGGAGTGAGCGACTCTGACCACGGAGACACCGCCAAGCATGGACGTCTGTATTCCGCGTGGTCTGAGCGCAGTGTGATGGGCTTAATCAAAACGCTGCAGTTTTCTCTCTTCCCTGATAACTCTTTGTCTGCTGTGTCACTGCACCTTGCTATCTCTTTCCAAGAATGTGTGCGTTACTATCTTTCCCCCTGTCTGCTCATGCGCGCGCACACACACGCCCTACGGTATATCTCTATTTCCTCCTCACCATAATGCTATTAGTCTCCACACACAGTATCCATGGCACCCAAAACATATCTCGAGGGGACTGAACTACAGGTGACTGAAGCAATTTGAAGTTATGCTCACTCATGTTTGCCTTCTTTCACGGCTTATCTTGTGCAACAGTTGATGGGAATGACAAAAAAAAAAACAAAAAAACCCAGACAATATCTTCTAATTCGACCACGCATGTGTTGTTTTAACTGTTTTTACAAATTTCACAGTAACAATAGATTTTGCTAATTCAATACCTCCAGCAAATTTTAATGAGGCGGGATTTTGACCAATTTTCTTTAATCTTTTTCATGATGTACATTAATGTGGTCTATGTCAGCCGTTCCCTCGGGGAAACAGATCTACAGCTAATGGGTCCTCAATTTTCATTGTAATTATAGCCAGAAAAATGTCTAAACACAGACACAGAGGTGGAATGTAACATTTAGTCCAATTACAATTTGAGGTTGGTAGGTTTGCTTGGCTATTTCCATTTTATGCAACCTTAGACTTCTACCCCACCACATTTCAGAGATAAATATTGTATTTTTCATTCCATTGCACTGTATTATCTTAAAGCTATAGTTGCTTGTTGCTTTATGGAAGTTTTACATTAGAAATACTGTATGTGATCCATATATGATAGGTCTGTATGGCAAAATATGATGTATTGTACAAATTAAACAACCAAACAAAATATTAACTGAATAAAATTTGTTTTACTCCTCTCAGATACTACATAAAATGCTGCATATAGAGTAATGCATTGCGATGAGTAGCTTTTGATACTTGAAGTGCAATTTGCTCATAGGTGTGATAGATGATACACTGGGGACTCTGGAGACATGCTCCCAACATTTTCAGAAATGGCCAATTTTGTCCCCATCACTTTTTGCAAGCATAATTTGTTAAAAATGTCCCAAGAAATAGTTTGAGAAGTGATTATTTGCACAATAAGAAAACATAATGAGTCATTATTGGTTGAGCTTGACTGAACTTCTGTGAACTCTGTTTCTCTAATGTTAAAGGAAAAACTTAACATCTAAAGGTAAGGTTGATTTTGCTGTCTTTAGCTAGCAGTTGTCACTATTTTGTCATATTTTCGGGCAATGATATTGGATACTGTTGTTGCTGGGCTGACTGACATGCACTGGTGCTGTCTAGAGTAGAAGTGATTGACATGGTGTTGCAGCTGTGTATGTGATGGATGACTGTTACTGGTGCTGTCAGTGTTGTTTTGTATTTTATGCTGTAGTAGTCTGCAACTTGTAGGTAAATGCCCTTTTGATACACCATTGTGCAATTTCCAGAGACACTGTAATTATCTACTTTGACCTCATACTGATCTCACCATTACTTTGCCTGAAATTGCATACGTTGACAACCGTTTAACTTTTTTTTTCTCATCTGAGCCCTTATAACTCACCACTTTTTGACATGAAGTGACCCCCGTAACTTTGCTGCTAGATTTCTGTACTTCTACTTAAAAGACATATGCAAGAATCCTGGGGTAGGCTGAGTAAAGCATAACATAAAACGGTTTATTAAATACAGCTGTAGACCCAGACTCGAAGTTCGGACACTTTTTGCCAGCCGGCTGCACAAACACTGAACAGAAGTGCAAGACAAGACTGGACATTAACAGGTGACGACAAGTCCTACAATGTAAGTTGATCAGCTGTAACAGTCAGTATTGCACCTTATAACAGTCAATTATCTGTTAATGTAAAGTAAGTCCTGTTATCCTGAAAACAAAAGCCCACTGCTCTGAAAAATACACACTCTGGAGTTGAAGTTCAGCGACTACATGCCTTAGTGTCTGCCAGACTCCATTAAGATATTGCTCAATTCAACTGTTATAAACATCTACTCCTTCTGAAAGATAATTAATGATTTCTTACAACTCATAAACAGACACTTACTCATTCGGTGAACATTCTGCATTAATTTTAGGTCTAATAAGTGAGAGACAGGCAATGGAAATTTAAAAGGAGAACATGCTGGCTGGTATTTCAACTTAGCATGTTTCCATAATCTCTGATGACATGTCATGGTCATTTTATGATTTATTACAGTAAATATATTACAGATTTCTCTTTTAACTCAACCAGTCATTTTGCCTTACTTATAATTTTAAACTGAGATTATATGTATTTACTCAGAAGAGTATAAATATATTACATCTTCCTTCTTTAAGTGAGATTTTAAAAGGCACACTCTCACTTGTACTCCAATAATTTTACTGATCTCAAAGATCATAATACTCTCTACCACTGCACAAAGCAGCAATGACTATGCTTGGTCATTTTTGCTGTTGTTTAATATTCCAAGATATAAATGTTGTTGAAATGTAAAATATAACAATATCGTTGTTGTTGTTTTTTTTCATGCATTGCACCCAAAATTCAGTGTAAAATAACACCACTTTCAGGATAAATTTTGAATGATGGCTTCACCTTGCTTTGTTTTGGCTGTTGATTCATAATCTTTTGCCCAACATTTGCCTTTGATCTTTGAGACCCCTAAACAGGCGACACTTGAAAGGCTACAAACACAAATATGCACACATACGAATACCTTCAGTGGCATCTGCTGGTTGATAAGCATGACTCATAGCCTGAAACCCTGCCTCTGTGGTGATACAAAGCATGGCTCACAGCAGTGCAGTGCACAGCCAACTCCACTGATTTACCATGTCAACTTCTCTAATTCACCATGTTCTCCATGTTGGCCAGACAATCCATGTAGACAGCTTCAAACCAACCACACTGACAGGAAAGGCAACGGCAGTTGGGGGTCTGCCCAGTGCGTCTCTGGCTATGACACACCTGTCAATCAAATGGAAATACCACAATATGCAAGCCAGAGAGCTGTTGTGCTGGTGCTGCTGCCAAAAGAGGAAGCGGATGTAATTTCTTTGTCAGTATTGCAGCCTACATCCCAAATTACTGATCCTACCAGCTTCTACCTTCTACTATTGTTGAATATTTCATTATTATTCACTGAAATTACTGTTTTTCAAACAGGTCAAATGTTACGTTTTCTAGGTTATAATAATTTCCATTCACTACCCAGGAATCGCTGTTGCGTATGAAAAATGGATTCTAGTGGCAATTATTTAAATTTTCATTTTTATGTCTAGTCTTGTCTAGTCATGCATTACGTATTAAATTAATTCTTTATGATAGTTTTCGTCAAAATCACTCACGTGTGCATGGGGCAAATGTATGTAAAATTAAAGATAATCCATTCATGATTTATGTTCTGAACAAAATATGACATGGTCAAGAATAATTTTGTATAAAATTTAATATCAGCGGTTGATTTATGTCATATTTGCTGCAGTAGAAAACACTGTCTGTGTCTGTGCCTGTGAAAGTTCTGCTCCCATACACACTCACTCATGCACAACATTGTTTCCGCTTGCTTAATCTCATTTATTTTTTCAATCTTTATTTGTTTTGGACACTATTATAATGCCTGCATGCTCCAACCTTAAGAAATTGGTTCAGTGGGAGCCCAAGTGTGCCATGAGTAGGATTTTAAAAGCAAGGAGTCTCACCTTTATCACACAAATGTATTATTTTCTGGTTTATCAACTCATTACTGTCCTGAACAGTTTGGTTCAATCGTTGCTCATTCTATCTACGTTACATCGGCAAGCATGTAGATGAAATATGTGAATGGGAAATGGACTGGAATGATGCCCCATTGTTCAAAAATAATCCCCTGAAAATTGGGGGGAAATCAGTTCACCTCCTTTACTAGCAAAAACAAAGGAATTGCAAGCTCTTGGATATGAATGATAAAGGACTGAAGTCTCTCTAAGATCTAAAAGATGATTTCCATTTGCCTGGGTCATTTCTTTCTTCATATGCTGCTATGTACAGCTACACGGTACCATGAAGTCAACCTCTTCAAAGGCAATCGATGGCAGAAATAATGCCAAGTGCTCATCCTGATGTAGAGTTTGAGTCATTTATGTGCAAAAATACGCTCAGTATCACGTGGGAATAGAGTGGAGCACACTCAACACCTATATTCATATGTGTTGGCAGAAGTCCAGTGGTATGATTTCTGTGTGCAGACAATGCGTCTGCCCTGTCAGTTATGATCAGCACCACATATTATTCTACTGAATGATTCCTCTTCTTTTAAACTGTCAAGCCATCAAAGGCTATTTTTTTCCCCCGGTCTTACAGCTGCAATAAAAGATGCAGTAATGAGATGGAAACCACCTCATGTCCTTAAATTAGATCACTGGTAGTCAACTTTTTTTTTTAGAACTGTCAATAACACATGCAAATGATATGAAAAGACAAACTGGAGAAATGTATAGACGAGAGTGTGTGTGTGCATGTGTCTGTGTGTGTGGTGGTGGTGTTGGTATTTTAGGTCACTGAAAAACGAACATTCTGAAAAACTCCTGCTGGGATGAAGATATCTAAAAACTCTGCTTTTATTGTTGTCATGTAGACAAGGAAGCCAGAGTTTTGGGCTTGTAACATCAGTCTGTGCACCACTGTCTCCTTTGTTTGACATCAGTATGTGAGCCGTTTGTTTACATGAGGGGCTTTTTTTGTGCAATGGAGGAATGACAAGAAAATCACTGAATGTCCAGATCAACCTGACTACGCCAGCATGTGGAAGGGCAGCAACAACAAAAATTAAAGCGCCCATGAATGCACGTTGTATTTACCTGAGAGACTCTGGAAAACCACTAATGCATTTGGGCTGTCCTGGCAAGTTGTCTCAGCCATCATCAAACACATCTGCGAAGCCTTCTTGCATCCAGACTAAATTAAAACGCCAAGCACAGAGCCCAGGGTGACGTCAGCTTCTACCAAACACATACTGATATGCTACGAGCAACCAACTACACATCAAAGTTAACAACCCTTAGCTAAATCCTCAGTCAGAAGAGGAAACTGCCTTTAAGTGTACAAGCGTTACGTGACAACAAGTACTGCTTCATGGACGTTGTTGTCAATAATGGATGCATTAAAGTTTGCTAGTAAATGATGGCTTTGGTTGGCGTGCTGTGACTGGTCGTTAGCCTAACTAGTTAAGTTATCGTTTAGCAGCGCCACAAACTGGTTCAGTCATAATGTAATACAGTAAACAGAAAAGGTGATCCCTCCCTAAAGCAAATACAATTCAAATGCAGTTTAAAGAATAGCCAAAAAGAGTAGTTGTGTATGTAGGCGATAAGCATCATTGGAAATGTGTTATGTTGAGGAGTATTTGAGTTTTTATAAGGACAGAATGAATGTTTTATTGTCTATATTCAGAAAGACACAAAAGGGCATTGAAAATACAGCGATAAAAGAGAGGAAAAAGCCACATGCTATTGAAAATGTTTTCATAAATGGCATTATTCAGAAGGATACTGGGAACAGCACTTTTCAGCACATCATTACAGTCTGCTTCCTGTTTACACCAGCACACACATGCCCAGTGTACATGAAGGGTCAGTGTGTTTTCAGGTGTACTGGTCTGGTCAGAGATGTTTTCTGATGAAACAGTGCTAATCAGGATGGAGATCATTTTGGTTTTAAAACACCGTTTTAAAAATCATCCATGTGCATGTAAACTAGACTTGAATGTAACATTAAAACGATCTTAAATCCATGGATGGATATTAAAAGCCCCAACTGCAACATTTCTTTAATATCTAAACATATTTTTTCTGTATTGACTGCATTTGTAATGTACTGACGGTTGTACATGGAAAGAGAAATGGAATATAAAAGGGAAAGAGATTTTAGAGGACATGATTATATGAGTATGGCAGGTTTTCTGCCTCTTTTCCTTCAGTGTATACATGTACACATGCCTCAAAGGAAACCAGTTAAATAAAAATGAACCGGTCACTATGTGTGTGTGTGTGTGTGTGTGTGTGTGTGTGTGTGTGTGTGTGTATGTTTGAATTTTTTTAATGTGGTGAGTCTTGCCAGTCCTGGATAAAAGGCTTTGCTTAATGGACTACACTGAGTTTTAGGGAGATTAGCTTGTTGGTCAACCTTCCGTTACATGATGACAAAACAAAATTTATCCATGTGTCCCTGGCATTGTTTGCTCCACTGCTCACGCTTACACTCAGCATGCAGTGGCGTTGACTGACTGTATAGCTGACTGAAGGGCTGAATGGACTATGACTTTATTTACACCTACTATAAAAGTGTAATGTGCATCTGGATATGCTATACGGACAATGAACAATCTGATCATGCCCTTGCATTTACACATCGTACTTGATGTCTGCATCTGTCGGCTTAGTAATTGGATCTTGTTTTTTACGAGCGCTTTGCAAAATAAGGACAGTGCAGAAGAGGTGAGGAGGTGCCAAGTTGTGTATTGTCGCATACATGGGCAGGTGTAGCGTCACAAAGGCTGTTGTTACTGCAGTGACATGACTTATTGCAGCAGGAGTTGTCCTCTGATAGCGAGAGTCAAACCAGGGTCACTCTGTCTCAGGAAGACTCATTTATGCTTACCGTTAGATATGGAGATGCAGCCTTCTGTCTGTACTCTGCATTCATTTCATCCGTAATTTTGTGCAGGTTTTCTGAAAGCTTACAGATACGGATGAAATGGAGCAGTGTGGTAGTTGTGGGGGGAAATGCAGCATTGCAGCCAATAATTCAAGTGAGATGCGACCACAAGACACAACGAAGTAGTTCTCATGTCTCATGTCACAATGTATTTAATGGGGGCAGTGACAGTTAGTGTTGTTTGAAATGGACAGATCTATTTTCATCGGTAAAGGGGGCACGTAACAACACATTATGTAATAACATGACAAAATGTAATAAATTTTCTCTTCTTTATGTAATGACACCCATCTTATAATAATCTGCTGCATTTTGTAAACAGTCTGAATGCAGTTTGTAATAAATTTCCCTGTATTTTCTTCCTGTATTTTGTGATAAATTATTGTTAAATTATTAAAAATGTGAGAGTTGCACTTTTTTACAATGAATATGAAATAATCTGGTGCATTAGTAATAACCACCACAATATGTAGGCTAATAATTTATTACAAAATGCAGGGAAATTCAATACATATTGCGAGCTGGCTGTTTTGGTTTTTTTTAAAATGTGGCAGATTATTATAAAATGAAGTGAAAAAATTGAAACATTTCATAGAGTTCTTACATAATGCAGTGTTATTAAATAATGCATTTGTATAGGGCATAAATGAGTCTTAAGTGGCAGATAGACACTATAGCACACTGTCATGTGGGTGTTTGCTCATTAATATGCATTCTTTGTATAATTCTTTGCAATGTAAAAGTGGTATGATGCACAGTCAAAGAATATTAAACTCAAAAGGCTGATGCCACAATCTGTGTTTGTTAGAACCACAGCTGTGCCGGAACTATGACCGCTTTTAAATGGTCAGGGGCAGCTGGTCATCATCCATCATCCACAAAGCAGCTCTTCTTTCAAGAAGATTTAAACTTTGAGGACTGCTGTGCTTTCTACTCCTTCATCTCCTTCTACCACAATGCACTGTAAGTGGAGATAGTGAGTGGCTCATATCGATCTTAAAGGTTGACAGTTTACTGAAATAAAAGCAGCTTCTTAAGTCAGAGCAATGACCAGCTTCTCTGTACGCTACATTTACAAGGCAATTCTCTCTATAAGAGCACATTAACTGTAACTACTTGTTTTAGAATAGGCATGAATATACTTTTTACACACATTTCTTCTTATAAAACAAAAAGCACATACATTCTTTAGGTTCATTACAAAATGATTGAAATAAGAAGTCATCAATAAATGACAGTCTGCTGTCATAAATCGTGTCTCTGGCACGTTCCACGGTGCTCTATCAGAATGGGGGTTTGACATTAAAACCAATGACATTAAAGATAATGCAGGAACGTTACTCTGACAGTGTGCAAGAAAATAACCACCGTGACAGTTCAGCAGGAAAAGGTCAGAATGGAAATGACTGTTCACTCATTATGGAGCTCCAGAGGCAACTTTTTACTGTCACTTGTTAATAAGTGTCAAGGCAGTTACTGCCGATGGCTGTTACTTTTGACTGGTGTGGGAGTATACCTCTCTCAACTGCTTTTATTCAAAGTGGGAAATAATAAATTATAGTTAATGTAATTAATTACCCTTTTATGTCCTCATAGGTGTTTCAGAAGTTGGGATGAGTTTTCACTTTTATGCAAGTATATTTTGATAAATGTAGACCATTTTGGTTTTATTGACATTAATGACAGAGTATAAATTTTATAGGCTCTCTATGAGCACTTCAGTGGAAACGGGCTCTCTGCTGACCTTCCAACTATGGACAAATTTGTGTTTCATATAAATGTAAACATAGCAAATGATGGAAGCCTGGTTTCAGACTGGTTTAGTTGTTGTTCAATAAAGTTAACTAAACGCCTAAAAACCAGACTAGTTGTTATAAGGAGTTATTAAAGCCTGCTGTAAATGTTTGCTGTGAAACTATACTTTGATTGGAATTAACATACAGTGTCCTGACCAAGGTCAAGCTTAACATGTATGACTGGTTTAAATAATATTTTATTGATTTTAAATCACAATATTATGAATGCATTCGCCAAATAACTTCATGAATCTGACCCATAAAATGTTACACAAGCTAACATCCCCATATGATTTATTATGTGATGACAAAATATTTCTCCTGGCAAAAAAAACAGCTGCACAGCGCTTATTGATTCTTTTTGACTTACTAGGATATTGTGTGAAGGTCTTTTCTCTTTCCTCTTGGCTGTGTTGGACGAAATCTCGCCTGTGTTTTTAAGTGAATTATTTTATGTCAAGGTGTGTTTTACATGGAGAGGATCGATCCTGTGTCTGTATCAGAACTTTGATTTCCTCATCACTGACAAACTGACAGCTAATGTCCATTTTGAAAAAAAAACCAAAACGATACATGCTTATTAATTATTACTGAATGAAAGTTGTAAACACCACATGCTTTTTTCACTGTCTTGTATTCTGCATAATAGCAGAACGTGAACGTAGAGTCAAATGTGTCATAAACGTTAGAATATAACATGTAATTTGCCAATTGTTCTTCCATGAGATGAAACATGTTGACTTTGGCTATTTACAGTTTGAAAGGTACATAATATGATCTGGTCTGCAGGTGTATTGCCATCAGTCCACAAACTGATCCAAACACACTATCTTTCATTCTTTCATTCATGGCACAGCAGGAGAGTGTGTGCTGTCTCCATAACACACCTGGTTAATGTTCTGGTTATTCAACTCAGATTAACAGTGCCTAATTGATTTAATTATGGCCACAGTGAGTACCCAAATTTCAGCAACACCATCAGATCTAATTTTCTAAAGTTTTACTATTTGGAATATGGAGGCAAACCAAAAATATTACTTGAAGCCACAACTGATCCCTGTGCCCTGGTGGAGATTAATGCACAGGAAAGTCCCACGTGAGCAGGGGGGCCCAGATTGCCAAGATTTTTCAAAAAATATTCAAATTTGGTGAATGGATTTGTGCAAATTGAAGTGTGAGAAATGCCCTCAGTCAGTAATGTAATGCAAATCCATTTTAAATTTAATTTATCCAAAAATTTGCAGCCAAGAAATAATGTGCCTGCTCCATCATCAACAGCAGCAGCACTCACAGGGAGCAGACTGGACTATAACTTTCAAAGTTCAGGAAATTAACCTATTGGCCGAGTAATCATTCAGACTTGCATGCAGCACAGAAAACTATTTCACCTTTTTTAAAGCACAATGAAATTTTGCAGACTTGTGGAAATAAAAAGCTGATTTGCAAATAGTAATAGTTGAAGATTTTTAAAAATGATAGACGCCCACCTATCTGCGACGCATCTATCTGCCCGGAGGCTTCTGGATCATGAAGCAACGATAAGCTGGGAAACATCACTGTCAACATTACTATTGCACATTAATATTGCCTCTTTAGATAACTGCGCCTTATTTAATTTTCTCCAACATGTCTGGTTAGGCAATTCAGGCTTCATGTAATTGCTTTATGGCATTCAGATATCTGATCTCACACAGGCTACAATATAATCTGATGTAATTTATATTTATTTTTATTATTTTAAATCCAGAGAGAGGCAACAAAGTTTGCTGAAATATAACGGTGAGCGACTGTCTGGAGCAACTGTCTGGAGGAAACGTCTTCATCACGCCTGGCCATGTGACTTAGCAACCTGTTTTTTACTGATAATGGCGAACAGTCAGACATCTGATCTCATACACAACATCATCTGATATTTATTTTGGGACTACTTGTTGTAATTAAGGGCAGGGTGGAAATATAGTGGAGTTCAACCCCTTCAGCAACCACAGCGCTGGAGCCTGTCCAAGGTTCGCAAATCCGAAGGCTGTAAAACCATTTATTTAGTAGCTTTTAATTCAAAATTGCTATATTTTCACCTCTTTGTTTTGTCTGCCATAAATGTGCTTTTGTTTTAGAATCTTAGTTAAGGGGAGTGTCCAACAAAAACAGAAATAAGACTATGGAGGAACCTGCTATTTCACTCCGATAATTTTGTATACGTGTCTTTACTGACACTGACAACGAAGGTGACCAGATCCCACCATTTCCATTATTTTCCACCTACATCTGCACAGCTTGTAGCTTTGTGGTGACTTGCAATTTTTATCTGTCCCAGTGTAGGGTAGCAAAGACAGGGTGACCTTTGATTGACAGCCCAAACACAGCCCTGCGATGATGGTTGTCCCTGCTTTCTTCACAGCCATTGGATTAAAGGCAGATATTAGGAAAACATCTCTCCTGCAGAGGCTTGAAACTAGAGCCAATCAAAATGTGGGACACTGTCTCAATATTTGGGATGCTGGACAAGGCATAAAAATGTTGTGTAGTCCCACAAAGAGTCGCCCTAGTGACACCTGTTTCTGCTGTATTTGTTCAATGTTGTATTGCTGCGAGGTGATTTATTGGTGCTCATGATTTTCTGTCTAGACTGAAAACTCAATAAAACGTGAAGTAATGAAAAGAAAAAGTGAATATAAAAAATATCAGTTGCTACACAAAATATGAACTAAGACACATTCATTTGTACAGAACAACAGACTAAGCTACAACTAGCTGTAGTGATGAACATATGTTAGCTTCTTACACTTGATCCTAATACAAATGCTGACAAATTAAAAGCGCACTCCTACATTTCATGCCTCTCCCTCTTACTCAACTTAAACTTTAATGTCTAGAGATTGCAAGACGAGAGCTTGAAGCTCTGCTACAAATCTGTAGCATCTGTTGTATCACAAGCTAGATAACAGATTTTTTTTTTTATTTTGTCACCCCTCCCTCTCCCCACCTCTCTTTTTTCCCTGTGCACACACTCAATCCTCAGTGTTGACTGGCCAAGATAAGACATCAGCTGCGAGTCATCAGGCACAAAAAGGGCCTGCGGCACGCAGCTTTGCCTCGTCTTGACTCGCCTCACAACGAGGGACACATCTCTCCATCCCCGTAGCGATCGATGACACCCTGGTCACCTCGCGTCCCGGCTCCCCCTCCTTCTCACTGATCTCTTCCTTTTGCATGTGTGTTCCAACTTGTGACTCACTCGTGTCTGTACTTGGCCGCGCGGACGCACAGAGAGAAAATGAATTAACAAAAGAGCAAACATGGAGTCACTGAGACAGACACACACTCAAACACACATACCAAAGAAAGCCAATTAATGTTTGCCTGGGAATCTAATAAATTTTAAAGCCTCCTGGGTTTGCATGTTTACATTAGTGCCTGTGATGTTGCCATATCAACTGAAATCACTCAGGACACATTTGAATGTTTACAGAGCACTCACATTACTGTGGATGTTCAATTCTCTTATTCTCACAAGTTCTATATGCCAACATGTCCACAGAGATGCTTTGGCAAGACTTCCATGGTGTTGATAAATACAGTGAGAGTATGTTGATACTCAATATTGATATATAATAACTGGCAGCGATAATCATATAGGGAGTCCTTTCAAATTGTTAATGATAAATAAAATACTTGTACTAAATGGTATGGATGATCATTTCATCCAAACTAAAAAATAAATAAAAATGAAGAGAAAATGGTCAATAAATTATTTTGTTGTCATATTGTTAGGGATAATTAAGCCATAATTAATCAATAAATTCATAAGGAAATGTGATATGGGCATGATTAAATGGCAATACACACGGACAGTGAAACTGAAGATTCCGAAATAGATAATGGAAAAGATGAATGAAAATGCTCCAGTGATAAACATTTAAAGGAATAGTTTGACTTTTTGGGAAATATTTGTGATCGCTCTCTAGCTTTAGAGTTGTTAGGAGAGGGCTTGGATGAAAGTGGGACAGTTGCAACATGGACCACTTGGAATATGGAGGTCAGACCACATGACATCATTGAGTCCACAGCCAAAAATCAAGCAAATCAGATCAGTTTTGCCAGAGCTGCAGTAGAGAAACGAAAGTAAAGAATACAAAATGAAGTGTTTTCTATTTATAAAGTAATGTTCAA